>CM046671.1:12812872-15212872 GCA_025594165.1 Tamias sibiricus
TAAACATAGACATTAAAGCTACTTTTTATCCCTAACTGATGTGGGGAAAAGAATGCAGTGCTATATAGTTTGCTTCATTTTCAAAATATATTAAATATTTCACATGTCAAAGATAATTTATAATAGATATTTCTATAAATGAGTGTGAGTTTGCTAAATAACGTCTATTGCATGAAAGCTTATAGGTTTATTAGAAATTGCTTTTTATGGCTTCTTTGATGATCTTGCCATAAAATGTGTTAAGTAAAAGGCAGGTTACATGTCAGAAATGTAATAATCATATTCTAACAAAACATATTAGCTTGCATTCATTTATCAATGTTTCAGAGTTCATACTTTTTGAGCAAAATAATTTTTTTCATTATATCGATTTCATAAAAAAAGAAATCAATATAAATTATGTTAAATTATTTGTTGACATAAAATATACATATTTTGCTCTATAAAGGGAAATTGTTAATATTTTAGTTTCCTATTAATGAATCAGTTTTCCCTTTGTAAATAGTACTAGTAAATTACATATTATTTGAGTTCCTAAGACAAACATAATATGTATCATCTGTGAATGAGATTGATAAGGACATCTAACCCCTTTTTTCCTTTCCAAGGATTAAATGAGATTATATCGAAGGTCACAAAAGAAATGGCTGGGTGCCCACCAAACTCCATATGTTTAGATGTTGCTTAAGGATCTGTACTAGTATGTGGGGTAATAATGAGTATTGTCACATAACTTGTTTGATAGAGGCTTTAACTAGACTTTTAAAAATTTCACAAGGACCTATATTGTCAGGTAATATATACAAGTAAGACTTCCTTACATGTCCATGGTTACTTCTTCGGTTTATAAGCTAACTAACATCACCATCTGAATCTTGACTTCCAGCATTTTCTTTGGAAATTTGTTATGGAAATATAGAATAAACTCTACACAAACTTAGGATGTTTGGAACGAGTGTGATAGTAGATAAAACAGAAATAACATATCTCATTACCCATTGAAATGACTGGTTTGTACCTATTTATTTGGTGATGTATGCTGCTTTTTCTTACAAATTATTTTGAAACGTGTTTCTAACACACTACCTCATAAATTTTGTGCAACTTTATCCATTAATGCCAAGAAATAAAACCTTGAAATACATTATCTCAGGACACAACATTAGTGAGTGGTCATTGAAGAAGATAAATTGGGGAACTATGACAACTAATTAAGATAAAATGTGAAAAACAAGGGAAAGGCTGTCATCACTACCACAACACAGATTATTCTCTTAAAACCCTAAAGCTTTCCTGATGATGTTCACAACATGAACGGAATCTGAGGCGTCGGAGGGTCCAGGGTGTCCTCAGACTGCCCTGGAACTCCCCTCTGTCCGTCAGCATCCCCCCAGGATGTCCTTAACATTGTGTTTGGGTGCACTTACGTTTGGTGGGTTTCTTCCTGATTCCAGGACCCTAGCCTCCCTTTTCTTAGAAATTTTTCTTTAGAAAATTTCTGTCTGTAAATTGTTCTCTTTCGCCTTTAAGATGAAAATTTCTTAAAAATTCTTTTGCCGGCTCTAATAAGGAGGACATGTTAGTCTCAGGGTCCTGGGCCATCTCTTTGAAAGGCAGCCATGGAGGAGGAACACCTGTGTCCCCCCACCTCATGGAAGGTGTGCACCCAGCTTCAACTTCAGAGGGCCCCTTATTCCACATTATAAACATTCCTATAATAGAAGCACAAGAAAATTTACTTTTCCTTTGGGTAAGGTCCATCAGCCATATAGTGACCTGATGCCACCACCACTAGCTCTTAGCAACTCTCCAGAACCAGATTTCAGGAAGTTGAGCTCAGATTGAGTTCTCAACTCCCTATCTTATTACAGAAGCCTGGAAGAGTCTCCCTTGCTTGTTGAAATTAGCCTGTACAACTTCTGCTTTGACAATATTCACATTATCTATCTCCTCTCTCTTTTCCTCTTTCTTCCTCTCTCTGTAGCCATCCACACATCTATTTGCTTTAGTATATGGCTTTGAGTGTACCAAATGAGGAATGAAAACACTTGCCATCTGTTAAAGTAGTTGGTCAATTGGGTGATATTAAAAGGCAGGAAGTGGCCTGTAATTTACGTGTCCTTAGTATTTTAAAAGTCTTTTACATATAAGAAAATAATAGTCTAATTCTTCTTTAAAAGCATGCTAATTTTAGAAGAGTGTGGATTTTCTTTTGTAACATTCATTACATGGATCATTAGGTTTTTGATATGAGTTCTAAGACTCCATACACATAATGTTATTATAGGAACAAGACATTTATAAAGACAGGTTTTTATTTATCTAAAATTTTAGGTTGTGTTTTAGAAACATTTTCCAACAAATAAAAACACAATAATAGTAGAGGGGAAAAAAACAAAACTTGTACATATTTTCCTGCAATTCACCTACTTTTATCTTCTATCTATTGCTTTGTCATTTGTTCTCTTTCTGTGTTATTTTGGTTCCAGATTGTCAATGGTCTTTGGCTTTCTTTATGGTATTTTTCTTGGACAAGCAATGACATTTAATATAAAATAATCAGTCTTTTTTATATTTCTGTGTTGATTCTGTATGTTCCTCAGAATGCTTTCTTAATCTTTCTACAGAAAAAAAAATTTATCTATGTTTTTTTGTAACCCTATTGCTATATTTTACACTGATATTATTGATTAATTTCAAGTTCATCTGTGTGTGGTGAAGAATGAATACTCCTATACCTTTCCCCAAATGGATACCCATTTGTCCAGGACCATTTGGCGAGAAGTCTGCCTCTGGCACAGTATCTGCGATGCCATGCCACCACACAAGGGATTCTGTGTCTATGTCTGGAATGTTTCATCTGCTCCATGGTCTGGTGTCTGTGCTCCAAGGCTGAGCACTGTGGTTTTTGGTTTTTCTTTGTTTTATTTGCCAAGTACTTTCTAAAGTAGCTTTGAAGTATATTTTAATATCTAGTAGGATTACTCATTCCACAGGACCTTCCTCCTTAGTGTTAATAAATCCTGATGTATTTATTATTCCACATGGACTCTACAATTACCTTGTATTATTCCATCAAATCATTAGTATGTTTCTTGGGACCTCATTGAATTTATAAATTAACTTATGATAATCGTACTGCATTTTGATCTTGAGACCTATGTTCAATTTATAAAGGACAAAACTTAGACTAGTTTCAAAATAAATTAAAAAAGGGTTTGGGCCACAAGAACCAGAATGAAAACTAGACACTAGGATGCCATCAACCTGTACAATGGTCATCTGTGTAGACAGCTTCTCTGGATGCACTCCAAGTGTTCAAACTCCTTCTCTCCTTTTACTTCTGATTCTCACAGTAAACCTGACTGCTCTCAGCCAGCAATACCCAGACACCTGCCTTTAAATTTCCTCTGTCAAATTAATTAGTCCATCACTTTTAAATCAGGCTCAGAGAGAGTCCCAGGACACAGGTAAAATACCGACAAGTTCGTAGCCAGAGTGTCACACGTGCAGCCCGACCTCTAACCCAGTTCTCCACTGAATTCTCATTTCCATTTGAAGCCTCACAAGCCAGGTTTCACCACTCACATTCCTGGGAGCACTCTGGTCTTCTGAATTTCTACCAAGTACACTGAGCTTTACCCACTAAGCTCAGCTTACTGCATTCTAAGGTTTCTCCAACCTGTATCTCCAAACTTTCCCAAATCCTGCTGTAGATCAGTTCTAAGGGCTTTTGAACCACATGGTCAAGTCTGGTCATAACACTTACCCCTCTTTTCAGTATCAATTTCTGTATTAGTCAGTTTTTCACACTTGGAACAAAATAACTGATAATAACAATTTAGGAGAGAAAAGATTTAATTTTTCTCAGTTTCAGAGGTTCAGTTCATGGTCAGCTGGCTCCAAGACAGAAACATCATGGTAGAAGGTCATGGTAGAGGTCAATAGATCAGTTCATGGCATCAGAAAAAGAGAAAAAGAGCAGGGACCAGAGATAGATGTAGTCCTCAAGGTCACGACCCTGGGACCTATTTGTTCTAGTCACACCCCACCTTCCTGCAGTTGTCACCCAGCGGCCCACTCCAGTGATTATTCCATCAGTTGGGTTAATCCACTGGTGGAGTTGCAGCCCACATGATCCATTCATTCCCTAAAAAAAAACCACTTTTGCACAGTGCTGCTTTGGGGACCATGCTTTCAACATGTGAGCTTCTTGGGAAAACATTTCAGATCCAAATCAAAACAACCTTTAAGAACCCCTATAGTCTAATAGCCAATTACGAAATTGTTGTTAGAAGCAGTTCACCAGCTTTTCTTAATCCTGTATGAGAGGAAATGCCATCCTCTGATTCTGAGGGAAGTTCTAACTAGTAAAGCTTGCGTCTATTTCAGTATGTCCTCAAAGGAAGCCTGGACTATGTACTCATTCACAGGTGCATGTGTGTGTGTGTGTGTGTGTGTGTTTAGTAGATGCCAGAGTTTGCACTAATCTACATGAAGGATAAATGGTGTACACAAACAGAAAGAGGTGTATCTTTTCAGGAGGAATATTCTAGAAGGTGAGGTATGTAATGATTACATAAGTATAATATTGTGAGTTTGTTGAGGAAACCACTCTTGCACTACAATGTGACAGAGGAGTAGGAGATAAAATGTTTGGTGAAAATAGAGTGTTGTGGCCAGGACGTCTGGGGTGCAGAGACTCAAGAGATGATGCAAGAGCTTGTGCTGAAAGTCAGCAGCAGCCTGACAGCGCGGGTCTGTGTCTGCCATGGTGAGGCCCTTCCTGAAGACAAATGAGCCACCAAACAGACCAGGTTCCGGTGGGGAGAGAAGATCACAGCTGCAGACTTAAGTTTTGAAGTAATTGCTTTGGTCACATCGTACAGAACGGCTTGGAAGAGGGCACAGCTGCATTTGGAGAGTGTCAACAGGTGGTTCCTACAGTTGTCCAGGGATAGCTGTTGGCCTACCATGGGATAATGGTGAGAGAAATGTCATGAACTTAAAATAGACACAGTTCTGATGAAGCAGAAATGGTGGGGAATAGCTCTAAGCTTCATCTTATGAAATGAAAAGATTGATATACTTGTTACTAATACAGGGGACTCTGGGAAAGAGCCAGCTTAGGGACACAGGGAGCAAAGGTCAAGGTTAAGAGAGATGTCAGGTAGCAGGTGGGATGTGAGTTCAGAACTCAGAGCTGATGTCTAGGCTGTTTTTAAAATATACCTGTCTCAAGTTCACGCAATTTGTAGTTCTGTTTGTTTTCATTATTAATGGGTTTTTTAGAAAAAGACTGATTCTATGCACAGGAATTAGATCTTCTATCTGGAGGCCTGCATTCTTAGGTCAATTATGAAACTCTGGGAACAACCACGTGGAGATTCATAGGAGGATGCTTCAGTTAGATTTCTCCTGAGCCAAAGATGAGAGAAGTGCTGAGCAGAACTGGGGGCACGAGAAGACTGTGTTCTGGAATGAAAGCAAAGAGCACGCTCTTACTAAGGAGGAGGGGTGCCCGACTGGTGCAGGGGGTGGCGGGTCTCACCTCTGTGCAGAACTGGACGCTAGACCTTTGACAGGGCAGCTCACCTTGCAGAGCCATGGACTGCTAAATGGAGCTAGGAGAGAAGCATTAGATGAAACAGCATCTGAGACTTCTTCACACTGTTGTTTTCTACATGCACATTATTTGTGCAGCTCTTCAAATCACACACACACACACACACACACACACACACACTTGTCCCCTAATTTTCAACTTAACATGTAGCATACTTTAGGGCAGCAGCATACAGAACAATCTTTTTTCTTTGGTTTTCTGTTATCTTAATTTCCATAAAGTGGAAATTATTAAGCTTGCTTCATAGCACTCATTTTCCCGGTGGGGGTGTGGAGTTCAGCATTCTCAAAGGTAAGCTTCCCAAGGGGCCAAGGGGACAGTGTCTCCTCACAGCTCTTCCAAATCCCCGAGGACTTGCTGATTCAAGAAGTGTGATTATAAGAGAAAGTGGAGATCGTAAGGTTTTATTTGTAGGTGATAATTTGCTTTAAGTCATATAAAATTATTATTTTTATTATTCACCTAAGTTGAATCAACAAAACCCTTAATAAATTTAAATTCTATTTATTGTATTTCTATAAGATCTGGAGCAAAACTGATAGACCAAAGATACCAAAGTATTACAAAGCAATATCTCATGCAAAAATATGAATGAAAAAGTTGATTTCTAAGAAACTTTTCTTAATCAGAAATTAGTTAATTTTTCCTACATATTACAGATATTGCTTTGGGGCTAAGCATCATTAAGCCTCATCAATGTTTGTTACTATCCCTATATAGTTGCAAGTAGCATTCGTGTTAATATGCCAGAAAAAAGTACCTAGAATCTAGACCTTTGACAGGTCAGCTAATTGTCTAGGATGGTCATTGCTTCTCTTCAAATATCACCTCTACTAGATGATCAGCTGATTCTAGTTCTCCTCTGCCATCCCTACCTTGCAGTATGTGCACAATGAATCATTACTGACATGAATAAATAACCCTGGGACAAAGCATACTTCCCTGTCCCTCTTGAACTCCCCTGGGCTTGGGCAACACTTTGCCTGCTTTAGGAAGTACTTACTCCCAGATAGGACAGGTGTGAATGAGCCCACCCTGTGGGTGCTCAGGACCACTGAAGATGTCTGCCTTCTGGTGCCCACAGTCCAGAATTATTATTTTGAGACTGTTGTCTCATCCCCGGCGGCTTTAAAATCACCCAGATGAGACCCTGTAAATACCCTTCCAGAATTTTGCTCCTTTGAAATTCTGGTAACCTCTAGCAAAGTGGTAATCTTTCTTGTTAAAGCAAATGGAGGCAAATTTGCTTATTAGACAAGGTCCTACTGATCGTTGGGAAAACTGAGGGTCTGTCATTCTGGATGTCCCTCTGAGATCAGAGGGAATCGTCCTCAGCACACTAGTCAGATCCTCCATCCAGAAAGAGCTGGCTGCCCACAAAGGCAATCTGTGGTTAATGTGTTGCCTGAGCTCAAATTTCCTTTTTTTCAAGCTCTCAAACATGGGTTTATTTCTTAGGAATCTTCTCATTGTCTGAATTGGGTGGAAACTTTCGCCCTTTGGGAAGGATTGCTTTGTAAACAGCCTCAACAGAGAATGGGTCCATTTCTGCTTTTGTTCCTCTTCTTTTTCTTTTCTGGGCTTTGTTGTCTTTGACAGCTGATTTTGTGAGCCTGTAAGAGGAAGTTCATAAGGATGAGGGTGGGTGTAGACGCAGCCAGCCTCTCCCTCCAGCTGTCCAAGGAGCTGTGGGCTTCGGCGGACATGTCCACCTGCCTCTCTGTAGGACAAGCAGCTGGAGTCACCTTCACAACCTAGAGAGTGCTCTTTCTTCCCGTGCCACTGAAAAGGGCTTTGGCAAGCCTGTCTACCTCGAGCATGCACCTTCCCTGGTGGCTGCGTTGGGATGCTCTGGAGGGACGTGTTCTGCACGAGCATCTCAGCAGCGATTGGTGTTTCCTGTGGTTCTCTAACCCTAGTGTTCGGGGTTCCCACCTCTTTTCACTTGCATGCACCCCCAACAGGAATAGAATCCACCCTAGAGCACCTTAGGAAACTGTACCAGGCTGTGGGGAGCCTCTCAATGGCATGGTCACTGTAGAAGCAGGTGCAAGACAGGTCCCTGGGCTAACATCCATGAACTTGACCTTGAGCTCTTCCTTGGGCCCATTCCCTTTCCTTTATTGTTTCTGCTTTTGGAAAAAGAATGAAGATTGATTGTGACTTGGGTAATGGTTTGGGCCTCTATATATGGAGAAAAGTAAGAAACTTAGGGCTTAAATTGAAGTGCTGTTCAACATTTTCTGATATTGACCACATAGGTTTATTTTCATTTAAAATATTCACACACATTTTCAAAAATAGGAGAATATTTGGGCCGATAAAAGTGATTTGGCTTTAGCATAAAAACAACTCTATGTTTTATTCTCTGACTTTATCACCAGGTAAAAGTAATGTTAGCCCAATGTGAAAGACTTTAGTTTTATGTTTTATAATTTAAGCTTATTAAAATTCATACTTTGTTTCTATGGATCAAGTGAATTACTCTTCCTCAAACTGCTCAACATATAAAAAGTTACAAACTGTTCTTAATTGAATTAAATAGTAAAGTCAGATACCTTTTCAAAGGTTTGACCTTATAAATTTTATGATCCTTCATATAAAAGGAAAAAAGCATTGGATTAATTATAATTTCCAGAACTTTATTCAACTTTAGACTACAAACTAATATTAAATTAAGGTAGTAAAATAGTTAGAAATCTACACACATTCTAGTAAAGGAAAAGATACACAAAAACTGGTGTTTAAATATAATTTTTAATACCTCGTTACTTGTTATCCTATATGGAATGATAATAGGTTAATAAAATGTAAAAAAAAAAAAAAAAAAAAAAAAAAAAAAGTTTTAAACTGCCACTGATCACACCTGTAAATCCAGCTACTCCAGAAGCTGAGGCAGGAGAATCACAAGTTTGAGGCCCATCTCAGCAGCTTAGAAAGATCCTGTCCCAAAGTAAAAATTAAAAAGGCTGGGAACCTAGCACAGGGGCAAAGCACCACTCAGTTTAATCCTCAGTGCTGAAAAAATTCTTTAAATGATGCTGTCATCACAAGCAGAAGTGCATATATGAAATGTCATTAGAGGTGCCGTGTCCACATGCACAGACATGCATGTATGGACTATATTTAAAAGGTGCTGCGCCCACATCTGGACACACATGAAATATCTGAATGATGTTGTGTTCACAGGTATTCATTTGTTAATGACCTTAAATTTTGTTAGAGTGATATAAAATGTATGCACATGCAGCAACGTTTTCTGTCTTCTATTCCAGATTGCACTTATACACTTTTTAAGAGCAGAAGTTTTGTTTTACATTGGTTAAAATTGAAAAAATAAATATAAGTGGTGAAAGCAGCATTAGATTTATCAGTTTGATGAACTCTGAATATGGATGCAAGAAAATCAATATGATTGTTTACGTAAGAAAATTTTAGTTGGTTAAAGTAATAAATTCAAGGAGCTATATTTATTTCATATGCTAAGACAGTGTTTACTTTACATAAAAATTCTAAGTTACCTGATTGACTTATTATAGTGTGCTTGTGTATGTCTAAATACATGCATGATAGGGCATGAAGATTATATTCAAAAGATTGTCTGCTTTCCTCAAGAAATATTTACTCCTTGAGAGACTTTGACCAATTAGAAGTGGCTGAATTTGCTCATGAAGATTCCCTTTCAGACACCATTCTGTGCTCTCATGCAAAGTGAGGTTGCCCTACATACACACTCCACCCCCAGGCCCCACGCTTTCAGGGTGCACCTCAGAAATACCCAGCCCCAGCCACCAAACCACGGGATATTTTGCCCATTTTCTGATTTTTGGAAACTACCAAGAATCTATCAAGGCAGGTTCTCTGTTATAATATGCCTAATAAACTTAGTTTTGTTTGTCCAGTAATTTTGTCTGGTAGTCTCATGTGGATTCAAAAGGTCAATTGTATAAATAATAATTAAAACAAAAGTAGATGATGCTTAAAAATGGATAATTTTTATGGAAGACTGCTCTAATTAGAATTCTTGAATAGATCAGAGTCTTGAAATGTAAGCTTTATCAGATTTTTAAGTTCAATGGAATATTTCTACAATCTTTGGGGAAGTTTACAAAGTATACTTTATCTCTTTTGAATTATCTTAAGACTTACAATTATGTATGAAATTGTACAGTCCTGTCCCTTGCCCTAAAGATGGGCAATTTGTTTATGTAGTGAATTCTGAGTGAGTTGTACTACATCTCAGACACTGTTCTCAGCACTAGGATACAACTGCAAGCAAAACCGTGTTCTTTTCTAACATGTATGACGTTTACAATAATTTGAATTTACTGTACAGCAAACTGATTCATTTACCTATACATGCTGCTTCAGTCAAAAGAAATAAATACAGGTTACAGTTTTGCCTGAAAATGCGATTTTAAAAATATAATGTGACTTCTCTGTTATTGACAGATAGATTAGCTGTGAATGTAAGAAATTGGACTTTTTCTTCTTCAAAGGATTGAGCTGAAAGCTAGGTCATCCAGCAGTGCGCCTGCCATATGTCGGGGTGTGACAGAATGAGAACACTTATAGCCCAAATTAAAACGTCTCATGTAGTCTCCCAAGTGATTCGGAAATGGGAAAAAATAAAAGCCAAGGTCAGAAAGATGTCGCTGTTTGAACAAGCTGTCAAGTAGCCTCCAAGGAGACGTGTCCAGATGACTTCTGCATAAGCAAAGTGAGTCATCTAGACGGAAGGAGGGTCGGTGCTTTGTGGAGCTGCCCAGGGGCTGGGGCAGCTGCTCTGTTCTGTTGTCTCTGGGAACAGAGAGTACACCTTTTTTTCCTTCCCATTCTCTCCATACTTCTAGAGTCAAGATTGTTTACATCTTATGATTTCAAAATAAATTGATAATTTGGCTGATGTGCTGGGGACATGGGGCATTATAGAGTGGCCGGTGACAGGGTTGGTCCCTCCAGGGGCTGTGACATGAGCCAGCCAGGGAACTCCAAGCAAAACCAGTTCCCCTGCCAGGTGCAGCAGCTCAGGTCTGTAACCCCAGTGACTCCAGGGGCTAAGGCAGCAGAACTGCAAGTTTAAGACCAGCCTCAGCAACCTAGCAAAGCCCTAAGTAACTTAGTGAAACATTGTCTCCAAAAAGGGATGGAGGAGCCCTGGTATGTGGCTCAGTTGTAAAGTGCCTCTGGATTCAATCCCCAGCACACACACACACACACACACACACACACACACACACACACACAAATACAGCCGCTCTGCTAATAGGCTTTGTTGTCTCTTGGAAAGTTTCATGTGTCATGGATGTTAATAGATGTTAATATGGTGGAGATTCCCAGTAATTTCATTGATGCCAAATGTTTTACTCCGGGCTGGTGAATATTATGGGCATCACAGATACAATGAACAGCATGGTACAAGCAATCCTCACATCACAACGCTTGAATTTTCAAAAACAACAACAAAAACAAACAAAACAAAACAAAAACAAATGGAATAACAAAGGAAGGATGTTTACACGAAGATGACAGAAAGGTCTGTGATTGGCTGGTTTAGGTCTTCACATGGGTGGTCAAGAGAGACGCTTTGGGGAGTTGACCTTTTAATACAAATGTCAAAAAGAACACAAGGACAGGAGAGGAAACTTGGCAGTACTAGTGGTGAGAGCATCTCCAGCCCAGCAGGAGCCACTGTGCCTGGAGGAGAGTGAACCCCGTGGGAGGGGCAGGAAGCATAGGAAGGAGGAGCTGGGGCCGCACAGTGAGGCCAGGGGATAGGGGGGTAGTTGAGGTGGCGGGCTGATGGAAGCTAGTGGGGGTTTTAAGAGAAAGAATAGGAAATCAGGTGCAGAGTCTAAAAGTGATGACTGCTTTATGAACAGCACAGAGATCAAAAGTGGTCCCTGAGAAAGCCATTGTATGCCATTGCACCTGCTCAGTAGGAATGGCGGCTTGGACCTGGAGGAGGCCAGGAGCAGGAATTCAGGGAACTGGTTTGTGACAGGCTTTGAAGGCCTAGACACAGAATTGGATAATACATTGGACAGGATTGATGAAGGAATGAGAGGAATGAATTATAACTGCATGTACGATTTGATATTTAGTATATAAAACCAGCCACTGAATATGTTGATAGTTTCTCAAGATGATTTCATTGTGTTTATTTCAGGCATATGATGTGTTTGTTAAAAAGAACATCTAGGGTAGAGCACTCCTCTCTCATGTGGGAGGCCCTGGGTTTGACCCTCAGCACCACATACATAAAATAAAGGTATTGTGTCCACCTACAACAACAACAAAAATATTAAAAATAAACAAATAAATAAAAGAACATGTGCTTTGCATGCTGAAAGTAGAGGTTAGCATGTAAGAATTTTATTAAGAAAGTGTAGATGTGCTCCTTGTTTTCAGCAATTCGCCTTCCGATGATCCCATAAAGCTCCTCAAAAACATGACAACAATAACTGCCATGTAGACACGTGTGTCACACATCTTTACATTGTTACATTGCTTTGAATCTTTACATTCTTACATTGCTTTGACCAAATATATGGTTGACTGAAGATAAGGTGTTCATGAATGTCTCTCGGTTGACTGAAATTTAGATTGGGTCCCTAAAATGGAAAATACAAGTATCTTAAAAATATATCTTATGTGTGCATGAATGTGTGCATTTTCAAACTGACAGGTACTGGAGGGAAAAGGAAGGGACCAGGCTGTGATTTACTCTGAAGGGACCATTTATCTCTGTGGGTGAGGAGGGCATGTGGTCCAGGGTGTGGGTGGCAATGTTCCACACAAACAATGCTAATGACAGCCCGTCAGGTGGGACCAGGACAGTTCCGTGCCATTATAGAGCCCAAGCCACCATGGCACTGGCTGAAAGGTCAAAACATAGCAAGTGAGGAGAATGCAGCACCCTTGTATTAACCAAAATGCCACATGTTAAAATAAATACTGGGCATTTCCAAAGGGTATTTTAAGTAACTCTCTCACTATTGTTCACAGTTGTTTTTAGTTAAACCAGCTCCACCTCACTTGAAATGTGATGAGGATATGGCTTTTCCATTGTGAGTTTTCACTTTCAGCATGTAGGAAGAGATGTTTCAGAAATGGCCACAGGGACCTGGACAGCTGGCCACGTGCGCATGCCGAGATCCCATCGTGGAACATTCTTCCCACCATGCTGGTCACAAAACCTGAGCATCATAGCATATGCATGCATGTTATGCTAGCCTGTAAAGTCAGGTGGAATTATTTTAATATGTTTTATGTTATGTTCTTTTACATTTCATGTAACAATAACCTGAAACTCAAACACACATGTCTATCATAAAGGAAAAAAAAGATGAATCTTAAGATTCATAAGAAAATACACATAGACCCCACGTGGGAGAGTTTATTGACATCATTCTGTGGTACAAAGCATGAAAAATTTGGACTAACCAAAAAAAATTAAGTTCTTGCTTTTAGACTTATTTATAGGCATCAGGTATGAAAGGTAAGTTACCAATGAAGTCTATGAAGGTCTACATAGTTGCTGAGGGGCGTAGAGGAAAAAATGCTATTTTGAAGAAAAGACATGTGGCTTATGGGGAAGAGGATACATTATTTGTATTTCTTTCCTCATTTATAATTGGCAGAAAAATGCTGTATGTTTATGAGGTAGAGTGTGATATCAATTTATACATGTATGAATTATGGAATAATTGAATCCAACTAATTAACATGTCCCTGACTTCATGCATGTATAATCTTGGGGTGACAAGGACATGTGCAGTTCATTGTCTTGACAGTTTTGAGATCTACACTGTGTTGTCATGGATGGTAGTCCCAGTGCTGTGTGATGCATCTCCAGCTTTTATTCCAACAGTCTCACTGAAGCTGTGTGTGGACACCATGTGACCACAATTTTCCTGTCCCCTGGGACCCAGAACTTTGCTCACTGCTTCTGTAAGTTTGACTTTTTTAGCTTCCACACATAAGAGAGATTGTGCAGTGTGTGACTTTATGTTTCTAGCTCGTTTAACTTATCACGGTTACCTCCAAGCTTGTCATGGTGCTGTATGTGACAGTGTTGTGCCTTCTGTTTCAGCAAAACACCATTCCACTGTGTACAGATGCCACATTCTCTCTTCCTGTTTGACATGTAGTTTCCCAGCTTGCCTGTTGTGAGTAGTGTCCAGTGAACTTGGGAGTCCAGAACCAGAAAGATTCAGCACAGCAAAGGGAAAAGACAATCTACAGAACCAAGAAAGAGTTTGCAAGTTGTATATCTGCAGGGCTAAAGTTAAAAAAAAAAAAAAAAAAGAAAGAAAGAAAGAAAGAAAACATGGAAATCAAAAGCAAGAAAACAAACAATCCAATTTGCAAATGGGCAGAGAATCTGAATAGACATTTTTCAAGACATGCAAATGGCCAGCAAATGCATAGAAAGTGCTCAACGTCACTCATCATCGGGGAAACACATATCAAAATCGCAATGAGATCATCTCATGCTTGTTTGAATTATTATCATCATGAAGGGAAAACAGTAGGGCATGTTGTTGAGGACATGGAGGAAAGGGAACCCTTGGGCACTGCTGGTGGGGAAGTAAATTAGCACAGCCATTCTGGAAAACAGTATGGAAGTTTCTCAAAAAATTAAAAACAGAGGTACCATAGGACCCAGCACTCCCATGACTAGGTATATCCCAAGGGAATTGAAATTAGTGTATTGTATCCACTTTACAGTTGGATAACATATCTAAAGAAAATGTCTTATTAAGTAATTTTATTTGAGAAGACAAAGCCCTTCTTAGGCAATAGGTACTACTTTTTCTTTAAAGGCACAATTTACTGTTACACTACACAAACTGTATATGCACAGCTGAATTTTATTTTTATTTTTTTAGAGGAGATGCTGAAGAGACAGAAATAAAAAGGAGGATTTGATATGGAAAAAGAGATGGTCCTTGTGAAGGTTGTGCCAACTGGGTGTCCTTAAGACAACTGGGCAAGGAGAATCTCAGACAGCAGGACCACCAAGCCACTCTGTGAATCTGAAGTGTAGACTCAGTTGTCAATAGGTGGCCTTTCAGAGCTGTTTTAGGTATATGCTATGCCTGAGTGGAAGGCAGAGAGACTTCCCACATACTGCCTTGTCAGGCCTTAACACTGTCTGCCTAGGGGATGGAAAAGCTCTGGCTTTCTGGCTGCTTGCCACATTACCATGCCCTATTACAGGACCTAGGCTAAGCAGGGGGCGTGGCTGTGAGAACTGAAACTGCCCCAAGGGTAGGCCAATGGCATCCGTCCATGCTCCTTATGTGTCCCTATGATCTTTCTGCTGATTGGCTGATGTCCACTATAAAGCATTGTGCACTTCCTCAATAAACCGAGTTCCTGCATTTTACTGACTGGGCTCCCCCACGTGGCTCTGAGTCTTTTGAAGGCAGGGGAGAGGAGGCGTGGGCGGCCTTTACTTTCCCAATCCAGTATCATCATTGAGGTAGGCCCCTCTGGCCTCTTTTACAAGGGAGGTCCATCCCGGGTACGGGGGGGCTAAAGACCTCAACCCCTTATAATAATCCCACACTGCCTGCCCACGTGCAGTGGGCACCCACCGTCCCTCACTGTCCACGTTGCGCCTCCTTGGACACTTCATCTCTCAGACGCACGGTCGGCCTTAGGGTTCGCTCTTGCGCACTGTGGACTCTCTGAGTTCTGCCAAAGGTGTCATGACACAGCTCAATAAATACAGTATTGTACAGAGTAGTTTGTTCTTTGTTGAGCTTGCTCCTCTTTCTCTCTCTCTGCAAACCACTGGATGTCAGTAATCTTTTTACTGTCCATGTAGTTTCACCTGTCCCTCAATGCCACATAATTGGATAGGCTTCTTGCACTTGGTAACATGTACCAGGGTTTCCTCCGTATCTCTTCGAGGTCTGATAGATTGTTTCTTGTTGACATTGACTATTATTCTGTTGCCTAGTTGTACCACATTTTATTTACACAGTCACCTAATGAAGGACGTTCTAGTCCTCTCCAGGTTTGGGCAGTTATGAATAAAGCTGCTATAAACATCCATGTGCAGCTTTTTGTGTGGACATAAGTTTTCAATTCATTTGGGTAAATACCAAAAAGTGCAATTGCTATATCATATGGGGAGAGTATGTTTAGTTTTGTAAGAAACTGCCAAATTGTACTGCAAAGTGGCTGTACCGTGCTGTATTCCCTCCAGCAATGTGGCTTTCCATTTGAAGTTTCTTTACTGGCTTGTACTGTAAAACAATCCCTATTAACTTAGCCTTCAGGAAACATCCGCTCCTTCCTGGGGCCTTGTGTTAGCATTGGTTTTGGGGAACACAAGAGAGGCAGTGATTAGCATGGATCAAAGCAGTGCAGAAAGCAGATGGTGTCCACAGGAGACAAAAATGAGAAAGATGTGTCTCACTGGAAGCAAGAAATAAGAGCTAATGGGAATCCAGGGAAGCTCACATGCCTTGGAGACCTTCAGAAGCACTTCCAGACTTCACAGTCACATGTCTGCTCTGGGACCCCCAGGATAAAACTGGTCCCCAGAGAGGGCCCAGGAATTCTCACGGCATCATTGGAACTCAATGCCTTCCCACATTTTATTGCTAATATCTTGTCTATTTCTTCACTTGTTGCTGTTTAGGTTGTTTGGAAATAACTTGTGTGCTTTGACTAGCTTTAGGCTGAATAATGAAGGAATAAATTAATAATTATTTGTCTAATGAGTAAATCTCCCCTCTTCCTATTTTATTTGGGCACATATGCCAAAGATTTGAAGAATTAATAAGCACATGTGATTACTAGATTGTCAAATAGTTCTATTTATATTCAAAATATTGGGAAAAAACTGTGGGAATAAGATCTGTAGTGCATTCCAGTATTATATTATTGATTCAGTGTAAAAAAAAAAAAAGCTGATTATTTTAGGCTCAGACTTAGAGAAATTTTCACATGTATATTGTATATTACAGTGTTGTTAGTACCTTGAGGATAAACATCAGCTTTTCTCACTAATTGTGTGACAATAGGCTTGATCCATTCCCTTAGGGTTAGTGACACATATTTTCATAGGCATTTTGTTCACATTTCCAGTTTAATTCTTTTCATAATAGCTACATACACCTGGTGAAGATTTGCCTCAGGATGAAGTATTTGATTTTTTTTTTTCTAGCTGGGAACTTGTGACTCCTTTGAATATTTATTTAACTCTTATTTATATCATAGGTCAAAGCAGAATATTGAAGCCAGTGGAAATAGGATTTGAATAACACATTAGTGAACAGCAGACTGGAGAATCTGAAAGAACTCTAAGGAAGCAATCTAAATATATCAATAGCTTATGCAATTTAAAGGGCAGTTTTGAAACCTCTTAATATAAATGTTTAAATGTTACCTTATGTCTCCCAGCGTAGAGTGATTGCTGATGCAGAAAGGAACTGACACTCTATCCCGTCTCTGCAGGAACCACACACTTCCAGGGCATTTGTCTTCATTGCCTAGTGCGCGGCCCACAGTGACAGCTCCAAGAAAACCCACTCCTGATGTGGCAGTGTCTTCTCAAACCTCTGCAATGAGCCTTCCTCAGAAAGGTTTTCTACCGTGACTATTTCCATACAGCACGTTGTCTAGTAGGAATTAAAAATTCGAATCCATGGAGATTTAGTCACATGGAAACCTGCCGTAGCCATGAAGGAGTTTCTTATTTCCTTTGTAAAATGTGCATCATTTAACCATGCCCATTGACATCTACCTTAACATCATTAACACAATATAATAAAGAGAGTCCTCCTTACAGAGGCAGATCTGTATTATTGGTCAAACATCAATATTCCTAACTTTGCACATGGCTTAGAAAAACATTATTCTACCTCAAGGCAGTTTTTTCACTGCTATAATCCCTGTGATGGCACAGTGTCTGATCGGTATACTAAACCGACAAGACTTTCAGCAAATAGCTTGATTAGTTGTAGTATTGTGTGAAAATATGTAGGTATGAACATACAGCATGTAATATGTCATATGTGAACATATCCAATACCTGTGTCTTTGATTGACACAGCTCCAACCACAGAATAAAATTGACACATGTCTGAAAGTGATAGAAGTTCAAGGAGTTATCAACTGCAAACGTAATCTACAGTGAAAGAAAAATAAATGAATGGATTTGTGAATTCTATTATTTCGGCATGCTTGCTTCAGGCAGTAAGTAAAGAAGGACCTAAGGAATATTTTAAAATGCCTTACATTTGAATACAATTCTCAGTTAATTTATTAAATAGCAGCTCATGTGATTTTTATGTTTATCGTGGTTATTCACATCAGTCTATGTACGCCTGGGTCTGTGATTGAGCAACTTAGTCTAAGAACTTAACAGCCTGTAGCCTTACTGGAGCAGTAAGACCTACAAAGCCTTCAGGAGAAAACCTAAAGGATGGTCAGTGTTTTAAAGAACAATATGTCAGAACAGAAACTGCTTTCGATCACTGTTTTCAACCATTCCATAAACTTTGAGTTACGTTAAACAGTACAAAAGTGAAGTATTTTTGCTAAGATACTTATTTTTATCCATGGGTAGACAATAAGAGTGGGTAGAGATCAGAGAGCGTCCTGTAGAGTGCGTTAAGACCTGCCTGATCATGAGAACACTCAGTATGCAAGGATCGGGATAACTGATTGTGACTACGAAATAATCAAATTGCTCTACTGATGGTGAAAAATATTGGAAACAACTCTGGAGATAAAATCTGCAGCATTGCAATATTGCTGAAAGTAAAATAAATTACTGCGTAGCTGTCTTTGAGTACTTGATATTTTATAAAATGCATTGAGATGAGGAGGGGTGTTCTGCAGTCTGAGAAATAACGCATACTCTATTTTATTCCAATTTTATTGTAATTTTCACACCTTGTTTCTGTTGTTGCTGTTCAAAATCATAAGCGAATTTTCTGGGATGATAGTTATGTGTTTAAGTACTTAGGTGTTCTCTAAAAATGTGAAAATATATATCTGTTTACTAAATTGCAAAGTGACGATATTTGTCAGTATGATTAACATGAACTGTAATTTCAAAAATGTTTTCAAAATGTTTTTAAGGCTTTAAATCTTAATTTTTATTATCAGTATATTTACTTTCCTGTGTATAAAAGTTAGAATTATTGAATCTTAATATAAATTGTTTAAAACTGAAAAATCACAAAAGGAATACTATCTTTAGGATATAACTGAACTCATGTTTCAAATAATTACGTAAAGGAGGAAAATAAATTGAAAGTAAAATATTCTATGGTCCTAGCAGCACTGAAAATGATTAAATAAGAATTTACATCAGACTCAGTTAATTCATGGATGCCATCTGTGGCATATCAATGGTGCTGTTGAAAGAGGATAGAAAATAAAATTAATTTAATGAATAACAGAATAAAGCATGTATATATGTTTATTTATATCTGTGCAATATATATCATCTGTTGAAATTAGAAATAGTCAATTATAGGTTATATTGTATATAATGCAATCAAAACATTAATAAATTAATAAAATTGATAATATACATATCAAATATAGTCAGAGAACATGGAAATGTAATGAGATTGAAAAACAATGTAATTTTAATAGATATTAAGTAACATTTTACGATCTGAAAAGTATCATACATTTGACGTTTTGCCATACCATACTACTAATAGATGTCCTAAGACACTGAAACAAATTTAAAATACAAAAGATCTCCGTGAGAAAATATGCTCACTGCTTTGCAAATCTTAATCTACTGAGTGATGAAACCATGTGACTAATAAGTGAAAGTTCTAGTATCAGTTCTTGTGCTGATACAAGCCCAGTTATATGAAAATACTGGGACAATGTAGATGAAGAGGGAAAAGAGGAGAGAAAGAGGTGAGGGTTGAGTAGAGGATTGCTTTCTTCCTCTTTCCTTCTGTTTTGTGGACACAGGGTCTTGCTGGGTTGCCCAGGCTGGCCTGGAACCCCTGGGCCCAAGCAAACCTCCTGCCTCTGTCTCCCAAGTAGCTGGGACTGCCACCCGCTGAACAGGAATCATCCAGGTTGACACAGAGAGGTTTTTGAGAGATTTCTGAAGCCAAGATACCAAGATGTTCAAGGAAGGTAAACAGTAATTACTGCTTGGGGAACTGCTGAGAATTTGGCATCAAAAGTACTGAGCAATGGAATTAATAATCATAAAATTATTAATACTATTAATCACATTGGACAACATTCATCAAGGGTTTTGTATGTTCCAGGAACTTTTAGCTTTATGCATTACAGGTAGTGTTAAATTTATTCTTCTTAACAAACCTTGATGGTATTTAATTCTTGTTTTACCACAAAGTAATAAGTACAGAAAAACTGAGGGAAAGATAATACTCTGGTGTCCTTTTAGACAAACATAGTTATTTGTTCAATATCCATTTAGTTGGATCAGAATGAAACATATCATCCAAATTAACATTGTACAGTCATCTCTTTGTATTACAAATAAGAGTTATGTGTTATTTTCCCCTAAAATGCATCAGCCTTAGTCTCTTTTTGTCAATTTGAACAAAATACATGACAAGAACAACTTAGAGGAGGAAAAGTTCATTTGGGGCTGATGGTTTCAAAGGTTTGGTCCATATCAGTCAACCCCATGCTCTGAGTATCATGGAGGAAGGGTGTGGTGGAGGAGAGCTGCTTAGCTCATGGTAGCCCGAAGAGAGGGGGGGGGGGAAGTGCTAGGGACAAAATGTAATCTCCCAGGGTATATCCCCAGTGAACCACCTCCCTAGCCAGGCCCCACCTGCCTACAGTTACTACTCAGTAATCCATTTTAATTATTGATCCATCAAATGGATTGACTATTGATCAGGTAATAAACTCTCATAATCTAATCATTTAACCCTGAACATTCCTGCATTGTCTTTTGGGTGACGCCACATATCAAAACTATAGCCACATCTCTCATATCAGTATCTCTGTTTTTTTTTCGCTTTTCTTGTATTTGCTTACTGGAAAATATAAGAACTGACTTTCTGTAGAGAGGAAAAGGAAAGAAAGAAAGAAAGCCCTTGATGCATGGTATTTGCTGACCTTTGTTGAACAAATTCTTCCACCACTGGCAAATTCAGCTCACCAAAACCCGATGTTACTGATCCCAGAAAGGAAGTTGTGTGTGCACTCCGGAGGATTTCAGCTCTAACACTAAAGCAGTATGCTTTTCTGACCATTTGTTGATGTAAATATATTTGCAATAGTGCTGTCCACATTCTGTAATGATTTGATTTGATGGCATGCATCAAATCCTGCTAGAATGGGAGGCATTGCATCTCTCTCTCTCTCTCTCTCTCTCTCTCTCTCTCTCTCTCTCTCTCTCTCTCTTCATCACCATATTTCCAGTTTATCTCAGTGTATGGACTCAATGCAATAAATATGTGACTCAGTATGGTATAAAGCATTGGATAATATGATAAGCTTTTAATTTGACCACTTAACAACTCAGTAGATTGTAGTACTAATGAGTAGGAGTAAAATTAATAATAGAGTCTGATAAATAATTACAAAATTTGGAGGTCTACATCATCTTTATAAGACTAGTTTCTTTAAACCAAACATGAAATATAATTCTGCTCTTTCACATGGAGTTGTTATCAGTTGGAAAACTTATGGTCATATTTTGCTAAACTAAACCTAGATTTTGTCTTTTTGTGCCTTATTGCAGCCCCTGAGAGTTGGAGGAGGTAGAGCTGTGGAGAGGGGTGGGAAACAAGGTCTTGCAATTTATGACAGTTTCATTAGTCACCAAGCCTTCTTCAATTGTGCATCTCCAATATGGAGTGTGGACTATGATAGACACTGTTTGTAAGAGTTACAATTGGTGAGAAGTTATTTAAAGATGCAGAGCAATATGACAAAGGATTTTCTAGTTTCTCTCGAGTTAATATTGATAGCATAGCTCTATCATTGCTTTCCAATTTGATCTTTACAATTTATTAGATAGAAGTACACTAACATACTGCTAATTTTTCCAAGTCCAATACAAATTATTTGGTGATTTCTTTTTTATTGCATGAGCTGTGCCCTTCATTATTTTAGGTAACGTAGGAAAAACAGCTCATTATCTTTTGGAGGATGTTGTTGGATGTGCACAGGCATACCCTGGTACAGTCTTATCACTTCAGAGACAAATATAACCAACTTCAATGGGTATATTCTCTACTTATTTCAAATAGAAAGTCATTGCATACCCTTGTGTTAATGTCAATTGTGTTTCACGGGTAAAGTTGAAAGGAAAGAATATTCAAGGTAACCAAAATACACTGCAAAGAGGAATTGTAAATCCAATCCAATCCTGCAATAAAATTTTTTATCACTACAATGATGAAGGAATTTATTTTGAAAAAGACATGTATTTTTAAAATATTTTATTGATAAAACCAGGCTTATTGGTTCCAGCTGTTTGATAATGTCATTCAGAGGCTGGCAACATATTTTGAGCTACATGATATGCATATCACAGGAATATAATGCAGCAGCGAGTAGAGAAATGGTATTGATTGCTTAAACCCCACGTTTTCAGGGAAGTTTTCTTTTTGCAAAAAAAGAGCACAAGGATGGATGGCTACATTAAATCATATGAAAATTATGCTTTGTCTTCTTTAGCCACCTTTACCCCATTAAACTCACTTTCTGCCTTGGGCTTGGCCTTCCTTCTTTGTTCCTGCTTTCTACGGTACCATCACCGCAAATCTGTGAAATGTTTTCTTATTACCATTTATATTTGATGATTTCATATAAAAAAATAAGCGTTTTCTCTTGATATTGTTCTGCTTGTCTTAACAGTGCATGCATCCCACTTGGATGGCCACAATCCGCCATTTTCATGAAGACTTCTAGTTGGAACCCTATTTGCCTTGCTCCTGTCCATTAAAACATGGCACAGTTTGTAATTTTTGCCTCTGTATACCAACAGTTTGCACAAAACCACGTGCTCATTGGTCCTGAGACTACAATGCTCACGCCCATCATTGTTGAGCCTTACTTCATCCATGGTTTTCCTACATCCTTGAGTCTTAGGCTGCATTCCCTGGCTCAACATCCCAGAAGGCAAGGTCACATCCTCTCCAAGGGATGCGTATTCCTCGTGCACAAGGAAACACATTTTCTTGTGGGCATAGTAACTGTCTGGTTTGTGTTTTAACTACCTATGCATGTCTCTCTCCTCAATTACATTATTTTTTTCTCTCTCCTCTACTTTGGTATTCCACTTACTTCTGCATTTGTGAACAGCTGGAAAGAACAGAATTCAATTCAGCATATGGAGAGATTTGAATTGTATCTCTCTGGCTAGATTTTGGAACTGTAATAGGGGGTTTCATGGTGGGAACTTATTTTGGAAATCCAGAACTCATTTGCATCCATATTGTATTTTGTGTCAAGGATTCACCAAGGTCAAACATTCTCATTGAGATCATATAATAGACAGAGGTCACTTCTCAGCAGACAAAAGTCCTTGATGATATTTATTCATGAACTGAGGTAATCTCAACAGTAAAATAATTCCTAGTCCAAATGTCTTTGCTGAAAAATTCACATAGCCATATGGTGGTTGTGCAGTCTCATATCTTTCAAAATACAATGTAGTCAACAGATTGTAAGTCAGTAAGAAAAAGAGGAGTTGATATCTCAGTGTGAATACAATATGGTCAATAACCATGCATCTCTTGCTTGCAGGGCTACAGTAGGGTGTGATCACAGAAAGACGTATTTTCCTTAGAAGAGGTCAAACTATTTTGTGATAAAAGCAAATATACTAAACTTAAAATCCTACTAAGTAATATAATCTTTGAAGGAAGTGCAAGACCTCTGTTCTCATTTTCTTCTACCATGTCAAAACCCCTACTTCACCATAAAATTGAAGAATTTAGTTCATGATTGTTATTTATTATTTTGTGCAAATCTATCAAATCTTTTGTCTCATGTTATTAAGATAGGTTAATTGTTATTTTTCTTTGAACCCCAAATAGCAGTCAACCAATTCCTAATGCAACAATATCTTCCCTTGATGCCATTTCTGCAATTCATATGGTATAGAGTTGGGGTTTAAGAATATAATTTCTTAGCCGGGTGTGGTGGCTCATGCCTGTAATCCCAACACTTGGAGGCTGAGGCAGGAGGATTATGAGTTCAAAGCCATCCTCAGCAATGGTGAGGCACTTAGCAACTCAGTGAGACCCTGTCTCTAATAAAATAAAATAAAATAAAAAAGGAAAAAGGGCTGGGGATGTGGCCCAGTGGTCAAGTGCCCCTAAGTTCAATCCCTAGTACCCCCCCCCAAAAAAAAATGAATATTATTTCTTACAATTAGGAATATAATTTTCCCAGTTGTAATTATTTGATAATTGTAATTGTTTGTAGAAGTTTGCATTCTTTTAAATTTTTTCTCAATATAGAAAGAACATTCATATATTTAAGAAATACAGTAGAAAAAAATCATGATTTCATCCAGATGTGTGGTTAGACAGAACTTTGATGAAGCAATCATATAAAAAATCAATATATCATTTTAGAGCAAATGTATGTTATCAAAAATGTCCAGTGGTATGGGATGCTAATCAATAGGTGCCCATGACAATAGATAAAGGGTCTAGATCAGCTTGGTTCCCACAAGTAGAGTCATGATTCTGCCTTCTACCAGAATCAACAACCCCTGGTTGTCATAATATGGAATTCATAGCAACCTAATTGACCTATACACAAATATTCAAAAGGACAAAAGTGAAAATAAATTTTAATAAACCATTCTATATTAGACATAAAAAATAAACATTAACCATAATGAAGATACAAACATGCTATATATTTAAAGACAGTGATTTTGGGGGAGTGTTGGAGGTTCTGGTAATATCCTTGATGTGGATAGTTAAGGAAATCCACCAGGTTAAAGAGCAAATGATCTGTTGAACCACAGAGAGCAAAATAGTCCAAAATGGACAAAGTAAAGATTATTGTAGAAAAAAAAGTAATGAACAATTTAAAGGCACTAGGATGATTTAATTCTTTATCATTTCTTCTTTTCTCCTTTCTTATTAATCTTCAAATTGCTTCATATTTCCACACAAATAAATATCATTTTCTATAGTTCTTCTGATGTGTAGAATTTTGCAATCCCAACATAGTACCTGAATGGAAAATAGGATACAAGACACCATTTAGGACTATTATAAAATCACAAAAGCTCAGAAAATCAATTTACACATAAAAATATAACTTGAAGCCATTTTAAAAACAATATAAGTTAAAATTTATCAAAAATTGAAAATGCTATATATCACACCAAGATTTCACTCACATCTTAGTAATATCATACAATTACACATAAACAAATATTTCTGAATAAGCTTTAAAATTAGGAAAGAGGAATTTTCCTCAATTAATTAGCATTTGCAAAGCATTTCTCCTAAATGGATCCTTAGAGACACATTTTATTCCTGCCCAGAACTACAGCTGTGTCTCAATACAGAGGGGGGTTATTTAGCTAACTGAATGGGAACATAAAAGCAAAAAGGAACCTAGGTTTAGGAACCTAACAGAAGCTAGTCCTGACTGGGTGCACAGGGTACTGACTCCATGTTAGAGGGACTGCAGCCAGACACCTTCTCCCAATCAGGCACACAATTTGGGACACAGAATTGTCTCCAGAAATCGTCTGTAGAAAGGCTGGATATTATTACAGTTAATTCCAGTAAGAACCAAATGAATATTCACTATGTATAAAACAAAATGTGCAAGATACACATAGGACGTGGTAGAAGAGCATGTGATTTGCTCATGGGGAGAGAGAGGCACTAACATCAGCTTGCAGAGCTGGGCTGGTATTGACTGTGAACCTGTGTCTCCGTCAGCCTCTCCAGCCCCGTTGTCTCTCATCCATCCACCCACTCAAGTTGTCCAGTTGGATATCTACCAACACCCCAAACCCTCTTCTTTTCCAACTCCATTCCACTGCTCACCGATACTAAAGAGCCTTTAAAAACACAGAACTCACCAGGATACCTCCTTTGACCAGAAGGATGCTTTCCCGTAGTCCTGGGGTTAGACCAATCTCTTCAACACGTCTTCCCAGCCCCTTGTGACTTAGCTGCATCCGTACCACCGTGGCAAGAACCTAGGTCTTCCACACTGAAAAGCAAGTGTGGCGACCTCAGCCCGGAGAGGGACGCCACCTCTCCCTCTCATGGCTCTTCACCATACAAAGATCACTGAAAAACTAGTCTGGAAAAAATGCTACACCAAAACCTGAGGGACCCTGAAGGACTGATTCTCCACACTCCTCATATCAAGCCACTCTCCCTCTCATACTGCCAGGTACACAGTATACAGGATTTTTAACGTTCTCATTTTTACTGCACTTCCTGTTGGCTCCAAGGTGTCAACCGCACTAGCCCTTCTCACTGGAGCTTTGTTCTCTTTCCCACACGGTTAACTGGTATCCACCCTCGAATCTCAGCTTCAACGTCGCCCCCTCAAGGAGTGTTAGCCTGACCCGCGTCCCTCTCTCCCCGCTCCCACCTTTCCTGTTCCTGGGATCCAGCACACTCATAATTGTGTGGTGACCCTTCTAGTGCCTGCTCCCTACTAAGCTCCGAAGTCACATCCTAAGTTAACTTGCATCCTCAGGACTTAGCCAAATGGAAACGCACAGTTTCTACTGAACACATCCTCTGAAGGACAGCAAAAGGAAAGAAGGGAAAAAGAGAGTAGGGGTGGGGGGAGGGGAGAAGAAGTAAAAAACCGAAACGCTTAAAATAAGGAAAAAAGAGTGAAAAGGAATATCTGCTCGAAGTAATTCATCAGATGGGCTAGGAGAAAGCAGGAACTTGGGGGAAGGACAAGGTCCAAGAAAGGGTCATAAGTGAACAGGAAATGGACCACGTCATGCATTGCTGCTCAGGAGAGGTGTGGACAGGCGGGCCTGGGCGCTGAGGGGCAGTGATGGAGTCTCAGGACCTTCCTGCGAGTCTGCAAGGAGACCCAGTGCGGACCTCACAAAGCAAGAGTGGAAAGGGGGCCTCACTCCGGAAGCAAGGGTGACTGGATCAGTTCTGTAAACTCAGTGACCCAACTGACCTTGAATGAGCCAAACCTTTTCTCTGTATTCCAACTGTACTTCACCTTTCCCTGCTGCTCTCTTCCCATTGCCATGTGTGAGTGAGTGTGTGTGTGTGTGTGTGTGTGTGTGTGAACTAATATTAATCTCAGGATGGGCATTTTTGTTGTGGTTGTTGTTTATTTGTTTTGAATTTAGGCTCACTTTAGGGGACCCAAAGTGAGTGTCATATATTCAAGTCTGCAGGTAACTCTCTGCACCTCCAGTGAGCTACCTGCCATATTTTCTCATCCAGAAATGCACATACAGCTCATAATTGCATCAGATTTTCATATTGACTGTATTTTGAATATTATTAGAAAAGGAACTCATATTTCATTGCTCTCAAGTAAACTTCCAAATAGAATACTCAATATAACATAAGCTGAACAGAATATTTGTTCAGGCCTCATTCGCTTCCTAGTTCAAATGACTCTATGAGACAATCTCCTATAATAATTCTTGTAGAACTGAGTTTTATGACTTAGCAGATAGGTTCCTAACAGTTTCTAATTTAGTTTATATAATTCATTTCAATTAAAGTAAATAGGGAAGCAGTGTCATAGAAAAGGTACCATTGTCACTATACATTCAAAGCCATTCAAACAATATTGAGAAGGTAAAGATCATAGTCATAGATAAAGTTTCACTCATCATCATTAAAAAGAAAATACACTGGAACAAAAACTGATTTTGGTTTTGCTCCTTACAGACTTGTGGTCATTTCAACTTCCAGTCTCTCCAAAACGAGCCACCTGGTTCCACTGGGTCTCTTCCAGCTCTGTTGCCATGTGCAGAGATGATTTTCTTTTTTTTCATTTTTTTTTTTAAAACTGATTTTTTAAAATATTTATTTGCTTTAGTTGTACACAATGCATTTTATTTTTACGTGGTGCTGAGGATCGAACCTGGGCCGCGCATGTGCTAGGCGAGCGCTCTACCTCTGAGCCACAAACCCAGCCTCTGATGATGATTTTCACTACAATTGGACATCCCCCCGTTATACAAGAGGTTGTGTCCCAAAGGTGGCTATGCAGACCGATTCTGTAATTCTCGCACTTTAATGTGTATTGTGCACACCAAACTATGTGTTTGGATGTCCTTTCAAAGAAAACTCTGAAAACTATATGATCATTTTTAAAGTAGAGCTGACATCAATTTTGCATATAAATGCAGTGAAATAATCTGTGAGGTAAATTTCTTAAAATGAAAAGATATTCAGGATACGCTGCTCAAAATAAAACAGTGTTTCTAAAAATAGAAACCGAGTAAGAAAAATTCAATATGGCTGTTATTGCTTTTGTTGAAATATGGTCCAAAAACTCGGGGATCTTATGAATTTTAAAACAATTGTTGCAAATGTAACAATACATACATGTATGTATATATATGCATATAAGTTGAAGACTTCTTAAGAATATACACCAATGCTAGAAGTTGTTATCACCAGAAAGTAAAATTATGGTGACTTCATGTTATGTAATTTTATCTTCTGTAGTTTGGGGGTGTTCAATATTGGGCTTGTATTATTTTTCCATTGGATTTGGTGCCAAAAGACTTGTGTGATTTTGTAAGCGTTCAGCATTTGTAATTCTTAAATTACTAGTGCAGCAGGAGATTGGCACCTAAGGAACCAGTACATGGTGGAGCTACACATGGAGGGGAACAGTGACCCTGGAGTGTGTTAGCTGACTCTCCGTGCTTCACAATGTGAACTTAGAACATGGAATTTCTTGAAAATATAAAGCCTGATGTTGTTATTTTTTTCTGCTTCCATGTGGTTTAAATAGTTTTAAGATAAAGCAAATGTGCAAAAAGCACACTACATTATCACTAATCTCTTTAGGGTCCATAAAAAATCAAGATTCATGCAAAGCTATTTAACTGAATCACCTTATTCAACCAGCTTCCCCTGAACAGTCAGCATGTAGATGTAAAGAAAGCACCTGCAAACTCAGATGGAAGGAAGAGTCCCTGTCAAAGGACAAACCACATGGTTTAATAAATACTCGTATGGACAGCGGGTATTGGTGAGGTATACTCATGCATTGTGCACACTTGCACGTGTGTGTGCAGGCGCTTTGGGGAGCTGTGTTTGGAAAAGGTCTGCCATAGTTTCATTAGAGAACACAGCATCATAAGAGGATTCCAAGAAGAAGTGATGTCAGAGTGCTAAAGGACAAAATAACAGTAAAAAATTTTTGAAACAAAGGTGAAATATGTTCTAGACAGAGGAGGACATTGATGCAAATTGTGGTAAATAAAGAGACAGGCATGTCCTGAGACTAGCAGGCTGAGCAACTTTGCACTATGTGGTGTTCTTGTTGGTGGGGGTCAGTGAGTGGTGGCCAAAATGAGGCTAGAGATGTGAGCAGAGTTGTCTGAATTCATGAAAGGTTTGTGACCCAAGCTAAGGAATTTGCATAGTCAGGCCCAGTGTACTTTTAAAAGGCCAAAATTAAGAGTTAAATGACCTCTTCCACTTGTGAGGAAGATCTAAAATCTGTGTGGGAAAATGATTGGCCGCGAGGCAGGAAGTATAGCTATGGGAAATGGTTGAAAATTCCCAATTTAGTCTTTCCACATTTCATGTTCCTTCATTCCCCTCTCCCTCAAATCCCAAGGATTCTGATGAAAGAAACGGCTTCCCAAAGAGAGAAGAGAATCTGCATGAGAAGGTTGAAGAGTTTCAGTTGAGGCAACCTAAGTCACATATGATGGGGAGTCAGAGGCAGTAGTAGATAGTTAATCTTGTGTTGTATAAAATCAATAGAGCCATGCGTTTAAAACACATTCTGAAGTAAAATCAGCTTTCAATGCTCTGTTGCATATTTAATTTGCTCATAAGTTAATGCCTTCATCTCAGGACAGTTATACAACAAGCTAAGCAGTAGATCAGAATTACTTTTATCTATATTTAAGGTCATGGTAAGAAATTACAATGCCACCTTGGGGATGTATACTTGGTCGTAGGCACAGAATTTAATACCCATTGTTATGAAAGATCACGAACTTCTTTTAAAACATAATAATCATTGCCAAACATCTATATGTTCCCTTAAATTATTTCTTAATTGCCACTCTTTATAAAGAGCAATTAGCCTGTCAGAAATTTTTACTACCTCCACCTCCACGGTGGCTAATACAAGAGAAGTATAAAAAATGATCTTTATCTCTAGCAGCTTGTTATGTGTTTAATGAGACAGAATTAATGCCTATAAAATATTTTTAAAAGAATACAACATAGAGTATAATTAAGTGCTAAAATCTTTGTGAATCGTATCTATGCTGCAGAAGATTTGAAGAAGATGATGTGATCTAGGAAGAATTCATGAGGAAGATGGGAAATTTCTGGACCTTAAAATGGGAGAAAATATCTGAAAACATTAACAGTTGTTATTTATTGAACAGTTGACATGTTTGAGGCTGTGCTGAGTATATTATATGCTTTCCATTATTGGTCGGTGCAAAGTGCGTGAATCTGCCTTGTACGCGTTTAGCGAGTGGAGGAAACGAAGCCCGGGAAGCAAAGGGAGCACTGTCCACAGGCCAGTAGAGCAGAGCCCTCGTCTGCATTGGGGGCTCTGAGTCTGGCACTTTGAAATTCTCAGCAAGGAAAAGCATGGGCTGTAGGAAAAGGATAATGGGTGCCCTGGATCGCTGGCCTTACGCCACCGGCTTGTCATTGGCCTGTGTTTACAAATGACATAGTGATGGCTTGTCTCAATATGCAGCTTACAGCAATGGTTTGGTGATGACATATTTTAATTCTGAAACGGAATAATTATTGCTGCAGAACCAAATGGGAGTTTAGAAAGTCAAATGAAACTGGCAGTCAACTGAACAATTAAACATAAGTCATATGCAAACATTTGAAAACTTGGGATCTGTAAATACTTTTCTAGAATCATTATGTTACTATAGTTTAACATGTATAAGGTTTATAAAGCAAACAAGTCTGAATTTATATATATATATATGTATACATATATATATGAATGATGACAGTGTCATAAGTCAAATTACACAATGTCATCTGTCAAATCTTATGCATAAAATATTACTAATATTACTAAACAAAGTTACTTAAACTTTCTAATGTTTTTTTCTTTTATTTTGGCAGACTGATTATACAGGCTTTTATTTTGCTATATGAGGTATTGAGAAAATTTCTTTAAAATTAAAAATATCCTTATTCAGTACAAGAAAACACAACTGCAGTGCAATCACATTTAAGCAATGCATTTTTTATAATTAGAATTACAATTAAATTAATGCTGGATAATGTTAACATATGTAATATTCTCAAATAATGCTTTGAGTCTCTTTGTAACCATAGGATAATTTGGAGAAAGATTTGCAAGGCCTAAAATCACATAAAAACACATACTTAGGGCTGGGGAGATAGCTTAGCTGGTAGAGTGCTTGCCTATCATGCATAAGGCCCTGGGTTCAATCCCCAGCACCACCACCAAAACAATAAAATAAAATAAACCACACACTTATAGGAATACTAGAAACAATTAAGACAGGAATCTCTGGAAGAACTGTCAAAAGATATAAGCAGATAATTTATGTAAGGGAAACCCAGAATAATAACAAGTATATGCAAAGATACCAGTACTCCTTTTTAGTTAGAAAAAACATTAAGTAAAAAATAATACCATATTGCTATATGCTTATCACACTGATGTGCAGAACTCTGCCACAGCCATTTAAGGACAGTCTGGGACCATGTAGTTAAATTAAGTATTCATATGTGATATAACCCAGAAATTCTCCTGCTGCTTTTATGCCCTTAGAAGGTCTAATATGGTTTTATAGTGGGGCATGTAGAAAATGTTTGTTTCAGGAAAACTGGAGACCACGTGAAAGTCTGCCACTAAGAAAATAGCTAATCAAATGCATAAGATGCGCATTGCCAAGGACCTGGCAATGATCCTGAGTGATGATCTCGTTGTACACCTAGAATCATGAAGGACTTAAAAAGACACGGAGTGAAAACACGTAAAATACAAAATTGCATGTATCTAATGCATTGAAACAAATTGAACTAGTTTTCAAATGCATGCATTTGTAAGGAAACACGAAAATGTACACCCAATTCATTAGAATGGCTGTCTCCGGGGAGTAAGAGCAGTAGACACTGAAGATGAGAAAGGATTTTTAGAGGATTATTTTAAGCCTAATTGGTTTAGCTAATATTATTTGCTGTAAGAGACAAATCCTGGATTTCTGCAATTTAACTCATTAAAGCTTTGTTGGGATTCACATTAGCGTGCAATGAACATAGAGAGTCAAGGTTCCCATACACCTGTAAAGAATGACTCGAGAGGTCAGCTGTGAATCATTTCTACCCCAGTCAGGTTTTAATAGGCCATGCATGGAAGGTACTCCTCTGACCATTCTCCCATTTCTTGTCTATGTTCTCTCATGGATTGTTAGCAAGCAAACCATAGAGCTGGGTGTCAGGGTGTACACTCAACAAGAGAAATAAGATCTATAAACAGTGAGCCAGTGTTGCCCATACTTGTTGACCGATCACATGACTCAGATGGAGCTATCGGATCAAAGCAACTATGCATACTGAAGTTCAACTGCACCTAACTAAATACGCAAGTACACAAAACTTTATATTAAAGTCATGAGTGACAAAGCAAAATTATGAACAAACCTAATATTAATCCTGTCATTATTACTGTAAAAGCATTACCGTTATGGGGATAACCAGGATCAGTAGAGAAATATGGTTTTAAACTGGAGAAATACTTGAAGTTAGGAATTATTCTTAATATATTGATAAAAGTCTTATCATTAAACTTAAATTATGTACTAGAATAATTGAAGAATTATTAAATACATATAATGGCATCTTGGAATGAAACAGTTATCATTACACATTTTCTTGGAATCAGAATTTGGGAAAATAGATACCAGAGAAAATCATTATGACTCAGCTGAGGCATCTTTTTAATAATTATGTGATATTAATATCTTAACACACAAACTCGAGTGTTCTAGAATTAACACATAGGCTTATTGTTTTCCACAAGCATCCACAAGTAGATTTCTGAGCCATAAAGTGTTGATTGGAATGTGTACCTGGGTCTCAAGGACATGATCAGAAGAGGTTACAAAATTTAACATTGATGTTCGAGTCAGTTGTTTTGTTGCCGTGAGCAAAAGACCTGACAACAACAATTGGAAGAGGAAAAGTTTATTTGGGATTCATGGTTTCAGAGATCTCAGTCCACAGGTGGCTGACTCCATCTCTCTGGGCCTGAGGTGAGGCAGAACGTGGTGGAAGAGGGAAACAGCTCAGGACCTGAAAATAGGGAAGCAGAGAGCTTCACTCACCAGGGACAAAATATAAACTCAAAAGGCATGCCTCTAGTGACCTACTTCCTCCATGTGCACCCTACCTGCCTGCAGCTACCACACAGTTAATACCTACCAGTGGGTTAACTCACTTTAGGTTACATCTCTCATTATCTAATCATTTCACCTCTGAACTTGCTTGCATCATCTCACACTGAAATTTTGGGGGATACCACAGATCCAAACCATAACAATTGACTAATGAGGACAAAGAAAAAAAACGTGACTATTAGATTTTATTTTCTGTTAAATATGCTGTATTTTTGGTATATAAAAAATAACATTTGAAAACAAGATAATATTGCCATAGCCTTCCAGACCTTATCATGACACATACATGGTTACAAAAGCATTTAGTTTTTCCTTTTATTTCAGTAAATATTAATTTCAAGCATTAGGAGGGAGAATCTTTCAGCTTTGCTGAGATGCTATCTGCATTTTTTCCCATTTTTTTCCGATTATGATTCAATGGCAGATGTGATGCGATTGATTCTGAGTGACAATGACAACAACAAATATAAGGGGTTTCTGTGTCTTAGAAAAGGTAACTAAATTCTCAAGACTGGTGTCATATGCACTTGGATAATCATCCCTTCATATTCAAAAGTGAATTTGAAAAAAAAAAATGATTCCATATAGCTAAAACCTCACTAATTAGGCCTCCATTAATTCCTTACAGGCATTTAAAGTTACAGATGATAATTAGAATAGATTTGCAATTAACTGATACCTAAAATTTTAGCTGAAATACCCACAAGTATCAGAGTTTGGGCCTCCGTTTCCTGTTGTCTTTTTGTCATAAGGACAGACAATCCCGTCCCCCCACACAACCGCTTCAGGGTGGTAGGACATAGCTTGGCTCTGTGGCCTATGCTGTGCATTGTCTTCTGTTTGTTAATGTAATTTTGTAATTTTCAATGAATTTGGTAAGATGTATCTTTTCTTTCCATCTGACTCTTCCTGTGCAATAAACAGGGTTAAATATTCTACCATTCTGTTATTTTTGTTGTTGTTGTTGTATTTTTCTATTTTCTCTAAATCTGCCTCCACTTTCCCATGGTAGGTGGCTCTGGGAGACTTTTTAAATAACTTTGCCATTGTGGTCCAGATGGTGTCTGCAGAGGGTGGGGAACAAAAGTGAGGGTTTGTGCATCTGGCACTTGTGTCCCACAAGCTGGCAGGGTGAGATGCTATTGGCCACTCAGCCCCCCTAGTTTCGTGCTTTTTGAAGGTACACAAGGCCAAAATAAAAACTCATAGTAATGACTCACACAAATATGCAATTGTTGTGCCAGCCAAGTGTACCTTCAGGTATGTATGATAACAGAAAATGTCACTTGCTGGGGTGTAGAAAGTTCCTGGACACCTTGGGAGATTGTTGAAAACAGATGTTTAATTACTTGAAAAAGGTTGTTGTAAATTAAGATGATCAGGTACATTTCAGGAAAAGCACCTGGACTGGTTGTTTTCCACTGTGGGTAGTAGCTTTGTTGATATTTTTCATTTGTGAGGTGTGTTGCCAAGCTTGGGGTGTGTACCTGAGCTCTGGTGTGTGTGAGTGGCTCCTGAGGCCCAGGGAAGCATTTACCCTCTGAGTATATTTTAACATTAGTGTGTGCTATTGCCATGCATATTGTTGTATTTTAATGTCTAAAAATATATATATTTTTATGTTTAAGCAAGCAACAACTTTTCTGGTCTTTTTTTTTAAAGATAAGGTTTATATAAGCAATTTGAATAATGTTTATTTTTAGAAAAAAGATGAATAGTAGTTGTGTTGCTTCCCTATGCTTATGAATAGCTGTTCTAAATTTCAGAAACTGAAGGTACTTTTCTGATAACTAATAAAACAATAGTACAGAAGATATAAATTATTAGTATAGATAGGTCGATTGATGACTTCCGCACCGAGAATGCCCATGCCTAGAATGTTTTCTGGGAGATGTTTCAAATATGGTGATGTCATGGTTGTCACAATCACAGGACTTACTCCATTCTTACAAAGATACTCTTTGATGGCACCCAGAGAAGCACAAAGCCATTCAGACATACATCACCATTCAGGAAAATACTAATATACTAAGTGAACTACCTACAATCATAAACCACATTAAGGCATGGTGCTAAATTATCAAAAGTCCTTTTCTCCAGTGTCAAAGGGATTGGAAACAACTCTGAAGGTGCTGTGTGCTGTCTACTTGGCTGCCATGTAGAGGTGTGTCTCTCTGCAAAGCAAAGGAACTTCCTGAGCCCCTAGGGGTGGACATTATATCCATGGCATCCAACTCATGATTAAGACAGTCTGTGCAAATATTCAGATTTTTTGGTTACATGTTCTTGCTCTACCAGCTGAGATCTACCCTTACAAGATAAGCTTATATCATCATTCCCTCTGCAAGAGAAAATGTATAGGATGATTGCAAAGCAACCTGGAATTAAGAGAACAATACTGGTGAGCTGCACCATAGCGGTATGAAGAGCTGGCAGTGAGGATAGTTCATGTGAAGAGCGCAGTGAGGATAGTTCTAACATTAATAAGAAATGCTTAAAAGATTTGCTAAAGGCCTCCATACATATTTTCCTAAGCATGCAGACAGTTGCAATAGCACAATAAATTATTTTTTCATTTTTCAGACATTACTAAATCCTCTTACATTCTCAAAGGAACCGAATTTAGACATCACTTCATATGGCTTCTACACAGGGGGAAAAAAACAGCATAAAGTACACTTACATCATTTTGTTTAGGAGCCATTCTCAACATCCTCTTAGTAGGTGATAAACACATTCTTCTCTTTCTACCACATGCATATGCAAATTAAGACTCAGGCTGCTGATTAACATTCAGACAAAAGAACTCATTCTTCAGGGACCTGGCCATTTTATCAACAGCAAGGGTGTCCCACAGGTTCCTTTCCAGTCCCTTTACCACTGCCCCTTCCCCTCCACCTGTGCCTGCCCTGATGGTGATGTGTGTGTAGAGCTGCAGACAGTGCAAATGTTCTGCACAAGCAACAGGATGGTGAAATCCACACACTGAGGAGAGTACAGCAGCATGGTAGGAGCCTGAGGCGGGCAGGTCCTCCAGGGACTCCTTACCATCCCCCAAATCCTTCCTTAGACTCCCCATGTGAGGAAGCCAACATTTAGTGAAGTTTAAAGGGCCAAGTTTCTGTTACCTGGAGCTAAATGCACTCTAAAATTTTAGGGGTTACGTGGTTACCATGGAAACTCATGACTATCTTCAAACAGGATATTGAGAGACATTAGGAAGATATATCTTTTTTTTTCTTCAGTATGCAAACAAAAACCTGACAGTTTATTATGTAGACTTGTGACAAGGAATTGTAATTATTTGATAAGGGAAGATGACCCAGATGAAGGACTGATGTGTAAATAGAAAAAGTAGGCAGAGGTGCTGATAATGAGTATGTTAAGAAGAAAATACTAGAAACTCATGATAATGATACCATCAAATAATTATGTTTTCAAAATACAGGTTGGAAGTGGGTTTGTTTGATATTAAAAATGCTGTTAAAAATGTGCTGTTTCACATTAGATTGAACAATAAACCAGATTCCATGCTGCAGTTCTTTAAAAAAAAAAAAAAAAAAAAAGTTTGCTTACTTAGCCTATGAAAGCTCCCAGGCAAGTTGCCACCCACATTCTCCCGCAATACAACCACGCTCAGGGGACTGACGCTGGAAGGTCCTTTCCGTCTCTGAAGGGATCACAGAGCCATAGTTAGAGGATAAGTGCTGGTATAAAGTTCCAAAAGAGTTGGACAGCTCTGCCACACAATCTGCCTCCATCCCTAGCTGTGGCAAGGCCCCTGTGGGTGCAGGGCCTGGGCTTTCTAAGCTGTCAATATTCGTAAACGTGATTTCATGCTCCACCTTCTTAGAAAGGCAAGTTAAATTTTTGAAATGTTACATAAAATTAGTCTTCTCAAAATATAAACTATGTGAGAAGATTTTATATGAAGCTTGGGTGTGATTTTTTTTACCATGATCTGTAACTTGATCCCATATTAACTTATTGAGAAATATATTAGGAAAATCACAAGATGATTTATGATTGACATGTCCTGAATTGCTGTTTCAATGTTTCCAACCTGGTATTAGTTATGTAATTAACTTAGGGCAAAATACAGACTCTATTACTCAGACTATTAGTATCACCTATTTATAATTTATTAATATCTTTTTAAGACTTAAATGTACTTTGTTCTTAACTGATACATAGAAACTATACATATTTATGGAATGCGATATTTATCCACACATAGGTTTGTACATTGTGAAATGTTTAAATAATTTTAAGCATATTATATCTTCAAACTTGTATTACTTCTTTATAATGAAAACATTCCGAGTCCTTCCTTTCAGCTTTTGAACTCTGCAGTACATTACACAGTTGTTCCCTACAGTCCCCCTTGCCTGCAAGAGCACCACAGAACTTCCAGCTCCTACCTGGCTGACACTTGGCACCCATCAGTGCCCCCCATCCCTAGCTTCCCCAGCCTCTGGGAAACACTATTCTACTCTCAACGTTTTTGGAATCAATATTTTTATATTCCCTTTGTGAGTGACCTCATGTGGTATTTGTCTTTCTGTGCCTGGCTTATTTCAGTTAACCTATAGCCTTAAAAGTTAAGTTCTACAGCAAGAACTTCTGAACATGTAATAAAATTCAATCTGGCTAAATCAGATACCACACACCCTCCTTTTAAACTTATAATTACATTTCCTTTCCCCTCCAAACACCACCACTACCACCAACAGCACCATGGTGGTATAGAGCAAAAATGTTAAACATTTTCCTATATACACCAAATAGCTGACATATGACAGTCAATATTTTTCTTTTCTTGAAAAATAGATTGACTTGAGTGAACTTTTAAAAATGAGCTTTGTTATTTTTGACTATTAAACAATAGTCAGGTTATTTAAAGATTAAGGAGTAGTAGTGCTTACAAAAAGAAAAAAAGAAATACACAGAATTTTATTGGATTTATCAGGAAATTACATTACTTAAGAGAATTTTTTCCCATTTGCATTTAATCAAGCTTCTAAAAATATCTCTGATCCTTATTTATTTATAGCCACCTTGACATTTTTTGGTCCTTAATTGCTCCATTAGTCTACACTGGAGCAAACTCGAAAGGATTTTATTTTAGCTTCTCACATCTTAAAAGGGATATGAACAATTTCCCTACTTTACTGGGAATATACATGGATTTTACCTAAAGAATCATATGCTGTATGCTTCCAAAGAAGAATTTGGTAAGAACACTAAATTCTAACTCCCTAGTCTCTGGTTGCCTTCCTTCAGGCCCCATGAGCACTATTCTCCTGTGTTGTGGTTCTCTGTAACTAAGTGTCCTTGCTCACTAGACCACATACAATAGAAGGCCAAGGTTGCATCTCATTCTACCTTCATGTTATCAGGGTCATGGCACCTCATAGGCACCAAAATAGCTAGTGGATTTATAAATGAATAGATGGATTCAACAGGATATCTTTTGTTGTAGCATGAACATGTATATATAAATGATTATTCAGCCAGAAACATGGTTTGAAGGGGCCAGAAAGATCAGATAGCAAACACAGACCATCACAGAGAAAATGAAGTGATGGACTGTTTTCATCAATGCAGATCTTACACATCAATTATCAATGTAACCCTTTTCATTACATGGATCGAAGACAAATCACTCAATCACTGAGATGCCATTTTCCTGAAGAAACTCTGCTAAACCTTGTAAAAAGGCATACATTAAAAGAATCTCTTTCAACTAACTTTATTATTGCTATTGCAAACATTGATTTAGTTTTAATGGAAACTTTGCCAGTTTTGAAATCTTCATGCTAGTCTGTGAGATGTATTTGACGCAGTGGAATTTGATTAGCCTGCTTCACTAGCCCATGTGTAAAATGGGCTTCTGGGCTGCACTGTCTGACTCCCTCTCAGGCAGCGCACGCCACATGGGGGTGGATTACCTTTGCAGAGCCTGGCGCAGGCTCCAGCAGCACATGCCGCTCTGTTGGCTCTGCTAGTGGAGTAGCAAACCTATATTTTCATGAGCAGGAAGTGGAAGCTATAAAAGTAGGTGTGAAGCGTATTCAGTGACTAACCTGGAAATTTGTGAGAAATATATTTTCTAGAAAGCAGCAGATTAAGGAGCCTTTGCATGAGGGGCTGATCTGAAGAATCAGGAAGGCAATGAGCACTGAGCCCAGTGTTTCCTGGGGCCACATCCGCTGGCCTGAGGGAGCATGTGGTTCTTAAAAGGACAGGACAGTTTGTGTGAATTTTAAGGGCAGAAACTGTAAGACCCTTGTGGCCTAGGGGCTTCATAAAGAACCAGGAGAATATGACCACAAAACAACACACTCTATCCATGCTCCATCTTCTGAAATTATTTCATTCACTCCTGTCAATCAATTGTCCCACCAGTCCCTGGGTACTTACCATTTTCTTTCTTTCTTTGTTTCTTTCTTTGTGCTGAAGAGTGAACCCAGGGGTGCTTTACCACTGTGTTACCTCCCCAGCCCCTTTGTATTTTTCATTCTGAAACCTGCCTTACTCCTGCATGTATTGCTTTTGGTTTTCTAGCTACCCAATCCCCTACCTCTTCTGCTTCCAGGAGTCCAGTCTGCTGGCTTTCTTTATCTTTTGAATGCTCGTCCTTTATAGAATGCTTCTGATTAAAGATAGATTCAATACAACCCGTTTACCCAACTTTTAAATTTTTAAATTTAAATTATTGGTAGAGTCTGTGGCCATTCTAAATTTAAGTAGACAGGTATTAAACAACTATTGAATTTTTTTTTTTTTTTTTTTTTTTTTTTTTGTGGTGGTACCGGGGATTGAACTCAGGGGCACTTGACCACTGGGTCACATCCCCAGACCTTTTTTGTATTTTATTTAGAGACAGGGTCTCACTGAGTTGCTAAGTGCCTCCCCATTGCTGAGGCTGGCTTTGAACTCGCGATCCTCCTGCCTCAGCCTCCCAAAGTGCTGGGATTACAGGCATGCGCCACCGCGCCCGGCTAACTATTGAATTTTTGATGAACAAAAATATTTAAAGGGTGTGTGGACAATGCATACATTTTCATGTTGGGGATTGAAAGCACAAATGCCTTCAGAGCGTGGGCAACTAACAGGTACGTGTAAGTAGTGGGCAGAAGGCAGCAGGAGCAAGGAACTTGTCTGGCAACGAAGCCTGTCTTCTGCAGGAGCAGTGCCTGAGCAGGCCAGGGGCCTCAGCAGGTGGGTAGACTGTGCATCCTATAGTGGCATGATAACAAAACCTTGGCTTTATGTGAAATCAGAGAGATGATTGTTGGAGAGATTACAACATGTGCTGTGGAAAAGGCTTTGAACTACAGTGAGATCTGCACCATCAGCAATAGAAAAGCAAGCGAACAAATGAAACAAATGCTTCAACTAGGCAGCATCATGTGCCAAGACTTCAAGTTAAGAAACTTCCTTGCACCACCCATGGCAGTGAGTGGCTCCTTCTCACTGGATACTCTGTGCACAGAACACAGTGTTGTAAAGCTCAGCTGAGTTCATGTCCCAATGCTAGAGACAGTAGGCAAGGAGGGTTTTAGGCAAGGGTGGGGAAAGGGATTATTAGTGTTATTAAGGAAATTGTTATTAGTGTTTTCAGGAAATTGCTACCAGGTGAATATGGTAGCTGTGTGCAGAAAAGAATAGTGCAGGTAAAAAATAATGAGGCATAAGAATTAGAGCAGTCACGCTAGACTAATGTATCCCTGCTTCACTGTGTATCAATAATATTTGGCAACTGATTGAATCCAAGAGGAAAACAAAAATCACAAAATTATTATTTTCATAAATAAGAAGTAAAAAAGAATAGTCAATAATGGGGATTGGTGTAGTAGAGTCTGAAGAGGTTGTTATTCAGACACAAGTTATGATAAATATTCATTTGGAAACTTAGGATCAAACTCATAAGAACTCAACCCCAGAACTACCATTTACTGGTACATTTGTCCACTGTAGCTCAAGTTCCCGCCAACTCTCATGCCAGTCCTACGTGGTATTTATTATTGCAGTATCTTTTCCTTATTTGAAGTCTTGGAAGTCCAAGACCTCCTGGAATGCCCAGGACCACGCTCAGCACCACACCTGAGATGTAGCTTTTTCCTGTTGAGACTGAGCCATCCAACACTTTCACCTTTACACTCAAAGGAAGCGTATCCACATTGCCAGAACCACTACTCGTGCACTTTGGGACCTCATTAAGTAAGTAATGGAGCACAAGTACCGCCACACCTTGAAGCCTGCTTTGACTGACTGATGGGCCGGTGAGGCATGGGTGCACCAGGGTGACTCGCTTCCTGGGCAGAACTGGGTGGGGTGTGCAGCTTTCATCTCGCTACTCCAAAGGTGCACAGTTGAAGGTTTGTGCTTATTTCTAAAATGTCCTACTTCAGATTTTCAGCCCACGGTTGATTTGGAGTAGCCCAAGCTACTGGAAGTGAAGCTGGGGAGAAGTGCATTGTCTTTCCAGAGATTAGAAAACTAATGGGGGATGGATAAGCTACCTGATCAAGGCAGCTAAGTCCAGAGCCTGTGCTCTCACTTCATAAAATGTGAGGATACAATGACATAGCAAAATTCATGAATTAAAGATTCACCCCAGAATAATAGTGGAGACAGTAGAGTTGGCAGAGAAGAGGGCTCCAAGTGAAAAAATTATCCTCTTGGTAAGGAGAGAACTCTATGAGCACAAGGTCAGTGAATCCTGGGAGGATAAAATTAAAGAGGAAAGATGGAAGAAGAGTGGCGTCATGGGCCCCCCACACCTCAGCCTGAATGGTCAAACTAATGGGTGCAAGTTGGCATTATTGCCACCTTCCAGCTGGACAGAAGAGAATGTGCACTTCTTTTTACATTTATGGAAAAACATCTACTCCCAAGAAACATCACGAAGAGGAGATAGTTGTGAAAGGAGCAGCGGTTGGTAAGGGTTTTCTGTGGTTCTGAGGACCTTAACACCCGCTGATTTCTAATACTCATGCACAACTGGGGGACACACGCATCTTACACACAAGGACACTGATGTGGAAGAGCTCCAGGCACTTTCCCCGTGTGTTGCTTCCTGACTTGGAGCAACAACGCCGCGGGAGAAAAACTCGGAGGCAGAATGAAGATGAAAGAAGTTTTTTTTATTCTTCGGCTTTAGCAATCTCTCAAAACTCTAACACTGGCTCTTTCAGCAACCTCTCTGACTCTTTACTTCTTCTGACTACTGACTCTTTACTGATTTACTTTACTTCTTTACTTTCTTTTACTTTTACTTTCTTAGAGCTTAGAGAGAGAAAAAGAGAGAGAGCTTCTTCTTTCTTCTTTCTTCTTCGGCAGCCTCGGCCTGACTCCGACCAGCAACAACTACTTCTCTCTATATATCTCTTTGGTTTTTCATCTCTTTCTCTAGCTTCTTCTGACCGAACTCTTAACCGCTCTGACTCTTATTTCTCCTTCTGACTACATTTTAGCCGCTCTGACTCTTTTCTTCTTCTCTGACCCGAACTCTTCTTCTGACCGACTGAGCGACTGAACGACTGACTGAATAAAATGCCGCTTCTGACCGCTTTCACCCGGTTTATATACCTTTAGCTTTGCGGGTGCGTCACGTGCATTTACAGGTGCGTCAGGTCCGTATGATTATTATCAGGTGGAACTTATGGCTTCCAGCTAGCCGCAATAGCCATCTCCCTGATTGGGGCTGCTTCACCCACGCAGCAGACTCACTTCCGGAAATCTCATGAGCAAACAGATCCCGTTACAAAGACTCGGAAAATTTCCTCACCACCTTCCATGAAGCTTCCTGCTCTGCCTTTCCTGTGTAATGTCCTCTCCTGCATTGGCGTTTTCTGACATCACAGGAGCAGGACCCAGGTTTGGAAGCCTTGCCTTACATGGTACTAGAATTATGTGTGCATTTCAGTGTGACATATAGAGAATTGGTGAAGCATCTGATGGTGGCTCTCGGCTCCCAGTGAGACCCGCGCTTACAACCAACTTAACAGGTCTTGCTTTGTTCTCAAGGGGACTTAATCTTAGGAGGGAATTGAGATTTAGAAGATTTTAGCTTTAGACTTCTGTAGGTTTGAAATTTTACTTTCTTTCAGGTCTAAGTTTCTTCTCAGATGAATAATTATTTTTTCCTGAGTATTAACTAAAGTGGCAGGTTGTCTTTAGGATTGACAGTATAAATATCTGTAAAGAGCAAGGAGCTGGAAGGGGGGGGGGGGCAGTTTAGACTGACAAAAGCTCAGGAATCTGGCCAGAGCCAGTAGGAGGCTGTGCTTTTACACCTTGTGGCTTGGACCCATCTAATGCCCGTGATTCCTGGTCACAGGGAGGTTTAGGAAGGCACATGTCATGGTGCCCAACTCTCATGCACAAAACACAGCAATGCTGGAAAAGCCTGTGGAAAGCTTTGATCCTTGGCCTGAAATATTATTTGACAAAAATATGCCAGCGTGAAGAGAAACTTTCTGAGTTCCCCAGCCCCTGGGAAAAGTCAAGAACAGATTCATCAATCTCTGTGTGCTTCACTCTTCTTAGTAAAAATACTCTTAGAAGTTTTCCAAAATTACAATAGGCAGCAGACAGTTTTCCACTAAAAATAAAACTTTCAGTTTTGACCAGATAATCAAATGATTCTTAAAATAACAATTGAATTCTAGGAGACACACTAAATTTGGGATGGGAGAGCTACAGGAAAGAGCTTGATGCTTAGAACTCATGTCTGACCCGGATCATCAGGGTCAGGGAATCCCTCGTTGGGGCCTCGGGGAGATGCCGCTTACAAGTCTCCTGTGAACCAGGACAGCAAGGGCATCCTGAATAGATACTGGCGAAACCACTGGAGAACTCAAGTTGTTAAAATGCCACTAGAAAAACTGCTAATGAAAAAAGCTTAATTTTTGAGACTGTCTGCTTTCAGAGAGAACACCACCTTGACAGTTTCCACAGGGTTGCAGATGGAGAAATGAATAGTTTAAGGCATTTATTGAAGGCACGGAACCGATTACGGTTTGGCAGATTCATAATATTTAGTTTAGAATTAGTAGGAGCTGCCAAGTGAGAATCCTGAAGCAAGTCTTGATCAGGGAAACAGTTAACTGAGTTGGCAGACTGTTCTCTTTGACAAATGCATCCGGAGAAATTTCCTGAAGCAAGCAGTGCAGTTACTTAATTAAGATTAAGTCTTGTCTTTTCCGGGTGAATCCTCTGGAACAGTGGTAAAGGCACAGTGAGGGCTGGTGGGCTTCCCTTGCATCCAACTCAAGTTCCTGTGCATGTCTTCTACCTTTAGCACGAGAGGCGGTTCCTTCCCCAGTCTTGGTGCTTCCAGTTCTGATCTGCTCAACCCTCCAACCTCATTCTGTACCAAGCCTTCTCTCTTCCTTGGATCACCTTCCTCACTGGCCTTCTCTGGCTTTGATACTGATTCCAACATTTCACCCAGCTGGACTCTGCAAAGTCTTCTTTCTTTAAAACTCTCCCACCCTCCCACTTTCAGTCTTGGTCTTGCCACAGTCACTCCCCATGCCCCTATTAGGCACAGTAGTGAAGTTGAGTTGGAATTGGTTCCTTTAGCCAGTGACCCCAGCTGGGAGGTGACACAGTGAAGACTCACCTGCACATGCCTGAAGTCCCTGATGTTACCCTAAGATAGACCAGGTTCTCCATCTTGGATGAAACTCACTTGTGTCCTGGCCACTGCACAGTCCTGCCCCTTGGACTCAGATCGTGGGTTCCACCGGGATTGTGCCTCTCTTGAGCTCAGGTGTTGGATTCTGGGCAGGGAGCACCTCCCAGGTAGAAGGCCACACCTCCCAGGTACTTTGTGAAAAGACTACATTTCCCAGGTGCCTCAGCCTGGCCAGCGAACCTGGCTAGCAGGTGCCCTGGCCACTACCTCCTGACCTCTGGCAACCTGTAGGGCAAGGCCCCACTCCAGGGGGCTTTCTGACCACAGTTTGCTATTTAAGCCTCCCCCAGACTGAAACCGCTCTCTGTTTGCGCCTGTCTCTGTTCCCCGGCCGTCCCTGTTTTCCCTTCTTCTCCCCCTTCCACGCGTGGCCCCTAATAAACTTCCCTTTTATTAAAATGGCATTCCCAGCGTAAGGAACTTTGCCTAAATTCTAACATCAGGTCTATCAGAATTCAGCTCCGTGGGGTTGCGCATCTGTGGTCCCCTCTCTTCAGCCTCAGGACACTTTACAGCAGATTTTCCCTGCACAAGGTAAAACCAGATTTTCTGAAACACGCAGTGTGAGCAGAGGGAATTCAGTGACTACGAGTCATTCCCAGGAGTTAATCTGGTGGGTCAGGGGTTGGGTTGGGTGCAGTGTCCACACAGAAGGGAAATCACAAGCGAAGGCAGCGTGAGGTAGTGAGGAGAAAAGCCCACTTTAGAAAAGAGTGTCACTGGGAGCCACTGAGGAGTTAGGACAAGAGGATGACTTTCAGAAGTGAGGCTGCCACTTGCAGTGAGGCAGCAGAGCCAGACTGGAGGGCCACAGGACGAGGCAGCAGCGGACTGGCCCTCTGGGTCCTCCGGCAAGAGACAGAGACACACATCTGGGCAGCAACCCGGGAAGAGCGGAAACGCCCAGAGCAGTCGAAGCGAGTTCAGCTGGAGTCTGTGAAAGCGAGTTCAGCTGGATCCGATGGGTCCTTGGATGTGGTCCTGGAGATGCCAAGCAGACCTCTCCTCTAGTGCGAGACCAGGACTGCAGTCACCAAGTGGAGGTGGGTTTCACTTTCCCAGGGCAAACGTCAGGAAGCCCGTGGACTTCACAAATCTTCTTCGTACATTTCACAAAGATGTCTCCGGAAGAGGCAGACGGAACCTGTGCAAGAGAAAGAGCGGGCTCAGGACTGCAGGTCGCTGGGAGCCCTTGACTGGGGCAGAGGACATGGGGAGCGGAGATGCTCTGGCAGTTGCTCCCAAGTGGAAGCAGGGGTGGGAGGGTGGGGACGGACGCAGGGCCTGGAGGGTCCAAGGCCAAAGTCCTCCCAAGGGTGTTCTTTTGCTCTGGAGAGAAGGAGCGGTCACATTGAGAATGTCACCCAGGAGAGAGGTCGTCTGTTGGAATAGTATAAGGGGTTGGGGTCTTTAGCCCCCCTGTACCCGGGATGGACCTCTCTTGTTCAGCAAAAGAGGCCAGAGAGGCCTACCCCAATGATGAGACTAGATTGGGAAAGTAGAGGCCACTGATATTCCCTCCCCAACCTTTAAAAGGCCCAGGAACATACTAGGGAGTCCAGTCAGTGGTCAGTGTAGGAACTCAGTTTATTGAGGAAGTTGGACGTTATAGAGGACATGGGCCAATCAGCAGAAAGATCATAGGGACACATAAGGAGCATGGGTGGATGCCATTGGTGGAGCCATTGGCCTATCCTTGGGGTGGTTTTGGTTCTCACAGCCACGCCCCCTGCTTAGCCTAGGTCCGGTAACAGGGCCTGGTAATGTGGCAAGTAGCCAGAAAGCCAGAGCTTTTCCATCCCCTTGGCAGACAGTGTAAGGTCCCGACAGTCGTCACAGACAGGCCGCTGCTGCGAGATAGAGGAGGATACTGGGACTGACCAGGAGCCCTGCTGGACCCACACTTGGCTGAGGTGGCTCTTCCTCTAGCAGAGCATGTGCCCGTCCCACAATCCCGTCACCTCCCAGACTAAAGTGTGAAACATTCCTTAAATGTCTGTAATTTCTTTACCTTAATTGTTTTTTTTTTTTTTCTTTTTTCAAGTTGCTGGTTTTATATAAAGTATTTTTACAACAATTGTGTCTTCATACATGTATTTAGGGTAATCATGGATAACTCAGTCTGCCATTATTCCTATCCCCTTGCCCCCTCCTCTACCTCCCCCCTCTTTTTCTATTTAAAGCTCTTTCATTCCTCTCATCCCTTTTCTCTTGCCTTTATAAGTTAGTATCTTCATATCAAAGAGATCATTCGACCTTTGGATTTTGGGGATTGGCTCACTTCACTTAGCATGATGTTCTCCAACTCCATCCATTTACCTGTAAATGCCATGATTTTATTCTCTTTTAGTGCTGAGTAGTGTTCCATTGTGTATATATACCAAAGTTTCCCTATCCATTCATCTGCTGATGGGCATTGGGGTCGGTTCCACAATCTAGCTATTGTGAATTGTGCTGCTATGAACATAGATGTGGCTGTGATTTAATGCATAGTGGGAGTTTAAATAAACCACTTGGGGGAAAGTTAGAATAACAATAGAGGATCATTTTATAGGACGGAGGCCAAAATACCTTCATAAATCCTTGGGGTCAGAAAGTAGTACTGGAAGGGGCCTGATGCAGTGGCTCATGCCTGTAATCCCAGCAGCTCAGAAAGCTGAGGCACGAGGATTGCAAGTTCAAAGCCAACCTCAGCAAAAGTGAGGCACTAAGCAACTCATTGAGACCCTGTCTCTTAATAAAATACAAAATAGGGCTGGGGATGTGGCTCGGTGGGCAAGTGCCCTGATTTCAATCCCCGGTACAAAAGAAAAAAAAAAGAAAGAAGTACTGAAAGGGAACAAGTTCCCCAATGAAGGGAACAAGGTCCTCAAACAGGGACAGCATTAAGATTCAGATACATGAAAGGCAACAGACTTGCAGGGAATTGCCCTACAGGTACTTCCTCACAGTCATATGTGGAAAGTTTCCATTTCTAGAAACACACTTGTGCCAAAATTATCCACTTCAATTAGGGGTACAGGATTGATATTTGCATTGCATAGAAAAATTCCCTGTCCTAATCTCACCCGGGAGCAGAATAATAATGTTTTTATTATTGACTGTGCAGTGGAAACAAATTGAATCAATCATTTTAAACAATACAATGCAAACATTATAAGAATACATCAAAATTCAATTGTGTGAACATATACTAAAATGTTAAGGGTATTTGCTTCTGGATGAAATTCATGTTCTTGAATAATCCACTACTTTGCAAATACAAAACGTCCTTCCAGTAATTCCATTGTTACACAGCTCATAACTTCTTCTCAGGCTGACTTTAGTGATGGTTTCTGGAATGCTGGTTGTCAAGGTAAATAATTTTAATACTTAGCATGGGGTGCTACAAGAGTCAATACATCTGGTGTACATAGACCAATTCTTTTTTGATTGGCAGTTGAAGCTGCAGATTTAATTGACTTCCCACAAACGAGTCACGAAACAAAATTGAATTGCATCCAAAAAGGGAGAGAAGTGAGGAATAAACACAACTCACACGGACATGTTTCCAAAAGCTTCCAGAGTGATGGAAACCACCTTAACTTTTTACCATGAAATGGTAATGAACTTCCCCAAAAGTAAGCAATTCATTAATTTTAGGTGCAGAGTTAGGTCCGTTAAGTGTGATACAAATGAAAACTGCTGCTTCTCATTTTCTGGAGTCAACCAGCTGTGTTACATGCCGTCATTAATAGGACCGACACTTAAGTACTTGTCCAAACAGAAATTCCCTTCTTAAGGAACAGAGATGAATGTTCTTTCTTCAAAGTGGAATAGGAAATTGCTTAACTGCGAGCTGTTCCATTTGCTATTATTAACTAAGGAGAGAATCTTGTAATTCAATGGCATTCAGATAGCCTTGCAAGAAGCACTGTGATTTAGTAACATGCTGACAATTATCAAGGCATGTGTCATGTGTAATATACCGTGTTTCTAGATACCAGCCTCTGGAACACTAGAAGTATGGAGAATGAAAATATTCGTTAGTCATTTTCTAACACTGCAAATGTCTTCTTTAAAGAATGGGAAACATTCTGTCAAGAAAGAAAAAAATAGGTAATTAAATTGATTTGATAGCAAGTCAAGAGTGTCTAAGAGTGCTTTGTGGTCAGGATGTGCAATTCTGTCATAAACAATCTATACTTTGCACTGTTGTGGTCAGTCCTACCTGTCATGCAGTACTGTGGCTTCTTTTATATCAGGCTATTGGTAATTTGCTGAATATATTTTGTCTAGGTTTATAAGCTATTCTGGTCTTCAGTTTTCTTTTCATAGTACCTTTGTCTTGCTCTGGTCTTAGGATTATGATTGTTTTACAATATGATTTGAGAAGTAGTCTCTTTTTTTTTTTTCTATTTTCTAGAAGAGATTGATTACTATTAGTGTTAATTCTTGTTTGATAAATTGTTCAATAAAATTCAGCACAGAAACTGTGAATCCAATTCACAGGAGGGAACAAGGAAGCTAAGAATAGCAAAACATGCACCGTGACAACATTTACGGTCATCGTGTACACCACAATGGCACAACTGGAAGCAGCACTTTTCTTGGTTGGCGATGATGCCATATGAGCCTCAGCTTGGCTGGTCCTTTCATTTTGTCATTCTCTCTGTGCGAGCTACTTCCACCATGCTTGCAAGAAGACCTCCACAGCACAGGCAGCCTGTCCACCTTGGTTCCTTTGAAACACCCACTGAGATCGAGAAAGCCCTCTCCAGCTCCATCAGACCAGGGATATGCCTCCGACGCCCCCTCTCACAATTTCAGGATAGAATTCCTATGCTGCTGCAGGCCTGAAGTATTACTGCAGCGGCTGCGCATACATGAACTGAATGACTTCCATGGCTTGGGCTGAACTAGATGAGTCTCAGGTCTGAGGTGACCCCCAAGAGCCTGCAGGAAGCACATGGTGACATTCCTCTAGGTGAGTGGGGAGGTCTTTTTGATTGTTGAATTGGCACCCAGAGTACCAGCATCAATATTGCTGAGGGGGAATACTCCAAAATGGAGAACGCAACACTGGTCTGTGTTCTCTGAGCAAGTTTAAAATGAGAACGGTGTACCAATTTCACTGTTAAGGGATTTACCTGGAGCTAGAAGAATTTCACCAAAAGTTCACAGGCAAGGTGTTTCCTTCAGTAAACACTGCCTGGGCACCTGAAATTGAATTACTACACCCCTGTGAAGTGCCAAAGACCACCAACTTCAGCGTCCCCAGGACTGTTCTGAAGCACTCTATACCCAGAGAACATTCACAGAGAAGACAGTGAAACACTTTCTCCACTACTTCCAACATTTAGTGCTTGACTTAAATTTTTCTTACTAGTAAAGAATGGATTTGGGGGTATAAATTTTAAGTGATTCATGTTCAAATCTCATAATATGAAATAAATATTGGTGTTTCCTAAATATTTTCTACATCAAGTTTTTAAAAATCGGTATTGTGGTTTTCATTTTTATCGTAATTCAAATACTATATAGACACATTTTTTATAATAATGAGGACTGCATTTCAGATGAATTTTCAAAGTAAGGATTTCATAAATGATCCTACCTAAAAATGTGTAAATGCTAGTGAATTTGTATGACTCTTTAATTTTGCATAGAATGAAGATTATAGGGTATGCATAGTTGATTGAGGAATTAAAAAGGGTGGAAGTACACAAGACCAAACAGTTAGAAGAAAAATAAATCCAAGTCTTAGCATTGTGTGCAAAGTTATCATTTACATTAATATTAAGTTGTAACATCAAACTGAGTTTTTATTTTTTAAACTTTTCACAGACACCTGTGTGATTTTTAAATATGTCACTTAATAGAACTATGGTTCTATTCACGTGTGAACGATGATAACTGCCGTAATGGAGTGATGGGTATTAAGATTACGTAACTATGCATGTGTATATATAGAGATCTATAATTTAACTTTAAAGTTTGATATTACAACTCAATGTTACACACAGCCTTATTTAATCCTCATAACTCAATACACAGTTACATATGGATATGTGTATATGCATTACATATTATAATGTGTGATCTAATCCTGGTATGTTAGAGGTCAAGTATCCATAGAGCCATAGCAGGGATTTGATGGGCGTGAATCCAGACGCAATCCCACCCGGCACATGGGCGCCCTCCGGCCTACGGCGCCTGGATGGGGTGAGGCTTCCGCCTCCGCTGGCCAAGTTGGCTTCCAGCCGCGGTTGCTGGCAGCCTCGCCGCCTGCCTGCCTCTGCTAGTTCCTTAGCAACGCCCAGCTCTGCTCAGCGCCTGGCATGAGCGTCAGTGGGTCTGCAAAGTTCTTTCCACACCTCATTCCGCTCTAGACCTTGGCCAAGGGCGTTGCTAGCCGCAGGGAACGTGATTTCCTCCTCGATTGGGCCTGTTGTCCAGCCCTCCCCTCGAGGGAGCTGCTGGTCCCACCTGTGACAGCGCAGGAAGAGCGGTTGACACAAATGGAGACCCGGGGCCTTCACCTGGCGCTCCACCACTGACCAGGGTGGACCCTTTCCAGTAAAAGAGGGTGTGGCCGCAGACAACTGCATTGATGTCCCCAGGCCTCGGTTGCCTTCTGTAATGTGTTCACTATATTTTCATGTTATCATGAAAGTAAAAAAAAAAAAAAATAAATAAATAAATAACTTCATTTTATCTCATTATTGATAAGAAATTATTCTTTCATCATCACTAACTACTCTTCTAACTAATATTAGTAGTCTTTACAACAACTTCATTGCAGCGATTTTCAAAACACTCAGGACCGTAAGGTTCAAAGAAAATACACAAAATAAATGGTGAAAAGAATGAGCAAATGAGGGTATTCTGGCAGAAAACTAATTCATAAAATCATTCTTATACAGCAAGGAGGAAACATGAAGAAAGCATGGCCTTAGTATTTATGAGATGGGTATGATTTTTGTCTGCAAGAGGTCTTTTCGTGTCTCCCAACCAATCACAACCTCTCTCCTTGCAGAGAGGCAAGACTCACCTTTGGCCCAGTGGAATAAATCCGGACTGAGTAAGCTTGCCATGGAAATTGAATTCACCTTGCCAGTAATAATGGTAAAAATGGTTCTCTACCTGATCCTTGGGGCCTGGGAGTCAATTCTGGAGCAGTCTCCTCACTCAAAAAAAAAAAGAAGAAGAAGAAGAAGAAGAAGAAAGGAAGAAAGAGAAGTAAAATGGATACAAAGAAATGATGAATGATGTTCTCTCTTCTGACTTGTAGAAGTTGTAGGAGAATATAGTGTTTGGATTCTTGCAGCCGTTTCGTGGCTGAGAAGACAGGCCTGCCAGCTCCCGGAGGTGCTCTGGGGGTGACACCAGAGGGATGGAAAGTTCCCTCCCTGGCAGAGCTCACTGAGCAGCTGAGCTGCCCACCTAGAAACTGCTCTGCAGCGAGGTGACCATCCTCCCCAGGGGGAGCATCCGTATATGGAAAGAGCCTAAATGGGGCAATTGAGGTTGAATGAGAATTTCTTGGATAAATGAGTAAAAAAGGGAAAATTCATTAGAAAGAAAAAACTCTGCTCCCGAAAATAATATGTCCTTTGTCATTGATATTTTTTGTAGTTGATATTTTTGTAGTTGGCTCATCTACTTCCCTCCCCAGTGTTTTACATTATTTTTAGAATTCCATTTATCTCAGAATAAATATAAAATATATTTTACTGGTAGATGTTTTAGGTGTGGCCTGGAAGAGACTGCAGTCATGTAAAGACAGCAGAGCAGTACCAACAGCAGAGTAACCACACTCCCAAACCACCGGGAACCCCTCTCTGCTAGTCCTCATTTTTTTTTTTTTTTTTTATATTTATTTATTTATTTTAGTTGTACACAATGCAATGCATTTATGTTTACGTGGTGCTGAGGATTGAACCCGGGCTGCGCACGTGCTAGGCGAGCGCTCTGCTGCTGAGCCACAACCCCAGCCCTTGTTCCTCATTGTAATGGTATCTTTTATCCACTGATTCTCAAATATTTTGGATAATTGCCTTAGGATGGCGGAAATGTCTAATTAGAACATGCTTCTCCCTAACATTTTCCAGTTCTCTTTTGCAAGCTGTTAATTATTTGACTCTTTGTAAGATGCATCTTATTAAATTTTTTGATGGTGATGGAGAAGGAGAGGACATGCCCCATTTATTGATTCCCGTTAGGCAATGCTGCTGCAGAGCTGGTGAGTTGTTCTTCAGACTACCTCATCCTGGAAAAATGTCTTAACCCCTATCACAGGCAGGATGACTGAATGGCTGGGCATTTTCATTTTGGGGTCAGACCAGCAGGTGTTTAAATTCCAGCTCAGCTACTGCCTTAGTCTTTCCAGGAGGCTTGAACAAAATATCATAAGCTAGGTGGCTTATCGACAATAGAAATGTGTTCCTCACAATTGTGGAGTCTGGAAAGTTCAAGGTCAAGGCACTGGCAGATTTTTTTGTCTGGCAAAGGCAGCTTCCTGGTTCATGGATATCATTCTTTTCACATGTGTGGGACGGGGTGAGGCAGCTCTCTGAGGCCTCTTTTATAAGGGCACTAATTCCATTGACAAGGGCTCCATCCTCAGGACCCAGTCACCCCCCAAAAGCTCCTCCTCCTGATACAATCACAAGAATTAAGCTTCAACATAAGAATTGGGTGGGGGGAGCACAATCAGACGGCAGCATGTGCTTGTTTTTACTGTGAGCATGGACAAGTTACTCAGTGATTCCCAAGGCATAATTCAGAAGCTACCTTCCAGAGTATTTGTAAGGATGAAATAGATAATGTTTACACATTGCCTTGCCCAGGATCTGGCACGCAATTTTTAATAAAGAAAATTTTAAGTATTACTAACTAAACTTTAAAAGAAAGGGTCACACTATTTTAGATCTCCATGCAACCTTACAAACACATACCGCAAGCGTTGTGTCCACTGCCTATGCGACTGTAAGTGCCTCCTATTGAGGCAAGCAGGGACACTGATAACCCACTTGCAGTCATCAGCTGCTCGTGAGAAGAGTTATTCAGCTCTCCATGTGTGAATCCAAATGAGTCTAAAAAGGGAGCAGACGCTTGACTGAGCCCCCAGAAGTTTTAACTCAAATTGTCCATTCTCAACCCCAGCGATTTGCCAGGGTTCGCATTGAAGTGTTCCTACCGGTCCATTGCTCTGGTGGCTTCTGCTCAGGTGAGCTGGTTGCACTTTCTGTTCCTGCCTCTTCAGTTCTCCTGGTGATTGTTTACCAGTGACCTCAGTGCTCTGATGGACTTAGGTTAGTCACTGATTATTAGTTCACTTTCACTTTTTATTCTTGTTTTGAGGGCAAGAGTGACAATTTCCATGCTCTCTACACGTCAGTGTAGAAGCCATTAGGTGCACTCATTGAAAACATGAGACTTTATGTTTTTAAAAGTATATCATCTACAAATAGTATTTTCAGCACTTACAATGATCAATCATATTCTTTTTCTTTTGCATCCACTAAAGCCTCTAAAACTATGTAATAACTATATTACTCTTAGTGTTTTTGGTTTTAAACAACAGAAGTAACTCTGTTAAACTGGAAGAGTCATGTTGAAAAAAATCACATAATGAAAAAAATAAACCCAGATCAACATGGAATGTTGAGCAAAGGAGCCAGATCCCTCTGCAGGAAGTGATTGGTCAGGTGTGGTTACTGATAGATCACATTGTCACTTCCCTCTCCTCATCGTTAGAGGACGAAACCTTGAGACCATCAATTCAGTACTAGTCTCTCACCATCCCCTTTACCTTTGCATTAGCTACCTGATGTTTATGGTCCTTCATGGGATCATGAATTAAGAGTGCATTATAAAAATGGTTCACTTGGGTTGGGGAGAACACAGTGACCAAGACTAGGTTGTACCTTTGGCATTCTGATTAAGCTTGCCATCCCACTGAGATCACCTCTTATCTGGAAAGTCTCATGCAAAACTGTGTAGGCACACACCTGTTGATTGTCATATTTACTGTAGGAGGAAAATATTTTTTTAAGTATGGAAGCTTTGATTTTCACCAGTAGATGCAGTATGAGAATGATCAGTGTGAAAGTACCTGGATGGCAGTAATGTGATCAATTTTAATAGGGTCAACACACACAACCTTAAAATGCACACGGAGAAGGAGGGTGGAGTGTTGCTACTGCCAACTCTGATATTGCCTAATAAATATAACAATTTGGTGCTGACACTATTTCTATAAAAGCAGAGGGCCAAGTCCAAGGCTAAAAGACAGAGTAGTGCCACTATCAAAAAGGATTTTCAGTTATTTTCAGTCAAAAGGGAAATGGATTGTCCCCTTTCCTGTATTGCTCTTTTCACTTACATTTAGCTTCTTCTCAAACTCCATACCTCCAAATCGCCCCTTCATCTTCCTGCATTTATTTTCTACATTGTTAGCTACACTTTATGAATCTTTTCCATTAGGCTCACATAAATGAACAATCCCTTTTTCTCTAATAGTGTCTTCTAGTTCCTAAAGGAGAATTTAAAATGGAGTAATGGACAATCAAGACAAAAATAGATAATGCAGAACAGTCAAAACTTGAGTTAAATTTCGAGGAATGTCAAAAAGTAACGTTAACTTTTGATGAGAAATAGAGTTTGGAGCTTTGTGTGATATTTGTTAAAAGAGTATATTCTAATTTTAAAGTCTCCTTAGTGAGGTCATCTGCCTAAGTAACCACTTTTGATCACAATTATTTAAATAAGAACATAAATCACTAAAAATTACATTCAAACTTCATACACTTATCACTCTGCTGAGTCACTAGCATTGTTTAATTTGCCTATTTTTCGTTCTATTAGAAATTCCCCAAGAAGAGAGGAGATAATGGGAAGATAATAGCAGGTTGTGTTTACTGGCTTTGATTGACAAAGACTCACCATGAAAATGCCAGCAAACCATTTGGAAAAGCAAATTGGCAAAAATAATACGTGGTCATGCTCTGAGGCTGGCAATTGAACTTTTTGTTCAAACTGTACTTAGTATTCCATAAACATTTCAGCACACTGCTGTATCCTTGGGAATGCAGAGGCAACAAAGTGTGCTGGAGAAAATCATGACTCAAATGCTACTTTGATTACAACCATCATTATTTTTGCATATCTCACAAAGGCATCACCATTTTGGCACTCTTTCTATGTTTAATATTTGTTACAACCAGCATGTAAATTTTCATTTGTGTATTTTATACCATTTGCTCATGCTAAAAGTCAGCATAACAATTTCACAAACAATGATAGTTCTGAGCCCCATCAGGCTTACATTAAGGCAAAAAGTTTGAAGATTTTTTTTCTTTTCTGTTTTTCTGAAGGTCTAAGAGGTATCTTGAGTTGTGCATGAATAGACACCTGAAGGAAAACTGGAGCTTTGGTGTGCTGAGGCCAAAGATGAAGGTGAGTCTGGGTTATAAAGCTTCAGACTCCAGAGTCCAAAGGCCATGATAGATTAGTCTTTCTCCTAGGCTGGTGCAGCTGAAGATAGGCATGCATTCAAAGGTAGGACTGGAAAACGCTGGTCTAGAATATTCTCTGCCATGTCCTTGGAATCCCCATATCAGCAGGGGTCGATTGGTTGCCATTATCCACAAACCGTGCTGCTTGTCTCCCTGGCTATTTCCATTCCCAGACCACATGCTTTCTTTTTTCAAAGTTTCTGTTTGTCTGCTTCTCTAATAAAATTTTTTATTGAAAGTCTTATTGATATATAAATTATGTAATAAAAAATTTACATTTGAAATGTAAAATTCAATGTTTTTCAGTGTAGTCACAGACTAGAGAAACTATAACAATATCTTATTTTAGAATATTGCTGTCACCCCTTGAAAAACTCCATACAAATTAACAGTCCCAACTCTCCCAAATCCTTGGATACCACCAATCCACTTTCTCTTTCTAGGGATTTTCCAGTTCTAAATATTTAACCTAATTGCAAACATTCAGTATGTGGTCTTTTCAACTGCCATCTTTTATCTAACATAATGTTTTTATTCATGCTGTAAGAGGTACTAATATTTCATTCCTATGTGTGGCTGAGTGATAGTTCATGGTATTTCTTGTTATTTTAAAACAATTTCTTGTTATTTGAATGAATTACAATTTGAATGCATTATGTGTAGACATAATGTTTAATCTTTACAAGGTATATACCTACATGTGGAATCGCTGAGTCATATCACTCTGTAAATTTTTGAGAATCACTCTGTGGATGGTCTTTTTTGTATCATAAAGCTGCTTAATACCAGTATATCCTGTGTGTGTGGGTGTGTGTGTGTGTGTGTGTGTGATATATATATATATATAAAATGTAGTTATGTTTTCATCACTAACAGACAACATGAAGATTTATTCTTATATTTTATTCTTATATTAAGACTTTCTTAATTTTAGCTCTTACATTTCATTCTGTTATCCATTCTTAGTTAATTTTTGTATCTGGTATGAGGCAGGAATCCAACTCCATTCTCTTCTGATTATTCAGTTGTCCCAGTATCATTTATCGAAAAGTATATCATTTCCCCATTAAATAGTGTTGGCTCCTGTGTCAAAAATCTTTTGACCATGAATGTAAGGGTTTAGTTGTGGAATTTTAATTCTCTTCCATTAATCAGTGTGTCTCTCCTTTCTTGTGGTATTAAAGAGGATATTGCCAATCTCTGAAACAAATGTCAGGTAGAAATTAGAAAGTGTTTTCTTTTATATATAGATGAATTTGGTGAGAATAATTATCTCTCTTCCACGGACATATATGTCTGTAAGCTGCCTGGTACCGTAAACCGGGAGGAAAAAAACTCTCGGAGGCAGAGTTAAGCTTTTACTACTTTTACTTCTACTTTCTTAGAGCTTAGAGAGGGAAAGAAAGATTTTTCTTCTTAGCTTAGAGTAGAGTAGCTTAGAGTAAAGAAAGATAGAGCTTAGCTTTTCTTCTTAGCTTAGAGTAAAGAAAGATAGAGCTTAGCTTAGAGAAAGACTAGAGCTTCTTTCTTCTCTCTTCTTTCTTCCTTCTTCTGTCTTCTGTCTTCCTCGGGAGCCTCGGCCTTACTCTGACCAGTCCTCTGGAGCCTCGGCCTAACTCTGGCCAGTCATTACTTCTTCTATCTGGTTTCTCTTCTGTAACCGCTCTGCCTACGTTCTGGCCGCTCTGATTCTTCTGACCGACCGAGTGACTGCCCGGCTGACTGAATTCTCCGTTCTCCTAACTCGGACCGCTTTCACCCGGTTATATACCTTCAGCTTTTCGGGTGCCTACAGGTGCGTCACATACATATCAGGTGGAACTTATGGCTTCCAGCTAGCTGCAACAGCCCTTCCTAATTAGGGCTCCTTCATATGTCCTGTCATCTCCAGTATCTCTTATAACAAATAGCCTCCCTGTTTTGCCATGAAAACAGTCAGTTGTCAAGTGCAGTCCAGCATCTTCACCTAAGCCAAGGAATAAGAAACCTTCACACATTACACCATGGTCTCCAGCAAGTTTCCAGAGGGAGCTCTGAATCCTCTTCACAGTACAGCCCTGAATGAAATGTGCATTGCTCAGGCAAAGCCACCCTCAAGGACCTCAACAGTGACTCAGTCAGCAGTGTGCCTGAGCCCACAGGAAGCATGGCTGTTGGCCTGGGGTTGTGGCTCGGTGGCAGAGCACTTGCCTAGCATATGTGAGGCACTGGGTTTGATTCCCAACACTGCATATAAATAAATAAAAGTCCACCAACAACTATATATATATATATATATATATATATATATATATATATATATATATATATTTTTAAAAAAAAAAACAAGCATGGCTGTATTTGTGGTTTCATTAACTTAATATTTGCAGCCAATCTGTTTTCTCAAAAAAAGATTTTTTTCCCCCCAATAACCATCTACTTCTAGTAAGAAATTCAGATTGTAGTTCATAGTCTTTCAAATTTCTGTATACCCAGGACTCAAAAATTCGATCCTATTTTCAAATATAAAAATACCTTAAGAAATGTAGAAAATATTTTATGCCGTGTAAAGATCAATAAGTCTTACATGCCAATGTAGTAGCATAACCACTGAATACATTTGAGGAAATTCATGACATAATCGTTTCACACTCTTTTCTATTCTCTAACATAATAAAGAGAAGGTATACTCCTATCAATTAGCTTGATTTTATTATATAAAGATAGCCATTAAATAAATTAAAAACTAAAAGTAAGCAATGGAGATGCCTCTTTTTTTTTTTTTTTTTTTTCTTCATCTTTTCACTCATAGATGACACAAGGCAGAAAAACTTGCAGCAAATAAGATGAATTTTTCTTGAGAGAAAAATAGGAATTTAATTTGGAATAAGTTTGGGTGTGTTCCAATATGAAAATGGCTGCTTACTTGAATGCCCTGATTTTGTTTGCTTTTTAACATAGAGCAAGACAGAGTAGCCTTAAGCCTAAGAAACTATTATAACAGATGTAAAAATTATCAGTAATTTTCCCACAAAGCAACTAAAATAGATAAACATGGTTTTCTGGTGAACCTGCCAGAATGCATTAGGAACGCAGTATACCCTACAGATAACTAAACAAATTAACATGCTGTATGGGATTATTTGACAGAAACCAATTACATTTTGTAAATCTTCTGCCAAACGTGATAACTTCAGTTTTAGAATGGTTCACATGAAGCCACTTTTGAGACAATAATTAAATACCTAGCTAATTGCCTATTAAGGCCACATTTTGCTTGTGATAATAAAACCAAATCATCAGTTTAGATGTAGCAGGAGATTCTTCTGAATTTTCTTTTGTTATTCAAAGGTAGTTTTAATAAATCCCCTAGGGCAAATATTTCCTTCATTAGCAAACACTGAATAAATATAAGGTGAGTGACTGATTAATGAACAGATAAATGCATATCAATAAACAGAAACATTTACTAAGGTTATCGTATCACCTCACCCTACTCATACAGTTAGCTGTCAATCAACAAAAGATTTGTAGTCCTCAATATTTTCATAATCCAGTCCTCTAGGATATTTTCTACTTTTAAAAAGTTTCTCTGGTGCCTTCCATCAGAAAAATAATTATAAAAATAAAGAAAAAAATTCAATATATTTCAGGAAATCTGATTAGACAGCTGTATTCTATGTTTTGCAGATGGGGTTTGAATCTAGGTTACACCACATGTCAGTTGCTTGTCTTTGGGCAATCAGACCACCGAGCCTTTGGGTTTTCATCTTTAAAATAAGAGTGGCATTCATACTCAAAAGTTGTCACTATAATTCCTGCGATAGTGCAGGTAAATCACTTAGCATCATAACTGGCATAAATTAAATATTCAATCAAGTTTATACATAAATTTTAGCATTATTTTTCTTGTTCTTGCAGAGCTTTACTTTGGTAAAAGTTTTTTTCATTATGAAAATGTACTTTGTCACAGTGGGTGAATTTGAATTTCACTGGTTGTGAACAATGGTTTAACACATTATAACAACTGAATACCTTTTTGAAATATATGTTAAAAGAGTATTTTTTCTTCCCTCTTGCTTTACACGGTGGTTAAATTATTGCCAATTTAATTTGTTACTTCCCATTTATCCATCTGGCACGTTATTTCCTCCACTCTCATTTTGTTGAAATGAATGGTCACATTAAGCTATGCTTGCAGGGTTACACATGCAAATACCTGACTTGTATTAGCAAAGCTAATGATTTTGATTCCATACTGCTTCTATAATAAAACCAAACAAAATCGCTAACATTATTATGGATTGTTTCTTTGGGAGAAACAACTGCAATGTTGTAGCAGAATTTAAATGATAAGTAAAATATGCTTTAATGGCTTTTGCAATATCACAAAGCAAAGCAAATGCAAGCATTTTTAGTAATGCAAACTCTAATGAAGGCTATGCATGTTAGCTCTTTCCATTGAGCAGAGTAACATACCTGTGAGCATATTGGCCCATGAACAAAGCCCTGTTGCTCTGTTTTCCCCAGATGTCTGCAGAATGGTGTGGTGTGCAGAAGTACTAAACTGTATATAGAACCACACTTCAGTAACTCAAATCCAGGGGATTTTATTGTTATGAATAATCATTCTACCTTTCCTAACTTTTATATCTTAATTTTTATATCTTAATTTTCTTGTTCCTTCTTCACAACTGTTCTTTCGGGCTTATAGGAATATGCATTCTATCACCTTTTATAAAGAACGATGCAAGACTTTGCACTCATATAAACCAAACAGGTACCTGATGGAAAGATGTGACCAGAACCCATTTACTCTTACTCTTTCTGTCATCTCCCTTCCCTCTCCGATCAAAAAGAATTTAAAATTCAATATAATTGCTGAAAAACATTTTTCTTGTAGCACATGTAAAATACCTTTCTCATTCATGTGAAGTACAACTGTACAGTTAACTTATTTTTTTAAATTTTTAATTCTAATTTGTTATACATGACAGCAGAATGCACTACGATTTATATTACACATATAGAGCACAATTTTTCATATCTCTGGTTGTACACAAAGTAGAGTCACACCACTGGTGTCTTCATACATGTACTTAGGGTAATGATGTGCATCTCATTCCACAGTCTATTCTACCCCTGTTCCCCCTCCCAGCCCCCAACCCCTTTGCCTTATCTAGAGTTCTTCTAATCCTCCCATGCTCCCCCTCCCAACTCCACTACAAATCAGCCTCCTTATATCAGAGAAAACATTTGCATTTGTTTTTCTGGGATTGGCTAACTTTACTTAACATTATATTCTCTAGCTCCATCCATTTACCTGCAAATGCCATGATTTTATTCTCATTTATTGCTGAGTAATATTCACATTTTTTATCCATTCATCTACTGGAAGGCATCTAGGTTGGTTCTACAGTTTATCTATTGTGAATTGTGCTGATGTGGCTGTGTCCCTGTAGTATACTGTTAAGTCCTTTGGCTATAGACCAAGGAGTGGGATAGCTGGTCAAATGGTGGTTCCATTCCCAGTTTTCCAAGGAATCTCCATACTGCTTTCCATACTGACTGCACCATTTTTCAGTCCTACTCATCATTGTTGTGATTGAAACATTGGAACAATAAGACAAACAAGAAAAGCTGTGATAAATTGCTCACTAAGAGTGAAAGCAACAATAATTACTGCATTGGTGACATCAGAATATTGACACATCTCCTGTTACAGTAGCTGGATTTCTAACTCAATGCTAATTACTGATTTGCTATCTCTAGCCCTAAGAATTCCTCTTAAGTCCACATCTGTAAATATAAGTAGGAATTATATTTCTGTGTTTCTCACAGGCAAGCTATCTCAACATTTCCAAAACCAAAATAGCTTTTAAGTCCTCTCATTCAGAGCCTGATTTATTCTGTAGAGTTTAACTTGATGTCAAGACCATGCCACCTGTGATTCAAGCCAGATACCTTGTGACCACCCTAGCAAGGACTGTGGTGCACTTTGACACTCACAGTTACTCCCCTTGCCCAAGAGACTATTCCCAGATTATTTTTCATCTGTCCTCTTTTTCCCATGTTCAGGGTACTGACTGGGTCCAGACTCCCATTATTGCATCACTGAAACTCTTTTTTTTTTTTTTTTTTTTTTTTTTTTTTGGTACCGGGGATTGAACTCAGGGGCGCTCGACCACTGGGCCACATCCCCAGCCCTTTTTTTGTATTTTGTTAGAGACAGGGTCTCACTGAGTTGCTAAGTGCCTCGCCATTGCTGAGGCTGGCTTTGAACTCGCGATCCTCCTGCCTCAGCCTCCCAAAGTGCTGGGATTACAGGCGTGCGCCACCGCGCCTGGCTCTTTTAATTGGTCATTTCTGAGTACAGATGACAACTTACAGAGAATGGCAAGCCCAACTTGATAGCATCTTTGATCATGGCACAGAGAGAAAGCAATAACACAATGATGTTTTGATATTTGTGTTTAACAATCTTTATTGATTGGTCAGATAGCAAGCAGTTGGTCAAACTCGAGGACTAGCCCTATGAGTTGCTGTATGACCACATAAATCCAAGTCACAACTTTGCCACGTCTCATAGGAATGCAGGGCATGGGTTTTGAAGAAGCAGTGATCTCAAAATAGGATGGACATGTGGCAGTTTAAGATGACTTATTTTGCAGAACCCTGGAACCTTGCCTTTTTGTGAGAAAAAAGCAGGTTTTGATGTACTTTCTCAAACCTTTGTAGCTTATGCTTTCAATTTTTAAAAAGGGAGGAAAAAGGAAAAAAAGAAAAACACCAGAAACAAACAAACAAAAAAAAAAAAACCACCAGAAACAAACAAAGAAAAAAAACCACCAGAAAAACAAAAAATGAAACAACAAAAAACTGAGACTATGCAATCTGCTCTTCATGCTGCAGCTCTCCCTGAGGCCCCAGTGCATGCTGCAGACTAAAGGGCCCAGGGCACAGCCTGCAGATGTAGCCAGGGAGACATGAGGGGAATCTGTCAACAAACCAGGGGGCCAGCTTTCATCTGCACACTCTTTTCCTCTTGCCTTTTTTTTTTTTTTTTTTTTTTTTTTTTGCAAATTTTTTTATATGATGACTGTGACTTGCATTTGGGGTTGTGTATTTTTGGCTCCTTTCCAAGCCCTTGAGGAAGCCACCTGCAGTCTATCATCTCTTTGACACGGTGCTGAGAAACACAACTTTCCTATGTGGCAGCACAAGTCATGCCACATACTCCAACCCTTCCCAGGTTGTGACAAACGTCTAGATGTTGAATGAGGATGACAACTTTGTCTAGGGGGCTTTTCTTTCAGTTATTTTTCAGATCGCTTCTTGAAATGAATCTTACTCATCAAGAAACAAACAACAACGAAAGCACCTCATAGTACAGTCAAATGTTTTTTGCTCTCCTGATCCTTCAGAAATTGAAATGCCTATCTCATCACCATTCGTTTAGGCTTTACAATAATTTACAAGGTCATCTTTACTTAGGTTATAAATCAATTATAATACAATTATGTAAGTAATGATTATAAATGAGACATGCATTTATATATACAAATGAGATACACATTATGATTTTTCAATCACACTTCTCAAAAAAATTAGAGTTTCTCCAAGTTATGCATTAGTATGACATTATTTTAAGTATTCATTGCTATCTGAACATTTTACTAATTATTCAAAACATGTTGATGACTACCATACTTGATTTTAAACTAAGAGAAATTGCAAAGGACATCTTTGCGGTTTTCACATAGCACTTCCTCATCTGCTCAGAAGGCTCAGCAGTACATGGAACCCTCTCTCTCTGCAGCTACACTTTAAGCTTTTGGATACCTGGATTTTATTGCTTACTGTTGATTTTTTTTTATTTAATTATATTATTTTTTCTTTTTCTTTTTTTGTTTATAATAGTAGTATGTATTAAAATTCATAATGCACATATATAGCATCTTTTTACATATACTACAAAGCATATAAGTACCACTCATATCTTCAATCATGCATTTAGGATAATGATATTCATCTCATTCAACCACCAATTTTTTTTTATTTTTCCCCCTCCCTCCCCCCTTGCTCCCTCCCTTCCCTTCTCTTTCCTTTGACCATTCTAGTGTTTCTCTAATCCTCCTATGTATCCCCATCCAACAACACTGTGAACTAGCCTCCTTATATCAGAGAAAACATTCGGTATTTGGATTTTGAGCTTGACTAATTTCACTTAGCAATATATTCTCCAACTTTATCCATTTACCTGCAAATGCCATTATTTTATTCTCTTTTATTGCTGAGTAAAATTCCATTTTGTATATATACCACATTTTCTTTATCCACTCATCTACTGAGGGACATCTAGGTTGGTTCCACAACCTACCTATTGTGAATTGTGCTGCTATAAATATTGAAGTGGCTGTGTCACTGTAATATGCTGTTTTTAAGTCCTTTGGGAATAGACCCAGGAGTGGGATAGCTGGGTCATAGGGTGGTTCCATTCCCAGTTTTCCAAGAAATCTTCATACTGCTTTCCATAGTGGTTACACCATTTTGCAGTCCCACCAGCAATGTATGAGTGTGCCTTTTTCCCCACATCCTCTCCAACATTTATTGTTTATGTTCTTGATAGCTGCCATTCTGACTGGAGTGAAATGAAATCTTAGAGTAGTTTTGATTTGCATTTCTCTAATTGCCAGTGATATTGAGCATAAATGGGCTAAGGAATTGAAAAGACACTTCTCAGAAGAAGATACACAATTAATCAACAAATACTGTTGATTTTTCTAATGCCCAGAAGAATTCCTATAACATTATAGATAGTCAATAATGTTGTTGAAAGCATAAATCATACAAATAAGTAATATTCCACAGAAAATAAGATTGCTTTAGTCCTTATTCAAAATTTAAAATTGAAATTTGGAAGCTTTTCAAGTATTAGTAAAGATAAGTTCTGGGTTGCCTTTCGTTTAGGCTTTCATTTCTATATAAAGTGTATCGACAATGATTTCCATTTTAAGCATTTATTTACTTATTTATTTAGTGGTGCTGCGCATGGAACCCAGGAGTGCTGGACCACTGAGCTACATCCTCAGCCACTTTTTTATTTTTTATTTTGAGGTAGGGTCTCACGATAGAGATTGTCCAGATTGGCCTCAAAGTTTCAATTCTCCTGCCTCAGCCTCCATAGTCACTGGGATTACAGCCACGCGACACAGGCCCTGCTCCAATTTCAGTTTCTTTAAAGAGGAGGAGAATTTAAGGGACTGGCTGAGGTTGTGTTGTTGATGAGGTTATAACAGGTGACTGAAAAAAAATAACAAATAAGCCTTTGATTTACCAATAAGAAATGATTCATAAATTATGTTTGCTTGGATTTAAAATTTATTTTAAAAAGTTCCTAAATGTTCAAGATATAAAATTTCAAAACCTTGCTTAAATCTTGGCAGTGAACATGATGGTGTTTATCATCTTGTACCTATTGGAAAAGTGATTCAATTGTAATTCAAAACCAACTTATGAATTCTCATTCTGTAGGTTTTAGGAGATGAGACAGGAACATGCATGTTGTCGTCTGACACACTTGACCTACAGTGGAACGTGCAGCGAGCATGCTACTTGACAGTCCGGGACTCTGGGCTCTGGGCCATAGACAGCATTTCTTTACATGCCAGCCCGTGAGGTTGGTGCATTTTCTCTTGCAAACACAATCGGAGATAATTGTTTTGCACTCTACTAATGCCAAGAACGTGGTTCATCAACTTGAAGAAATTGCTTTAAACTTCTCCCAAGTAAATAATGCTGACAGGTTAAATTAGTTTTATTGCTGTTTTACTATCTCTAGTATTATGTTCCCCTTGAAATCTCAATAGTCATTTCTGGCATACAAAGGACTGTAACTGTTGCCCATAAGAAAAAAAAAAAAAAAAAAAAAAACTAGATATTTGGAAAGCACAATTTTACTCATTATTATTTTAAATCATGTTGTGAAATGCTTTATTTTCTCTTCTCAAATTTCACCCCAAATGAAGAGATGCTTCAATATTGAATCCCTTCTTCCTTACAGATTTTAATTTAATTTTATTTACTTGGCAGATTCATTTTGTAAAAAGAATTCAAATAAAATAATTTGTAAGTAATCAAGTTTGATTAAAATCTGTATTATGATTGTTTTGTGGCAACCAAACCCATACACATTATGAGGGCATGATAAAGCCGTGATTACTCTGTGTGTGATGCTCAGTCTCTGATATCACTCTGCTGTCATTGCCTCACATAAAAGTTTGATGCTGATGCTTATTTCTAAGTCATCAAGAGAGCTTTGGTCAGTTGATCTCAGGGCTTCAGCTCCCTGGCTCCCTTGTTTTGATCATTGTTAGAGAAATTTAAAAACAAAAACAAAAATACCAAACTGTATTGGTCTGTTGTCCACAGGGAGGAAATACTATTTTCTATTTCTACTTTAACAAATATTACCCAACATGTTTTTCTCCAGGCAAGAGTTTTATTATAAAATGTTATTACAATTAAATGTCATTATAATTCTTAAGATTCTATGGCTTTGGATCAAAATTTGAAGTGACTGAGCAATCAGTAAGTTGCATTTATCAAAAACATACAGTAGCTTGTTTCAATAATTATGACAATTCCAACAATGTCCATTTCATCTTAATAAAATTGTCTCATTTTTGAAAAAGTGCTTTTCCCTTTTGTTTGGGATTTTCTTCAATTCATAAATGCTTCATAAGTAAAATTATTTAAAAACTCATAGCTTCCAATGAAGGCCCAGATACCTTCGAGCTGGACTTCCAACTAGTGAGTCACGATATGTCATGGTTAGCGCTTGCCAAACACCAATCAGTCTCCGTGTCCAAACTCCCTTTCTGGGCCTGGTTTTCAAAATGGCCATTGAACCATAGTTAGGGGCTAACTTTATGGAAGCCATCACCATTAAACAAAGCCCTCCTGTGGACACTACCACACATGCTCAAAGTCACCAAGATCATTGACTGAGCAGAGCTGGAAGATGCTCAAGAACTGAAAGGAGAAATGGGAAATCCATTACTACAGTTTGGGACTCAGCACCCCTTTTGCCATGATTGATGTGTAGAGATATCAGGCAGAAAAATCAGGAAGAATCTGAAGAGTACTAGCCATCAATTTCCTATAATTGACATTTACAGAATAATCCACTGAAAAACAGTAGAACATGAATTCTTTTTAGTGTCACCTGTATTCACCAAAATAGGAGATATTGGTTCCTGCAAATCTTAACATCTTTATAAATTTAAAAGCATTGAAGTCATACAAAGTATGACCTTAGATCACAATCAAATTGAATAAAAAAAATCTGGAAATTACAAAACAAAACAATGATGAGATACTACCTGGAAGGCTAACCCCCCAAACTCCAAGAAAATGCAATGTCAGGGAAGACAGGACACATTGCTTTGAGAAGGTACAGAGGCACAGAAACTTCAGAAGAGGGTTTGGCTGTTTCTCATAAGGCTGAAGATAGGCAGGAAGCGAGGTCTCCCATAGGCAGCCACGATGAGGGCCTTGGAGAAGGACAGGGGAGGGTAACGTCAAGCCAACCTGAGAGGAGACGGCGGGTCTGAGACATCCTGGGGCTCACTGCTCCCTGCCAGCGCTAACCACAGCCTTCTTCTGGGTCAGAACACCTGCTTCTGGGCTCACAGCTGCAACCACAGCAGCTGCAGTGGCCCTCACTCAGCCACCCTTCCCCTACCCCTGGCAACGGCCGACCACAAAGTAGACCCTCACCTAAATGGTGAGGTAATGGAAAGGCCCCCTCTTTCCAACAGACATGTCAAACTGCAAGGTTGGACCCATCTTCTTAATTATGTAAATAAGGGATTATGCACTTCTGATTGGCTTATTAAGCTGGGAGCTTGAAGAGCTTGATTGGTCCAAGCTGGCATCCCTCACCCCACCAGTCACCTGCGCTGGGCCATCAGATATGCCTTTGAAAACTCCTGGACAGCAGACCCTTGGGCGGCCCCTCTCAGGAGCCCTCCCCTCAGGAGCTCTGTTTTCTTTCTATTATTCTGAAAAATCCTGCTACTTTGCTCTCACACTTGGGCCCTGGGGTTTCATCCATTGAATTCATGAGACAAAGGACCCGACTGCCTAACTCCATGTCATGACAGGCTAACCACACTCTCCTGTAGTTACACTGTTAGGTACAGGTGCGGGCAGACTTGAGATCTATGTTCACGCAGAAGCTGTGGCTGGCTGAAGACTTTTAGCAGCTTTGTTCTTGTGCATATCACCCCAAACTGTAAATCAGCATGTTCTTCTAAGTAAATGGACTCAAAAACTGTCACATCCATATAACCAAATCTTACTCATCAATATGAAAGAAATTAGCTATTGCTTTGGTTTGTGAGTGTCCTCAAAGGTCCATATGCTAAAGACTTGGTTTCCAACCTATGGCACTATCGACAGGCACTGGAACTTCTAGAAGCTGAGAACTAGCTTATTGGGGACATGCCTTGAAGGGGGTATTGGGATCCCAGCCCTTTCCTGTCCTTTTCCTTTCTTCTCTGTCATCATGAGGTGATCAGGTACTGTGCCACCACAGGTCCAAAGCAACAGGGCCAAGGGAAGGACTGAAACCTCTGAAACCCTGAGCCAAAATAAACCTTTCCTTCTTTTCAGTTGACTTTTTCAGGTATCAGTTCATAGTGATGGCAAGATGGCTACACAGCTGTTGAGTCATAAAACATGAGGAACCTTGAATGTTTATCACTATGTGAAACAAGTCAACTTGAAATGTGGCTTCAAATTTATGACATTTGGAAAAAATTAAAACTATAGACACAAAAAGAAATAAGTAGTGCCCAATCAGGAGGAGGATGTGGCATGGATAGGTGAGGCACAGGGACATTTTTGAGTAGCCTATCTCTTCAGTATGACACTGTGAACGCAGACGTATGGCATTAACATTGGCCAACAATTATGTATCTTCACAGCTCAAAGAATGAGCCGCATTATATGCAATTTAAAAAAATCACTGAGGAGGCCTGAGGGTCCCAGGAAGGAATCAGGAATTTGTATTCTGAAAAGATAATGTGACAACTTCCCCAAAGAAGGTGGATGGAAAGATGCTGACTAGGTGATCTTGTAAGTGATTGGTTAGACTGAAGGCAAAGTCGCACTCATGAGCTCTCCGTGGTGTTTGGAAAGGAGCAGGGGATAAAGGATCTGGTTCACAGATACTGAAGTAAGAATGGTGTGTGGGGGGAGCTGGACCGCTCACATCTAGAGTGGGGATTGACAGATTAGTGTGGGGAGGAGGCTGGAGTGCACATGGGCACTGCATTGTGGTTGGAGAGCTCATTGTACACTTGAGGTTGACATAACACAGATATGCATGGTTACATATAAACACATTTATTGATGTGTGTGCACACCTGTAATGGAATCTATGTGTATATGTGTATATATACACTGTCTGGATCCCCAAGAGGCCCTAAATGCAACGAGATGTACTCAGCAGCAACGAGTACATCTAGTACCTAGGTCTTTGTTACCGGCATGTTTTCTATAAAGGGGACTGAGCTCATGGGAGAAATGACCAATGGTCGTGCTGTGGCAGGGAATGTGAGACAGCAGCTTGACTGTCTTGTGGTGCTGGAAGCTTAGGCTTTGCGATGAAGGCAATGAAAGCAACAAGAGCTCATCAACTGGAACCAGATGAGCTTCGCCACCAACAAGGAGCATTGCTGTCTCCACCTGAAGTGTAGTGCTTCTGACCACATCTGATAAGAAGAAGTGATTCGATAAGTCAGTGAGTGTGGAGGAAGTGGTAAACTTCCCTTGTAGAAGAATTCCAAGTAGTTTATATAGACGCTTCCTCTTCTAGGGGCAGGATAGTATGAAAGGAAACAAAAATGGGGTCTTTTACAGTAGAGAAGGCTGACGCCTGCCCTCCCAGCCAGGCAGCCACGGCTCATGTGGACAATGAGTAACGTTGGCAGCAGGTGCCCTGGAGGCAGTGTGGTAAAAACAGCATGACCTTCAGTCTGGGGCTTGAAGGAGGAAGACTGAACTCAGGGGAAAACAGACTGAAACCTAAATGAGATTAAATAAAATTAACATCATCTCTGAATTTAAGCCAGAAAAGGGAACTCTTCAAGCCTCAAAACTGAGGTATAAAAGATCCGATTTCACCTCAAGAGAACAAAAATCAGATCAATTTCAGACTTCCTAGATGCAACAGTATAAACACACCCAGATTAGAAAAAAAATTCTGAAAAATAAAATTATTGAAAACTTTGTTTATATATGAAAATTTTAAATCCTTGTAATCAAGCTGAAGATCATTACTCCAAGATCAGTTTCAGTTCAATAAAAGCAAAATCAAATTTAGCCAGGCGCGGTAGCACACGCCTGTAATCCCAGCACTTGGGAGGCTGAGGCAGGAGGATCTCAAGTTCAAAGCCAGCCTCAGCAATGGCGAGGCACTTAGCAACTCAGTGAGACCCTGTCTCTAATAAAATACAAAAAAGGGCTGGGGATGTGGCCCAGTGGTCGGTGCCCCTGAGTTCAATCCCCAGTACCCCCCCCCCCCCAAAAAAAAAGGAAAAGAAAAAGAAAATTTAATAAAGCAAAAATGAAATAGCAAAGCAAGACTAACAGTAAGAAATTAAAACCAACTAAACATGTAGAAAAGTACAGAGTGGATAGGTGGTAGTAAATGGAAGATAAATGACAAAAATGTTTGTAAGAATATATCCAGATAGGAGAATAGAAGAAAGTTATGGTGCTTCCTGTTAAATTTTACAGCAGTAAAAACTAGAAGAAAAACTGAGAAGAAAACACAGAAGGATCTCTGTATATTTAGAAGGTTCTGGGTTCATTTATCTACCTTCAAAGTTTACCTTACAGAATAATAATATCTACTCTGACAACTAACTATCTGAAAAAGACAGTAAGAAAACTATCCAAACCATAAAAGAATAAATGGAAAGATATCTAATATCTTGTGTTAGTGGGTTGGAAGGACCAATACTATTACAATGTGCATGTTAACCACAGTGACAGATGCAATGCCACTCAAAACTTCAATGACATCCTTCACAGAAGTTGAAAAAAATCCTAAAACTTATATGGAACCCCAAAAGATCCCAAACAGCCAAAGCAGTCTTGAGAAAGAACAAAACTGAAGGTATCTCATATCTTGATTTCAAATCAAATTATCAAGCTCTAGTGATCAAAAGAGAATATCCTCACACGAACACAGACACAGCACCATGGAACAGAATGGAAAGCCCAGAAATAAACCCATAGATCTCCAAAAAGTCACCAAGAGTACACCAGGAGAGGACAGTGTCTTCAGTAGGTGACGAAGGGATGGATAATCACACGCAGATGAAATGCAGTTGGACCCTTACCTTCAGCACATACAAAAAAAAAGCAACTGAAAACAGAGTCAAGACCTAGTGGTAAGACCTGAAACTGTAAATTTCAGAAAAAAAAGCACAGGGCAAAATCTCTTTGACATCGGGCTTGCAAATGTTTTTGTATATGACCCCAGAAGTACAGACAACTAAAACAAAAATGAATACGTAGAACTACATCCAACTACGTTTCTGCATGGCAGTGAAAGCAATCAACAAACTATCAACAGCAACAAAAAAATACACCTACAGAGTCAGAGGAAATATGTGCAAACTATATGTCCTATAGGGAACCAATATCCCCAAATATATGTGGAACCCATACATCTTAATAGCAAAAGAGTAAGTAACCCAGTTAAAGAGTGGATAGAGGATCTGAGCAGACATTTTTCAAAGAAGTCATATAGATGACCAACAGGGACAGGAAAAGGTGCTCAAATCAGTAATGATCACAGTTCTTCCCCTAGCTCCAGTATCTCTCCTAAGTCAACTGTGTGTGTGTGTGTGTGTGTGTGTGTGTGTGTGTGTGTGTGTGTGTGTTTATGTGTGTGGGAGGGTGCTGGGGATGGAAACCAGGTGTGCTCTATTGCTGAGTTACATCCCCAGACCTTCTATTTTTTTCTTTTTTAATTTTAAGACAAGAGTCTTGCCAAGTTATCCAGACTGGCCTCAAATTTGCCATCCTTCTGTCTCAGCCTCTTGAGTTTCTGGGTTTATAGACATGTGCCACCACACTTGGCTTAGTCCAATTTTTGAATGTTCAACTTCACTTTTAAATTATCTACCAGAATATTTCATGCCAAATATGTTCTAACCCAAATTGGTAACTCTTATATAATGATGATGTCTCTTTATTTCCATCTCTCCATGTGTGGTCATGCATTCTCCTACTGATCCTCGATCAAAATGGATTCTTGTTGATACCCCTCAACCTGATGTAAACACTTCATTATCATTCTTCTTTATTTTCTGATCACAATATTTTTTTTTGTATTTGTTTCCTAAGAACATTCTTCTTTTTTTTTTTTTTTTTTTTTGTGTGGTACCGGGAATTGAACTCAGGGGCACTCGACCACTGGGTCACATCCCCAGCCCTTTTTTTGGTTTTTATTAGAGACAGGGTCTCACTGAGTTGCTAAGTGCCTCGCCATTGCTGAGGCTGGCTTTGAACTCGCGATCCTCCTGCCTCAGCCTCCCAAAGTGCTGGGATTACAGGCGTGCGCCACCGCGCCCGGCAAGAACATTCTTCTTATTGGTTAAAATCAATAAACTTGTATTCTGGCCTTTCCTCCAATTCCAAGTTTCATATCATTTTCTGACTCTGTAAATGTTCCATTAAGCCCTAATCATATCTTCAGTTTTATATAAAAAAAATCATGCCATGCAGAGTAGAAAAGGTGGAACAGGAAGGGCATAAGAGAAGTTATATTCAGTTAAAATTTATTATCATTATTAAAATTATTATGAGAGACTGCACACATCTTATGTGCTGAAATCAGTCAGCCACGGGTTCCTGTGAGGTTCTTAGAACCCCTCAGTCCCAAGAGGTTTAACAATAATATACAGCATTTATTCAGCTCAACTGGTCTTCTAAATATTTTATAATTGTGACTGAATGTGGTCACATCCAATGTTGATAACTTCAATGTTAAATTGGAATTTACAGACAAACATTACAATTCGCTCCAAACCACAGAGAAAATCTAAAGCATTGAACTTTCAGATATTTATTCTGGGGTCAGTGTTTAATGCTACTCCTGGGAAATGTCTTCTGCTGTCAGTCAACAAATCAACACTATTGCACTAAATTATGACAGTAAAACAAAAACTAATCACTTTTTCTAACAATAAAAATTAGAATGGATTAGAGAAACTAAGCATGTGAGCACCATTAAAAATCAATGCCTTTATTTATATAATGTCTTGCCAACTAATTCCCATAACATGATTCAAATAAGAGAGCTTTTTAAATGGCACCCCAATGTGTTCTGACAAGGCACAAAGCATGTGGTAGACCATTAAAGAGACCAACTCTGTTGATACATTGCCGGTGGACTCCACGGATAAGGCAATAATTGCATCTTAGATTTCCCTTTTCTTCCAAATTCAAACTGCTATTATGCCAAGTCTGTTCCTATTGCCTATATAATGAGTTTGCTGTGACAAGTCTCCCTTTTCAACAGAGTCCATAATGCATTAACTGGCTGTGCCACGGAAGTTATTTAACTCTCACAGCACTTTTTCTTATTAAAGTGCACATTAGTCTATGGTCCTGCTGAGTCCCATGATTTATGAATATGATTCTGACAGATGACTACAACATATTTATATTTGAAAATGAATTAGTCCTTAAGAATAATTATAATGTTAGTGTAATTGCAACTTGTGTCTGTTGAATAAAATTCCACTTTGAAAATCACTGTTTGAGCTTCACCACAGAGGGTCTTTCTCTGCGAGGACTCATTAGCCAGTCACAGCATACATGACTTTGTTAATTTGGTGTCATTCCTAGAAGTCTTCCAGACCTGCTGATTCCTTCATGTTAGGATGTCCTACCCCAGGGCTTTGCTCTGTCACCAGACTTCCAGCGCAGAGATGGCTCCTCTCATCGCATGCTACATGGTGTGCCCAGGGCCTCCGTTCCTGGGTGTCATTTTAGCAGGTTGGCCATCCTCTTCAAAGAAGGAAGCAAAGTAAAGACATCCATGTAGGGATGTTTTGAGAATGCAGAGTGAGGCCACTAAACTGCTGCATACACACTGCCTACATTGCAGATAGCCCTCTGCAAATTAAAAATGAATAAAGAAAAAAAAAAGGCTTGGGCATTCTGCTCTACTTATCATAAGCTAACACAGTGTTAGTGAAAGATTACAGAGATGTTAATATTTGAAAATGATCACACATATTGACTTTGAAAGTTGGAAGCAAGCATGAGATCATCCCATTTAAATAACAGCCATATGTTAAAGAGAAAAAATGAATTTAAAACTTATTTTTCCATGTCATTCATAATACATTCCCAAACTTGAATTATTAGTATAGCTCATTGTATTGTCTTTCTTTTATATTCTTACTTCAAAGTGTATTTATTCACCTTATTCTGTATCTTTAATTTTTTTCCCCAGCAACATAATTAGGAAGAATTCACTGGACTAATCTGGCCTAATGCAAGGTTATACTTTTTAAAATTATCTTCAGAAGAATTCATAGAGAGAAGGTATAAAGTTTAAGTTTTATAGTAGAACACATCTATAAAACTGAAATGACCCTATAAATGTAAAAGTTGAAAGTATAATGGATGACAAGTGTAAAATAAATTAAAAGGGATACATTTGGACTTTTTCTGCTTTTGAATCTCTGTGTTAACACAAACCAACGAGAGACATAGTCTCAAGTACGTTTTCTGAGCATACATATGCCTGATATTTGGAGAACTCCTTTCAAACATGAGAATATAAACTGTCATGAAATCCCCACTTTCACAGTTTTTTTTTTTTTTTTTTTGAATTTTCAAGGTCTTTTTGTTTATGTCCCCTCTAAAAAGTATATGCTCTGCCACTAGATGGTGATATAAAATTATAGCAGCCTCACTGTCTCTGAAAGACAGAAATTCTGAATAAAATTTTATAGGCAATGAACCAATTTTTAAATGAAAACTTCATTAGTTTAATTTAATTTGAATGGATCTCTCAAAGTCTCAAATGACAATTCAGATGAATTCCAAAAATTTACTTATTAAGTTTTAATTTGAAACAGAGAATGTATTTTATTGTAAGGAGTATTTTGGAATAATACTTGGTTTGCATGTCAATAATCATACAAGATTCATAATACAGTTGAAGTACCTTATCAAAATGCCATATAAAATTTATATAATACTAAGAAAGAAACATCTTGAATAGTACAAATCATCATTTGTGATTACAAAGGGAAATAGATCAAATTTCATGTAGAATGACAGAATTTCCCCAATGACAGATCCTGGTCAAAATCACCTGTGAACAGTTCCTCCCCATCACTGCCTTTTCTAAGCACAAATACCATTCAGGAAATGTGAGACAGATTCCTCAGATCTCTTCATGCTTAATCTAGGGGACTAAGACAAAATCAAGCTGTGAAAAAGAGAGAAAAAGATATAGCTAGGTACATATTAAAACCACTTGAATTAGAAATACTCGATTTGTATTAATGCTATTGAAAACCCCTGTCAGACTGTGAAATTGCTTTTTAGACACACAAAGTTTAACACCATTAACTTAGAGTTTCCACGAAGAAGAAGGGAGAGGAGAAGGAGGGAGAGGAGGGGAAGAAAAATGAAAACCCACAAAAGAAAAACTGAACCAAGTAAATGAAGAGGCAATTTGCTAAATCATAGTTGACTAATCAACACATAAAATGATGTTAGTACTCACTAGTAACCAGGTACATTGAAAAGTGAAATACCTATCTTATTTTACCCTTCAGATTGATAATATACTGGGAATGACTATTGAAAAGGCTTTGGATGAGCAATTTGGTTGTATTTATTTATAAAAGTTTGCTTAGCTATTACACATCTGTGTGAAGATTGCTGTAGAAACACTAATGCCTGTGCACACAGACACCTGCATAGGGATGTTTTGCAGCATATTCTAATGACGAACCACAAACACCAAAAATACCACATAGCAGAGAAGTAGATATATAAAAGGTCATTGAGATGCCTTGCTGAAATGAAATAGAACGGAGTTAGTAATAATATGGCCCAGAAGAACAATATCTAAAACACATTGGATGAAGAAGAATAAGAATGAGTTTAGAAACATATTTGCAGTGTGATCTAATTCATGTAACAATAAATAGTAAATCTAAATTGTAATTTTGAATTTATCATTCTAGGTTAAATGTACAGTAAAGGATCTGAAGGGATCCTACCACTTCCACATGAGAAAAAGAAGTAAGGCCAACACTGAGGAGGGACTCTCATTGTTCCTCTTGCGGAGGGACTTTCATTATTTCACATTGTATAAATGCTTCATTGTAGAAATATTAACATTGTGAAAATGTTTCGCTTCGTTTTTAAATGTTTATTTCTTTTATTAGCAAGAAATTATTTAACTTGTTATAGGACATGACCGACTAACACTCAACAGAAGTGATGTCTTAGAACCTAGGATATAGCTCACCTTTTCATAGATTTATAATAAGCCACCTGTTTTATGAATCATTAGTAAATTCCTAAAGGCTATGCAAGAACCGGTGAGGAGAAGTCTGGTCTGCAGAGGAGCCTAGGATGGCACTTTGTATTCCTACCAATAGAACCACTTGGTTGTAAACATGTTCTGGAATATGAATGAATCCACTCAATCTGTTTAAGTTATGTTCATTTCAGCCCTTTGGTACATTGATATAACAATTGTTTTAAAAAACATTAGCTCCTTAGCCCACTTATTGATTAGGGTTTCTTTGTGAGTGTGTGTGTGTGTGTGTGTGTGTTACGTTTTTTGAGTCCTTTATATATCCTGGAGATTAATGCTCTACCTGATGTGCATGTGGCGAAAAATTGTTCCCAAAGTTTCAGTTCTTTCCTCACCTCATTGATTATTTCTTTTGCCAAGAAGAAGCTTTTTAGTTTGGATAATCCCATTTATTGATTCTGGATTTTATTTCTTGCACTTTAGGAATCTTGTTAAGGAAGTCAGGGGCCTAATCCAACGTGAAGATTTCAGCCTACTTTTTCTTCTATTAGGCATAGGATCTCTGGTCTAATTCCTAGATCCTTGATCCACTTTGAGTTGAGTTTTGGGCATGGTGAGAGAGAGGGGTTTAGTTTCATTTTACTGCATATAGATTTCCAGTTTTGCCACCACCATTAGTTGAAGAGGCTGTCTTTTTTCCAAGGTATGTTTTTGACACCTTTGTCTAGTATGAGTTAACTGTACTTATGTGGGTTTGTCTCTGTATCTTCTATTCTATACCATTGGTCTACAAGTCTATTGTATATGAAAAAATGTTCAATATCTCTAGAAATTAGAGAAATGCAAATCAAATCTACTCTAAGATTTCATCTCACTCCAGTCAGAATGGCAGTTATCAAGAATGCAAGCAACAATAAGTGTTGGTGAGAATGTGGGGGGAAATGCACACGCATACATGGCTGGTGGGACTGCGAATTGGCACAACCAACCTGGAAAGCAGTATGGAGATTCCTTGGAAAACTGGAAATGGAACCACCAATTGACCCAGCTACCCCTCTCCTCAGTTTATACAGAAATGACTTAAAAACAGCATACTACAGGGACACAACCACATCAATGTTTATAGCAGCACAATTCACAATAGCTAAATTGTGGAACCAAGTTAGATGCCCTTCAGTAGATGAATGGATAAAGAAACTGTGGTATATATACACAATGGAATATTACTCAGCATTTAAAGAGAATAAAATTATGGCATTTGCAGGTAAATCGATGGAGTTGGAGAATACCATGCTAAGTGAAGTAAGCCAATTCCAAAAAAACCAAAGGTTGAATGTTCTCTCTGAAAAATGAATGCTGACCCTTAATGGGGGGGGATGGGAAGAATGGAGGAACTTTGGGCAAAGGGGAGGGAGCATGGGGGTAGGAAAGATGGCGGAGTGAGATGAACATCATTACCCTAGGTACATGGATGGCTGCACATGTGGTACGACTCTACATCGTGTACAGCCAGAGAACTGAAAAGTTGTGCTCCGTTTGTGCACAGTGAATCAAAATGCATTCTGCTATCATGAACAAATAAAAAATTTTAAAAAAATAAAAACATTGTCTAAAAACAAGATTTTTGTGAAATAAGCAAACATTCAAGATACAGACATCATTGCTTTGGTAATATAAGATCCACTATTTCAAATATGCAATGTGGAGACATTTGTTAACTTCACAATGTTTTGCAACCATCAACACTATTAAGTTTCAAATCCTTTTATTTCCTCCAAAGGTAACATGATACTCATTGAATTGTCACTCCCTATTATTCAGGATATTTCATATAAATGGACTTAGATGGTGTGTGATTTTGTGTCACTTAACCGGTGTTTCTGAGGTTCAGGGATGTTACAGTGTTTATCAGTACTTCATTCATTTTAGTGGTCAATTTGGGTGTGTCCTTAGATGTAGATATGGGAAGACACACACACACTCATAGTCCTGAAAATACCTTCTTTCCATTTGTTCTTTAAATGATACAGAACTTTTCTGATATGTTTGGAGGAAATTCTTGGCAAAGCAATCTGATAGGAGGGTGTTTGCATTTGTTCTTGTTTATGGGCTAGGGTTTCCCATGTCAATCTCCTTGACAGAAGAGGATGAGTAGGGTTTTCTATTTCCTTCTTGAAACTAGTTTGTGTTTTCTGAAAAACTTGTCAGCTTTACCCAATTGGTCAATTCAATAGCCATGAAATTCCACATAAATCATTACTATTATTATTCTGTGTAGTGTCAATAGATTCTGTGGTGGTATCTTCCTTTTCATTCCTATGATTGATAGGTAATTCTCTTTCTCTCTCCCTAACTGATCTGATTTGTGAAAAATAAAAGTAAAATATTTTATCTCTTTAAAACTACCTGTTATAGCTATATATTGCCCTTCTTTTTCTAGCTACTTGAGAAAATAATCTATTTTATTTTAAATTATTCTTTTGATACATACATTTAAAGTTGTATATTTTATAAGTATTTATCTTCATCTCGTAATTTTAGTATGCTGTATTTTCATTATAATTTATGATGAATTACTTTATTATATTCGTCATCTACATGAATTATTTAGAAGTATATTGTTTAATATACAAGTATTTGTGGGTTTTCTAGTTTCCTTTTTGGCACTGATTTATTGTTTAAATGTACAAACAGGAATGAAATTTTAATGACTTGAATCTATTTTTATATCCCAGCCTGTGTTTTAATTTAGTGAATGTTCCATGAGCTGTTGGGAAAAAAAATGTGAAATAGCTTTGCTTTTATATATTTCAGATGTACAAAAATAATTATAGTAATTCTGAATTCTCTTTCAAATATTTTGTATCCTTATTACTCCATTTTTTACTTGAATTAAGAAAATAGTAAATTTAATATTTTTGTAAAGTCCTAGGGACTTGACTTTACTTTTTTTTTTCTTTTTTTTTTTTTTTTTTTGAATTTGTATATCATTTTAATGTTTATCCCTTAAAGAAAAATGCTGTCAAGGAAAACAAAATGTTAATATTTGTAATTCTTCACAATAAGCACATGGATGTTTGTTAAATTACCACCTATATTTTCCTCTATGTCTTAAACATTTTTGATAATAAAAAGTACCTAACTGAAATATACAATTTGTATCTTTTCCCATACTTCCATCCAGCATATTCTTTTTTTTTTTAATTTTTTTATTATTTATTTACTTATTCATCATGCACAAGTATAGTATCTTTTTACATACAACTGCTTGTATTTTTCTCTAGTTTTTAATATCATTGTTCAGTCTGGGGTTATTTTCTGAGATAATAATATTCATATTTGACACCATTTTCAGATTTAAGTTTTGAAAAATAATTTAAATTTCAATGAACACATTTCATTCTGATTCAAATTTTCTTTTTACTTGTTTTATTTACTTTGATTAATATTTGTTTTTCTGAAATATTTACAGACACACACATGTATTTATATACGTGTGTGCATATTTAAATAAGAGGATATCTATTCTATATTTTGTGAACTCTTAATATTTGGGGGAATGTTATTTTTTTTTTCTTTTATTTCTCTCTTACACACCTTAAAGGCAATGGTTATAGTTATGTTTAGGATGTTTAGGATTTGTTATCCATGATGACTCTGAACTATGTACTTTGTTTAGATTGTATTTCACATTTTGTTGCATAAACAACTGTCTCTTTGGATAACTCCTGATTACAGAATACATTGCATATTAATAAATGGAAAACAGTATCTTTATAGATTCTAAAGTGATTGGTTGTAGGAACTAGGTTTAAAATACAAAAATTAGGAAACTAAAACATAACTATCTAGCCCATATTTCAAATTTTACTAGGGCAAATGTAAGTGCAAATTTCTTGAGTATACACACATAAATATATGTATCATTCAGTGCAAATTGTGAAAGTTTTCTTCTACATATAATTTCAAAGCATCTGCTAGATGCTATCTGTTCATTAGTCATTTACATAGCTCCAGGAGTACCATGACTCATTATAAGCCTCCCTATACTTTTTATCATATTCTTTGATTGATATGTATTTAAATTATGGTTTTCATTATCCTATCAATTCTCTTTATCATAATGGTAAAATCAAACTCAAATACAAAACCATACAATAAATATAATTATGCATAGGTGGGGCTATCAACCATATAAGGTGTATGCTTAGCATGAGTGAGACACTGGGTTCAATCCCAGGACCTCAAAAAGAAGAGTGGGCAACTGCTGCTGATTTAACAATTTGTAGTATGATGTCATACACAAGACTAACTGATGAATAACTTGTAAAGAATGAATACCAAACATAAGACTTGATGTATCATGATGTATCATTATTTCCAATTTATAAAATGCTTTTCCTCTTCTGAAAAAAAAAAAAAAAAAACATGCAAAATTTAAATGTCAGTAACAATAAAAAGAATCTCCTTGGAAATGGTGGCGAAATAATTTTTTCTTCTGCATTCAGAATCACAAAATTGACCATTAAAGATTGAATTTCTAGGCCGGGCACAGTGGCGCACGCCTGTAATCCCAGCACTTGGGAGGCTGAGGCAAGAGGATTGTGAGTTCAAAGTCATCCTCAGCAATGGCAAGGCACTTAGCAACTCAGTGAGACCCTGTCTCTAATAAAATACAAAAAAGAGCTGGGGATGTGGCCCAGTGGTCGAGTGCCCCTGAGTTTAATACCCAGTACCAAAAAAAAAAAAAAAAAAAAAAAAAGATTGAATTTCTGTGCCTGGTTTAAGTACTTGAAATAGTAAATCTAAATTAGTTCTCTTAATTTGTTATCAGTCATAGCTTGGCCTGGGGCAGTTACAGCTTCCATTAAAAATATTATTAGAAAAGATGTAAGTCTTTAATTTATAGCTATTAGTAACTACATATCAATTGATACTGAAAACAACTAATATCTATAATCCATTATGATCTATTCCTAAAAAGTACTTTTGTCATTCTTCACCAGGGAAACAGAAGTTATCAATATATCTCTTTCATTAATTCATTTCAAAAATACAAACATTAATGGCGTGAATTCAAATGGTGCTGAGATTTATTCGATGCTAAGTCCAATATTTAAGAAAATGTTTGAGTTCAAAATTACCTTTTGAGCTTTTTTTTTCCCCAAGTACAGTATATATTTGTCTTTTTCCTGTAGCCCAATACAGCAAATATGTATAAATAAGTATGTTATATATACATAAATGGAAATTTCATGATTAAAAATTTAAAACAAAAATAAATTGTCTCTTTGTTTTGAATAAACCATCATTCTTCAATGTTCTAATTTAAATACCTCCAATTATAGGTTCTTTTGGGCTGGGGTTGTGGCTCAGTGTTAGAGCGTTTGTCTAACACGTGTGCGGCCCGGGTTTGATCCTCAGCACCATGTAAAAATAAACATTGTGTACAACTAAAGCAAATAAATAAATATTTTAAAAAATATATAGGTTTTTTTGTTCTGTGAATAATTGTGTTAGTTTTTGAACTTCACTTTATTCTATCTCCCTCCATGGGGTCTAGTTATTTCTTTTAGCTATATCTGAAACCATGACAACCTCCTCGCATGTCCTAAACAAGGTGCTTCACCTCTTTGCGAATTACAAGAAATTCTTCAAACTGTTCACACATCCTTCTTAGGTTTTGCCAAAAAGCTTCAACATCTTTGGTCTTGTTGAAGAACATTAAAACTCACTAAGAAAACCAACATCCTGAAACTGGTCAAGAGATCTGAACATATAAGAAACAGCTCATCAGGATGGCCTGCAGATGATGATGCTTCATGAAATAACGCTGCACACAAAGTCATTTGGCAATTACAGATGGAACCAACAGTGAGGTACCACCATACACCTGTGAGAAGGCCAAACTCCACCAGGGTGACAGTGCCAAATGCTGGTGAGGTGGCAGTAATCTCACTTATTGCTGGAGGGAATGAAAACCGATGTAGCCACTTTGGAAGAAAGTTTGGCAGTTTCTAATGTAACCAGACATAGTTTTACTAGGCGAACCAGCAATTTACCCAAGGAGTTGAAAATTTATATCCGTATCATAACCTGCACACAGATGTTTCTAGCAGGTTTAGGCATTATCTCTAAAACTTAGAAGCAACCAAGATCTCCTTCAACAGATGAATGGATAAATAAACTGTGGCACATCCAAAAATTGAATATTATTCAGCATTTAAAAGGAATGAGTTATAAAGTCAAGAAAGGGCATAGGGGAAGTTTAATGCACAGTACAAAGGAGAAGATGATCTGAAAAGTTTACAGACTATGATTCCAATTATATAAAATATTGGAAAAGACAAAACCATTGGAAAGGATAAAAAGATCAGTGCTTAGTGATGAAGGGGAGGGTGGGAAGGAGGGAGAGATGAATGGGGCAATTAATGGCTTTTTAGGGTAAAGAATGTATTCCATGTGATACTACAATGGTGCATATTTATCATTACACATTTGTCACCTCACTGAAGTACAACACCAAGGGTGAACTATGCTGTAAACCATTGATCCTGGGTGACCACTGAGTTGACAAAGGTCCCATTACAGTGTAGGGAGTACGATGCCACCCTGCACCAGACACAATGTGGTTAGGTGGCAAGAGCTCAGGGCTCCGGGCTGCCATGTTCTTTGCATATTTACATTGCTAGTCCCAGTACCTCCTCCATCCCTAGGTCTCAGTAACTGAGGCCTTGGGCAGATGTAGGTGCCTCTGTGGAGGACTCTTTATGGGGGAGGAGAGTGAACTGTCAAATAATCTTCTCCACTCTGACTCAGGGCCCAGAGCTTTTCTGCCATTGGACCTCTCTCCTGGTCTTTCCATTCAACCCCAAGGTCCATGAAGCTGATGAGGCGTTTTGTTCACATCTCTCTGAAGGACAACAGGACCTCCAGGGCTTCACTGATCCACTGGGGATGAAGAGATGATGGAGTAGGAGGAGTTGGCATGTTCTTTGTGCCTATTCTCTTGTGAATACTGTTGTACTGGGAGATTACAAGTCAACTCGTCCTTTCAGGTTCATCTTGTTGTTTTAAATGACTCCTCCAACAGCTGATAGCTCAGTTCTCCTCAGCTCAGCTAAGTTCCTGCCACATGCCATCTCATTCAATTTTGTCACCTTTTCAAATTTAAGCCATCTAGCCACACATTTGATGGGGTACAAACTGAAACTCATGAGGAATGTGGAGTTCTTCAGGGCCAAGTTAGTGGCATCATTGGAACTGGGCACGGACTGCCTCATGCACGTCAGTACCACGTGGTCTTAAAGGAATGTCTCTTGTGAAGACGGGAAATGCCAGCACACCTGGAAGGATATAAAGGGATAATGGAAAGTAAAGGAAGGATGACATGTCTGCATTTTCTTTTTCCATTATAGGCAACTCTTTGTTTATGTGGATATGTTTTGTGTCTGCACATATGTGTTTTTGCCTATATAAACCTGACTTAAAAAGAGAACTGCAAATGTTTCAATAAGAGTCTATTTTAAAATTTTTTACCATACTACTTGACAAATCATTTACATCTTAAAATTCTAGTTATTTTTCAGATTACCTACTTTCATTTCCTTGATTTTTGCCTCTTTATTCTCCTTATGCAATGCATATTAGGTGCAAATGTCTATTATACATGTCTTAAATGTCATTATGTATGTCTCTTATGTTGTTGCTTTCCTTTTTCAATGAGTTCTCAGGAAAATTCTTGTGCTGATGCTATTCTTATTAATCCAGGTTTCTTGGTGACTGTTGACTTCTCACTCTATGCCTTGAGTTTTACAGTTTGGTAATTGTAATTTTCAGTCACCAGCTTCCCCTCCGACCATCATTTCTTTTTTCCTGCATGCAGCTTTCCCATTTTGTGAATGGTAGAACAAATATAGAACATTGTGTCAAGAAAATGCAATAGAATTCATTGCAAATGAAAAGAGGAAGCTGACAGGCTGCCCCACCCCACTGACTGTGTTTGTGAGCCCTCTGCCCCTGACGACTCCTGTTACCCGACTGCCACTTACATCACTGCCATTTTGAATTTTGTTCTGCCTCTTGTCTCTGGAGTCTCCTGAAGACTTTCCTTTTACATGCACTTAAATTGGGCTGACAAATCTTTTCCTCACTGAAACCACATCAGCAACAATTTCTTAGATTTCTGGTCTTTGGACTTTGCCAATGTTCTTTTTACAACCTTCTCCCCATTTTTACATTTATTTTGCCGTTATTATGATAATGTGGAAGGTAGAGTAATTAAGCCAGAAAAATCAAAGGTTTGTTTTCTTAAAAGTGAATAGATGAATGTACGTTCAAATTTTGTTCTCTTAATGATTTAGGATGGCAGATATAAATATGATTTATGAATTAGAAAATATGTTAAAAACACCAGTTTTGTAACATAAATATGAATTTAACACAGTTCCTACCAAAATTCCAGCCAGATTTTAGTCAATACAAACAAGATTATTCTGAAATTTATCTTAAGAGGATGTTTTAGTCAGCTTTTTCACCACTGTGACTGGAATTTGACAAGAACAATTGTAGAGGAGGAAAAGTTTATTTAAGGGCTCATGGTTTTAGAGGTCTTAGTCCATAGCAGGCCAGCTCCATTCCTCAGGGCCTGAGGTGAGGCTGAACATCATTGCGGGAGTGTGTGGCAGAGAGCAGCAGCTCAGAAGAAGGTCAGGAAGCAGAGAGAGAGGTCTCCGTTTGTCAAAGCCACGCCCCAGTTCCCACCCCTCCAGCCGCACCCTACCACTTCAGTTACCACTCAGCTAATCCTTATCAGGGGATTAATTCACTGGTTGGCTTAAGACTCTTACAACCCAATTGTTTTTCCTCTGAACCTTCGTGCATCGTCTCCCATGTGAGCTTTTGAAGGACACCTCACCTCCAAACCATGACAGAGGATATACATAAAAAGATGTTCAAAATCACTAGCCATTAGAACCATGGAAATTAAGGTGAAATGATATATTATTGCAGTTCTATTAGAACAGATAAATTAGAAATTAGCGACAACCAACAATGCTGGCAATAATGAGAGAAGACAATCTCATACATTGATGTTGGGAATAAAAATGATGCGACTATTTCACAAACTGGAAAAAATTAAACATATACCCACTACACAACCCAACAATTATATTCCCAGATATTTATTGCAAAGACGAAAAATCTTACATTTGCACAAAACCCTGCACATGAGTGAATATTGATAGATTTACCAGTAATGGCCCCAAACTAGTAGCAACAAAAATACCTATTAAGATAGGTACATTAAACAAACTGTGGTCCACCCATTCTTTGGGACACTGCACAGCCATAAAAACAGAATAAACTATTGACACACACAACTATTCTTTTGGTTGTCTGGGGCATGAGGCTGACTGAAAGTATCAACCTCAGGGTATATACTGTAGGTGTCCGTTTATATAACATCCTCAAAACAATAAAGCGATAAAACTAGATTTGTTCTTGGCTGGTGTGAGCATGGTGCAGGGAAAGAGAAGTCACAGGCTTGCCTCTCAGGATGGGCACCAAGGAGATCTTTGTGGTGATGAAAGGGTGCTAAATCTCACCTGTGGGGCGATGACACAAATCTGCACGTGTGATAAACAGATTGCTGCCCACTTACACAGCACGGCAACATAAACCTGTTTTATTACTGCACCATAACTACACGGGACGTAATTATCTGTGTAAAATTTGTTAAGGTACAGCACCTCTATTTACTATCTTTGAATTTTTCAGTAATCTATAATCATTTCAAAATGAAAGACTGAGGCACAGTGAAATGGAATAGATAACTTCATTAAGGTCACCCAGTTTAAAAAAAAAAAACAGCATAATGTTTAACAAAATCATACAATTATCTTGAAGTTATTATATCATACAGAATAATTTATTCTATTTAAATGTATTTTAAATACTGTGTACCTCTTCTGTACTCTTAGAACCCAGCTTCCATTGTATAATGGTATTTATGCACAGTGTAGTAATTGAAAATCCTATTAAGTGTGTTGACATGGAAATCTCTGTATCTTTAAAATAATTAATTCCATCCAAATCAAATCCCCAAACAATATGTTTCCGTTACATAAAGGGTATTCTATTTAAAAAAAAAAAAAACAATGTTTATTATCAAAATATTCTATCTTAAAAAAGCTAAAAGCTTGAAGAAATTAGAAAAATTCTTACAACTGGCATTTCCCTGATGCTTATAGATATTTCCTACATAGTGTTAATGAAAATATTTTTCTAATAACTATAGAAATACATTGTATCTCCTTTTAGTTTTGGTGCACTTATTTTAAACAGTAGCTATTTCTTAAAGAAAAATAAGTGCATGTTCAATATATTAATTTAAGCAACATGGATTTAAAGGTAATAATCCAAAGAAAGATTAAATATTTTGTTGACATGGAAAATGTATTGTTCTTTTTAAAAAATAATTCTAGAATTTAGCATTCTTCCTTGCATCTAATTAGTGTTTGAAATGTTTAGGTTCTATGGAAATTGATCACTGTACTGATCAGGCATAGTTCAATTAGGAAGGAGTTGCCATACTCATAATGATTTTAAAACAAGGATTATTTACAGGGGTGTTGAGAAAGCACTATAAAGTAGCGAAATATAAAGGTACTAGAGGACCTGGGAAACCATTATCCCGCTCCCTCCTAGCTGGAGGCCGAGGTGCAGAGGGCCTCAGGGGGGGTGAAATCATCATGCACACGTGAGCCTTGGGAGGAGAACCAGGAGGCTCCTCGCAGGAGCCACGGGGCCCAGAGGCAATGGGAGGGTGGATGTACCACGCGGAAATAAAAAACGAGCAGAACTCATTGGGGAATTTACATCTGGCAAAAGTATCTTTCAGAGGTGAAGGAGATATGATGAAAGTGTCAGATAGGCAAACTTCCGAGAGATCACTGCCAAGACATCTGCAGTACAAGAAGTACTAAAGAGACCCTCAGCCTGAAAGGATACGTGTGAACAACTTGAATCCATAGGAAGAAATCAAAGGATCCTATAAGGGTAACTGCATGAGTAAATATAAACAGTACAAATGTATCTCTGCAGTTCTTTCATTTTTTTCCATCTCATTTGAAACACAATTGTGTAATAATTGCAATAATTATTGATCTGCGTTGATGGGCAACAGTCTATACAGATACACTGCATGATGATAAACACTAAAAGCCAAAGTTGGGTAATGCAGCTACAGAGGAGCAACACTGGTGCACTGTTGAAAGTGAATTGGTGTGAATGAGAACGACATTGTTATAAATGAAGGAATTAAGCATGATTCCCGAGGCAACCAATAAAAGATAAAATTGAAATACACAGTACAAGAGGGAATGAGGGAATCAAAATAGTACACTTAGTTAACAAAAAGAAGACTGTGATGGGGGAATTGAACAGCAAAAAGGACATAAAACATGTGGAAAGAAAATAGCAAACTGGAAGACATGAAGCCTACCTTGGCTGTTACATTACATAAAAATGGATTAAATTTTTCGACAAAAAGTCAGGGATTGATTAATTAATTAATTAATTAAATTAACATACCAACTATGTACTATCTGTAAGATGATCACTTAAGATTCAAAGATAAAACTGAGTTGAAGTTTGGGTCTAATAAATGAGTTAAGGTTAAAGAGAGACATAGGGAGCTGGTGTTGCTATGCTAATAGCAGAGAAAATGTATCATGGTAAAGTTGTAAGAAGGGCATTTTTATAAAGGTAAAAGTGACAATTCATCAAAAGATGATATTTTAAATACATATTCAACTCACATAAGGCTTCAAAAATATATTAAACCAAACCTGACTGAAATGAAGGGAGAAATAAACAAATTAGCAAAACTAGCTATTTTAGTACATCAGTTGCAATCACATGGGCAGAACATCTAGACCCAAGGTCAGTGAGAGATTTAAAGAGCTGCATAACACCATTATCTACTCAACCTAATAAACACCAGGGCCCTCTGCAGTCACAATGGAAGATACATACTTCAGGGATGGAAGATATATCTGCCAGTCAAACAAGCTTATAATAGGATCAAAAACATGTGGGTTATGTTCTCTGACTACACTTGAATAAAGTTCTAAGTAAGTAACAGAATAAAAACTTGGAAATTCAAAAACATGTAAATAATTAAACAACTTCCTAAATAACAGATGGACATAATAAATCATAAGGGAAATCACAAAACATTGTGACATAAATGAAAACAAAGCACAAACTACCCAAACTGATGGGATACAGGGGAAGGAATTCTCATGAGAAAATTGAAAGCTACAAGTAGCTACATTAAAAAATATAAAAGTAAGTTTTCAAATCAATAACCTAGACATTCACTTTAAGAAATTAAACAAAGGATATAAAGCTAAATCCAAAGCAAGCAAAAGGATGGATTTAATAAAGATTAGAGAGGAATCAGATGAAGCAGAGAATAAAAATAGTAGGTAAAATCAGTGATAACTAACGTTGGTTATTTGAGAAGATTAACACAATCTATAAAACTTCTGCTACACTAAGGGAAAAAAATGGTAAGAAGACTCAAATTACTAAAATTAAGAATGAAAAGGCAAGACCATAGGCCTTATACAAATAAGAGTGCTATAAGGGAATACTATGAACTGATGTATGACAAAAATTCAGCTAGCCTACAGGAAGTGGACGAATTCCCAGAAAGATACAATTTTGCCTCAAGGAGAAGAGAACTTGGACTGGGAGAGGAGGGGGCTCAGAAGCAGCAAGCTACCACCAGGTGGGCTGAGTCAGGGACACATGCAGGAGAAGAGATGGACACCTGCTGGTCTTACCAGGGTTTCCTTTAGTCAAGTCCACGAGGTGGCAGGGATGATAGAGCTGTCACCCAGCACTCCTCCAAGAGCAGCAAGGGAAGGAAGGTGGAAGAGGGGAGAGGACACAGCAGTGTAATTGCCCCTCTTTGTCTCTCAAGATCTTTTCTTGTCCTTCAGCCCTGCGGAACTCAGGTGAAATCCAAAATCCTGGTCATCAACTGCACTAGCTCAGTTACACTCCTCCCACGAGTACAGGTTCTACCTTTGTTCACCTCCAGTCTTCTTAATGTCATTTAGGAGGAAAAGGTTGGGCCCTCATTTAGCACTGAAGGCAGTTGCTGCAGACATCACAGTTTACGTGGTCAGGAATGTGGGAGTTGATCTTGACTGCAGTGTTCTTCTATCACCAATTGCATCTATTTTGTTTCCAAACTGAATAGTTGGCTTTATTATGGAAAGGGTGACCCATGCTTCCTTGTCCTTGGTGATTTTTTTACCTTTTCTTGCCACAGTTTCTTACTGATAGTATTTGTGGAATATGGGATTTTTAGAGGACAAGCCAATTCCATTCTAGAGAGTTCTTCTTGGCACTGTAATGTAGCAGGGATCCATTGCCCTCTTGTAAAAGGATTAACAACTCTGGCCAGCATAATAACCCCTTTGTATGTTTCATCAGGATAAGAAGACCATACAGTTGTGGGCTACTGGGGTTTCCAACTTAAGGAACACCAGAAGGCTAAGACAGCCTTGGGGTTACCTCCCCCTGGCCACATGGATGACCCCAACCTGCAAGAAATGGGTATGGATAGATGAAGTTCAACTCCATAAGTGGTATTGGGTGTGTAATGAATGGGTCTCTTCTGTTCTGCTCTTGTTTCAGATCAATGAATCCTGGCAAGGAGGAAACAGCACCTGATACTTCCCATGAAGCTGAATCATGAGCCACACCTTATAAAATAGTGCTCCAACATGTTTTGCATGAGCTCGTGCAGTGAGTTTTCAGTTGGCCAAGGCCCATTTCTAGCAAAGTTCTGGAGCTATGAGCACATGGTGAAAGCATAATTCCACTCCTGTGTGCCTACTGTGGCATCTTTCACACCATACACATTCTTCCATGTCTGCTGATGATGGAGTCAACTATGGAACTGCTGTAGAACAGACGAGGCAAGGCACCGAATATAGCAAGAAACAGTTTTATTTGGCTACAGCCAGGTTCAGAGGGTACAGCTTTTGCTGTAATTAATCAATCCCCTGAACCCTGAGTTCAGGTAGTTTCAGAATTTTATACCCAGCATATAAGGAGAAGAGCTCAGAAGTTCATGGTTTACAGAAGTTCACATAAAAGCAGTTTTTTATTTTTTTTCCTTTCACTGTTCTGGGTAAGTTAACCCTTCAAGGACAACTCCTAGAAGGGGAGAGCTTCTTCTCCCCTTTCATTCCTCCCCCTGCCAGCTGTTACCATGGAGCCCAATTAGTAATTTCTCTTATCTTAGAAATGTAGACATTTCTGTGAAGCTCCAGTTTAAGGCCAGAGGCCTTGTTAAAAGAATTTGTCCCTTTATTATCACATTTTGTATTTGCAAACACACTTCTACAATCTACTATACTGGATACATGTTTTTGAAAAACAAGTAAAAGGGTGTCCAGCACCTGGAGTGCTGATTTCTTCCAGGCCAGTGGCCAAGCAAAACAGGGCAACATGAAAATAAGAAGTTTATCTACACTGAACTCTTTTGTAGAGACTCTTCTACTGACAGTCCCAAAATCAGCCATGGTGAAGATTTCTGGAGAAGCTTAGTTAAGATTTTCTGTGGAGGAAAGGGTATCACTACAGAACCTCTATAAAGCAGTAAGTGAGCCTGGGTCTTTTGTTTATTGATCCTAAACTGTTATGATTCGTTTTTGTGAGCCTTTGTGTCCTAGCCTCAGTAGGCAACTTAAAAACTTAAATTGCAATGGCTTGTTGTAGAGGGAACAATGAAATTTTATTTGAGGGATTATCATAAGTAAGTAGAGTCTTAGAAGATAACTAATCAAAATTGGGGAAATCATTTTTAGTTCATTTGTTTGCTTTAGCATCTTAAGTTAGCTTTATAAAATTAAATTCTTTAACATTCAATTATTAATTAAAATATACCACTCTAGAGAACTTGTACAGTTTCTTTTTCTCATTATTATGTATTTATTTTTGTACTGGGGATTGAACCCAGGAGCACTTTATCACTGAGTGACATCCCCAGACATTTTAAAATTTTTTTATTTTGAAATAGGGCTACTAAGTTGCTTGGGGCTTCACTACATTGTTGAGACTGGCTTCAAACTTGTAATTTTCCTGCCTCAGCCTCCTCCATTGATGGGATTACAGGAGTGCTCAGCACAATTGTCTTTCTTAAGACAAAATGATTTCTATCATATTTGCCATGAGGCTACCATTTCTTTATTTGGAGAAAGAATGACTTGTTTGAGATCTAATTTTATATTCATGAGGATTAAGTGTAGGTTATTCCATTGTTCAAAGTAAATAAACTAATTAATTTTTACAAAATCATAAGTAGCAAGGTTTTCAAGATGGCAGAATAGAGGTGGTTGTTTTCCTGGCTGCTCCATGGTATGAAGTGAAGAAAGCAGACAGGCAACTTCATAGCAAGGTGGGTGATTAAAAAATAAATAAAAGAGAGGGGGACTTTACTGGAATTTAATAATAGACACTCAAGCCAGATTGGGGACTTAAGAGGCTGGATATGATAAAATAAAAAAGAAATCTCCAGAGCCACAGCCACTGCTTTGGTCAGAGGTACCATCTAAAGTGGTCCCTCTGTGATCACAGTGGAGGGGTAAAGGAATTAAAAGAACCCACATTTTTAGGACTGAGGTGTGTGTGTGTACAAAGAGTACAGAGATCAAAGATACTGCCCAACAAAACTGATTTGGGGGTGCACTCTTCCAGAGTGACCTGGAAAATGCTGGGCCCTGGAGGTGTGCTGATTTAGTCTCCAGATTAATTGGCATCTAGCAAAGAGGCTGGAGCCCACTTCAGACTAACCCCACCTCCAGGAGTTCCACCTATGGGGTTACCTCTCTCATCCCAGCAACCCCACCCTGAAGGTGAAGCAAGCATCATATTCCAGACATCCTCACCAAACTGCTGAGAAGGGAAGCTGAGAATCTATTTATCCCCAACAGAAAAAAAAATTTAATATTTAATTGAGATTCCCCCCTCCCTTTTTTTTCTGTTCTCTGCTAAATTGTGAACTTAATGATTCATAGACATTTATACATATCCATATTTGGTTTCTTATCTTTTTTTAATTTCTAGCATTTTAAAAACCAGTTATTTTTCAGTTTTTTGAGTACTAGGATGTTTGATTAGTGTATTTCAGTTTTGCATTGTATTCTTTTGTTTACTTTTTTTAAATTTTGCTTTATATGTATTTTTTGCCACTTATGTGTTTCCCATGATTCTCTTTCTCTGGTTTCTTCTGCTATCAGCCAATCTCTATTATTCTCCCTTTCACTCTTCCTTTAATTTTAATTCTATCCTCTCTCATCCTCCCTCATAATCATCACATCCTACATCTATTCTGTTCTCTCACTGTCCACCATTTGCTATCGTAAAGCATTGCAAACTTACCATTTTAATTGTAGACAAAAACTGATCATATCATCTCTGTTTATTATGACAACATCATAGATGTCATAGCAGGAACTAAATGGTTTAAGACTGTATATTGATTGCATTGGATGTTTTTATCATTTGTCTACCCCTAAATAGTGAGGTACTGATATTTTTCAGGGACACCATAAATCTACTGCCTCACATCCATACTGGTAGATGGGTAGACACAAAAACACTCATGAAAAGAAAAAGGGGGAGCAAATTTTCCCAAACAAACCAAGATACTGCTATAACAGAATCAATTGCCACCACAATAGAAGAAACATCAAAGAAGGACTTTAGAATGTACATAGTTAAACTAATCTGCAAGGTAAACAATGATGTAAGGAGTGATATCAGAGAGAAAATACAGGAGGTGAAAGATCACTTCAATAAAGAGATAGAGATTCTGAAAAATAAATCAAGCAGAAATCCTCAAAATGAAGGAAGCAACAAACCAATTTAAAAATTCAATGGAAAGCATCACTGACAGATTAGACTACTTAGAAGATAGTTTCTGGCAATGAAGACAAAATAAATAATCTTGAAAATAATGTTGACCATGGAGAAAAGATGTTAAGAGACCATAAATGGAACTTCCAAGAAAATATGGGATAAGCTGAAAAGACCATATTTAAGATGTACTGGGATAGATGAAGGCTTGGAGATACAAACTAAAGGAATACACAATCTTTTCAATGAAATAATATCAGAAATTTTTACAAACCTTAAAAATGAAATGAAGAATCAGATACAGAAGGTTTACAGGACCACCTAATATACAAAATTATAATAGACCCATAACAACGCACATTATTATTAAAATGCTTAACATACCAAATAAGGTTAGAATTTTAATGGCTGCCAGAGAAAAATAACAAGTCACATTTAGAGGGAAACCAATCTAGAGTGCAGATGATTTCCTAACCCGGACCATCGAAGTAGGCGGTCTTGGAATAATATATGACAAGCACTGAAAGAAAATGGATGCTAGCCAAGAATATTTTGCCCAGCAAAATTGCGCTTCATAATTGATAATAAATTTAAAAGTTGTTTTGTTTCTGTGAATAAAGAAATTTTTATGCCCCAAATGTTAGCAATCATTGGACTTGAAAAAAATATCACTAGCAACAAAAGTTTTTGTGATAAGGGGAAATCCTTATATTGCCTCTACTGAAAATGGCAACTTTGGAATGCATGCAGTTTAGCTGTGAATTCGTTTTTTTAGGGCACTTTTATAGGCATGGTTGAAGGAAATTTGGGAAGTATTTTTTGTACTGGTATGGAAAGAGGTGTTCCTCAAAGTTCCCATATTAATTTAGAAATGTTAGAGATTAAATGATTAGATTATGAGAGCTATAACCTAACCAGTGAATTAATTCTTTTGATGGATTAATAATTTGAAAGGAATTCTGTATTGAATGGTACCTGTAGGCAGGCCAGGCATGGTTGGAGGAGGTTGGTAACTGGGGATGTTTCCCTGGGCATTTTGTCCCCCATGATCTTCCTTTTTCCTCTCTGCTTTTAGGGTGCCATGAGCTCAGCAGCTTGCTCCACCATGCCCTTCTGCCATGTTGTTCTGCCTCACCTAAGACCTAAAGAAATGATGTTAGTCCACCAAGAACTGAATCTCTGAAACTATGAGCTGAAAATAAACTTTAACTCCTCTAAATTGTTCTTGTTGGGTATTTTGGTTACAGCAATGGAAAGCTAACACATTCTCCTTGCTTGTCCTGTTGAAATATCTAAAGACTTCAGAAGGTCGCGAGGCCATCACATTTCATAGATTAATATTGCATGATGTGCCCGCATATGAAAGAAAACAAAAATTTAGAAGACCTTTTTGGTCATTGTCTTTCTCATGGAATTCAAAAGATATCACTGTCTCATAAACTTAACCAATTAATTAGGGCACAGATTTCTCCTGTATTGTCATATTAATTATTCTCCTAAAAGAGTCCTACCCTAATAGCAGTCTACCCCATTAAAATTACATTGCATGCAACAGACCACAACCAGTTTAATTTTGTGAATACTTTCTCACCTTCAGGAAAACCTAAGAGGATTGTAACAGTTGAGTTGCATAGGAGTGGGATGCAGGCTTGAACACAAGTGTTTTTGGAAAGAAATACTAATCGAATGTTCACTACAACTAAGAAAACCTACCAATGAGATATTTTAGGTAGATGTAAGCAAAGGAAGAGGTAACATAATTGAGGATTGTCAATAAAGGATCCAGTCTCAGAATACTTTTTGTTTTGTTTTGTTTTGTTTGTACAAAGACATAAATCAAGATAGGATCTCTCTCTGAGTAACTTCATCACAGTACTGACAGATCACTGTCAACATAATAGCTGCCCCCCACACCCGAAGAACACCCGAAGACACTCAGTAGGCAGTTACTGTCCTAGAACCCTTCCAATGCAGTGCAAACTCGTGCCTCCAACTCTCTTCTTGGCACTTTTACATCTGATGACTTAATAAATAGACTACAGGTTATTTTGATATGTTTGAGGATTTAGTCATCATTGATAAATGATTGTAAACATTGATGATTTTTTCTTTACATTTTCTCACCAAATAGTAAACAAAATATTAAGAAACATTTGGCTTTCTAAGAGTAGTCTATGTCTCTGGAATAAAATATTCACAGTACTAAACCCTGCAAATGTGAAGGACTCCCATGACATATACACACAGATGTATATAAATCACATAAAAATGTCTTTATATATACGTATGAGCATATATATATATATATATATATATCCTATATTATGTGTGTGCATCAACATATACATGCACATATATTAAACTCAAGGTAAACAAAGTCATTCATGTTAATATCTCAAAAAAAAATCCCAAATCCTAATAAGCATTTTTGCATTGAGCAGAAATGCTCATATTATAATAAGAAATAACCTTATATACAAAATCATTAGTGTAGTTTTAAGATATAGATATATTAAACAAAAATATTTATGCAAAAACACAGAAATACAGTAATTTTGATATTTGGGATAAGGAAGGTATTGTTAGAACTAACTTGTCAGAATTGTCAGTTTAATACATATTGCATCCTATCAATCCATGATTTCCTGTGCTGCACTGGTAACTTGGTGTTTAAAGTGCTTTCTGGATTGGGATTGTGGCTCAGGGATAGAGCACTTGCCTCACAGGAGTGAGGCACTGGGTTTGATCCTCAGTACCAGATTAAAAAATATATAAATAAAAATAAATTTATTGTGTCCATCTATAAGTAAAAAAATATTTTTATAAAGTGCTATTCTGATTTCTCTGAAACCTTCCTTGTCTTCAATATTTTAGATGCTTTGATGGAAATTTATTTTATTTCTGTGAAAGTTGAAGTAGTTAAACAATGATCAAAGACAAAAAAATAAATGAATTATTAATGATGTGTTCATGAGAATGAGCCCTCTAGAGATCCGTGAAGTTCTCCAAAGCATCCAGCCAAAGCTCCCAGGGATTTCCAATAGCATGAGACGGAGACTCTTTCCCGTGGCAGGCACTGGGCAACGCTCAGCGTCAGTCAGTTTTTCATTGCTGTGACCAAAATATCTGACAAAAAACAACATAGAGGAGGGCATGTTTACTTGGGGGTCATAGTTTCAGAGCTCTGAGTTCATAGATGAACCATTCCATAGCTCTGGGCCAGGGGTAATGCAGAACATTATGGTGGAAGGGCATGGTGGAGAAAAACAGCTCAGGATATGCAATCATGAAGCCAAGAGAAAGAGCTTGGCTCGCCAGGGAAAAAACATAACACTCCCAAAGTCACACCACAAGTGACCTACCTGCCTACGGCTACTGCGCACTTAATCCATATCAATGGATTAATCCAGTGATTAGGTTAAGGTTCTCATAACCCAAGCTTTCCACCTCTGAAAATTCTTGCATTTTCTCACACATAAGCTTTAGGGGGACACCTCATATCTAAACTGCAATGCCCTCCTTTCCTTCAGGCTTGCAATGTAAAGAATAGAAATCCACTATAAAGTATTTGTTTAGACTTCATCATGATATTGAAAAGACAAATCCAAGAGCAGAATTGGAGCTCTGGGAAAAACATGGACTTCAAAACAACTTAGAAGAAGTAGCTTGTGGGTGTCCTCTGGGGAGTGGTATCCATCAGACCTTGCAGTGGCCCCCAGCATCAGTGCAGTGGGGAGTCGGGAACTGGCCACTGTGTGTGTGGAAGGTTTATGGCACCTTCTCAAATATCCCTGTAAACTTGTTACAAAGGACACGTATATCCTCATGGACTCCACTCACCAGTAAACTCCAAGTGCTTCAGCACGTGGGTCAGGATGACTCTCCTCGAGTTCCACAGATCCCCATTTCAGCCTCTGCTACAGTCATGTCTGAACCTGTACTAATACTTATTTTTTTATAGTTATTCTTTTTTATAATTTTTTATTATTCTAATTTGTTATACACGTGTGCAGAGTATATTTCATTTCATATTACATATAAAGAGCACAATTTTTCAAGTGGCTGGTTTAATATAAAGTATTTTTACAACAATTGTGTCTTCATACATGTATTTAGGGTAATCATGGATAACTCAGTCTGCCATTATTCCTATCCCCTTTCCCCCTCTCCCCCCTTCTTTGTTCTATTTAAAGCTCTTTCATTCCTCTCATTCCCTCTCTCTTGCCTTTATAAGTTAGTATCTTCATATCAAAGAGATCATTCGACCTTTGGTTTTTTGGGATTGGCTAACTTCACTTAGCATTATTTTCTCCAATTCCATCCATTTACCTGCAAATGCCATGATTTTATTCTCTTTTAGTGCTGAATAGTGTTCCATTGTGTATATATACCAAAGTTTCCCTATCCATTCATCTGCTGATGGGCATCGGGGTTGGTTCTACAATCTAGCTATTGTGAATTGTGCTGCTATAAACATTGATGTGGCTGTGTTCATGTAGTAAGCTGTTTTAAAGTCCTTTGGGAATAGGCCAAAGAGTGGGATAGCTGGGTCAAATGGTGGTTCCATAGAGAACCTACAGAATGGGAACAAATCTTTACCACAAGCACATCAGATAGAACACTAACCTCAAGGATTTATAAAGCTCTTAAAAGCCTTAACACCAAAAAAAAAAAAAAAAAAAAACAAACAACCCAATCAATAAATGGGCCAAGGAACTAAACAGACACTTCTCAGAAGATAATATACAAGCAATCAACAAATATATGAAAAAAATGTTCAACATCTCTAGCGATTAGAGAAATGCAAATCAAAACAACTCTAGGATATCATCTTACTCCAGTCAGAATGGCAGCTATCAAAAAAACAAACAACAATAAATGCTGGCGAGGATGTGGGGAAAAGGCACACTCTTACATTGCTGGTGGAACTGCAAATTGGTGAAGCCCATCTGGAAAGTAGTATGGAGATTCCTCGGAAAACTGGGAATGTACTAAAACTTCTTAATTCACTGACATCCAGATCCATCAACTTGATGGCCTGGACCAACAATAACAACATATGACAATTTATTAATGACATCTAGACATAGCACAGCCTTCCTGTCCCTCACCTCAGGATATTCCACCCTTGAGAAAGTGGCAAATAATTAAAGAAATGAGGAGAACCTTCAGAGGGATAGTGCCTACAGCTCACAGCTTGGAGCCTCTGCTTCCATCTCTCTCCCTCTGCCCCCTCTGAATTCCTTCTACCCAAAGGTAAATTAAGTCATGGCTTAGAGAGACCATTCTAGATACTGAGAAAAAAAAATGCATCTTTGTTGTTGCTGTTGTTGCTGATACAACAGACATTTATATAATATTCTAATGCTATCAACTAAGTCCCCAGTCAAAAAATGTAATTACTGAATTTGTTTTCAAATCTCTGGCAGGAGAGTGCTTGAAAGATCTAAACCAAGTATTAATTTATTTTATTATTTTTTCTCTTTTAGCTGAGATACCTTATTCTACAATAGCAGAAGCCAGAGTTCCGGGAAAGAGCTGGAAGGATGTTAGAGGTAATATGGAAATGGCTCTATCTCTACCCACTTCCACTTTTGCTCATTTTATTTGAAAAATTATCACAGCATTTAGTAGTGGATAAGCATGGGCTTTGGAATAGAATGACTGAATTCATCTTCACTCAAATTTTACTTGCTTTGTGACCTTGTATAATCATTAATGTCACTGTGACTCCTCATTTGCAAGGTAGATGATAATATTAGCCACCTCTTATAGTTTTTATAAGGATGAAATTATTTAGTATTGTAAAAAATGCGGAACAGTTAGTGGCATACAGTAAGCACTACAACAGTGTTAAATACTAGATGGTTCTTATGTCATGGGCTTTGTGGTTTGTTATGCTATTACTTTTCTTCACATTCCTCTTGCAAGTAGGCACTTTTTAGGATTTTACTTTTTAGAAGAGTCCAGATTTGTAAAAAAAAAAAAAAAAAAAAAAAAAAAACATTCAAGGATAAAGCTGAGCATGACATATATCCCCTCATGCCATTTTGCCTATTGCTGGTATTTTATTTTAGTATGCCAGGATGGGCACAAAGAATGAACCCCTAGTGATACACTGTTGTGAATTAAAACCACCACTATGGACAAGGCTTGCCACTGTTGAGGCTGACATGGTCACCTGGCCGAGGTAGGAATGGTAGTAACTCCATCCAAATGTGGACTTACTCTTCTTTGCTGCCCGTCTACACTGCACTCTTTGGAAATAACCCACTGTGTGCAGCCCACAATTATCACTGAGCAGTTGGTCCTCCTCACTGAGGACAGAGGATGTCTATGAATTATGTGGAACTCTTCCACAGGGAATTTGTCTCATATCCTCATTTATTAGCTTATTCACTCATCTACTTGGACCAGTTTGGAATCGTGGATGCCTATTTTGTCCATGGTGTTGCTGAGTTGTGCCAGTGCAGTCCACTGGATGACCCTGCAGGTGGCTCCTGTGCTCCAGGCTCCCATGTGTTGGTTTTCTATACCTCTTATGCTCTGTCGCTGTGACACATGCCAGGCCCTTTCCTCTATCTGTTACCCCACTTTCGCAATCAAGCGTCTCTCCAAGGAGCCTGGATTCCCTTTATAAGAGATGGGAATGAAAATGTAAACAACATCTTGCTAGTTTTATGAAAGTAGCTTTGGTAATGGAGACCTATTGAAAGCCTGCAAGACCCCCAGGGGCCTCTGGAAAACACTTGCTGAAAAATGGAGAAGCAAACGCACACAACTCATATGCACTCCAAAAAAAAAGTACTTCCATACATCTTTTCGTGAAGGATAAAAGAAACCCACAAACGAACCTAAGATGAAAGATGGATGATTCATAAAGGGGAGTTTGAGTGCAGATGAATACAGAAGTCAGGAGGGGTCTCTCAAGGTGAACACTCTCTTCTCCCACGCCAAGGGGGTGCTAAATGTGGCAGCCCATGTCCTTAAGTCCAGACCTTGTCTCAAAAGGCTGATTTTTTCTGAAGGAATTCTCAAAATTCCTCAGGATGGCATGACTTAGTTGGTGTGTGCCAGTTCTTCTTCTAAATAGAAATCATGACATGGCCTTACAATTATAAGTGATCCTCTTTCCACATTCCAATAATAGAGAGGAACTTGAATTGGATTAGAGATGTAAAAATGCCAGTCAAGTGATAATGCTTTTCACTTCTGAGAATGTCATGCCAGATCGGAGGATGGAGTGATGGAGTAAAACTTTGCCACTTTCAGCTGGGGCTTTTCCAAATTCCAAATTTAGAAGAGATTCATTGCCAAAATTCCCCCTTTGCCTATGGAATGGGAGAGATTCACATCCTTGTTAGAGAGAGAATTTTAAGAAAGTATTTTAAGCTCATAAACAAAACAAATCTGTTTAGCTTTATGACCTAGGTAGGACCACTATAAATTTAAGGGGTAAGGACTATTAAAAATCTCTTTAAGTCAGGCTTTGATTATTAAAACAACAACAACAACAACAACAACAACAACAAACAAGAGGTTTCTTTCCTGTAAATAGTTTGGAAGGAGATCTCATAATTATCTTGCCTTTATAACAGTATAATAGCAAAATATGATTAACATTTTTTTTTTTTTTTTTTTTTTTTTGGTACGGGGGATTGAACTCAGGGGCACTTGACCACTGGGCCACATCCCCAGCCCTTTTTTGTATTTTATTAGAAGCAGGGTCTCACTGAGTTACTAAGTGCCTCGCCATTGCTGAGGCTGGCTTTGAACTCGCGATCCTCCTGACTCAGCCTCCCAAAGTGCTGGGATTACAGGCGTGCGCCACCGCGCCCGTCTGATTAACATGATTTTTGTGCAGTTGGGAATTTTATGTTGCTCCTCATTTCTCATGATTACTGCATTACATTTTGTAGGGAATAAAGATATTTTAAAGAAAAGACCTTGTATTTTTCACAAGTGGCGCTTGCCTGCGTCTTGACAAGGTGCTCTGCATTTTGCTTTGCACTAGGCCTCCCGAGTGTCCCGCGGGGGCAGTGGGCCAGCCCGGCTGAGCCCGTGAAGCCTTCTGTGGATGCCCTGCAGCCGGTCCTCAAGTGAGCAGTCAGAGCCACGTGTCAACCCTCTGGCTGCCTCCTCTTCCTGGACAGAGGGCACCTGCTCTCCTCTCTGGACCACAGCTTGGGGCTGCCCGTGGGATAAGCTGAGGGCGGCCCAGAGAAGCTGTGGCTGTGCACAGAAGCGCTGCTGAGGGTACCGCCCCCCTTCTTGGTCCTGAAGTCCTACCAGCCAGTGCTGTCAGAAGCTTCTTGTTCCCAACCTTCCCTTGGATGTCTCAACCTCTGTCCTCACATCTGTCCAGGTTGCTCCAGGTGTGGGATCTAGGTGAGGAAGATCTGCCCATGCAGCTGTGCCTTATTTCAAGCCCTGAAGTCATTCTTACATAACAGCCTGGATTGAGCCCCTTCTGCCTCTCAGCTTTGTACCAAAACAGACACACGAGTGGGCTCTTACTAGAAGAGCCTGTTCTCCCACCTCCAGTCAGTTCTAAGCTGTGTCTTGACCAGTGTTCTAGGTCAACTAACATTTGCAGTTTTTTTTTTTTTGGGGGGGGGCACTGAATGACTTAATCAGTTTCTTGAAATTGATCCACCCCATCTCAAACAGCCCCCTCAACTGCATTTCTAACATTATTTTTCACTTCCAGTTGCTCTTAACATGTAACAACTGCTTACTTAAAGACCACAGGCTTTGGACTGGAGTCGTTTGGTGATTGACTGAAGGGTGGATCTGTCAGCCTCAGTGACACAGTGACACGGTTCTGGCATGAGCGCCCACCAGCTGATTGGCCTGGATCAGGCATGACTTCCTTTTTTTTTTTTTGGTACTAGGGATTGAACTCAGGGGCACTCGACCACTGGGCCACATCCCCAGCCCTATTTTGTATTTTTTTAAATTTAGAGACAGGGTCTCACTGAGTTGCTAAGTGCCTCGCCATTGCTGAGGCTGGCTTTGAACTCACGATCCTCCTGCCTCAGCCTCCCAAAGTGCTGGGATGACAGGCGTGCGCCACCGCGCCCGGCTCAGGCATGACTTCTTGATATGTCACGGGTCCATGCAAAGGGGTCAGTTAGAGCAGCACTCTTTCCAAAGTCCTCAGAAAAGCTCCAGGAGATCCTGGCTGTCCGTAACGTGAGGGATGAAGCAGACCGACTTCTGCTCACCGTTTGATAACTAATGTCTGTCACAGCGCCTGGCACATAGCACAGAACAGATAAATTGTTGACTGAATAAATGAACAGATAGGTGTGAAAATTTTAGTCCAACACTTGCTCTCCTATAAATATCAATATTTACTATCTGCCACTAGTGATTACTATTGCACTTTATGACCTTTAATACAATTCATGGCCATCTATATAATTTTCTGACCATTCTTTGGACTTAAATCTCTTTTGTGAATATGCCCCATACTCAAGGCTTTCTGATCTGCCAGAAAGTCCTCTTTACACTCTGACCCTCTACTAGCACCTGACTAAATGGCCTGAAGGTTTCCACATAGGACTCACTGTACCGTCTTGGAAAGCTCACAGCTCCTAATCGTGCATGAACACTCTAACAATTCTCTGATGTGACACAAATTTGTTAGCCAGACCCCTCTCACTCACACCGGCTGTGGTCACGGGGAAGGTCATTTGTGCCATCAGTCCTCACTTTCCGGCTGCCTCCATTTCACACTGGAGGGTCCGTCCGTCTGTTAGACGTGGGAGGGAGCTTGCTGTTGGAAGCTGACTGCCCGTCTTAGTCAGCTCCAGCTGCTATGACAAACACCAAAGACCGGGTGTATCCAGCAACAGGCATTCACTCCTCACGTTCCTGGGGAGCCCAGGGTCCAGGACTCGGTCATGGGGCTGTGTGGTTTGTTATGCTACCACTTTTCCTCATATTCCTATTGAAGCCAGATTTAAAGCTAGGTAGTGAGTGTCGTCAGGCAAATCGGGTCTAACATCGAGTCTCATGAAGAACATGGAGTCCATAAGGAAAACGGAGTCAGCCTGAGTCCTGGAAAGACAGAGCAACTCTAAGGGAGATAAGATGGTTCATGTTCCCAAGTTGAGGGCCCATCTTATGGAATGATAATGAAACAGCTCCAGCAAAGGGAGATGCTAATCAACTAGCCCTAAGCCCTTCCTGTAAATCCCACACCCACCATGGGCCCTCCGGTGTCACATCTTTTGACATTCCTGTCCCAGGCAGGACAGAGATAGAGAACATGAAAGGAACAAAAAGAAAGATTTCAGATATAAAAGGGAGAAGGCCTCTCCTCCCTTTGGATTCCTGGTTTCCGGGTCCCCTTCTCCTCTGGGAGAAGTCTTTTAGCTATCCTTTCAATAAAGCTTTTCACTTTCTGCTCTACGCTTGCCTCGGAGTGCTTCTTCAGCGTTCGGGGAGCAAGAACTCGTCACGGGTAAAAAGCAGTTTCACTATCGGCAGGTCTGGTGGCTGGTGGGAGCCCTCCTGAAGCTTACGTGGGCTTGTCTCTCCTTACGTCCTCAAGTGGCCTTTCCTCAGCATTAGCATGGAGAAGGAAAAGAGGTCTAAGCAAAAAAAAAGGAAAAGAGGTCTAAGCATTAGGGCCCTACCTTTTCATGTAGGGCCCTAATCTCCTTTAGGGCCTGCCCTTGTAACCAGATCTAGTCCCCTCAGCCCCTGAAGGTCCTATCTCCAAATGCCATCACTTGGGGGATTAGGGTTTAACAGATATATTTTGAGGGGACAGGACATTCAGTTCACACATCTCTGGTCCTAGGATGGTAAACTCATGACCCGTGTGCATGGTCTCTTTCCTCCCTCCACCACGAAAGGTGCCTCATTGATCACATCAGCATCTGCTTTCTGAGCTGAAGGGTGGTCATTCACATCCATCTCTACCCAGCCTTTTGAGCAAGCACTAGTGACTGACAGGTCTGTCATCTCTCTGCTCTGTGATGCTGCTGCTGATTCCTCCACTAACCAATGGCAAAAGCAATATATTGGGTAGTGATATTAAAGCAGCTGGGAAGAAAAGTGCTTGAAAGGTCTTCATTCTAAAAAATAGGGCAATTAGAAGAATGAATTTAAAAGCTGCAGTTAAATTAATATATATAATACTTGCATTTGCAACAGGTAAAGACAATATGTTACTGTCTGATGTATTCAGAGAACACAGCCCTGCCACCTCTATGTTGTCTAAATTCTATGATTCTTTGGTTTACTGAATAATTATAAAATCTTTGTAAGTCAAAGATATCTTTATACCTATAAAAATAGTATTCAAAAATTAAAGGGTTTTTTTGGATGGGAGGATTGCCTACCTGTTACAGTGTAGTTTACTGTTTTGTGCAAGCCTGGGCCTAATACAATAATACTGCTTGGTTTGGAGGACTTTGCATATGCTCAGTCTGAAATACACTACCATCTCTGATTCCTGACCCTGTTAGCTACTTACTCTCTGCACTGGGAACTTTCTTCACTAATTTCCACTTAGGTTGTTTCTTAGATTGCACATTGCTTCTTGGTTACTCCTTCTCTGCTTTGGGTGACCACCCCCCAATGCCTTTTCTCCTAGCTGTCCATTAGGTGTGTTTCTTAATACTGTGATCTTTTCTTTCAATATACACTGTCTCAGAGATTACATTGTGGTTTTTGATTTATCTGCTAATGTTATTAGAAATCATAGGGAAATGAAGAAAAAAAAAGGCTTCTAAAAAGACTGACTTTAATTCTGACTTGCTTATGCTTAGATAAATATACATATACACATAGATATATTTGTCGTTGCTTACCAATTGGGTAACCACTCTAAACAATACTTCAGCCTTTATATGATTTGAAAAGGTGGCAAAGGGCCAGAAACTTAGATTCATATAATGAAAGCAAGGGCGCTGAAGAAAGTTAACATGAGATAGGAACTTTCCTTTTTCTTAATTGATATAAGAGAAAACAGCTTATTCAAACAAATAAAGACAACAGTGTATTTAACTATGTATAATCGTGTGTGTGTGTGTGTATGTGTGTGTATGTGTGTGTATACCTACATATGTTCAATCAATGATAGCAAAGTTATAAGGGACAAGAGAGGGATTGATATTATTGTTAGTGTATGTATTATTATACACTAACAATGAAACAGTATATAACTAGTTGAAAATGGAATCAGATTAGTTGTACATGCATATTGCAAACTCTAGAGAAACCAGTGAAAAAGTAAAAATAAAAAAGACCAAAAAAAGGCAGTTGAAGCTGATACACTCTGAAAAGATAGAAAGTAAAATCACAAATTCTGGGTGTTCATACCTATAATCCCAGTGACTTGGGAAGGCTGAGGTAGGAGGACTCCAGGTTTGAAGCCAGGTTCAGCAACTTAGACTCTGTCTCAGGATGAAAAAAAGAAAAAAAAGAAAAGAAAAAGCTGATGTTGTGGTGCCCCTGGGTTCAATCTCCACTACCATCAAAAAAAAAAAAAAAAAAAAAAAGGAATCACAAAAAATAATTAAAATCATTACGGACTAAAAAGTAGTGGAAGACAGAAATAGGAACAAAGAACGAAGGCAACAAATAGAAAGAAGTAATAAATATGGCAGATGTTAGTCAAAGTGAGTCAATAACACTTTGTCAATTGTGTAAAACATCAATTAAAGGAAAGTCTGTGTCAAAGAGTAAGACCAAATGCAGGAGCCCTGTTTGGGGAAATGGCTTGAATTGCGGTTGACTATGAGCCGTGGAGATTTGGGCATTGTCGCCTTCCGTAGTCTCATGGGACTTGTTCCAGGATCTCCAGTGACTTGGCCGAAATTGCTGATCGGGTCAGCGCCATTTTTGGTGGTGTGTGTGGTGTGTGTTAGTCGTTGTTAGAACCAGAGAGAAAAGTTATCAGAATAAAAAGCTGTTCGTCTCCAGTTTGCCTCTGAACTTCTTCCCACGGCTCCGTTGCTCCAAGCGCTTCAGGCGGCAACAGGTGGCGGCCCGTACGGGGAACTTCGGAGCGGACAGGTAAGAACTGAAAGGTCTCTAAAGATGGGTTCGAATATAACTGAATCCCAAGTGATAGAGGCTATGCAAAGACTCCTTGATATACCTGACTCTGTTTCTCAGTGAGGAGTATATAGAAAAAAGTGAAAGTGATCAAAAAAGCGTAGCTTCCACTGGGCCAACTAAGACCAGTAAAGAGAGTATTAGAAGAGTCCCAAAAATGACAAAAATCCAAGCTATTAAAGCTATTCGGGAGTTATTGGTGATAGCTGAAGCATACTTGCTCTTAATGGAACCTGGGCTTCAGGATATTGCTGTCATTGAAATTAGCAGTGGTGAGGAATCTAGTAAAAGTGATCCTGAGAAAATGAGGAAAAAGAAACTAAAAAAGACCGAGAAAAAGGACCGTCAGGTAGAGGAACCACTTGTGTCCTCTACTCCCCCATGGGTGGAATCCATTACAGAAAATATGAAGGGTATTACTAGGCATTTGCATACCCTAGAAACAGAAATAAAAAGTCTTTCTGATCGCTTATGCGCTCTCGAGGACAACTCACAGATACATTGGGAACTGCCAGCATTTGAAAAGAAAAATGGACAGAGGGTCCATCAGTCAGTAGATTTCAAAACAATAAAAAATCTCAAAGAGGCAGTAATGACTTATGGGCCCCAAGCTCCTTTCACGTTGAGTATGCTGGAGTCCCTTAACACCTTTAGCTTAACCCCCTCAGACTGGAAAAGTCTATGTAAAGTAACATTAAGCGGGGGGCAATTCTTGGTTTGGCGATCGCAATTCCAAGAACTTTGTATAGAAACGGCTAAAAGAAACGTGGCTGCAGGGTTTGAAAACTATGATATAGACATGCTTACAGGAGAAGGGCAATTCGCAGACTTACAGGCTCAAACAGATTATGACCCAGATGTATATGCTCAGATAAACACAGCTGCCTTAGAGGCATGGAAAACTGTACAAGGACATGGGGATCTACAAGGTAGCTTGTCAAAAGTGATTCAAGGACCTAATGAGCCGTATGCTGACTTTGCTGATTGACTTTTGAGAACTGCAGGTAGTGTGTTTGCAGATGTTGACCAAGCTATGCCATTAGTTGTTCAATTAGCTTATGAAAATGCTAATAAATGGTGCCAAGCAGCCATCAGGCCATGGAGAACTAAAAAGGATCTTTCTGTATATATACAACTATGTAAAGATATAAATGACGCCTTTGTCACAGGAAATGTGATTGCAGCCTCAATGAGAGGTGCTTCCCCTCGAAATTTCACAAAGGCTAAACGTAGACATTATAATCAATCAGGATATTCCAGGCAAAATTATCATAATCAATCAGGCTATTCTAGGCAAAATCCCAAAAGAGAAATAAGACCAAGCTCATACCGTGCCCCAGGCCGCTGCCCCAGGTGTAAAAAGGGAATCATTGGGCCAATAAATGCCATTCAAAATTTGACATCCATGGAAATCCTTTGTTCAGGAATTCAAAAAATGGGGCACGGGGCCCAATACCCAGGGGCCCACAAATGTACGGGGCATTGCAGGAGGAGTATCCTCAAGCATCCACTCAGATGCTTCCCCGACACAATCCCTACTACCCATCCACTCCCTCGCCAGAGGAACAAGAGGAAATGCAGGATTAGACCTCTGTTCCACCGCCCGAATAGTGTTAACACCTGAAATGGGGGTTCAACTGATTCCCACAGGAGTCAGGGGACCTCTTCCCTCAGGGACTGTAGGACTTATTATCGGGCGTAGTCCTAAAAGCTTATTAGGTTTGCAAGTGACCCCAGGTGTAATAAACTCAGACTACAAAGGGGAAATAAAAATAATGCTTAGCTCACCCCAAAGTATAAGTTCTGTTAATCAAGGAGATAGAATTGCTCAGTTGCTTCTCCTTCCCAATTTACATAATTCATTTAAAATGGGTATGCCTCAAGTAGGGAACAATAGAGGATTTTGTTCCACTGACTCAAGACCCATGGCTTGCTGGGTTCGAGACTGTTCAAGGAGGCCTATGTGTAAAATAAAAATTCAAGGAATAGAAATAGAGGGATTAATAGATACTGGAGCTGACTCTTCCATTATTAATTTACGCCAATGGCCCAAGCACTGGCCTCTGCAAAAAGCTTCAACCAGTTTAAGAGGCTTGGGATATAATAACCTCCCAGATAAAAGTGCGGGAATTTTAAAATGGGAGGATGATGAAGGCCATAAAGGAACATTTCAGCCTTATGTTTTACCTAATCTACCGGTTACTTTATGGGGAAGAGATATTTTGCAACAAATGGGAGTACACCTTGCAACCAACCTGCAGATGTTAAATGTGAAAACCTACAGGGTAATCTTAACCCTAAAAGAACTCATTATCAAAAAGTACAGAGTAATCTTAACCCTAAAAGTAATCATTATCATAAAGGAAAAAGATATTTTTTTTTCGGGTCCACTGAGAAAATAATTTTGAAAATACCATGGCTTTCTGATAAGCCAGTGTGGGTCCCTCAGTGGCCCCTATCTAAAGAGAAATTACAAGCGGCCCACCTACTAGTTCAGGAACAATTAGAAGCAGGTCATATAGAAACTTCCACCTCTCCCTGGAATTCCCCCATATTTGTGATCAAGAAAAAGTCAGGAAAATGGCGATTGTTACATGATCTTAGACAAATTAATAAAACCATGCAAGTTATGGGCCCTACTCAACCTGGACTTCCTAGTCCCGTAGCTATTCCAAAAAATTTCCATCTTATTACTCTTGATATAAAGGATTGCTTCTTTTCTATTCCCCTACATCCTCTGGATGCCCCCAGGTTTGCTTTTTCACTTCCTTCTATTAACAATAATGGCCCTGATCAGAGCTATCAATGGAAGGTTTTACCACAGGGAATGGCTAATAGCCCCACCATATGCCAAATATATGTGGACAAGGCTATCCAACCCATTAAAAATAAATATCCAAACCTCATGTGTCTACATTACATGGATGATATTTTATTGGCCCACCCTAATCAAAAAATCTTATTTAATATATTCAGTGACGTGGTAGAAAATTTAAAAAAATATGGAATATATATAGCAGAAGAAAAAGTTCAAACCAGATCTCCCATATTATATTTAGGATTTAAAAACATGGATACTTTTGTTAGACCCCCCAAAATTCTAATAAATAAAGAACATTTGACCACCCTCAATGATTTCCAAAAACTACTGGGAGACATTAATTGGCTTCGCCCTATACTAAATCTCACTACTGGCCAACTAAAACCTTTATTTGACATCCTTCACGGAGACCCTGATCCATCTTCACCGCGAACATTGACTCCTGATGCTAGGAAAGCTTTAAAGTTAGTAGAAAAAGCCATCGAAGGAGCACATTGTGATAGATTTGATTTAACTCAACCGCTGATGTTGATTATTATTTCTTCACAATATACACCCACAGGAGTATTTTGGCAACAAGGGCCTTTATTATGGATACATTTGCCTGTCTCTCCTAAAAGTATAATTGAATCTTATACCTCCATGGTGGCTAAACTTATTCTTCAAGGACTTAAGACTTCTACTAAAATATTTGGCATTCACCCTGCTACTATTATTACTCCCTATTCATCATCACAGATTGAATATTTATGCTTCAATGATAATGATTGGGCTATAGCTAAATGCTCTACTTCTGCAAATTTTGATAATCATCTTCCTAAGTCCCCTATATTATCTTTTTGTATTAATCATCCTATTATATTTCCACAGGTAATAAAAAATCAACCTATTCCTAAGGCATTTAATGTATTTACAGATGGGTCCTCAAATGGTACTGCTACAGTAGTCACCAAAAAAGAAAATATGACTTACATAACTGCACACAAATCAGCTCAACTAGTGGAATTGGAAGCTGTGGTAAGAGCTCTGGAAAATTTTAGGGACCAGCCCGTAAACATTTTTTCAGATAGCCACTATATTGTACAAGCCGTCCCAAAATTAGAGTTAGCAGGACCAATAGCACCTCATACTCCAGCCTTTAAATTGTTTTATCAAATACAAAAACTTTTGTGGGCAAGAAAAGAACCTCTATTCGTAGGCCATATTAGAGCACATACTAATTTGCCTGGTCCCCTCCATGAAGGTAATCAAAAGGCTGATGAACTTACAAAAACAATATTTATACTTTCAGTGCTACAACAAGCTACTTTATTTCACTCCCAGTTTCATGTCAACAGCACCACCTTGCAACGTAGGTTTAAAATCACAAAGGAGCAAGCCAGAACAATTGTAAAAGATTGTAAATCTTGTATGACACATTTGCCCAATACTCATTTCGGCGTTAACCCTAGAGGGTTAATGCCCAATCATTTGTGGCAGATGGATGTTACTCATGAGCCAAGTTTTGGAAAATTGCGATTTATTCATGTGACCATAGATACATGCTCAGGCATGATTTTTGCTTCCTTACATTCTGGAGAAAAAGTTAAAGATGTTACATCTCATTGTTTGCAAGCTTTTGCTGCATTGGGCATCCCCAAAATGCTTAAAACAGATAATGGCCCTGCATATATGTCCTTATCTTTCAAACAGTTTTGCGCAAAATTCAATATATCCCATAAAACAGGCATCCCATACAATCCTCAGGGTCAGGGCATTATTGAAAGAGCAAACCGAACACTGAAAATTATGTTATTAAAACAAAAAGAAGGAAATTGGAAAAGTCCTAAGGACAGATTGGCAGTTGCCCTGTTTACCTTAAATTTTTTAACTTTAGACTCTAATGGTTATTCTGCTGGAGACAGACATTGGAATCCACACCAACAACATAAACCTTTGGTTTACTGGAAGGATGTTCTTTCAGGTACATGGAAGGGTCCAGATCCAGTATTAATTTGGGGAAGAGGATCTATTTGTGTTTTTCCAAAACACGAATCCTCTCCAATATGGATACCATCTAGATTAATAAAACAGGTACCACATCAAAATGATCAAGATGAAGTTATTGAAGAATCAAGATTAATAAAAAAGGTACAAAATCAAGAGGACCAAAATGAAGGTATAGAATGATTCCCTCAAGAGTCCTTCAAAATATTTCACAACTTAAGTGTCATTCCTCCCGGCTGGGACGAGGAGATCTCTCTTTAGTGTGCACACAATTGTATTTTTTTTTTCTTTTTATACATGTCTTTATGTCTGTATATTTGTCTACATTTCATGTTAATGTGATGTCACAAATATATGTTTGTATGTTTGTGCATCTGTCCAGTGTGACGTCACAAATAACAAGCGCTTATGAAAAAAAAAATATATATATATACATATGGATCCAAATAACTTTAATTCATTCTAGGTTAAGAGTATTCAATTAAGAGTAAATAATTTTATAAATGAAGGTATTTTTAATTTTGATTTATAGGTGTCCCTGGGACTTCTCTTTAGCAAACAATATGACTAGTGCTATATAACCTGATATTTTGGTGTTTTGACTTAAGATTGTTTATTTGTTATTAACTTCATTTGTTTAATAGCTCATTAATTTCAATTATCTCAACAGGTAAAAGATTGCTCTGTATACAGAGACTCAAGGGTTCCAGCTAACAAATTATTTCTCTAAAGTGCCTTTACCTTTTCTTTAATCTATCTTTAATGCAGTAATTACCCTCAGTCTTTCTTTGTTTTGTTCTAAATATGATATTTTTCCAACTTATGTTTGTAGAAGCTCAACCAGCGATGTGTGTGAACAAAAATCAACTTTAATTTTCTAATCTAATTATTCTATTTTGTAGTTTGACAACTCGCCTCTTGACTCAGTGCTGCAATAGCACTGCCTTTCCTTTAATAATTGATGCTTGAGTTTCTAGGTAGCGGGCCCTGAAGATTTGCCAGTGGCATTGTCTAAACATAAAAAAGACGTCTGTTGCTATAGCTGCAGGGATCGCGGCCACCGCAAGCATCCCTGCTGCTCAAGCATCAAACAACCTCACCAACAGTGTGGCCTCTGCTCTACATGCATGGGGCCTCCTACATCAACGTGTTATAACAAATGGACATTTTGATCTTTCATTGTTTGGGACTTTACGGGACAATGCCTTGCGGGTATTTGTCTAGAGAATTCAGTGTGTTACTTGATGGAACTTAGGGCAGCTGATTTGTTTAAACAATTTGATATGCTATGCAATTTGGCTCATCACCAAAAGGCTTGTCACCTTAAAGCCGCAACATCTCCTCACAATTGGACGGCTGTTAGTCATCATACACAGTCGATCCTAAAGGGCTCCATTGGATGGCTGGTTAGCCAATGACGGGTAAGATCCCCAGAGGGGGACAACCTAAGACAGGCACAGTCGCACGGGACAGTCTCATGTGGCCGACATATCAACCTAAGACAGGAGTCAAGGGCACAGCCTTGATTATCCGATGACGGGTAAGAATGTTGGTTGCACATAGACGTCCTAGAGCATTACCTCTTTTAAAACAAAAAGGGGGAAATGCAGGAGCCCTGTTTGGGGAAATGGCTTGAATTGCGATTGACTATGAGCCGTGGAGATTTGGGCATTGTCGCCTTCCGTAGTCTCATGGGACTTGTTCCAGGATCTCCAGTGACTTGGCCGAAATTGCTGATCGGGTCAGCGCCATTTTGGTGGTGTGTGTGGTGTGTGTTAGTCGTTGTTAGAACCAGAGAGAAAAGTTATCAGAATAAAAAGCTGTTCGTCTCCAGTTTGCCTCTGAACTTCTTCCCGCGGCTCCGTTGCTCCAAGCGCTTCAGGTGGCAACAACCAAATACATGTAGAGGTAATCAGGCATGAGAACCTGCTTAAATATAAAAATACAGGCAGATTAAATGTAAGTGGATAGAGGAATACAAACCATGTGCACACAAATCAAAGAAACCAGAAATGGGCGAAAGGTTGAGCAATGAACCCTGAGTAACAGAAGCAGGAATTCCTGGTGCACCACTTCACAGAAGGGCATTCTGCACAGCAGGAATGTACTGTTCATTTATAAAGGCTTGAATGAAGGGTTTTGAATGTTTTTTTTTTTAACCATAAACAAATAGAAAATGTTTAAATAAATAGATATTTTCAACCAGATACAAACATTATACAATGCTTATGTGTAACAAGACGTCACAATACCCTCATTAATATGGATAATTTGGGGGCTTTATGTACCAATTAAAATAAACTCCATTGATTAAAATTATAGTGTATCATCAGGAGAAAAAACAGGCACATCTATATTTCAGGGAGACATCAATTAAGGAATTGTCAGGAGTAGATAAGGGCATTGCCCACTGATAACAGGATCAATTCCCCAAAAAAAGCATGAAAGAATGAAAGACACAAAGAAAGGAAGGAAGAAAGAAAGAAAAATCTTTGATGTGTATGCATATAAAAACCACATGAGTCAAAAAAATGATAGAACTGAAAGAAAAAATTTAAGTATCAATATCAAAGCTCTATCCAGAAACAGAAGAATGCACATTTGATCAAGCTCAGGTGGAATGTTCACCAAGAATGACTACATTTTGAGATATAAAAATATAAAAACAAAATTTGAAAGAATAAAATTCATACTACTATTGCTCTCAGGCCATAATTGATAAAAAAAAAAAAAAAAAAAAAACAGAAATAAATAACAGAAAAGTAACTGGAAAATGTCAAAATACATGGAGACTAAATTATGCACTTTTTGATCAAAACTTATTTGTCAAAAAATAAATCTCAAGAAAATTTAACAAATATTTTAACAAATATTAAAATGAAAACATAACTTATCAATATTTGTGGGACAGAGTAAAAGCAATTCTTGATTGGTAATTTATATTTCAAGTGCATATGATAGATATGTATAGAAAGATCTAAAGTTAATTGTCTAAGTTCCCAACTTAGGAAACTAGAAAAAGAACAAATTAAATGTGTAAGTCAGCAGAAGAAAATAAGTAATAAAAATGAGAGCACAAATGGATGGATTGGAAAATAGGAAATCAAAGGAGAAAAATTAATGAAACCAAAAACTAGTTCTTTAAAAAGATTAGTAATATCATTAAGACTCTTAGCCATCTAATAGAAAAAAACAGTGTTCTCAAGATTTTTGTCTAAGAAATTAAATAGGGAGACCATTACAGAGTCTCTAATCATTAAAATAATATAAAGTAGTGAAATAATAGCATTTTTGTGTGGGTGGTGCTGGAGCTACATCCATAACACTTTATTATTTTATTTTTTATTTTGAGATAGGGTCTTGCTAAGTTGCTAAGGATCACTTCAAACTTGAGATCCTCCTGTCTTAGCCTCCCAAGTTGCAGGGATCACCACCACACTGGGCCATGAACAACTCTTTACCTACAAATTTGATAACCTAGATAAAATACAGCAATCTTTTGAAGGATACAATATGCACAACATCACACAAGAAAAACAGACTATCTTTATAACTTTGTGTTATTAAATACATTGAATAAATAATTCATAACCTTCTAAAGCAGACACAGACGCCTCAGGTAGACTTACTGGTGAAATTTACTGAACATTTCAGGAAGAAATTGCACCAATCTCTACAGTCTCTTTCAGAAGCTAGAAGCAGATGGGATACTCCTGTGAGAATACCATTATCTAATTTTTTAAAAATGAGATAAAGATATAAAGATTGTATTTGCAGAGATATGATTGTCTATACAGAAAATATGAACACACTGACCAAACAACTCCAGGAACTAGCAAGTGATTATAGTAAGGTTTCAGGATACAAGGTTAAAGTACCAAAGCCGATCACTTTCCTACATACAGCCATGAACAAGAGAAATTTGAAGTTAAAAACCCAATACTATTTACATCAGCATCTCTCAAAATGAAATACTTAGATATAAACCTAAGACAACATACTAAATTTATATGATGAAAACTACAACATTATGATGAAATAAATCAAAGAACTAGAGAGACATTTCTCATTTATAGATAGAAAGACTCATTAATGTTAAAATGACAGTTTTTCCCAATTTGATCTATATACTAAATGCAATCTCAGTCAAAAACAAAACAAAACAAAACAAAAAAAATCCAAGCAGGCTATTTTGTAGAAATGGGCAACTTGATTTTAAACTTTATATGGAAAGACAAAAGACCTAGAACAACCAATTGAATAAGTGTGAAGTTGGAGAACGGACACTACCCAACTTCAAAACTTTTAAGCACAGTAATTAAGATAAGCTAGTGTTGGTCAATGAATAGGCAATTATATCAGTGGTACAGAACAGAGGGCCCAGAATTAAACATGTATAAACATGTATTAACATGTATAAATACAAGCAATTGATCTGTGACAAAATAGCAAAGGCAATACAATAGAACAGATATTGTCTTTTCAAGAAATGGAACTAGAACAAATGCATATTCACATGAGAAAAACAATCAACACACAGACTTTATACTCTTTACAAACTTAACTCAAAATAAATCACAGATGTACGTGTAAAACCCAAAATTGCATCACTTTTAGAATATAAGAGAAAACCTAGATGGCCATGGCCATGGTGATTTTATTTTACTTTTTATAGATACAGTGTGTTATTCAGCTTTCCCTCACTGTGACATAATACCTGAAATAAACAGCTTCAGTAGAAAAGGTTTATTCTGGGTCTTGGTTTTAGAGGTTTCCGTCCAGGGGCAGTTGGTCCCGTCATGTTTGGACCTGTGGAGAGTAGTCTAATCGTGGGAGTGCTCATCTGATGGCCCTGGAAAGGTGAGAGACAGGAGGGGTCCACTGTTCCAATATTGCTTCAAAGTCACATCCCTAGTGACCTGACTCCCTCCCTCTGGACCCCATTCTTAAAGGTTCCACAACCTCCCAAAAGCACCACAGGTTGGTGACCAGGCCTTTAACCCAGGAGACGCTTGAGGTCTAGACCATGATGCTCAGCTTGGGCATTGTTGTGCTCTCTGAAGGTGTAGTTCTAGACGTGTGAAGTATTCTCCTTGATCCAGTTTCCTCGAGGATGAAGTGAAGGCGATGTACAGCCTGCAGAATAAAATGTGGGATTCACCTTACTGACTGCTGGTGAGGATCCAATATGCACTCAGACCTCTTGAAATTCAATCTGACTGCTCAATAGCAGTTCAAACCACCATTTCTAATGGGTGTTTAACAGTGTTACATTAAAAGCGTAATAATTCTGCATGATTATGGGATTTGTTATTTTCCTGTGGATGGCTCAGTAAGAAAATGGTTCTTCACATTCATCTTATTGAGAAATACTTTCCTGTGTCTCTCACAGTCCCTACTTCAATGAAGAACACCCTGCTGGCCCACACCTCAGCCTTCCCCTGTCACGACCTCCCATGAGAACCCATGCAAAGACTCCTGTCTGGAAATTCTACATTGATCTTTCCCTTTCCAATTTACTTTCTATCTAGCAGTCTGCATCAATATGTCATTAAATATAATATATATATTATGTGTATATGTGTATATATGTATATATAATATTATATATTATATGTATATGTATATATAATATTCTATTAAATATATTATATATTTATATTTAAATATAAACACATATATTTAAATATCTTTATTTGGGGGGGTACCGGGGATTGAACTCAGGGGCACTTGACCACTGAGCCACATCCCCAACCCTGTTTTGTATTTTATTTACGTACAGGGTCTCACTGAGTTGCTTAGCACCTCGCTTTTGCTGAGGCTGGCTTTGAAATCACAATCCTCCTGCCTTAGCCTCCTGAGCCACGGGGATTACAGGCATGCACCACCATGCCCGGCTTCCATTAACTATATTTTAACATTTTAATCTGCTATTTTAGACATTCAAATTTCCCCTATTTCTCACAAAACAATGTACAATATCATATAGGTGGTTTAAAAGGATCCTCCATGACATGCCACCTCAAGGACTCTTTTAGCCCTCCCTCTCTACTCCTTCATACTTTATCGAATTTTACATATCAGCTGTTACCTTGAAAGGACAATTACCTCTTCCTTTCAGAGTTTTCCTGTTTTTCCGGCTGCCCGCAGACCCACTCCTCTGTGATCATGTGAGTATGAACAGGGCCCACCCTACGCGGAGAATCCACAGTGGAGCAGCTGAGTCTGCACAGGACACGCACAGTCCCAGGCAGAGCCATAGAGTGCAGAGTGACCTGCCTCCCTGTGGACGAGACTTGTCAACAGCAGGGACACAACGGGGCAAAGGCAGCTGGCCGCTTATCAAACTCAATTCTCTGTAAAATCCTCATATGAAATAGGCGTATAACCCTTTCAATAGAGTGAATGCCAGGAACTGTTGGATTCCATTTGTTGACTGTAAGCATCAGTTAGGGGCACTGACAAGTGAAATGCTAAGATTCCAATAATAAATGAGATGGCTGTTAACAATAACTAAATGCGTATTTGGAGAAGCTGGCTATGTTATAAAGATGCTATTGGGAGGTATTCATGTATGTGTGAACTAATGTGTTTTGCAAGTTGACAAGTGTCTTAACAATACTGGTATTGTGAGTTTTTTTTTTTTTTTTTTTTTTTTTTTTTTTTTTTATGGCAGAAAACTGTTTAAACATATTGCTATCTACAATGGTAGGTACCACAATTGAAAATTCAAATGAACTGATTGAACAATAGAAAGATGCACCTTAAGAAATAGCTTCCTTGTAGATCTCTCCTGTAAAATTTTGCATCTTGGGGAATTAGAAACATATGTTCAATAACCAAAATGTTGAAGTAAAGTGGTTTGAAATAATTATCTCTTCATGTTAACACCCAAATCATCAGTAAACTCCCTTCCCTCTTTGATGCAGCATTTCACTGGATAATTAGCAGCTGTATGCTAATGATGTTGGGAGCTCTCGATTTCCTGAGTATGCTAATTTAAAGTTCTGTTGAGTGGTGACTTTGTTTCGGGCAGCCTGGAATATCAGCCCTATGGAATGCGCTCCCAAGCCAGTCTTGCCTTGGTTCCTGGGGACGGGCGCAGGGAAGGCCTCTGAGCGGTGCCTCGCACTGAAGAGGAAAGTGCTGGGGACTCGAGTCACTCGGGCAGGGATGGGAGCCTGAGAAGCAGGACTCTCCCGAGACCGGGACCCCATGTGCTGAGTGCCTACAGGAAGGTGAGGGTCAACCCGCGGCCGCCAGGCTCCCGTCAGCACTTGGCTCTGCTGGACGGATCACCAAACTGAGCACTTTGAAAACACGTTGTTTAACTGATGTAAATATGCAGACAGGTGAGTGCCAACGGCCCTCCTGATGGAAAAGGAAAAGCATTGAGACGCTTTCCGAACAGAGCGGGAGATGGCTGGGGCTGAACTGGTGTGGAGGTGGAGGTGGAGTGGGGTGTGATGTCTCCTGGACCTCCCATGGCCCGATCTGACTGGGGCCTCGTGGTTGTTGCTGAGTGCCGCCTGTGTGGAGGGCCCATGCTGTACTCTGCTTAAACAAAGGGCAGGTGCAAGGTCAAAACAGCATCCCTGGTGCCTCCTTGAGGAGGTCCAGTCATGGGCCAGCAGACAGAATGCAGAGCAGCGTGGGGCAAGGTCTGTCTCCACGCTAAGGACAGCTAGCTGAGACACTGAGGGAAGAGTTAAGGTATTTCCTGTTTTCTTCTTCCTGATACACTTAGCATTATTAGTTTTACTGATAGTAAATTGTCTCTAATATTAATTGTATGCATTATATGTGTATGTGTAGGTACCTACATACATGTTTAAAAATACTATGTATTATTTCTTATTTTGGGAAAGAAAATTTAGTATCACACAAAAAATATCATATTAAGTAATTTCTATGAGATCGGGTAGCAGGTACGTCTTGTGGTCTGCTTTGGACATGAAGCCCTAGAACATAAATATTTAGCCACTATTTCCCTTGATTCTGCAAACACACACACACACACACACACACACACACATGCATGCTAGTGACCAAAACTGGTTGGCACTTGCTATCCAACATTTCTGTCTTACAATATGACACATGGGTATCAACAGGAGAAGGGAAATGGGGCTGGGCAGAGTGGCATAAATTCCAGTGCCCTTTATTCAAATAACTTCTTACCTGTTTATATAAGAACTAAAATACAAAGTGTCATGTGTGTCACACACACAAAAAAAGGAAAATTTTAATGGATTCATGAAAGTCTTGCCAATTTAACATCAAAAGGCATGTATGATTGCTTGGAAAGAATTCTGCATCAAATTTCTAAAATTCCATTTAAGTCAGCCTTTAATAGAACTATATCTGCAGTACTATGCCTCATCACACAAAGTATAAAAGCTAAGGGAATACTTCTGCAATAGCTTAACAAGGGAATCAAAGATGTTCTGCTTCTAGCATAAGAAGTGAAAAGAAATCAAAAGAAGAACAAATCCATGTGTCTTTGTCCCTTCATCTAATACTTTGCATTTCCTGGATCTGATTCCCAGAGGTTGACAGCTTTGATTTCACTTATTTGCACTTAAAGAAATAAAAGAAACAAAATTAAATGGGGAACACAGTGCTTTGGGAAACTCAAGTGATTTCATTTAGCACTGAAGGAAACTCATGTCATATTAATGATTATATATAAGCACCAATATATCCAGAGCTGAATATATGCTGGCTCTGTCTTCAAGGAACCTCAGAATTGAGATTCAATAATGCCATTCATTTTAGGATGTGTCACATTGACCCATTTGTGTAGCTATTTTGTTGTTCCAGCACTGTGCTTGTGTTTTATCTCAGCTTCAAGAAGGACAACTTGTCCTCTTCCCCACTGGACATTTAAGATTCATCAGAAATTGAGTGATAGATGCCACTTCAATGAGCAAGCTTCCATAGAGTGCTTACTATACCAAGACAGTACAAGGCACACGGACACGCAGCTTAGACAAAGACTTTTTGTCCTTTCGGAGATTAAAGTGAGGAGACAGGCAAGTGAAGGGACAGATGAAAAGAGCGTGATGAGTAGTTTAAGAGCATTTGACAGAAGCTCATTAGAGGCGTAGCTAACCAGCCTGAAGATTTAGACAGTTCCCCAAGGAAGAAACATAAGCAATGAAAGTACCAGTAGGAATTAGTTACACACAAAAGCAGGAATGGAGCTGGGTGTGGTTTGAATGTGAGGTGCCCCCGAGGTCTCCTGTGTTAATTGTTCAGAGGAGGTGAATTCATCAGATCCTGGGAGCTGTAACCCAATCAGGGAATGGAGCCATTTGATAAATTACTAATTTGAATGCACTGACTGGATGGTAACTTTAGGCAGTGGGGCAGGGCTGAAGGGTGCATGTCGTTGCAGTGGGGAGGTTGCATTTCCGGTTTGTCTTTTGTCCCTGGCCCCTTGCTTTCTATCTGCTTCCTGACGGCCATGAGCTTAGCAGCTGTCTTCCACCACACCCTTCCACCATGATGTTCTGCCTCACCTCGGGCTCAGAGCAACCGAATCAGCTGACGCAGGGACTGAATCTCTGAAACTGTGAACCAAAATAATCTTTTCCTCCTCTGAGTTGCTCTTGCCTGGTGTTTTGGTCACAGCAGCAGAAAGCCTACTAACACAGAGTTAGAAGTGGGGAGGGAATTGTAGGCAGAAATATTCCCATGTTCAAGCTGCTTAGGAACTGAGTTTGACATCTTAAACTCAGTTTCTTTAAGTAGTCTTAGAGATGACTCATGACTGAGTTGTTATGAAATGTATCTGAGCTAAACTAAAAAGAGCATTAAGATTCTATGCATCCAATAAATGTTAGATATTTTTATTTTTACCTTATTATTTAGGAAATTCCATGCAGGCATGTATTGCAAATTTATTGCACAGTGGTTGGAGAAGAAGGTGGAGAAATTGGCATGGATGAGATCTTGAAGATCATAAATTCCACATGTCACGACGAAGCATTGTCAACTTTTGTTCAAAAGTATCTTTTCAAGGATGTTGCTATAGAAAACAGCCTCCGACGACAGAGGGAATTTCTCCCTCCAAGTGGAGAGATTTGTTTCCAGACGAAGATGAGCAGGTATGGCAAGACACAACTCCTAAGAGTGAAAATGCTAACCCAGGGCTCCTCAGCTCAACACAGGCCTGCTGTGCATGACACCCAGCTGCACCGGCCTGTCCACCCTCTGTGGTTGGGACTCGTGAGGAAGAAGTGAGCTGGACTTGAAGAAGAGTGTGCCTGCCTGTTATGAGTTGCTCTAGAGGTCTTTGACTCTGACCCAGGAGGCCAAGTCTCACCAACCCCTCACAGTTCTTGAAGTCATTATGGTATTAAGGATTCATCATGTACACTTAACATAGTGTGATAACAGGTTCATTTTAAAATCTCAATAATAAGATGCTGTAAGTATAATATCCATGCAATCATTTAAATTTAAGACACAAATGTTAGATGTCAACTGTATAAAAATTGTCATGCACAATAAGATGTTTTGAAGAATATAAACACTGAAATAAGTAAATCTAGTTAATAGAGATATACATTGCTTCATATCATTATCACTTTTGTAATAGAACCCTTAATATCCACTCCACTAGCATCTTTCAAGTGTACAGTATATTGTTATCAACTGTGGTTACTAGGTGCCTGGGGCAGTTACAGGAGAGTAGGGGAAATAATGGTCAAAAGATAGAGAATTCCAGTTGGACAGATGGCAAATTAAACAATGGTTGAAGGAGTCATGTTTTTCAAAATTGTTTTAGTGTGTACATAAACAAGATACGTGACGATCTTATGTCCATAAGTAATAAGGTATTAGCTATCTGTATGTCACTAGCTGAATTCACCAGAAATTTCTTCTGATCACTTTAAACTTCAGTTACCCTGAGCTGGACACACTGCGCTTTCTTCACCTCTGTGATTCACAATGTCATTATCTCACCTCACTCTTGAATTATAATTTGGCTGGATATCGATTTCTAGATTGACAGTTATGTTTCCTCAGCATTTTAAGTAAGTGTCCCATCCTTTTACCACGTGGGCCACTGCTGATGGAACACTCTCCAGGCTAAAGGCTGCTCGCCTGCCGGCCAGCTGTCCTTCCCCTCAGAGTGCCTTTCAGACTTTGTGCTGGTTTTTTATGCTCTGCATTTTTACCAAGTTGCGTCTGAGAGTAGTTTTAGTTGTTATTCATCCTTTTAAAATTTAATGGGCTTTTCCATATGATACCTCACCTGTTCTTTTTCTATTAAAATCTAACATGTTAATTTTCTTTTTAATTTTTATCTTTTTTTCCGTATTTTATTGGCACATTATAGCTGTACATAATGATAGGATTTTCTGTTGCATATTCATACATGCACACAACATAATAATATAATTTGGCCTTTAGCATTTCCCAGTCTTTCCCCTTTTCTTCCCTTCTTCCCTTCCCAGTCCCGTTTCTCTATTCTACTGATCTCCCTTTGATTCTTATGAGATTCCCTTCACCTTTCTTTCCTTTTTCCTCTGTAGTTTCCACATATGAGACAAAAATATATGACCCTTGACCTTCTGAATGTGGATTATTCTGCTTAAGATAATGGTCTCAAGTTCCATCCATTTTCCTGCAAATGATGTAATTTCATTTTTCTTTATGGTTGAATAAAACTCTATTGTCACATGCTGATTTTTAAATAATTTGCACTCACTGGACTTTCAGTCCTTCTCTTTTGAACTTCTCTTGTAAAATAATTAAACAAACATTAATCACTTGTACACTCATTACACAATATCTAAAATAATTGTGTGGTGAAATATGTAAATAAGTTTACTCAAAATGATTACAGATTTAAGTGAAAAAGGAATTCTAAAAATGACTCAAATAACTCAAAACAAAGGAAGAAAAGTAAACAGCAACTGAAAAACAAGAAAAACAAAGAGAAGAAAATGGCAAATTAAAGCATTAACCTATCAATAATTACATTAAATATATAAGTGGTCTAAATGTGTGAATTAAGGACAGAGATTGGCAGGGTAGAATTTTAGAAGTTCTACTATATTCTACCTACAAGATATTAATTTAAATATGAAAATATACATGGATTGAAAGTTAAGAGTTGAAAAATATTTCATGTAACTATTAATTAAAAGAATTATGTGATGATGTTAACATCAGATGAATTAGACTTAAGAGCAAAAATTAAAAGTTAAGGAAAGGAGGCATGTTCTGCAATGATAGGAAGGTCAGTTCACCAAGATGACAGAATTCTACGTGCAAACACACCACGCAGCAGAGCTGCCAAATACACAGCAAAACTGAAGGATTTAAAGGAAAAAATTCACACATCTACAACCGTAGTTGGAAACTTGAACTCATCTCTCAACGACTGCTACGATAACTAGCCCTACACCAGTCAGGATACAGACACACCCAGCAACATCATCTATAGAGAGTGTCTACTCAGCAGTTATGGAACCGTTCCTCAAAATTCACAGGGTGCACATTTTTTAAAGTACCCATGAAATGTATACTAAGATAGACAATATCTGGGAACAAAAATAGATTGCAACACATCTAAAATCATTGAAATTGGACAGCATGTTTTGTCTGGGCAGGTGGAGCCATTTTCTGAAATATTCAAATGTTTGGAAAGCAAATGATAAACTTCTACATAAGCCAAAGGTCAAAGTAAGTCTCAAGGAAAGATAATTTTAAAAATAATAATGAGAACAACACACTGACCTGTATAGAAATTAAAATACTGAAAAGAAAATTTGTAGCACTAAATAAATGCATTAGGAAAGTGTGGTCTGAGATCAATAACCTAAGCTTTCACCTCAAGATTCTAAAATAAGAACAAAATACACACAATGCAAATGAAAAGAAGGATGAGCAAAATCAACAAAATGGTAAGACAGAAAAACAATTAAGTCAATGAAATATATGCTACTTTTTAAAAGTATCAGTAGGACTCATGAAATTCTTACACTATGAGAGGAAAAAAAGAGAGGAGACACAATCTTCCAGAATCAGCAATACAAGGAATACATTACAGACCTTAAAGGCATCAAAAGCATAAAAAAGAAATATTACCAATAATTCTAAACATATAGATTTGACACCTCAGATCAAATGAATTAAAACACAAATTACCACAACTTGCCCAGTTGGATAATCTTAAACCACCACAACTGTTTAGAAATTAAATTAATAATTTTAAAACTCTCAACAAAAAATGTTTAGATGGTTATAGTGGAATACTCTTTCTAATGTTTAAAAAGGTTAGCAACATTTCACCAGAATCTCCTCCAAAATATTAGAAGATAGAACACATCTCAATTTTTTTTTATGGAGTTAATCTTGTTCTGATACCAAAACAAGATGGAAGTACAGGAAAAGGAAATTGCATTATCAATGTAACATTTGAATGAAGGTAAAAATACCTAACAAACTAGCAAATAGAATAAATACATCAATATAATAATAAAAGCAGTACAAAACCTGACCAACTGATTTATTCAAAGCATGCAAGGAAATTCAGCATTTGAAAATTAATGAATATAGTCTGGCATATTAACAATGTAAAAAGAAAACACTATCATCTCATGTGACCATATCAAACAGTGGAGGAAAAGCTTTTAGCAAAAGTCAACATCCATTCCTCTAAATATTTCCAGCCTAAAGGAACAGAAGGGAACTTCCTAGCTTGATTAAGAATAGCCGTCAACACCTATGGATGACATCATATTTATCTTGAAAAACTGAAAGTTTTTGCCTTATGATTTAGAAAATGGCACAGATATTTGTTTGAACTACTTTTATTAAAACGTGATGGACATTTTTTTCACTGAAATAACAAATGAACAAAGCACACAGATGAGAAAAGGGAAAGCAATTAAATGGCTGTGATTTGTAGATGTCATGGTTGTCTAAATAGAAAAGATTACAAGGACCCCATGAAAATGCACAGGTAAAATTCATAAATAAGCTCGAGAAGTTTGCATGATGCAAAATAAGCAGGAAAACTTTATTACAATTCTGTACATTAATAATGGATTAATAACAGCTTCACCCTTCTACATTTTTGTTCATGCTCATTCCTGAATGGATTGGAGGAAATCCACCCACATTGGTGGTGGTAAAAGTTCTTAGCTCAGCTTCCTCATTCAAATGCTAGTCCTCTCTAAAACACACACACACACACACACACACACACACACAGAGAGAGAGAGAGAGAGAGAGAGAGAGAGAGAGGGAATGTTTCATCAGTTCTTTGGACATTCCTTCTCTCCATCAAGGTGATGCATAAAATTAACCATCACATTAAGTATTCCTGAAATTTTCATAAAGCTAAAATAAAGAGTGTAATCAATTCTGATTACTCAGCAGTCAGACAAAGCATGCTTTCTTGTAACTGGCTCACTCTGTGGCAGCCACTGCTCTGTGGTTGGTATTTATCAATTCCAAACGTATTATATTTCCATCATATATGTATGACATCATGTTCTTCTGTGGACCTGACCTTGCTCGGTTTGTTCTCTGTGTCATGATTTTATTCTCAGTAACACAATTTCAGCATTTGGTTTGCTATGTTTGTTCTTGTTGATGCACCTGGCCCTGGTACATTCTCTCAGTACTACACAGCGTTGTGTTGTATGACTCAACCAAAGTGTTGTCTACTCTTCCCTTGCCATGAATTGCACTGTTTCCATTCAAGCCATGTGCATTCCTATGCACATCTTGCCTCCTCATAGTGACCCACTGAACCTAGAAAAACATCTGAGAAAACTCTAGTGTGCAGAGGACTGATGCAATTCATTAAAAAAAAAAAAAAAAAAAAAATACTAATTGCATCCCCTGGAACAGGAAACTGAATCACCTGGTGAGAAATAGGAACACAAGGGTGATATTGCCCCTCTTCTGTGAGAGCTTTTACACTCTTACAGAAAATCTTAAAAACAAATTAGTAAAATAAAGTGGCAGGTGCACTGAAGGGACAACGTCAAGTTGGCTGTCCATTATGCAGAAATGAGTCAGTCTTCCTGGAAATGACCTTTGAACTGCTTCCTGCAAAATAAGTGGACATTTTCCAGATGCAGAGACTGCATTCCTGGAAGAGAAGGAAGAATGAATAAGTAAATTTGTAGAGAGGGAAATGATACAGGCAGCTGAGGAAATGAACACCTAGGTTTTGACCTGAGTTAAACTTGAAGGACCTATGTTTGGTATCCTGAGAAATGAGATGGAAGTGAAATTATTTTCACTTGTACATATTTTGGAAAATGACTTATTTTATGCTGAAAATGAGCAATCACACGTTTAATCTTTTAAATAGGTTTAATCATTGTGTAATGGAAAAACTTACCTTTGCAGCAGTATTGGTTGATTTCCAAATTCCAAGTAATAATTTTTTGGGAAAAAAAAATCCAATTATCCCTCTTTTTATTTAATGGTCCATTGAGCACTATCACATCTTGACATCTTATTAGACTCTGAATTTCTCTAATAGCCTCCTGGCTAAGGAGAGGCAGGAACTGTGTCACAGTCAGCCTTGTATCCCAGATAAAGCACAGATTCTGGAACTTTGTAGATGCTCAGTAAGTTTATGCCAGAAAAGCATCAACAGGAAAATGCCCGGAAGACTGGTATTACATGATGATTAAAACACGGATTGTTAGGGTGCTGCAGATGGAACCTAGGGCCTCATGTGTGGTGGACAAATAGATCTGTCACTTGTTAGTGAGGTATTTTGTATAAGTCATTCACTTTTCTCTTCATGGTATGCATTTATGAAGATATCATATAGTTGGAAACTCATGTACTTTTATACTGGTCTTTCCAGAGGTATTAGTTTATCCTGAATAGAAATAGGAACACATAAATTCATCTCCATTCTTCATGTTTTAAACTCCATTTTCTGTTTCCTTGACACTATGTCTAATATATTATTAAGTTATCTGTTCTAAAACATATTTATAAAATAATATAAAGATTTGGGGGCCAAATTCATGTACAACTTCTGCTACAAGATTGTCAAATTTAGAGTCCAAATTTCAACACTAGAATTATTTACTGCGTGAAAACATTTGGATGATATCTCACATAGGTTAAAATAATTTATATATTAATAGATATTATGCAAATTAAAACTCGACAAATAATTTGATGCAAATAAACAACCAGCCAAAAAAAATGTTGATTAATAGTTAAAGATGCATAATACATAGCAAAAACATAAATGCAGGTTATAACTTCCAATAGATGGATCAATTTACAGAATATATGATATTATTAAAATTTATAAATTTAGGTGATGGCAATATTATTAAAATAATTCTTTCATAAAAATGAGACTATTAATGTCCCATATTTCAAAATGACACTAGATTTCTGTATCAATCAACAGAGGATTCAGTAATATGTGATAAAACCTTGAAAATTTAAATAAAATATAGACATCATTAGGTCAAAGGCATCAGATGGCCAAGGTAAGAAGATCAGGAGGATTTGGGGATCTAGCGGGGGAGGACTTATGGGGTTAAGCAGATACTTTGCAAATGATTTGTTCTTGAGCCTGCTTGACAGCTCTGGGCATGGGGTGAGGCTGTGTTCCTGGCTTCCATTAGGAAGAAAACTATTTCCAGAGGCGGGTCTCAGGCAGGAGTTGCAGTATCAGGGTCTTAGAATGGTAAAAATGACCTCAAAGCTCTGTCAGTTTTTCTTTCAAGACACTTTCTGAATTCTGAAGTTGTCTGGGGTGAGAGCCTGCAGAACTTTGCTGAAAATATAGAGAAATGTTTACTGGTTTAGTTGTGGGAAGAAGAAAAAGATGAGTGATCACAGCTCTGTAGTAGTACTAACCACAACAGGCTTTGAGGCTAAGAACCTCACTGGACACACTTTGATACAGAGGCACTTCGAGTGAGGACAAAATCTCACAAACTGTCACTCAGTCCTGAATCAGTTCAATTATGTAATGCATGCTTGGAAGAAAACAAAACAAACAAAAGCAACACACTTCAGTGTGACAAAGAATCAATAAACCTAGACTGAGTGATGACTCAGCTCTTGGAAATAGAATTTAAAAATACATGAATAACATGTTAAAGGCATTAGTGGAAAATTGGACAACATGCATTAACTGATTTCAGCAGAATTGGAATTATAAAAAGAACTAGAACGGATAATCTAGAAGTAAAATAAGATGAACATAGTAACAGATAAAGTTTTTGTAATACTCACTGGACAGAATTAATGACATGCCTACTATCATTAGACCAGACACAGCTAAGGATAGGATCTGTACGCCTGAAGACAGACCTATAAAACCACACAAACTAAAGACAAAGCAAAGAAAGAATACAGGGGAGGGTATTATCATTAGCTAGAAGATGAGATTAAAAGATCTAATATATCAGAACCCTAGAAGAAGAGAAAGGATAAGTAAGAAAAAAATATTTGAAGAAATAATGGCCAATGATTTTTAAATATAATAGAAAACAACAATCCAAAGATTAAAGAACTTTAGATAATTCAGATAGGGTTAGCATGCATTATATTTAATATATGGAAAACCAGTCATATAGAGAAAAAAATAGAGGCAACCAGAGAAACAGGAAAACAAAATTATTTTTAAGAGGGTCCCAAGCCAACATCTGACCAATTACCATTGCTTAATGCAACTGCTTCATCTGAACTCATAATTCTTAGTTCCTGCAACTCGATGCACCCATAGCCATTAGTTGTTGGAATTGGCTTGGATAGGAAATTTATTTGTCCCATGCTATTCATTCCACAAGACCATCAACAACCCACCCAAACTATGTTATATGACACGATATAAATGTACAGACAGAACCAGGAGAACAGCCAAAGGCCGAACAAGTTAACGGCAGGAGTAGCTACCAAATGGTGGAAATTCAGACCAGATAATGTGGCTACCACATTCTCAGATAAAGAAATAATTTCAGGAACTAGATTCAATGAAATCAATCAGAATTTAGACTCTTCCTAGCAATAGATTGGGTAGGACTTTTGATTTGGGGCAACAAGGGACCTGAAGCATGCTTCTGCTTGGAATGTTGTGTTCGTAAGACACACAGTCTGAAAACAAGATAGGAAAGAGTAAGCATTTACTATTTGGAAGTCCTCACTCTGAGCAGGGGACTGTAAGGTAATATCAGTCTTGGAAGCTCCCTGTCGACACCTAGCAGCAGAGTTTCTACTGGTAGGACTGCTCTCCTGCACCGAGAGCGCCATCTGAGCACACTCCTCAAGCGCCAGGGCCCTGACTAGTCCTAAACCAAGAACAGGGACACAGCTCCTCAATAGTAGAAGGAATAAGTACACTGCAGTGAATTCATGCAGTAAGAAACAGTGAACTACTGCAACCTGTGGGAACAAAGATGCATTCCACAAACTCGATAGATCTCACATAAGTGTACAAGAGTGCCTACGACTTCATGGATACAAAGTTCCAGGACCAATCACTCTTACCTAGGATGCAGAGAGAAAATGGAGTATTTATGTTGATAGCGTTTAATGAGAGGGCTACAGATTGTCTGATAAGAGGTGGTTCATGTTCCCTTCCCCAATCCTGCTTACATAGGGTGTGCTCATTTTGTCAGAAACTGTGATGTGTATAGTCATAGTTTGTGCTGTGGTATGTCATATAACTCGAGGAAAGCTTTTACAAACATAAAATTTGCATAAGACATGGTTTCAGTGTAATAACTGCCTCTTAAGGTTTGGAGAAGATTAGGCAAAATTATCTATAAAACACTTAGCTCAGTGTTTATATATTATAAGTGCCTATAAGATGTAATATACTTGTTTTTATCCTTCTAGGTATCTTAAATTCCAAGCTCTGTGGTATACTCAGGAAAATAAAATAAAAAACCTCCAAAGGTCTTATTACTGTCTTTGATGAAGTGCTGCACTGTTAGATAAAGAAGTGACCATCTTGCTCACTGAGATTGTATTAATCACCTACTGCACATGCTCATAGATCCTTGGGTCATGCTGGTTTTAAGGTTTAACACATATTCTTGAAGTTGTCTTTGATATTTTAGTTTTCACGCTAAGATTCATCACGCTGCTTACATTTTGTTTTATCACTGAGCTTTGTCTTCCTCTACTGAGAGGTGTAATGCAGTGGTTGAAATGGCTGCATGTGACAAGTGCTTGGTTTCAACCCCAGGCCAGCTCGGGGGCCTTGCAGAAGCCATCCTAGCATTCACCCTCCGGTTGAAGAACTTGCAGAGTTCATCTGCGTGCAGAGCAGAATGCTAGGCATTCTGTAAATGCTGCGTGTCATTACAGATTGCAATGGCTTCTAATAATTCAAAGAAACAGTGATCTGTAGTAGTTTAAGTACAAGAAATAAAATGCATTGCCCTGACAGTCTTGAAACTTTCAGACATGGATAATTTTTCTTTGGAGGTTGTGGGTGTATTTTTCTGTAAGACAGAGAAGTTGTTTTTTTGCTTAGTTCTTCAACCATAAGGTGCTCACAGATGCCTAATTAGTGGCACGCATCCTGAAGGACATGCTTGGTGGGATTTCTGTGAAAATACCACATTCTTCTTCCTTGGCAAACCAAACTTTTAAATTCAGTCACCTTCTGAACAAATGGAATTTATTTTTTGTAACTGATCTAAAATATCACCCTTTTGTTTTTAAAGGGTGAATTTTCTGTGACTCCCTGAGTCACTTCAATAAACAGAAATTCCAACTTTTCCTGAAATACAGATGACACTACTGTGAATTGTCACTTGAGTGAATGTCATATTAACTTATGGGTAATTTAGAAAACACCCTTCTATAAATTTTGCATTTCCCAGTATCATATTTCACATAATATAGTACACATATACATAAGCACCATTTTTAACCCAACTATTACGGCAATCTTCGTAATTCAAGGGACTGTCCTATATCTAGGAACATAAGCAGATCTAGGATGGTGCTCCTGACCTCCACAATGTCACTGAATACACATGCTCTAAAACAATACTAAATATCAATTGAATAATATAATATTTTGGGCAATCTAGAGAGTGAAGCTGGTAGGAATGTGTGGAGGGAAAACTAAGTGTTGATATATAGAGACAATTAGATGACAAGAAAAGAAGAATGATCACACAAAATCAAAATAACAGTTTAAGCAAAGGAAAAAGTTCAGTGTACACTAGACCCAGTTAAGAAACAAAAATGGCATTGTTTGGTTAAATTGAACTGATGAGTGGAAAGGAAGACATGGCAGATCAGTAGGAAACTAGAAATGGTCATTAACATCAAACCAAGAATTTGGAAGTTTATTCTATAGACAATGTAAAACAATTTAATATATGGAATCTGGGGGAGATTATAGAAGTGGAAAAACTGTTTTGGTAACATCATAGGGGGTTTATTAAATGATATATGAAATGCACAAATCAAATTAAGCAATGTTGGTTTGACAACTGATCTTGTCTCACTATATACAAATGTTTGATTTTTGGCATTCAATTTTTTGTAAATAAATGTGTTGATAAATTATAAGATGCATCTTAATGAGCTCCAGCGATGTTATCTTTCTGTAAAAGTCCCTGTAGTAAACTACACAAGCTGATTCAAATACTCAGCCCATGGGCACTCATCTCTGCCGTTAGCATCTGGCCTCCGTGTAAGAACTCAGTGATGGAGGCTGGACTCCACTAAGTTCTTTTGGTCAAACCTTAGTTCTGAATCTGACCTACAGGCAAGGCTTGTCCAGACACAGAGGCTGCGGGAACAACACAGTGGCATAGAGAAAATGTCCTCTTGTTTCCACTGGCCCTGATTCCTCAGCCAGAGGCAAATGTCACATCAGCATGTGCAACAGAGGAAGCCCATTCCAAGGAAGTGAATGAAAGAACAGCCAGCTGGTCACCAACTGCTCTCCTCCTCCCAAGGAAGAAGCCCTGTCACTGTGACCTAGAGGTACAGCCAACCTTGCAACCCCTAGTCCTCCCCAGGTGCAGGGAGCTGACACCCCACCCCCAACTGTTTCTACCTATCTTTTAACATGTTTCTTGAATAGACCTCTGGAAACCTGGGGTCTTTTTATTTTCTTCTCCCATGGGAAGACATCAAGAAAGAACTGAGAAGGACACACCCCTGCCTTCCGGGGCTGCTCTGCAAGGTGTGTGCGTGTCAATCTTCCTTGCTTGCAGAATTTCCTGCAGATGTATTAGGAATGTATTAGGAATGGAGAAAACATAATAAAGGAGATGCGTGAGAGATTGGAGGCTGGCGTGACACAGCCTTAGGTTTGAGTCCTTTCTGCAGCTCACTGTGTAAGTTTGGGAGATTAATTAGCCTCTTGAAGTCTGCTTCTTCATTTGTAAAACCCAGCCCCTACACAACCACTCCCTGAGGGAGCCTGTGTGAACTTCCCAGGGGGGTGCAACTCCCATCCTCACTGAGGAATCCTACCACCCAGCGCGGCACTTGCTCCAGCAGCAGTGAATGGAACGAAACGCTGAGTCTAATGCCTGGAAACTGGAAACCTCACACCGACGGTTGCCTTATTATAATTCACGAAGGACTGCAGCAAACATATCCCATTTTAAAAACAGGAGTAGTACCTAGGTCCAACCTAGATGCCCTTCAGTAGATGAATGGATAAAGAAAATGTGGTATATACACACAATGGAATATTACTCAGCAATAAGACAGAATAAAATCATGGCACTTGCAGGAAAATGGATGGAGTTAGAGAATATAATGCTAAGTGAAGTTAGCCAATCCCAGAAAGCCAAATGCCAAATGTTTTCTCTGATATAAGGAGGCCAATTCACAGTGGGTTGGGATGGGGATCATAGGAGGATTAGAGGAATACTAGAATGGCCAATGTGGAAGGGAGGGGAGCAAAAGGGTGAATAAAAAAAAAAAGATGGTAGAATGAGATGGATATCATTACCCTAAGTGCATGTATGAAGTCACGAATGGTGTCAATATACTTTGCATACAACCAGAGATTTGTAAAAAAGTGCTCTATATGTGTAATATGAAATGTAATGCATTCTGCTGTCATTTATAACATCTTAGAATAAAAAATAATTAAATTAAAAAAAAAAAACATGAGTGGATGGGTGCCAGCTGTCCCACACCACGTAGCCCTGGCTTGCTACAAACGGATCTGACCTATAATTTAAGGACATCTCTGTCACTCCCCATATTACTAAGACTTACTCCAACCTGTAAAATATATCACATCTTCTTAATTTTCATCTAAAGATCAAAATATAGGTTTCTCCTTTAAAATATTGCTTACATTTCTATATTCATTATGTTCTTATGGTGCATGTTCAAGGAGTCTTCTTCTGTAGAAATTCTAATGTAGACTGCAGTTGACTGGATGGTATTTTATAGGAAGCCTTTGTATGCACTTCAAAAAATGGGCATGAAAACTTTTTTTTTTCATTTGAAAAAAGCATGATATTTTAAATATATTTAAAATTGCTTTTATTAGTTATACATAACTATAGTCATGCTTAATAGAGGGGTCATTTGACATATTTATCAATGCATATAGCATTTCCCACTTCCTTCCCTCTTCTCCTGATCCTCTGAAAAAAAAAATTAATTGGTGAATTATAGTTATATACAAAAATGGAATTCACTGTGATCTATTTGTACATGCACACGGTATAATTTGTTCAGCTTTGTAGATTTTCCTGTCAGGATTGTTTTGGCCACAAATTTTGAAGAATTTGGTGGTTTCTATGACCAAGGACTGTTTAATAAATGCTGTGGTATCATCTGCGCCTCGAAGGCTAAAACTTCTAATCTATAGAATCACCCTTTCTTAGTTGGTGCTCCTTGTTCGGCAGTGTTAATGTATTCTAAAGTCATTGGTCTACTTGGATTTTATGACCTTTGTTATTTTAATGTTGAAAGTTTGCAATTCCTAGAGAAAGGAAAAGTGAACAAGATCGTCTTATATTTTAATTAACACTTATATTTATATTATTGTGTCATTTTAATAATACCTTAAGTCATGGGCTTTGAAATGGGAATTTTTTTTTTCTTGAAAAACCCTTAGTAGCTAAGGAATATGAACGCCAAGCTGGGGGGCCTGGCGTGGGTGTGCCCTGGGCCAGTCTGCAGGACAGCTTGTGTGGCGCTTCGCTCCACCCACTGTGACCTGGAGCCTGTGGCTCTTCCGGAGCACACTGTCTTCAGGTGGCAGATTACTGATGGCATTAGAACAGATCTGGTGTGAATACTTTCTCAAAATTCACTCTGCACCAAAACAAGCATATTTTTAACATAGATATTGAAGTGAGGTACTGAAGACAACAAATCTTCATTGAATAATTACTGAGCATAAGAGAAATAATACATGATTTAGGAAACCAAAGAAGTAAAATATGCTGTTATGCTAGATCTTACATTTTAATCCATAAGTAACTACACAAAGACTACAGGCTAGCTTTTTTAACAAAGTGACTATTGAGCAAACTGTTGGCAAGGTGGAGATAATGCAGGATAGGACGCCTGAGGAGATCTAGACTTGAAGTGAGAACGTGAACAGGGAGAGCCAGAGCGATGTGGGGGAAGGATACTGAGAGCCTGTCGTGTGGAGAGGAGACAAGGTCCTGGGGCGTGTTGGGACAAGAGCACTGTGAACTGCAGGGCACCGGGGTCCTAATGAGAAGGACGACTGAGTTCAGTGGAGTGGAGAGCACAGAGAAGTTCTGAGGTTCCTCCTGCAGAGATCATGCAGTCCCCAGGTTCTGTTGGGGATGATTGTGCTGGAATGAAGACAGCCATTAAGACCCTTTGTTTTAGAACAGACCCCCGCTTTTCTGAATCACAACGAAGCTGAATCCAGCAATACCAACTGAATTCATTGAAATATAATGCAAGGATAAGCCTATTGAATTTTGCATGTTAGGGCATTTAATATTTTTTTAGTTATAGTGGTTGTAATTTGGGAACAGAGTATTACCACCACCAAGAGCAACAATAAAAGCCTTTCTTGATCTCAAAAAAAGATCCATATGTTGAAGTTTGTAACTCCTAGAGAAAGGAAAAATGAACAAGATAGTTTTATATTTTAATTAACATTTATATTTATATTATTGTGTAATTTTAATGATACTTTGAATTATGGGCTTTGAAATGGGAATTTCAACGATGGAAAACATCTTTAACATTGTTAGGAATTTTGAGGGAAGGAAAAGTATACATAAAAGTTAAATTAATATCTTCCCTCTTAATTAAGAAGAAAATACTTTTCTGAAGAACACCCACGACTTGGATAAAGATTTGGGCTTATAAACAGGACTCCTTATGTTTCCTCAGAAGAGCAGAAAGACAGAGGACTTGCAGCTGGTGCCCACAGCTGACCTTTTATAAGTGTTTAATTAGTCCCCCTGTGTGCCACCTCAGGGGCTCACACAGAAGCACTGTGAGATGTGGAACTCTGACACCCACCTTCCTTCTGCTCCATGGCCAAAGAAATATCGATTTTTTAAGGAATTAGCAAACTAAGTATTGCAAATTCAGAAAGCATATGAACTCTTGTGTCTGTGTCTACATATCCAATGGGGACAGGATTTTCTTCCAGAAGTATTATGAAATCACTAGCTTAATTTTTTAATCAAATGGACCATAGTATATTTTCATAAGGGAAGGAAATACATAGATGTAGATAAACAAAAGTAAATGGAGAATCAGTGACTGTAGCCAATCGGTTGCTGAATTTGTCTGGATTACCCCCTGTGCAACCTTGGCTGGTTTTTGTCTAGCGAACTGTACTTCTGACTGACTGGTCTAAATTCATTTTCACTGTTGGTGTTTTAGCACCACTTTTCAGAGTGGGTCCTGGGGTTCCCATAGAGGGCCCTCAGACACTTCCATGAGTTCTCAAGGTCAGAGTTATTTTTGCAATGACTCTAACTTGCAGTGGCCTTTCCCACTCCCTCCCTCGTGTGTACTCTGGCTTTTCTAGGGGTCAATGACATGTATCATAGCAGCAGAGCAAGTGCAGGAGCTAACAGAGGACTCCAGCTGTCCTCTATTAATTCAGACAGCAGGCGTACTTGTGAAAACATATAAAACAGTACTGATTTCTTTGTTTGGGTAATATAGCTGTGTTCTCATAAAATATGCACTCTCTGTGTACACCTCCCAACAATGGTGATATTACTACAACTCAACTTGAAGATCATTGTTAGTATTAAATGAGATCTTAGAGCAGCACCTGATACAAACTCAGCATGGTATTATGGGCATTGTTGTTGCAATTCCTATTATCTCTTGGTGAGTCAATGATATATCTCTTACTACTAATATGATTCTATATTGATTGTGTGAGATTCTTAGAAAATCTATTTAATTTGATCAAACTCTAATATTGTAATAAATATTAGGATTAAATTAGATATGATGTTATTCAGGTGAAAGGGAATGATTTTAGCTAGAATAATCTGAGTATTGAGAGCCTATAATATTAAAATAACCTGCCAGTGCCTAGATGATGACAACAAAATCACATAGTCATTTGGCACGTGTCTGTGCCATGTTTATTCATAAAATGTATGAACCGCTTAGGATCAGTGCTGGAGATTTCTGTAGCCTCAGCCACGATCTGGCCACAGCTGCCACCATCCTAGGTGTGGGCTGGTAAACCTGGGTGCCCTGCGAGGTGCACCCTCCAGGTTTTGCCTGGTTCTCCTCCACTTCAGTGCCCCTGGGTGAGGTGGCGGGGAGAGCTTGTTCGGCCCCTTGGCCTCATGCGCAGACGCAGCCCAGGAGTCGACTCCTGCAGGGCTCACGGGGGTCCTCCCACTGCCCCCAGCCCAGGCACCCGCTCCTCGGGGCCCACGTGGGTGCAGCGTCTGGTCTCTCCCTCCAGGCCTCGGCCTCCCCTGCCCCTGAGAACAGGCCTGCCTGCGAGGCTGGTCTCAGTCCCTGCGTTTTGGGGAAATCAAGCCAAAACAACATCAGAGAGAGAGACACACACAGAGAGAAATTATGTGTTTAAAACGCCTAAAAGAGTAAAAAAAAATTTTTTTAAAGAGAAGAAAGAAAAGAAATGCTGGTATGGCTATGTCCAGAAAGCTGAGCCCTCCCACTGGCAGTGACCCCTGCTGTTCCCCAGGTCCCCAGGGGCTGCGGCCAGCCGGCAGACGCAGCTCTGCAGCTCTTGGATCCCACAGCTATGTCTTCCTTTTTGCTGCTTTAAATTATTTTATATTTTTAAAGAAAAAAAAAAACTTAACATTATAGGAAATGACATATAAAGGGGGGAGAGTGCATCAGGAAACCTGGGGCTGATGGGACGTCCACGGGTGGGTGGACCTGCTGGCCTCGCAGTGACCTCCGGGACGGGGATGAGCTCAGGTTACACAGCTGCGCTTGGACCTCGCCTGGACAGAGCTCCCTCAGAAACACACACCCCGGCGGAAAATGACGCGTGAGGTCAGCAGGTGTCTATGCTGCGCAGATGTTAATATTTTCATGCTTTCTATATTTTAAAATAATTTTTATAAAATTAAAATATTTGCTTTTAGAAAATGAGATTTCTAGGATATCAAAAATAGTTACAGAGCTAAAACCCCATCTCCCTAAGCACGCTCTCATCTTCCACCGTGGAAAACCATCCCGAAGCCACCATTTATGATCCCAGCACATATTTTTTTAACATTACTGCATAAAAACATATTCATGAGTGTGGTTTTTTTTGAAAATCACACAAATTATATATTTGTTTTCTTACTAATCTATTTACTAAATTAATATGTAGTGTGATTTCTCTATACCACAAGTATTAAAGTAATTGATATAAGTCTATTAGATAAACAGAATAAAGTTTATGGACTGTTACCAAAATTACTTTCAAAGGAAATGTAACACATAAAGTGCTATGTTAATTGAAACGGAGGAAACTTGAAACCTATATGGTTAAAAGAACTACAGTTTCATATCCCAGAGTGAAGCAGGAGGTCAAGTGGCAGCTAGACTAGGAAAGCTCAGGCTGAGGCTGTAGATTCCCTACTCAAACCCATTGTGTCAGTTACATATTGGTAGTTAGCATCAATTTGAAACACACACACATACCACACACACACACACACACACACACACACACACACACAAGCACAGAAACTAAAGACCTAAGAGATGAGGTCTAAACAGGGCCTTTTGTTAAGATCACGTGCACTTAAAACAGACTGAACCCACTGAGACCCAAAGCTCACCAGAATCTTGAAGGTATAGGTGTTGCCAGAGCAACCCAAGCCTGTATTGCAACTGCCAATTGTTTTTGATCCTGTAAAATAATCTCCATGTCCCTAAACCTGCAACAGGTGAGCTCCCCAGAACAGCCCCCACCAGAACTCCCCTGTGTGCTGTGGCTGCAGAAAGTGATGGGCAAAGAAACTTCACCTGAAGGGTACCACAAGAGAGGGTGCCTTACAGAAAAGCACCCTCGGGGCCTGAGACAGGGCAGGAGGCGCCCACCTCTGTCCAGGGATGTGACAGTTGCTGTGAAATGGCGGGGGCCTGATGTGCATGTCCCCCTCCAAAAGGCAGTTTTCTCATGGGTACACTGGCGGTTTGCTCATTGTCAACTAGATGATCTGAGGTCAGAATTAGTTGTCTTTTAAATCATAGGTTGTCAGACAAAGAGAAGCCACATTCTTCCTCAAATAAGAGGATATGCACTATCCAGAGCTGAAATTTGAGCTGAGACCCATTAGAAGAGGAAGAAATGAAAAGATCTGGGGAAAAGGAAAGTGGAGATTGATAACTGTAAATTCTGAAAGCAAGAAAAATGTTCATGGCTAGAACACAGGCAGCAAGAGGGGACAAAATTATGACACGCAGGCAGTGTCCACGCTGAGGAGCTGGGTCCATTTGTGCAAAAGAAAGCCTTGGGGATCCTGAAGTAGAAAAGTTGTGCTGCTGGGTAAGGGTTTGTAACAGGCATGAAAGGAGACCAGGAGACCCAGCCAAGGGAAGAGAGCAGACTGCAGAAGACCAAGGCAGTTCCCAGCAGTGGAGCAGAGGAAATGGAATACAATGTATCACTCAATCCTTCATAAGAGATATGGAGGCCAGAGGATGATTCATAGGTCTGGGCATTGAGCAAATGGTCTCTGCAAAAGTGAGGGGCATGGTTTCCAAGAGGGAATCCAGGAGTGCTCTTTGGCCCAGGAATTGTGAAAATTCAAGTGGAATATTCCTTCCAAGTGGAAAGCCATGCATCTCAATGCTATTGCTGGAGTGAAACTGTAAGAAGAAGTGAGGAGAAATCTCATGAAAAAATTATGGACTGTACTAATGGATGTCAATGCTGAAATTCTCCTAAGAGAATAAAGGACTGCACAGGAGAAAACTGAGAGGGGAAAGAAACAGCAAAAGGTAATCTCTTGAAGGTCAAAGCATTTCAGGTAGGAGAGACTGGTGCTTCTGAGGTGCTTCTCAGCATCCAAGAAGGGGAGAATTAAAAGGGGCAATTGTGTGTGGAGCAGGGAAATTGTGTGTGGAGCAGGGAAATAACTAGTGATTTTGACTAGTTTGCATAGGGTTTGCATAGTTCAGGAAGTGTATCAGATGGATAGAGAGAACATACAAGAAGGAGATGGAAACAGCCTGCATGGATGACACCCCGCGTAGGATACAAGGCTGAAGGAAAACAGGTTGATGAGGAGGGGAGGTGTCGGCTCAGGGACCTTTTCATAGAGTTGATGTTCCAAGTGTTTTATTTGCCAGTAGTAAATTCCAGGAGAAATAAAAATATGATGGAAACAAATTTCCTGAGAAGGTCAGGTCAGGTTGAATTCAGATCCCATCAGGAGTAAGGCTTGCTTAAGATGAGAGCAAGAACTTGTATCTATGAGCAAGACACAGGCTGGGGAGGTTGGAATTGGACTTACACATAAGATGAATGCTTTACTGTTTGGTAACAGAGTTTAGAAGGCTTTCAAGTAATTTTTCCATTCGAATTTTACCTTTTGGGGGGAAGGCTGATACCCGTGTGTATGTGTGTGTGTGTGTGTGTGTGTGTGTGTGTGTGTGTGTGTATGTGCGTGCGCACAGACACATATTATTATGTATTGCTATGGCGCTCTTGACTGACATGCTACTTGTTTTATAATTGGCTTGGCCACAATTGATTGATTACTTTTTTTACAAAGGTTTGTATGAATTTCTCCAGAGGAAAAGTCAGAAGCCAGGAAAGTGTAAAAGCCCAGGCAATCTCTGGATGATACACTGTGCTGTATGCACAGAAGACATTTGGAAGAAAGGTATCAAGATGTCTACAACATATTGTCACATTTTGAGTGTCTACCTATTACTACTTAAGGTCTACTATCTTAATTGAAATCCTGGTTGTTTTCTTGTAGATGGCTTGGTGTTTTATATTTTACCCCATTAATGTCACCTCTTGGACAGTGGGCACCATGCCAGAGCCTGAGCATCAGAGCCCTGGTTTCCGGTGACTGTCCAGATGTTTGACGTTTAGGATTTCATGCAAAGGAAGGACCAAAAGACACCAGGTGTTTTGTTTGCAGTCAGATTTGCCTGTCCCAGTTTGTGGGTTCCAAAGCCCCCACGGGGAACAATGCCCCATTTGCCTTTCCATTTGGGGATTTTGTGAGTTCTTTCACAGCTGCTTAAATTTCTGGAAGCCTCATTGGCAAATGTGCATTTAATCACTGAGTCAAAATAATTAGTCTGAGCATTAAAATAATGGATTCCATTCTTTTCTTAAAATTAACTGTAAGTAAAAATAAATAAACTCAAACGCCAAGCTTTAATTTTCCTGGATGCTTGGTAAATTAAATAATTAGTTTCTTACTATATAACAATATGTGTGAGAAAGATAACAACAGGCTATAGCGATGCAAATCTAAAGAAAAAAATCTCAATACCTGATGTTGATAGAAATAACAGTGATTTAACAACATTGAGCTACCTACAAACCTCTTTCTGTAGCAGTTTAGAGATCCAAAACAAAATTATAAAAATGCAGTTGAGACTGAACAGGAGCAAATCCAAGGCATGATATCATGAATTATGTAGGTGCATCTGCGGTGCTTCACCCACCTGTCGGCAGTCATTTCTGTACGTTTTATGCATATGCATTCTGTTAAAGACTGCAGAAAGGGCACAGCCCATTTATATCTGCATGTGTTCTCATCACAGACAGAAGCTTGAAACATTAGCCTAAACCATATTTGCAAATTTGAATACTCAAAATAAATTCATGGCCTTGTGATAGGCCTGTAGTATCAGGACTGCCAGACTACTCAGAATTTATTAAAAGACCGACGACTAGTGTGATGATAGAATCCATTCTTCATGGCAAAAAGTTAGATTAAGTGCTTCTGTGGTGGCATTGCAAAACTAGAATTGACATGTGGCAAAATTTAAAAGAACTCCATTGATGAGAGTTCTGTCTTTTCTCTTCAGCTATGTGAGTCATCTGACATTCCATCATTAGTATTGAAATCTGTATGAAATGTGTTCTCTAGATTTTGACTCTAGTTTGGGTGCCCAAGCATTTTCTTTATCAAATCTGAATACTAATTAAGAGCAAAACAGCTATTTAAATCACAATCTAGATCTAAATGTGGATTGCATTTACTGGAGATCGATTGCATTTATTTTATTTTTGTTAATTACTTTAAAATTTTGTTGATTGTTGTTTACTGCCTCGTTGCATGACTTTGAATCAATTCATATCACTGCATTACTCATGATAACATTTGTACAGCAAATACCATCAGCTAATATTCCCAACAGCATGCTGACTCATCTGTCAACCAAATGAGGAGGCGAAATAAATTTAGATTGGCTTTGTAGGAGGGGGTGTGATGATCCTCCAGATATGTCCACAAGCTAACCGTCAGAACAGGTGACCATGCTACCCTAGATGGCAGCAAGGACTTTGTGGACATGAATAAGTTAAGCATTAGCGGGTGGGGAGGTTATACTGGATGATCTCTGTGTATCTGGTATAATCATGAGGGTCTCTCTAAGACCAAGAAAAGGTGGCCATGCCGGGTGGCCTTTGAAGAGGCAGGAAGGTCCAAGAGCCAAGGAACGCAGGTGGCCTTGGGAAATGCCAGGGCAAGGGCCCATCCTGAACTTTTCACATTGGCAATGATGCAGGGATTAGGAAAGGCTTTCAAAAGCTGCGGCATGTAATCGGTCATCACTGTCTTTGCAACTCAAGATGAACTTCCAGTTCCTTTCATGAAAGGATCATACTACCTGTATTCATAAGAATAACAGTGCTGAACCTAAAATGTCTTTTTTTATTTTTATAATTTTTAATATGTACAACTCATAGTGCATGTATTTAGCATCTTTTTACATACAACTGTTTGTATACAAAGTATATTTGTACAATTCAGGTCTTCAATCATGCATCTAGGAAAATGATATCCATCTCATTCAACCACCTTTTCTTTTTTTTAATTTTTTCTTTTCTCCCCCTCCCTCCCCCCCTTGCTCCCTCCCTTACCCTCCCTCCCCTTTGACCATTCTAGTGTTCCTCTAATCCTCCTATGTACCCCCATCCAACAATACTACGAACTAGACTCCTTAAATCAGAGAAAACATTTGGTACTTGGATTTTTGAGACTGACTAACTTCACTTAGCATTATGTCTTCCAACTTCATCCATTTACCTGCAAATGCCATTATTTTATTTTTTTTTATTGCTGAGTAAAATTCCATTGTGCGTATATACCACATTTTCTTAATCCACTCATTTACTGAGGGACATCTAGGTTGGTTCCACAACCTAGCTATTGTGAATTGCGCAGCTACAAACATTGAGATAGCTGTGTCACTGTAATATTCTGTTTTTAAGTCCTTTGGGAATAGACCCAGGAGTGGGATGGCTGGGTCATAGGGTGGTTCCATTCCCAGTTTTCCAAGAAATCTCCATACTGCTTTCCATAAAGGAAATGTCTTAACTTTGATTTTCATTGATCAGAAAAATATCACTTGCACCTTATGATCGAAAGGTATGAATTCAATCAATCCTGGAGCAGAGGGAGAAGACACGTATCACAGAACTTCATGGAATGCTAATGTCAGTGTGATCGTTCATGCTCTTCAGTGCTGATGGAGATGATATTGGTACCAGGTAATCAAAAACTACAGTGAGCCAGTGAAGGATCCCTGATTAGGAAGGGCTGTTGCAGCTAGCTGGAGGCCATGGGTTCCACCTGATGTGTATGTGACGCACCTGTGGGCACCCGAAAAGCTGAAGGTATATAACCGGGTGAAGGCGGTCCGAGTTAGGAGAACGGAGAATTCAGTCAGTCGGGCAGTCACTCGGTCGGTCAGAAGAATCAGAGCGGCCAGAACGTAGGCAGAGCGGTTACAGAAGAGAAACCAGATAGAAGAAGTAATGACTGGTCAGAGTTAGGCCGAGGCTCCTGAGGAAGACAGAAGACAGAAGAAAGAAGAAGGAAGAAAGAAGAGAGAAGAAAGAAGCTCTAATCTTTCTCTAAGCTAAGCTCTATCTTTCTTTCTCTCTAAGACTCTAAGCTAAGAAGAAGCTCTATCTTTCTTTCTCTCTAAGACTCTAAGCTAAGAAGACAAGAAGAAAAGCTCGCTTTAATCTTTCTCTCTAAAAATCTTTCTTTCCCTCTCTACAAGAAGAAAAGCTCGCTTTAATCTTTCTCTCTAAAAATCTTTCTTTCCCTCTCTAAGCTCTAAGAAAGTAGAAGTAAAAGTAGTAAAAGCTTTACTCTGCCTCCGAGATTTTTTCCCGGGTTACAGTACCAGGCAGCTTACAAGCCAGGGAGTATTTATGATAAAGATCACTTGGCTGAGTGGGCACCTTGTGCACTAGTAAACTTGATTCTAAGTAATATCCAAATCATATGTTGTACAAGAGCCATCAAATTAAGATGTGATATTATGCAAACCCAGGGACAGAGAATGCCATTTTATACTTCTCCTGTCCTCCCAGATTAAGAAGATACAAACGAGGATGAATCTGCAATGCACTCTGTGTTTCTTCTCCCTGCTAAGGGAAATGGTCTGTAAGGTAAATACTTTGAACATGCATGGTGCAGAATATGGTCTCAGGTGCCTGATGGCAGAGTTTTTCTGCTGTGCGTGAAGAGAATCTACAAAGACATAGCCATCAGAATGTTCCTTCTTGAGTTGTTAGTCTGTATGGAAATTTGGAGAAAGACCTTTGATATGAAAAACAAGGTATATATAAATATAAATATACTTAAGATATTAATATATGATGTGCAGATGAGGAATGTCAGGGATGCAGAAATATTTATCAGGGGAGGGATGTTATGTTTTAAAATATTAATAACTCTGTCTTTACACAGTATCTTTCCCTACTTCAACAGCCTTGCACGTGACTGACCACACACACTTGCAACATGTTTTACCTCAGAAGAGGGATAATGAGGCACAAATCTTGCTGTTGGAGGAATTATGGAGTAAACATTTTTACCATGAGCAATGAGGATTTGAAAAGCTTAGTCAAAACTCAAAGCCATGATTTTTATAGATTGCAAGAAGAAGTCCAGCGTGCAGCGGGGAAGAGGGTACCCAGTAGGGTGGGGCCCTTGAGATGGTTGGGGTGTCTCCCCAGGCCCAGGCTCAGTTAGTGGGCCAGGGTCCAGACACTGCGAATAAGGTGTGGGAAGGACAGCTGCACCTTCCATCCTTCCTGAGAACATCTTAGGAACCTCTGTGGCTTTACTTGATGTGAATCAGGGGCAGGGTGTAGGCAAACAGAGCTCTTGCATTCCTCCCCAGCCCACCCACACCTGCAAACCCCTCCGGGTCAGCCAGCGGCAGCAGCGGGGGTCTCTGTGGGTGAGTGAGCTGTCCCCTGGAGGCAGCACAGTCAGAGCAGGTGGTGGCTTTGTAGGGGAGGAACACCAAGCACGCTACCTCAATTCAATCTTAAAAACAATTTCATTATATAGTCTAGAAATTAGTGCTCTGATGTGCATGTATTAAATATTTGCTCTCAAATAGTTGGCTCTCTATTCAACTCACTGACTGTTTCTTTTGCTGAGAAGAAGCTTTTTACTTTGAATCTATCCCATTCATTGATTCTTGATATTAATTCTTGCACTACAGGATTCTTATTAAGGAACTTGGGGCCTAATCCGACATGTTGGAAATTGGAGCTTACTTTTTCTTCTATTAGGTGTATTGTCTCTGGTCTAATTCCTAGGTCCTTTGATCCACTTTGAATTGAGTTTTGTGCATGGTGAGAGATAAGGGTTTAATTTCAATTTGTTGCATATGGATTTCCAGTTTTCCCAGCACCATTTGTTGAAGAGGCTATCCTTTCGCCACTGTACATTTTTGGCGCCTTTGTGTTGTTGGAAGGGGGTACATAGGATCAGAGGAACACTAGAATGGTCAACGGAAAGGGAGGGGAGGGAGGGAGTAAGGGAGGGGTTGGAAAAAAAAAATTGGTGGTTGAATGAGATGGATATCATTATCCTAAATGCATGATTGAAGATCTGAATGGTACTTATATACTTTGTATACAAGCAGTTGTATGTAAAAAGATACTATACTTGTGCATGATGAATAAGTAAATAATAATTTAAAAAAGAAAAAAAAAGATAGCTGAAATTATATGTATTAGTCTCTGTGTCCTCAATTCTGTACCATTGGTCTACCAGTCTGTTTTGTGCCAATACCATGCTCTTTTTGTTACTATTGCTCTATAGTATAATTTAAAGTCTGGTATGGTGATGCCACCTGCTTCTCTTTTCTTGCTCAGGATTGCTTTGGCTATTCTGGGTCTCTTATTTTTCCAGATGAATTTCATGACTGCTTTTTCTATTTCTTTGAGGAATGTCATGGGGATTTTGATTGGAATTGCATTAAATCTGTATAATGCTTTTGGTAGTATGGACATTTTGACAATATTAGTTCTACCTATCCAAGAACAAGGTAGGTCTTTCCATCTTCTGAGGTCTTCTATAATTTCTTTTTTTAGTGTTCTATAGTTTTCATTATAGAGGTCCTTCACCTCTTTCGTTAAGTTGGTTCCCAGATATTTTTTTTATGCTATTGTAAAATTCCAAAAAAACAAATAACCCAATCAACAACTGGGCTAAGGAATTGAAAAGACACTTCTCAGAAGAAGATGCACAACTAATCAACAAATACATGAAAAAAATGTTCAACATCGCTGGCAATTAGAGAAATGCAAATCAAAACTATTCTAAGATTTCATTTTACCCCAGTCAGAATGGCAGCCATTAAGAACACAAACAACAATAAATGTTGGAGAGGATGTGGGGAAAAAGGCACACTCATACATTGCTGGTGGGACTGCAAAATGGTGCAACCGTTATGGAAGGCAGTATGGAGATTTCTTGGAAAACTGGGAATGGAACCACCCTATGACCCAGCCATCCCACTCCTGGGTCTATTCCCAAAGGACTTAAAAACAGCATATTACAGTGACACAGCCACTTCAATGTTTATAGCAACATAATTCACAATAGCTAGCTTGTGGAACTAACCTAGATGTCCCTCAGTTGATGAATGGATAAAGAAAATGTGGTACATATACACAATGGAATTTTACTCAGCAATAAAAGAAAATAAAATAATGGCATTCACAGGTAAATGGATGAAGTTGGAGAATATAATGCTAAGTGAAGTTAGTTAATCTCAAAAATCCAAATACCGAATGTTTTCTCTGATATAAGGAGGCTGGTTCACAGAAGGTGGTTGAATAAGATGGATGTCATTATCCTAAATGCATGATTGAAGATTTGAATGGTATGAATATACATTGAATACAAACAGTGTTTTGTAAAAAGATGCTCTATATGTTTATCATGAATTATAATGCATACTACTATTGTAAATACAACTTTGAATTTAAAAAAAAGTTCATTTTTTTGTTCTAGTCTAGAATGGAAGAGAAAAAAAAGAAAAAACTTTTCATGAAAGAACACCCTGACTAGGTATGACTTTTACTTTCTGAAGAAATTTTTTGAATTGTGAAATTCCTAACACGGCTCATCTTGCATATTTTCTAAAGGACATCTTTAAGCATTTGAAACTTACAGAATTCATTATGAATTACAATGAACAGAGAATCATGTTGCAAAGAAACCCTTCTGCTGCAGGAGAAAGCAGCTTCCACAGACTCAGCAGAAATGAACTCTGTAATTACAAGTTCTGTGGACAAAGATGGACTAGGGAAGCCAGGTGGGCTCTCAGAAGAGACTAGGACTTCTCCTCTCTGAATCAACACATGAAGGGCAAAGGAAACTAGAGCTTCTCAGCCCAGATGACAAAAGGAAGGAGAACAATTTCAACAGCTAGTACTAAATACCATTTTCTGTTTGTATAAACTGGCTTTAATATTATTGAAAATGTCTGAGAGGATAAGAGAAAATCAGTTTAAATCAAAAGCCAAAGACATTACAGAAAAGGAAATTCATTAAACATTAGTAGAAGTGGTTTTAAAAGTGCTTCTTTAGGCATCTATAAAAACATTAAATTCGTTCCTAGAAGAGTTTAAAATTACATTTGTACAGAATGACTGCATCAGATAGAAACAGAACCTTTTCCTTCTTACATGTAATGCACAGATGTGTTTGTATGTGTGCTGTGTGTGTATATGAAACACCAGACCGTGACTCTTCCTGGACACTTAGACATTCTGATTTTCAGTGAAATCAGCTCATACAGGTGATGTCAACTGGACCAGGGCCACTGGGTGCTGTTGGCCTGTTCTGATGGCCCCCAATCCACACACTTCTCCAGCCCCACCTTGGCACTGAGGCTGGCAGCTACAGTAGCACCCATCCTGTGCACAGGAAGTCCCTCTGACTCGGGCATTTGTGGTTTCGGGATCATCATGAGAGAAGAAAGTGTTTCTTCTTTTGAGGAAAGTCCTAGTTGCCTGCAGAACTAAAACCGAGGTAGAGAAACAAAAGCAAAAAGTACCTGAAGGCTCAAGGTTGGAAACTCATGAAAAGGCAAAATAAGCAGTTCAGGTGTGAGGGTGAGTAAATGCTATTTTCGAGTTTATAGATTTCAACCGTATCTTTCATAGATGAATAATGTAAATACCATCAATATTCTGACAACTTTCAAATTTAGAAGTCAGTACCTCTTGTCTCTCTAAAGTCCAAACTAGTAGGAACAACCAGAAACTCAAATTCCACCCTGGGATATCAATCCATCAATGAAACAAAACACAGAGTCCAGCAGAATCACAGTTTATGTTCATTTAAATGACAAACAATTCATTAGGGAAAACATAATTCTTGTTAGAAGGTGCTGGCATAACCAGATATCTTTGCAGAGAGAACTGTATCTTGATCCTCTATGACACATACAAAGGTTATCTTAAAATAGGAGAAAACCTAATCTCAGGCTTCCAAAACAAAGTTGAAGAAAATCTATAAGAATCTGGGTTAGACAAAGGTTGCTTGAATAAGTGAGGCAATCATGAAATTGAAGGAAAAAAATTGAAAAGATGGTCTGAAAAAAGTTTTAAAAAGTTTCCTATTAAAAGATGCAGTACAGAAACAGCTAAGCTACAGTCTGGAGAAAATATTTACAAGAGATTTGTCTGATAAAGACAGTGTCTAAATTGACCAAAGATTTCAGTACAATAAAACTAAGGCAGGCAACTCAATAAAAAAAAAAAAAAAAAAAATGGCCACAAACTGAATTTTAAAAGATATGCCAATGGACAGTATGCATATACAAAGGCTCAAAAAACAGTTGGGGAAGTAAATATTTAAGTCAGGATCAGACACATCTTCAACCCCCTTATGATGGAAGAAGAAAGCCCAGAAATTGGTTAGGTGCTGAGCAACTGGGACCAGCATACACTGCTAGTGAGAATGAAGACAGGCAGCTCATCCTTCTGCACCTGTGGTTGCCACGGGAATACAGGAGCAGAGCTGACCAGGTGCTCCATTGTTGGGCTTTGATTTGTACCAGAGCATTTCTGCTAAGGTCATGATTTGCAGGGGTGCTCCCCATAAGGCTGAGGGCACAGGGGGACCAAGCCAGAGCCCCACTAGCAGACTGCAGTCATCAGCCGCCCTTACTGCGGCCAAGGACGCCCCTGCCCCTGGCTTCTCTGAACCCTCTTTGGCCCCTTTCTCTTGCAGTTTGCTGCCGATTTTCACTGTAATCAGGTAGTTCTCCCCTCCACTTGCTTCTCTCCACGTTTCTCGCACACAGCATTTTCTCAAATACTGACCTTACCCTTTTACTACCTTGCAGGCACATTTTTCTTAGAAAACTAGACCAGCTGTCCTATGGCCCACCAACCCACTTTTAGGTATTTATTTAATCAGAAGAAAAACAAAAAGCAAGAAGACAAGTCTATACATAACCTTCTATATGAATATAGATGTAGTCACGATTTATAAGAGAAAAAAAATTGAACTATCAGTTGTTGTGTTTATAAATATATTATTATTTTCCATAATATGATGTTGAATAAAGTAGAAATTATTATGTGTGACCACAGGTGAATGAGGACAAATGCAAAAGCCTAAGACCCTATGATTTCACCTTCATAAAAAAAAAAAAAAAAAAAAGAAACAATGTCAAAAGAAAGAAATCAGTGATTGCATAGGACCAGGGTTTTGAGGAGAAGAATATCTAATGCTAAAAAGAATGACACTTAGTAGGATTCTGGAACTGTTGAGTTGATGATGGCTTCGTGACTATCTACTATTATCTAAATATACCAAATGACACCAGAAGTGTGATAATTTTATTATACATAAATTATAATTTAATGGAGGTAACTTGAAAGAAAATAATATGTGTGAATATAAATATATTCTATTTCCATTTATAATCTATACTTATGCTTACAAAATAAATTATTTATAATTTATAATGTATTTTAATTGTAACTGAAATGCTGGTGTTTTGTACAATAGTGCCAAATCAGTGGTACTAAATTGATGTGGACTGATGAAGACGTATTTTTGTCTTCTGTGAATTATGTCTACTATGTACCTTTTATACATGATTGAGTTGAATGTGCACGTTCATGCACTTCTCAAAAATGTCTTTAACGTTTAAAATGTAGCTTTGTCACTGCTTTCCTCATTACCAGAGATATTCAAATGCTCTGTTCTCCATGTTACCTATGAATTTTTATTAAATAAAAGGAAGATAAAGAAATGTCAGAAAATGTAATTACTGCTTATGGCACAAAACCAATCCAGAGCGGTTCCAGGAGGGAGATGGTTCAAGTGTGACCACAGGAAGAAAGGAGCCTGCATGCAAATGGCATGAGGAGCTTGAGAGTTGCTCGGTCAGTTTGAAGGAACTTCAGTGTTCCCGTCTGCCATCGTGACCGCATGTGACAACAACACTAAACGTAACATGTTTGACAGTCCAGTCATTTTTCTTACTCTGACCCTCATCCACTGTTGGCTGTATGTGGACACCAAGAGTCAAGCCATGGCCGCACTTTGCAGTGTCTTCGTCTCCCGCCCCACTCTCTGTGTTTTTTGGCCCAGGCCCATTGATGTGGCACAGCGGTGAGAAGCCATTTGGTACTTCTATCATTTTTGCTTTGGACAACCTGACCTGGGAAGCTTAGCGGCCGAAGTCACTTCTTAGAACATTTCTCTGAAATCTTAAAGTGTAAGTGAAAAAAAACATCCCCTTAATCTTTTTTTAAAAATAGACAAGATGTAATTAATTCCTTTAAATAGGGCTTAGTGCTTCCCAGAAAACAACAGAAAATTTAACAACAGGAGAAATGTTACTCAGAACATGTAATTTCTTTCTGTAAAGTATTTGTAAATAGTCTGTTGTATTTTAAGTAGGCAGTTAGCAAAGAACCAAGATATTTTTAGTAGCCAAGCATTTTTAGGTCAGTATTTTTCGTGCATGCCCCAGTATAGGATCCAAATAAAATGACCTGTTGAAAAGTAATTCATTTTTCCAATATTATTATAGTATGCCATTGTAGTCACATATAATTGCTGAATTATACAAAGATTTATTTTTCCTTATTTCCTTACTGATGATACCTCATTCAAAGTATTACTTCTTTAAAAAGACTGTCTGCCAAACTATAGTGAAATAAAGAACCACCTTTATTTTACAACCAAGATATTTTTAAAGTTCTTTAACTCTATGGCTTTGTCTCTCCTATCAGAAATTATTAAAATTTTCGCTAAGCCCTTAAGAAGTACTGCAGATCACAGTGAATCTTGACTGTTAAATTTGGCTTTTGCTACTCTGAACCATGTTACCCACCTTATTTTGCCTATTCCTAAGAAGTAAGTTTCAGAGAACAAACTCAGAGGCTGTAACATGAATACACACAGACAGAAATAGAATACTGTTTTGGTATTGTCTGTGCCCACAATACAATGTCATGATCCCTTGAACACCCTGTGACCCTGACAAGTATTATATGAGTGAATGAATGAATGAATGAACACTGTCTCCAAAACTTCTTTTTATCCAAACAATCAACATTCAGTGTCCTCAAAAGACTGAAATTTCTCAACCTTGGCTATGCACCAGAGCTGACAGGCTGAATTCAATTTTATCAAAATGTAATGTTACATTGGCTTTTAGCACGATTTACCCTGTGCATTTCACATACCTAGATAGATAATTTTGTAAAATTAAAGGAGTCACAAACTTGGCAGTATTAAAAAACTATTGGATATATTTAAATGAAATATTTAAATAAAACTTTGCTTTCTAGGAATATCAAATCTATTAAAAGCTCCTGGAATTACTGTTGCCAGGAAGAATTCTGAGAAAACAACTTCTGTATACCTACAGGTCATGATCCCTTATGGTGAGTCCTGAGGAGTCAGTCTACATAGAAGACAAGATGAGGAAGGACACGTTTGCTTTGGTTATACTGAAATAACTTAAAATTATCTCACTTAATAATAACATGTTTTTATTTACTGGTAGTCTCATTTCTATAATAATATTCTTGTAGTGTTCCTACCTACTTTTATGTTCTTTTATTTTGAACATATGTGCTATGAAAATTAGTGTATGCACTTACTAGATCACAATCTGAGAGTACATTCTAAAACCTAATTTGAAATTTCAGTGCTGATCAGTGACGATGGGACTTCCCAAAGCTTCATGCAAACTGAGACAATGAATGTATACATTATCTCTTTTTCTCTATTTCACACATACTTGGTATAGATATATTATATATACATTATATGTAAATATATAGAGATAGATTTTTTTCTCCTAGAGCTTTTTAAAAAGTCAATATAACAGAAAGAAACAAAAGATTTTTTTTTTAGATTAAACCAACACATGGAGAAAAACAAACCATATTTTTCTTTTTTGTTAAAAATTAAAACTACAAATAAGTACCACACCTAAAATTTCATCACCCGAAATCATGTTTGTTATCCCAACCCTCATTTTGACTGAATGTCTTCCAGAGTTCATTGTTGAAGGTGCCCCTTCTTTCCTATTTAACAAACTGGGACGTTCTGCCCTGAGCTTGGGCAGCGGCCTTGGGTAGAAGTGACCAGGCGCTGCGGGAGCCCTTGTGACACACGCGTTCTCACTGTTCTTCATGAATCATGCCACCCGGTGTTTGGATGGAACATAACAAATTATAGGGTATGGCTTCTGGCCAACCAGAAATTGCCTTTACTTATTTTAAGACACCATCATTAGTAGATCCTCCTGGATGTTATTTATCCACCGCCCACGCTGAGTCCTTAATCACTGCATTTTTCTTTCCCAGTTCTTGGAATGTGACATAAAAAAGAGTCAGTCTGAGGCTTATAAAGAATGTTCTTCTGCCTCGAGGCAGTTAGCACTTTCTCCTTTTATGCATGTGGTGTTACCCGCGCGCGCGCGCGCGCACACACACACACACACACACACAGAGTTGCTTTCCTTTCACTCCCAGCTCCTGCTCATTCAGCTCCCTTGCACACTTGGCTGTGTACAGCAGGAAGCCCGGCTTCACCTCAGAGTCTGGAGTCCCAGTGAGTAAGAAGAGCGTTTCCCCATCACTGCCAGATTTCATGTGGGAAGAGGCAAAAGTGGTTTGTGTTCCTTCTTGGGGGAGGTGGGACACTGTGCCCCATCCGGTCCTTGCAACTGTACCTCTGCCCACACTGATCGTCGGCAAGTACTGCTCTCAGCCATCGCTTCCCCAAACCGCACAAGCTAGCTTGAGGTTCCCAGAGCTGAATTCAACAAAAACCAGCATCTGGTCACACGTGTCCTCCCGCACACCCTCCAGGCTTGACACCTACACGCAAGGGCGCAAAGCTCCTCTTTTCCCCTTGATGAAATAATTTGATCGTTTTTAGCAGTTCACAGCAGATTTTCTCAAAAATATGTGACTCTGATGATGGAAATTTGCTGCACTTGGCACTTCTGCCCATGTCCACAGTCTCTTGGCCTGGGCGGCTTAACTTCTGCCACAGTAGCTGATTTCCCACGAGTCCCAGCCCTCCCCACTCTCCTCTGCTCCCTTCTGTTCTCTCCTAGTTGTCTGTGTTTGCTGAGGCCTTTGATCTTTTGGGCTTTACTTTAGTCCTTTATGAAGAAAATCTTAGCTATGACAGTGTGGTTTGTTCTGACTGTGTAGTTTGCTTTACATATATCATGAAAGCAAGTAGGAATGGCTTTCCAAAATCCCCGCTTCCTAAGTTCTTCCAGGTGTTTTCAAATCCTTTCAACATGGATCATAGCCAAGTTTCCAAGCTGCCTTCGCAGGCATTTTCCTAGACCTCTTCAAGAAGAAGATTTATGAATGAAATAAACAACGGTGCCCTGGTTTCAAAGCACCCAGTTAATGAGGAGGTGTTCCAAAGTAGAGCAGAAATGGGCATGCAGGAGAAGATTTCATGAAGTGCCGATGGTGATCTTGCCACAATCACAGCTGCTCCCTGGTCCACTCCACACGCCGCGTCATCAGGTGACACTCCCTGAACAGAGTGATCTACTGCCTTCATGTGAGAACTGTGGCTTAAAGGTTGCCCTGGTTTGTGTGAGTTAATAAATTGATGAGGCACTAAAAAAATTGGGTTCCAGAAAAAGGCGACTAAGACATAGGGTGGCAGGCATTAGCAGGAGGAATAGAGGCCATGGTCCTAAAGGAGTGAAAACTGTGTCAGAAATGCAAAGGAAAGGCAAGAGGAGCCTCTGATGTCATTCCTGAAAGCCGCACTCTCTGCACCCTGTTCAGACACGGAGCGCACTTGGGAAAGCATCTTGGTTCTGACTTCTCCTCCCACCAACCCACCCCTGCCCTGCATTACTCCATAGCAGCTTCCTCAACACTGACAAGGTACAGGTCAAGGTGAAATGCAAGTCGATATCCCTGCCTTGATGAAATAATTTGATTATTTTTAGCAGTTCACAGCAGATTTCCTCAAAAATAGCTGGCTCTGATAATGGAAATTTGCTGCACTTCCTCATGCCAGGATGGGACTTTGAGATTTTGGATTTTCTTATGGTAAGAATGAAGGACACTGTCACACCCAAGACCCCAAAGCATGCCATAAGTGGACCCTTGTCACTCTCACTGGCCAGCCACTGTGGGAGGAGTCTCACATGCAGTGGCTCCTGCACCAGAACCTCAGTTAGGGAGGGTGCTGGACTCCCCAGGGGGAACCCACTGCCTGTTCCGAGGGCGCTCATTGACACCCACAGGTGCTTTTGGAATAATCAACTACTTTGCTCTTTACCTTCTCCAAGGACAGGAATAAGGTCAAAGATTTACAGAAACATCTTAGATTCCTTTGTATTAATTGTCATTTGGCATTTTATGGTTACTATATGGAAATATCCATTGAGCACCTGCCAGATACGCTACATACTCAAGACATAAAGGGAACAAAATAAACACTAAGATCATTCAAGAATCTTACAAAGTAAGAGGAGGCAAATAAAACCTCATCAAATTGTTATTTCCCAACTAAAAAGATCTCAAACTCTGGTAAGAACTATGGAAAACCATTACCAGGTGTGATGGGACTAGGTCAGGAGGCGTGGGCAGAGCCAGTGGGAGGGAGTCGGAGGACAGCGATGTTACCTGAGGACCTACGAAGGAAAGGAGTCCCCCAGGAAGCTGGCTCAGCAGTTCCAGCACTGCATGGGAGAACGTGGATGGGAAAAGAGTGGGGGTTTTGGGGAATCTGGCAAAGAGTCTTACCTGCTGGGGGCACAGGGAGAGCCAGTGATCTGAGGATGCAGCCGGCAGGACACTCAGGCCTTCAAAACCCCGTAGAGGTCCCTGGTCTTATCCTCTACTTAGACATTGGGACACTGTTCACCTGAAAAGCCAGGCAGAGAAAGTTTAGAGGCAGACGTTACCCAACCATTTCTTCTATCATTTTTAGTACCTAAGAAGTCTGTTCATAAACATAAAAAGAGAAGACCAAAATCATTTTTGACTTAGTGTATAAGAGGCCTATTACATAGTGGTTTGGATAAAAGTTTTAAAAACTGAAGGTACATTTGGAGGATAGAATGTTTCACATTTATCTATACACAAATATAAGATTTTATCTTTAACAGATATTTTTTCTTAAAGTCTACTAAATAGCTATCTTAAAAAGCTACCTGACTGGTGTGTGTTTAGTTCAGCTGGGTTTGCATATCTAAAAATGATCTTGCTATGCCATAGTTGTAGATTTATAAATGGCATTGCCTTCATGTCCTGGTGACTAGATAATTAGGACCAAATAGGAGTATTAGATAACTTCTCAATCTAATTTTATTCATATAGTTTTGTCTAAGAGTAATTAAAGATTCTGATCTTCCATTTAAATAAGAGATTTATTACTCTTAAGCATTGAGATGATTATCAGAAAGTCTTGGTAGCAATGAACCCAGTTTGCAATGACTTGAGTTTGGAAGTTCTCGGGCTGACACACCTCCCACAAGCATTTGCAATCTGTTGGCAGCTGTCGAAAGGGACTGCCACCCAAATCTCGTGATGTGGCATTTCTGGGTGACACAGAGACATGCAGTCCTTAGTCCTAATGATTTCAGCACCATTTTGGCTTGAGTCCGTTTTATGTCCAACTGTTACTCAAAGTGCTGGTTTTGCCCCTTGCTTGGAACAAAAATGGGGTTAGTCTTTTTTGATTCTCCCCATAGCCTGGCAGTTCCCTCCTGCCTTCAGCTTGCAGCACTGCACGTCCCCGTACTGTCTGCTCATTGGCTCTGGGAGTCTGGATCTATCTCTGGTGGACCCTGAGTCACTTCTGGGCCCCTCTCAGGACAGCAGGGCCTCTAGGATTCTGTCTGACAGCGGCAATGTCGCCCTAGAATCTCACCACTACTGCCTGTGGCAGGGGAGAGCCAAGGTCAGCCAGACTTCCTCCCAAACCTCACCAGAGCATCTGGGGCATCTTCAGTGGCCTCAGGTAACCAAATCTGAAGGTCGTTGTAGGATTCTCTCTCTGTCCATCTGGAGGTGTGATGCTCACTTCCGAGGATCAAACTCTTTGCTTCCGTTCCCCCTTTATCTCCCCTCTCCTGTTGGTTAGGAAGAGGCGAAGGGAAGGGACAGGGACAATCTAAGGACCTGTGTCTCCAAGCTGTTATTCGTGCCACGTTCTTGAAGTTTGAAACTGTAAACCACGTGCTGAATCCTCTGATTCCCTTTTCAATTCTTCCTGACTCAGAGGATTTCGACCTCTAGGTGGAAAGGACCAGTGTGATGGGCAGAGCAGATGGAGAGCAGGGACACGGGGCATCATCCGTGGATGACAGACTCAACCCAAGCAGGGACAAAGGGTGAGGCCACTCGTTGTCTGGATTTCAGCACAGGGAGAATCTAGAATTGCCCGTTGATGCTGCGCGGCTCCTGGGTTTTGCTAATGTGATGGAGGGGCAAGAAGCTGAGCTCACAAGGGCCTGCTGTCTTCAGGTCTAGCCGTCCTTCCTTACCTCACCCTGCAGCGTTCACTCAACTTCCCTTTGAGAAAACACCCAGGACAATTTTCCTGTTTAAAAAGCAGAAAGGATACATCAGATGCACACGTGTGTGCCCACAGGCACAACATCTGTAATTTCCTGCTGGCCTATTTCAAATGCATTCAATACATACATATTACCACATAGAAGGTTTTTGGTGAACTTGGATAACTAAATTCTATACCTGTACCTGAAATAGCTAGATGTCTAATTTCAACTGTGATTTATTTTGTTATACATATTTAATTAACATGGAATATAAATGGCACAGTAATGTAGACTTACAGTGCACGTCCACTCACGTAATGCCATTTCGTTCAAGCTACTCACTTCTATCCGTGGCATCACTGTGAGTCTTCCAACACTCTTTCTTCAGAGTACATTTTCTTCCACCTCTCTGAGCTCCTTGATTGACAATACCTTTTCAGTTTGTGACTGAAGGTGTCGCTGGATATTTCAATCCAGATGCAAAATACTCACCATGACAGTCAGGGTCTATACAACATGACCATTTACTGCTCTGATGTTAATGATCTTTGAAATTTTATAAGAGATATTTGATGGCAGGAATGAAAGCTACCTAAGTCTAGATTGAGACGGTTCCCTGTTTATCCATTCTACCAGGAGTCCTGCATGCGCCCCTAAAAGGACCGCCCATGCCTTTTCAAACTGTCTTCTCTGAAGCAAGTGGCGTATATCATATAAATTCAAATTTGAGAAAACTTCGAGCATTTCAAGGACTTTTGGTTCTGAGAGCTAATTTAAGAAATAGTTTTCAGCATTATATTGTTTTCCTCAGGCAGCCACATTTGATGCCACACAGCAGTGAAATCTACCAACACACATTTGTCTTTTCGCAGTGGAGGCTGGAAGTCCAAGGTCAAGACTGGTTCAAGGCTGGTGCTTGGGAGGCCACTCCTTGGCTGATAGTGGCTGGCTCCTCCTGGGTCACCTGGCTTCTCCACCTGTGTCCTAATCTCCAGTTCTCTCTCTTTTTTTTTAAATAGTAGTATGTATTACGATTCATAGTGCACATATATAGCATCTTTTTACATACAACTGTTTGTATACAAAGTATATAAGTACCATTCAGGTCTTCAATCATGCATTTAGGATAATGATATCCATCTCATTCAACCACCTTTTCTTTTTTTTCTTTTTTTGACCCCTCCCTCCCTTCCCCTCCCTCCCCTTTGACCTTTCTAGTGTTCCTCTAATCCTCCTATGTACCCCCATCCAACAACACTGTGAACTAGTTTCCTTATATCAGAGAAAACATTCAGTATTTGGATTTTTGAGATTGGCTAACTTAACTTAGCATTATATTCTCCAACTTCATCCATTTACCTGCAAATTCCATTATTTTATTCTCTTTTATTGCTGAGTAAAATTCCATTTTGTATATATACCACATTTTATTTATCCACTCATCTACTGAGGGACATCTAGGTTGGTTCCACAACCTAGCTATTGTGAATTTTGCTGCTATAAACATTATATCAGCTGTGTCACTGTAATATGCTGTTTTTAAGTCCTTTGGGAATAGACCTAGGAGTGGGATGGCTGGGTCATAGGGTGGTTCCATTCCCAGTTTTCCAAGGAAACTCCATACTGCTTTCCATAGCGGTTGCACCATTTTGCAGTCCCACCAGCAATGTATGAGTCTGCCTTTTTCCCCACATCCTCTCCAACATTTATTGTTGTTTGTGTTCTTGATAGCTGCCATTCTTAGTGGAGTGAAATGAAATCTTAGAGTAGTTTTGATTTGCATTTCTCTAATTGCCAGCGATGTTGAGCATTCTTTCATGTATTTGTTGATTAGTTGTGTATCTTCTGAGAACTGTCTTCAATTCCTTAGCCCATTTATTGATTGGGTTATTTGTTTGTTTGGTGTTAAGTTTTTTGAGTTCTTTATATATTCTAGAAATTAGTGCTCTATCTGAAGTGCATGTATTAAATATTTGTTCCCAATTAGTTGGCTCTCTATTCACCTCACTGATTGTTTCTTTTGCTGAGAAGAAGCTTTTTAGTTTGAATCTATCCTATTCATTAATTCTTGGTATTAATTCTTGCGCTACAGGATTCTTTTTTTTTTTTTTAATATTTATTTATTTACTTTAGTTGTACAAAATGCAATGCATTTATGTTTATGTGGTGCTGTTTTTGTTACTATTGCTCTATAGTATAATTTAAAGTCTGGTATGGTGATTCCACCTGCTTCTCTTTTCTTGCTCAGGATTGCTTTGGCTATTCTGGGTCTCTTATTTTTCCAGATGAATTTCATGATTGCTATTTCTATTTCTTTGAAGAATGACATTGGGATTTTGATTGGAATTGCATTAAATCTGTATAATGCTTTTGGTAGTATGGACATTTTGACAATATTAATTCTACCTATCCAAGAGCAAGGTAGGTCTTTCCATCTTCTGAGTTCATCTATAATTTCTTTCTTTAGTGTTCTATAATTTTCGTTATAGAGGTCTTTCACCTCTTTCGTTAGGTTGATTCCCAGGTATTTTTTTTTTTTGATGCTATTGTAAAATGGGTAGTTTTCGTCTTTTCCCTTTCAGAGTCTTTGTTGCTGATGTACAAAAATGCCTTTGACTTATGTGTGTTGATTTTGTATCCTGCAACTTTGCCAAATTCATTTACTAGTTGTAAAAGTTTTCTGGTAGAGTTTTTTGGGTCTTCTAGGTATATTATCATGTCATCAGCAAATAGTGCTAATTTGAGCTCTTCTTTTCCTATCTGGATCCCTTTAATTTCTTTCGTCTGTCTAATTGCTCTGGCCAGAGTTTCCAGCACCATGTTAAATAGCAGTGGTGAAAGGGGGCATCCCTGTCTTGTTCCAGTTTTTAGAGGGAATGCTTTCAATTTTTCTCCATTTAAGATAACGTTAGCTCGGGGCCTTGCATAAATAGCTTTTATAATGTTGAGATATGTTCCTGATATTCTTAGTTTTTCCAGTGTTTTGAACATAAAGGGGTGTTGTATTTTGTCAAATGCTTTTTCTGTGTCTATTGAGATGATCATATGATTTTTATCTTCAAGTCTACTGATGTGGTGTATTATGTTTATTGATTTCCGAATGTTGAACCAGCCTTGCATCCCTGGAATAAACCCCACTTGATCGTGGTGCACTTTTTCATATGTTTTTGTATCCGATTTGCCAGAATTTTGTTGAGGATTTTTGCATCTATGTTCATTAAAGATATTGGCCTGAAGTTTTCTTTTTTGGATGCGTCTTTGCCTGGCTTTGGAATTAATGTAATATTGGCCTCATAGAAAGAGTCTGGAAGAGCTCCCTCTTTTTCTATTTCTTGAAATAGTTTGAAGAGCATTGGTATTAGTTCTTCTTTGAAATTCTTGTAGAACTCCACTGTAAATCCATCAGGTCCTGGACTTTTCCTTGTTGGTAGATTTTGATGATGTCTTCTATTTCTTTGCTTGTAATTGATCTGTTTAAATTGTGTATAGCCTCCAGTTCCAGTTTAGGCAAATCATATGACTCAAGAAATCTGTCAATGCTTTCAATATTTTCTATTTTATTCGAATACAAGTTTTCAAAGTAATTTCTAATTATCTTCTGTATATCCGAGATGTTTGTTGTGATATTCCTTTTTTCATCACGAATGTTAGTAATTTGAGTTTTTTCTCTTCTTCTTCTTTTTTTTTTTTTTTAGCATCGCTAAGGGTCTGTCAATTTTGTTTATTTTTCCAAAGAACCAAATTTTAGTTTTGTCAATCCTTTGAATTGTTTCCTTAGTCTCAATTTCATTAATTTCTGCTCTGATTTTAATTATTTCCTGTCTTCTACTGCTCTTGGTGTTGATCTGTTCGTCTTTTTCTAGTGCTTTGAGGTGTGATGGTAAGTCATTTATTTGTTGTTGTTTTTTTTTTTCCTTTTAAGGAATGAACTCAGTGCAATGAATTTTCTGCTTACCACTGCCTTCATAGTGTCCCAGACATTTCTATATGATGTATCTGTGTTCTCATTTACATCTAGGAATTTTTTAATCTCCTCCTTGATGTCTTCTTCAACCCCTTGTTCATTCAGTAGCATGTTGTTTAGTTTCCAGTTGCTGGAGTAGTTTTTCTTATTCCTTGTTTTGTTATTGATTTCCAATTTCATCCCTTTATGCTCTGATAGAATGCAGGGTAGTATCTCTTTTTTTTTATATTTGCTGAGAGTTGCCTTGTGACATAATATATGGTCTATTTTGGAGAAGGAGCTATATGTTGCTGAGAAAAAAGTGTATTTGTTTACTGAGGAATGAAATATTCTATATATGTCTGTTAGGTCTACGTTATTAATTGTTTTAAGGAGGCCTAAAGTTTCTTTGTTTAGCTTTTGTTTGGATGATCTATCCATTGTTGAGAGAGGTGTGTTGAAGTCCCCTAGAATAACTGTGTTGTGGTCTATTTTATTCTTGAACTTGAGAAGAGTTTGATGAATGTAGGTGCTCCATTATTTGGGGCATATAGATTTATGATTGTTATATCCTGTTGATAAATGGTTCCTTAAGTAGTAAGAAATATCCATCTTTGTCCCTTTTGATTAGCTTTGGCTTGAAGTCTACCTTATTTGATATGAGAATGGAAACCCCTGCTTGCTTCCGCAGCCCATGTGAACGATAAGACTTTTCCCATCCTTTCACCTTCAGTCTATTGATGTCTTTTTCTTTGAGGTGTGTTTCTTGGAGACAGCAAATTGTTGGGTCATTTCTTTTAATCCATTCTGATAATCTGTGTCTTTTGAATGGAGAGTTTAGGCCATTAACATTCAGGGTTATTATTGAGATGTGATTTTTATTCCCATCCATTTTTATTTGTATTATGGTCTTTAGATTGATTTGGTTTCTCTTCTGGTTGGTATTTCCCTTAGTTTAATATCTCCCTTTGTTGATTTTCATTGTTATTTTTCTCTTCTTCTTCATGAAAAGTTTTGCCCAGGATGTTCAGAAGTGCTGGCTTTCGAGTTGTGAAATCTTTTAACTTTTGCTTGTCGTGGAAGGTTTTTATTTCATCTTTGAATCTAAAGCTCAGTTTTGCTGGATATAAGATTCTTGGTTGACATCCCTTTTCTTTCAGAGCTTGAAATATGCTATTCCAGGATCTTCTTGCTTTTAAGGTCTGGGTTGAAAAATCTGAACGTAGTCTGATTGGTTTCCCCCTATATGTAATCTGCTTCCTTTCTCTTGTGGCTTTTAATATTTTCTCCTTGCTCAGTATATTAGGCATTTTCATTATAATGTACCTTGGTGTGGATCTGTTGTGATTTTGTATGTTTGGTGTTCGGTAAGCCTCTTGAACTTGGTTTTCCCATTAATTCCTCCAGTTTGGAAAATTTTCTGTAATTATTTCATTAAATAAATTACTCATTCCTTTGGCTTGAAACTCTGCCCCTTCCTGTACCCCAATCACTCTTAAGTTTGGTATTTTTATGTTGTCCCATAATTCTTGGATGTACTGTTCTTGATTTCTTATGATTTTTGCTATGTAATCTAGATTTTTCTCTAGGATATACATTTTGTCTTCATTGTCTGAGGTTCTTTCTTCCAAGTGGTCTACTCTGTTGGTGATGCTTTCAAATGAACTTTTATTTTGGTTTATTGCTTCTTCCTTTTCTGGAATTTCTGTTTGGTTTCTCTTTAGAGCCTCTATCTCCCTATTGAAGTAATCTTTTATTTCCTGTATTTGAGTTCTTGGTCAAAATGCTCTTTTACCGCCTGTATTTGCTCCCTCATCTCATTTTTTAGTTTATTCTTAAGTTCCATAAACATTTGGAATATGTAATTTTTAAATTCCATCTCTGGCATTTCACCAACTGTGCTTGCCATTGAATCTACAGAGGAGGTATACTGATTTGTTTGTGTCACTTCCTTCCCTTGTTTCTTCATATCACTTGTGTGTCTTTTCTTCCTGCACTGTGGGACCTTGACTATTTAGATTATACCTTGAAGCCTTATGTTGCTCCTGTAGTACAATGCTATCAGATCCCCTTATAATTCCTTTACACTTTAAAATCTAACATTTTCTATTCAGAAAATCCCAGTTTGATCACAATGTACAGATTTAGTTAGCTCAGATATTGTTTCCAATTTATTCTGTACACTTCTGATGGGGTTTTATAGTTTCAAGTATTGGAAACAGAGGTGATATGTTTAGGAAGAAGGAAGTGAGTGTATTGAATTGTTCTTTCTTAGAAAGTATGAAAAGAGAGTTCTATGGAAGTGGTTTAGTATCAGCAGACGAGAGAGGAAAGAGAATGGAGTGAACGATTAGGTGGAAAGACCAATTTATATATAAACCTAACTTATGCAGCCATTGAGAGAAGACATACAGATGGAAAAGAAATAAATGACAAAAGAGTAGGAATTAGTGTAAGAGAGAGGAGAGAGTGAATCAAGAAAATAGAGAATAAACTATATATAACACCACTTTGCTATATAGTTCAATTGTGCCCATTCTAGAAATCCCAATTTCTGTGTATAACTTGTTTTTGCCTCTGTTGAGTATGCAATGGCAGGGTGTAAATAGGGAAGATGAAGGAAGAAGAAAAGATACAAAAATGAGAAGGAAGAAAAGAAAGAAAGAAAAGAGGAGCAGAAGCAAACAAACACACTGTCAATCAAAACAAAAAAAAACAACAAAACAAACAAACAACAACAACAACAAAGTCAAACCCAGGAACAAGTCTTAAACAAAACGGACCCTGGGAAGCCCTTCTTTTTTCCCCTTCCAGTTTAAGCCATTGTCTCCGATCACGTCCAGACTGTCAGTGTTCCTATTACTGGAGTCAAGGCTGCACCTTTGGCCAGTGGCAGAATGGCACAGCAGAAGAGTGGCTCAGGGGGATTGTGTGTCAGCAGATGAATGGTACCAGGAATGGGGCCCTTCAGAAGGCACCCTTTCCCCACGCCCACCCACAGTTGTAGTTTCTTGGGGCCGCTGTGCCGGCCTCAGACACGCCCTCCCCTGCTGGTTGCCTGAGCCTCACCCAGGTGTGTGCTGTTCTCAGAGTGCTGGCGGATCCCTGCATGTCTGCAGCTGCTCTTCCTTTCTGCCTTGATCCTTTGTCAAGGTCAGCCACTGCCTCCTCAAAGATGGCAGTGCTCTCCTCCCGCTCAACAGCAGTTCATTTTCTCCAAATTTGGTCATAATCTGAGCTTTTGGGATTAGGATTAAGGAAGACATTATTGGGTACATGATGTAAGGTTAATTACTTTAAAGTATCAAATATCAGTACTATGTGAAAAAAATAACTTAGAGCTTCTAGGAGAATATAATCTAATGATGTTGTGTCAACTTAAGGTTGCAAAGGACGGACACCTTAAAATACACTGCTTCAAGACAACTCTCTTTTTCTATGTGCCCTTTATATATTTAAAACCAGAAAAAATTTTAAGTTCTACATCCTAAAGCTTCTAATAAGGAGAAATTCAATATCAAACTTTTAAAAAGATAGAAAAGGAGGAAATAATTTGCCCACATCTTAAGGAAATTATTGCATTTGTCTTAAATATATGCCAAATATATTGACAGAAATGTGGGAATAACTAATTTGATTATTAAAATTATGTAAATTTCTTTTAGTAAGTCATACGTTAATAAATGCCCTTACTAAAAGTCATTGTAGAATATTTTACTCAGTTCAGATGGAAAACATGAGCAAAATAAGATACCATAGTAAAATAAAACATTGCACTAGCAGTTAGTAGAGAAAAAACCTCGTATATATGATCATAGAAAATACACAGTGCATTTATTTTCCTAGGGAAAAAAAATTCCTTTAACAAGCACACAAATTAACAGAATCTTTCTCAGACCTCTCAATAACTCATTAAAGAAAGAGATCCACAGTCAATGGAAAATGAACTCTAAGCAAGTTTTATATGAACATATTAAGGAAAATTTGGCCAAATCTAAAAACAGCTTCATATCATTTTCCTATAAATTTGCCATCAAGTGTCAATATTTCCTCAAAAATGTGATTTAAGCAGTGGAAATAAGATCATCGTGGCAAATACCATTATCCTGAATATGATGCTTATAATTTCTACTTATTTTTCTTTCAATATTTTATTATGAAAACTTCTAACATAAATGATGAAAAAATTTTACTGTGCATGGCCCTGTACTGACGCTAGACTTTACAATTTCCATTTTCCTAATGTTTGCTTCATTGTGTGCGCATCCACCTGGCCTTCCCTCTGCCATGGTTGATCCACCTGAGTTTCAGATGTCTTTGGTGAGTGGCTCACCAGCAGACCCCATGCTTCAGCCAGCACGTGACCTAGGGCAACGGGTGGGCAATGTCTCTCAGGCTTGGCCTGATTCAGCCTTTCTCTTGAATGTGATTTATTTTTCTTTTTTTTTTTTTTTTTAAATATTCACTTATTTGTTTTAGTTATACACAATGCCTTTATTTTTACGTGGTGCTGAGGATTGAACCCGGGCTGTGCACATGCTGGTCAAGCACTCTACTGCTGAGCCACAACCCCAGCCCCATGGATGTGATTTCTTTTAGTCCGAATCATGCAGATGGTACTTTCTACATCTGGACCTTTCTGCTATGGTCCATGAATCTCAGAGAGCGAGCAGCCAGGATGTTTTCCACCATCACCTGCGCTCCACCCTGCTGGGATTCCATCCCAGTATTTCCTCCTGGTGGCACCAGTGCCTTCCCACGCTCCTCCTCCTCTTTGTACCACATATGCAATGCTCGTTCAGATTCACTCACATTTTATCAGGTTATTTTTTCAGTGCTTTTTTATTTCTCATCCTTGAATGCTTAAGTACCCACATTCCTAAGTTTCCTCATTTAAAAATTGTTTCTGTTAAATTTCCTTAGTTTTGTTTGCTTGAAAAATGTCTTTGTTTTAAACACCTTGCTCTTGAAGGGTGACTTGGCTGAGTACACAGCTTTCTAGTACAAGAGCCTTGAAAATGTTGACCTGTTGGGCTCCATCTTATTGTTTTTGCAAAGACTGCTAAAAACCTAATTTTGTCCTTTTCTCATCTTGTTCTCTGTTTTGAAGATATTCACAATTTCTTTGGCATCTAAGCTTTTAAGAAAGATTTTATATTTATAAAGCATTTTATTTCATAAGTTGTTCATGAAACTTTCTTCCATGCACAAATTCTGGAAAATGAACAGTGAGACCGTTGTCAGTCTCAGCCCTTTCTGTGCTGTCTGGAACAACCCACCTGGGGTACCCAGTGCCTTCTCCTTCAGCTTTCACGTCAGAGACATGACTGCTCTTTCACATCACATCTCCTTTACTGCTCATTTTGCCTCTAGTGGTTTACTCAGCTCCGTTGTCAAATTTACTTAATCCATTAAGTCTCAAGATTCCTTTTGCGAATATTTCAACAAAAGTGACAAAGGTACATTAAATTATGTTGGAAATCATAACCTAGAGCTATATATTCTTTGTTTTTCAAATATAAAAACATACATATGTATATATAAATATTCAAAAGTTCTAATCATGCACCTGTTATGACTGCTGGAGAGGAAACTTCTAATAATATACTTATTACTTTAACATTAGTAGAAGTGGTACCTGTACTGCTCCTTTTGGTCTTCCACAGGTGAGGTGGTAGGATGAAATGGGTTAGTAACCTTCTCTTCATCTGTTTCTAGTAACTATTTCATCCACTTCATAGGCTTTTTATGTCATACTAAATTTTTCACATAAAGAGACATGTGCTTTCTTTAGAACCTTCAGCTTCTGTCTTGTTAGATTATTCAAATTTCTTATATGATTGGATCTTTAAGTTTTGATCAGATGTTTGTTTCTGGATCTAAAAGCTTCTGTCTAACGTTCCTTGGGTTGGCTTGCTACTCTCACCATAACTGCAGTCAGGGTTTGTTTTTCTGGGTTTTGTCCAGGAACACTTGGTGACCCTAGACTGAGAGCATGCACTTCTGAGTTGGTTTGTCAGACTGCTGCAGAAATATTGTCAACATGAGCCTGATTTTTGTGTCACTTTTTAAGCTTATGGTTTTCTAATCACACTAGTAGTAAATCTTAAAAATAGCAAATAATAAAATATTCATATTCCTTGGACTAGAAAATTTGTTGCATTTAGTGGTCTTGCAGTCCAAACCCCAGATCTGCCTGTGCTTCTCCTCTAGGTGAAGTGCTCCGGGGATACCTGTACTCCCTCCTGGCCCTGCTGTCCTCTCAAACCTTCTTGTCCTGTGTTGCCAGTTGTCACCTTTGGTTCCTGGTCCCTGCTTTCACTAAAGACAAAAATATTATCTAAAATTCCAACTCCTGACCTTCTGTTGGCCAAAGACCTCTTCTTCGTTCCCTGTAGATGTTAAAAGTCAAGACAGCAAGTTGCCAAAACCTGCTCCCCTGCACTCCCTGTCCTGCTGGTCCACTTCAACCACTGCCCTCTTTCCTACCCGCTTCCTCTTCAGGTACGAGCCCATAACACTTTTCTTCTTCTTAACTCTGATCTTGCCTGTGTGGTGTAAGGAATGTTTGCTATAGTTGATTTGGTAAATGTGTTTGTAATACAGGAGATTTATGGATACTTTGCCTTACTGATTTATTTCAAAGATTTATCCTGGCTTTTTTGTTGTTGTTGTTAGTTTAAATTGTGTCCCACTCTTTATTGGAAAATTAAAACTGAACAGTTGTCATTTTGTTTGTTAATTTTATTAATTTGTATTTGGAACATGGATTTGAGATGATTCAGAGCAAAGCCTTTGTTTGTGAATGTTTGTATATGAACAACTAAATGAATGGAGAACGGCCCAACAAAGAAAGTAGGAGAAGCTAAAAGTGCTCCAAGTAAGGACTAATGGAGTGGCCCTGGCAAGCACGCAGGCCCCAAGATTCCAGCCAGATTGGAGTGGGAGGCCCTGTGGGTCCTCATCCTCCCAGGGGGGAGAGTGGGCTTCTCCAGCAGCTCTCCCCATTCCTACCTGCACTGCTCCTCCCCATGCTCACCATCAGGTGATGTGAGTGGTCCTGTGCAGACCACATGTACAGGTAATGACTGGAAGAACAATCCAGCCAGAAGAGTGTGGCACTTGATCCAGAGAGATGTGGTTTCAAATTCAGATGTTGAGCTAACTCACTTTTAAATTTCATTTAAATCTCTTGAACTTTCAGATTCTGAGTTTCTTCACCATCTGGGGATAATGTCACCTCTATGTTACTAATGGTTAAGCTAGTGCACAAATGGTATGGCAGCCTTATGTAGTTAACTGCTGTCTTGGCAAGTGGGCAGAGGCCCTCTGTGATCTGTGGGCAGAGGACCCACTGATGGACAGTAGGATAATAGGGGATATTGGGATATTGAAGATGAAACTCAGACACATCCTGATTTTTCTTGGGGTAAAGCTGCATACTGCAAATAGTTAAGTTGGGCCTAAAATTGAAGTTCAGATTATGCCAGATTTATTATAAGGGGTTGAGATCTATAGCCCCCCCACCCCCATACCTGGGATGGATCTCTTCTGTCTACCAAAAGAGGCCAGAGGGGCCTACCTCAACAATGAGACTGGACTGGGAAAGTAAAGGCCGCCAACGCCTCCTCCCCCGCCTTCATAAGACTCAGAGCTGGGTCGGGGAGCCCAGTCAGTAGAATGTCAGAACTCAGTTTATTGAGGAAGTTGGACGGTCTTATAGAGGACATGGGCCAATCAACAGAAAGATCATAGGGACACATAAGGAGCATGGGCGGATGCCATTGGCCTATCCTTGGGGTGGTTTCAGTTCTCACAGCCATGCCCCCTGCTTAGCCTAGGTCCTGTAACAGGGCGTGGTAATGTGGCAGGCAGCGAGAAAGCCAGAGCGTAAGGTCCCGACATATCCCTGTTTTGTTTTTTTCAAAATGGGGCTCCCCCATTTTGTTTTCTGCAGTAGCCCTGTTTGGGGAGATAGCTAAGATTGTGGTTGAGTACGGGCCATAGACATTTTTGGGCATTTCAACCTTCCGTAGTCTCACGGGACTTGGCCTGGGATCTCGCGGGACTTGGCCCAGGATCTCGAGAGATTTGAGCCGTGACTCAGCAGATTGAGCTAGCGCCATTCCTGCTCGGGCGCATGGGAAGAGACCTGAGAGAGAACGGACAGGGTTATCGCTATTGTATAGATATATTGTAATTTCTTGTAAGAGTAGGTGTCTTGGTTTCTTGTGAGAGTGTGTATGTGGTATTAGAAATTATAAGAGACAGAGAGAGAAAGATTAAAGAATTTTTTCGTCTCCATCCTGTCTCCGGACTCCTTCCTGTGGCGCCGCCGTTCCGGACTGCAATCCCTTTCTGGCTACAACAGTTTTCAAAAAATGGGGTATTCATCTTACTTGAGAGTGTGCCTGTCTTAGGTTGTTTTTTCCTCTCTGGAAAAATCTTACCCGTCTTTGGCTACCACCCTAGCACTTCAGGTGGACACACCCAGGGCCAGCAAGTGACCAGGGTAAGGACATGGGACAGAACAGTCGCCTTTGGGAAAGCTTTTCAAGGATGGCTGGTTTAGACCTCCACATCCTGTTAAGGACCATGGCCAAGTTTGCAGGGCTCTCGCTCAGCATCGCTGAAGGCAGCTTGTTATTGGCAGACCACCAAGTTGTACCAATTTGGTCCAGTCATAAAGGAGTTGAACAAGTTTGTTGATTACACAGGGTCCAAAAGTGAACCTAAAGAGCATATGCTCTTGGGTAGTCATTTTGGTCTAATTGGCATTATTTGAGGTCCCTAGCAGGTACCCAAATAGGGCTTGGTTCTCCAATTGGAAAGACACATAGGTAGGGCGTCTGGTGAGACCAATGTCTCTGAAAGGCAGTCAAAGTCTGATGCTTGGAAAAATTTAAGCATCGCTGTTTTTAACTGATGATGGGGGCTGCTTCCCCCTGTTTCTTTTATTAATTGGTCCTTTAGGATTTTATTGTGCCTTTCTATGATGGCTTGTCCTTTTGGGTTATATGGGATCTCTGTGGTATGTTTAATGTGCCATCTTTGGAAAATTTTTTGTAATGATTTGCTCACAAAATAGGGTCCATTATTTGTTTTAACCTGAGTAAAAACACCTTTAATCCCTCAGGTGTAGACAGTTTAATGGGCCACTGAGTGAAGACAGATACCAATTATCTATGAAATTTTGGCTTCCTTACCATTCTAATTTTAGGAACTCCTTACTACTGTAAGGGAATGGGACGATGACCGAATCTGGCTTCTTCGGGCTGAACAGGGGCGACAAGATCGGGGCAAGTAGTTTGGAGTTCCCTTATTAGAAGTCAGGTCAGGGGGCTGGGGTTGTGGCTCACCAGCAGAGCACTCGCCTTGCACGTGCGCGGCCCGGGTTCGATCCTCAGCACCACATAAACATAAATGCATTGCATTGTATACAACTAAAGTAAATAAATTAATATTAAAAAAAAAAAAAAAAAGAAGTCAGGTCAGATTGAAGCCTGGGCAAAACAGGTTATAAAGTTATCAGGGACCAGCATTTTCATGAAAGAAACAGAAACCTTGAGTACTGAATAAATGTTGTAGTATCTGGAACATGTAACAGTCAATAATTTCTCATCAGGAGGTGTGAGGGCTGAGAAGTTTTCTCTATAATAAGGCAGGAGTGGACATGGCCTTTGTTTCGGAATATAAATCTTTAACATGCACAGTTATCAGAAATGTAAACACAACATTTAACTCTTAATTTTATAGATGTCTATCTTGATAATATGGTAGTCAAGCTACTTAATGTCATCTGATCTTATAAAATTTTTTTACTGGTATGACCTCTGTGTCTACTAGTAGAGAACCCTTTATTTATGTTACTTAGGGCTAGATAATCATACTACTGAATATTAAGCCTACCTGTGTAGGTCAGGAAGTTCTGTAGGCCTTAGGCTGACTAAAAACTTTTGACTTGGCAGTCATTTACTATGTTAAACTGTTTCTTTTTATAGTTATCAGGCACTCCTGCCTAAGAATCTCTCTTGTAGCCTCCAGTCTTACTAACTTTGGGGGCTAATATAAGTGTATATCTTAAGTTACATATAATTATCTTCTTAGTGCCCAGGAATGGCTGTATTTTCAGTTTTAACTGTTTTTGCTAGGTGTTTAAAATGAAGCAAGTCAAACTGATTTTTGCCATTATCTATTGCTAAGAGTCAGCTGAATTCCCATGCGAGTAATTCTTGGGGGAACTCAAGAGCAGCTTTTCCATTTTGCTAGTGTCTTCCATGTGGATGGATCCAGGTCTTGCTTAACCATGTGGCTTCTCTTGGAAGGAGCAGGGATGTCTCCCTTTTTCAGGACCCTCCTCTTCATAGCAAGGTCACTGTTTGGCTTTCTCTTTTCCATAGGTCTCACAACCTCTCTGATCAGGAAGTTATGTGGCCCAGAGTTGCAAAGCTTTTTAGAGAAGTTCCCTGTCTCCTGGATTCAGACTTGACTCTGAGGGCAAGAACCAAATATTGGTTTTTTTGACCCTTTTAATTTAACTTAAAGTCTTGATCTTAAACATCTAGCAAATTGGTCTCATCAATCTTAAATTGAGAGCATTGGGCTTTAACTTAATGTTTATATCCTCATTGTCATTTACCCTTTCTATTAATTGGGGTTTGTACCATCTTAGGTGATTGCTTATTATCTTAAATTAATCTAGATTGTGTCATTAAAGCTATATCTTTGCAAAACATTAATAGGCAACCTTTAGACAGTTTACAAGGAAGGTACAAAATAAAATTTATAAGAGTAAAAACACACTTTAAATCTCCAATCTCCAATGTATTATCTTTATAAGCCTAAGATTACCATATAATTTTAGTTTGGAGAGCACCAACTTCATATAATGTTCTTTTAGAGCTTTTATCTCAAGGCTTATATACCTGAAAGATATGAACACATTTAGTAAACCCCCTATCATGACAAAGCGACCTTAAAATCTCTTTTCTAATTCATCACTTTATGAAAGCAACCAATAATGCCATCCAATGGAATTTAAGAAGCTGAGAGTATTATTCCATCATAATTACATTGATGTTTTTATATTAATCAAGTTTAGCTCTTAGAAATAACCTTATAATATTTTAAAATAATAGTTATTGTTTAACTATAGCTGTATAATTTTTAATTTCTTTTAGATTATGTAGAGAATCAGAAGAAGAACAACAAGATTCCTTGCAAACGAGGCCTTGTTGTCCTCGGTGGGCGTGTCTGCAAATGGAACGTTCTGCTGAGAGGTGTAGAACAGATAGAGAAGAAACAAGTAGTTTATCAAAAGTAATGGGTGAAGGTGTTCTCGCAAACGAGGCACTTATCACCCCCTTGGTGAACATACTGCAAACGGTATGTTATGCCAAGAGGCTAATCAGAAAGTTTGGCAACAAGAGTTCTTGCAAACGAGGCTTTGTTGCCCTTGGTGGGCGTGTCTGCAAACGGAATGTCTTGCCAAGAGATATAGGATAGTAAAGAAACATTGCTTGCAAACGAGGGTGTTTCTTTCTTGTTTCTTCTATATTGAAAAGAAGAGGAGCTCAAAGTGTTCTAGCCCTAACTAGTTTAAGATATTCTTTAGGGAAAGTTTATCTGGCTGATTGCTGATTCGCAAATTTATGTTCGTCATTGCTACTGGCTATTTGCCTTTATTGTCTATTAATGTTTGCTGATGGCTAATTGCCCTCTTTGTCTGGAAGACGTATAAAAAGGCTGAGAGAAATATAATAAAAAACACTGCATGCTGATCCTGTGTTGGAGTCTGTCCTACAACAAGATTACTTGCTCAAAAAAAAAAAAAAAAAAAAAAAAAAAAAAAAAAAAAACCCAAGACTTAACAAATATAATGTTATAGGCAAATTAATGTTAAGAAATTTTTGTCTTCTTATCATGGATTAAGCTGTGGTTTATATCAGTACTTTAACATTTGACCTTAGGAAAAAACCTTAAATAGCTTTTCCTGATTGTTCTATATACTTATTTAATCAATCTTTTTTTAAATAATTTTTGTAATAATTTGAATTTAGGTAACCCTTTTATCTCAATAAAAATATTGTTGCTTGCAATACTCCCAAAGGAAACAGCTGAATCTTTTGAGCCTCTGCATATTCAGAAATCTTTTATAAACCTTTATATAGAATCATACACATCTGTTAACCACTTTATGAGAACATAACATTCATGCATATAGAATTAGACCTGTTGAAATTTTAATCTGTTTCATTGATGACAAAGACCAATTTATGGAATTTTAGGAGTTATGTGATGGCATATTTAACAGTTAGTATTTTAACCTTGAAAATTAATGTCTAACAAACAAAGTTACTTATAAATTTACTTTTCTTACATTTACCACAGAGAGGACACACAATAAAAAGGCAGAAAAACCATAGAATACAAGACAAGACAAAAGGGAGCAAAACTAGGAATTATTATTATTATTATTATTATTATTATTATTATTATTATTTGATGTGGCAGTTCACTCTAGTAATCCAAAGGACAGAAGGCACATCTTGGGGCCTTGGAATTTTCCAAGGTGCACATCCCCTTGGATGGCATTCTATCTGGGAGTTCCAGAGCAAAGGTCCACCTTTAGAATTTGTGATAGTAAAGAACTTTTAAATCACGTGAGTTAAAGGTATTTGGATACATATTTTAAATTTTCAAGAGTGCTCAATTTACAGACATATGAATATATAAACAGAACACAAGTGTACACACAACACAACCAAAATATCAATATGGGTGCACACAACTAGAATTATGAGCTCAAAAAATCTTAAAAAAATGACAGGCTGGTAAAAAGACATTTTCTGTTTTTTTTGTTTGTTTGTTTGTTTGTTTTTTTTTAATTTACTTATTCATCATGCACAAGTATAGTATCTTTTTACATATAACTGCTTGTATACAAAGTATATAAGTACCATTCAGATCTTCAATCACGCATTTAGGATAATGATATCCATCTCATTCAACCACCAATTTTTTTCCAACCCCCCCCTTACTCCCTCCCTCCCCTCCCTTTCCGTTGACCATTCTAGTGTTCCTCTGATCCTATGTACCCCCTTCCAACAACACTGTGAACCAGCCTCCTTATATCAGAGAAATACCTTTTTTTTTTTTTTCTTTTGGGGCTTAAGCTTACTTCTCAAATTGCATTTCAATGTAAGTACTGGCTCAGGTCTGGAAGGGTGGGGGACTGCAATTGTGAGCAGGTGCCTTTGCCTAAGGTACTTTTTTCAAGGCCTTAACCAGTTGAGTTCCCCTAAGAGCTTTTATAAGGGGACAGACAGAATCCAAGTTCAGCTCCTAAGATTTTAAAAGGAGGTATAGTTTGAACCCTGTTGACAGAAGGCTGGGCTATCAGCATGTGACCCCTGGGGCTTTGCCTCCATAAGGCATGGTGCAGTGGCCAGAGTGGGGGGAGGGGACCTCTCATGATGGAGAATTGAGCAAGGTTGCCCAGGCTTAGGGCTCAGGCAAACTGCCTTGGCTTGGCTGTTTTGGTGTGTAAGTCTTGGCTTAAGGAACAGAAGTCTATTTGCACTGCAGCCAGCCAGTGAGGGGATCTAGAGGACACAGGCTGTTTGCAGCCACTGGGTCAGACAAAGGATGCAGGCCACTCGCAGCTGCTGAGAGGGACCGCGTTGCGCGGGCAGGAGAAAGCCGCTGCCCCAGCCATAGCGAATTGGCTCATCCAGCAGGCCACCCCAGCCATTGCCCCCAGGAAACCCCGCGGGAGCCAGTGCGCAGCGCGAATGGCGCACTGGTCCCGCTGAGCTGCGCTGGCCACTGGCGTGTCCTGCCATGCACGGTCGCAGGAGATGACATCAGCGGTGGGACCATGGCGGCGCTTTTGGGCGGCCATTTTAGGCGCCATTGGCAGCCCGTTGCCAGGCAACAACCAAATGCACCCGTGTGCGTTTGGCCCAGCGGGTGACTCTGGTTTGGATTTCGTTTGCCTCCGACTGGGGGCAGCGGCCCTTTCGCCTTTGCTCCCCCTCGAGCCCCCAGCGTCCCAGCTGGCAAGGCCCAGTGCACGCCTGGCCCCGCCCCCAGTGGTTTGGACACAAGCTGCAAGCCACAGGCCAGGCAGGCCGAGCCACAAGCCCGGGCCATGTAGCAGTACAGTTTGCACGAAGCCGAGGAACTGTGAGCCCCGGTGATGGCGGCAGCCATGCACCCGGGACAAAAGCCCGGGGCCACGTGGCGGCGGCAGCAGCCCACCATCTGCACACCCCTAGCGACCCCCATATGGTCGCCGCCCACATGGTGCTGCAGAGGGCAGCTGTTCTTTGTTCTTAATTTTGGGCCCGCTCTGAGTTTTTTCCGCACCTAGGCTGGTGAGCCCTTCAGTGATTGCCTTTTTCCCAGACATCTTTCTGTTCTCCCCTGCCCGGCACATACAAAAATTGCAGGGTTACTCGCGCAGAGGTTCCAGAAAAGGGAGAGGAAGAAAGAGAGAAAGTGGGCGAGAAAGAGGGAGAAAGATGTATGGTTGCCTCATTTTCTAGAGGATGCCTGGGATTACCTGGGAGGGCTTATCTGGCTCGAATGCTTAGCCCAATCAGTCGAAGTTCTGCCCCACGCTTGGCACCACTTTGTCGCAAAGTTATACGGGGTTGAGGTCTATAGACCCCCGTACCTGGGATGGACCTCTTCTGTCTACCAAAAGAGGCCAGAGGGGCCTACCTCAACGATGAGACTGGACTGGGAAAGTAAAGGCCGCCGCCGCCTCCTCCCCCATCTTCAAAAGACTCACAGCCCCGTCGGGGAGCCCAGTCAGTAGAATGCCGGAACTTGTTTATTGAGGAAGTTGGACGGTCTTATATAGGACATGGGCCAATCAACAGAAAGATCATAGGGACACATAAGGAGCATGGGCGGATGCCATTGGCGGAGCCATTGGCCTATCCTTGTGTTGGTTTCAGTTCTCACAGCCATGCCCCCTGCTTAGCCTAGGTCCTGTAACAGGGCGTGGTAATGTGGCAAGCAGCCAGAAAGCCAGAGCTTAAGGTCCCAACAAGATTACCCAGCCATATTTGAAGAAGGGGTATAGAAGTACCACAACAGATGGAAATATAAAGTCAATAAAATCATCATGCATCCTTGAAAGTGAAGAAAGAAAATAGAACTGACTAGAAGGAAGGGTAAGCAGAGGTCCTAGATCATTATAAATCTACTCCAAATCTCCACCCTGTGGCAGGAGGAATAAAGCCACAAATGTCAGTTCCTCAATCCATTTTACTTGTGAATATATCACTTTGAGTGAAGAAAGATCTTTGTAGGAGTGACTAAGTTTGGAGTGTGCCTGAATGATCCAATCCGGCTTCATCCAATCACGTGTTCCCTCAGAGCAGAGGACTAGAGTTGAGAGATCCAGTAGAAAGGCAAGTAGGAGAGGTCCCAAGAACAGGGAAGACTTGATGCAGCTTCTTTCTCTGGGATGAGGGTGGGGGCATTGTTAGGAACCAGAAAGAGGCCTGCAGAAGCCCACCCCTGGCTGATTGCCAGCAAGGAGCCAGAGCCTCCTTCTTGCACCTACAGGGAGCCTGATTATGCTGACAACTTCAAGGAGCTTGGGAGCAGATTCTTCCCAAAGCCTCAGAAGGCACACCTTCTTGCTGTCTGTGACTTACAGAACCCTGGGACCAAGCAATAGGCCGATTGCTTAAGCTGCGGGGTCTGTGATTGTTACAGCAGCAACAAAAAACAAATACAACCCCACTAAAACACTCTGCACCCTGGGAGGAAAATTATGTTCAAAAGGGAAAAGCACATATGGTCTCATGCAAGTTGTAGTGCCTTTTAAATTGTATATTGACTTATAAAAATATGTCCAATTTGTCATATGTCAGTGTAAATAGAAGTGAGAATTTTTAGAAAATTAATGAAGGTAGTTATCTTTTTAAAGGTAATTTTAAACTCATGTTATTAAAGCTCCTAAAAAAATTTTGAATTGATACATGAAAGTAAAACCTGTATACTGATAGGAAAGAAAATAATGAAATAATATGGGCAGATTTTTTAACTGGTGCAGGAGATTTTTCACAAGAGGACAATTTAATACAACCACAAGTCAGTAAAAAAATGAAGATATCATACTAAAATTTAGGTTTTATATGTATAAAATATATCAAAGGTCTTGATATTCCATGGATGCAATAAATGCTGAGCATACAAGTGTATCAGAAGTGAATTAAAAGTTGCAAACTTCTGACTGCCAAAAGACTGCTCAAATATTTAAAATATAAAGCAAAGACCTTCAATAGATACCTCTACATGGTCATGTGAAAGATAAAGAAGAAAACTATGCTCTTTGAGATGGTTTAAATAGAATACAAAAATAAATCAATATACTCTGCAGGTGTGTAAACATCAGAAACAACTATTTTTTCCCAGTTCTTCCATAGTTTAAGGTACATTTTAAATAAAATATTTGTTACAAACATGTAAATATTTCAAGAGTTCTTGCTGTATTCAGAAACAGGTATGAACTTGCATCAAATGTAAGTCTTATCTTGTTTGCCACACAGTTGTGGCAGCAACTGTGATAATGGTACATAACTCCACAGAAATAAAGGGGAAAAATGATGTACAAGAATCTGATTTTCAGCAAATCTCTTCTATAAGAATGCATTTGTATGCACTGACATTGCCTCTGTATCTCCTAAATTTTTATTGATGTAGTCATGCTATTCCTGGGAAGACATTAAAAAAAAAAAAAAACAGAAAACATTATGTGCATTGTAATTTCCATGCCCGTACAGAGAATGGGGAAGGAAATAGGTTGCTCCCTAGTGTGTGCTAGTGGAATATAGACTCTCAAAATATTGGATTTTCTGCTTGTTATGTTGTTGCTGTTGTGATAGTGGTGGCCCTGGGGATGGAACCCAGGTCCTTACTAAGTGTTAAGTGCTGAGTGCTCTCTAACACTGAGTTGTGTCCCCAACCCCCTAAATATTGTTCAAATGTCACATTATTTCCAGGATATACAATTTTTTAAATCTATTTTTATTTATTTACTTTTTATTTGTACTTTTAAGATATACATGTCAGTAAAGAGTATTTTGGCATTTTATATATACATGAAGTTTATATACATGGAGGATATGCAATCTTAATTGAAGTTCTCTATTTCAGATTCTCTATTTTTTGCTAAATTTATCTTAGGGATAAGAATACAAAAACTCAAATATTACTAACTATTACACTACCTGGAATCTACACTACAGAAACAACGGCTTGTAAAGACGCACTGTCCTAAGAGTGTGCATTTGGAATATGGGATGGCCCCCTTCATAAGGAATGAAAACTGAACTAGAGAGGAAGTAGACTATATAGTCATGGGTCCCAGAGGTGGGAAATGCAGCAAACCACTCATGGTCCAAGAAAAGACACCAGGTGGTCAGGAGGATGGGACAGGAGCAGGAAGTGGCCTCTTCCAGCATTCCTCAGAAAGGCAGGGCAGTGAGAAAAGCATTTTCAGACAGGCAAGTCTGAATATTCTGATGGGCAGTTGATCTTAGCCGCTTCCTACTGTCCTTGGATGTCCGGGCAGGGGAACCTTGCCTCCCAGGTTTGGGCAGCAGGAAGAAGTTATGCAAGTGTGAGTTCAAGGATGGGCTGTCCACCTCTGGAAAGCAGCCAACTCCAGCGGCCACTTTGCCCTGTGCTAGTGCTGACCATCCCCAGGAGAGCCAGTCTTCCAGAGAGAAAGGCTTTTAAGATGTCAGAATACAATTACATACAGGAAATTTAAAATATAGACACAACAGGAGCACATGGACACAGCTGTTTATAAAAAAAAAAAAAAAAAAAACTGGAAACAAATTAAATGTCTAATACTAAAGGATTATTTTAAAATATTGTCTTCCCTAAAGCAATGCTTGAAAAAAAATTAACTCTTATTCAAAGCTTGATGGTCAATATTTCTGTCATTGTGGTTATTGCTTTAGTGTTTGCTTTAGTATCAATAAAAATAATAAAGTTCACCTGTAAAAACTGTGTAAAAATAGTCAATGAAAACTTCTAAAGAATAATGAAGAGATGTTTGCCATGCCAAGTAACAAAATATGTTCAAATGTTTCTCTAATTAAGAAAAAGAATACTACTGCAGAAAAGGAACAAGAGTTTAAGGGAGGACCTGGGAGGAGCATCAACCCAAGCTCATAGGACCCATGATGTTCTTGGCAGTGAGCTAAAATTTGGGATTAAAGAATGAATAAGTGTGGACACAGCCCTTGCAGATGTGAATTTTTGAATGTAGTATGAGGTACTGATTAAATAATCTTTACAGCAAAAATGTACACGTAGGAGATGTACACAGTAGTCAAAAATCTCTACTGGGGGATTTAACTCATCAGAGAGTATGAGCAGTGCTGATTTAATAAGTAATGATATTGTAGAGATGAAGAAAGGGAAGGAAGAGCACAAGAAAATGAGGCTCTGGGGAAATAGGTTTGGAACATAGCTCAGTGGTAAAGCACCTTTGGGTTCCATCCCCAGTATAAAAAAAAAAAAAAAAAAAAAAAAAAAAAAAAAAAAAAAAAACGAGTTTTGAAAATGTGCAAAGATGATGAACACACCATTCCAAAATGAACAAATACTCAGTATCTGTGGACATGCCAATGTGATTAAAACTCAAAAGTAAAGAGTAAAGATAGTTCCCACTGATTAATAATTTTAAAAGATATTAACCCAGAATCAGTGGGAAATCATGAGTGAAAAAAAATCAACTTGGCAGTGTTTATATTCAAAGTAATAACATATGCTTTTGATTGCTTATGTATGCTTTAGTTAATTTGTGTTTTAATTATATTATAAAATAATAAACAAATAACATAATAAAAATAACACAAAAGAGAGGAGTAACACATGATCTCATTCATACTCGTGGGGAAATTTTTAGTGCTGGGCTTGCATGCTTGAGAACGTGTGGGTCATGATCCCTTTCTACCTTTCCCCCTGGCTTATCCAGTAAACAAGCCATGTTTTTTTTTTTTTTTTTTTTTGAAGCCACTTTTGCTTTCCTGTCACTCGAATTGCAACAACTCCATTGAAGAGAGTCTTAGAGCGAATACCACAGGGGCGGTCACTTCCCCACAAGTTGGGTCCTAATGGATCTGACATGCCTTGCCTTACTCACTGTAACAGAAAAATCATCAGCGGGAACACCCCTTCCTCAGCACTGCCTGTGTGTGTGTTCACGTGTGCCACTGAGGCAACGTGGAAAAGAAGCACACATTGCTGAGCCATGCTCACTCATGTTTTAAAATAAATACTATTTCCTCCACTTCTACACGCACCCATGACATTGCTTCCATGCAAAATAATATTGATGTCTCACCGTGGCTAAAGCCCATAGTCATTGTCTCCTTCCTTTCTCCCTCTCAGGAACTCCAGGCTCAGCCTCTCAACTATGCCTGAAATAGTGCAACCTCACAAACACCCATCTTGGCTCCTATTTCCTCTGCCTAGAGAATGGGTCCCCTAGCACACATGTGACATTCCCCCAGCTTCATTCTGGTCTTCATCCCACCATCACCTCAGAAAGTGTTCTCTAATCTAGAATAACATTGCCCGTCACTTGCTAGTCTATACACGTAATCGACAATTTTGTCCATAACACTACTTTCTAACAGTCTTTTGTGTATCTGTGTGTTTACCAATTATTGCATGTATAAAATTGTCTTTCATAACCACTGAACTATAAAGTCCTTGAAAGCAGGATATTTGTGTGCTTTATTCACATATATTTTCTATAGAACAAGGCATATATTAGTCCAGTATAAATACATATCAAATCAATAAAAGTACACATTGGCATTAAAATATTGAAAGTGATATTATATACTCATGTGTATTGGGGATGGTAGGAATTAAGTTTACTTTCTTTTGGCTGATTCAAACATATTTTGCAATGATTTTTACTTGCATAACAAAATGTAAAGGAGTAGGGGGGAGGGGAAAGTGTGATCCCAGAACCAAACTGTTAGAAATAATAGCTACTGTTGACTGAAAGCAAGAATGTGTCAGGCATTATTCTAAAAACTACATACACAGTAACTCATTTCACCTCCACCACCTTATGAGATGCAAAGTGTTACTATGCCTGCTTTCTAGACTGGGAAACTTATTTCACAGACTTTAATAGCTCATTCGGCAACTTAGGGAGACGTCAGGTTTGACACTCGCAGGCTGTGTTTAGAGCGCGGTGCTGTTGCTCTGCGCAGCTGAAAGTCAGCCCTTTGCCCAGTGCTTCCATGTTGACAGACACTGTCAAGAGCAAGCCAGCTTCTGGTGGGTGCTTTCACTGTGCCAGGACCCTGTGCCTGGACACTCTGCATCTGGCCAGAGAGCCTCAGGTTCCTTCTGCCAATAGCCTGCAAGCACTCCCTGGTGGTTTTAGGAGTTCAGAACTCATCCCAGGTGGGATTTTTTTGGCAGCTACAATGTTAATTACATAAAATTTGTTATATTCAGCTGCTTTTTCTATTCGTAGACATAGACTGCTCTTCTAGTCACAAGAGAAAAGATCAAAGAGATTTGTTCACACGTGTGACAATGAACTTGATTCCCATGATTCTGAAAAAGCATCATTAATTCAAACTCTTTGTTTTTTTTTTTTTTTTTTAAAAAAAAGGCCTCATTGTGGATGCAGAAAAGGAGCAGCATTCCTTTGTTCTGAGCAATGAGTGTGGCCGGATCCCTCCGTTACCAGCCTCCTTGGTCTTACCACAGGCAAGATCAGGCCATCCTTAGCTCCAACACCCCACGGCAAGTCTTTCTTGACCTCTCTCACAATTTGTGTTCCAGGGCCCCAGCCTAGTGCTTTATTTTAATGAATTTGCTTCTTCTAGAAATAAAAAGATCCAAGCTCAGTGTACACCTCCCGCTTTCTGGGTGCCTGCCTGCTTGGTATCTGTGTGGCCTAGTGGAAAGTCCACCTTCATCCGCAGCAAAGGGAGCTGAATGTGTTTCCTTTGGAGTCCTCCGTGCGCAGCCGGAGGATGGGCCAAAGCAGCGGTAGCAGCCGTGGTAACAAAGAAGGCTCTAATACGTTTTTTAAAGAGACTTGTCTTATGTTGGCTTTGGATGAAGATGTGAGACCTCTCTGTTCAGCCCTTTTAATGAACAGCACGTCTCTTTAGATAAGCTTGGGAGAAAGGGCTCCTTTTTCCTCTAGGAAGAACTACTTCAGGAGAATGATGGGTAATGAGATGCAAAGGCCCTTGTACAGAGCCGCTTTTATTACACTCCCTCAATGAAAATGGCTGCTGGTTGCATTACCCCATCCCTTCCCAATGAGAGAGGAAACAATCCTTTGGCCATAAACCGTAAAGAGAGGTGGGGAAATACCATGGTGCACAGAATTGTCCTCTTCATCACACACACACACACACACACACACTCACTCAGGCATGCACACACATTATTTGAGAATTGTTGAGATAAACACTAGTCAGTGCCTAGGAAACGTCATTACTCCAGGCAATAAGATGAGAAGGACCCTAAAGAATGTGTGAGTAGGACCTGGACAGAGGGAGCTGGAGCCTTGCCTTGCCGGCAGTCTTCAGGTGAGCGGGTAACTCTGGTTGTAAAGTGAAGCAGTGTGCTCAGGCACGCCAGAAGAGGTCCACCATGCTGTGGGCAGGCAACCTGTCCTCCACATAGTCCCCTTCTGGTGGCATCTGCAGCCCTCTGTGTCACCTCAGCCCATTGCCTCCCAGGAGCGTGAGCAGTGAGAAGCCCAAACCGTCTCTGTTGAGTCTCTAAGTTTTGTTTAGTTTACTAGTAAACAGCATGCCAGCACCCTTGCAGCCCTGGTGTTGAGGGATGGCTGCACATGTCTGAATGTTTATATTGGGAGTAAATTAGAAGTCACCACTCAGAAAGTTCTAAAAACAAACACAAAGGAAGGAAGAGAACACATGGTACCTTTCTACTTTAACTAGCAGCTGTTTAAAAGAAAAAAAAATAAGATAGCAATCATAGTGTATCTTCCTCTAGTTATCCTTGTTGAGATGGGTTTAGAAGGTAATTCTGGACAAGACTGCCTGCCAGGTGTGAGCTAGAGATTCAGTACTTATGAAGAATTTGCATAAGGTAAGGACACAAAAACTCTAACCATCCTTTTAAAATTTATTTTGGAGTGTGTGTGTGTGTGTGTGCAGTATTTCTGATACACATGAAAAAAATGACATAAATGGAAGGAATTACTTAGGTATGAGAATATTGATTTAAAAAATTCAATCATTTTATTTCCTGCTCTGTAGTTCAATTCATTCACATTAAGACATTTCATTTCTAAAAGGAATATAAAGTTATTACCCATCTGGCATGATTCTTAGTTATTTTGGCACATGATTCTGTCTGACTTAGTATATAATTAAAAGTCTAAGTAAACTAGGACTTTGGTGTGGTCTTTATCCCAAAGAAAAATAAGCTCTCCAATTTAAGGAAGCATTTTCCTTAATCTTCTGAAAATGATCTTATTTATCAGAAATTCACAAAAGTGAAAACATTCCTTTGGGTATAAACAGAGGGGAAAATCCTCCCTTCATGGCTTCTTAAACCTATGAGTGGTTTCCTTGGTCAAGGGAAAATTTCACTGAACAAGGTGAACAGTGAAGGAAAGTTTTATTCGAGAAGACTGCAACGCAGGGGAGAGACGGAATTCTCTGAGACCAAACGCCAGAGCGTGAAGGTGCTGGTGTTAACTGGGGGAAGTCCTGGAGGATGTTGTGGGGGTTGGTCCCTGTGACCCGGCATCTCTGAGTTAAGGGGTGCTTCTCCATTACCCTCCCACCATCCTGAGATGGGCACCATCATTCTTTCTGGTTCTTGAGTTGTAAAAGTGGAAAAAGTTTGGAAGAAGATTTAAGTTTCAAAGGAGCAAAGAAAGAATTTATAGTTATCAGTTTTCTAAAGAAAAAGGAAATCAGGACAACTCAAAAAAAAAAAAAAATTGCCAAAATTTACTCAGGCAGAGAGCAAGAGGAGGATCACCTTACATGCAGTAGGACCCTCCAGTTCCAGGGTCCTGTCAGAAAAAAAAAACTGAGAAGCCCCTGACACCCTCAAATGGTAAGTGCTTAACAGTATCCTCTACCCCCCCATTGCCTTCTGGTCCATTCAAAACAGATAAATCAATAGAGATAATGAATAAAACCATCTTCCTATCCTTTCCCAATAGATAAGTAAATTAACAGTGTTGCCGTCTGAAGCGATGGCCGCTTGGAGCAACAAAGCCACGGGAATAAGTTCAGAGGCAGACTGGAAACGAACAGGCTCTTTATTCTGCCAGCTTCTCTCTCCGGCTCCAACAACACCCCAACACGCAATCCACACTCCTCCAACAACCACAAAATGGCACCGACAACGACCCACAATCCCCCGGGCCAAGTCTCCCGAGACCATGCAAATGGCGCCGACCCGATCTGCAATGTCCCAGGCCAAGTCTCACGAGATCATGGAAGGTGGTAATGCTATGGCTCACAGCTAACCGCAATCTTAGCTATCTCCTTTATTAGGGCTCCTGCATAACAGAGTGAAAAAGAAAAGAAAGCTGATGACATCTTCAATAAAGAGAGGGATAAATACTCTCTATTAGTCCCAAAGAGTGATAGGCAATGCCAAACTAGATAGCAGCAGGATCCACCAGAGAGAAACCAATGTGCAACTCCAGTTGGAGAGAAATAAGGAGAAAGGAAGGAGACCAGAAAGCAGAAGGAAACTCCTCCCAGGACAGACTGCATGCCAGGCTTTGTAGTGTGGAATGTCTACATTAGACACTCTCAGAAAAGCCAGCAAAGCTGGGAAGAAGGTTTTGTGGACTGCAGACTTTTCAACCAGGAGTCCAGGACCACAGGGAACCACTGAGACCACTAGATAAAATTCAAATAGCATAAAACGTCTGTTGGCATTGTGCCAATTGACCCTTCGAACGTCTCAGAAATATTCAACAAGGTGCTTTAGAAGTATGGACTAGGAGAATAATTTTGGAAATTTTTGAAACAGAATTTTAATTGAATAAGACAGACGAGTTACCCAATCTCAGGGAGCTGAAAAGTTTGGATACCAAGCAGAGAAGAGGTACAGCAAGGGCAGAGCCAATGCTGTAACAGAAAATAGCATCATAGAGGTGGAAGTTCTGCCTTAGAGGCCAAGATTGGGAGAGCTCTGAAGCTGGAGAGACAAGTAGGAAGGGATTCTGAATTGGACTTCATCCTATGAAAGAGCAAACGAAAACACTACAAGCAGAGACCAAACACTTCAACAATTCACATGAGCAGGGAAGAAAGACCTTCAGATCTGGCTTATTTGACCCTTAAGACAGGAACAGTCTATCACAGACCATGAATACACATCTCATTTATAAATTAACAACAAGAAACAAAATTATAAAACTTACATAAGTATGTATAGGAAAAAATTACCATTCTAATAGATTATACAAAGTTTGTACAAAATGTACATATGAAAAGGTGAAATGGGTTTACTAATAATAAATCAAAATAAATCAGAAAATAAAACTACTACTAATGAAGGAAGCTATAAAAATCACCCATAATAAATGAGAACAATTGAAAAAGAAGAAATGAAACAGAGAAAGGATATAATAATTAGTGATGACATAGAAATAAATTTTAAAATGAGAGAAAATTTTCAAAAGTGTAGATTATATTATTAGGTGGAGATAGGGGAAAATAGATGCAAATATGAATAGGAAAAAAAAAGGGAAAAGAAGAATGAAGTAATAAATAGTCATGAGGGAGAAACAGAGTGCACAAGCAGGAGTGTAACACGTGTGTATGTAAGAGGCTGGAAGGGGACCAAAGGCAGAAAGCTGGTTACACACTTAACCAGGAAAATTCTGATACAAATGCACACAGGTCTAAATACCGAATGGGTAAACTATACATTTCATGTTCAACTCCATATGGTCTCTTCAGAGATATAGCCTAGAAAAATTATTAGCTTTTAAGATAAAGAAAACATATTTAAGCATCTGAACACAAAGACTGAGTCACATAGAAAGAAAACCAAATTGGCATCTAGATTCCCGTAGCAATACCTTAAAGGAGAAGATGATGCTGTGTTATATTTTAAGAGGTTCTTGGAAAGAATGGTGAGTCAAGGATTTTATATGCAAACAAATTCCCACGACTTACATGGAACAAGACAAAGATGTACAAATACGGAAGTTTCTAGGTTACATCCCACTGTCCTTGTCTGAAGAAACTGGGAGAGATCAAACTACACCTACCCAAAATGATAATAATAATAATAATAATAATGGCACAACTTACTGAATGCATTCTGTGAACCTGGTGGGACTCTGAAAGGAAATAAGGAGTAAAAGCAAGAGGAGGAGGTGGCTAAAAGGACAGATGTCACATGCCACAGAGGGCCTTGGCAGTTGCATAGTGTCGATGGTTGACTCTGAAAATCAATATGTAAGGTCAGGCAATTAAGCACTTATCTTGTTTTAAATGATCCAGGGGAAAAATAAATTTTAAAATGAAGTGGGACAAATTAAATATGACCACTCATCGGTAGATGGTAAACCTAAATAACGGATCCATGAGAGTTTCCTTTCTATTTTTTCTGTGAATATTTGAATTCACCCTAATTAAAAGTATAGCATCAGCACTATCAAAAGTACTCAAGGTAACATGTTTCAGCACGCGTGCCTTTTCATTTTTTACACTAGGGTAATACTGTCGTGTCATATTTCCAGAATGAAATGTGTAACAGAAACTTATTGATATCTATCACTCTTCTGAGAACAACCGTTGTCTTCAAAATCATACCACTTCTTAGTGATTCGCACTTCGCATCTTTTTGCAAATTTTTCTTAAGTTCAGATATTTAAATATTGAATAGAAGGTGATATGGGCTAAAATAAGACGATATTATTCACCCACAGCACATCAGAACTAGGAAGAGATATAGAAATAGTGTACAAAACTTCTTATCTCTGAATAAGGAGAGCAAGGCCTAAAAAGGAATGTAAGTGCAGTCATACACCTCGGTATCTGCTGAAGACAAAACCAGAACAACTCATTCTGCTCTTAGAGAATGTGAAGTACTGAGAAAGCATTTCTGCTTAAAGAAAACCGCAGAGTTCTCCACTGAGAATTCTAGTGAAAAGAGGGGGGTGTTCCAGTTTTATGTCAGGTCTGTTGACCCTATTCCTTTATACAGAGCTCCTTCCATTAGAAGTCTTGGGAAGTTTACATAAAAACAATAATTATGTGAGGCTCAGTGGTACACACCTGTAATTCCAGCAACTCAGGAGGCTGAGGCTGGAGGATCACAAATTCAAGGCAAGACTGGGCAACTTATCAAAACCCTATCTCGAAATAACAATTAAAAAGGACTGGGGATGTAATTTAGTGGTAGAGAGCCCCTGAGTTCAATCCTTGGAACCACAAAAAGTTAATTAATTAATTAATTAAAATAAATAATTGTGTTAGGTCCAGGACATGTGCTTTTAAACGTAGCACAGAGAGCTCCCAACTCCTCTCCCACATGGTCTCCTTGCGCTCTCCACCTCTTCCCTCACGGAGACACTTTGGTCACAACAAGCCACTCAGGATGCTGCACCACAGCTGGCTGAAGTCCACACCTCACGCTGGTTTCCTCACGCCTCGCCTTGTGGTCTTATTTCCTCCTGGGCTTCACCCTGGACACAGTGTTCCACTAATCATCATGTCCAATTAGGAGGCCCCTCTGAGCCTTGGTGGTGTCTCAGATGTGACTTATTTCTGGCATCCTTGACAGTGTGAGGATATGGTGTCTATTGTCCGTTAGCTGGGATTGGCCGAATGTTTTTTCAATTGCCTAGACTAGGGTGATGGGTTTGGAAAAGAAGACATCTCCAGTGAAATGCCATTGTCATCCCATGGTGTCCAGGGTCAGGACAGTCACATGACTTAGGGTCGCTACGTTAACCTTGATCATCTGGCCAGGGCAGTATTTGCCATTGTTTTCTCCTGAAATTATCTCTAAAGTGGATATTTAATTATCCATTAGATACAAATATGTATATGTAGACACTAGAGCAGTTGCTGAGATATAGCCTAGAAAAATTATTAGCTTTTAAGATAAAGAAAACATATTTAAGCATCTGAACACAAAGACTGAGTCACATAGAAAGAAAACCAAATTGGCATCTAGATTCCCATAGCAATACCTTAAAGGAGAAGATGATGCTGTGTTATATTTTAAGAGGTTCTTGGAAAGAATGGTGAGTCAAGGATTTTATATGCAAACAAATTCCCACGACTTACATGGAACAAGACAAAGATGTACAAATACGGAAGTTTCTAGGTTACATCCCACTGACCTTGTCTGAAGAAACTGGGAGAGATCAAACTACACCTACCCAAATGATAATAATAATAATAATAATAATAATAATAATAATAATAATAATGGCACAACTTACTGAATGCATTCTGTGAACCTGGTGGGACTCTGAAAGGAAATAAGGAGTAAAAGCAAGTAAATCCTGTGAACTAGTGGATTTAAAATACAGGAGGAACCAAGACATTTATTACTGCTGCATGGGCATCTCTCACAGTTTCACAAGCCTAAGATTTCCAAAATTCTCAAGAAATATTTCATCAAACTATAGATGGATGATCAGATTGTAAGTTCAATTTATTTCTTCTAAAAAAATATTGTTTAGGTAAAAATGGTTGAAACTTGGTTAGTAATAAATTATTTTTTTTTTGTTTTATTTTTTTACTTGACAGTAGAGTCAATTTTGACATATGTATACAAACATGGAGTGTATCTTATTTTCATTAGGATCCCAGTCTTGTGGATGTACATAATGTGGAGATTCATGGGGTGTATTCATATGCGAACAGAGGAAATTTATGTCCAATTCATTCCACTGTATTTCCTCTTCCCATTCCCGCTCTTTCCCTTCATTCCCTTTGTCTAATCCAATGAACTTCTGTTCTCCCCCTCCCTTGTTGCATGCTAGCATCCACATATCAGAGAGAAGTAATTCTGTCTTTCCTTAGGCACACATGTATAGTTGTTTTTAATTGAGGTAAATTGGTCATAGATTTAAGTTGCCAAATGAAACAAAATGGCATAACCACACTTAGTCATTCTGTGCTTCCTGAGAGCATCTCTGAGAAATTATGCTCAGAAAAGCTTTGAATCTTTTTTTTTTAAATTTTTTTATTCTAAGATGTTATAAATGACAGCAGAATGCATTACATTTCATATTACACACATAGAGCACTTTTTCACAAATCTCTGGTTGCATGCAAAGTACACTCACACCATTCGTGACTTCATACATGCACTTAGGGTAATGATATCCATCTCATTCTACCATCTTTTTTTTTTTTTTTCCTTCACCCTCTTGCCCCCAAGCTTTGAATCTTTTCTACAAGAAACTCATATGTTACAACTGAGTAAGGAATTCAAAGCACTAAAAGAAGAACAAGGAGAGAATGATAATTCAGAAACCAAGGGAGAAAAATAGGGGCTGTTATAAAACTACAGCCAAGAGGTTGAACGTGACGGGGCTGGAAAGCGCCCATCAGGCCTGGTGGAGGGCTGAGGGGGGCAGTCTGTGGAACCCTGCGCACAGGAGTCAGGTGACAGTGGCAAAAGCCAGAGCAGAGGTGAGAAAATGGAGATGAAAACCGTGAGCTTCCTTATCAGGTGAGTGAGAAGCAACGCAGGCACCGTCATTTCTGAGAACAGGGAGGAGTGTGGAGGATCAATGCCTCTTGTAGGCAGAGAAGGACTGAGGAGGGACACAGATAGATAAATGCTGACAGACACTGGTAAGGGCCACGACAGCCAGGGTCCCAGCAAAGCATGGGGTGGGGCTGTGTCTGAGGACAGCACTCCCTCCTAGCCAGGGGTATCCAGGGTGAGACCCGGGGGGTCTGAGAACTCTGCTGCCCTCCACCAGCACAGAAGGAAGTGGTCCTGGGAGCCCTGAGGGAGACGTGTGGTGGGGGCAGCCTGACCCCTGACAGTAGCTTTGGGGCCTGTGGGTTGAGGTAGAGCTGGAATACGTGCACAAGGTCATCAGGGAGAGCGCCCTCCTGTGGCCAACCTGGCCCCCTGAGAGGGCCATTCCTTTGCTTCTACTCCATTCCTTTTTACTTCCCACGGGATTCTCTCTGACCACTTTCTAGAATTCAGGAAACACAGACTCTAACCAGCACAGGCAACAAGGATGAAATTCATGCTAACATCTTTCAAGGAATTCCCCAAATCTCCTTTCAAATGGCCCTTGTGTTAGACATGCTTCAGGCCAGAAACTGACATCCTGAGTCTAGGGGGGAGGCAGCAAAATGACAACTCTTGGCAAAGTGTTAAAGACAGAGGGAAACAGATCCAGAGGTGGGGTTGTGTGACTCTACCCTGTCCGTGAGAAACCTGTGGGTCTCCCACTGGAAAAGCAAGTCGGTTGCTGCAGATTGACATGGATGACATTGCTGCCTCAGAGAAACGCCAGTGGAAACAGTGTAGACTTGGGGAAATGAGCAACCTCTTCACAGCTACTTTTCTGGATTCCTCTTTACCTCCTAGTAGTTGCCATTTGGACTATCTTGAAAATAATTGGAGAGTCCTTGGGATTTATAATCGAGCATCATAAATAGAACGCCCCATCTTCTCATTTGCTTTTTCTTAAAATGTAATTTTTAAATGACATGCATAAAAGTAATTTTTAAACTTTCCATTTTATGCAAGAAGTGAGTTGAGTTAAAGAGTGGAAAGCAAATGGAATTTCCTAAGTTCTTCTTCTATAGCCAGCTCTTTGGTCACAGTGACCAAAAGTCCCAACACAAACAAAGTAGAGGAGGAAAAGTTTATTCTGGCTCACCATTCAGAGGTTCAGTCAGTATCTGGCCAACGCCATTACCCTGAGCCCAAGGTGAGGCAGAACATCAGGGGGGAAAGGTGTGGCAAGGGACATGGCCACAGAAAGCAGAGAGTGCTCTGATTATCCTCACAAACTATAACCCCAAAGTCCCCATCCCAGTGACCCATTTCCTCAGGTGTACCTGACTTGCCTACAGTTGCTACCAGTTAACCAATACTAGTAGATTAATGCACTGGCTAGGTACATCTCTCCTAATCTAATTAGTTCATCTCTGAACACTCTTGTATTTTTTCACATGTGAATTTTTGGGGACACCTCATATCAAGACCATAACAGCTCCACCTGGGAAACTGTTAGTAATGAAATGTCAGTGCAGCCTGCTTAGTATCTGTGCACCTCACTGCAACTTTTCTGCATCTTAGTTTATCTCTTTCAGACTATTACACTTAACTGTGCAGAGAGACATTTTTAACAGGACTCTTATTTCTTCTCTGTTACCTTACCTGATCAAATCACCCTCTGCTTCCCTTTGCCAAGGTCATTCGGGGGTCTGCTTTGGGGGGGTGGGCCTACCTATTTATAATACACCTTTGTGTTGCCATTTGATTCTAGGCTCACACACTTAGCATCTCTTCTTTAATATGAGTGATTCTCCCATTTTATAAGACAAATTCATAAGTTGTGCTAATTTTGCTTTTTTCTCCTGAATATTTTAATGCCACCAAACATGCAGAACATATCACAGGCAGATTATACAAGATTCATTTCAGGGGACTCTGGGCCTAAAGTTCAAGGCATAGGAATTTTCAAACTCTTTACCCAAACCAGAGATTCCACTGAATTTTGAGAAGATTGGATGATAGCAACATGTCATTATAGAGAGATTATTGGCTGAATTGTGCCCCCCCATTCATTTCTTAAAGTACCAACTACCACTGAATGAATTTGGAGATAGGACTGAGAAGGTCCTATCATGAATGTTATGAAGCAGGGGCACCAGAGCCACCCCCACATTTCTCAGAGAGAATAGAGGAAAGGCCACGTAAGGCTGCAGTTAGAAGACACCACCTGTGTTATGGTTTAGGTGAAGTGTCCCCCCAAAACTCATGTTTAAAACAATTCAAGGAGCTTCAAAGGTGGAATGATTGGGTTATGAAAGCCTTAACCTAATTGGTGCATTAATCCCCTGGTACGGATTAACTGGGTGGTAGTGATAGATAGGCTTGGGCCAATGGATCACCTCTCCCATGGGAATTTCCACGAGGAGCAACCTGGTTTCATTTTCCTGAGGCAGGAGCCAATTGGCTTAAAGGTCACCCTACTCCCTGGGAAAAGAGCCAATAGCGTTAAAGGTTGCTCTGGTGCACCCCCCACCAGAAATCCCTACTTAAAGCTCCTGCCTGCCTGGAGCTTGGACACAACAGCTCGTCCCTGCTGAGAGGAGGCAGCCGCTGCAAGAGCTCCAGACTCACCGTCTCCAGCCCGACAGCAGCTGCCCAGCAGACAGCTCCAGAGACCACAGCCGGCACGACCAGGCACCCACCCTCCGTCCAGAGCTCGCACACTCCCTTCTCCCTGACTCCTCTCTCCCCATACTTCTTCTGTACTTCTTCTACCTCCGACCAGCCATAAGGGCTGGTGAATAAATCCCTTGGCTGCACGGTTGTCTCCGGTGTGATTTTTGCCCTTCAGTAACTATAGCAAGTGGGGTGTGGCTGGAGGAGGTGGGTCATTGGGGGTATGACTTTGGGGCAGATACTTTGCCCCTGGTGAGTAGTGCTGTCTCTCTCTCTCTGTCTCCTAATTGTCATGTCCTGAGCCACAATCCTCACCACACTCTTCTGCCATGATGTTCTGCCTCACCTCAGGCCCAGAGCAATGGAAGTAACCATCCATGAACTGAGACTTCTGAAACCCTGAGCCCCAAATAAACTTTTCCTGTTCTAAAATTGTTCTTGGCAGGTCTTTTGGTCATAGCAGGAAAAAAAAAAAAAAAAAAAAAAAAAAAAGATGACTGAAACAAACTGTGACCTAGGAAGTGGGCTCTGGACAGACATCGGATGTGCCTATGCCCTGATCCTGGACTTCCCAGCATCCAGAACTATGGGAAATAAGTTTCTGGGTTTAATAAGCTGCCCACCCTATGGTGTGCCCTTATAACAGACATGGCACAGTAAGGCAAACTGATAAAGACAGACTAGAAAATCCAAGAGACCAGCATATTATGTTTAATTGTTATCAGGTTATCAAAGAACTTCTTTGAGAATAAAGACTATTAATATTTCTAGGCAGAGGCGCAGTGGTGTTCATGAGGAATGTGCTTTTTTTTTTTTTTTTAAGTATTCACCTCACAGTATAAAATCTTTGAAAACCTTCCCTCACTCATGGTTATGTTTAACAAATGTCAGATTTCCATCACAATCAGACTCCTACATGGGATATTTGAATGGAGTGTGTTTACCACCCTGAGCCAAGGACACCTCTGTTGGGTACCCTCAGCATGGTGGTTCTCGTGGGTAGTGTTTCTTTTAATGTACTGACTTGGGCCACATTCAAAAGCATGATTACACCCTTTCCTTGGATCCACTACCTTGATGGCTGAAACAATTTGCTCTCTCCTTTTATTTTGGCCCTGTACCATTCTGTCCCTAATTCTTTCCCTGGCTTAGAGAGGAACAAACAACATTTAATTGACCAGTAAGAAAGTCTAATTTAATTGCTCATTTTATTGTGATTCTAGAAACTGGGCTTATTTCCTGAATCCTGCCTTTAATATCCTTTGGGTCAAACAATCTGTTGAAAGCAAACAAAGTCAGTCGTGTACGGTGCACATATTAGAGTTGGAAAGATCCTTAAAAGAAATAAAGGGTGCAGTCTGCATTTTACACATGGAGTCCTACAATTATAAGAGGAGGCTCTGATACACCGGGCAGCTGCATTGGGGTGGCTGCTGACCACGTGGGTCTCCTCTTCATGAATTCACTGTCACCTCCCTAATACAGACACCACGCAGGGGCTCCTCGTCCACGTCTGTGGGCAGACTTGGTGTTGGATAACGTGTTCTCCAGTTTGAGTCAAAAAGAAGACATTTTGAGCAAAAGGGCAACATTTTCATAAAGCAAATTCATACAATTTATAGAACTCCCGTGTAGTCCTTGTCTCTATGCTTTTGGAGAAAAATATTATTTTATGTATTTTGATGTGATGGCATGTTGTAGGGTGGTTTTTTTAAATCTTTAATCAAACAGTTGATAAATTTAAAAACTCAAAGAAAAATTTTGTGTTGACGCCTAATATTTGTTTAAATGCTGCTGGGCATATGATCTGTACTTCCGGGAATGGATGAGGGCCCTAGAGCCCTGCATTTCATGATTCTTTCCTACCCCATCACACCTAAGGCAAGCTGTATCCTGCCAGTCCTGAGGGTGAGCACCATGATCTCTGGGGTGGCTGGGCCCTTCCTGGGCCCTCCTGGCCCTGGCCCCCCGTGCTCTTCCCCTCTCCCTCAATGCACATGCCTCCCCCCTCCTTCCTCTGCAGCCATGTCTTTGTCTACTGCAGTGGACGATAGCTTGGTGATTACTTGCTTGCTTGCTTTTCTTTACTTCCTTTCTTCCCTTCTCCCATCCTAACAGTGGTAGGGATTGAACACAGGGTGGTGCTTCACCACTGAGCTACATCCTTGGTCTTTATCATTATTATCATTATCATTATCCATTTTGTGACAGGATCTTGCCAAATCCCCCAGGCTGGCCCTGAATTTGTGATGTTCCTGACCCCAAGTTACTGAGATTACAGGCATTGCTGTTCTCACCTTAATGTATCTTGCACATCAATGTCAATGCCAAGGGCTGAAGGTCTAACCAAGGGCTTCCAACAGTGTGAGGCCCATTATAACTACAGTGTAAAGATGGGTATATTGTTCAGGTATTCCACTGCTGCTGAACAGTCATGCTGTTTTCATTTCCTGCTACTTGGAAGATTCTGGAGCAAACACATTTCTACGTAGTTATGATCTGTTTGTGCTTTGTTCCTGCAAGTCGTTCTTTTCAAAGTTAAGTTTTTCAAGTGGGTGTACAAAATTGTAACTCAAACCAAAAGCAACAGGTCATTTAAGGGGAGAGGAGATATTTCCAAATGAGAGTTAAGAGAAGTAAAGGGGAGCAGACAAGTTAAAGGTCATTCCCCAGCGTCTTCGCATCACAGGGGAGATGTACTGCAGAGCTGTGGCTCCTGTAGGTACCTCACCAATGTGACGACCTTCCCTGAAAGACACAGGGAATGCAAAGATTGTGTGAATCCATGACGCACCAAGAGTCTCACAGAGAAAGAATTGAAAGTAGTAGAACTTGACTGGGTGACAAAACTGAGGCAGCACCATGAAAAATGTATTGGTCTAGGATTTCACAACAAAGAATGCCAAGCACCTATGCAGACATTAAAATTCTAGCCTGGAGATGGGTTTTAAATAAATTTATTTAAACACTATTAAAAAAAAAAAACCACTTCCTGTCACCATTCTAGAAGTCAGGCTTGTCTAACAGTAGTATAAAATATAAAAATAACAAAAATCAAATAGGAAAGGGGGTAATAGTAGAAACAGTTAAGTCCTAATAGAACTTGATAACTTTACATCAAGGAATAACTGTCCCTACTGAGGAAATTATATTACTTTACTCATATTAAACAGCATCTCATTACATTGAAAATAAATTTGATTGAATATTTTCCAATAAAAAAAACTTTTCAGTTTAACTGTCAGACTTGATGAGATTTTGTTCCTCAAATTAGTCGCTTTATATGAACTTGCTATATTTAGCAACAGACACTGTTTTATTTCCCCATTTAGATTCTAAGTTGTTATTTTACATAGGTTCTGCTATTATTTTCTCAGAATGGGAAATTTTGACTGCAAGTTTTACATTGACTTATTTAGTTTCTGGCCAGGAATACTCCCCTTTCCCCACAGACAGTCCTTGAATAATTTCACCATATCCATTCATCTCTTACCTTGGCTGCTACTTCTTCCAAGAAGTTTATAATTCCTCCCAAAGACTTGGTCAGATCTTGGGGCACACCCTGCCACAGGGGGACTCTTGGTAGTGCTCAGTGCACACCCAGCCCCATTCCCGCCATCCCGAGCTCTGTGAGGCCAGGGCTGCTGGTGCCCTCACTGCATGGAGGGCAGCAGTCTTGGGCAGTTGCTTTAACTATCCTTCATAATGTTCTAAAACCGATATAGCTCAGGAAGGCAGAAGGTACACTCGGTTATCCATTGTACCGTTTTAAACTCCACATTATGTACAAGCACAGGAATGGGGTCCTAATTGGAATAGGTTGTATTCTGTGTGTGTGTATAATATGTCAAAATACACTCTACTGTCATGTATATCTAAAAACAACTAATAAAAAGTAGAAAATAAATTAAAAAAAAAAACATCTCGGTAGGTGGTGCGGGCCCTGGGACTGGTGGCCACAGGGAGCCCCACGTTCTCTCTCTGAGTGATCCTCTAACCCACAGTAGTGCCTGCTCTCAGGCACGGTGTCCCCTCCTTTCCTCACCCCCGGGGCTTTGTGGACACTGGGCTTCTTCCCTCTCCATGGCCTCCTTCCTCTGTTCTACAGCATTTTCATGTCTTATCAATGCTCAAGATACACAGATGATCCTTGAACTACAATTTCCCTCCCTTTTTCAATCAAAGTGGATCTTAAGAGTAACACATTCCTTTCGTCCCTCTTTCACACATCTTCCAGTTACTCCTTGATAAACAGGAAACCAAAGATGGGGCTCTGCTGGGCTGCACAGCCACCAGGGAGCCGGCAGCCATGCCCAGGAGGCTCCGCCCTGGCTCCACCCGGCCTGCAGCAACCTCAGTGCTGACATTGACCTTGAGTGTTCATACATGGCTCCTAGAAATCTTGAACTATTGGCTGTGGGAGAGAATACGTAAGTGTTTTAAAAAATGGTCATCTTATGTTTTTCCTAGACTAGTGAGATTCGACAAAATATCTCCTTGATGTTAGACCTTTCCAAAAATCACAATGTTTGGTGAATCCAGTTCCTCGTGCGAAATCTGTATGATTAACATTCTGACAAGGTTGGGGTTCTCTGTGTGCAAAGGGCAACAACCTACTTCTAGATCAGCACAGAGCTGTCCTCCTCCCCTTTAACCTACTCTGACTCCAACATTCCAACATCTGTGTTCATTGTCAGACTTATTTAATTCCTACATCATTTAGAATGTTGTGACTGCAAGCAACAGAAACACTACCTGACCAGCTTCCTTGGAAGATGCATTTATTGGAAGAAAACGAGCTGGGTAACCACGTTCAAGGAGCAGGCCTCAGAAAGCCTCATGAAGTCACAGTTAGGGACTCAGTGGTCGCGGTCGATGACACCCTCCTGCTGCAGTCCTGGAGGGAGGAGTCGCCTTTACTCATTGTCCATTCCCTGAGCTCCCTGGTCAACTTGTGAATACGTGTCAGCATTCGCCACGTGCACAGGCAGCTCCACGGTGGCTACAGGGAAGAAGAGTTACTTTTCCCAGAGAACACTGGTGACTCAGGGCCTGAAGCAAGAGGCTTGGACTCCAGGCAGGCAAAACCCTGTGTGCCAGCCGCAGAACCCCATTTACCTTCCAGTTACCAACTTCCGGCATCTTGCCCATGGCTCCGTTGGCATTTATCATCGCAGCTTTCGTTATTACCATCCTACTTGTGCCCGGAAACACCCTTCTAACGACCGTTCCGCTGCCTGCTCTCGTCCACCTTCTCTGGCTCCAGGTGCTAACGCCCCACTTTCCCTAGTTCTCTGTTCTTTGATCTTCTTCCTGATCTCTACATCTTGTCTCATTAACCATCAGCTTTCTCTCTTATCTTAATAAAAATGATGCCCAGATACCTATTGCTATGCTTCATCCTTCATTTTTACTTTCTACCCCAAACATAGTCCCAAGTCTACAACTGTGTGTTGCATGCCTACAGGTATCTGATTGTTATGCATGTGAGGTGTTCAAATCCAAATTCACCATTCCGCCGTCCATGTTGGTTTAATACAGGAATTAAAAGACCCATGAGAGAAAGGTCAAATTGTTGGCTCCTTCCTGTCCTCTCAACATTCCTGACCAGCTCCCCTTGACTTTCCTATATCTTGCCTTTCATCTCTGTACACACCCGTCACCCCGGCTGGACCAGGAGGAGTCAGGCTAGTTCTCACAATGCGCCTCTTCCCCCACCTGTTGCTGAATTATTACTAGTGAGATGTTCCTGAGGGACAGTCCTGTCCCAGTTGCTCACTGTCCTTTTGCCACTGGCTCTACCATTCCCAGGATTCTGACTATCTGGGGAATGTCAGCTTTCTTATCATCCATCTTCCACCTAAATACTCCTGTTTTCTCCATTTTTTTTCTCATTAATATTTATCAATGACCATCTTGCAAAAAAGGTTTTATAACCTCATGTTTCTACTTCTTCCTCATGTGGCCAATTTTTGCCTTTTAAAACTTTACTTTGCATCTTAGTGTCTACTTTTCCATAAAATTTTGACAGAAGAAATTCTCATCTACTATAAAATGCTCAGTGGATTCTCACAATCAGCTATTTGGGGGATCACTGAAATATACCTAACTTTGTATCAAAATACAACACTCAGCCTCATAGTGAGTTTCTTAAATATCTTTTGTCTCTGATACGTTTATAAATCTCTTTAGGATCAGAACAGTGTTATTATCTGTTGTTTAATTGCTGACATATTAAAAACATAGTCCTTTACATACAGTAGATATTGAATAATGACTTCATAGGATAATTCAGACTACACACACACACACACACACACACACACACACACACATATAGTCGATGTTATGGTTTAGATGTGGAGTCCCCCAAAAGCTCAGGTGTGACAATGCTGGAAGGTTTGGAGGAGAAATGATTGGGACATAGTCTTAACCTATGTTGTCGCCTGAAGCGATGGCCGCTTGGAGCAACGGAGTCGCGGGAAGAAGTTTAGAGGCAAACTGGAGACAAACAGCTTTTTATTCTGATAACTTTTCTCTCTGGTTCTAACAATGACTAACACGCGCCACACACACCACCAAAATGGCGCTGACCCGATCAACAATCTCAGCCAAGTCACTCGAGATCCCGGGCCAAGTCCTGCGAGATCAGTCCCGTGAAACTACAAAAGACAACAATGCCCAAATCCTTATGACCCATAGTCAACCACAATTTAAGCCATCTCCCCAAAGAAGGCTCCTACAAACCTAATCAGTGAATTAATCCCTGATGGGATTAACTGAGTGGTAACTGGAAGCAGGCCTGGTGTGGCTGGAGGAAGTGGTTCACTGGGGCCATGACTATGGGGTTTATATTTTGGGTCTGGAGCATGGTGGAGTCTCTCTCTGCTCTCTGATCATCCTGTGAGCTGCTTCCCTCTGCCGCACTCTTGAGCCACGAACTGGAGCCCTGAGGGATAGAACCTTCTGTCTGTGGACTGAGACCTTTGAAACTGTGAGTTGCCAGATAAACTTTTCCTCCTCTCTAATTGTTTTGGCCCTGGCTTTTAGTCACAGCAATGAAAAAGCTGACTCAAACAGTCGAGTTTGAAACAACAGGGGGAACCCAAATTTTCAAATATTTACGTAACATTTCTGGGGTAGGTTGCAGTCTTTAGGGATGAATTCACAGGAATTACTTCATATGAAGATTTTCATTATTTCCTGCATTTGTCTTCTCCCACCTTTAGCCGTATCTTAGCCCGAGACTGTGGAAATAAAGCCTTTGATCCAGATGCTCACAGTGACCTACTTCTTCCACGGCTCCTTATCTGCCTACTTCTGTTTCTCTCAGTTCTCTTTCAACAACTCTTCCTAGTCAAATCTCACTCACCTCCTCATCACGACTGTCTCCTCCGCTATGAACAAACCACTGGGTCTGACTAATTTAACTTTTGAGGGTTTATTTTAAAAGTCATCCATTGTGGCCCTTTTCAAAACTCCTTTCAAAAGACCATAGAAAAATATAATAAAAAGCACTTTGAAATGGAAAGGGGCAATAAAAAAATTCTTTACTAATCAATAAGCCACCGATCCTTGGCCCAACATGGCTGAATCAGATGAGTTGGAAGCTGAGCGGATGTGCCCGGGGGCCAGGTCTTCCCGCTGGCGGGTGTCACGCTGCTGAGCCTTCACGGCACAGGCAGTCAGCACCTGTGTGTCCAGAGAACCGAGACTCCCTTCTCCTAGAGTCTGCCCAGTCCGTCTGAGCGAAGCCAGTGCTTCAGAGCGGTGTCTAGGAACTCCAGCTACGTGGACTGTTCTGGAATAGGGCCTTATGCTCTTGGTTTTCTCCACAGTCCCGAGTGCTTTCACTAATCAACATGTGCGACTGAGAGTGTTATGTTTCCCGTACAGTTGCCATTTTAGAGATCAAGGTCTGCAGTTGAGAAGTTCTCAATATGATGGACGAAACAGCAATAAAAACACAAACTGAAATGCAGTCAGGTTACTGCTGACAGAGTGTGCTTAAAGGATTGCAACTCAAAAATAATCTGGCTTTAATATAGTAATTTTTTTATTAAAAAAATCCAGGAATAACTTATCTTATTCAAGAACACAGTAACCCTTTGGTGTGGATATTACCTTCATAAGTAGTATGCAAGTGAGGAAATGGACATTTAGAGCAACCCAGGTGCTTTGCCAGATTTATATAACTAGAGAACAAAATCAACCAAACAAATAAACAATTTTTTTTTAAAAAAAGAATTTAGTTCTTTAACTATTAAATCCAATTCAAACATTCTTTTCATACCCACATGAATGGTACGCTCAGACTGATCGGCTCATACCTTAGGCTTGCAGAGGTCACAGGACAGAGCAGTACTGCATATGTAAACACCCCGCTCAGGTATACTGACGCCCGCAGGCGCGTGCTTGCACACACACACACACACACACACACACACTCACCACAGCCCAGAGAGCACACTTCTTTAAGAATAGGAATTTGGAACAGCAAAATCTAAAGCAAATCTGCTGAGAAAATATCAGATTATAAGGAAATGCTTTCTTTTTAATTAGCAAACAGCACATGCTCATCAATTTGAAAACTGCTCTACTCTGCTGGGAACCAAGGTTTTCCCCTCCAGCATTTGTGCACTGAGGTTGACAGGGAAATCATTTGTCTCAGAGAAGGAAACAAACACATGCCCTCGTGGTGTTCTGGTGGGGTCTGCTAGCAGTCAGCTGCCTGCAAACAGAGGGGCCAGGGAGGAGGAGGAAGCCATCTTGTGGTCAGGGCAGAGGAGGCAAGAGGCCACAAGCTGTGCAGAGGAGGTGAGGCTGAGCAGAGTCTTCAGAAGGAGCCATGAGTAAGAGTCACCAAGTGACAGCTGAGGAACTGTTAGGCCAGGTCAAATCTTACGCACAACCAGGAATTCAACTTAATTGACAAAATTCTGCTTTATTGGGTATGTTTGCAGTCACTCCCAAGTGCCCACTCATCAATTCCTGAAACGCTTAGAAGCTATTTGGCTACACTCAGGTAAGCCCGAGAAATTATCTGCACACTCTCACTCAGATGATGCGTAGGAGGTTGAACTTTGCCATGGCCCCTGCCCTGCGGCCAGTGATATCTGAAGCTATGGAGAAGCTGGAGGCAGCATGGTCCTCGCACCTGCCAGGAAGTCAAAAGCCAATCCAGGGAAGTCATCGTCCGTATTCATCCCTCCCCCTTTCCTTGGACATCATTGGTCAGAGACCACCACCCCAGGAAACCCGTCCAAAGTGGAAAGAGCTCATAGTCATCTGACTTCAACCCCTCCTTATGTCTAGAGAGAGTATTTAGCTGGAGAGAGGACTGCATCAGGTCCCCGTGTCACAGGTGCACCGAGGGCGCCAGGGTTGGTGAACATCTCATTGAACCAGCTGTCAGCCACTCCACTGATTTTCTCTCTGATTAGGTTTTCCTGGCTCATAGTCCTCTTGGTCCCTGGGGAAGAAGTAATTACTCACCTACCAGCTCCTTTGGATGAGCTCACAGGACATGCATTGTAACTGGGGTTTCTATTACAGACATAGACAACCCGTACTTATTACTCTTGCAGGTCAAAGCCCAGTTCTACATGATGTGGAAGTTAAGTCGGTTCTTAAATTACTTCCTGTAAATAAGACTCATTAACCGTGGTGACCTGAGAGCACTTTCAATTTAAGATGCTGCCCAGTGAGCAGGGTCCTTACATCAATCCTGTGACCGCTGGGGCTCAGCTTCCCTCTCGCTCTGTAGTTGATGGGATTAACTTTCGGCTTCTTACAAATCAGAATTCTTCATCTTCTTCCACATTCACTTGTCTTTTGTGTCTGAAACTGAAGATCTGATATTCAGATTTAAAGAAGGAAGAAGAAATCATCAAGAGATTAGATTTTGGCTTTCTGAAGAAAGGCTACATAAACTGACCTCACTTGTGCCCATAACGACAATGAGGTGCCATTCTTAGTGACCAATCAGAAAAATACCTAAGTATATTATACTGAAATAAGTACCATAATTCTAAACTCTTCACAAAAACAAATGCAATTCAACTTTTAAAATATCCTCAAAGTAGCCGGGCGCGGTGGCGCACGCCTGTAATCCCAGCACTTTGGGAGGCTGAGTCAGGAGGATAGCGAGTTCAAAGCCAGCCTCAGCAATGGCGAGGCACTTAGCAACTCAGTGAGACCCTGTCTCTAATGAAATACAAAAAAGGGCTGGGGATGTGGCCCAGTGGTCCAGTGCCGCTGAGTTCAATCCCCGGTAAAAAAAAAAAATATATATATATATATATATATCCTCAAAGTGATTAAAATGCATACTAATTTATTTTACTTACACTTACCCTCTTTAGAAACCCTGCATACTTTTTATTAGATCAAAGAGAAATTTTAACAGCAGGGCGATCTTACAAATTCCTAGTCAGAGACAGAATTAAGGCATTGTCCTATAATAAACCTGATCAACACAGATGTCCCTTCTACACATAATGAAATGCACATAACAGGAAACTGCCTTTGATCTGAAAGTCATAGTGGTTTAGAATCATATAAAAGACTCCAAAAAGTGACAGCTGAAATTATACTAAGATGAATTTTAACTGCCACTGTCATTTCCAATTGTTTTCTGAGAAGAATGTGTAAAACCATGTGAGATTCTTATAGACAGGAAAATAAAACAAATACTTGCTGTGTTAGGGCCAATTTATGGGATAGTAAATCGATTCATTTCCTGGCATCTAAAAAGTGATCATTTGTACGAGGTTAACAGAACGCCCTTGGTGTATGGGTCCTGGTGTAAAGGCCCACCTTACTTCTGAAAATGCAGGACAACAACAGCAAACGTGAGGGGTGAGAGCCAAGCAGCACTGGAACGTGAGCTGTCACTCCTGGCGTGGCCAGAGGGAGGGAGTGTGGCTGCCAGGGCCACGCGGAGAGTTCTCCCTGGAGGGGTGTTTTCTGTCTGACCTTACTGCAGGGAAAATCACCATGTCTGAAATGAGCCTGATGGGAACCAGCATTAAGTAGAAATGGCGAGCGTATGGCGTGTCTGTAGAGACACCACAAGGTCCGGAACACACTCGTATTTGAAATTCACTCTCTGGTAGCTTCCCTTTGGACTTAATCTGGATTCCTGGTCTCTAGAAAGACTACATGCTTCTCTGGGAGGTATTTATAGAATAGGCCATATTCTAGGTACCTGGTAAATGCAAAGTGCTCATCAGTATCCCCCACCCTTGATCAGGTTTACAATCTAGCTTGTGAGACAGAACTAAGACATAAAATAATTGGAAAAAATTAAATGCTAAATAGTGTGAAATTCAGTACTGTAACAAGTTCACCTGCATAAAATAGTATCGTCCCTTAGAGTAAGCATAGAGATTTCAGTTGTAGACCTTATGTGGGATTTACATAATCCAAATGGATGAAGAATGCAATTCGAGGAAGAAGAAATAATATTAGTGGGAGGAACAGATGAAACAAACCCATAAATAAGAAAGAAAGTGAGCAGACTCGCCTGAAGTTAGGAGTTAAAAGTGCTGTAAAAAATACTGGGAAGAAAAGCCAAATTCCAAGTTGATACTGGAAAACTCTTCTACACTATTGTGCAATGATTTTAGGTCTTTAAGTCAGCATGTTATTGCAGATTTATCTAGCAATAATGTGGAGGAAGGATGGAAAAGAGGGAATGACCCAGGATTAAGGTAACAAGTTAGGCACTTTACAGTAATCCTGGGACCTCATGCCGATTTCCATTGTCTGGGAACTAGAACAGTGTATGCCTCGTAATAGGTTCTTAATAACATTTCTCTTTTGAATTAATATTGAGTGCATTTGTCTTTCCTGAGTCACTGGGATTTTGAATCAAATTGAGAATGCTTTCAAAACCATAAAGCACAATCCAAACAGAAGCTGCTATTGTACTAAAGGAAGAATAAGAGGATTGCATGTGGAAGGTAGTATTAGAGTCATCTCCAAGATTTTAACACTGAGAGGAGACGAAGGCCCATGTTCTTGCCACGTAGTACAAAGTGGGCTCATTGTGATGAGAACAATGAAGAATGCTTTTCCCAATTATTTAAATCGCACAGGAAACAATGGTTTGTCTCAGTGAGGATGCTTCATGAGGTGAGGCACAGAGGAGAAAACAGAATGTAAACACAGATAATAATACACAAGATGTCATGACAAACTCTTTCAGTCAATTATGATAAGTTTCCTCGTGGTTCCCACACAGTCTAAAAACTGGATATATTAGAAGAACACTATAATGTCCAAAGGGAAGAGAGGGGAAGGGAGGGGGAAATCAGGTGAAGAAGGAAAAAAAAAAAAAAAAAAAAGATGGTATGATGAGATGGATATCATTACCCTAAGTGCATCTATGAAGACACGAATGGTGTGAATAGACTTTGTTATACAACCAAAGATATGTAAAAATGTGTTCTATAAGTGTAATATGAAATATAATACATTCTGCTGTCATTTATAACAACTTAGAATAAAAATAAATAAATAAATAAAATCGTATTAAAAAATTAAAAAAATAAAATAAAAACTGGATATAGCTATCTGTGGTCATCATCTCCCCCTAACATCGCTCTGGCCCTCAGTGACATAGCCAGGACTCTGAGTCACAGTCCACAGTTGTGCCACTCTAGGCAAAGCAGGGCATGGTTAAATATGAGGAGGACTCAGTTCAATAAGATAGTGTGGTGCATGGAGAGAAATGTCCAGTGCTACAAATAAGGGCTCTTCATTTACCCATTATCTAAATTCCTTGAATATGAAGACTTCAGAGAATGAGTGATGGGAGAGTAAAGAGAAAATGAAAGCCTTAGAAACCAAAAGCCAGTCATGAACATTACGGCCTGCTTGAGTGTAGCTCCTTGACTAAGATAGAAATGGGCTCTTTGGACATTCCTGGAAGAATCAGGGAGTTGGGAGGCTGCATGCGTAGGTTGTACTGTGTTAGCAGGTTGTGGAGCATATGGTTTTCAATTAGTGCACTGGTGCCACCTATGCACTATTTGGCAATGCCTAGCAACATTTTTGGTTGTTGCAATGGAGTCAGGGTAGCTTCTACCATCTAGTGATGGAGGCAAGAGTTTCTGCTAAACATCCTACAATGCATGCAGGCGGCCCCTTTGATGAAGAATCCTTCAGCCCCAAAATCTTGCTATGGATGCATCGATAGTCTACATGATACCCAGAGAGAAAAAGTGGAACCAATTCTGTAGGGTACTGGATTTAGGAGAAGAACATGTAATACGGTGTTCATGAGTGCCAAGACTCAGGTGATGTCTACAGCAGACTAACCTTAGACATCTACAGAGCTTGGTTGGGCCATGCAGCTCCCAGATGCTTGGCCGCTTTGCTCACCCTTAACCAGTGCTAAAACTGACCAACTTTGTTGAGTCCTATGGAGTTCTACCACCCGAGGCTACCATGTCCCTTACAGGTCTCCCCACTTTCTCCCTGCCAAGAAGTCCCAAACCAGTTCACGATGCCAAAGGCAGTACAGGTGTGCTGGCTGGGCATCTAGCAGGTGGCTGTGCACCAGCTCATGACAATGGGATCAGTGTAGAGACACAGGAACCTGCCTTTGGTTCCCATCCTGGCCTGCCTTGTTTCCTTCCTCATGACACCCTGGACCTTTGCCTCCTAATAAGGTGTGGGTATAATGCTGTTCCTCTGTCTTTTATTGTGGATGTCTGGTTAAGAAACTCATCACTAAATTTACCAAGGAACTTGCAGGGTATAGAATATAATCTACATTTCAGTGTCTGTGTTTGTGGGTAACTGCACATACTGGCTGTTCACACTTTAATGGTTACCTGAGCTAGCAAAAATGGAAGAACTGATCATTTGAGATATTATACAGCCGGTGGACATATAGATACATTGGGTTAGAATTTCATAAAGTGGTGTTTGAAAGAACCGGCGAGGTGGGGGGGACATGCAGCTCCTCTGTTTCAGTGATCAATAAGGGCAGATTTTTTTTTTATTCAAAGTTGTTGTATATAACAGAAAATGCATTACAATTCGTAATATACATATAGAGTACATTTTTACATATCACTGTTTGTATACAAAGTATATTCATACTATTCATGTCTTCATACATACAATTAGGGTAATGATATCCATCTCATTCTACCATCTTTTTTTTCCCTTTATACCTCCTTGCCCCCTCCTTTTCCCTCCCTCCCCATTGACCTTTCTAGTGTTCCCCTAATCCTCCTATGCTCCCCTCCCAACCCCACTGTGAATTGGCCTCCTTATATCAGAAAAAACATTTGGCATTTGGCTTTTGGGGATTGGCTAACTTCACTTAGCATTATATTCTCCGACTTCATCCATTTACCTGCGAAAGCCATGATTTTATTCTCTTTTATTGCTGAGTAATACTCCATTGTGTATATGTACCACATTTTCTTTATCCACTCATCTACTGAGGTACATCTAGGTTGGTTCCACAACCTAGCTATTGTGAATTGTGCTGCTATAAACATTGATGTGGCTGTGTCCTTATAGTATGCTATTTTTAAGTCCTTTGGGAATAGACCCAGTAGTGGGATGGCTGGGTCATAAGGTGGTTCCATTCCCAGTATTCCAAGGAATCTCCATACTGCTTTCCATACTGGCTGCACCATTTTGCAGTCCCACTAGCAATGTATGAGTGTGCCTCTTTCTCCACATCCTATCCAACATTTATTGTTGTTTGTGTTCTTAATAGCTGCCATTCTTAGTGGAGTGAAATGAAATCTTAGAGTAGTTTTGATTTGCAATTCTCTAATTGCCAGAGATGTTGAACATTTTTTCATGTATTTGTTGATTGATTGTTTATCTTCTTCTGAGAAATGTCTGTTCAGTTCCTTGGCCCATTTTTTGTTTTTTTTTTTTTTTTTTGGTGTTAAGATTTTTAAGTTCTTTATATATTCTAGAGATCAGTGCTCTATCTGACATGCATGTAGTAAAGATTAATTCCCAATCAGTAGGTTCTCTATTCACCTCACTGGTTGTTTCTTTTGCTGAGAAGACTTTTTTTTTTTTTTTTTTTTTTTTTGAGAAATACAGATGCTCCAAAACTCTCAAATAGAACTTTCTTAAAGAGATTTTTACATTTTTATGTGTGCATTTTAATTATACAGAATAGTGGGGTTCTTTGTATCTTATTCATACCGGCATATACCATAATATGCTCAATTTATTCTACAATACCTTTCCTTGACCTCTACCCCTCCCTTGGGCCTGATCTTCTACCCTAATGGTCTCCCTCTGTGTCATGACACCTTCTTTTTTTCTTTTCCCCCCTATAGTTTCCACATATAAGAGAAAACACAATATTTCGCTTTCTGGGGCTGACTTATTTTGCTTAACATGATACTCTTCTTTTCCATCCCTTTTCCTGAAAATGACATAATTTTGTTCTTCTTCATGTTTGAATTAACACTGGTGTGTGTGTGTGTGTGTGTGTGTGTGTGTGTGTATGGCATGTGTGCGTGTGTTAACAATATTTTCATCATCCATTCATTAGTTGATGGACAGCTAGGCTGATTTCACTTTGGTTTGTGAATTATGTTATGATAAATATGGGTATGCATGGATTGCTATAGTATGCTGACTTTACTTCTTTTTTTTTTTTTTGTGATACCGGGGATTGAACTCAGGGGCACTCGACCACTGGGTCACATCCCCAGCCCTTTTTTGTATTTTATTTAGAGACAGGGTCTCACTGAGTTACTAAGTGTCTCACCATTGCTGAGGCTGGCTTTGAACTCGCGATCCTCCTGCCTCAGCCTCCCAAAGTGCTGGGATTACAGGCGTGCGCCACCGCGCCCGGCTTTACTTCTTTTTAATAAGTACTTAGAAGTGGTGTAGCTGGGTCATATGGTGGTTCCCTTTCAAATCCCTTGAGGAAACTCCATATGAATTTCCATAGTGATTGTACTAATTTACATTTCCACCAATATTGTACACTTAGTGCACTGGTGCCACCTATGCACTATTTGGCAATGCCTAGCAACATTTTTAGTTGTTGCAATGGAGTCAGTGTAGCTTCTACCATTTAGTGATGGAGGCAAGAGTTTCTGCTAAACATCCTACAATGCATGCAGGGAAGCCCCTTTGATGAAGAATCATTCAGCCCCAAAATCTTGCTATGGATGCATCGATAGTCTACATGATACCCAGAGAGAAAAGGTGGAACCAATTCTGTAGGGTACTGGATTTAGGAGAAGAACATGTAATACGGTGTTCATGAGTGCCTGCACATTCTCATAAGTCTTTATTGTTATTTGTATTTGTGATGATTGCTCTTCTGACTATAGTTAGATAGAATCTCAATATATTTTAGATTTGCTTTTCCCTGGTAGATAAAGATGTTGAACATTTTTTCACACAATAGTTGACAATTTGTTTATCTTCTTTTGAGAAGTGTCTGTTCAGTCCATTTACTTGTTTGTTAAATGGGTTATTTGTTTTGTTTTACTTGGTGACAAGGTTTTTTGCTCTTTTTATGTATTTTGGATATTAATTCTCTGTCAGAAGAGAAGCTGGCAAATATTTTTCTCACTCTGTGGGTCCTCTCTTCACACTATTAATTGTTTCCTTTGCTGTGCAGAAGCTTTTGAACTAGATGACATTCACTTTTTCAATTCTTCATATTATTTCCAGAGCCTCGGGGGTCCTATTGAGGAAGTCACTGTCTGTGCATGCTGAAGTGCTTCCCTCCTTTCCTCCAGTAAGTGCCAGCTCTCTGGTCCTAGAGCTAGGTCTTTGATCCATTTGGAGTTGAATTTTGTTCAAGGTGAGCGATTAGCTTCATTCTTCTACATACAGATATTCAGATATTCAGTTTTCCCACATTTGTTAAAAAGGCTGTCATTTTTCCAATGTGTTTGACACTCTGTGCAATCAGATGACTGTAGCTGTGTGGTTTGTCTCCGTCTCTTCTATTCTATTCCATTGGCCTATACGTCTGTTTGTATGCCATCACCAATACAGACTTTTCCTGCTAGGGCTCTCTAGTGTAATTTAAAATTGGTACTGTGATTCCTCCAGCATTGCTCTTTTTGCTTAGGATGGCTTTGGCTATTCTTGGTCTTTTATTTCTCCGCATTATTTTGGAATTGTTGTTTAATAGTTCTGTGAAGAATATCAGTAGTTCTTGATGAGGATTGCACTGAATTTGTAAATCACATTCGGCAATGTGGCCATTTGACAATACTAATTCTGCATACCCGTGAACATGAGGGGTCATACCAATTTCTACTGTCCTCTTCCATATCTTTTCTCAGCAATTCTGTAACTTTCCTTTCACCTCCTTAGATTTATTCTAGATATTTTTAAGCTGTTGTGAATATAATTGCTTTCCTAATTTCTTTCTCAGAGAGTTCATGGTCTATAGAATAGCAGTTGATTTCTACAAGGTCTTCCTCCAGGGCAATAGGCGCTGTGATCTCCAGGTCAGATGGCCATGGAGGGAACTGTGCTTCCTCCAGATGCAGGCACAGGCGTGACCCCACGAAGATGATCCCTGCCACAGTCTCCACTTACAAACTGAGAAAGGTGGCCCAGTCCTCATGCAGCAGCTCGTAGGTTGCCGCCCGAAGCGATGGCCGCTTGGAGCAACAAAGCTATTGGAATAAGTTCAGAGGCAGACTGGAAACGAACAGGCTCTTTATTCTGCCAGCTTCTCTCTCCGGCTCCAAAAACACCCCAACACGCAATCCACACTCCTCCAACCACCACAAAATGGCACCAACCCGATCCACAATCCCCCAGACCAAGTCTCGCGAGATCATGCAAATGACGCCGACCCAATCCACAATGTCAGGGGCCAAGTCTCACGAGACCATGGAAGGTGGTAGTGCTTATGGCTCACAGCTAACCGCAATCTTAGCTATCTCCCTAATTAGGGCTCCTGCCTGCACTCGTATTCAGTTCCTGGTCCAGTCGAGTTCAGATCCACCTCCTCTGCTGCTGCTGCTTCTGCAACTCTTTTGTGGAATGGCCTTTCATTCATTCTCTCCCTTTGTAGGACCCCTCTCCTTGGCCCTCCCAGTCATCACGGGGGCAGGTGTGGATTCCAGGAACTTCCACCATCTCTGCCCTCGTGACCAGAGTCTCCGAGTCTGTCCCAGTCCCGTGCTGACCATGGGTGCGTTCCCTCAGTCTCCCAGCCGTGGGGCTGTTATCCAGGCGTTTCAGTTCTGATCTGCAGAGGGGCTGTGCCCTGCAGCCTGCTTCTACTCCTTGTATAGGTTTCGATTTTTATAACCTGTCACAGTATTCTGTAAGGTAACTAAGTCAGCCAGACGCAGGCCATGTGAAATGTGTGACAGCTCCACCACAAAGAATAGTCACAGTGACTTCTGACTAGACAGAAAACCACCGCATTAAGATGTTTGCAAGGCATATTTTTTTTTTTATTAAATATAAATGAGGAAGTGCCATAGCATTGCCAAGTAGTTGTCATTGAATTATCTGCTGATGTCACTGACATTTTAGGTTCTCCTTTTCACTGTCTGGACTGTGGTAGTTTTTGCCTAACCTACAGACACGGTTACGACACCCAGCTGCACCAGAAAGAAAATCCAGCTCAGCCAGTCTAGCTGTGATGTGCAAGATCTCCCCTTGAGATTACTGAAGAATGAAATACTGTTCAACCAAAGAATCAGTATATATGCATTTGTCCAAAGTCTGATGGAGACAACATCAAGCCTTTGCACTAAAAGAACAAGACTGCCTATTGTGCCAGGTACGGTGGCGCACGCCTGTAATTCCAGCACTTGGGAGGCTGAGGCAGGAGGATCACGAGTTCAAAGCCAGCCTCAGCAATGGCGAGGCACTTAGCAATTCAGTCACACCCTGTCTCTAATAAAATACAAAAAAGGGCTGGGGATGTGGCCCAGTGGTCCAGTGCCCCTGAGTTCAGTCCCTGGTACCCCCCCAAAAAAAAACAAAAGACTGCCTATTGTTAGGCTAAATGTTGTCTCTAAATATTCTCATACCAAACACTGAGCATCTACTCAAGTCACCTGAAAAGTCATGCACTTTTTTTTCTGAGACATCTATTATTTACCTTTATTGTTATGTTATCTTTAATAGAAAGAAAACTTATCACTGATGTTAGGTCAAAAGATAGGCAATACTCTATCCAAGAGGGTTTTGAATAAGCAGAAAAAGTGTGGTTTCTTCATATCGATTTTGGCCAATGACTGATGCAGAGTTTTTTTAAAAAACTGTCTAGCAGTCTTAACTTGGGAATATATTTGGACTTCAACATGGAAGTATGCATTGATGCATGAATGCATTGGACCCCATAAATGCATCCTTTTCTCTTATGGAAACACTGAAAACACCTAATATTAACTTCTTATTTGCTTCGTAACAGTCTGTGCTGATGAAAGTGGGGAGCAACAGTGATCTTGGCAGGGGCCAGGGAGGCCTGTCTGTGTTTGATTGTGATGCTGAGTCTGGGTAATTAATGGACTAGTAGTAACAATAATAGCACCCTCCATTTCTAAAATATTGACAAAGTTTACCCTATTATTATATATGACATTTACTGAAAGTTCAGTATATAAAGCAGGATACAAATGAAATAATCTTGTATTAATCAGCTTTGCATTACTATATCGAATATGTGAGGCAACTATCTCATGTCAAGAAAAGGGTCTGTTTTGGCTGATGGTTCTGAAGTTCTTGGTCTAAGATCAGGTGGTCCCATAGCCTTGAGCCTCTGGCAAGGCAACCCACAACAGCAGGAGCTTGTGCTAGAGCAAATCATTTCATGATCCAGGAAACCAAGAAAAAGAGAGGAGTCTGGGGTCCCACAGTACCCTTTGAGGGCAGAACCCCATCGTCCTAAGGACCTCCCGCTAGGCCCCCCTCCTAAAAGTTTTCCACCTCCCTGGGGACCAGGCCAGCAGGTGGAACATTGTGGGTGAGGGAGCTTATCTAAGCTGCCACAGTATTAGCACTAAGGATATTTCTCAATGGAATGTTCAAGAAGTTGATGGTAACTTAGGAAATTCTGTCCGTTGTGTTATGATCCCATTAACAAGATTTGTGAGCCTAAAACTAAAATAAATGTGACTTGTATACTTCGCTAGTTTCCTATCTAAATTATCCCTAATCAATGTGGCCTCTTACTTTCCAGATACACTCTAAATACTTTTAATTTTCTCTATTATACTTCAGATTGATTACCAAAATATTTCATGCAAATTTTTCATTATGAATAAGTTTATCTGTATGCTGATAAATGTCATGGAATTCATTTTTATTTCTATTATCAATAACGATGCCCTAATAATGTTTTAAAATGTAAACAAATAATTTTTGGTTCATAAATACATCTCTATAAGTTTATATTTTCCATAGGGCTTATATACTTAACGTAATTTTTTGGAGATTATCTTTCTATGTAAGCCTCATAGAAATTTACTTTCTGTGACTTGTGATTTAAAATTCTGGCAAAATATTTCATAATACATACTAGCATTACTATTTCTTTAATAGTCTCCCTTTCATAGGTTCATGTAAAGCAACACAAGACAAAGAATAAAGTATAGCACTTGCGCGTGATGAGCTCAGCATTGAGATGCGCAGGCCAACATGAGGAGGGACTGCGCAGGAGGCAGAGGGGACCTTGACTGCGGTCTCCCCAGCTGGGCCTCAGGCCTGTGTTGTCCGAGACTGAACTGTTGGTACTGGAGTTGCCCCTCATCCACCACTTTGCCCTGAAGTGCGTCTGTGGCTCACACCTGTACCACAAGGACATGGAGAATGCAGTGTCACCAAGATGGCCCATGGCCACAGCTGCCAAGGCCTCAGGGGGACCCTGCAGAAGCAGGTGCAGAAGGGGAGTGTTAGAGTTGTTGGATCTTAGCTCTGATTCCTCCGTGTTGGCCCTGAATCAATTGATGGCACTACACGAAGTACATCATATCCAGTTAAAAATAAGCAGTGACGAGACCTGAAAAGCTAAGAAAAGAATGAAATAAAAGGTTCTAGTATGAAGTATTCACTCCAAAGCATGAAACCAATCAACAGTGATTTGAACACATTAGGAAATATAGTACGCCTAGTTTCCAATTTTTCTCTCAGTGTGAACTTGCGAACATGTATTCTCTATTTCTTCCTGCAAATGAAAACTGGGGTACTAAATAATAATTTTAAGAATATTATAAATGATTTTAATTTCATAGCAAATACCAAAATATAATTAGCCATATTTCATTGCTTTGGGAATGATATTAAAAATGCACTTAATTGGAATCCAAAAAATGTGCTGATAGTATTTTGAATGTTTTTTATAGCGAAGAATTAAAACAGAAAAGTGCGTCTAAATATTTAGAAATACCGAGTCTCGTGGTGGTAAATAATGAAGAATCTACAGTCATAAGTAGTTATGACCTTATGAGAAAGCTTTAATTTATTTTTATATCTTTAATGGGCTTATTCAAGGACCTTTTTTGATTTATAAGAATTGTCAACACGACCATGTCGATGCAGAGTCACTCACTATTTGTTAGCTTTTTAACAATTTCCTTTTCACCTTTAAATGGATTGTTTTCTTAATCATTATTTAACTATTAAATAACAGTATTTAAACAAACATGATAAATACTCTTTAAATGAGATCAAGGTATCTATATAGCTGAGCTTTTACACTGAATTAAAATGCTGTCTGACGGTAAAGACAATAAATTAAACATACTGTAGCGTGGCAAAAAATTACCTGTTTTCAAATATCCTCCTTTTTCTCCCAAAAGATCTTCCTATGGAGTTTATCAGGAAATCTGTTATGCAAATGATGCGTTGGGTGAAATAAGCCAGGCACCCGATTTCTGCAGGACTTCACTCAAGGCATCTTAAAGATCCACTTGAGTGGATCCTCAAGTCCAGAGCAGCATGGCAGCTCCCACAGGTGGGGACAGCCGGGGAAGCCGAGGAGGGATAGACACTGGTGACCAGATGCAAAATTGCGGTTAGATTGGGGAAGGTGCCGTGAGGTGGCTACAGGTAACAGCAGCATATTGCATTCTTGAAAAATGCAAAGAGAGTAGATGGTAAGTGATCTCACCAGGCACTGAAGACTAAGGACGTGCCTTCCTTAGCCAGTGAGGAGCAACCACTCCACAATGTGCCCACGCTGCGGGACTCCAAGAGTCTTGCTGTGCTCAGTACACGTAATTTCTTCTCTCAGTTTCTTTCATCTGTCTAATTGCTCTGGCCAGTGTTTCAAGTACTATGTTAAATAAAAGTGGTGAAAGGGGGCATCCCTGTCTTGTTCCAGTTTTTAGAGGGAATGCTTTCAATTTTTCTTCGTTTAGAATGATGTTAGCCTGGGGCTTAGCATAGAGAGCTTTTGCAATGTTGAGATATGTTCCTGTTATCCCTAGTTTTTCTAGTGTTTTGAACATGAAGCGTTGCTGTATTTCGTTGAATGCTTTTTCTGCATCTACTGAGATGATCATATGGTTCTTATCTATAAGTCTATTGATGTGATGTATTATATTTATTGATTTCCGTATGTTGAACCAGCCTTGCATCCCTGGGATAAACCCCACTTGATCGTGGTGCACTATCCTTTTGATATGCTTTTGTATTCGATTTGCCAGAATTTTATTGAGAATTTTTGCATCTATGTTCATTAGAGATATTGGTCTGAAGTTTATTATATATATATATATATATATATATATATGTGTGTGTGTGTGTGTGTGTGTGTGTGTGTGTATTTATATATAAATATGTATTTATATATATTTTATATACACACACAAGAAAAATAAGGCTTCCTTCACATGTGCAGTTTGAAAAGACAGTAAAACTACAGTCAACTCATTTCAAGAATATTGTCCAACAAGAGTGCAAAATTCCACCAAATGGTTGATTTACAGGTTAACGTTCAGCTTCCTTAAATGCCTTCTTCCCCTCCCCTGGCAGGTGAGCATGTCTGGCCGTGCAGTGTGCCAATTTCAACCTGCCAGCAGCTCGTCCCGCAGAGAAGAGGGTTGTGTCCTGCACATGTGGGCTGGGAAAGGAGAGTGTGCCGAGCATGTTTTTATTAATCCAGAGCATTCCTTTAGGTATGAAAAAAAATGCTAATTCAAGTTAAAATGAAACAGGATATTAACACCCACCAACAAGAGACAGTGGAATTTAGATTCAATTTTCCCCCAAAATTGAGTATTAAGAATGTGATTTTATCCAAGGAAATATTAAATTCAAAGGCATGAGTTTGGGACTGGAAATAAGAAAACTGATGAAAATGTGAATGATGTACATTAAAGCCACAGACACAAATTAAACTCTGGAGATTTTTGTGCTACAGATTCTGGGTGGGCCCGTCCAGTTCAGGTTTGCAGGGCTCCTGTCTACATGTCCCTGCTTCTTCCTAGTGCAGTGGAGGCTGCCAGTGGTCCTTGAACAAGATTCTCCTTATTCGTCACTAAGGAAGAGTGGCTAAGGGCCTCACTCAGTTGTGCAAGCATAGCAGTGCCTGTTAGGAAAGACCACAGGAGGACCTGGGCATGGACTCCCCTGGGATGAGTCACACAAACCATTGACACTGTAGTCAGAGAGTTCTGCCGGACCTGAGGGTGTGTCTTAAATAAGTTCTTCTTGACCAACCCAGCTCCCATGATCTGAGGCTTGTTTCTCCTATTTCTCCTAAGTCCATATGTCCAAATCCTGGACCTGAGGCATCAGTATGAGGAGACAGGGCCTGTGGAATGCCCTTGGAAAGGCAAGTTCAAAGGAGACCTTCACCCCTTCCACCACGTGAGGACACAGACTCTGAACCCAAATGTGGCCTTCACCAGATGGAACCTGCTAGATTCTGACCTCGATGTCCCAGGCCTCAGAGCCATGGCAGTGGGGCTGTTCTTCATAACTCCTCAGTCTTAGCTGCTTCCAGCAGAATCCAAAGGGACTGAGAGACCAACCAGCCTGGGTTTTGAGTTTGCCTGTGGCAGAAACCCGTGGAAGGTAAACCCTCGAGCCAAGCTTGGAGCACTCATAACCCCTTAGAGAGAGGGGGTGGGGAGAGAGGGCGGGGGAGGGGGAGACACACAGAGAGAAACATGCTCAGAAACCCACAGGACCTTCCTCTGGGCCTTGTGCTACCACTTGTGCTGCGATATGAGCAGCATGTCCTGTGTGCCCAAGACAATAAAGCTGAGCCCAGGCCTGGTGACATGGTGACAGGGACATCCTGCACATTGTTCACAGTGTCCTGCAGACCAGCCCTAGAGGCTTGGGGACAGCCACCTGCTACTGCCTAACATGTTCAGCGGGGACACCCGCTGAGATGGATGCCATGGAAGTAGACATCAGGCACCTGGTACCGCAGGTGAAACGGACTTGTCCCTTTGTACTGAGCAAGTTTTCTAGAGAATTCAAAAACACATTAGAAAACTCTTATTAAGGAAGAGAAAGTGGTTTATTCACGGCATACACAGGATGAAACACTAACTCGGATATTAAAAAGAAATATGAGTCTTCTTATTTCCCAGAGGAGATGGGTATCTTGTGTAGATTTATAATTACTTCAATAATTGACACTTAAATCCTGTATATTCATCTGAGTTCTGTTCCTTCTGTTACTGAAGGGAGAAGGACCAAGAGCCACGTACTTACATCTAGTCCTTGGTGTCTCCTACCCTCTGCAGGGATCCTAGAGACTCATTCACTAAGATGTAACTTTTTAAACGTTGTTCTCAAGGTCTGCTATAACTGTGAGCCCAGGCAGGCACCCCCCCAACAGATGATTGCAGCAGCTTATTTTGTCATCTTGTCACAGATGCTGTTTGAAATAAGATCAGAAGTGTCTGTGCTCCTGGTGCTGACGGTGGTGTGCAGGAGGGTTGGTGAACCCAGGTCTGCTGGTGTGCACACTCGCTCTGGGGGACAGCTCTTGTGTAGCCGCGTCACTCACACGTTGGTATTGCTACACAGCTTTCAGAAGGACTGTAGGTTACAAGCTGGTGGTGAAGGTGGGGAGAAAAGGTATTCGTATTAACTAGGGAAACTGGACTGGTTCTGTGGCACCGAGGCTGCAAATGCGTCACTGAGAGGAGACTCAGGAGGCCACGTGTCGCTCCTGGCATGCGGGCTGTTCCGTTCCAGTTACTGATGGATTTCCCAAGGAAATCAGTAGAGCCAGACTTCGTTCATGTTTGTGAAGTCCACACAAAGTTACTTTCTGAAAGCATTTGCCAATGCTTTTAAATCGGTCGAGTTTTATGATGAGGCATCTGCCCATCAATTCGGATTTCATATATTTTAAATTTTTTCATCTTATTTGCATAGATCGAGGTTGACACATGTAATTAAAATGGCACTAGTTTCTCCCAAACCACTCTGAAGAGATGTAGGGCTGGTTTCCGGAAGAAATTTTTAAAATCAGCTAAATGGAAGGGGGCTTAAAGCTTCAACAGTGGAAGCCTTTTATTTTCTAAACAGATATGAGATTTGGCCTGCACAGTTTATGAGGATGACACATAAACATAACCTGTGAAGTTTGGCCAACAGTCTTGAGTCTTTCAATAATGATTTTATTAGAGATAGGTAAGGCTTTAGGTGTTGGTTATCACTGGAGACAGGGTAGACACTAGCCCTCGCTCTTTGGGGGAAGTGAACATGCTATTTAAGAACTTGGGCTTTCAGAAACAAGCACTTTGGCTTCCATGCTTAATGAAGGTAGTTTAGGAGTAGACTTTGTTGAAAAATTAAGCACTTTTATAAGGCCGCATGTATTGAATTCCGGTGCATGTTAAGAGGTTTATAAAGGAGATTCTGAAATGCACTACTAAGATATCACATCCAGTTGTTGGATGCTGCCATCCCATCATAGGTGACTCCCTCCACCTCCTGGGGTATTACACAATTAATTTTAAAAAATTCAACTAATTAAAGATTAGAACGATCTTTACTTTCCCTTTGGCCTAGTTAGTGAATCAGCACCTGCCTTGAAGAGTCACGACTGAGCTGTCTCTGCTTGTGTTTGTGTGTCTCCACTCCACTGTCCCTCTGTGACTCCGCCGAGTGAGTGCAGGTCACAATGCTGGGAGCAAAGGTGGTGATGCAGCCCTGATCAGAAACGCCCAGCTGTCCATGAAGAAGGAAAGAAGTAGGGACCAGCAACAATCGGGGCTCGTCAGTAAGGGCTCTGTGGACATGGTCATGGGCAGGACACACAGAGACAGACGGACTGGTCCTTTAATCTCATATCACCAAGAACGTAAGCATGAATGATTTGTTTAAGTAACTTTTCATTGAAATTGTCACAGACCGATTTTACCATGTTTATGCAGATACATTTTTTATCTTCTTAAAAAAAAAAACAGATTCCAAGTAAAACTTAATTTGGAATAAAATTGAGTTTCTCAAATATCTATGTTGCCATTTTAATTCTCTACGCTACTATATTTATAGGCATGGTCAGCCAACATTTTACTTTAAACCACTTACAACATGGAATTGATTATACCAAATAAAGAAATGTATTCCTCTTGGTTGTGACCATAGAATATTTAAAATCAATTAATATTCCAAAATTAATTAGAATGGATGTCACGGCTCACAAATCTCACAAATAAGGTCCTCGTTAAAAGAAAGACATAATGAGGCATTCTGAAGACAAGATAATCAGTGCCTGAGGGATTTGCTTTGTATTTAGTAGGAGGATAATACTTTAATGGCTCAGGGAAGTGTGTTTCTTGGCTGGACTTTACTTACTGAGGCTCAGAGGAGAGGCAGGACTTTGTATGGTGTGAGAGGAATGAAGGTGCGGCTGTGAGTCAGAGTCCTGTGCAAGTTTAATTTAGATTCTGAATGAAATAATGAGATAAGTACCACGTGGAAGAGGCAGAAGCCACACTTCCTCCCAGGGGTCAGTGGACACTGATTTGCAGGTTAGGTAAGGAACGCAGTGCACAGCTAGGGTGGTGGTGGTGAACTCCCTCCCTGTGTGCAGAGCCCCTCCTCCAAAGATGAAGACCTCAACCCGCCCTTCCTTCTCTGTGGCCTTCTGGCCCCGCGTCCTCCTGCACGAACAGAATGCTGCAGAGGGGCTGCGAAGTTTCTTAGTGCAAGTGGTAGATGGGACTTCTTTCCCCTTGGAATGCTCTAGAAGCCACCTCCATGCTGTGAGGAAGTCCAAGCAGCCACTGGGTGAGGTCCCAGCACAACCTTCAGCCTGAGCCAGCACCAACCCCCAAGCGCCACCCACCCAAGGAGGTAACTGGTCCTGGTGGTGGAGCCAGCGCTGTCGTGATCACGCCAGAGCAGGAGAAAGGCCTGGCTGCCCTGCAGAGTCCAGTCAGACACCTGGTGTCCCAAGGCTGCCCGAGGCTGTGCAGTGCAAACGGCGCTCCTTTTAGAGACAACCCTTGTGCATTTTCCTTTGTTTTGTTGGGGGGAGTTTATTTCCTTGTTTTGTTCCTTGGTTTTCTTTTTGTTGTTAGTTCACCACAAACTTGCAACTCCTATTCTGAGGAAGAAAATATTCAGTCATGCCGGGCACAGTGGCGCACACCTGTAATCCCAGCACTTGGGAGGCTGAGGCAGGAGGATCGCGAGTTCAAAGCCAGCCTCAGCAATGGCGAGGCACTTAGCAATTTAGTGAGACCCTGTCTCTAAATTTAAAAAATACAAAAAAGGGCTGGGGATGTGGCCCAGTGGTCGAGTGCCCCTGAGTTCAATCCCTGGTACCACAAAGAAAAAAAAAAAAAAAGAGAAAGAAAGAAAGAAAGAAAATATTCAGTTAATTATCAAAGTTCTGGAATTAACAATCAAATACTATAGGAGACAGGATATGTTGAGGGAGTGCATCCTCTGAGAAGTCCCAGGAGAGGTATATTCAGAAAAAGAAGGAACTCTGAATAGTGTTTTGTTATTGTTTTGTTTTTTGCCATGCTGGGGATGGAACCCAGGGCCTAGTGCCTGCTAGACAGACCCTCTACCAAGAGTCACACCCCCAGTCCTGAAAAAGGATTGAACTCAGACTCTCCATAATCACTGGACTGAGAAATACATGCATCATAAGATATTTATGATAACCAAATTTTGACAAAGGAAGAATTTTGAATTGTGAGGGTGCTTCTATATGGGACAGAAAAACAGGAGGCTGTTCGTGGGAAAGGAAATCTCATGGGAAGTTAGTGAAGATGTTTCGGCTATGGTGACATGACTCTGAAGCAGTCATGAATGAGAGACACATGTCTCCGCGGGGCATCTGCAACACAGGCCGTGAGGGAGGACCAGAGGCCCCCGGAGTGGCAGTGCCACACCGTGTGCCCAGGAGGCTCCACTGAGGACGCGGCTATATTGTTACAGAGGACAGGCTGCTGTCTGGCCCCACTCTTCACCCCTATGAAGTACATACATCCAGGAGTTGTTTTGATATCCAAATTTGGAGGAAGTTTTTGCCGTGGCATGCACAAACACATACACGTAAAGGCAGACGTTAATGCAGCTTTTCATTTATGTTAACATAAGAAACATACTCTAATTGCTTTCTGTCTTTGGGCCAGAAATTAAAGTACTAAAAAGCTTTAAAGAAATTATTTTTCTCCTAAAAATGAGGATTCACACTTTTCAGTGCACAGTGAAGGCAGGTTCGACAGACTCAGTATTGGATAAAAGGCTCTTGATGACATAGTTCTTTTCCAATTTCCTTTATTAGTTTCTTTATAGGATATAAAGGTATTTTGGCTGGGTGAGATTCATTAACAGCTGAAATAAAATACAAAGCAATTTATGTGTCAGTGCTTTTAATCACATGGTTTATTTACTGAGGCACATAAAATCTTTCTTTCAACAAAAAATTGGTAAGCACTACTACAGTTCATGGTGGGGATGAGAGTTTTCTAGGAGTCAAGTAGGTCTATCCTAACCACACCATGTTTTTAAAAACAATTTTGAATTTCGTCATTTTTTTCAGCGAGGTAGGGCACATTTCTTCAAAATGCCTTGTAAATAGCAGATACTCAAAGGATGCTTTGAGACATATAATCAGTTCTATCTGTCGCTGCCTGAAGTGATGGCCGCTTGGAGCAATGAAGCTGCGGGAATAAGTTCAGAGGCAGACTGGAAACGAACAGGCTGTTTATTCGGCCAGCTTCTCTCTCCGGCTCCAACAACAACTCCAACACCATCCACACTCCTGCAACCACCACACAATGGTGCCGACCCGATGCACAATGTCCCGGGCCAAGGCTCGCGAGACCATGCAAGGTGGTAATGCTTGAACATCTTTATGGCTCACAGCTAACCGCAATCTTAGCTATCTCCTTAATTAGGGCTCCTGCATCTATCCTTATCTTTGACCCCTGACAACCCAAGCACCTCCTGCATATGAGGACAATCCTTCCAGCTGTCATCTCCACCTAACCCACCTGTGCTCCAGGGAGGCAGGACATTTGACCGGGTGAGGGAATCACCTGTGGACTCTCCTGCCCTCTCAGCTGTTCCTGCTCCATCTTGCAGCTGCAAGGTGAGAGGTGAGAGAGACAGTGTGAGGCATATGCAGGATCCTCGGGAACCACAATGGCCCCCACCGAACTCCCCCCGTTTTCACTGGCTTCTAGCAGTCAGAGCCCTGTCACTTTCACAGTTGTTCCTTTTAAACAGGTAAGTTGGCGGCTATGAAAATATTTAGCCCTAAATATCTGTGCGCTTTTCCCATTGTGCGCTTCTGGAGTACAAGGTGAACTAGAGGACATTTTCAAAGGTTGTTTTGTTGTTGTTGTTTTTTTTTTTTTTTTTTTTTTTTTTTTTTTTTGGTACCGGGAATTGAACTCAGGGGCACTAGACCACTGGGCCACATCCCCAGCCCTTTTTTTGTATTTTATTTGGAGACAGGGTCTCACTGAGTTGCTAAGTGCCTCGCCATTGCTGAGGCTGGCTTTGAACTCGCGATCCTCCTGCCTCAGCCTCCCAGAGTGCTGGGATTACAGGCGTGCGCCACCACGCCCGGCTTGTTGTTGCTGTTTTATGGGACATTTAAAGAGAAGCATTTTGTGTGGAGCAGAAATATTTGTAGAATGAATGAGTAAATGAAACCCGTTTGTTTTAGAATCAAATGGCAGGCCCGCTTTTATCTCCAGTGTGAACTGACAACGCGGAGTGCACCTGTTGATGGCGTGAACGTGAACGTGGCCCCTCAGCCAGTGAACGACTGCTGTGGAGGGAAAAGCAAACCAAGGAGAGAGGCAGGGAGAGGGGGCTGCCCCGAGGGGAGGTCTCTGGTAGTTTTGAGTGGAAGACTTTCCCATGAACGTGAAACTCTAGAACCAAGGGAATGACCATGAACCAATCAACCGCTCATTACGGAACCTCCATGCCTCCAGGGGGAAGACTCTGGGGGCCTCAGCTCTACCCCCAGTGTGGCCTGGAAATGCAAGGTGCATCTCCTGTTCAATGGCTGTTTGAAGGGTGCTCACCCAGCACTATGGTGTGGGACAGTGACATTTCCATTTACTCACCACGTGAAACAGTCCCTGGGCCACACCAGTGGGCACCTCCAGCCCTTATCAGGAGTCTGTTCAAACATGCAAAGGAAATGTTTAAAATGCAAATGACCAAAGAATGTGTGCAACTGATGGTCCACACTTGATAAAGGACTGCTATAGAATCTGGAGAAGGGAGATGTAGATTAATCTGACAGCTAAGTCTGGATGGTTTTGCCCCATTACTTCTGCAACAGTGAAGAGGAAAACATCAGGACCAACACTGGTGTGTGGAAGAACCGACATAGACACAGCTTGCACCTGTCTTGGCAGAACTGTGGGGACTTTGAAATGCTCTGACTTTCTGCTTTCCGTCTCCGTGTCTGCATCTGCACGAATCATTAGACAATAAAGACATATGGATAATAGTCATGGTACCAGCCCCTGACCGAGACTCCCCCCAGTCCTAGTAAAGAAAATAAAATAGAGCAAAACAGTTGAACTTAGGTCAGCCCCTCCGCAGCCTGGCACGGCAGGGTGACTTGCCACCACACGACAGTCTGAAGTCATTCTGTCTGTTTTTCTGACATCTACATTTTCTTGGCACATATTCCATTTTTAAGTTTTCTGTTCTTAATTGAACTTCGGGCCTGTATTTCATGCCAATATGGTTGTGTGGTTGTCAGTGTTGAGAGCTGACAGCTAAAGTGTTAGCCTTCTGGCACACACTCATGTAAAAGATTACGTAGCCATCTTTTTAAAACTTGGAGTAAATATTTACCAATCGAACGATGGGCTTCAACTCTACAGAAACAAGAGAAGAAAGGAAAAATTTCCTGCCATTTCTCCCTATGTCGAATTAAAAGGTTGATCTTCAATAACAAAATAATATTTCTCCTCTAAGTTGTTGTCAGATCTTTGGTTACAGTGATGAAAAGCCACCTGACACATCTTGTCAATCTGTGTACTTCGAGTTTTTGGACAGAGCAGGGGTATTTAATCAGAAAGGGTTCTGTCCATGAAGACTCAGCTGTTGACTAAAGAACTTTTTGTGTTTGTTGGCTTTGTCATTAGCATATTTCCAAGAAATGCAGCTGGCCCCTCCCTTTTTCTTTCTAGAGACATTTCCCCACTGTCAGGGGACACACAGTGTACCCCTTCTCCCCAATTTCTAAAGCTAAATAAAAAAACTGGGAGTGCTCAACGTGCACAGCCTGTGACCACTGAAGCCATCAATTAACCTTCAGTTGAGACTCCATTTCAAAGTCAGTCAACTCAATATGCAAATATACCACAAGTTCAGTCTTCTGCAAAACCCCACGTGTATATAACATGTGGGTATAAAACAGAAAAATCACAACAGAGTGAAATTAGAAAGAGATCGTGGTCCTGAATGCCCTTGCAGGGACCGCCCGTGACAGCTATGTAGTTGTGAGCTGCATCACGTTTTGGTCAACATTAGGCTGCATGTGTGATTGTGATGTCAAAGGCTGTAACAGAGCTGTGAACCCTTGCTGTCCAGAAATAACACAGCAAGTGCAAGGTCACAGTGCTTCCTGTTGCCTGCACATGTGCAGTATATAGTACTTGATGAGTGGCCCTGTTACTAGTTTGTGGATTTACTATGCTCTATTTTTATATGAGTATCCTGCTACTTGTTTAAAAAGTTCACTGCAAAACAGTATGCCGGGTTATGCTGACAGCAGACCTATATCTCTTGTGTTGACTGTGCCTCCTGCTAGTACATTGTCTGATATTTGTACAATGACAAAACCACCTAATGATGCATTTCTCAGAGTGTATCCCCATCATTAAGTGATATGTGATAATTTTAATGTCTTTTAATGGAAGGAATCAATATGTGTTTGAAATAATTGACAAAAATGACGCACTTTTATTCATTTGAAAATATAAAATTTTGCCCATAAAACTGATATGGTATAACATAAAAAGATATGAAGATAAATTTAAGGCATCAACAATTGTCTAGCAAAGAGCTGAAAATATTAGAGGTTTTTTTACCAAATTGTTTTTACAGAATTTATTGAGCTATCTGACACTTAATTTCAGAAAACCAACCAGTTGTATTTATAAGTGAAGATTCAGAAACTTTTATGAGTTTCAGGAAAGGTGAATGCATCTCAGCCACCTGCTGAATCTGCGGCTAGCATCCTTCTTGCTCACCTGTTCTCGGGCTCTGTGGTCATTCCATCCCGGCACCTGTGCTCTAACCTCAGGGTCACTGCGTGCTGAGTCACGCTGATGGCACTGTGAGTGTGCAGGATCCCGTGTTATGCTTCCTTAATTCCACTGCTGACTCACAGGCAAGCCTCAGCACTGATTCCACTAACTTCGCTGCAATCAGTCATCATGCCATCTTTTATCAATGTTCCCTGGGTAGAAAGAGAAAACACTTCAGCGTAAGATGAGGGCTAGGGAACAACAACAGCTACCCCAAACGTTTCTAAAGCGCCTGAGGCCTTGTATTTGGCCACACCCTCTCTCCCCAGTGGACTGCCATGGGCTAGCAGATTGTGCAGAAGAGCCTGCTTTCAAAGCAGGTCGCATAATGAGAGGGGAGGAAATCACAAATGGCAAAGGTATTCTGAAATTCTAGCTCATGGAGGTGCTTAGCTCTCAGGGTTCCAGCCACAATTTGACTTGTAAGTGACCGAGGAACAAGTTATCACTCTTGCTCATTTAATGTGTCTACTTTGTCTTTGACTCTTCTTCATCCCCATATCCACCATTCTCAATTTGAGGGGAAAAATGATTGTAAAAGAAATTCAAAATGGTATTAAAAATAACTCATTATTTTTCATTAAGCTAGGAATCTTTTAAGATTTGCAGGGAAAATTGGCTGAATGTTTTAAAACAAGCCTCTGACAATCATCTTCTCCACTAATCTATTACATATAAAGATAAATTTAAGGCACCAATAATTGCTGAATAATCCAATGATTGAACAACTTTTCTATACTAATATTTTATTTCCTTAGCTTATACTTTTCTAATAATTATCATAATATATTTATTTATTCATTCTTCTTACTCTCTCAGACTCTGCTTTCTTTTTCCTTATTGTGGTAACATGAAATTCACCCTTTCAATAATTATTTTTACTTTTTTTTCCATTTTTTAAATTTCCTCTAATTGCTTATATATGACAGTAGAATACACTTTGACACATCATACATAAATGGAGTTTAACTTCTCATTCTTCTGGTTGTATGATGTAGAATCACACAAGTCATGTAGTCATATATGCACATAATGTAATAATGTCAGATTCATTCTACTGTCCTTTCTACCCTCATACCCATCCCCTCCTTTCACTCCCTTCTACCTAATCCAAAGTAACTCTATTCTTCCCTAGGACCCCACCCCCCACCATTGTGAATTAGCATCTGAATATCAGAAAAAGAAAAATAATATTTGACCTCTTATTTTTTTCAGATTGGCTTATTTCATTTAGCATGATATTCTCCAGCTCCATCCATTTACCAGCAAATGCCATCATTTCATTCTTCTTTAAGGCTGAGTACTATTCCATTGTGTATATATACCACATTTTCTTTATCCATTCATCTATTAAAAGACACCTAGGTTGGTTCCATAGTCTAGCTATTGTGAATTGAGCTGCCATAAACATTGATATGGCTGTGTCACCGTATCATGCTAATTTTAAGTCCTTTGGGTATAGATGAGGAATGGGATAGCTGCATCACGTGGTGGTTCCAGTCCAAGTTTTCTGAGGCATCTCCATACTGCTTTCCATAATGGTTGCACCACTTTGCAGTTCCACCAGCAATGTGTGAGTGTACCTTTCCCCCCACATCCTCACCAACATTTATTGTTTCTTGTATTCTTAATAATTGCTATTCTGACTGGAGTGAGATGAAATCTTACAGTAGTTTTGATTTTCAATTCTCTAATTGCTAGAGATGTTAAACACTTTTTCATACATTTGTTGATCAATTGTATTTCTTCTTCTGTGAAGTGTCTCTTCTGTTCCTTAGCCCATTTATTGATTGGGTTATTAAGTACATTATGCAGTATTATTAACTATAGGCAACATATTGTACAACAGATCTTCAGAACTTATTCACCTTTGGTAACTGAAACTTTGTATGTTTTAAGCAGCAAATCCACCTCCCGCAACCAAGGGCAGCTAACATTTTACTCAATGTGTCTCTGAATTTGACCCTTCCAAACAGCTCATATGAGTAGAATCAGCAAACTACAAGGGGAGACAGAAAGAGAAGGGAAAAGGGACAAGGAAAAAAAACAAAACTAAAATGCCCTGGAAAACAGCAAATGATATGGCAGGCTGGGGATATAGCTTGGTTGGTAGAGTGCTTGCCTCACATGCACAAGGCCCTGGGTTCAATCCCCAGCACCACCACCACAAAAAAAAAAAAAAAAAAAAAAAAAAAAAAGGCAATAGAACCATCTTACCTGCCAATACCTACTATAAATGTAAATGGATTAAACTTTCCAATCAAAAGGCATAGAGTAGCTGAGCAGATAAAGGAGCAAGACTCAAGTGCATGCTACCCACCAGAGGCTCACTTTAGAATCAAAAGCAAACATTGACTGAAAGTATAGGTATAAGAAAAGAAATCCCATGCAAATAGTCACCAAAAGAGGGCAGGATTGGCTGTGATTTTATCAGAATAAATAGAATTCAATCACAAATCCATCACAAGAAAAAAAAAAAAAAAACCAGTTCATTACATAATAATGAAAGGGACAGCGAATCAGGAAGGTGCACCAATGATACAAACACCCAACAGAGCAGCTGAAGGTATCCAGTAAACACGAACAGGTTTGAAAGACAGTATAGGAACTTGTGCAATCATAGTGGAGTTTTTAATATTCTACTTCAGCAATGGATAGAACACCCAAATAGAAAAATCAAGGAGAACATGGCATACCCGGGCAAGACTACAGACCAAACGGACCTAGCAGACATAGAGGTTCCATCCAACAGCAGCAGAATACCCATTCCCTCCAATGTACTCAGAACATCCTCCAGGACAGACGACCTGCTACAAAACAAAGGATGAATTTAAAAGCATTGAAATCATTCCAAGTATCTTTTCAAAAAAAAAAAAAAAAAAAAACAGAATGAACCCAAAAATAAGTAACACAAGGAAATCTGGGAAGTTCACAAACATGTTGAAATTAAGTAACACGTTCATAAAAAGAAGAAACCAAAAAAGAAAATTAAAGCCATCTCAAGATAAATGAAAATGAAAACACAATATTACAAAATCTATGGGATTCAGAAAAGCAGTTCAAATAGGGAAGTTTAGAGTGACAAAATCTCTGTTAAGAAAGAAGAAACATATTCAATGCACTGTAATTACAAACAAGAAATGAAAACCAAATGAAAGGAGAATTACAGTTGTGCAAGCCACACAAAAGTCAAGAAAGAATTACACAATAAAACTGAAGGAACCTAATCCCCCTGGACAGGACAAGAATATTTGTAGAAGCCACATTTTTTTTCAGAGACAGAAAAAGAGTATTTGGTCATAGTGGGGTCTTTTGGGTTTTTTATTTTATTTCTTGTTTTCTAGTTTGTTTTGTGAAGAAAATAGAAAAATAACACATATTTGGGATAGATAACTCTTGGGCATGTACTACATATCTTGCTGTTGTTCTTATACATTGCATGATTTTAAAATATTTTCAAGCATTGCTAGAAAAAGATATTTAAGCCAGAGGGTTTTACAAGGATCATGACCACTTAATATTCATAAATCACTGGCAGTGCTAGGACCTTTTTAATGCACTCAGACTATTGAGAAGTGGGGCACATACTTCAGAATATTCTATCTAAATTAGGATCTTTCAAGTTTAAGGCAAAGGAGAAAAGAAATTTATTTTGAGGAAGAAATATAGCACATATTCAGCATGCAATTAATATATTCTGTATAATTATAGCATCTATGAGCAAGTAAATATACACACAGACATTGGACAGACCCTATATGAAAATAGAACTCTGATGCAAAATCTGTAGCAATTTATTCTGAAAACCAACTGTAACTTCTGCAGCACTCTGCCCCAAATAGCCAGGACCGCCTGCCTCCCTATTTTTGCCTTGTCTGCATGTCAGGAGTGACCAGAGACATTTAACTGTCCGTCCAAACCTAGCACAGATGGCCTGCTGATAGCTAGCCAGTCTCCAGCCTCCCCATTCCACAGCTCCAGAAAAAGCACCCCTGAAGCCCCCAAATGCTCCAAAGCTCCCCACTACCCTGTCCAGCTTTCAATCTTAGCCTTAGGGTAGTGGCTGACCCTTGCTATGGGCATCTCTGAATAAACATCCCCTGTCTCTTCTCATTTGGGTGGTTTTTTCAATTTCCTTATCTATAATCAATCATTCCTGTTCACAGGTTGTCTTTGAAGGCAGATGGCTAGTGAGTGCAGAAGGGCTAAAATCTGCTGGGCAAGTGGACTGGACTCTGTGGCCTGAGCTTCCACACAGTGGTGGAAAAGCTATCACAAACTCACAGGCAACTTGCTAGAGATGTTTTTATTGTCTCGATGCTCAGTTGTGAAATTTCAATTTAAGGAAATTTCTTTTTCTTGGTTATTTAAGTGACTGTGTACTAACTTGGGCTTAGCCTTCCATTAGCACCAATATAATAAAACTTGCCATTCAATACAGAGATTGAGCATTTTTACACCACATTTTTGTGTCAATGAAATGTGCTACTTTTTCTATACTGTGTATAATTTAATTCATCTTTGATGATTGGGAAGGCATTTGCATATTCTACATTCTTTCAGGAGTCATGTTAGAAATGTTTCAACTATTTCCAGGAGCTGAATAAAAGTTCAAAATAGGAGTTGTGGCTCAGTGGTAGGGAGCTTGCCTGGCATGCGTGAGGCACTGGGTTTGAGTCTCAGCACCACATAAAAATGAATAAATAAGGGGCTGGGATTGTGGCTCAGCGGTAGAGTGCTTGCCTAGCACGTGCGCGGCCCGGGTTCGATCCTCAGCACCACATACAAATAAACGCATTGTGTACATCTAAAACAAATAAATAAATATTTAAACAAAATTAAAATCTTAAAAAAAATGAATAAATAAGATAAAGGTCCATCAACAACTAAAAAGAATATTTAAAAAATAAGGTTCAAAATATATAGAAGACATATAGAAATCCCCATAACAGAGACACTGCAACAGTATCTGCAAAGACGTAGCTGAGTCACCCAGTGATCAGAAATCAGTCTCCAAGCACTGGGCTTTATCCAGAACAAGCAGCTTCTAAGGGTGGTGAACCCCAGCCATCTTGGGTAGATATTGCCTCTGGGATCCTCTCAGCAAGACCAACAAGGGCAGGGAAAGTGATTAAGCAATGCCAATACTAGGAATGGCTCTCACAGGATTTTGGCAAATAAAAGGACACATTGTGAACAGATGACAAATGAGAATTTTTCATGGTAATATGCAACATACAATATGTGTTTGAAACAATACAATATAAAATAACATAAAGAATTAGTTTATATGTAGGAGAAAGAAAAATTGAATCATTTTAACAAATGCTAGAGTTCAGTTCTCATTTGCAGCTGTAAAATAAAATAACAAGGTAGAAATCTTACATTTAAACAATGTTGAGTGTGTCTGTAGGAAAAGCGGAGTGCTGTTTTCACATCGCTGAGCCACGAGGCCTGAGTGCCTTCCCTCATAGGCACTTGGTAGCATGAGGCAGGCACTAAATTAAACCCAATTTGTGCTCCTGAAAGCTGTTTCTCCACTTTAGGAAATACCACTCCAACCAGAAGAGAGGCATCCCCTCAAACTGAATTGCAACTGACGGTAACAGGGGATTGCTTTCAGGGACATGTATTTCATTTCGTAGTATATTATTTTAAACTTCCCTTGTAACTACAGCCTTCAATTAAAAAACACACATATGGCATAGTTCTCATTAAAATGTCACAGTCTAAATAAACCAAAGGGTGAGAAATGACATTTGTAGGGGATTTGATAATGAGGAAAGAAGAGGCAGGGAAGACGTGCCAAATGCAGGGGAAGGGTTTTTGTGGTCTAACAGAGATTAAAAGTTACTCTATATGCAAATGTGCTGACAGAAATAATAAAGTTTCATGTAGAATGAAGATAGCTTAATGGCTCCAGGTATAAAAGTGGGAAAAAGTGAAATCTGTCGTCTGTACAATCCATTGACAATGGAAAGTCCCGTGTGCAATGTTTTCTAAAGGCAGTCCAAGTGTGCAGTGTGGGGCTTTAGGTCCACACAAGCATATTTCCTTTTTTTCTTTTTATAGACGTGTAGTCTAGAAAGTTCGAATGCCTGCAATGAAAGTGTCTGAATCAAAGTCTGAAGTGACATAAGTCAGGCTCCCGGAGTTCTAGACAGAAGGATGTGGGCAGATGCGGCATTTGTCACTTTCAGGTTGAACCAGAGCACCTCTTGTGACTTCTAGCTCTGTCCCCTTGCCCCAGTGACACTGGAAAAAGAATGCTGAGAGCCAGCATCTCAAGATGGTGGAGCACCCTCGGCGGTCCACCGAGAACATGCAGCTGGTGGGAGAAAAAACCTTTTGTTCACCTGCAAAAACACTGCAATGATTGCTAAGGCCTCATAGACAAACTGATCTTAAACGTCAGTCATAAGAACTGTACTTTGCATATTTGCATTTTCTTCCTAATAGTAAGCCATGTCAAAATCCCACGTTGTTTTTAATATATAACATTCACATTGAGTTAGTTGCATTTCTCTACTTGCTAGAAATGTTGAACACTTTTTCATATATTTGTTGATCAATTGTAGTTTTTCTTCTGTGAATTGTCTGTTCAGTTCCTTAGCCCATTTATTGATTGGGTTTTTTTTTTTTTTTTTTTTTTTTGGTGTTAAGTTTTTTTTTAATTCTTTATATATCCTAGTGATTAATGCTTTATCAGAGGTGCATGTGGTGAAGATTTTTTCCCAATCTGTAGGCTCTCTCCTCACATTATTAATTACTTCCTTTTCTGGGAAGAAGCTTTTGAATCCATACCATTTATTGATTCTTGATTTTACTTCTTGTGCTTTAAGAGTCTTGTTAAGGAAGTCAGATCCTAGGCCAATGTGGTGCAGATTTGGGCCTATTTTTTCTTCTATTAGGTGCAGGGTCTCTGTTCTAGTGCCTAAGTCTTTGATAGAATGGCAATCATCAAGAATACAGGCAACAATAAATGTTGGCAAGGATGTGGGGGAAAAGGTACACCCATACATTGCTGGTGGCACTGCAAATTGGTCCAACCACTATGGAAAGCAGTATGGAGATTCCTCAGAAAACTAGGAATGGAACCACCATTTGACCCAGCTATCCCACTCCTTGGTTTATAGCCAAAGGACTTAAAGTCAGCATACTACAGTGACACAGCCACATCAATGTTTATAGCAGCTCAATTCACAATAGCTAGACTGTGGAACCAACCTAGAATCTATGATTTTAAAGCCTGCAAATGATAATTGAGGGAATAGAGGTGCTTGGTGTCCCTCAATAGATGAATGAATAAAGAAAATGTGGTATATATACTCAATGGAATATTACTCAGCTTTAAAAAAGGGTGAAATTATGGCATTTGCCAGTAAGTGGTTGGATTTGGAGAATATCATGGTAAGCGAAATAAGCCAGTCCCACAAAAACCAAAGGCTGATTGTTTTCATATGTGAATGCTAATTCACAACAAGGCAGGGGGCACTAGGGAAAAGTAGTATTAGGTTAGATTAGGTAGAGGGAAGTGAAGGAAGGGGAGGGGGGATGTAGGGATGGGAAAGATAGTGGAATGAAATAGACATTATTAATATATGTATATATGTGACTACATGACAAATATGATTCTGCAACATGTACATGTAGAAAAATGAATAATTATATCCCATCTATGTATATCACAGTGCATAAATGCATTCTACTGTCATGTGTAACTAATTAAAACAAATTTAAAAATCTTAAAAAATGAAAAAAAGTACACATTGAATTAGATATAGGCAAAACTCTGAAAGTAGGAAATTTGCTTTTATGGATTCTATATGTGTCAAAATGCACCTATATTTCTACAAAGACCAATGACTTAACAAAATAAAACTATTTTGTATTCAACTCTCTTGTTACAAAATGTTCAGGGACAAAAGGTCCAAGAAATTGCCCACAATGAAATGAAAATAAGATCACCAAAATAATTTCTGTACCTTAAAAAAATTACTTTCAGTTCCTATGAACATGAGATAATTCCCTTTAACAAAGAAAACTTAAGAAATATACTAATGACTTAGGAGACAAAAGTAGAGGGGACTGCTATTAAATTTAAGGCATAAAGAAAAGCCAAAGTCCTCATGTATATTAAATTCATTTTCCATCACTTAAAAATGTTTGAATATGAGATCTCTGAGGGTCTGTCCATTTGAACAGAAGCATGACTTCCAGTGACTGTCCCAAGGTTGTGTCACTGACATCAAAGCCACAGTGGTTACGGGTGCCTGGAAATGTATTCAGTGTCCTAATGTCATCTCCCTCCCGGGATCATCACAACACAGCAGCCCCAGGGGACCTTTAGGGGAGTTCCTATGCAGGGCACTGGGAACTTTGTGTTTTAGATATCCAAGGTACTACCATAATACAATCTGTACTAGATTCTTTATGGGATTTTAATCTGTTTAAAATGTGTTCTAAAATTATAGAATCTGTGATTTTAAAGCCTGCAAATGATAACTGAGGGGATAGAGGTGTTTGGTGTTATTAATTCATCAATTTATAGCATGCAGTAACCCTTAAATCAGCTAACCCAACATAACTTGGCTTGTCTTCAATCCCACGCTAGATGCTGGCGGGCACCGTGAGTGGGCTCCAAAGTGCTTGTTTCTGAATCTATGCCTGTTCTTTGTCGCCCACTGCTTAATGTGGATAATGATAATTTTTGTTTGCATAAGTGCTAATATGGTCTAGATTTTTAACTTAACCTTTTTTAATGGCCTCATAAAACCTATAAAATATGTATCTAAGACTTCCAAAAGTAAAAGACCAAAAAACAAAAGATGTTGGTGATTAAAAATGCTTAAAATATCAAATGTACCTGAGTCCTAATACTGGTGAATTTAAATTGTATTTAATTTCCTAAAGAGGATTCAATTTTTATATGGAAAAACAATCTGTGTTATCCAAAAAACTATGGTTTCACCATAAAGAAATCTTTCAGAAAACAGTAGATTTGCTTCAGACCAACTTGTTTGGAATTAACTCCTTTCAAATTAAAATGATATCAACATACTTAACTTGCAAGAAGGAAAACAATCCGATTTAGAACACTTGTTCAACTTTATCCACTGTAAATTCTGAAGAAGGCTAGCCACTCAGCAAATAAATGAGCGAATGATAGTGTTCCAAATTTCAGTCAATCATATCTTAACAAATACTGACTTAGGGCAGAAAGAGTGCATTTGTTGAAGGATGTCAACAGGAAAGGTAGATGCTAGGGCTTGAATGTGTCTCTCCAAAATTCATATATAGAAGACCTAACCACTAGTTTGATGGTATTTGAATTGGGAGTCACTGGGAGGTGCTTAGGTTTAGGTCATGATGGGGGAGCTCTCGTGACGGAATATGTACCCATGTGAGAGCAGAAGAGGCCACAGCTCTCTGCACCATGTGGGGGCACAGAGGAGGGCACTCAGCACATGCTCAATGCAGGCACCTTGACCTTGGACTGGCAGCCTCCAGAGCTGTGAGAAATGAAATCCTGTTGTCTACTGTATTTTGTTATAGCAGCCTGAGTTGACTGAACCAGTGGGGAACTATTAAGAAAATCTTTGTTCTTTTGCTGAATATTATTGGGGAACAGATCAGGAGGCTGAGGCAGGAGGATCAGGAGTTCAAAGCCAGCCTCAGCAAAAGTGAGGCACTGAGCTACTCAGTGAGACTCTCTCTCTAAATAAAATACAAAAAATAGGGGTAAGCATGAGGCTTAATGGTCAGTCAAGTGCCTCTGAGTTCAATCCACATGTGCTCCCCAAAAAAATTTTGTGTGGGTACTTTTTTAAAAATGAGATTGACATTTAAGCCAGTAGACTTTGAATAAAGCAGTTACCCTCCATCCCTCCAGGTCACAGGCTGTCCTCCAATCAGCTGGAAGCCTAGGTACAAAAGCTGACCTTGTCTGAAGAAGAGGAATGCTGCCTGCAGATGGCTTTGGGATTTTAGTTGCAACCTCCACTCTTCCCTAGTCTCCTCTGCTGGTCTACCTTGCAAAGTATGGGCCTGCCAGCCTCTGCATTTGAAAGGGAGCAAAACCACACACACACACACACACACACACACACACACACACACACACTCACTCTCTCTCTCTCTCTCTGACACTGTTGTCTAGAGAACCTTGAGTGATACAAGGGAACCTGCCTGTGTTGTGTTCCTTTACCACCGAATTCTGCTGTGTCTGACCCCACAGCTCAGCTCCCCAAGAAAGGCAAAAAGGGAAGTGTGCTGTCCATATTTGACACGGCTCTGCCACTTTGAAAACACAACTTCACAACTCTACTTTCGGGTTCTTCATTTTGAAGTGGGCATTTGAATAATCTCACTCAGCTGTTGTAAAGATTAAATGTCACAGTGTTTGTACGGTATTCATCAATGTGCGAGGCTCGGAGTGAGCTCCTAACCAAGACACACAGTACTCTTGCTGCCTGCCATTCTAACGTATTATGTGACGGTTTATCACTGTTAATAGCATACGTGGTAATAATGGTAAAAGTGATAACATGCTGATTTGGTTCATGTAACATTTAAAGCACTTTAATGAAGTATTTCCCTGTTACGACCCTGATAACCTAAGTAGATTTTTGTGCCTCTAACATCAATGAAAACCAGGAGAATGTTAAATGATTTTATCCCAGTGAAGTACAGGGAGCTTTTGCCTGTATATGCAAATCCACCATTCTGCATACTAGGAGGAAATTTTATTAGACGCTTATGATGCATAATCATGGTTGAAATAATTATTGCTCCAAAGCCAATGAAAAGCAGAGGAAAGCGCTAAAAGAAGCATATATAATTGTAATAAGACTATTTTAATGAAAATCTGTAAAAATCTTATTTGAAAATTTATTTTTTAAATAAACTCAACGTATGCAAGTTTCATGGATCTTTGCATCCAATTGTGCATATGTTGTATCTTTAATGGAATTTCACAAAATCACATCATAAATCATCTCAATCTTCTTTCAGAGTTTTCCAAAGACATTTCCATTGGAAACTATTTCATTATGTATTTGTTGTTTTTCCAAAGAATAAGTTGATTTTAATATTTAATTGAAAAATTAAGGTAGGATGAATAATAATAATGGCTGTACTTACTGAATACCTGCAGAGTAGTGGACAATACAATAAGGACTTCTCAGGCATTTTCTCTGTAAGTGGCACTGCAGTCCTTTGAACAAAATACCTTTCCTCATTTTCCAAATGGATATATCGATGGTCTACATAAGGTGTCCCCAAAACTCTTGTTAATTCAGGAATATTCAAAGGTGAAATGATTGGGTTGTGAAACCTGTACCCTAACCATTCCATCCTAGTTTGAATGGGATGACTCACTGGTAGCTGCAGGCAAGTGGGGCATGGTTAGAGGAGGTAGGTCACTGGGATCTGCCCTCTTTCTTCTTTTCTGACTACTTTTCCTTCACTAGGACCCTTCACCATGACGTGCTACCGTATCTTGGGCCCAGAGCAATGGAGTTGACCATCTGTGTACCTATGAAATCATGAGCACCAAATAATTTTTTTTCTCCTCTAAGCTGTTCTTTTGGGGTACTTCAGTAACAGCAATGCAAAAGGTGACTAAAATGTATGTGTTTCCTAAGGTTCAGTAGCTGGGGTGGAAGAGATGGCATTTGAACTTCTTTCTGAAGCTAGCAGAGCAATCAATAATTCTGGGTTTTGTTTTGTTTGGTTTGGTTTTTATGAAAGTCACTAGGAGTACTGTTGAAATGCAGATCCCTAGGAATATATGAGACCTACTGGGTCAGAAATTCTGGACACAGGACTCAGAATTCAATTAAGAATCCTGGTGCAGTGCCGGGTATGGTGGTGCATGCCTGTAATCCCAGTGTTCAGGAGGCTGAGGCAGGAGGATCGAGAGTTCAAAGCCAGCCTCAGCAAAAGTGAGGCACTAAGCAACTCAGTGAGAACCTGTATTTAAATAAAATGTAAAATAGGGCTGGGATGTGGTTCAGTGGTTGAGTACCCCTGAGTTCAATCCCTGGTACCAAAACAAAAAAACAAAAACAAAAATAAAAAGAATACTGGTGCAGGAAGTTAGGGATCTGAAATTTGATTATCACTGTACTGTTTGGTAAATGAATCATAAAAGTATTGTAAAAATAAATTTTAAAAAGTTTTTATGTTAAATCTTTGTCAGTGGAAGAGTTTAAATTTATATCCCCACTGTTATATTAAGTATCTGTTATTATTTTAGTAAGGAAATGAGTGTGTTCATACTGAAGCACCTCTCCCAGCTTTATACAAGATTAATGCATGCTGCAGGAACTAGCTCTTTCTTTCAAATCACCCCCTAAAATTTTGTGAGTGAGCAGGACTATACCAACCTATTTCAGAGATGTAAGAATACTTGAAAGAGCATTTGTGCCCTTGTGCAATTTTTCTCTTTGGAAACTTGAAGGTGCTTTTCTCCGAGTGTCCTGCAAAACAATTTTTATGTCCCAATATTTAAGGTTACTTATATCAAAAATGCCCTGGAGACTTAAAAACAAGTTGTGTTATGTGCATTCATTGGGGAGTTTAGTATACCATCATTGATATTTAAAATATGTGGTGGTGGGTAGAGTGTGTGTGGGTGTAAGCTGCTCAGGACATTTTAAGAATAACTCACTATTGTATGAGTGTTTTAAAAAGGTACAATTATGAATAGATCTGACTAGCATTTTTATGTTCAGTTAAAGTTATTTGCTTATCCTATATCAATATTATTCCAGCAAATGCATTTAATTTGATGGGCTCCTTCTCTAGGAATTACTTGATTAAACTCTGACTTTGCAAAACTTTGTAGGTTAAATCTCTAGTTACCAGTGTCATTACTTCAGAATTGTTCTGTGCTTAAAAAATAACAGGATTCTTGTTTTTTGTGTGTATGAATAAATAACAGCACCATTGAAAATAGTTTTCAATATAATATTATTCTCAAAGTAATCTGGTAAAATAAATAGGGATAAGTGTACTTTTTCATAAATAAAATAAATGGATATTTCGAGCATTTGATTGGCTCACCCAAGATCACCACAAACAAATGGTGAAAATTGGGGAATGCATAGATCTCTGGATTCCCTATTTAGGGGTGAATTACTACATTTTTTATAACTGACCTATGCTAAAGTCTGTCCCATGAAATTTATCTGTGTGGACTTGGACTGCCGTCTACCTACACAGTATGTTTGGAGGTACTGTAACATTGGCCTACCCAAATCGCTTCCCAAAGAGGTTGTCTGAAGCTCATGGGATCCACCTGGTTTCTTTCTTTCAGAATGCTGTGTGAACTGCTTGAAGGAAGAATAGTCAGTCCTCTCTATCCAAGGTGGGTCCATGGATTCAATCAACTTGGAATGAAAGTGTTCCAACTAATTGTGTCTGTACTAAACATGTGCTATTTTTTCTTTTCATGATTCCTTAAACAATATAGCATATAACAATGCTATTATTGTATTAAGTACTAAAAGCAATCTAAAGGTGACTTAAAATATGGGGTGTACAGGCAACAATAAATATTGGCGAGGATGTGGGGAAAAAGGTATACTCATACATTGCTGGTGGCACTGCAAATTGGTGCAACCACTATGGAAAGCAGTATGGAGTTTCCTCAGAAAACTGGGAATGGAACCGCCATTTGACCCAGCTATGCCACTCCGTGGTTTATCCCCAAAGGACTTAAAGTCAGCATACTATAGTGACATAGCCACATCAATGTTTATAGCAGCTCAATTCACAATAGCTAGACTATGGAACCAACCTAGGCATCTCTCAATAGATGAATGGATAAAGAAAATATGGTATATATACTCAATGGGATATTACTCAGCTTTAAAGAAGGGTGAAATTATGGCATTTCATTTGCCAGTAATTGGTTGGAGTTGGAGAATATCATGGTAAGCGAAATAAGCCAATCCCACAAAACCAAAGGCTGAATGTCTTCTCTAATATGTGGATGCTAATTTACAAAGGCGGGGGGGGGGGTGGGCAATAGGCAAAAATAGCACTACCTTAGATCAGGTAGAGGGAAGTGAAGGGAGGGGAGGGAGGGTATGTGGGGATGGGAAAGACAGTGGAATGAAACAGACATTATTACTGTATGTATATATGTGACTACATAACCAATGTGATTCTGCAACATGTGCACTTAGAAAAATGAGAAATAATATCTCATCTATGTATGATATATCACAGTGCATTGATGCATTCTACTGTTATGTATAACTGATTAAAACAAATTTTAAAAATCAAGTGGAAAAAAAAAATACGGGGTGTAGACAGCACCATACCATTTTATGTAAGGGACCTGAGCATCCACGGATTCTGCCCTCAGGCGGCTCCTAGACCCAATCCCTCCTGTATGCCAAGGGATAAGTATCTATCTCCGGGCACACTACCAGTGGTACTGTTGAACAGGGGCCCTTCGACGGCAGAGCAGAGGAAGGACAGTGATGCCTCTTCCGTGACAGTGCTGGCTGCAGTGTTGGAGTAGCTGCACGGGCAGGCCTTCAAACCCTGGAGGGCTGTGGGAAAGAGCAGAAGAGCAGGAGGAGGGCCCAGGCACCTTGGCTATTAGGACAGCTGACCAGGACCTGCCCAATTCTCTCCTCTGCAAACTGCTCCAACTTTAGTTAATTTGCACGTGGACAGCTGCATGCACCATAGTCTTCAAATTGGTTGTGATCAATTAATGAGTTAATGGCTCATCTCCATAGCACTCGCCACGCTCATAGTTCATGAATGTCTAGATTTATTTTACATTTCTGTTTCCTGTGTACTAAAACTTAAATGTCATCCTGAGATCAACAAGGAAAGTGAATGATTAAATGACCAAAATGAAAAAGAAAGCCACCTATAAAAGGCTGTTTGGGGATATCGAGTGAGAACAAGCAGTTTTTTTTTTTGTTTGTTTGTTTGTTTGTTTGTTCTGAGAGAAGAAAATGGGACGCAGCAATCTGCAGAAGGCCACCAGCCAGTGGCTTCTTCAGGACTCTGGATTGTCCCTGTCCACTGCTCTTCCATTAGGCTGCTTCCACCCCTCAGCCTTGTCAAGCTGAGTTATGATTTCAAGAAAATCACCAAAGCATTCAAATTTTAAAGCCATCTGTCAATATGTAGGTTTTTTTTTTTTTTTTTTTTAAGCCCAAAGTTATCCTTAAAAATGATCAAAAGTACATCTGCCTTCCCTTTGCTGGATTCTGAGAGATTGAAGACACTAAAGCCAGTCTGTTTATCTGTATCATGGGCCATTCGCTTCCAACCTGTGTGACCTTGGGCTGATTACCTAGCATCACTGTGTTCAGGTTCCTCATCCATGCGAAGATCATAATAATAATGGCCACGTTTGTTTGTTTCAAGGAAACAAAAGTAATCAAGTTAAACACTCAAATCAGGACCAACCACATCCACACTAGATGTGCACCTTATAAACACAAGGTAGGATTTGGTAACAAACTTGAATGGTGCGTGATGTGGGAACTTCTACTCCCCACTGGAGTCAAAGTGGTCTCATTAAGATTCAGACTGCAGTTATCCAGAAGGTATTCAGTAGTGCTGAAATTCCAGCCTTGATTTGCTGTTTGAGATATGAAATCTGTTTCCATGCATAATGTAGATATACTCCTTTAAATAATTTACCAGCCATTTTATTGTCTCCAAAGAAATACAAAATGTGTGAAATACTGGGAAACCAGTAAATCCCTTCTATTTGTGAGTTTAAGACCAGAGATTTAGAAATGTTTACTGTCTTTATTCTCTGTTGAAAATAGTTCTCTAGTTTAGTGAGCTTTGTGTTATTTTAGGTTTTGTTTTCTTTAGGGAGCACACAGGCACAGCGTCTTTGCATAAATACAGAGGAATTTTTTTCCTGACCATCTAGCCTAGGATCCCTCTACAGGTCCGTCAGCCAGCATCTCAATATTAAACTAAATAATTTGAAGTTTTTATCTCATTAAAGAATGTGGGCATGGAAAAATTTGTGGGATGACCTTAACAAAGCAAAACCATCTAACAACGTGAAATAATAATATCCAAATTCCTCGCGATGATCTAACATCCTCACAAGATCTGAGCCCTGACTTTCATTCCAAATTCATTTCTAAACACATGTGACTTGCTCAGTCCATGCCAGAACTAATGGCTTCCTTTTATTTTTGTTTTACTACATGCCAATTTAATTTTAACCCGAGTCTTTTTGCACTTTGTTGTCTCTCTGTCTCTCTGTTCTCTTTCTCTCTCTCTCTCTCTCTCTCTCTCTCTCTCTCTCTCTCTCTCTCTCTCTTTCTGGACAATTTTTCTCTTGGTTCTTCACAGAATTGTTTTCTTTGTCTTAACTTTTTTCAGGTCCCCACCGAGGTTCAGAACAAGCAGTCTAGCTGTGTTGCTCTCACGGTGGTGACAGCTCTGTGTTCTGACAGAAGGCCACGGAGGGCCATGCGGTGAAATCCAGCCCTCTGTTGGCTGGCGTGCCAACCGAAGTGTCCTGTGCTGGGCCGGCCAACCCCTATTCACAGTGTGTGCATGTTCCAGTGAGGAGCCCTCTGCCTTCCCCAGGATGGGAGGGGCCAGCATAGCTCACCTGTCACCAGGGGTCAGGCTGGTATGTGCAGGACTGGTTCATGTCAGGGACTGAAGACTAGTATTGGTCCCAGCTGAGGGCAGATTAAGCACTCAGTAGCAGCCAGGTCTTAATCAGAAGCCTATGAATCCTCTCTACTCCTGCCACGGAGGCTGCCGTGTTGATGGGCCCACTGAAGACGGGTGACTGGGGGAAGGGGCTGAATCATATCTCCTGAGCGTGGGTGCTCATTAGCTTTCCCATACTGTAAGAAGTATCTGATATAGTTAACTTAAAAAGGGGGAAAGTTTATTTTGGTTCACAGGTTTGGAGGTGTCACTCTATGGTCAGTTCACCCCATTGCTTTTGGGCCTGTGCTAAGGCAGAAGAACATGACAGGAGCTCATGGTAGACTAACCCTCATGGCAGCCAGGAAGAAAACGAGAGAAGAAAAAGGACAAGGGCCTACTGCACCCTTCAAGACCATGACCCCAAGAATCTAAGACTAGCTCCCACTTCTTAAAGGTTTTTCTACCAACTCTCAATAGCACTAAGTTGGGGCTCAGCCTTCAACATGTAGGCCCCTGGGGGTTCATTCAAGAACCAAAGTACAGCAAGGTTTTATTTTTGACCTCCTAAGTTTTAGAAGACTTTCCTCCAGTGTATGTCTCTGGGGTGATGTGGGAAGCTACACTAGGTGCTTGAACCTTTCAGCCGCCGGGAAAATGAAAGGGCACGGGTGCCTGAGGCAGAAGCGTTAGGACTCAGGACTGCAGCATTTCCCGGGCTCAGATAACAAGGTGTGGCCCTGGGAGTAGCCGTGCCCACTGGGGTTGATTTACACCCACCTAGTCCTTTGTATCTTATCCCTTTGCCCTGTTTAGGATAAACTGTTCCAGGGAAACTCCCTCTGTCTGCTCTGCTCTTGGTCCCCACTCAGCACGAGATGGGCGTGGCCTTCTGTCCTGACTGCAGCTACAGCCGCCTGCAGCAACAAAACCGCGGGAATAAGTTCAGAGGCAGACTGGAAACGAACAGGCTCTTTATTCTGCTAGCTTCTCTCTCTGGCTCCAAGAACAACTCCTACCTGCAAATCACACTCCTCCAACAACCACACAATGGCGCCCACCAGATCCGCAATGTCCTGGGCCAAGTCTCGGGAGATCATGAAAGGTGGTGATGCTTGAACATCTTTATGGCTCACAGCCAACCGCAATCTTAGCTATCTCCACATTTAGGGCTCCTACAGCCTTCCGAGATGTCACTCAACCTGCTGACAGCAAGACTTCACGAAGCTAACCTCCACCCCCCCCCCCCCAACTTGACCCCTTGCCTCATTTGAATGCTTTCTCCTCAATAAAAGGGCTCAGCACGTGCTCCTCGCTCTCTTTCCATGGACCCTTAAGGTCAAAGAGGAGCCATCACAAGATCCCCCAAATTAAGGTAGATTTCTGTCTCTGTGTGGTCATTCCGTGCAGCCTAATTCACCTGCAGTGACCTTACGTGTTTAGTGGTGAGGGCGCGCCAGGGTGAGATTTCACTGGCAACACAACATTCTGAAAGCTTTCCACCCGCTTCTTCCAAAAAGGACTCGAGCTCCAGTCTCATGGTGTTCTTTCTAAATCCCTGACCACTCACCAAACCAGTAGCAAAAGTCTGAGTCAGTACAAATCAGAGCTTCTGTCTACCTTCCACTTCCGAAAGAGTGGACATCAACTGTCCCCAGGAGGACTTGCTTTTCATACTTTTCCTTCCCGTTCGTCCCCCAGTGGCCCTGGACTGCTGTAGCTGCCCATGTTGAGGTGAGGCTGGCATGTGAGGGGGCACCAGCTAGACAGCAGGCTCAGGATCATTGTGTCCTAGTGGGACGGTCAGAGAAGTACTCCAGGCATCCTCGGATTGGGATTGAGAACGCAGAAATGGTGCAGTGGTGGTTGACGTCAAGAACCTGTGCCACCTGTTCTTGCAACTTACTTGTACCTTCAGGACCTGCCTGAGTTCAGAGTCATGTAGTCCATTTCCATCTGATAGTCCAGCCTTTCATACCCAAATGTAGGGCTAAGGGGCTCCAACAACCACCAATTAATGATGGAAGCTCAGATCACATACTCACCTGATGTCCCATGGTTAAGTGTCCAGTTTCTCCAAGGACTAGGAGCAAGCCAAAACTATCTCAAAGAGGAAAATCATCATCTGAGAGGGGAACGTGGGTTCATTCCAAAATCTTGGTCCGTGCAGTGATTTGAGCATCTGTGCTTGCCAGAGGCGCCACAAAACATCCCTGTCTGCTGTGGACACTGGAGTAACCTTGCTCCTGCCCGAGTCGGGGGCAGCTGGTGCTGCAGCTGGAACTTGCTGCAGGTCCTCCTCCTGCCCTGCCCCATGCAAAACCCGCAGCCTTATGGGTTATTCTGTAGATGGTCAAAGCAACACTCTCAAATAGGGCACATATTGCCTCTAAAATAATAGCTCGGTTCTTTCACATGTAGCATCTTAATGGGATTCTGGCAAAATAGTTATTTTAAAGTACTAAGAATTTGAAAGTATATGCTTCTACAAACTATATAATACTGTTGAAATGGTTCTAGCAAAACAAAACCCAAAAGGCCCCTTCCAACACTCAAATCACATAATGCATAAGTGAGATTCAGGACCCACATATTTTTCAAAATAATCTATCGCCGACAAAGCATGCTGTGCTATGTATATTCTTAATTTCCACAAATGATGAGTCAGTCTATTTTAAATAGCATATGAAAGGTCATTTAGATCAAAAAAGCATATGATTTCTCCTCATAAAAATTTACTGAATGAATAGCACAAATTTGCATTTAAATCTGTTTTATGGAAGACAATTACAAATAAGTATGGAGCATATATATACATCTGTGTGATTTATATAATATACATATATATAAATGAAATATATATATATATATAAACACATTTTATATATATATATATATATATATATATATATATATATATATAAATGAAAATTTGGTGACTTCCCCTAGTATTAAAAATCTGTAGATTCTCCAGAGTAAACCTACACATGTTCAAAGTTATATATTTATAAACTAATATGTTTCAATTTTATATTCTATGTAGAATGTTTCGTGTTATAGGTTCTAAGTTCACACTATAAATTTGACATGTATATAAAATAATTCCAACACTTTATGATAAAATAATCAAGCAGAATGAACTTATTATTCATTAAAGCGTATATATCCATCCACTGAAAATCAGTATTTGAGATTATTCTATGTCATTTAACTCTCATGTCTAATTCACCAAGAGTTTAATCAAATATAAGCTAAATGTTCGTGATTCCAAAGCTTAATTCTGTTTTAAAACACATAAAAGGGAATCCAGCCTCTTGGGAGCTCTGCAAACAAGCACCACACTGGCTGAAATTACCTGTGAAACCTGCCCCACCCCATGCGCTGAGGACGGGTCCACCCTGGCTGAATGCATGTGTCTTAAAGGTCTAGCCACCGGGGTGCTCGTGGCCCATCTTCCCGCATCTTGTTTCCCACCCTCTCTCCAGCTCCCCTGGGCCTGCTCACCACCCCGCTCCACTCACAGGCACGCCCACCTTCAGCCTGCTGGACTTGATCACCACCCCCAGGCACAGACCAGCCCTCCACACACTGTTAGCCAAACACGGTGTCGATGATGCTTACATTGCTCTGGTTGTGTGACTCAGGTTTATGAATGGGAAAAGAAATTTGATTTTGTCAGGTTTACTCTACCATAACCTTATGTAAAGACTTAGGCTTACAAAACAATGTGAATCACATGCCACAAGTAGCCAAACTCTGATTTTAGAAAATTCATCATGGAAGGTAACATGCCAAGTGCTCACTTAAAGATGATTTATTTTAAAACTGAATTACTTTAGGCTAGCTAGAATCGTCCATTATAAAAAAAGTACATAACACAGATAGATGGATAGACAGAACAAAGTTCACACAAACAGACAAACGCAAAGGCATGAACTTTGCCAGTTAACTCATGTACAAGTCATTTAATGTAATGATGAAATCCTGCAGAATATTTATCAAGAGTGTACCATAAGTAGATACGATGTTTGACATAGATGTCCCCTGCATAGGCACTCCTCTTCTCACGGGCCGGTGTCCACTGAGACCTCTTCATAGCACTCAGCACCCTTGCAGCAGGGCTGGAGTTGGACAGAGCACAGCCCCAGCTGTTGCTGACCACCACCCACAGCGTCCAGTGTTTAGGCCAAGCCTCCTTAGTTGTCCCACCGGCTAGGCCAAAGGGCTGCAGCTGGACGAAAGGAGAAGAGCCTCACAGGGGAGGGTGAGTGGATCCCGTCAGGCCCCCACACGTCAGTCAATCCCAGGACCCTGCCTTACATCCACCACCTCGTTCCTCGCCCACTCACGCTGCATAACCCTGTGTTAGTCGGCTGCTTGTCCCTGTGACTAAAACACCTGTCAAGAACAACTCAGAGGAGGACAAGTTCATTTGGGGCTCACAATTTCAGAGGTCTCAGTCCATGGTCGGCAGACCCCATTGCTCCGTGCTGGAGCGAGTCAGTGCATCATGGTCTAAGGATGTGGCGGAGGAAAGCAGCTCAGATCCTCAGATCGTGGCAGCCAGGAAGAAGCAGAGGGTAAGATAGGGGACACGGGAGAGAGAGAGAGAGAGAACCTGCAAGGCCCGAGGTAGAATCCTCAAAGGCACGTCCCCAGTGACCTACTTCCTCTAGCCATGTCATCTGCCTGGAGTCACCCCCCCCCGGGAGTTCATTTAAATTAGGAATCCACCAAATGGATTAATGCACTGATGAGGCTACAGCTCCCGTGACCTCATCTTTCCACCTCTGAACATTCCTGCACTGTCTAAACATAAGCTTGGGGGCACACCTTATTTCAAACCCTAGCAACACTCACTCACTCACTGGTGATGTGCGCTTCCTGTATGGTGAAATAGCACCCCAGGGCCTCTGCATCTGTTTATCCCGTCTCTGGCCACAGTTGCAGCAATCACACATTCACAGTTATTCCTGGAGGTAGAAGCTCCCGAAGGCACAGGGCGGATCTGCAGAGTTCCAGGAATACTTCTTCCTGCCCCACCAGGAAGGAGCAAGCATTTCTCCTGAGTCAAGACTGGCAGTGTGCTAATTCTCTTCTCTACTCGGGGACCTACTGGCATGAGAACCCAACAGGACCTGATGCTAGCCATAACATAACTTCTGAGGATCATTTATTGTGTCCCCTATTCAAGCACATCGGGGGCTGGGAGAACAGGAAGCACAGAGTACCCAAATGGACCTCGTGTGCTGCTGCCTTCTGGCCCTTGGGTCAAGGTTATTCTACTACTAATACATAGCCTATAGGGTCCACCTTCTTCATAAAGGAGGTTCCTTGGTCTAAGGCAATTTTGGGGGAGATCTGATGGCAGTTATTATTCTGTGAGCACTGGGGTAGTGCTGCTGCCTGGGCCACTGTGGGTAAGGAGGGACATCCCAGAATATGACTCTTTTGAAGGACAAACTCTTCCTCCTGTCCATGGAAAACTTCTGATGCAGAAGGCTGTCATCATGTGGACTGGTTCATCCCAAAGCAGATAAAACTAAGGGAATTTAAACAAAGCAAGTATTCCAGTTAATGAGAAGGCACCAACACAGGTTATTAATTGTGAAAAATTTATCTTACTGCTGTACAAAATCAGGTGTAAAGTGCACTGAAACTTTGTGTTATCTTTGCAATGTTTCTTTAAATATGAAACTTTCCTAAAACAAATTTTAAAATAAATGAGAAAATAAGACCTGGGGCAAGCTAGACAGCAGCGTGAGTCTGTCTCCCTCCCTACCACCATGCATTCCCAACAGCTGAGGGTGGGGTCTTAGCAGCTGGACACTTTTGAGCACAGATTATGTCCAATCATTAGCTAACCCTAAAAATTCGCACACAAATGTAAAATTTGCAAACAAACAGAAAACTTAGGCAAGACGTTAGGGCTTCCCCTACAAGGAATGAAGACTTCCTTGATTTAGCCTGTGTGAGTTACAAAAGAAAGAAGAGAAACAATAATAGTCTTCAATGGAAAAATACCAAACTCCCTCCTTTCCTTCCTTCCGTTTGTCCTTCCTTCCCTCCCTTCTTCTTTCCTTCCCTCTTCCACTTGCTTTTCCTTCTAACCTGTCTTTCCTCCAATATTCCTTCAGAGTCAACCATGCACATTACAGAACTGAGCACTTTAAAAAAAAAAAATGAATGAGACTTTTAGACAAATCAAAACTGAATTTTGAATCCAAAGACAAAGGTTTTTTTTTTTTTTAATATTTATTTATTTATTTATTTGCTTTAGTTGTACACAATGCAATGCACTTATGTTTACGTGGTGCTGAGGATCGAACCCGGGCCGGCGCGCGTTCGAGGAGAGCGCTCTGCCGCTGACCACAACCCCAGCCCTAAAGGCAAAGGTTTTTGTTGTTCTTGTTTTCTGTACGTGAGTTTTCTTTTACATAGAGCAAAGACTACTAAAGTAAGAACAATTTGACACCCAACTGTGGCAGTTCCTCTTATTCCTCTAAACCCCCTGAGTAAGTTGGAGGAAGGTCCTTGGCCCTAGGGAACTGTTACAAAAGGCTAGGACTTCTCACCAGCTTATGAAAACATGGCAGGGTCACAGGCAGAAAAGAAGCTGAGGAACAATCTAACCGCACAGTTTAACCCAACTGAACCATTTCACATGATGAATGTGGCTACATTATACTGGCATATTACAGCCAGACACCTGCTTTTAATTTAAGGCCTAAGGACATCACTAAATTTAAGGTGGACGTTGACCAAAGTAAAAAAGTTGGATTGTAAAATAGCAGGTGCACCAATGACACAGCATTTCTGCTCCCCAGGACCTCACCATATCATAGGCAAAACAAATTCAGCAATGGTCACAGCACCTTGGGGCGAGGGGGTACTCCCAAAGGCTGTCAACAAGGAAGTGCAGCGCCTCCTGACAAGCATGGGCCTCCATCAGGCTTCAAGCATCTCTGCACCTTATTAGCTCGGAGCCATCTATACTTGCTGATAGAAGTAACAGAAGACAACATGTGGATAATCAAGAGGTGGCAATTTTTAGCTCCAGAAGGGGTGAGGAGCAGTCTGCACCAGGAAAGCACTGTACACTCAGAGCTTCTCCACATTCGTCCACAGCACTGAGTCTGTGATCTGGTTATCATTAACCACTGTCACTGTACACAAAGGGAACTGAGGCTGCAAGCAGTAAAGGAAGTTAAATAGCTTCCCCAGGTTCATGTGGCAGGAAGAAAAGGGATCAGAGCCCATGTTTGATTGACCCTGTTGTTTGGATCCTTGTCAAGGAACTGCTCTTCTTACAACCCAAGCACTACCTAGTACCGAGTAACATACCTGCATTCGCCTAAAGGACACCCACTCAGCTGTGTCAAGCAGAGTCCCATGAGAATGTGGAATCCATGCTAGTTGTCAGGCATAATGTAGGAAGGAGGCAATACACACCTGGGCACTAGCAGGCTTTGAAGATTGCAAGGCTGAAAGGTGTGGGAAGCAGCTACTTCCGAAAGCTCAGGAGAACAAAGCATGAAAGTTATTAGACTATAGAAGTTTGAAGGACAAACTCTTCAATACAACATGGGTGTCCAAGTGGAGCCCTGCCAGCCAAGGAACACACTCAGGAGCTCAACGTAGGGGCCCCACACAGGTGTCAAAGAAGAATGTGGATGGAAAAGGCTGGCCTTGCATCCGCTGCAAAGTAGACCAGGGTGGGTTTGAAGCTAAGTGACAGTAGCTTAAGAGCCAACGTAATCATTGAGGCTGTACTTCCGGAAACTCAAATGCCCTTTTTGTAATTTTCAGAAATCCCTTCCGTAGGTGTGACTCTGAGAATCACCACTGTTGTTGAAAATAAGTCATATCAGGAGCCACTATAAAGTGTTTTTTTCTCAAGATCCTGTAGGGTGTCCGTAGACCTTAAATCAGAAAAATTAAATCGACAAAAATATTCAGACCTTATTTGGCATGATATATAATTCAAATATATATATATATATATATATACGTTTATTTATAAAATGAAAACTAAATTCCATTTGCATTTCAAAATTACTTCAGGAGTGTTGACATTTCTATCATAGACCCATGACTAAATATAGTTCATCTGAGGCAAACTTACATAAAATATTTACATAAGTATAATTGTACTACAAAAACTTATTCAACTATCAGGCCTCTTGACGAGATTTTTCAGAGTTGTCTTAGATCTAGACAGGAAGGTTAATCACAATGTAATTACTCTGACCTTAAACCACATACATCTTTTTATACATCATACTATTTTAATACACTGTCTGATTAGCCATCTCATGTGTATAAGCCTATTTAGAAAAATGAGTCATCATTATTGTCATCAGAACACACAGACATCAGTAAGAAATGGAACTGAATGTCTCCTAAATGTTGTCCTGGAGATCCCGGGAACTCTACAGGATGGAGTCTCCCCAGAGCTGACGCTCATATAGAAGTACCACACACACGTGAAAACTACAGCACCCACAGTGTCTCGCTGGAAACCAATCAGTGCTGTAAGAATTGAAAGGAGAGGGAAATATCCCCGTAGGAGGGACTGGTGAAGGCAAAGGTCATGTGTCACCGACAAGGGCAGGGACACCTGCTGTACTAGAGATGGAAAGAACATCGTACTGTTGTACCCAATTCGCAGGAAAAACAAAAATCTCACAAGCCACTCACGTAACAACCAGAAAAGACTTTATTCTGGCCGGAGCCACCAACTCTGACCCACAGGAGGCAGGGTGGTAGAAGATGGCGCTGGCTCGTAGCAAGGGCAGGGTTTATAAAGCACAGGGTTAATAGGCCCTCAGGTGGAGAAGGCTAAAGGGTGGGTTAATACGCCCTCAGGTGGAGACAGTTTAAAGGTGGGGTAGTCTCGCTGCACCCTGTTAGGCCCAGTTCCGCTTTTCCCACGAGCCACAAAGAGCCAGACAGTATGTAATATACAAACGGAGTTTATTTGGGCCAGCTAGCTGGGGTCAAGCTCTCCCACTGACATGCAGGAAGGGCAAGACCCCGAATAAAGGGGGAGTCTCAGGTTTTAAAGCATTTCCTACGTCATGGCCCGCGCATTCGAAAGTGAACAAAGGGGGCTTCAGGTTACCTATCTCCCTGTTGGAGCAAATAGCCTGTGCCCGCAAAATTCAAATTTTAGCTTAACTTCCTAGCTCCCCTGGGGGTGGGGTTTCTATTCCTACTATCCTAACACTCCTTCTAGCCTGTGTTTACTATCCTGACAATCCTAGGATTCTATTGCTGGTGTTGTGTAACCTGGTTCTTTGTTCCAGGCTCACAGGGGCAGGGAGGGAGGGGTAGCAGGGAACAGGGGGCGGATCCGACCTTAAAATGGCAGGAAATCTAGAATGGACTGGCCTCTGCTTATCACAGTACCACGGGAGGAAAGCAGCTTTGCAGGGTTCCTTCAATCACCATCCAAAACCACACAGTCAAGGTGCAGAGGCTCCTTTCTCTCCAGAGGATTCCTCACACCCTACAGCCTGTCTTTTCTCTCTGCTGTTCCCAAAGGCAGCCATAGTTTTGCTCTCTGTTATCACAGATTCACTCGCATTTCATATAAAGGGGATCATGCAGCCTGTGCAATGTACACGCAAGCACCTCGTGCGGGCTGGGTTTCATGTCTGCCTTCCCTCATGGGCATACAGCTTGTGAGTTTCCTCCACGTGTTTTATGTCTCTGGAGGTGTCTCTCCTAATGCAGAGTAGTACTCAATCCTCAGTTGTGTGGATTGTCTTCTCAAGGGTTCATGGACTTCTATTGGCTATTATGAATAAAGCCACTGTGGACATTCCAGTACAAGCCGTTGTGTGGACATGTCTCTCTTTCAATTCTTTTGGGTAGATGCAACTGTTTCCTTTTTTATGATGCTGCTGTTTCAGACCACTCACTCAGAGCAACTGAACTTAAATTCAAACAGTAGTTATAATCATGAAACCAAATCTGGTTAGCTATTCACGTATTTATTAGAATTACATTTTCTATTTTATTTTTAAAAAATATTTGTCAGTCACCCTTGTTACTTTAAAATTTGCAGATTATGTTCAGATAAGCACAGAAGCTATTCTTTATAAGAAGCCATAACAAGACAGCTCAAAAAATAAACTGTTGTGTGTGTGTGTGTGTGTGTGTGTGTGTGTGTGTGTGTGTGGTATAATTCTAAATTTTCAATGATGTTTCAGAATGTCGTATAGGAATTATATTGAAACTGTAGATTACTTTGTATAGCATGGACCTTTTAAAAGTTCTGATTTGATACATTGCTTTCGTATTTTTAAGAAACTTGAGAGGAAAGTATGACTTGAATATTGGTATCCAGCATTAAATGCTGGTTTGAATACCGAGCACCCAAGTGGGCAGTGGGGCGCCCAGCAGGACTGCACAGGTTTCCAGGTTGAGTGATAACAGAATTCAGTTTAGTCCAGCAGCATTTCCTCTTGGTTTAGTTCTCTCTCTGTTGGCAAGCCATGCCTCTACCATGGTTTTTGGCATGCGATCCAAGCTTCTATCATAACGGCTGCCACAGTGTAAGGGATAATTGTTATTTTACCTATCTACCTGACTATTGAATGCAAACTGCAGAATATAAGTGTTCTTAAAGGGAGAAAAGCAAGTTTTTTTGCACAACATGCAAGAAAATAGAAGGGAAGTTGAGAACTGGTATATGAATAACCATGCTTACCAGATAACCTATTTATTCCCTCACACTTCCCCAGCCTCCCTTGACATTGGGTTTCAGTCCTCTGGCCAGTTTGGCAATGGGCTGTATATGGTGATAGTGTCAGGTGGGGTTGGAGAATTACAATTCCAGTATACTTCCACCGTTTCTCATTGCCCTTTTGTCGGTTTCCATTGAGGTCACAGGATGACATGATAAGGGGTGAAATTCCAACATTCACCTAAACTCCTGAGGAAGTTGCTGGAGCCAAGTGGGACTCTGTGAGTGAGATGTGAACCAGCTGTGTCTATCCTGTGGGAATGGACGGTGTGAGTGTTAGAGCAGCTAGCATTAGACACCCCAGGTATTGTCTTAGCCAACTTAACAGCTTGTTGCTCATGGTTCGTTCTTAAGAATAAGAGTCTCATTTAGGGACAAAAGAATGACTTGCTAACAATAAATTTGGTATGCTGCAGAAGTTAAGGTTAAGCTCTTAAGTACCACCTCACCTTTGGAAGGCATGAAGAGAATAATTATAATCAAAGGTAATCCTGAATCCAAAGGTCAAGCCAAATAATAAACTCCCCATCCAAGGAGACACTTATAAAAAGATCATGCAGTCAACATCATATGGATCATCTGAGATCTTGAACTCATGGTGATCCATAATGATGTCACATAAGTAAGTAAAAAAAACATCGGCACTTCCAAAATTCATTTATGCAGAGATTCTAGTTGATTTATTCCATGAGTGCTCAATGTATTTTTGCTGATATAAATTTAGCCATTAACCCTAATCCATAATACATACCACTACATTTTTTTTTCACAAAAGCCCTTGAATAGAGCCATCACATTTAAATCAGACCTTTTAAATACGTTTTGCAAACGTGTACTGAGAAGAAATTATTCCTTAAAGTAGGAGAGCATTATCAGTGCAGCTGAACTACTTTTGAGTAAAAGACTTGCATTGGAGAGCTCGGTGATCAGTGATGTGTGAAGAAAAATTTTCATGCCATATTTTGCTAATTACCAAAAAAAAAAAAAAATGGTGTCTCTGGGGGGCCTCCATCAAGAAGTCTAAAATAATATGAGGAAATTAGTGTTGTTTCCTCACGGGTGTGTTCATTGATCATGGCTGAGTATATGCAGCCCATGTGAACTGGCTCAAATGGCAAGTGAAATAAGGCCACAGAACTAAAGGGACTGTGCAGAAACAAGTTATCAGCATAGGCCTGAAGCTGCCCTCCTTAGAAACACCTGCTCTTCGACAGGTGCACGTGCTCTTGGATAGGATGTGGCTTTCTAGAGGGTTCCCATCATCCCTTGATAGGTCTGCTCACTGTGACTCCACAGTTACCTGAACAATGTGGCTGCATGAATGACTTTGCTATCAATGCAGGCAGCCCCCAGCCTCAACCCTGGGCTCCAAGTCTCCAGTGAGCTTCTCCTGTAGAGCCCTCAGGTCTTGTCCTTGGAGTTTTGCTGGGGACTCAATACATCCAGGGTGACTGGCTCCCGGTTCCCACCTCACTTGGCCCCACGCACATTTGCCGCCATTTTCTGGGGTTTTCTTTGTGTCCTTGCCCTGTAATAATTTACAATTGTGTTTATAACTGTCAAAGTTCTGAGTCTTCTTAAGGAACCATCAAGAGTGAGGTGGTGTTAGGATCTTTCACAGAGGGACTTTAAGTTCTCTACGTAAAGCAACAAATGCTACTGTTTGAAATTTATGTTGGACTTATAATAAAAATGGCTGAATCTAGGCACGTGTCTGTGGTACTTTGGTGTGAGATATTTGCTGGTTCTTGTGCACATACTTAGCTGAAATGGGTGGAAGCTCAATGACAGGGAATTTATCCTGAACATACTCTGGTTCCGCAAAACAGGGATATGCACAAAATAATGAACAGAGTCGCAGATAAGGCGTAGCTTAGAAATCCAGTAAGTGAGACCACAAATGCTTTCTTTCTTGTGTGATTTATAGTTTTAGAATTCAATGAGTAATTGCTGTATTTAGAAATATTTTTAAATGATATATGAGGACATGGGCTACTTTATAATTTATTTCCAGGATATCCCAAACTATGCGTATGATCCTCAGGACCGTATCCTGCCCCTCCAGCTCCTCAGTCACCTTCTGCGTGGGTGTTCCACTCCTGTCCCTGCACTGAACCCCTAAGTCACAGGAATGGCTCTCAGACTCCAATGCAGGGCATCGTTTGGGGCCTTCGCTGAGTATAATTCACAATTTTGAACTTTTTAACTACTGCATGATTCAGAAATGAAATACCATATTACAAAAGAATTAGCACAAATTTTATCTATGATTAGTCTCTATAATCACATTTTCAGGAGCAAGTAATCAAGTAGTAACTAATGTGGTTTATCTAAACCTCGCCCCACACCACCAAGTACTTTGTGACTTTCCATTGCTCTTTCTGGTATCTCATGGACATTTGATTTTCATTTCAGCTGATAAGGTCTGTAGGTGGAGACCCTTGATGTACTATGACTTTTATATTATTCAGAATGAAATTAGTCATGCTCAAATTATATGTTTCAGTGGGATTCTAACAGTAACTTCAATACTACGTGCTCCAAGGTGTTGACCATAGAAAATAAGGCAGAGGTACACGCAAGTAGAATTGACATTTTGAGAGCAAGATCACATCATAGCAAGATATGTCAATCTCTCCGCAGAAAATGTGAGTGGGCAAAGGGTGGGTTTGGTGGAAATAGAATTGAATTATTGGTCTCGTATGTTAAATTATATTTAATTTTCCAGTATATAAAATTACAATAAGGTCTATAACATAAGCTTTATCATTTTCACATTTATTTGGTCGAGTCATTAGCAATACTTAAGCATACATTAACGTGTACCAGGACATCTTATGTATAAAAGGAACCTCTCTTTTAACTAAGGGGGACACTTTATAATTAAAGCTATCATGCACAACAAATGTGTTCAATAAATTCATGATTTCTAAATTCTTACTTCTCTTTAATGCCCATAGTTACAATGAAAAATATAATTGTTCTCACTTACTGGATTTCCTAAAAACAAATGATTTTTATTTTCTCATATTTCATCACATAATATCAAATTTACATTTTAAAATGGTCCATAAAATGTTGTCAGATTAATATACACTACATGATTTTGGATACATTGTTATGAACATGATTATTGATTTCTTTTTTACCAATGCTAACTGAACACAATATTTTTTTTTTCTTTTTTTTTTTTTTTTTTGGTACCGGGGATTGAACTCAGCGGCACTAGACCACTGGGCCACATCCCCAGCCCTTTTTTGTATTTTATTAGAGACAGGGTCTCACTGAGTTGCTAAGTGCCTCGCCATTGCTGAGGCTGGCTTTGAACTCGCGATCCTCCTGACTCAGCCTCCCAAAGTGCTGGGATTACAGGCGTGCGCCACCACGCCCGGCTTGAACACAATATTTAAAGTACTCTACGTCCCTAAGCTTATTGATCAAAATCCTGCTAGAGATGTATTAAATTTTAATTTGTCATTCGAATGAGGATTTAATATGTTTTCATATTGGAATATTATTTGAACTGTGTTATTACTTGCTTACACACTCAAACACACAAGCGAGTTGATGCTTAGTAAACTGAGAACAAAGAAGAATGGCATCAGATCGACCTATTTCAATCATTTTGTAAAATAAATATTATTTTTTTCTGGTACTAGAAGACCAATATTCCCACCAAAAACAACTGCAAGAGCTACAAAAGTAATTTCACAAATTTGTGCCATGGTCTAGCACACTGCCAAGTTCCCTGACGGCCAGCGGCTGCAGAGGGACAGGAAGCCAGGAGGGCGGTCCTGTCCTTGGCACCACGCGTCCTCACACCCGTTGGTCACCTTCTGGAGCAGCCACAGTTCTGAGCAGAGCCAAGAATTCTGCAGTCTCAGGGGGCTGCCGTGGGAGCAAGAAAGATTGAATCCAGGCTTCTCCAAGGAAATTGCCTCAGTAAACACACACGATTTCAGTTAGGATCCAAAAATGGCCGTGCAGCGTAGGAATGAAGGCGAAATTGGAGAAGCCAGTTCTCATAAAACTCAAAGCCAGGTTCAAGCAGCTCCATCTGCACTTGGAACAAAAGCATCTGCCCTGATCCTAACTGACATCTGTAAGCATGGCTCCTCCCTGAAAGAATAGCATCATCCAGGTTCCTACATTATCCTTATGATTTTTCACACACGGTGTATTGATCAATCTGAAAACCTGTGCATAAGAAAGACAAGCACTTGCTATAATCAAAATATAAGAATAGCAGGATAATGCAGCCAGAGGACCAGACAGTATTGCATTTAACCAACAAGCACTTGCAAATAACTATGAGGAATGGAGGAAGTTGAGAAGAAGAATCAAAGGGAATTCTGAAAGTGAAAGAATAGGTCTATAAATACCTTTAATGTCAATTAGCACACACCTGAAGAGGGGAATGGTTAATTGAACTATATCAGAAGAAAATGCACACACCAAGCTAAGGGCATGAAAAGCAGGAAACACAGAAACCAATTGAGGGAACAAGTGGAACGCAGGAGCACGTCTAACGCAAGCAGGATTAGAGTCTGAAACGAAGAGGGACGAAGAAACGGGACAGAAGCAACATTTGAAGATGTGATAGATGAAGACCTCATCTGTTTCCAGTGTGAGACATCTCAATGGGAAGATTTTCAAAGCCCCATCACCCTAAACAAGGTAAGTACAAACCAAACCGCCCAGGGACCTCATAGGGAAACCTAAGGTTTAAGAGGAAGGATTGAAAACATGCCCAGAAAAGTTATCTTAAAGACACAGAAGGGCTAGGATGTAGCTCAGAGGTAAAGCCTGGGCATAGCCTGGGCAAAGGCCTGTGTTCATCACCAGCAACACCAACAAAACAAACTAACAAAGAAAGAAAAAAAAAAAAGAAAGAAAGAAAGACACAGCCCCAAGGGACAAGAAAAAGACAATGCTGAACTAGAATTCATTTCTTCATATTTTGTGAGCTTTTTTTGGGTTTAATTGACAAATTATGGTATACCATGTGATCCTTTGATGTATGTAAACATTGTGAAAGCTAGTTAAGTTACACATGCCTCAGGTACTCATCCCTTTTGCACAGGTGAGAGCATTGAAGATAGATGTTTCAAATCTTTTACTGATTTTCAAGTAGGCAGTATGTTCTTATGCCTGTGGTTGCTCGGCTACACCACAGGCCTCCTCCAGGAACTCCCCACCCCTTGACCAGCAGCTCCCCATTCCCTCCCCCTACTGGCCACTGGTGCCCTTCATTCTGCTCTCTGCTGCTACATGCTGAACCTTCTCAGGTCCCACACGTGAGTGAGGTCCTGTGGCATTGGTCCTTCTGTGTCTGCTCTATTTCCCTTAGTGTATAACATTGCACGGGCTTAATAATAGGACTTCTTTCACAGATGTCTCTTTAACACGTGATTTCATCTCCTTTGGATGGATACCCAGGAGTGGGACTGCTGGATCATAAGGAACTTCTATTTTTAATTGATTGAGGAAATTGGATGCTGCTTTCTTGACAGAAGAAATAGTAATTCCAGATGGAAGCATGAATAACCATAAAAGAACACAAACCTTACCTAATGTAAATACGTAGACATATCTAAAAGAAGTTTGATTGAAGATTGATTAAAGAAGACACTAATCATACTGTCATGAGTGTATAAGTGCATATAAGATTTTAAGAAATGATTGTAATTGCACAGTAAGCGAGGCTGTGGAACTAACACAGAGTTAAAAGTGTTCAAGGAAAAATTATTGTATTTTCTAGAATGTATTAAAATTATTGTTGTGGGAATCAAAAAATATAGTTCATCATATCAATAGAGATAGGAATCATATGATTACATCAATTGATGCAGAGAAAGCATTTGACAAAATGCAGCACCCATTCACATTCAAAACACTAGAAAAACTAGGGATAATAAGAACATACCTCAACATTATAAAAGCTATCTATGCTAAACCCAAGGCCAACATCATTCTACATGGAGAAAAATTGGAAGCATTCCCTCTAAAGCCTGGAACAAGACAGGGATGCCCTCTTTCACCACTTCTATTCAACAGAGTCCTTGAAACTCTAGCCAGAGCAATTAGAGAGATGAAAGAAATCAAAAGGATACAAATAGGAAAAGAAGAACTCAAACTATCATTATTTGCCAAAGACATGATTCTATACTTAGAGGATTCAAAAATCTACAATGGAAAACTTCTAGAATTAATTAATTAATCAGCAAAGTAACGGGATATAAAATCAATACCCACAAATAAAATGCATTTCTATACATTAATTATTAATTCTCTGAAAGAGAAATTAGGAAAACTATCCCATTCACAATAGTCTCAAAAAATAAATAAATTAAATAAAATACTTGGGAATCAACTTAACAAAAGAGGTAAAAGACCTCTACAATGAAAACTACAGAACACTAAAGAAAGAAATTTAAGAAGTCCTTAAAAGATGGAAATATTCCCCATGCTCTTAGATAGGCAAAATTAATATTGTCAAAATGGCCATACTACCCAAAGCACTATACAGATGAAATGGGATTCCAATTAAAAACCCATTGTCAGCCAGGCGCGGTGGTGCACGCCTGTAATCCCAGTACTTGGGAGGCTGAGGCAGGAGGATCGCAAGTTCAAAGCCAGCCTCAGCAATGGCGAGGCACTTAGCAACTCAGTGAGACCCTGTCTCTAATAAAATACAGAAAAGGGCTGGGGACGTGGCCCAGTGGACGAGTGCCCCTGAGTTCAATCCCCGGTACCAAAAAAAAAAAAAAAAAAAAAAAAAAAAAAAAATTGTCATTTCTTATAGAATAGAAAAAGCAATCATTCCTTGGAAAAATAAGAGACCCAGAATTGCCAAAGCAATCCTTAGAAAGAAGAGTAAAGCAGAAGGCATCACAATATCGGACCTTAAACTATACTACAGAGCCAAAGTAACAAAAACAGCATGGTATTGTCACCAAAATAGACATGTAGGCCAATGGTACAGAATAGAAAACACAGAGACAAACCCACATAAATACAATTATCTCATACTAGACAAAAGAGCCAAAAACATACATTGGAGAAAAGATAGCTTCTTCAACAAATGGTGCTGGGAGAACTGGAAATCCATATGCAGCAAAATGAAAATAAACCCCTCTCTCACCATGCACAAAACTCAACTCAAAATGCATGAAGAACTTAGGAATTAGTCCAGAGACCCTAGCCTAATAGAGGAAAAAGTAGGCCTAAATCTTCATTATGTCAAATTAGGCCCTGACTTCCTTAACAAGACTCCTAAAGTACAAGAATTAAAATCAAGAATTAATAAATAGGATGGACTCAAACTAAAAAGTTTCTTCTCAGTAAAAGAAACAATGAGGTGAAGAGAGAACTTACATTTTGGGAGCAAATTTTTGCCACATGCATGTCAGATAAAGCACTAATCTCCAGGATATATAAAGAACTCAAAAATCTTAATACCATAAATACAAACAACTCAATCAATAAGTGGGCTAAGGAGCTGAACATACACTTCTCAGAAGAAGATATACAATCAATTAACAAATATATGAAAAAATGTTCAACATCTCTAGTAATCAGAGAACTGCAAATCAAAACTACTCTTAAGATTTCATTTCATGCCAGTCAGAATGGCAGTCATCAAGAATAGAGACAACAATAAATGTTGGCAAGGTTGTGGGGGAAAAGGCACACTCATACATTGCTGGTAGGACTGCAAAATGGTGCAACCGTTATGGAAAGCTGTATGGAGATTCCTTGGAAAACTTGGAATGGAACCACCCATTTGACCCAGCTATCCCACTCCTGGGTCTATTCCCAAAGGACTTAAAATAAGCATACTGTAGTAACACAGCCATATCAATGTTTATAGCAACTCAATTCACAATAGCTAAACTGTGGAAGCAACCTAGATGCCCTTCAACAGATGAATGGATAAAGAAATTGTGGTATACATACACAATGGAATATTACTCAGCATTAAAAGAGAGTAAAAATATGGCATTTGCAGGTAAATGGATGGAGTTGGAGAACATCATGCTAAGCGAAGTAAGCCAATCCCAAACAACTAAGGCTGAATGATAAATGTAATCCATAATGGGGGGAAGGTGGTAAAAATGGAGGAATTGTTGGCAAAGGTGATAGAGGGCTGGGGAGGGGGATTGGGGGCAACAAAGTTGGTGGAATGAGATGGACATCATTACCTTAGGTACATGTATGACTACACATATGGTGCGATGCTACATCATGTACAACCAGAGAAATGAAAAGTTGTGCTTCAATTGTGTACAATGAATCAAAATCCAATCTGCTGTATATATATATATACACACATATATATAATTAAAATTAATTAATTGATTAATAAAAATATTGTATGTTAGATTTCAGTAAGTCAATAATACATTTTGTAACTTCCAGATTAAACATTAAATATTAGCAAAATGAAATGTAAAACAAAAACAAAATGAAATATAATGAATTTTAACTGTTTAAATAATAAAAGAAGAAAATAAAGGCATAAAGAACAGGTGGGATAAATAGAACAAGATAGTAAGATGGTGAAGTTACATAAGAACTTCAGTAATCTGGTTAAAAATAAGTGGATCATGCTGTTTGCTGTGCAGAAGATTTTTAATTTGTTGCCATCTCTGTTATTAATTCTTCCTACTGTTTCCTGAGCTGTAGGAGGCTCCGGGAGGAAGTCCCTGCCTGCGTCTATACATTGGAGTGTTAACCTTACAATTGCTTCTAGTAGTTGCAGAGTTTCTGGTCTTACACCTAGGTTTTTGATCCATGTGAAGTGGGTAATGCACTTTTTAAGTTATAATTTAAGGGTTTGCATCTTCTATCCACTAAAATATTAAGGAGTATAGAAAATAAAGATCAAAGTGCATGTATGTAGTCATAAATGGTGTGAATATACTTTGCATACAACCAGAGATATATAAAAATGTGCTCTACGAGTATAATATGAAATGTAATATATTCTGCTGTCATTTCTAACAACTTAGAATAAAAAATAAATTTGGAAAACAAAAATAAAGATCAATGCCAATAATGTTAGAATATTACCAAACTTCTCAATTCCAGAACACTGCTCACAAGTCAATTTTAATTTTTCTTTTTTGTAGTTGTAGATAGACAACATGTCTTTATTTTATCTGTTTATTTTTATGTGGCACTGAGGATTGAACCCAGTGCCTCACACGTGCAAGGCAAGCACTCTGCCACTGAGCTACAGCCCCAGCCCCCCAAGTCAGTTTTAATAGACATTGGTGAGCTCCAAGTGGTGGTTGCATCACTTCACTGTGCTTTATTCCCAAATGCTCATGAGGTGAATGAACTGTTGTTTATCCACTAACGGATTATTTTGTGTTTTGTGGGGGAGATAAAGAGAAGAGGGCAAGAATCAGGCATTGAAAGAAACAACCATGAGAGTAAAAACTGAGCATGGTGTTACTACCATAGGTTTGCCCTGACTATTGTTTGGCATTTTACCAAACTGCTCAGCAGTTCTCACAGAACCTTGCAGAAGTGGGAGATTTGCAAAATTCCAGTAGAAAATCAGAGAATTATCCTTAGCTTGTTATTGTTTTATCTTATAATAGATTTTCACAAAGTGGATAATAACATACCTTATATCACTCCAGGGGCCTTATTAATCAAAAATATCCAACCTTCCTTCTATTTCCCTAGATTTTCTAGAAATATAATGCTTCCTCCTTTATTTAAGGATCTGTGACACTCTAGAGAAAATTGTGTGTGTGATTGGACATGGTGGAGCACACCTACGACCCCAGCTACTCTGGAGGCTGAGTCAGGAAGACCAGGAGTCCTGGGGAACTTGAGCTCTGTCTCAAAATTAAAAAAAAGAAAAAGAAAAAGAAAAAAGAAGAAAGAAAGAAAAGGCTGGGGATGTAGCTCATTGATATATTATTTGTCTATCATGTGCAAGGCCCTGGGTTTAAAAAAGAAGAAAAGACTTCGCAGCCGGGGCGCGGTGGCGCACGCCTGTAATCCCAGCACTTTGGGAGGCTGAGTCAGGAGGATCGCGAGTTCAAAGCCAGCCTCAGCAATGGCGAGGCACTTAGCAACTCAGTGAGACCCTGTCTCTAATAAAATACAAAAAAAAAAAAAAAAAGGGCTGGGGATGTGGCCCAGTGGTCTAGTGCCACTGAGTTCAACCCCCGGTACCAAAAAAAAAAAAAAAAAAAAAAAAAAGACTTCGTGTGTGTGTGTGTGTGTGTGTGTGTGTGTGTGTGTGTGTGTGTGTCTGCATACAAAGAAAATAAGGGATGGGCTGGTGATGTAGCTCAGTAGTAGACCAGTTGCTTAGCATGTGTGAGTCCTTGGGTTTAATTCCTAGTACTGCAAAAGACAATAAAGAAAATACAGGAAATAATATATATTCTTAAAATCAATAAATTTGATTTGGGATGCAGAAACATACAGAGCCAGTGGCTCTCCTAGTGACAAATGGTCGCAGCCTGTGCATTTGGGGACTCCAACCAAGTCAAAGCAACCTATTTATAAATGAAAAATTTATATGATGTACCTTGCTTTAATCATAAAATTAGTGAGGATTTTCTATTGCTTTGACACATTTTATTACCCATTAAACATAAATATATTTTCCCTTCCTCATAGATTTGAGGAGAATGCACCATTAATTTTCAGTACTGGCAAGCAAGTGACTATCATTAGCTGGTAAAAGTCTAATTCCAGTGATTTGTGAAGTCAATATCATATTTACTCTACTTATTTTGTGGTAGGTTTATTTAGTTAGACTGAATTTAATTTGAGGGAGACTCTGAGTATCTTATTCTAAACTGCATTTTAATACTAAATACACATCCATATGGGAATCGACATCTCCAAATGCTTCCTGATCCCTTGCCACAGGAAGTTGGCCACACCATCTTCCTTTCAAGGAGCTCATGGAATTGTTATTTCAAGATGCTGTGTTTGAAACTGAAATTGAAGAGATGTGGAAGTTTTTATGATAAGATTCAACAAAGATTCTTGATTAGATGTAATGCAGCATTTTCAAAGTCTTAAGTGTATGCTAATTTTTTATTTATCCAAGTAAGATAGCTTAAAATTACGTCTTTGAAATTCTTGCTGAAAGATTTGGAATAAGCTACACACTTTTATCATCAAGAAATGAGTAGTTAAAAATGAACGGCCAGGTGGGCCAATATTAACAGGGACTGGCCGAGTTCATCCTGCGGCAGGAGGAGGAGAGCTGGCCGGGTGTGGAGGGCTCTCCCAGGTGACTTGGGATGTCCCTGGCAGCTCAGTGTGGAGTCATCCTTCGGTGCTCTGTAGCAGGTTCCTCCAGGACCTGAAAAGGGGTGCCACTGAAGAGTGATGGCTGACACCAGAAATGCCCTTGTGCTTTCTCTCCTTCCTGCTCTGAGGGAACGCGGGAGTCTTGCAGCATTCAGAAAGGCTGCCACAGCCCCAGTGTCCTAGCCTAGTCACAGCCACGGAGGAGAGAGAGGAGCGGAGGCTAGTGTCCTGTGGGAAGCAAGGCCAGCTCCCAGCCAACTTCCTGGGGAAGTTCCATCAGCTGTGCAAGCCTAGATGCGCACAGTCGCCGAATCCGTCGCTCTTCCTAAGAACACCTTAGAACTCACCAAGAGCTGTGAACCTGCTGAGGAAAAAGCCAAGAACGAGTCGACAAAGGCCAAGATCAAGTGCTCCTTTTCAGTAAATTAGATATCATTTAAATGTGTGTAAAACTTTATAGTGAGGGCCGCCTTCCATCAGGTAGAGAGAGTGCAGATGATCTCGAGAAACAGCACGTGAGAAGGAGAACGATTTCCAATCACACCAGTGCAATGGAATGGAGAATACAGATTTCAGAGGTTGTGAGTAAGAGGAAGGTTCGCAAAGAAAAATTCAAGACAGAATAACAGGAAAGTATAATAGCAGTAGAGTAGCCCAGCAAGGGAGGCAAGGGCACGGCTGACCTGGGACACTTCTGATTCTGGTAGAAGTTTCATGATGGCACTGGTCATAATGACAGGTAAAGGCCATTTCACTTCTAAGATCTGTGCTAGATACTACTGCAGATTGAACCCCAGAGTGCTGTACCACTGAACCACACCCCCAGACATTTTATTTCATTTCATTTCATTTCATAAGTCAGAGTCTTTCTAAGTGATTAAAGCTGGCTTTGAACTTACAATCCTCCTGCTTCACCTCCCTAGTTGCTGGGATCACAGGCATGTGCCACCATGCCCAGCTTAAACACGTTTCTTAATTAAAATATGTAGTAATCATAATGACATTATGACATAGGTACTATTTCTATTTCTGCATTATAGATAAATAAACTGATGCACATAGGTGTTAATTAACTTGCCTAAAATCACACAACTAATAATTTTGTCTCCTGAGTTTTACCATGGTCATTATCCCAAGAAGTAAGCATCTCTGGAATGCCAGAAAAAAATTTAAGAAACTTTAATTATTGGCTATACATGTGTCTGTTCAGTTCCTTTGCCTAGTTATCTGTGGCTTAGGTGTTAATTGATTTTTTTCTGCATTCTGGGTTTTTGTTTGTTATTTGTTGGTACTGGGGATTAAACCCAGGGATACTTAACCACAAAGCCCCAGCCCCAGGCCTTTCTATATTTTGTTTGAAGACAGGGACTGGCTAAACTGCTGAGCTTGGCTTTGAACTTGTGATCCTCATGCCCCAGCCTCCTGAGCTGCTGAGATTATAGGCATGTGCTACTACACCAGCTTTCATTGTGTATTTTAATCTGTGAAAGGACAGCATGAGCCTAGAAGGGAGATTTTCAGTGGAGAGGAAAGGGATCAGGGGGAGGGCAAGGTAAGGGAGTACTGAGAAGTGAAATTGATCAATTTGTGCTGTATGTGTGTAGGACTATACCCCAGTGAAACCCACTATGCTGTATAAATAACATGTCCTAATTTTAAAAATTCTTTAAACAAGATGCATATTTATCCCTCCTATCTCACTAAGAAAATGCATTTCCTATACCTTGTTCCTTTTTGTGATTATTATTTACCAAACATTCCATGAATTATACTGTTTTGATCATCTGCATACCAATGATAATTATAATGCTATGCCCTTTGGGAAGAAAAAAATTAAGAGCCACAAAAACATTTTTAATTTCATATGCATATTTGCAGAAAAATACTATGGTCAGTTAAATAATCTTAAAAGTAAAATTATAATAGCAAGGCAAGATATAATACAATTGGGAATTCAGAAAGGAAAATGCATATAAAATTCCTGAAAGTTAAAGAATATATTTTTTCCTGCATATTTCAGAAGGACTCTGTGAGTATTGAATGACATTGACGACTATAATCTATGGCACATACCTAGAGATAAAATTGTTGTGCTTCGTAATGCTGGTATTTGTAACAATGTGGAATCCATCCTTGACAACTGTTTGAACTTGCAATGGGAAATATGAGGTGCTGATTTAAATGAGAGGAAACATGTTTGTTTCTAAAGACATTAGTAACGTTATTTGGGAACCACAGCTCTGAAGAACTGGAGATGGGTACTTTCTGCATACCTGAGATACGGTAGCCAGAGCTAGGAGCCCAGGGCAATGCCCCAGGGCACATGGAAAAGGCCTTTATTCCCTCCCAAACCTGGCAAGTGTGCCATTCTGGCTTCTTCCCTGGCATACTGGAGAAAATGAGATAGACTTGAACTTGACCCAGTCCAGGCAAAGGTCACAACTAACCACGCAGAGGTGGGTTAGGAGAAACCCATTGCTCCTGAGTTTCTAATGAAGATTGAGAACAGGTTGCTAGGGCTGGGGTTGTGGCTTAGCGGTAGTGCACTCGCCTAGCACGTGGCGGCCCGGGTTCCATCCTCAGCACCACGTACAAATAAACCCATTGGGTACAGCTAAAGTAAATAAATAAACTAAAAAAAAAAAAAAAAAAAAAAAAAAAAACAGGTTGCTAGACCATAAAGCGTTTGGAGGCCTCTGCCTGCGCAGGGTATGTCTTGACGAGTGCCTTTAGCTGCCTGAGAACAAGACAAGTCTGCAGATGGGACATTTCAGCAAATGACGTTTTAGTAAAAAGACCCAAGAGAGTTATTCTCCTTTTCATTTTCACTTAACTTCAACAGTGGTAAGTCACGTATAAGAAGTATTTGGCAGTGTATCTTTGCAGATCGTTAAGAGGTTTATAATGTCTCTGTCCTGGCAAGCTGCCGGATAGCATTCCAAATCCCTGGATTAAAATGGCTGTACAGAAAAGCCACAGAGAGTGACCAGATGATGCTGGTTGTGCGAACCTGTGGGTGCTGGAGATTTGGGTGCTCTCCTCCAACCTCTACTGCCCTGGGTCCACTGTTTAATTCCCTTGATAGCAAAGATCTGAAAGAACTTTTCTTTCGTGGGAAATTTAGTCTGGGATTGTTCCTTAACTCCACCTGATGGTGGCAACCCCAGAAATAAGATCCACGATCTTTTCCACACATATCAGAGAGCCCTAGGTAAACTCTACAGAACAAAGATAGCAAGTTCAGAGTCCAACATCCACATTCCTAAAAGCACGAGTGAGCCTCCAGGATAGCGGATGCCCTCAGAGCCAGGCCCCTGGACCGGCAGCGGCACAGCAGCCACCGGACCTCACGAGCAGTGCAGATTCCAAGCACTTGGAAATCAGCGAGCCCCTGGCTTGGGGGTGTCCACGCATTTCAGTCTCAGTTCTGAGTCCACCCTGTGGGCTGGCCCCTGCCTGTCCACTCATCTCCTGTCCATGCAATTTTGCAACCTGTACTGGTGGAGACGGTGGGGCAGTCTCAGAATGCACAAACTGCTCTAGATCACCCAAACTGGAAGTGCCGTAGGGCGGGACAGTGAGGATGGAAGTCGTCATGGTGAAGGACCACGGACACCTGGTTAGCTGTCGGAGGCCGTGCACATAGAGAGTCTGAGAAGGAAAGCTCCTTTTCGTTGCTACTTTCACAGATTTCCACCGACCCACCATTCTAAAGGCTGATACATTTCCTATCATTGATTCTGGTAAGTTTCCCCAACCTGTCAAACACATTCCATGAAAATTAGCATACAGGGCCATGTAGGGGCTGCAGGACTAGGACACTGTCCTAGTGGAGGTAGGATGGACGTTTGTTTGCTTCCTGTCCTCTTCATCAGACCAGGACCACTGTTGCTGGTGTTTGACTTTTACCATGAAAGTGCCCTTGTCTTCTGTACAGAGACCAGGACAATTTCAAGTAATATAAAATATTGTTTTCTAAAATACCAAAATGTTCCTTCAAATACTCTTTAGTATAGACCAAAGATGCATAAAAAGTCAAAATAACTAAAAGTGCATGTCATGCTTATAGATTGATGTTTAATGTGCTGTGATTATTTAGTATTTACCTGCTCACTGGGAAGAGCACTAACTCAGGTCTACTAGTGACTATTTAGGATCTATGAGTTAGTGTGGGAGCCTAATAACTACTTGCATTGTTTGTATTAAAAGAAAATATATCCCACTTTCAGGTCAAACAGGTGGTTTCTTCAGAGGCAAGCTCTGGGTCATACCTAGTGTCAAGAAGAGGCTTCTCACTGGGTTCAGTGGCGCACGCCTGTAATCCCAGCAGCTCTTGAGGCTGAGGCAGGAGAATCATGAGTTCAAAGCCAGCCTCAGCAAAAGTGAGGTGCTAAGCAACTCAGTGAGACCCTGTCTCTAAGACGAATACAAAATATTGCTGGGGATATGGCTCCGTGTTCAAAAGCCCGGGAGTTCAATCCCTGATACAAAAAAAAAAAAAAAAAGGAGAGGTTTCTCCCAAATCAGCCTGATGTCCAGGAATCTGCACCAGAAAAGGTTCCCTTGTTATTCTAGCTGATAGAACTCATTCTGCCTTTTCTCTCTATCCCGTTATCTCCCTTTTCTTTATAGTATTTACCAGTATCTAACCTTTGTTTCTATATCATCCTTCTCTTTCACCGTGATCATAGAAAATGAGACTTGACAATTCCATATGAAAACTCAGGGGAAGGCAGCTATTTAGCTCTCTACAGCAAATCTCTATTTGAAATAAAAAGCCAAGAAGTCATCAAGGCACAGATCTGTCAAAAAGAAGTTGGCTAGAAGGGATGAGGGAGGAAAGAGTGAGACATCCATTTGCTCTCGTGACCTCTCTGGTAGGACAGTCAGACACCAAGGGAAGAAGGGAAGAGCAGGAGAGATCAGTAGGGCCAGGCCAAGGAGCAGCACTTCTGAAAGAGGGCAGTGGGCAGAGACAGGCCTGCGGCCACCCCAGGTCCACAGGGATCAGGTGTTCACTCAGAAACACACCCACGAGGTGCGTCTTGAAGAGTAGCCCAAACCTGTCAGGGAAATCAAGAGAGAAGAAAAAATATTGAGCATTAGATTGATGGCACTCCAGGATGAGGAAAATGAAAATTATTCTAAAAGAAAATGTTATATGAAAGTGAAGACATGGGTTTTCTGATTTTATGTCAAGAAAAGAAAATATTAACTTTTATTTCTTTCCACATGGTTTATGTAGAATTTGGTACTTAGGTTTTCTTCCTGTTTCTGTGTTGTTGTTGTTGTTGCTTTTCCTTAAAAAATGACACTAGTACCTTATCCTCAAAACAATTAGAAGGAAAGGAGTATGGGGTAGGAGAGATGCCTCTGGGGCCACTGCTCTAATGAGTCTGGGCCTCACCAAAACCCTGTCACAGAATTCAGTTGACAGATCAGGCCAGCAAGATCAGGGTTAGAGATCTCTTGAGCTGGAATATTTTACGCAGTGTCTGTTGCACCAATTTTATGGACAAGACCGTGTATAAATATTATCACCAACGGTCTTGTTTAGGGAGCACGTTCTAACAGGTTTGCTTGGATAAAATCTTATAGTCAATTGCTGCGTAGACAGGATGTGAGCCTGAATCTCCCCCTCATTGCAGAAGCATGGCTGGGCTCCTTAGTGCTGTCCAGACCTTCACACACCGGGATGCACGGCCCACCACACCTGTTTTACACATTTTCATTCATAAGCTGCATTTCCTCACGGAGACATGTATGCACGCTTTTGTTTGACATATCCTTCAATTAACTTTAAACACTGTTTTAATCGGCAGATGCGTCCAATGTGGCAAGCTCGGCTCACAGTGTTTATCCTCAGTTTCATCTGATTTGAGAACCTTCAGTGGTCTGAAAAAGAATGAGGTGAATGTGATATTACAGCCTTTCATCCTGAACAAGATCTTCAAAGCAATCACATTCGGCTGATGGTGCTGAATACAGTAGAATCACACTAGAAAAGTTCACACACAATTTCCAGAACCTGGGGGAGGTCCTGTAGGCATATTTTTCACAGGAGAGCCACTTCTCCATGGAGCACAGGGAGAGATCAATGCAAGTGACAGTTTAAAACTAAACACTCTGCCCATCATGACACAGTCCTGTTTGAATTTTTTTAAAACTTTATATATAATCAGCAAAACATTTTGAATCACTCTGAGTTCTTCTATGATTTCTTTCTTTAGTGTTCTATAATTTTCCTTATAGAGCTCTTTCACCTCTTTCGTTAAGTTGATTCCCAGGTATTTTATTTTTTTTGATGCTATTGTAAATGGGGTAGTTTTCATCATTTCCCTTTCAGAGGCTTTGTCACTGATGTACAAAAATGCCTTTGACTTATGGGTATTGATTTTGTATCCTGCTACTTTGCCAAATTCATTTACTAGTTGTAAAAGTTTTCTGGTAGAGTTTTTTGGGTCTTCTAGGTAAATTATCATGTCATCAGCAAATAGTGCTAATTTGAGCTCTTCTTTTCCTATCTTGATCCCTTTAATTTCTTTCGTCTGTCTAATTGCTCTTGCCAGAGTTTCCAGTACTATGTTAAATAGCAGTGGTGAGAGGGGGCATCCCTGTCTTGTTCCAGTTTTTAGAGGGAAATGCTTTCAATTTTTCTCCATTTAAGATAATGTTAGCTCTGGGCCTTGCATAAAAACTAATTATTTTCTGTATATCTATTGAGATGTAATGATTTTAATTATTTCCTGTCTTCTGCTGCTCTTGGTGTTGATCTGTTCTTCTTTTTCTAGTGCTTGGAGGTGTGATGTTAAGTCCTTTATTTGTTGGTTTTTTTTCCTTTTAAAGGTATGCCTTCATAGTGTCCCAGAGATTTCTAAAAGTTACCTCAAAACTCATGCTGCATGGAATTAATGCTCATCCCTTTATGGTCTGATAAATAATAATTTTGATCCTTGCCATGTATTAAGACAGAAATATTCTATATATGTCCGTTAGATCTAAGTTATTAATTGTTTTAGGAGGCCTAAGATTTCTTTGTTTAGTTTTTGTTTGGATGATCTATCCATTGGTGAGAGAGGTGTGTTGAAATCCCCTAGAATAACTGTGTTGTGGTCAATTTTACTCTTGAACTTGAGAAGTGTTTGTTTGATGAATGTAGGTGCTCCATTATTTGGGGCATATAGATTTTATGATTGTTATATCCTCTTGATGATGGTTCCCTTAAGTAGTAAGAAATATCCATCTTTGTCCCTTTTGATTAACTTTGGCTTGAAGTCTACCTTATTGAAATGAGAATGGAAACCCCTGCTTGCTTCCGCAGGCCATGTGAGTGATAAGACTTTTCCCAGCCTTTTACCTTCAGTCTATTGATGTCTTTTTCTATGAGGTGTGTTTCTTGGAGACAGCAGATTGTTGGGTCATTTCTTTTAATCCATTCAGATAATCTGTGTCTTTTGAATGGCGAGTTTAGGCCATTAACATTCAGGGTTATTATTGAGATGTGATTTTTATTCCCATCCATTTTTATTTGTATGATGATCTTTAGCTTGATTTGGTTTCTCTTCTGGTTGGTATTTCCCTTAGTTTAATATCTCCCTTTGTTGATTTTCATTGTTATTTTTCTCTTCTTCTTCATGAAAAATTTTGCCCAGGATGTTCAGAAGTGCTGGCTTTCGAGATGTGAAATCTTTTAACTTTTCCTTGTCGTGGAAGGTTTTTATTTCATCTTCAAATCTAAAGCTCAATTTTGCTGGATATAAGATTCTTGGTTGACATCCCTTTTCCTTCAGAGCTTGAAATATGCTATTCCAGGATCTTCTTGCTTTTAAGGTCTGGGTAGAAAAATCTGAACATAGTCTGATTGGTTTCCCCCTATATGTAATCTGCTTCCTTTCTCTTGTGGCTTTTAATATTCTCTCCTTGCTCAGTATATTAGGCATTTTCATTATAATGTGTCTTGGTGTGGATCTGTTGTGATTTTGTATGTTTGGTGTTCGGTAGGCCTCTTGAACTTGGTTTTCCCCTTCATTCCTCAAGTTTGGAAAATTTTCTGTAATTATTTCATTAAATAAATTACTCATTCCTTTGGCTTGAAACTCTGCCCCCTCCTCTACCCCAATCACTCTTATGTTTGGTCTTTTTATGTTGTCCCATAATTCTTGAATGTTCTGTTCTTGGTTTCTTACCATTTTTGCTGTGTAATCTAGATTTTTCTCTAGGATATATATTTTGTCTTCATTGTCTGAGGTTCTTTCTTCCAAGTGATCTACTCTGTTGGTGATACTTTCGATTGAGCTTTTATTTTGATTTATTGCTTCTTTCATTTCTGGAATTTCTGTTTGGTTTCTCTTTAGAGCCTCTATCTCCCTATTGAAGTAATCTTTTACTTCCTGTATTTGTTTATGGAGTTCTTTGTCAAAATGATCTTTCACCTCCTGTATTTGCTCCCTCATCTCATTTTTGAGTTCATTCTTAAGTTCCGCTAACATTTGGAATATGTAATTTCTGAATTCCATCTCTGGCATTGCACCAACTGTGGATGGTATGGAATCTACTGAGGAGGTATATTGATTTGTTTGTGTCACTTTCTTCCCTTGTTTCTTCATATTGCTTGTGCGTCTATTCTACCTGCACTGTGGGACCTTGTCTACTTTGATTTTACCTTAAAACCTTATGTTGCTCCTGTAGTACAATGCTATCAGATCCCCTTATATTTCCTTTACACTTTAAAATCAAACACTTACTATTCAGAGAATCCCAGTTTGATCACAATGTACAGATTTAGTTAACCCAGATGTTGTTTCCAATTTACTCTGTATGCTTCTGATGGGGTTTTAAAGTTTCAAGTAATGGACAGAGAGGTAATATGTTTAGGAAGAAGGAAGTGAGTGTATTGACTTGTTCTTTCTTAGAAAGTATGAAAAGAGAGTTCTATGGAAGTGGTTTAGTATCAGCCGACGAGAGAGGAAACAGAATGGAGTGAATGAATAGATGGAAAGACTGATTTACATATAAACCTAACTTATGCGGTGTTGAGAGGAGAAATAAAGAAAGATGGAAAAGAAAAAAAAAAAAGAAAGAAAAAAAAATAACCAAGGAGTAGTAATTAGTGTAAGAGAGAGGAGAGAGAGAATAAGTCTAGAAAATAGAGAATAAACCATATATAACACCACTTTGCTATATATTTCAATTGTACACGTTCTAGAAATCTCAATTTGTGCGTATAACTTGTTTTTGCCTCTGTTGAGAATGCAATGGCAGGGTGTAAATAGGGAAGATGAAGGAAGAAAAAAAAATATAAAAGTGAGAAGGAAGAAAAGAAAGAAAAGAGGAGCAGAAGCACACAAACACACTGTCAATCAAAACAAAAACAAAAAACTCCCAAGAAACAACAAAACAAACAAACAAGCAAATAAAAACAAAAACGTCGAACCCAAGAACAAGTCTCAAACAAAATGGACCCTTGGAAGCCCTTCTTTTTTCCCTTCCAGTTTAAGCCACCTGACCCAGATCATGTACAGTCAGCAACCCTGTTAGTGGAGTCAAGGCTGCACCTTTGGTCCTTGCAGAGTGGCACAGTGGAATAGTGGAAGGGGCTTATCCTCAGGCTGGGCCCTGCTTACAGCAGCAGGGAGATGCTACTATGGGCCTTGGAAGCCAGGCAAACTGGCGGCGGGTTCTCTCCTTCCAGCGGGCAGGTGCCTACCTCTTGCTCTGGTTGCAGCTGGGCAGGTCGCACTCCCCCAGGGAGTGGAGGAAGCACTTCGCCAGGTCTGGCCCCCTGAATCTTGTAGATGTGTAGCAAGTGTTTTTCCCGAAAAGGGAGGTCTGATACGTGAGCAGGGAACACAAAGTAGCGGGCGGGAGTCTACCTCTTGTTCTTCAATGACATCTCAGAAGGTCTGGGCTAGCAGGGAGCTGCTATCTTGTAGATGTGTAGCAAGTGTTTTTAAAAATGTTGACTTTGACATCTCAGAAGGGCTAGATATTAAATGTGACTTTGTTGCTTAACCTCCCTGCTCACCATTCTGGCATACCTCCCAATGAAACCTGAGCTAACAATGAAATAGACTCCCTGAGGGAAGGAAACTTAAGCTGGGATTCTGCATTATTACTGCCGATAATATTAGACTCTGATGTTGAGTTTACCTGATCATATTTATCTGAATGTTTCAGTATTAATGCAATAAAAAGTTAATTTAAATCCGTGAGGAAAAGAGATAATTCAATAAGTGTTGGGATCATCAAGCAACTGTTTAGTGAAAAATAATGATAAATCGTAAGTGTGTATCTTTTGGTAAAATATATTCTAAAAGGATTGATTATACAAATAAACCAGAATAAATCAGGAAATACTACAATAGTATGTGTGATAGACAAATATTGGAACACAAGATTTTTGTAATCAGGAAACAAATTAAGAATCATTAAAAAAAAAAAAAACATAAATGTCATTACCTAAAATATCACATTGTTCTGCACGATAAAAAAATTGTCACAGACATGTAAAATTTTTTTTTAAAAAGGGAAATCACTTGTGACAAATACGACATTGTAGCCTTTTATATTCCTAAAAGTCAATGATGACAAGTATAAAAGATAAATAAACCAATGGGAAAATAGACATGGAAATTCCAGAGTTCTCTGAAAAAAGAAATGACTTTAATCAATATGAAATGTTATTAGCTTCATTCACAAGAAGAAAGAAGATGAAAAAGGCAATAATATGTCATTTTTACATAAAAATCACAAAGATCAAAGTGTTTGATAACTTGACAAAGTAGAAGAAAGAAGTTTCTCAAGTGTACAATCTTAGTTGCTGAGGCGCGCGCGCGCACACACACACACACACACACACACACACACACACCTTTAACAAGAAGACCACAAAGCCCAACAGGTTGGAAAAGAAGACCTCCTCCATGATGTCAGAGTGCACCTGCTGCAGGGGCACAGTGCTGATGTGGCCAGGGGGCCTCTGGGATCCAGGTGTCCTCCACCTCCTTGTCCTCCAGCCCCTCTCCGAAAGGCTCTGTCCTCTGCATAGGTGTAGATCAGTCCCTAGTACACCTACAAGTCGCTGTTCTGGATTAGTGGGCAGATGCAGGCATTGGAGAATCCTAGACCCATGACAAGAAATGGCACTGAAAACATCTTCTGAGTGTTCCCCACCCTTCCCCACCAAGACAAGTGTCAGCAGAAGACCAGGGGCAGCAGGGCCTGACTCTTGGTGCCTGGACTGTGAGCTGTGGTCTTCTGACCACCAGCTGCTCCACACCCAGCCCTCAAGGACAGATACCATCTGCTGACTATGAATCTAAAAGAGCAAAGAAAAACAAAATCTTCACAAAAGCAAAAACCTCACAAAACGCCCTTAATGACATAATGTAGGGGCAAGTGGCAGATGACACTACATAGGAAAACAGACAAAACTTAAGAGTATGTAGAAATCCCAGTATAACCTCCTGGAGAATCTTCTTGGGAACAATTGTTTTCTGGAGAGTAAAGTTTAAAATACACATATACATTATGGTGTGTGTGTATGTTTGTGTGTGTCTGTGTGTTTACATCTCTAGGGGGAGCACTGACCATGGATCATTTCATAAATAATATCTTAATAAATTTTTAAAAGCATACATTTTTAAACCCTGATAAAACAAGAAATGGTTTAAAATGTTCTTCAAATACCTTGATTGTTGTAAATTAGAAACCCATTTCCTAATAAATCCTAGAGAAAAACAATAAAAACAGAAATTGAGATAACCAACCACCTGGAAAACAAAATGAAATTATAGAAAGTAAAACATACCATCAAGAGAGCAATAAGAAATTGTGAAGTCAAGACAAAACAATCTTCATTAGAAACCCAAGATCATATGGATCATCTATGCAAGTGATCTGCTACATATCTACACATACAACAGACATAACTCCTTCTGTAGTATCTTTGAAATGAAATATCAATCTAAATGCGTATGTTTGAAAAACTTATTAAAATTGGTAAAACCCCTTAGGGAAATTAAGAAAAAAGAAAAGATTTAAAAATAAAATGATTGGAAATGAGAACAACCAGCCAGTCACAGTTAAAAAAAAAGATAAAGATAAAAAATGGTAACATCTATTATGTAACATAATATTATATTGTACCCATAAATGTAACATTGATTCAATAATATCATCTAGTATATTATTATTATCATTATTATTATTATTATTATTATTATTATTATTATTATTATCAGGGATAGAACCCAGTGGCACTTAACCACTGAGCCACATCCCCACCTTTTTTTTTTTTTTTTTTATTTTGAGACAGGGTTTTGCTAAATTGCTTTGGGCTTTGCTAAACTGCTGACGCTGGCTCTGAGCTTGTGATCCACCTGCCTCAAGCCTAGAGAGGCGGCTATGATTACAGGCGTGTGCCCCAGTGCCCGTCAAGTGTTTATTGAAATAACACAAAGAATCAGATGATGGAATCAGACTCCCAAAAAACTGACAGCTCATCAAGTATCACACTGCACTAGTGATGCAAAGACAGAAATAATTCCGAGGAAAAAGCCAAGGAGGAGAGGGTCTGAAACCACGAGCTCAGCTCTCCAGGTCCCATCTTGTCCCTGGCCCATCTCTTCCGGATGAAGAGGAGGCAGCTCTGCACAAGTGGTGCAGTTCCTAGTTTGTAAGCTGCCTGTCATGGCCAGCCACAACGCCGCGGGAGGAAAACTCTCGGAGGCAGAGTAATGATACTTCTACTTTTACTTCTACTTTCTTAGAGAGAGCTTAGAGAGAGAAAGAAAGATTTTTCTTCTTCTTAGAAAGCTTAGAGAGAAAGATTAGAGAGAGCTTTTTCTTCTTCTTCTTCTTAGAGCTTAGAGAGAAAGATAGAGAGCTTGAAAGAGAGATTTCTTCTTTAGAGAGAGAAAGAACTTAGCTTAGAGAAAGATTCTTAGAGAGAGCATCTTTCTTCTTTCTTCTTTCTTCAGCAGCCTCGGCCTGACTCTGACCAGCAATTACTTCTTCCATCTGGTTTCTCTTCTGTCCGAACTCTTACGTTCTGGCCGCTCTGATTCTTTTCTTCTTCTCTGACCCGAACTCTTCTTCTGACCGACCGAGCGACTGCACGACTGACTGAATGAATTCATTCTTCTCCTGACTCCGACCGCTTTCACCCGGTTATATGCCTTTAGCTTTGCAGGTGCCTCACGTGCATTTACAGGTGCGTCACATACATACTTATTATCAGGTGGAACTTATGGCTTCCAGCTGACCGCAATAGCCATCTCCCTAATTGGGGCTCCTTCACTAGTTGTGATGCGGAAGAGAGCTGGTTAGTTGTGAAAACGTTCTGCACCCTGGTGTCGCTCTTGTGAGCTTATCTAACATTTTCCAAGGAGTCCTGTCCCACTGAGGGTCGGTAAACACTGGCTTCTTGGGAGTAATCCAAGACACCCAGCACATCCAGCCTCCATGTTCCACAGGGTGAGGCCTCTGGCTGGCTGAAACTGTTAACTTCTTGTCAGAATGTGTGATAATGGATTGTTTCCAAGGAGATTGTTCACTGCAATTTTTATTTCCTGGGGGCTTCCCACTGGTAATAGGGGGAAATGAATTGCAGAGCTGCTGCTTAATTCCTTTCATCCCAGAGGACCATATTTAAATATCCTCATGGTCTTAAAAATACTCTGTAAAATAATTTTGTTCTCATGATTCACACATGACATTTGATTTTCAAGTTTCTTTATTTTAATCAAATATAGAGAAGTCCTTTAAATTTTTGTCATTTATGACAATGGCTTTATTTTAGAGTCTAGACTGATTGTCCTGCAGGAACTCCCACATTCTGAGTTTCTTTCCTTTGCTTTTTCCTCTCATTTTTAGAATGCATAAAACACTGCTGGCAAGAATATCGCACTGGAGATAATGTACCTTATACATTTTACTTTTAGATTTCTAAATCATTTAATTCATTACTAATCATTATTGATAGGATGCAGAGCGAATGCTGTGTCTGGCTCATCACATCGTCCACATTATGAATTCATTCTGTAGAGCAGGTTATTCATACACACAGGCCAAAGAGAAAAGACTCCCAAAATAACATTACTTTTACATGCATCTAAATGTCTCATCAAAAGCATGATTATTTGTTAAACAGCTTTTCTCAGATAAAGACGCTTTCTTGACCCCAACGCTAAACAGATGCTGGGGTGACAAAACAATGCGATCATGAGCAGTGGCCATGGTGAACACGGCTGCAGGCATCTGAAGTTGAGTTGGCTTCCTGGACTCTTCTCAAGAAGATGAACAATGGTTATCTGCTTCTTTCTTTTTTCAGATAACTATTTTGCTCTGAAATCTGTAGCGAGAGTTGTTCAACCTTTGCTGGAGAATATGAATTAGTTTTATGAGCATGGTTAGTGCCTACGTAAGTCACGAATTGCTATTTTACCATCTTATCATTTTACTGAACTCTCAGATAATTTTCCTGGTGATATTTATATCTCAATTGCTCCCCTAGATTTCAAAAGCGTTTTCTGGCCTGTTGACTGTTTCCTTGCACATTTCTAAACTGAACATTAGTGACAATGCTAGCTGTCCCTGTCATTTAGTGAACTCTTCAGTGCAGAATGCTGTCCTCTTTTCTAGTGACTTTGGTTCCCATTCTTTGTACATAATGTCAATCTGCATTAATTCAACATTTCATGACTTTTCACATTCACAGCAGATTTTCCATTGAAAGTTCTCAGTATCTTATATTCACAGTTTGAGAGGGTGTTTTAATCTAATATCATTCAACTCTTCTAATTTCAGATGTTTGAATATTTCTTAATATGGGACCTAAGTTTCAAAGCATTTGGTGATACTTGTATCAAAGCACAATTTCCTAAGAAGCCAAAACTTGTATATACTATATAGCTATATATGTAATAATATATCACCTATATTCATATATATAAATGACCAAAGACTGTGCTATAATTTTTTAATTTTTTATTTATTATTAATTTTACATGACAGTAGAATTCATTTGATACATCATACCTAAATGGAGTATAATTTCTCATTCTTCTCGTTGTACATGATGTAGAATCATACTGGTTGTATAGTTATATATGTATGTAAGGTAATAATATCTGATTCATTCTTCTATCCTTCCTACCCTGTACCCCTCCCTTCTCTTCACTCCCCTCTACCTAAAGTAACTCTATTCTTCCCTAGCCCCCCCAATGTGAATTAGCATCTGCATGTCAGAGAAAACATTTGGCTTTTGGTTTTTTTGGGATTGGTGATAGGTTCTGAATGCCTTTTAGAAATAAGTGGCATCGTGATCACTTCCACTCTGATACCATTGAAAAGGACCTGGGGTCAGGATCTCTGGACTGGAAGTCCACTGGTAGGCTATGGTTGTGGGGTGATGGAGAATAGATCATCATTAGAGAAATGTCAGGAAACCCCACATTTGAGAATTAATTCACAGAACAAAGAATGGCTTGTTACTAGGGAATAAAGACTGAAGTATTTTTGGACATGAGATCACAGGACAGATACCCAGTTGTGTCGCACAGACCATAACCTTACTTCATCAGGTTGCATAGTATAAATCACCAGTGGTCAACACGTCCAAGATTATGTCTAGGAACTACCCCTTTGGGGAAGAAGTCACATTATATTATTATATTATTTTATCTTCATTTATTCCATTTTTCTAAGACTGAATTCATTTTTCTAAGAATTAATTCATCAAGACATATTTCAGTATCCAAAATTTAGGTAGTAAAGAGAAGCTTTATGAAAGAAAAGATATTGCATAAGACATATTCTAATTTGATTAACATTTCATTTGGTTACATTGTCTTTTCTGTTTGCATGTGGGTGTTGCAGCATCAAGCATATCTCAACAGGGTAGAAATAACCTATATATAGTTTTCAGTATTATCTGAATTGAGTTTGATTCTCTACTGTACAAAATCAAATATTCCATCAGAAAGTACCAAGAACCCAGACACCATTTCAGACCTTGACTATATCAGCTGTGACAGATGCACTAATTCGTCGCATTGTTTTTTAAATGACACAAGGTTATAATTGGTGATTCTATGTAGTTATGTGGCAGATTTCAACATACTATAAATTATTCTGTTCAAAGACTCGTAAGTTTGGAAAATTCAGACAGGCTCATTGAATTTCTTTGCAGGTTAATGCATAAGATAAACAAATGAGGTCAGTTTCTAACAATAGCTAACGTATACTGGGAATATTTTCCATTTCATTACTGTGTGGACAAAGAAAAGCACCATATGATTCTGCCTTTTCAGAGTTAAGTGGAAAAATATTGACCCTAAATTACTTTATTGGGATTCTCTCCTCTATAACTAAGTCACAAAGTGTCCTTTTTTGGCTAGGTTGTCATGAAACTTAAATCCACAGTGTATTTGCATATATAAGTATATATAATTTAACCCAAGTATTCTTCGTGTTGTATAAAATTGTGTGGTTCTATTCAATAGTTGTGATGTAGATTTTTGTTTTTACATGCAATTAACATATTTCATATGCTATTTCTTGCCACATGCCTCACCACAAATTATTTAAAATATATTTATTTCCTAGAATAGAAAGAATGTTCATTATAAAGAAGACCTATCTGTACTCTGAACTTCTGCCCTCTGCCCTGCCAGTGAGATCTGTTCAGTATGGTAGCCTATCCTTTTCCAGGCAAGCCAACAGACCAATCCACAGACATGCAATGAGAGTGTGTCTATAGAATATTGAAGCATATTTTGACCACAATTTTAACAGAATTTGACTTTTGACAACAAAAAATAAAAATTATGGTTTCTAGTGGTACAAAGTAAAGATCATGGTGAGTTTGCTGGGTGAGGACGCCTGGGCTCCTGGGGACACAGCTGGCTTGTTCTCACAATGCACGTAACTTATCCAGGCAGCCCTTTGATTTAGCCTTCCCCGTGGTCACACTTTGATGTGTGAGACTTTTTATTTAGACTGTTTAACTAATTTAATGATATTTGTTGACTTTAAAACCAAGAATATTGGATAAATTTGTTAGAGAATTTTTATTTCTTTTTTTCTCATATTCCAAAGTGCCTATATATTAAGAGATACAGTGTCATTAAACTTTCTTGTAGATTAAAAAAAAATCTGAAATTTTTGTCAGAAACTAAGAAACAGATGAGAAAACTATGGTCCCACCACTAAGTGTTATCTTCCTAGGATCTTTCCAATCCTGCATCTTAAATACTAATTATAGTCTTTGCTTTTAAACAATGGATTATAATTTCTAATCTAAAGGATAATTGGTTGACGACAATCAACTCCGAGTGATTAGTTGTAGTTTTCATTAACTGTGGTTTGGTATTTCACAAGGAAAACAAAAATAAGATAGTATGAACAAAGATGCTGGAGCAGACACATATTAATTAATAAATGAGGTGGGGAATATAAGCATTGATGAATCTTTTTATTCTAGAAAACGTTTAGTGAGAAAAGCACCCTGAAAGAAGATGCTGGGTTTGAACATACAAAGATTAAAGTTCTAGTAGGAAAATCTAGGAATCTACTCGTGTTATGATTCAGATATGCGATGTCCCCTGCAAAGCTCCTTTGTTAGGCAATGCAGAGATGTTCAAAGGTGGCACGATCAGATTATGGGAGTTGTGACCTGATTAATCCGTTTAATGAATTAATAATTTGAGTGGATCAGGGAGTGGCTGGAGGAGTAGGTCACGGAGGGTGCCCTTTCCCAACTCACGTCTCTCCCTCCCTCCCTCTTATTCTCTCTCTCTCTCCCTCCCTCCCTCTCTCTCTCCCTCCCTCCCTCTCTCTTCCTCTCTCTCCCTCCCTCCCTCTCTTTCTCTCTCTCTCTTATTCTCTCTCCCTCCCTCTCTCTCTCTTATTCTCTCTCCCTCCCTCTCTCTCTCTTATTCTCCCTCCCTCCCTCTTATTCTCTCTCTCCCTCCCTCCTTCTCTCTCTTTCCCTCCCTCCCTCTCTGTCCTTCTCTCTCTCTTATTCTCCCTCCCTCCCTCCCTCTCTCTTATTCTCTCTTATTCTCCCTCCCTCCCTCTTATTCTCTCTCTCTCTCCCTCCCCTCTCTCTCCTTCTCTCTCTCTTATTCTCCCTCTTATTCTCTCTCTCTCCCTCCCTCCTTCTCTCTCTCTCCCTCCCTCTCTCTCCTTCTCTCTCTCTTATTCTCCCTCTCTCCCTCTCTCTCTCCTTCTCTCTCTCTTATTCTCCCTCCCTCCCTCTCTCTCTCCCTCCCTCTCTCTCTCTCTTATTCTCCCTCCCTCCCTCTCTCTTATTCTCTCTCTCCCTCCCTCCCTTCCTCCCTCCGTCCCTCCTTCCCTCCTTCCTAGCTGTCATGAGCTGACAGCTGGCCCCCACCAGGCCCTCTGCCATGATGCTCAACTTTACTCAGGCCCAGAGCAATAAAGTTGGCCAACCGTGGACCAAACCTCTAAAACTGTTAAGCCCCAAATAAACTTTTTCTCCACTAAGTTGCTCTTGTAGGATATTCCAGTCACAGCAATAAAAAACTGACTAACCACAAATTAAACTGTCATCAAGAAAACAAAAGACTATTGCTGCTCTCAATAGTATCAAAATTCGTTATACTCAGACTTCAATATGTCAAGACAAACATACAAGTAATTTCATCGCAATCTAAACTGCACTCTATTTTAAAAGGCAACAAAATAGGAAGGTAGGCTATCAAGCAAAAATGCTGCTTTTTATTAAAATCACTCATTTTGAGGCATTTCACCAAGATTGGAAAAGATCAAGTATTGATATTCCTTCTAAATCTGTGAACATCTGAGATTATGATGCTTATTTACTTCAACAATGAAAAATAAGTTTTTACTACTACAGTTTTCATATTCATTATAAATTTGACGTTTCTATTAAAATGGTTTCATGATTGAAAAATAAATTTTTAAAATCTATGTGTTTCTGATATCTTTTATCTATGGAAACTTCATAAATTAATTTAAAATGATGATGGATTATTTACTATGATATGATTATTCTCTATGATTATCAGTGTTATACAACATGACCTGAATTTGCCTTGATGTCTAAGAAATAAATAGCCCAGGAACACACTATCCTGAAATATTTAACCATCTAATTCCCATCCCTTCTTGCTTTCTGTATTGTAATTGTGATGTGGAAGTTAGTGTAACCATTACGATTCTAGAAATATACAACACTTGCAAAAAGTGACTGAGAGTTTAAGCAAATCTCTATATAAAGATGCTGATAGAAGTACAAGAAACCAACAAGTCCTATTGAAAATCTACACCTGCGACCACACCTAACTGAGAAGCAACAAGGAAAGAATAAGTACAGACCTGATAAAAGTATCCAAGGTTAAGTGTGGCTTCCGTAAAATAACTTGCAAATTCAGTGCCCAGTGAGGAGGATGAATGTAAAATGAATACCATTCTGTCTTCTCTCCTACATTCCCTACCCCACTGCCTGCAAACCAGATCCGAAATCACAGAGCAAGGAAGCTGTCCTGATGAAGTCCACGGACATCCTCCTCCAGAGTGGAGAGTCTGATGGAGGGGCCAGCTGGAGCAGTGAGTTATGAGAAATGGACTTCCCTCAATGCGTTGAGTTGTGGGAAAAGACGCACTTGAAAAGCTACTCAAGCGCGGTGAAAACCATTTATGGCATTTCACAAGACAAACCAAACATTGTGAATTCCAGATTCTGTTGTGCTGACTATTTTTCTTTTAATTTGTGTTCTTATACTTTGTCAACACAATGGTGATGGATTGTAACAAAGATGGCTGACAAAAAAGATGATAAAGTTTCACAGGCAACACTCAATGGAAACTATTTACATAAAATATAATTAGTATGAAACATTTCTTCTTGCATTCTAATTCTTTGTGAATTACTTTGCAAGGAAATTCTTATTACTGAATGTTCTCATTGTTTCATTGAGCAATGTAAAAATTGAACATTAAGAAAATGGAATTTTAGTCTCTCTTTATTTGTGAATATTGGCAGGAAAATGTAAGGAATGGTTGTAGCAAAGACCAAATTATTTTTTTTTTATATTATGCTAAATTTTTTAGTGCAGTTACACATAATATTGTGGTTCATTCTGACATAATCATACATGCGTGGAATATAATTTGCTCTACTTCAGTCCCCAGTGCTTCCCTCCACACCCTTTCCTCCCTGCCCCCATCCTCCTTCCTGTCATCTACTACTAGTCTTCCTTCTATTTATTCATAGTTTTTCTTAAATGGTGCTTTCTGTATATATACATAAAAGTAAAAGAAGTAAAATCCACTGTGGTACATTCACACCTGTATATGACATAATTTGGTCATTTTCATCTCATCATTCCTCCTTTTATCTGTCCCTCCTCTCTCCTCCCATTCCCCTTTCTCTGCTCCACTGATTTACCGTCTATTTTTTCAGGTTTCCCCCCAAGTTTTTCCCCACTTATTTTGCTCTAGCTTTCACATATGAGATCAAACATTGAACCCTTTGACTTTTCAGAGTCTGGCTCATCTCACTTAGCATGCTCTCTGGTTCCATCCATTCACCAGTAAATTCCATGATTTCATTCTTCTCTGTGACTGAATAAAATGCTGCCGTGTATATATACCACATTTTCTTATCCATTCGTCTGGTGATGGGCACCTGGGCTGGCTCCAAAGCTTGGCTATTGGGAGTTGTGCTGCTGTAAACATCGAGGTGGCTGTGCTATTATAGTATGCTGATTTTTGTTCTTTTGGACAAATGCTGAGGAGTGGGATAGCTGGGTCATGTGGTGGTTCCATTCCTAGTCTTTTTGAGGAATATCTATGCTGCTTTCCAGAGGTGTTGCACCAATTTGCAGTCCCACCAACAATGTATGAGTGTACTTTTGTCCCCCTGCATCCTTGCCAACATTTATTATTTTTATTCTTGATAATTGCCATTCTAAGTGGAGTGAGATGAAATCTACGTAGTTTTAATTTCCATTTCTCTAATTGCTAGGATGTTGAACATGTTTTTCATACATTTGTTGGCCATTTGTATTTCTTCTTTTGAGAAATGTATGTTTAGTTCATTGCCCATTTATTAATTGGGTTATTTGGGGTTTTGGTGTTAAGTTTTTGGTTTTGGAGTTCCTTATGTTTTCCAGATATCAGTCCCCACTCAGAGGAGCAGCTGGCAAAGATTTTCTCCCATTCTGTAAGCTCTCTCTTCAATCTCTTAATTGTTTCCTTTTCTATGCAGAAGCTTTTTAATTTGATGCTATCCCACTTATTGAGTCTTGGTTTTACTTCTTCTGTTTAGGAGTCTTGTTAAGGAAACCAGAGCCTGCACCTATATGTTGGAGTGTTGACCATTGTTTTTATTCTACCAGTTGCAACATTTCAGGTCTAATTCCTCAGTCTTTGATCACATTGTGTTCACTTTTGTGCAGGGCAAAAAATAGTTTCATTCTTCTACATATGTATAGATGATTCTGTCCGTGTGGATTTGTCTCTGTCTCTCCAACCATTTTAAATTAAAGATATTTCAATAAATAGATGTAGAGCTCAATGAGAGCTCCGTACTTCTTTGATTTTCATGTTGGGTTTATTTTTTAAAAGCCCAAATAATAGAGAAATTTTCAGTTTTCACTTTTTCATTTTAATTTTATTGATTTTAATCATTTTTTTTTTATTTTAAATCAGAAAGAAGCCCTAAAATGCACTGCTTAAGTCTTGTTTACCAGTTATGTAAGCTGGATATGATGGCTGAAGAGAACCAGATTAGAAGGACCAGGCGATCTCATGTGTGTGTGTGTGTGTGTGTGTGTGTGTGTGTGTGTGTGTAAAAGTAGGTGACTGTTTTTGCACAAGTCCAGGGACACTGCCTCCTTAGATTGTGCTAATATCAGTAATGCTCAGTGCTCAGCACAGTGCTTCATATACAATGAACTCAGATGAAAACATTCTACTGCCTCTTTTATCTGTAAACTTTATTCATTAAAACATGTTAATAATCCAAATATTCATTTGAATGATCCCACTGGTATGTTCCAGTACACTATAAATATGAAGGACACCAAAATCTCTCTATTCAGAATTATTTTCAAATATATCATGTAGTTTGTATCATGTACTGTCACGAGTTGTCTGTGGGCTCTGTGTAGACTGTGTTGTGCATAGCAGCCTCTGAGGGGGTATGTCTGGCACTGGGAACTCCCTTGGGCACCCCCCACAGGGATGGACCTCCTGAAGCAGGTGAACTTCCCCCTCAAGCTCTGCCTAAGATCCCACAGAGCACCTGAGATAGGTGTGACCTGCCAAGGTATCAATCAACCTGCTGACTGCAAGACATCACAAAGCAAGACTCTGCCTTTGAAACCTGACCCCTGCCTTTGATGAACCCTCTTAAATAAACCACTGGAGCCACTTTGTCTTTGTCTAGTTCAAGAACCCATGTATACTAGATCTATCAGGGGCTTCATTTTTGTAAAGATATTTCTGAGTGTTTGTTTCATTATTTGCTAATTATTTGAGATATAAAGATTTAGGGTGGGTTAATTATTTGAAATATTAAGATTTAAGGTAGCTATTTAGGGTGGCCTTGGTTCCTCTGGGCAGAAGAACCCCCCAATGAGACACCAGGTGTCTTTCCCCTGAAAATGTACTAGCTAAATTGTTACATTAAATATTTTCAGAAATGATTTTTTTAATAGCTGTGAAAAATAAAGATGTATTTTAGGAATAAAATAATGATAATATATTTGATTTTCAAAATAACATGAAAACAGAGCTGAGGGCACAGCTCAGTGGTAGAACACCTGGTGCCACATGAGCAGCCTCGGTTCAATTCTCAGCAAAGCTAATGCGAATAATGATGACGATGATGATGAGGACATGAAAGATTATTTGTATTTCCCCTCAAAAAATGGTAAGATAAGTAATTTGGATTTGCCCTTCTTAATAAGAACTAGAAAAGTTGATAAAATATTAACAAAATTCAGCTGGAAGTCATCAGCTACCTCCAAAGTGTCAATAGAAAAAGTAACTTGAAAATAGCTTTGTGAGCCAGGCATGGTGGTGCACGCCTGTAATCCCAGGAGTTTGGGAGGCTGAGGCAGGAGGATTGCAAGTTCAAACCAGCTTCAACAACTTAGCAAGGGCCTAGGGAACTTAGTGAGACACTCCCTCAAAATAAAAAAAATAAAAGGGCTCAGTGGTTAAAACCCCCTGGGTTCAATCCCTTGTACCATGTAAATAAATAAATAAATAAATTTTAAAAAATAAATAAATAAGATAGCTCTGCACATTGTGTTCAAAAATAAAATACATGGTTTAGAAGATTGCAGAGAACTGAAAAATATCCGATTAAATTTATAGTATTTAACACAAAGTGCAACATTTAAAATTAAGAAATCAATGTATGTGTTTAACAGAAATTAGACACAGCTCTAGAGGCTGCAGAAGCAAATTAGTAGGTCTGAGAAAAAGAAGAGACAAGAAGCACATTTTCAAACTGAAGCCGGGAGAAGCCGAGGGAGATACTATATACTAAGGGTAGTGACATATCTAGAAAAAAAAATAACAACAAAAATGTCATAACGATAAAAACCATATAGATTTGACTTCTTTTGTAAGTGCTGGAGAAAGAGAAAAAAAGAAAGTTAGACTGATGCAATATTTGAAACTATAGGTGAGAGTTTGCTAAACCGTCGAAAGAGTTCAGAGAGGCAGGGAAGCTCAGTCTTTCCCTACTGACCCCTGCGCCCCAGTGGTTAAAGGTTTCTCAAGGGGTTCAACTTTCCCACAGGGTCCAGGCTGTGCTCCTGTGCAAGACCATGGTGTGGCCAGAGCCAGTCCTCAGGTGCCCACAGGGGCAGGAAGCTGTCAAGTGGATCAGAACCCCTGCAGTCTGCTGGGAAGCCCTGGTGGGGCAGGGACACACAGAGCAGAGCCCGGAGCTCTGCCTACAACCTTTTGGGATGTTGATCTTTTCCACTTCACGGGTCTTGTTCTATTTGTTGTATATATATTTCTATATATATATTATATATATATTTTTTTTTTTTTTTTTTTTTTTTTTTTTTGTGGTACCGGGGATTGAACTCAGGGGCACTCGACCACTGGGTCACATCCCCAGACCTTTTTTGTGTTTTTTATTTAGAGACAGGGTCTCACTGAGTTGCTAAGTGCCTCACCATTGCTGAGGCTGGCTTTGAACTCGCGATCCTCCTGCCTCAGCCTCCCAAAGTGCTGGGATTACAGGTGTGCGCCACCGCGCCCGGCATGTTGTATATTTTAAGAAACAGATGTTCCTAATTTTAATCTAGTCTAGTGATTTGAAGTTCCTCTTAGTATCATCTTTTGGGTCTTAGTTAGAAAATCTTGCCCTATTTTAAGGTCACAAAGACATTTATTCTTCAATCATCTCCCACAGAAGAGCAACGTGGTGGCACTGAGAGGGTCGTTTGGTATTTCTGGTCACTGCACTTTTTTGCCACAGCCAACAATGTTGACCTTTCTACAGAAGTCACCGTGCTTAGAGTGGTCCACATGTTAATTTCACTTAGTCCCCTCGACACAGGAGATAAGATTTATTCTCTTCTTGTCTTACAGACGAAGAAAAAGAGGCCAAGTTCTCTGGTGGCTGTCTCGTCCCTGCAGCACTGTCAGTGCCTGTGTGTCACACTAGAGGCACAGTAGAGTATATTTTAGGTCCATAGGTCAGGGCACCATGTGGCCTGGAGAGACTGGACACCACCTGCAATACAGGAATGGAAGACTTGAGATGCAGAAATCGAGTGCAATTTTTTAATTTTGAAGGTCATTTCCTGTGTGTAGAAAGAGGGCTAAAGATGGGGTGTGACAGGAAGGACTGCTGTCCTTCCATGTTTGTTAAACCTTCTGTGGTGTTTGCTAGGAAGAGGGTTCACCCCTCTTGCTCCTAGATGGTTCATGCTACAAATACTTTCCAGGTAAGTCTCCTTGCCCTCTTTTTTCCCCACCTGTGTCTACATGGCAACATCAGCGTAGCCTTGCAAGCCAGGGGCTAAGGATTCAGCCTTTCCATTATCAAGATAACCTGGATGAGTGCCTTGGGAGGAGACGATCACCCTGCTCCAGGGATGTCAATTGCCCTTGGCCTGAGCAAGAAATGCTCTCAAGCTGCTGGGACCACAGCTGCCTTTGAAAGCAGCTAATATAAACTTCAGTGCAATATCATAGTGTTAGCAGGGAAAAGATCAAGTATTGATTGATATGAATGCTAAATTTGTGACCAAATGAAATTATGGTGCTTATTTTCTTCAGCAATGAAAAACTAAGGTTTTTATAACTAGAGTTTTTATGTTTGTTATTAAAAAAAAGTGAAAACAAACAACTTAAATTCTATTGTATTTCCCTTTTTCATAGAGGAAAATGTTATTCAAAATAGAAAGGGCAGGAACATCGTAACTGGAAGTAAATGAAGGTTTGAAAATACACCAAATTCTACCATGTAGTTGCAATGAACATTATTACTATCATCTATATTAAGACAAAACAAAACAAGATAGTCATTCAACAGGCAGAAAAGGACAAACATTACCATCCAAAATTACAACATAGAGTTTAAATGTAGATCATTCTTGCCTCAATTTCCAGCAAAACCCTGAAAAATCCAAAGAAAATCAATCAAGTTTCAAGGAACCATAAATTGTTGCCTATGGAAATTATTTAGAATTAATTTTATTTTTTTTCTCTAGGGATTCTAAACTAGAAGGTAAATAAGTGAGTGCCCTCATCAAAATACCCCTTATTCAAGGTCTCTAATTAAATGCTTGTTTATAAGAAGAGGAAAATACAGCATGGTTTTCTTCTGTACTTTTTCCCCTGTTCCTCACAGATGGAACTCTAATGGTGATCATTTGGTGGGATTTAGGTTAGGGCCCACCTAATTCAAGGGCAGGTAAAGCAGCTGCACTCTTACCTTTCCGACAGAGATGAAGCGAGTGAGAGGCAATCTAGCTCCGGGACCCTGGGGCTGCTCTTGCAGGAGACCTGCCTGCATGTTTCCCATCAGCAGTGGTCCTGAGAGCGGCATCTCTTACGGCTAAGGCAGGAAGTCAGGGTCTGCTTCGTCTCATTGTCCCCTGTGACCATGGCACATCTTTGTTTAATTACTGAGGTTTTACCCTGGCTGGACATATTCTGTCCTCAGGCTAACCGTGCCTGGGCGTCAGACATGCTAGTGGCACTGTCATTTCCTCCATTTTCCTTATCCAAGAAGATACTCTGTGGCCATCTGAAACCAGGCCGCCTCCCTTGTCTGCCGTGAACAGAGGTTGCCATGGCCTTTGGGTACTTCCTCTGGTCATGACAGTCCCTCCATGCCTACCTCAAACCTCTGTCAATCACTGTCGTCCTCTCCTCTGGCCTCTTCCAGCCTTTTTACAACCTCTTGCTAAACATTCCTCATTTGCTCTGCGGCAGACCTCTAAACCTCATGATCTCTCCGTCTTATCCTTAAAATATACACGCGAGCTGAGTGATGGCAGATAGCAGACTTTGCCAGAAAGACAGTGCTCCATAACACTGCTGCAATGTGTGTGGACATTCATCAAAGGGGCTCCATCCGCAAATGTTTATTTAATATTTTATCATGTACTTACTTGGATATAAAATGCCAGTTAAACAAATATATTGAGGGCACAAATCTAGGAGACAGTCATGTAGAAATGCAGCAACAGTGCTTACAATGGTTTTTGAGAAGCTGTTAGGAAACAGCAGTAGAAGAGATATATAATAAGGAAAAATATTCACTGTGTATAGAGTATGTCTGCACCTGTGGGTGTTGAAGGAAGCAGTATGTGCAGGGTTTAAGACTGCAGACTGAAGTTAGAAAGACCTGGGACCAAATCAACAGAACTCTCCTTCCTCCTTTGTGACACTGGCAAATTGCTTAAGACTCGGTTTTTTCTTTCTTAAGTGGAAAAGTAGAAGAATTAAGCAAGATTTATGCCTAAAGTACTTTGCACACTCAAGAAATTTTATTTGCTCTTATCAACAGCATCATTATTAGTATATGGAGAGACAGCAGTTTAGGGGGAAAGCCTGGGATCGGTGGTCAACCATAAGCACAACATGAGCTAGATTGCAATTCGGAGGCTGGATAAGGTAGGGCACTTCTATGCTCCGTCCCCAGAAGAGGTGGAGCTGCCTCAGGGAAGCAGCAGCCTCTGGCAGGTTGTGGTGCAGAGCTCTGCAAACTTAAAGGTGAACAGCAGCCACGGGGAAATCTCCCTAAGTCAGTGATCCCCCAGGTCCTCCATCTGCATCTCTGACCGGCAGAGCTGCTGCTGCTGACTTGGGCAAGGGTCCAGAACAAATCCGGAGAGTGTGCTTCATTCTGGACACCAAATCCAATGAATACTGACAACCTAGACACTGTCAAGAAAGCAATCAACAGGTTAAAAAATCAGAAACTTGTTTTGATGGAAAGAGAAATAATGGGAGTAATGCATATATTAACACAGGAGTTAACTTCGCTCATTTAACTCAAATGAAAAGCATTGCAAATAATTTATTATTGAGAAAATATGGAATATACCCCCTATCTTCCACCCTTGTGAGGAATAAGCAACTTAGAGATACTTAAAAATACTAATTTTGGGTCGTCAGCAGTTGTGAGGTATAAAAGTACTAAAAAATGTTCATTATTTGTTCCGTCTTGCTAATGTCCTCTTGTTAAGGGTGTAACATTAATTTTAAAATATTTATTAAATAACGTAATATATACATATATTTAACACACACACATATGTATATAAAATTGTGCTTCTGCCTGGAAACTCTGTAACAATACAGTCTACATTTAACAACTCACAGAGATCTAGGCTAAGATAAGCACCTATTCATATAACAAATAAAATATAAGACAATGCAATACCACAATAGGTAAACTGAATGTTCAAAGAAAAGCAAAGATGTAAAATGTATTAAATCTTGCATCAGCAAAATAAATTGTAAAAACATCCACAAGATCCAAGAGTCACACTCAGCCAAAATCTCAGCCACATTTAGTTAATTGTACAGAGTGTGCATGCCATGCTCTATTCCAAAAATTAACTTAGCAATTTATATCACTTAGCATGATTTCTTTGATACAAATGTATAGGCCATATACCTATAACTGAATGTAGTGGTTGGTTTACAAACAAATGAAAATTGGATAATCCCTAATTTCTTAGACTTATTCTTATGAAACAACACCACACCTCGTGATAGTTGGTTTATTTTGGTGTTACTACATTTTCAGCTGGCTTCTGTTTCTCTGCCAGAGTCACTATTAAATAGCTTGCTAGCACCACTAATAAAAGCACATTGCTTCACAGACCATTTTGTCAGACAGAATGTATGTACTAATCTAGAAAAATGGAGATTCAAGTGTAATTTTATATATTACAAATATATGTCATCAAATACTCTTACAATTGTATAATGCAGTTTTTACCTCTCTGTGTGGGTTGTTGGGTTATGTTTTTTTTTTTAAATGCTCCCATAATGCCAGCATTAATCAGATGCAGGTAACAGGGAAAAATCACAGTATTTGCCCACAGTCAGCACTGGCTCTTTCTGAAAACAGTGGCCAAAATAGAACTGCAGGAAGAAAGCTGAAGGCGAAAGCATTTGAAGAGTTGCAACGTGTGGGCATCAGACAGTGAATGAGACATTAGAAACAAATTTAGATCAGTTTATGCCAAAATCTAAATTTTAAATCAACTGTCAAGCTAAGTTGTACTGCTTGCTGTAGTTATGTAAGGGGAAAAAAAAAAAAAAACTGTACCTAATTCCCAAAGGCCCAAGGTTAAGAATCAAGGGTGACTACAGTATTGATTATCCAAGACCTGATACACACTGTGCTGTGATATTGTCACTGACTTTGATAAGGCAGTAGTACTACAATAGAGGTAGGAAATAGGAAATTAAGAACTTTAACTGTGCTTTTGTAATGGAATCCTTAATTCTGGAATACGCAGAGACTAGAAAATATGGCACTCACGGGAAACTAACACCCTGAAATAAGGCCATGGTAAGTTCTTACTCAACAGAGGAGGGTGGTATTCTATATTGTAAGATAGCATTTTATATTATACAGTGGTATTCTCTTTTGCTTTATTTTTCTTTCTGTTTTGAAAAAAAGCTATGGGCAAATTCATATTCTTTCCATGGCCCTCATCACTCATTATTCTGAAATCACTGTAGTTTGTCTCCACTTTATTTAGTGAGTTGAAGTCTGAAATGAGAGTTGTGTCAAAGAAAGACTGATGATTTCACAGGAGGACAAGTGACCAAGAGCTTTACAGTGAACCCAGGTTCCTTACCACACAGGTCTTAGGACTACGTGGAGACTGCAACAAGGGCTTTAAACATGCTCTGAATCCATCTGATAGGGGAGGAAGTTTCAGGCAGCCATCTGCCAACAGCTGGTTTTAAAGAACACAGCCACACAGAAAGGAAGTAAGGGAGTCCTCCAGCATCAGGGACAGATAAAGAACAAGTGTCCTGAACTCCTAAACTCTTTGTTCAGGGGCATCTTTTGAAGTACAAAGACAACTTTGGCAAGACTTCTTTTCAAATAATGCCCATTTGGACAATTCCAGAGAGATCAAATATGTTGAACTCTGGAAATAATGTTAACTTTCAATATTTCTATATTTTAAAGAAACAAAAGAATAGTAGCAATTGTTCGAATAAATGTACTGCACATTATTTGAAGAAAATAAGCACAAAACCTTTAACATAACTTACCCTTTAATACACTGCAGTATGCAGAGTGAAGTCACTAAATATTTATCTTAAAAGCATCTATTTATACAACTCACCTGACAATTTATTACAGTTTGAAATTATTACACTTTGAAATGGTTTCTGGTTCTGTTTGAAGGAATCAATGTTGAGACATTTTGAAACATGAACTACGCCTGCCATTGCCTGGAGCTTGGAGCACCTTTGCACTTATGATTGATGTTTCTGCTTCCATGCTTAAAATTTACCTTTTTCACCCTATAACGTTGAACAAACGAAACGTCGCACTGCCTTTTTGGTGTGCTGTTGATCCTTACCATGGGACACAAACAAGAAATCTCTCAGTTCCAAACTGAGATTGAAATTTGCAAGATTGAACGATGGTGATATAATTGCTCCTTTGTATGACAATTCCAGTTCCAGTTTATCAAAATATGATCTCCACATGTAGAGATTATATTTTTTTGAAAGCATGGATAGCTGCAATTATAATTTTTCAGAAGTGAAAAGTCTTTGCTTCAAAGGCACAAACGTTTTGAAATGTGTAAGAGCCTTTAATGAGGAACTAGCAAAGATGGCGGCTGGCTGAGAACCATAAGGAGGCATTTACTTGTTTACACCTGACCTTCATGTAATTAACTAAGAATCTTTCTGTGCCCGTGGACACTGCGTGCCGCACCTGTAAGTTGAGCTTGGAACACGCGTATGCTTGATGGGTGTAGAGTATTTAACCAGGCTGGGGCGTCAGAGAAGGGGAGAAGACAGAAGAGAGAGAGAGAAAGCAGAGAAGAAGAAGCAAGAATAAAGGAACCATTCATTCCCAGTCTGCCTCCGATTTCTTTCTCGTGGTATCGTTGCTGTAGGCGGCAAGAGAAATGTGCCACCTGAACACGTGGAGAGTGTGTGGACTGCTGCTTGCTCTGAGTTCCAGCCGTGACTATTGCTTTTCTATAACGAAAAGTTCTATGAAGTGAAATCATTTGATTTAAAAGTATCCTCATTATTTCTGAGGTAAAATAATAAAATCCCCCCCCATGTTATAGATTTTCTAAAAATCATTTCTTAGGTTTTATATCTAATTACAATCCAAAAGAAAAATTTCTACTAAAAGGGAGGTATCCAAACACATCATAAAGGAGATGATAAAGCTAATAACTAGGAAAGAAAAAGATATTTAAAAGCAGTGTCAATTCTTTGTGGAATCCTATTTCTCAACACTTGAATTTGGGGCTCTTATGTAAATTGCTACACAATGTCATCATGTCTGTAGTCAATTACATGAATACACACACATTATAAGCTTGTCGATGAGAACTTATTTACTGTAAGTCATAATGTGTTGAATGCAGTGTAGTCTGATCTGATGGATGGAATCCTGAAATAAAAAGTAAAAGATATTAATGGAAAAAATATATAGTGAATGTTGCCAATGTTGGCTTCTTGGTTGTGACAAACGTGCTGAGGTGCTATAATTTGTCAACACAGGGAGAGAATGAGAGATGTACCAGGACTCTCCAAACTATCTTAACTTTTCTGCAAGTCCAAAATCATTCTAAAACAAATAAATTATTAAAAGCTGTAATAACCTAGTTATGTATTTTTATACTTCTGTTGTGAAAATTGCAGTTCTCTGAGTTGATAACCTTCCTTGTTTTTTTAAATATTTTTTAATTTATTGTAGTAGTAGGTATTACAATTCATACTGCACATATAGAGCATCTTTTTACACAAAACAGATTGTATACAAAGTATATTCATAGCATTCAAGTCTTCATTCATGCATTTAGAATAATGATATCCATCTTATTCAACCACTTTTTCTTTTTTTCCCCTCCATCCCCCCTTGCTCCCTTCCCCTCGCTTCCCTTTGACCATTATAGTGTTCCTCTAATCCTCCTATGTACCCCGACCCAACAATACTGAGAACCAGCCTCCTTATATCAGAGGAAACATCCGGTATTTGGATTTTTGAGATTGACTGATTTCACTTAGCATTATATTCTCCAAAATCATCCATTTACCAGCGAATGCCATTATTTTATTTTTTTTTATTGCTGAGTAAAATTCCATTGTGTATATATACCACATTTTCTTTATCTATTCATCTACTGAGGGACATCTAGGTTGGTTCCACAACCTAGCTATTGTGAATTGTGCTGCTATAAACATTGAAGTGGCTGTGTCACTGTAATATGCTGTTTTTAAATCCTTTGGGAATAGACCCAGGAGTGGGATGGCTGGGTCGTAGGGTGGTTCCATTCCCAGTTTTCCAAGGAATCTCCATACTGCTTTCCAGAACGGTTGTACCATTTTGCAGTCCCACCAGCAATGTATGAGTGTGCCTTTTTCCCCACATCCTCCCCAACATTTATTGTTGTTTGTGTTTTTGATAGCTGCCATTCTGACTGGAGTGAAATGAAATCTTAGAGTAGTTTTTGTTTGCATTTCTCTAATTGCCAGTGATGTTGAGCATTTTTTCATGTATTTGTTGACTAATCATGTATCTCCTTCCTTGTTTTTTATAGCTTATAGCAGACAAAATAATTAAAATTGACTTGTAATGTTCCCTCAAAAAAAAAAAAAAAAAAAAAAACACGTGGTTAATGACAGCTTATTTTTCTGTCCTGCTACATCATGCCATTCTGATAATAGAGACTAAGATGAGTTTATTAATTATTATGAGTAATTTTCATGTTTAGCAAGTACTCATTTTTATTAAATGTGTTCTAGAATGTTTTCGAATGCCTAAGATAGTGATCAATTATAAGCCAGTAAAGATATATATATTTTTTCTTTTGCAAGTAGGCTGTTCTATACTTCACATTCTGGAACTTGGATCATCAGTTTTGACACTTCACGACTACATGAAGTTCCATAGAGTGTCTGACTCCGATAATGTGATGATGACGATAGTTCCTTCTCTTAGATCAGTTGTCGCCACCACAGAACAGCCTGTGAGTTCCTTCTGCCCACCAATAAAAGACTAGCAATATTTGTCATAGAAAATAGACTCTATTTACCAGATGTTGAAGAGATAAATCTGCTATGTGGGTTCTGAATTGATTATAGCCATCATGCATTAAATGCCCTATCTGGCAGGAAATGGGTGAAGATTGAAATATTCAGTGAAACTGTAACCAGAGCACTTAGGGGAGACATCAAATTGCATGGACTACATTGTCCAAAGCTAAAGGATAACTGTCAGATATTCACATATGCTCAGAACTGGGGAGAAATCAGAGATGAGCTGAATACCTGAGGAATTCCAACATTAGTATGACTGTTCAAACTACTGTGAACCAAATAATAGTGACATCATCTACAAAAGGGGGACCTTCTAAGGGAAGGGGGAGGAACATGAAGTTCAGTCCAACCTGAGATTTGGCAGGCACAGCTCTAAGCAGAGGAGATACAAAAAATGTTCATCCATGCCCTCTGTCTACTGGAAATCAGACCAATAAAAAGAGTACCATGATACAATGTAACTAGGAAAAGAATGAAGGTGTGCAGGTTGAAGATGGGAGCCACAGCAGCTCAGAGAAGATGAGCTGGAGAGGCAGGAGGTTGGCGAGGCTCCGCTGTAGGTGCTGTGGTTCTGGAGGCAGACCCAGAGCTCTAGAGAAATCCAGGCCTCATGTCTTCATTTCCAATGGTTTCTCTAGTATTTTCCACTACGTGTCTGGTGTCCAGAAAGTGCTCAGGAAGTACTCAATGGACTAAGTTGTGCAGAGCATTCATTCACACATGCACCTATTCTTAGAGAGACCATCACACACAAGAAACTGATACAGTCAGCGAACACAAGTGGAGTCAGTGGGGCGTGCCTTCAGGGAGCTTGTATTCTAGTGGGGGAAGAAAAAGGCAAGAAGCTGAGAAGGTGCAGATGCAGGTGTAGATGTTGGTATTGGGTGGTTAGAACGAGCTTCACTGATGACATTAGGGTGGAGAGTTAGGGGAGGTAAAGGAGAAAGCTACCTTGACTTCTTTGCGCCAGAACTCACAGGTGGACTGGACAATTTTGCAAAGCACTGAAATGGGGCGTGGGCCAAGCTGAGCAAGTGAATAAGGTGGAGAAATAGGAGGAGACCATGTCAGAGAAGGGACAGGGGTTCTATCAGCAGAGAGCTTCTGTGGAGCAAAATCAGGGACCAGCATATTCCTCCGCACAATGGAATCCAGTAGAGGAGTCTATGCAGGGCGGAAGTCACCAGCTTGCTTAGGCATTGCTGGGTGTAACTAACGTGGACATTGCACCACTGGAGAGCTCAGAGTGGAGGCAAGAGAGCCCAACGGGAGATGACTATGCCGGCAGGGGTGCAGAATAATGGTGCGACCTGGGCATTTCCAAAGGTCAATTTGAAGAAAGGGTCACAGCATTTACTGAGGAAGGACAAAGAAAACTAGGAAAGAACAATCAGGAAAAAGAGAAGATCCCAGAGAAAGCAGTGGCCAGAGAGGACAGAGGACACTGCTGATAGGGCAAGTGCATGGGGAATCAACAGGCAGTGGAAAGTAACCAGAGGAAAGAGCAAAGAGCATTTTCAGGAAGCACTGTGGCTCTAGGCGACCCACTGCTTCTTAAAGAGAATCTTCCTTCTCTGAGGCACACACCATGTTCATTTTCCATTTTTAAAGCAGTTTTTAAGATTATAGATGGTTTCCTAAGCATTCACCTTAGAATGCCCATTCCTTGTAAGTATGTATGGAAGTTAAAAACAAAGCACAGGTTTATTTATGCATATTAATTTGTTTTTTTAAATTGACAGCACTGTGTGTATCATGTACACCTTGATGTCTATATATGCTGGGAAAAGATTAGGTCCAGCTGATTGACAAATGTGCTCCCTCACCTTGTCTTCATTATGGTGGGGAGAGTACTCAATATCGTCTTTTTGTGTATTTCGAGAATACAACATGCCATCACAGATCTCTTGAATGTACGTTTCTTGTCCTGCAGCAATTGCACACCCTCTGGCCAGCCTCTCTCTGGTCGCCCTCTGCACTGGTCACCACAGCCTCGGTCCCCTTCACTCTACTCTCACTATGTCTATGGGTTCAGCTGCTCTGCTTTCCGCACGTGGGTGAGCTCATGGACATCTGTCTTTCCAAGCCTGGCTTATTCCAGGTAGCATGGAGCTGCTTAAACACACTCAGAGAGGAAAGCTGTTCCACACTGTGATCATCCAGGTCATCTGGCCCCTAAACCTCAAGAGATATTTAATCGTTAAACACACAGCATCACTGCAGAATTTCTGGAAAAGTTTACCTGGTAATCAATCATAAGAAAATTGTCAACAACAAACATTTTTAAAATATCATTTAGAGTGAAATAAATCTATCAGGATAAAAATGGAAGGTATCCAGGTATAAAAATAAGTATATCGGAATCGAAATCCCCATCTTCCAGTGATCCCAGTTAGAAATACAATTCCATTCCTTTTCTTTTCTTTCTCTTCTTTCTTTTTTTTTTTTTTTTTATTTAAGCTTCTCTGCATTGTTAAATTTTGAATGGACAGGAAACAGAAAGTCATTTTAGACGTAGCATATGAATTTGCAAAATCACAGAAAGTTGTGAATAAATGTGAAGTCAGAGGAGATGGCTTATCAACACATTCCTGCCAGCTTATGTCTTTTTCTCTGCTTGGAATCCATTGAAAATGGACACTAAATATAAACACTAGCAGATATGCACCCTGCACTAGCTTCTCGAGGCTACGACATCATTACAAACTCGGTGGCTTACAAAAACAGAAATTTTCTCTTTCACTGTCCAAGAGATCAGAAATCCAAACTCAGAGTGTTGGCTGAGCTGACCCCTTCCCCTTCCGGAAGCTGAAGGCGACTCTGTGCCCGCACCTCGGGTCTCTGTTGGCTGCTGGTGTCTCTTGGTGATCCTCAGCTGAGGTTGTCCTCCACCCTGGGCCGCATCTTCACATGGTTGCCCCTGGGTGTCTCTGTCCCTCTTTACAGGACCCTCTAAGGACACACGTCACTGAGTTGAGGGTCACTCTAGCGTCTTCTTGTCTCCAGATCTTTACTCCAAGGACCTCTGCATAGACTCTTGTTCCAAATGAGCTCAGCTGCCTGGTTCCAGGTGGATGTGAGATTGGAGGATGCCATTCTACCATTATGACTCTCTTTGTCACGCATTTCCTACTATGTGGTCAATTTCAGTGGCTTCTTTTGCTCCTTTCAGATTTCCCTGCACTGCTTCCATAGTCTTCTTGGAATGGTGGCATTTATCCTTGAGGCTTACTAGGTAAAGAAATTTAAAGGAATAATACACTTCACAAAATGATTTTTCATGACCAGAGGGACTCTTCATGTATTAGCAGTAGATAGCAATCACTAGTATTTATAGTTGCTTTTTAAAAAGAAGTTAACCTTTATTTTTATTTATTTGTTAGTTTGTTTGTTTTTATGTGGTGCTGAGAATCAAACCCAGTGCCTCACTTATGCTAGGCCAAGTGCTCTAACCCTGAACCCCAACCCTAGCCCTATAGTTGTTTTAATGAAAACAGCATTTTCTTCTGAATCTCAGAATTGCTGCATTGCTTCACAATTTTTTGGCATTACATTTGGCTTATAGGAAAATAATCTATAAGACAACTTCCTGTTTATTTTGAGAAACACAGAATATATTGAGGAAATTGGGTTGTAATTATCATGTACAGGCGCATATTGTGCGCCTAAACATCTAGAGTCTGAACTGGAAAACTTTGTGAACTTGAGTCTAGAACAAAAGTGACATAAAGGCAGAATTATGACCCCACTTTAATATTGATAGTTTATGATGCAAAATTTTATTCTAATCAGTACCTAAAATATTGGTTACAAGTTTGCTATTTTGGGGTTAGACACATTCTATCTTTCTACAAGTATCACCACATTACCCAAAGTTTACACAATTAGTAGTTTCATGAACTTACATAAGAACCAAATAAATACTTCCTATTCTGTTTAAGAAATTCCTCATCTTTTGTGCTCAAGTCACAAAAGCTATATAAATACTTGATGCTCCACATTATTTAATTGTGTGAAATATAGTCTATGGTATCTAAATATTCTTAATATTTTAGATGATACTTTCATTGCACAGTGCATTCATAACAATATAGACTCAAGTGATCTAATTATGGGCCTGCCCTGTGGGCTAATGAGAGTCTCACAGCTAGAGTAAACATGTTCATACTACAGCACCTCTTACGAGATGCGGCTACTAGATATAATTGATGCATTTTGAAATGTTTAAAAATAACTTCATCAATTTCAATAATTCTTGGTTTCAGTCAAAATTTGTGTTGTAATGTTCACAAATACATGTCGGGGTCCCATGTGCCATTTGGTATGTTGGTATAAATCTAAGATTATTGAATTTAATTAATATTTATAGGATAGCATTTGTGGCAAAATCTCAGGAAGTTGTACAGTGGCCTTTGTGTTTGAAGATAGATTTGCTGCGTATTCTGTTAACATTTACTATTGTTTTTAAGCTTACACTGTTTCCATAGTTACCGTATGAAGTTCCCTATCGCCTCTTTATTTGTAACACACTAAAGGGTAACTTTATAACAGGCTGAAAGAGTATAATTTTCACTGACTATACTCGCAGATAAAGCAATTTTTATTTTACTACCAAACTGTATAAAACATGAACTTATGAGCAGGAAATCACGATCCTGAGCATGAGTAATAATGCTTCATATTCTAATTGTTGTAGTCAAGGAAGGAAAGAGAAGTAAGGTAATTCTTAGCCTGGTTGATTTCACCTTATTTCTAATGTCTAATCTTGTTTTTAATTTTGTAACCATAAAACACCCATTTTTTTAGTCCCCAAATACTTGACAATTTCGAGTTTTTTGATTCTGGCATCCGTGGAGACTCACTGTGACTCTGTAACTGAACACTCTAGGGCAGCGCTTTAGATGGTGGTCCTTCCTTGCCCTCTGGTTAGAGAGGAAATCTCCTCTACCTGACCTTCCTCTTCAATGCCATGCGTATAGGGATGAGGTCCCTCCTCTTTCCCAGGTCCTACTTTCTGCACTGAAAGTGCACTGGTGACAGGACAGAGTGCCTGGCCTCTCACTAGCAGAAGTGTGGAATGAGAAGACAGAAAGGTGTGGAAATGAGCGAAGCCCTGTCTACAAGGAGTGCTGGGCACCTCTCAGCATAAAGGCAGAGCATTCTGCAGATCGTCTGCTTATTCTAGCTAATCCTTCCGTTAGAGAGGCAAACACAAAAAGTAGCAAACAAAGGCAAAGAATGACTTCACCCAAAAGCCAGTTTCTGAGGATTTCTGTGGAGCCTTTGGATTTCTGTTGTTCGGGTGCATATTCATAATGTGATGGATGCATCTGAAGCTTGGGGGTGGAGTTAAATAACTGAATGGGCCCATCTTCCCCAAAATTCTACCTGTGCTTACAGGAGTCGCCTCATGACTTTGGAGCTGATGACTCCAATACATCAGTCATCTGTCACACTGAAACATTTCACAAAGAGACACAACATGATTGTTTTTAATGGAAAAAGAAATACAGTCTCCATACATGCTGCTTTCATTCTCATGGGGGAAAGAGACTATGTTCTCAATTTAAAACCAAATGCTATCATCAATATCCCTTGGAAATTCTACTTAATTAAAATGCTGTAGTCATAAAATCTGCCAAATAAAAACTTGGTTAGGTTTTTCAATTAACTGCATTTAATTAGAATTATATAATATGGAGTGGATCTGCTTGTTTAGCTTATCCTAAACCAAGAAACTCTGGTGTGGTCAAAATAAAGAGCGCATTAGAAAAAGTAATGAATAGGAATAGAATAAAATGTTCTTCTTCTCAAATTAAGTCCTCATCCGGCTGACACAACCCAAAGCGCATTCTCATGCAGCCTTTGCGTCCCAGACAGTCCCAGGGTCCCTGCCCGCTGCAGCTGACTGCTTTCAGCCACGCAGTTACGGCTCAGGCCACGGGCAGCTTTGGGCCTGCTGCCCTCTCCAACCCATTACAGGTCTGTTCTTGTGAATTTGGCTTGAAAAAGGAAAAGTTGAAACAGAACAAAACAAAAGCAAAGCGAAAAACCTGGCACTTTTAAAACCATATGATTCATGAACTATATTTTCTTCCGTTCAAGAAAGCACACCAAAAAATCACCAGCCTTCAACAGGATGTAACAAGACTCTCTACCCGGATGTTAAGAAGAAAGGAAAAGGGGCACGTCCTGGGACAAGGCAGGCAGAATCAAGGTCGGCCTCTCTGAGGTCAAGGGCAGCATTTCTGTGGGTGTGGGCGGGAGTGGGGCAGCACATGCCCCAGGGTATGGAAAGCAATCCATTAGGACTGCATCCTGGACTAACAGAACAGAGGTGGGGGGAAGGTCTAAGACCTCCCTGCTGGCCACCGGAGCCTGACCTTTACACACTCACATCAGGAAGCTTTTCAGATTCGCAGACGTCTTGTCCCTCTTGTCCCTTCGAGGACAAGCTTGGCATGTTATGGCTCCACCTAAATAAATCAGGCATAAAGGACCCACCGTGGAGCAGAGCCTCACTTCCATGTGTGACCTCATCAGGAGCAATCCGGAGAGGCAGGGCGTTGACCGGAAGAGGGAGATCCAGTGAGTCAAGCTCCTGGCTTGACCTGGGCCAAGGGTAGTCAGGAAATGTGGACACCTAGAGCCCGAGGTGGCTCACTGCTAGGACTCAGTGAAAGTCACGACTTTGACTTTTGAACGTGAAGACCTTTCGTGGCGCTTTGCCGTGACAATGCGTGGCTCTGGCCTCGTAGCTGTGGTCTGCTCACCCCTGATGGTTTTGGTGCTGACCTCTTCCATCATCGCTGACACCCCAGTGCGGTGCTGTTTCTGTGCACTGTCTTGGCTGAGGGTGAGAGGCAATGTCCCAGGCTTCTGCCCAGCCTCTCCCAGCGATGGTCACTTGTCACCGGGCTCCTACCTGCTCTGTGACTATGCTCAGGATCTTCAGACTCCAGCGTCAACATGGACTGGGTTTGCAACAGTCCTCAAAATGGCTGTTGTCACCCTTGCCACCTGGTGTGGGTGGCTGAGTTCTTCCAGAGCCAGTATGGGGAAAACCTAACCCCAGTACCTGAGAATCCTATCTTAGTTAGAGACTGGTCCATCGCAGATGTAATTAGTTAAGATGAAGTTAGCTGGAGTTGGTGGGTCATAACTCAGCATAATCATGTCTTATAAAATGGTCATGTGGAAATTCAGGCACAGAAACACACAAAGAGGGCCCCACATGGAGGGCAAGGTCTTGGGGTGATGCGTCCACACACCAGGGATGCTAGTTTGTCAGCAACCACCAGGGGAGGGGGAGAGGCATGGGGCAGGTTCTCCCCACAAACCCTCTAAGTGGAACAAGCACTCCAACCCCTTGATTTCAGACTTCCCCATTCCAGAACTGTGGGACAATAGACTTCTCTTGCCTCATCCTGGATGTGAGATTTTTATTCAGCTGCCCCAGCAAGCCAGCATTTACCCAAAGAAACATGTGAATTGGAAACTGGAGCATTGTCACTAAGTGCCCCAGCAGGGGGAACATTTTGGAATCCTTCCTTCTGGGGACACACCCTTCTCTGTAGTCCATGGATTCCAGTTCAGAAAACAAGTTCAGTTCCAGAAATTGAGCAAGGATTTTGAGATTATTTTGGCTGGTGCTTTCAGCATTACTAGTCATGCCCCCCCCCCCGATTTCTTGTGGGGTACAAGCCCTGTGCTACTCTATGGCTTCCTCTGTACATTGTCCTTAGGACTCAAATGATCCAATTTATCTGTATTCTGCATGGTATTCAGGGGATCAGCATTATGGCAGCTGCCATTCAAACCACCATGATACATCTGACCTTTCAACCAGTTGGCCTCTATACGTCAGGGGTCTTTGTGTCCCCATTCCTAACAGTTTGCCTAATCTTGATGTGACCACTCTAATCACCAGCTTGGCTTGAAAAAGAGAGCCCAAACTAAACACGTGGGGATCCTGGTATTCCTGCCACCAGTTCAGTTCTTTCAATGAGAGCTAATGGTGCCCTCCAGCCTTCTTTGTGGCCCATAACCATCTGCAAGACTTTCATCTTCACCGAGCATATCAACCCCAGCTCCTGAGTCTTTCCTTCCTTTTTTTTCCCAACATCTGCTGTGCGATTCTGCCCTTATAACTCCACTTAGTGCTGGATTCAAGATACACAGACAGATAGACATTAACGGAGGCTGGAGAGAGAATTACCTAGGTCAGTGTCTAGTCATGGACTGCACACCCCATCTCCATGCACAGAATTTTGCCTGCCTGGCATCCATTCTCCTTCCCATTCCCAGGAATATATCCTCAGGTCATCCCCAGGGAAATTCCATGTCTGTCCTCACAGGAGATCAATCCACAGTCAGGAATGCTGTGGTCACTCAGTATACTCATGTCTAGCTTGCGTTCAGCCATTCTCATCAAATCAGGCAATTGTCAAGACTCCTTGAAATACCTAGACTTCCCACTCTTTCTACTCACCTTATTCTTAAAAATATTCAGCAAATTGTTGACAAATACATGAGGAAGTCCCCCACCTTGAGGCACACACCTAGGTTGCTGGAAAAGCAGATAAAACCCAACCCTGCATGGTACATTTTCATCACACTTCAGAAAATCAGGAAGAATTTGGACATTTTCAACATGTTCAGAAATAAATATGCAATTAAACTACATAAGAGTCTCACAATTTATTTATTTTTTCTTGTTATTTACACTCTAATAAGTGCTTTCAACATATTGGGGGAAATTATTTTCAATCAAGAATTTTATGGCACACCAAACTAGAAATCAAATGAAGAGTCAATAAAATAAAAATTTACAGACATGGAAGAACTCAGAAATGTCCTTCTCCTTGCAAGTTGTTCCCCCCAAAATTACAAGAAAATGCGTTGTAGTCAAACAGATATTAAACCAACAAAGTTTTAGATCTGAGATATCAATAAGGTTCTTGTAAACACTAACAGAAAACCAAATACAAACCAGAATATTCAAATCATCATTATCACCACCATCACCAACAAAATTAGGTAGGTCTGCTATATTCATTTGTATAATGTTAAAATTTAGAAGAATTTTAGTTTTGTTCTCAAACAACACCATCCTCCAACTGATGCCGTCCCCCCTCCAGGTTCTCTCCTCTCCTTGACTTGTTGGCTTGATTCTGTCTTTTTGATCTCACGTGAACAAACAAGTAGAGACACAGCATGGTCTTGACCTCCTGTTTCTGGAACAGAATGCTCCCTTTGCCCTCACCCCTACATAAAACACCCAACAGCTTAAGGCCTGACTTTCCTGGACCAATGTGGATCTGGGGGCAAAACCGGAACAAGAGGAATCAGCTAGAATAAAGAGCCTGAACCTCCTAAGTCCACGTGATTCATGAAGGTTGGGTGAATCCCACAGAAACCTCATTATCAGAGCGTGGGATAAAGTGGTCCCGTGAAGGGGCTGGGATTGTGTGGCTCAGCAATAGAGCGCTTGCCTAGCACGTGCACGGCCCGGGTTCAATCCTCAGCACCACGGACAAATAAACATCATTGTGTACAACTAAAGCAAATTAAAAAAAAAAAAAAAAGTGGTCCCATGAAGAGTCCTAGATATATACTGAGGAGGAGGGAGGATCATAGACAGCAAAGGCCTGACGCCCATCACTCCGAAAGCCTGGGGACCAGAAGAGCCACTTGAAAAGCTGGTGGGTGAATGAAAAGCTCAAGATTGATCACTGAGCGGGCAGCTGGGTCAATCTGCAACCAAAGGACGAAAGACTCAGAGGTCTTCAGGAAAACAGCAATCCTTAGAATACCTGCCGCTTCAAACCTCAGGAACAATTGTGCAGCAAGAGGACATTACACTAAGAAAAGTCAGAAGCTCCACTGAAAGAGAAATGAAAAAGTGACAGAAATGCAGTCATGATATGCACGATATACCAGTGGGCTTTATAGTGAGTGCTGCTTGCGGGATCCTATGGCTGTGCACACCATGTGTTCATTTTCATATATGTATACACACACACACACACACACACACACACACACACACACATATATATATTCCCATAGGATGGATCATACCAAGAAGTGAACAGGTGGTGTCCAACTTAGAGAAATCAAGATTAGCAGTCTGTCTTACTGTAAAGATACTGACATGGCTACCAAAAGAAAAAGTAAGAGGATGAAGATTTCAATGACATGAAAGGAGATAAAGGAGAAGATGGGGGATCATTTTTCTTTGAAAAGATTTCAGGTTTATTTTTTGTATTTAGCCATGTTGATGTATTTGGGGAGTAAAATTAATTTTTTTTTTCAGGATAAGTTCCATGTATCTATATTAGTCTACAGTTAACTCTAGACTCATGGAATCTTTCAAGCTAAGAATTATATGAATTTTTCAATACCTAGAGGAAGTTTTCTGTTTTACCTTTATTTTTCTAACAAAATATGAACACAAATAGTTTGGAAATAAAAGACCACTTTCTTCCTTGTCTTACACTCCTGCCAAGTTCTCACAATGGGCAAAGTTTGTACAATCCAAGTTTCGATGCTATAGAACCAGATGAGTGTAGAACATGGAATGAACAAGTGGGACTTTGAGCCACTTCCTTATGCAGTCCAGGCATGACTTCTTTCACCTATGAGATGCAATAAATTTAGAGACCTGCCAATTATCTTCTCACCAGATATTAGAAATTATCCTTAGGCAACTGTGACCAGGAAAAATAAAGTCAATCAAAATGAAACACTCTGCTTCATTGGAGCTTTGTACAATTTGGTATCTCCTACCCAAATAAAACTAACAACCTTGCATGTAAAAATAGGAAGGTGTTATGTTCTAAAGAGGAAAGCACAGCTTGAGGGAACTTGAAGGAAGGGAGAGTGGAAGGGGTCCTGTGACTCTCGCTTGCACCAGCACCTTCCTCATCCACATGCGTGCTCCAAGACCTCCACTGTGGGTCCTGCCTCCTTCTCCTCCACCTGCTCTGCGTCTGCAGCACCTGGTACCTCTCCCACAAGTCTCTGCAACACACCACACACACACACACACACACACACACACACACACACACACACACACACACACACACACACACACACACACACACACACACACACACACACACACACACACACACACACACACACACACACACACACACACACACACACACACACACACACACACACACACACACACACACACACACACACACACACACACACACACACACACACACACACACACACACACACACACACACACACACACACACACACACACACACACACACACACACACACACACACACACACACACACACACACACACACACACACACACACACACACACACACACACACACACACACACACACACACACACACACACACACACACACACACACACACACACACACACACACACACACACACACACACACACACACACACACACACACACACACACACACACACACACACACACACACACACACACACACACACACACACACACACACACACACACACACACACATGCGTGCTCCAAGACCTCCACTGTGGGTCCTGCCTCCTTCTCCTCCACCTGCTCTGCGTCTGCAGCACCTGGTACCTCTCCCACAAGTCTCTGCAACACACCACCTGTGGCAATGAGTCTATTCCTAACAACCTTTTTGCTATTGGATAATTCTTGAAACAGATTTTTTTTTTTTTTTTTAAAGAGTAGGTATGGAGGACGATGTGACTGCTGGCTGCAATTAATGCATGTGATGTTTTGTTTTTCTAAAACATAATACACGCTCCTATGGGATCTTCAAGGTGTCAGTATTCGAAAAACGTTTCAATACTCAACGTTGAATTTCAATATTGATAAATCTAGATACTACATTTAAATCTGTAAAATCGGATTCTAAAGTTTAGTGTATATTAGAGAAAACTATGCTTTATATGGATAAATAAAACTTGGCTGAGACAATAATGACATATTTGCAACCTACTGGAAATTCTGAGTAATTTTAACAGTACCATGGTTTTGTCAGCAGCCAAAGTCTTCACCAGCTCACTGACTCAGCCTGTAGCTTGTCCTACCATGTGAAAATAGCCATAGAACTCTTTCTAATACAACCCCAGGAAATGTGCCTTTAACACGGTTTATATAAGAATGCTTATAATTGCTATGGGTATGTTCCTAGGCTTGTACTATAATTAAAATAAGCTATGTTATCTTATGGCTCAATATCAGATTTTCTCACAAAAAAGTAATTATTTATCAATAACCCAGACTGAGAGACGATATTGTATTCTTTGAAGTAATAAAATTTCATTCTTACAAGATTAAAGAATATTTTTTCTCATCCCCAAAATATTTCTAAATGGTGATTTTAGTAATTGAGTGTACATTAGAAATTTTAAGAGATAAACATCACCTCTAACATTTGTTATTATATCATACTCTGTTCATTCATTAGCCATTAATTCATGCACACATTAATTAGTAATTCAATTAAACAAGTGATAGATAACACAGTGGTGAAATGACATAATCTAATATTTAAATATAAGAATTCTGCAGCAAACCCACCTACATTTGAATCAGCTCCTTGGTAAATCAAACTCACTGTGCCCAGGTTTCTATACAGAGAAAATAGACATAAAATCCACATAATGTGTGAAATTATTGTTTTTAATATGTTGACACATGTGAATTGCTTAGAAGAATCCCTGGCCCAAATAATTACTAAATACTTTTTAGCATAAATGTATGTGATTCCAAAAGGGTGTATCATTATTATAATTGGTATATATTACTGTTTGTAAATGATTACAAATAAAAAATAGAAATGTGGGAGTATATCAAACTGAAAAGCTCTGCGTAGCAAAGGAAATGATCAACAGAGTGAAAAGACAACCTAAAGAACTGGAGAAAGGGGCTGGGATTGTGGCTCAGCAGTAGAGTGCTCGCCTAGCACGTGTGTGGCCTGGGTTTGATCCTCAGCACCACATAAAAATAAACACATTGTGTACAACTAAAGCAAATAAATAAATATTTTTTTTAAAAAGGAACTGGAGAAAGTATTGTCAACTATTCTGCTGATAAAGGGTTAACATCAGAATACCTAAGGCTTTCCTATGACTCAATAGGCAACAAAAAGTCGAATTAAAAATTGGGCAAAGAACATGAAAAGACACTTTTCAAAAGAGGATCTACCAATGGTTAGCAGGTGTCTGAATACATTCTCAATGTCACTCATTATGAGAGAAGAGCAAATCAAAGCTTCAAAAGAGACACCGCCCGTCATTTAAGAAAAATGAAGTACCATTGTTGCTTAGGACCTATGGACTTAGAAAACTGAACATTTGGCAAGAGAACTATACATATAATTTCACCTAGAAGTTCAAATTATTGGGAATATTTTTCTGTATCATTTTGAGATCCTATTTTCCATTATTTTGAATAAGTACTCAGCAGGGAAAATGTTAGGTCTTATTATAGTTCTATACTTTCTTGAGAAACCTCCATCCTAACTCCCATAGTGGTTGTGTTTTGCATTATCACTTCAGAAAGAGCTCTAATTTCTCCACAGAATTTGTCTTTTTATTTGTTTGATTGATAGCAGCTATTTTAACAGTTGTACTATTGTATCTTGTGCTTTTGATTTGCATTTCCCTGGTGATTAGTGGTTTTGAGAATCTTTTCATATATCTGTTGGTCATCTGTGTTTTTTTTTAAACATTGTATCTTTAATAAGTGTTTTGACCATTTTAATAGAATGATGATGATAATGATGATGATGACTGCTACTCTGTCATAGGAGTTCCTCAATCATGTTGAATATTAACACCCCATTAAACATATGATTTGCCTCTCCACTGTTGTTTGCTTTGTTATGCAAAAGTGAGATTTGGGTTTTTGTTCTGGTTTGGTGTTGTTTCACTTGTTTTTGCTTTTGATGCTTGTGATTTTAGTGTCATAGATGAATGTTCCCGCTCTGTTTTTTTCCTAGCAGTTCTATAGTTTGGGGTTTGGGGTGTAAATGTTTAATCCGTTTTAAGTTGTTTCCGTGTATGGCGTCAATAAGGCTCCAACTTCATTCTTTTGCAAATGGATATTCAGTTCTCCCAGCACATTTGAGAGTATTCTTTCCCTATTGTTTATTCATGGCACTTATGTCAAAGATCAGCTTACAGTATGAGTATGAGTTTATTTCTGAACTCTTTCTTTTATTCCATTGGTCTATTCATTCCACTATTGATGTGAAGAATATATTATTATAGATGCTGCTACCATGAACATTCTTGACCTTGCAACTTTGTTCTAATGCATGCATCTCCATTAGATGCATACACAGTGATGGAATTGCTAGATTATATGTATGCATATTTTCTATCCTTAGACAAGGCCAAAATGCTTTCCAGAAACGTTGTATCAATGTACTCAGTCAACATCAGTGTATTATTTGTTTATGCAATTCCTCACAATACATGGTACCTTCAATCTTTTAAATTTTAACTCTTGTAGTGGATGTGAAGAGGAACTTCATTGTAATTTTAATTTGCATTTCCTTGATGACTAATGGATTTGAGGAACTTTCTATAAGTTACTGTTTATCTGGGTACTTGTTTGATGAAGTCCCTCTTCAAATCTGAAGCTTCTTTTTGTTCTATTTCTCTTTTTTAGTTAAAAAAATTTTGTTTGTTCTAACTAGTTATAAGAGTACAATTCACTTTGACACATCATACATAAATGATTGTACATGATGTACAATCACATTGATCCTGTGGTCATATATGCACATAGGTAATAATGTCCAATTCATTCTGCTATCCTTCATATTCTCATACCCCATCACCTCCCTTCACTCCCTTCTGCCTAATACGAAATAGCTCTATTCTTCTCTAACTCCCTCTTTTATTGTGAATTAACATCTCTGTTTAGTTTGAGAAGTTACAGACTGCAAATATCTTCTGCAACTCTATACCTTGTTCCCATTTTTAGTGTCCCTAATTTGGGTTGAAAATGTTATTTCAGTCAAAAGCATTTTATTTTATTGTAATAAAATTTTGCAGATTATTTTCCAGTATTCGTAGAGTTTTGTGTTTAATAGAGTTAACAAATCTGAGAGTATTAAAAATATTCTTCTATTTCACCTTCCAGAAGCCTCATTGACTTTTTCTCAAAATAGTTCTAATGTCACCTGCAGTCAATTTTCATATATGTGTGAGGTTTTCAACATGCATTATCAGCATCACTTTTTGAAAGACTCTCCATGCCCTCTGTTTGCATTATCACCTTCATGATCAATCAAGTGTCCATCAAGTGCATATGCTTCTGAACCCTCCTACTCATTCCATTGCACTAAATAGTGCACTCACTCCCTGCACTAAAAATACACTGTATCATGGAATTGATAAGTCTCTGTGGTCAGATCATACACCCCTGCTTTCTTCCTCCTCTTCATGAAAGATTAAGATTTTCCTACTATTTAAATTTCTTTTTAACTTTTAAAATCAGTTTGTGATTTTCCAAAACTATTTGAGATTTTGAAAAGAATTGCGATGAATTTTTAAATAAATGTTTTAGCTTCAATTAACATCTTTGCAAATTAGTTCCTCCAATCTATGAAAATGTTAAACATTTGAATTTTTGAAGTCTTTTAAATATTCTCTCAGTAGTATTGTAATGTTTTCTATGTAGATACCTTGCATACTTTTGAGGTTTTTGACATTTCTGATGATAGTAAAATTGTGCTTCTTTTACTGCATGTGTGTATGAATGTGTGTGTTCACGCACATGATCTTCTATTGCTGCTACTTACTTGCAAGTGTAAACACATTTCTGGTGATGAATTTTACAGGGAGTAATCCTGTTTCACTGACTACTTAATTCTCCTAATGTATTGGTAGATACTTCTGGAATTTTTCCATATACAATGATATTGTCATCAAATATTTGTAGTTTTATTTTCACTAAGTCTTTCATTTTGTTATATTTGCCTTTGGTTAGGACTGTCAACACAATATTGATTCAGTAGCAACAAGCTGACACAGCTGTCCATTGGGCATGGTTCCACTATTGTGTCATTATTGATAGACAAGAAGATACACTTTCCTCCTAACCTGCTTTTGCCTGGGGTAGTCTTTGAAATTTACTAAAGCCTTTTTATACATCTCTTACAATGTTCACATAATTTTGTCCCTTTTTCTGTAAAATGCACTAATCAGTTTGAAGATTAAACTACAATTTGAAAATTAAACCAACCCTGCATTCCTGTTTAGAGTGTAGGATTGTATTGTTTTGTTTTTGTTTTTGTTTTTGTTTTAATGGATTTGGGCATTTAATGTAGAAATTAAGCAAATAAGTTTTCTTTTAAATATCTCTTTTGTTAACCTCCTTGATTGAATAGCTTTAAATGAAAATATATAGGTGTTTCCTTAGGCTGCCAATATTATTGAAATTTATTAATATTTGCATAAATTTTAGTTAAAGAAGAATTTATTTCTGCTCATATTCAACCATAATGTCTCCATACATGCTCTTTAGAAATACATTTCCCACAATTTCAATAAGGCAAATTCCAATGATCTCTTAGAGTAAATAGACTGAGTCCATAGGCAGGTAATGTATTTTCCTTTAAATGGGGATTTTCAGTCAACTATACCCTACTTCTCTCCTGATTTCCCTTATCTAGAAAAATAAAAATGATGGCTCTTTGCTGCTACCACCTCCATATTTATAATTATTTAAGAACTATTTCTTTATTGATTTGAGGTCAATAACATAAAAGTTTTACTGTATATTGCTTAAAAAGAATGCTTCCCTGCTTCAAGTGATTCATTTTGGTGATATTGTTGATTTATTATAGCTTTGTTCTAGCTGACATATTTGAACATTGACAAAATGAACACCTAAGCCAAGAAATAGATTTTGGATTTTGTTCAGATTAATGGTAGAAGCCAAAAAGACTGAGTCATTAGAGCATTGATATGATAATTTTTCTTTAGGGGAATTATGTTTTTTAATAAAAATTTAATTTATTTTAACCGGTACATGAAGTTGTACCATATTAATAGTGTAACATGATGTTTTGGTGCACACATAATGGGTTATGTTTGGATCAGGCTAAACACATCTATCTCTTCAAATGTAACATTTATAATTTCTTTATGGGAAATACTAGGAAATGATATTGGCCAAATTATATTGCTATGTTGTGTGCATGTACAAATATGTAACAATGAATCCCATCATTATGTATAACCACAATGCACCTGTAGAAAATATAGAAAAATAGTTTTCCAAAGGAGGGGGAAAGACATCCAACAAAGAAAAATAAAACCCTTCCAAATCCTTTCTTGTGGGTTTTTTAAATGTACAGTACATTATTGTCATCTAGAGTCACCGTATGTGCATTAGCACACCAGAGCTGCTTTTTTTCTATCTCACTGAACCCTCTGGTCACTCTCCCCATCCCTACCTACCCCTTCTCTCTCCTCAGCCTCTGGTGACCACCATTCCACTTTCAAGTTCTGCTAAGAAATGCACCTTTCAGATTCCACATACATGTGAGATCATGCGGCGCTTATCTTTCTGTGCCTGGCTTATTTCACATAACATGATTATCTCCATTTTCATTCATGTTGTTGTAAATGATAGGATTTCCGTCTAAATTACTGCCAAACAGTACTTCATTGCATATATGAACCACATTTTCTTCATCCATTCACCAGGTGATCATTTTGAAGATTTCATTTGCACTCAGCTAATACTGACTTCAATCATAAAGAAATGTATGCTTTTTATAACAAGAAATCCAGGGATGGGCCAAGCTTCATGCACAAGTCAGGACTCTGAGTGCTCAGGTCTGCAAGTCTTGGATTCACCCTTCTTCCTGAATGTGTGCACAGCATCTTCAGACACAGGATTGCAAGAGAACAGCAACATTATGGAAAGACAACCACATAGGGGAAGGTTCATAATGCGGTCATAGACAAAAGAAGAAAGTAAGCCTCCTCCTTCCAGAGTTTCTTTTCAAGGTCCAGGTACAATTTTTCTAGAAAAAAACACACACACACTCATCCAAACTGCTCAATGGCAGTGGTTGAAGCGCCACCATCAGCAATTTAAACATTATTTGAGTTGAATCTGAGTGCAGACATGATTGATCATCTTCACAAAATCATGTTTGAATAGCTGACGTCAAAGTGAGCAATAATGATGCTACGGCAGCTGTCAATGTCTAGACCATCTGCACTTCTCTGAGTACACAGCATCCGTTCCTACCCTCTATCCTGTACTTACACTAAACCACGGGTCTACAACAGATGCTCTCATCTTTACAAAATCCCCACCTACTCCTCTTTTTAGTTATCTTTAAAGTTCAGGATCTTGTGGTCATGTATAGTCTGCTCTAACATGTCTGGAAGTAGACTTTAGAGCATTTTGATAAGGGAAGCCAAAGTGTCTGCACCCCAAACATCCAATATGCAATGCCATAGAATAAGCAGGCTAAAGTGGAAACTGGCGTTTATTAAACAGAATGGGAAGCAACACGAGGTAGGTACTGGCCCAGTGCCTGCCTCAATTCCTACCATAAAGGGCGACTGAGAAATCACTGCTTCCTTAGCCAGACACCTGCATTCTCCTCCCCTGGCACAGGTTGATTTGGACCCGTGGGAGTGATTAATTTATTGCCAAGGACAGAGGAGGGAGACCTCCATGCTAGGAGCATATGCCCACACCTTTCCTCATTGATAACACCAGACCTATAGTAAGAGACAGGACTTGTGTTGGGATGAAATACCAGAAACAGCTGCAGACACGGTTTTTAATGAACACATTTCTTTTCCTTATTATTACTTTTGACTTTTCCATCATCACACTGAATACACTGATTGTAGAAAATTTAGAAAAACAGATGGGCAAATACAAGACTCATAACATCAACAAATTTGGGGTTCACCTTTCCTCCTGCTTTTCTGTGCTTTTCTTCTGTCTCCAGAACTAAAAGACATTTTGAGATTGAAAGGTGCATGTTGAGTGCCTGCACTATAAATGAAATTGAGAAAGGCCCCGCAGTCACCACAGAGGGAAAGCACAGAGAGCACCGCTTTAGGAATCAGATGGCACCAAAACCATCAGCAGCAACAGGGATCAGAACTGTGATGGGTGAAGTCAACTCTCTGAGGGGACAGTGGCCAGCTCAGGACTATACACCTAGACTGGTTTTTCAATATAAAGGTAAGAGTAGAAACAATAATTTTCAGAAATAAAACTTATCAAAAAAATGTGCATATCCTTTGAACATCTTTTCTAAAATCTGACACCCAGTTTTACAATTTAGAAGGAAGCCAACATTAATTCATCTATAATTTGATGAAAATAGTTTTTATTTAAAAAATAGTACACTAATGACTTTTATGATGTATAACTGACCAAGAATTGCAATCCTCTACTTAAGGTACTTTATTAAGCCATTCTGATTATTAAAATATCTTGGCTTCATTTTTGCATCCTAAAGTGATTGGTCATATGTGTTTAAACAAGGCAATAAATGGCTATCAATTAGGAAATTCATAAAACTTCAAAAGTTATAGAAACATAATCACATAAGCGATGATCCCTGAAAACTGGCACCTTCATAAACTCTTCTAAAAAGAAAGTTATGTCCTGAGCTCTCTGCCCCAGACCTCTCTTGAAGCATATTGCAATTCATTTGGCTTATTTCAGGATGAGTCAAGATAGGAAAAATAATTTGATCTGTACTTGACTCCACTTATTTAATATATTCTATTTCATTGATAAGTTGTAAGATCCTCTGTGTGTCTGTCCTCGTTTTCTTTATCAAATGAAGTTTTCCACAGCAAAGAACAGTCAAACCTTATTTCATGCTATTTCTCTTTGTCTGATATCCTCTTAAGTCTTCTTGAGAAACATTACTTGAGAGAGCCACTGACAAATCATATTACATAGAGCAATCAGGAAACGGAAAATTTTCTCTCCAGTTAAATATGTGCCATTACATAAATTAACTGACAGCACACACATAGTAAAACTGATGCTGAATTTTATTGAGAATAATAACTTCAGGAGGAATCTGTAGATTTTTCAGGTAGTTCTAGGATACAGAACATATAAATACTTATTAAATAATTTTATTAACAACACAAAAGCTGTATGAGTTTGAGTGTGTCATATAATGTCTATTTTCGATCTCAGTAGCTTACTAAAGTAACTCAGAATTCAAGGTACACCAATGGCACATTTTTATTGTCTAAGCAAAATGAACACATTGCATTTTAATAATGATTTTAAAAGCTATACTTCATCTTCCACTTCTTTTCTCCAAGTTCTGCTTGCTGTGACAAGACTTTAATTTTGTATTCAATATTCCAGAAGAGCAGATTTTCTCTCCAAGCACCTCTCTCCATATGTATGTAGTTGTGAGTCCTGAGTTGTGTGCCTAAAATTAAAGAATATGAGTCAAAGGTATATACTAAGAATATTTTTTTTTAAATTCGTATTGCTAAGGGTAACAAGAACAATGTGTTCCATCTTGAAAATAAAAGTTTCATAAAGAAAGAAAAATGATTTCAAAAAGATGGATAGAAACATACTTAAAAGTAAATTCTAGACAAAAATAAGATATTATATTTTGACCAACTCTATTCATTATCTATTACCTATCTATCTACCTATCTATCTCTTTCTTTCTTTCTTTCTCCTATCATTTTTTCATCTATTAGCTGTTTCTAATGGAGGAGCATTATTAGGGAGTAATACTTCAATTCTTTGCAGAGGTGGCATGTCCTGTGGTACTATTGCTGGGTTGGTTGGCTCTGGTTCTGTGGTTGTGTAGGAAGATTTACTCTAGCACCATACAATGGCTCTTCGTGGATCAGCCTGACGTTCACTTTCACTCCTTTGCAATCTACTCTGTTTATCAATACAGAATCTTCTTGAAAAGGAAAACAAAAACTCACAAAGGAAGAGACTCTGGTGTATAAAAGCTTTGTTTTTCTTTGGAGAATAGTGTCATTTGAAAAATAATTAGGCAGAAATAAAATAATACCTACTCACTATGGCAATTGTCATGACCTCATATTTACTCAGATACTATATTATTTACTCAGATAATACATTAATCACTAGTTTGACTGTCTCTCTACTTTCTTGGGAATGATCCTGATGTGCTTCATGCTTCTAAAGCTAGGACAACTATCACAGTGTTCCCATTTTAAGAGTTGAGACAAGTTCTCAGATTGGACGTAAAGATTCAGGTAGAGTCACCACAGTAGCTATCTAAATTTCACAAGGAATGCCTCATTCATATTTGGAAATAAAATTGTCTCATGGGGGCTGGGATTGTGGCTCAGCAGTAGAGCGCTCACCTAGCACATGCGCGGCCCGGGTTCGATCCTAAGCACCACGTACAAATAAACGCATTGTGTACAACTAAAGCAAATAAATAAATATTTTTAAAAAAATTGTCTCATGGGACAAAGGAGACACCATTGCGAACATAGTAGGCAGTTTACTCAGTGTGAGACAGTAGGGCTTGAGCTTCACTCTCATGCTTTTGTATTTGCTCTGATAGATGGGAGTGATCATAAGGAAAGACAACAGAATTGCTTGTGACTTAACTCAGTTCCTCATGTCCCTTCACTAATTATAGACCAGTGACAAGGTTCAAGGCTCAGCATGTCTCTACTGGGAAGTCCTAATGACACGAAGGGCAGTTATCATCAGCCAGAACTTGGAATCAATCCTCCGGTGCTAGGCTGGGATAGCAGGGTGCTGGGCACAAAATATAAATACCAACATGGTTTTTCATAGGAGGGGATATTTCTGTGACTTGAAATTTGATGACTGGTATTTACTCAAGTAATAATCAACTAATAACAAAATACTAATCAACTTCTGGAAGGTCTCTTTGATGCTTCAGAAAGAAAACAATGGTTCACAATGAATCAGAGAGAGACCTTGAATTTACGGTTTGTAGCTCCCTCCAGACCCACTCTCAGGAAGGCTCATGAGCTGTTCTCTCAAAAACATGACATTCCATGCTATTTTTCTTTATTTTTTCCTGATGCCTTCTAGGAAAGAACTTCAATTTTGCTCATTCCAAACCTCTCATTGATTTTTTAATGTGTATTTCAACAGCAATCATCATTACATCTAATATTTCTAATGTATTTTACATCTGTATCAGTTAAATATTGCTATAAAATAAACTAACCCAAATAATAATAATCAATTTAAAATAAAATACTCATCCATTTCTTGGTTATGATTTTTAGGGACGAGCAATTGGACCTCAGTTCAACTGGGTCATGTTCTGGCTGCTAGCACCTGAATCACTTCCTCCCAGCAGCCCTTGGTGTCTCTTCTGGTCCTGCACAGTTTGACATTATCTCACTGAGATGCTCCACAGAGAGCTAGCTGCTTGAGGGGGCTCTACGCTCTTCTGACATGGTTCAACTCTGCTGCCGGGGGTCCTCCTCTTCCAAAGGCTATGCCAGATTCCTCAAATAGCAATGGAAATCTCCATACCCCATTGGTAAGCACCAGGCAGGTCTCTCCTTGCATTATGTTTGTTCATCTCCCACGGGCCAAAGTGAGCCACGGGGCTAAGCGCGGATTTAGTTGGTGAGGTGTAACTCCAAAGTACGAGGAGGGTCATCAAGGTCATATTTTAAAGGATCACCGAGAGAAGGAGGAAAGAATTATTGCAACCATGTTTGAGGTTTTACTGCACATTGGTAACTTCTTCAGTTTTTAATGAGTTTGTCTGAGTATTATGTGTGGTTTTGCTTTCAGAGTATTTGCACAACTGTTAAATAATGTGTCAGTCCCTTGCGATTGGCAGCTGTCTTGGATGTGATGATTATGAGAAGAAAACAACCACAAAACCCAAGTGTTACCTTGCTTTTCTCCACTTGCATGTCAGGGATAAGGGTTTGGAGTGCGCCTCAAGGATGTAAAAACTCTGTTTTCTTCTTGATTTAGTCAGTCCCTATGCCCAAACTTACCATATCCTTGTCCCAATTTCTAGGGTTTCCAACTTCCTTAGGACTTTCTCAATCCCCCAAGGACTGGATGTGGAATAACGCAAGGCTGATAAGTACTTCCCCACTGTTGCAACTGCTCTGCACCATGGCCACACCCTGTTGTCCCTTGAATCTGCATTCAGCTGTCACTCACCCTCATGCTTCTAGCCCAGATGTAGCAATGGACATGGGTAGCAAAGTATATTTTTCAAGGATGGGTTTAAAAATACCTCAAAATCCTCATGATCTCCTGCACTGTGACCGTGTCCTTCTGATATCAAAAGGCAGATTCTATTTCATCCCTTTGAATCTGAGTGGGACTCATGACTGTTTCAATCAGCTGAATATGACAGGGGTGATCTTGCACCATCTTCAGGAGTGCATGTCCGCTGGCCTTGCAGCTTCTGCTTCCTGTTACTAGCAAGTCAGAACCACCGTAAGAAGTGTGACTGACCCAATGCTCCCACGTAATGAGAAGCCAGGCCCTCTAGAAGACACCAGAGGAGGAGACATCATGATGAGGAGTGGGAGAGCAGGAGATGGAGCAGGTGGCAGAGCAAAAGGAGCACCAAATGCCAGACACTTGGGTAGGACAGTTCTCCTGGAAGGTGGCCCTTTTCTCTAGTCCTTCCAACTAGGCAGCACATGGGGCAGAAAGAAGCTACCCTTCCACACTGGTGACGAGTTTAAAATAAAGTCTTGCAGATATTCGTTACATAGTAGCATGTATATTCCTGGAACATAATGGTACCCAAGTGCAAAGATGCCCCTGTAGTAGAAAGCTAAAACAAGTGGCCTTGGTTTGGGGACTAAGCCAGAAAAGAAGTCTTAAGGGACCTTAAGGCGACAGTGGGAGCAGAAAAGAGAGTGCAAATGTGATCAGGAGGCGAGGTGATATGTGCTCTATAGGAGAGGAAAGATTAACAAAACTGTCACCTACAGTGATGTGGCATAAAAGAAATATACTTGATAATGTAGTGAATGTGGCTAAAAAGCTTTAGAGCAAGAATGCTCAGATATTTCTTTTAGTTGTACACGCTAAGGTGCAACTAGACAGAGAATAACTGAAGATGAAACTAATCAGCTTTCAAGCAGAATATAGGGGAGAAGTGAGCATCTGGATCTAAAACTTGCCATTTTCAGTGTTTTCAGAAAACAAAATACTCTCAAGATTAAGAAACAGATTCAAACTATAAGTCATATTCAGGGAATGACCAGTGAAACTGGGCTTCAAGATTAAGTCCAGCTCAAATTTGCAACTATAAGAATGTGGATTACAAATTCAGGGAAAAACCCCACAAAACTCTTAAGGCAAACCTTGCAAGCCCTTAACAGGCTTACAGGCTAACTGACGTTCTTGTTGGCATCTCCGCACTGCTTCTAGTATTATCCCAAGACAGAGAGGGAACTCTCTTAAAGAAATTTGTAGATGTGATTTGCTTCTAAAGACAGGAACCCAATTAGATCTATAGGAAACCCACAAAATTTGGGGGAAATCTGTATTGGAAGAAGCATCAAAGCAATGTGAGCAGGAGATGATGGCATTATTACAAAGCTGTCCTTCAGAAATCCTGTGCTGATAACACTTAGCTTTCTCCATATAAATAAATGCTCACTTATGGCCTGAGTCTTCCCCAGTGCACACTCTCCTGTGCTGCTTAAAGAGTCGCTATATCTACAGCTAATATCTATAGCTGTACCTATAGCAATAGCACTACCTATACTCCTTTCAATATCCATGTCTATACTTACATTTACATTCATTTCTATATCATCAAGCCAGATTTTTAAGTGTTAATTCAATAATGCTGATAGATACATAAGGCTAGAGAACTTGGTATACATCACAGACAAGATCAAGAATGAATACTAATACATTCCTCATTTTTACTTTCTATCTATCAAGGAATTTCTGGTACCTCAGCTGTTTTTCACAATGTACTTGTCATTTTCTTTAGTTGGTCTTTGGATTGCTCCTTTTGCATTACCTCTCATGGACACCTGTTATATTCAGCAATGACTCTGGAGGTTTATACACTGTGGCTAGAAGTAAGTAGGTAGCAAAATGCAAATAATTAGGACTTTTGTTGAAATCAAATAAAATATTCAAACTGGACAGAGATTTTTTTTCCCCCAGCAAGTTAGGATTCTGGGATTCTAACAACTCTAACAAGTGTGTTGCAAATAAAGTGACATTGCAGAATTCACTGCACTTGTTTTGCCTCAATTCCTTCATTTTTAAACTTGTTAGATTGAGGATTAGTAATGAAATGCATATGGAGGCCAGGCAAATAAGAACTACATTTCAACTATGTTCTATGTCCTAAGTGGTGAAAATGAACATCATGAATTGTTAATAGAGATGTAAGACTACATCTTCATACAAATGAAAGGGCAAAGTGGCAGTGGTGTGGCTATGTCTGCCTTGGCAGCAGGGAATAGGTGAGGATGTAGGAAACTGAAGTGAACTAACAGTTGTTGTTTGTTCTATTTGAATCAGCTGCTGGCCTTCAGCAACTTTGGTCAACTATAGGCCAATCAAGGATTGTGAGGGAAGTAGAGATTATCCAGAATTGAACTCAATAAAAGACATTACTCAAAAGCATCATCTTTTATTCTTTGGCTCAAAAGAACTCTGCTGTACTTTCCAGTTATAAATCAAAAGCATTTTAACATATTCATTTCTGATCTTCATTCAGATGCGAGCCCAGTTTTCACATCCTGACCTCTGTTCTACTGCTTTTGCATGTCTCCCATTTCATTATCTACAAGAACCAAACAAAAATATTCTTTAAAATAAAATATTTGACTTTGTATCCCATGCATGTATAAAATTATTCTCCCTTTACTTCCTTGTCATTCCATTGACAAAGACCCAGCCTGCTTGGAGGACTGTGATGAGACAGCTTTCAGAGCCCCTTGCAATGTATGGTTTTCTGTCCTTTCCAGCAACCCATTATTTCATTCCATCCCATTAGAAGGCATCGTTTTAGATGGAATGCAATTGTGACAGCAGTCATGAGTTGTAGATAGCCTAGTAATAACTATAATAAATCCTTCGAGGTCCCAGAGAACTGTATTGATAAAAGAGCTGTGAATGTCAATTAGAAAATTGTTTTGAAGACTATTATTTTAATGGATAATTTACTTAAAACATAATGATATTTTCCGTTGGCTTTTGAAATTATCATAATCCCAGCTGCTTGGCAAAACTTCTATTACATTACCACTTTTTGAAATTACATTATTTTGTAGCTTGGTCTACCTTAAAATTAGAAACAGGGCTAAACAGAGTTATTCATATATTTCATATTTCTTTCATTCTTTCTTTCCTTTTTTGTTTCTTTTGCAAAAGTCAATGAAACTATTTTAGGACATTTCCTTATGTCATGTCAATTATAAGAAAATGGACTCTCAAAGAAAGAATAACGGCTTTGTTATTACCTTTTCAAAAGCATTATTTTCATTCATCACTTACTTTCATACTCCAAAACATATTTCTGTCCTCCAAATGACTTCTTGAGTCAGAGGTGAGTCATGTCCCACTGTAACATCCAGGGTTCTTATCAACAAGAAAATCTTGGCTTTTTTATTCTCCTTACCCACAAATAACAAATCAAAGCAGCATTATATGTCCTAAGTAGTGATGTTTGGTAAATTCATGGGATGTTATTAATTCATCTAATTAAGAGTAAAAGCATGTATATCCAACCCATAAGTTATAGTTACATATTGAGTTAACTGGGGACTGAATTGGAACAAATTATATTCCATGTATGCATAGTCATGTCAAAAGGAACCCCAAAAATCATGTATAACTATAATGAATTAATAAAAACATTAAAAAGAAAAGAATAAAAATAGCAACAAGAACATAATAGAAAAAAAATGACAGGTAAGACAGATTTCCAAAACCCTGAACAGACTGGTGGAGATACTCACTCCTTCAGTTCAAATGCATGACTTCTCAACTATGTGCATGCAGCTGTCTGTAGGACGCAGAGCAGCTCTGGTACACTGGGATTTTAAGTAATATTTAGTCTGTATTTATCAATGGCTATTTTGGCACAGAATGTGTAGATTTACTCTGCAGTTTAACTTACATTTTCTAAGTATGGTTAAATCTGTTTGTCATCCAGGATGGAAACTTGTTTTCTCCACAAAGTGATAGTAAATGATGTTGTGATCTGATACTTGTACCTTCACAAAGATTTTATACTTTCGACCTTGGTAAATCTTCCTTTGGTTTATTCTAATTTATAAAATGCACGTTGTAAATTAATCTCATGATTACAAAAAATATTTTGATGCCATTTTATAAGACTCTGTCAAATATCAATCAAAATGAAAATATTTCTAAAATCTAAGCATAGGTTAGTAGATGGTAGAATTTTTTTCTCTCCCTGTATTTCCCCAAATAGAGACAAAAATACATTGTCCTGGGAACACAGTGTCACATGTGAAACAACCCTGATAATAATTCTGTATCAGAAGCTGCTGGTTAAATAATGGTTGACAAAGGCAGTACTGTGAAAGTTCTTTTCCACAAAGGGCTTATAGTCTTGTGTTATTAATTCACTATGTTTGTACTTCTAAGAAAACCAAATTTTATATTTTTCTAAGAGTGATCACAAAATATCACGTTTGGTTTAAATGTAAGATTTCAAAGATTTTGACACATCTTCTATTTTGTGAAAGCTTCTCATCTGTCAGGATACACCTACAGATGGTTAAAGAGAAATTGTTTATCAATATTCCTGAAAACCATCTTCATCTTTAAGCATTGCACATAAGTTTCAAGAACACTATGCTATTTGGCAGAAAATTATTTAGAAATACATTTTTTAAAACCTAATATTATGGCTTGTATGTTGATGAGTTAATAAAACAGGAAAAAAAAAACATACCACTACACTGCATAACTGTGAAAAGAAATGAAAATGTTATTTAGAAATTAAAAAAAATATTAGCATAATGTGGATGTGAACGAAGTACCGTTTCATTTCAGTTTTTTGTAACATCTTCTCTTTTAGCAGTAGAAATGATATTCAAGATGTGGCAGTGCGGCAGGAAGGAGTCCCAGTGCACCAGAGCTGCTCCTTCTCCTACAGAGAGAGTTGCATGCCCATAATCAAGAAGTCATGCATTTGAACTGAAGGAGTGAGTATCTCCACCAGTCCATTCAGGGTTTTGGTTAAATAATATCTTACCTGTCACTTTTTTCTATTATGTTCTTGTTGCTATTTTTATTCTTTTCTTTTTAATGTTTTTATTAATTCATTATAGTTATACATAATTTGGGGGTTCCTTTTGACATGACTATGCACACATGGAATATAATTTGCTCCAATTCAGTCCCCAGTATGTCCACCTTCCTCACCTCTTCCCTCTTCCATTCCCCTTTCTCTACTCTACTGGTCTTCCTTGTATTTATTTATGTTTTTTTTTTTTAAATAGTGCTTTATAGATGTGCATAAAGGTGAAATTCACTGTGGTATATTCGTATATATACATAGAATAATTTGGTCATTTTCATCCCACTAATCCCTTCCTTTTCCATCCCTTCTCTCAATCCCCTTCTTTTGCTCCACTGATCTCCCTTCTATTTCATGGATTTCTCCTTCCCCCCTTTCCCCCTTATTTTGGTCTAACTTCCACATATAAGGGAAAACATTCGATCCTTGTCTTTTGGGGGTATGGCTTATTTCACTTAGCATGATGCTTTCCAGTTCCATCCATTTACCAGCAAATGCCATAATTTCATTCTTCTTTGTGGTTGAGTAAAATTGATGAGCAGCTGAACCATAATGGGGTGAGGGGATAGAAAAGAAGGAACTTTGGTTTGTGTAGAGGGAAGTGAGGGGAGGGGTGGGGCTGTGAAGATGGGAAGAACGGTAGAATGGGACAGACATTACCCTATATACATGTATGATTACAGCCAGAGGAATGAGAAGTTGTGCATCATTTGTGTGCACTATGTCAAAATGCATTCCACTGTAAAATAAATACATTTTTTAAAAAAAAGTTGCCCACAAGAAGAATGCCTTAGATGAATGGATCAAGAAAATGTGGTATCTAAACATGGTGCAGTTTTGCTCAGCCTGTCCTTGTTTTGAAGTTGCGAGCTAGAGGAAACCAGTGACCCGTAATTGGGGCCAAGAAGCTCTAATTCTGCATTATCTTCCATGGTAGTCGCCATTTTAATTCTAATTTTGGAGAACCAAGGGAGCACCCTCTTCTTGGGCAGCATCCTTAACCTCTAAAAGATATGGGCTTATCAGGTGTCCCTTTCAAAATAACCACATGTTGTCATTTGACCATATGTGGGCATAACTTTTCCTGGGAGAACTTTTCCCACATGTCGTTATCTCTTAGAAAGAAAAATCTTGTGGGGCCTATTAGGGAGGTAGGATTACTCAGCAAGAGGAGATTCTGGGACTCAAGAATGATAAGGCCGTTTGCCAAGCAAGAAGCAGGTTGTGGATGGTTGAAAGTATTTGTGCATGTGTGATTAAAAAAAAAAAAAAAAAAAAAAAAGGAATTATCAAGGAAAAAGCTGCACCTGCAGCCTGGGAGGACTAGGGGAGCAGGGCAAAATCCTCTGCACCTGCCATGGCTGGGTGTCTGGTGATGGAGTCCCTTAGTGTGTTTCCTTGCTGAATGGGATCCAGGAGGGGTACCCTCAGCCCTCAGCACTAGGCACTGTGCAGGAAGGAGAGTGCTGGGCACTAAGGACCAGGGAGGCTACTCTATGAGAATTTGCCTTCAAACAGAGGCATGGTCAAGGTTTAGAGTCCTTTCTTGGATTTCCATCCTGAGTTACCTGATTCTCCTGCTGCAAGGACCACCTCTCCAGCAAAATGTGTTAAGGCCACTTCCAATGTTGGATTACAACCTCTATGTCTTGAGAAACTGATGTAAGCAAAGAGGAAGGAAGGGGTGGGGGATTTAGCCTAAAACCAAGTTTTCATTCCCCAATTGTGATGGAGAAAGGCAGTAAATTTCCTTAAAATCATTTAAAAATGTTGTCACTGTTCCTTTGAAGGTTTTTCATCAGTTTCGAAGAAAGACATATTTTGGATATGAAAAATAATGACCTTCCATTCCTAGGAAAGATTCAATACTCCGCTATCATCTCGCGTCACTGGCCATTTTACAAGAGCCCCACCCCTCTCCTCCATAGGTGACCGGGATCCAGGCAACACTGCCCCGGCATTCTGAGTCAGTTATTCATCCCTCTCTTCAGCGGTCCTGGACAGACCCGCGGGTTTTGCTTCCACTGGGTCGGGGGTTTCTCCTCAACTCCACTCCCACCACTGGCTCCGGAATCGCACGGGTCGCAGGACTCTAGCGCTACCGCCTTGTTTTCCCCTCCATCCAGTTACTAGTACAAACGTGGGCAGATACTCACCCGCTTTCCATCCATCCTCTTGCCCCTTTCCCTTTTTCTGAGCTTGTAGCTCCCCTCCCAGGCCTCGGCTTCAGGTGAAGCTAGCACTCTAAGGGCGCGCTCAGTCTCCCCCGCCCGTCATCATCACCATCACCACCATCATCACCACCATCATCATCACCATCATCATCACCATCATCATCATCTCTTCCTTCCTCTGCCCGCCTCCTTGACTCCCGCTCTCAAGCTCTCTCTCCAGCTCGCTCTCTCTGCTCCCTCCCACCCACATCTGCCAGCCTTTCATTAAATGGATGGACACCCGCTCCACTTGGTCACTTTACCCCACCATTAAGGAGTTGCAGCTTCCTGGAGATCGAGGAACCAACAGCTTGGTAGCTGGAGTCTTGAAGGTTGCATTCGGATTTCGGGGATCCCTTCTGGACTTAGGGGGTCATCCATCTCATTATCCCTCATCCCAACGTACTGGCAGGAGACCTCCACCTTCTCTCAGCGCTGTGATGGGGAAAATGTGGGCAGGACCGCGGCGCGCACCCACACCCCGCCCGCACCCACGCACCCACGTGGGCGTCCCAGGGCCGCAGCAGCAGGTGCAGGGAAGTGAAGGCGGGGAGCCCCGCAGCAGCACCCCAGTCTCGAGCGCTCTCCAGTCTCTCTTAAGACCCTTTCTTTTCTCTTTAGCCTTTTAGGGCGACCCCAGTCTTTGCAGCACTGAGTCGGTCGGCTACCGGCCTCCCTTATTTTTCCCCACCCCCCAGCTGCTCATCGCCATCATCCCCGACTGGAGCGCAGTTGGGGCTGTGGAAGCGGAGGCTCAGGGTCCGGGGCCGCAAGGGCAATGGCAGGGCTTGGACAGCCTCCGTGTGCTTGAGGTCCGGCAGGCGCAACTGTGTTAGGCTCGGTAAAGTCCGCAGAGGCCCGGGAGGGCGGGACGCGTCTGGGCAGGGGAGGAGGCGCTGCTGCGGCGGCGTCCTGGGAGGGACTCCCCACACTCGCGCGCTCCAGCTCCCCGCGGGGCTGCCTCGTGTTTACTGTTATTTGGTATTCATTTATTCTCCTTTACAAGCTGGGGCTCTTCCGGTGCTGTTTCTTCAGCAACTCCTTTCAGAGTTTAACGCACCAGGAGCACTAATGTTTGTGTGTGGGTGGGGGTTGGGTGGGGCGATCCATGTTTACCTTGGGGTGGTTTTAAACAGTCAGAATAGGGGAAAGATAAATCGCAAGAGCCTGCGTCTTTGTAGGAGCAACTAGACGGGGGCAGCCCAGGTATCTGGCCCAGTGATTAAAGGGGAAACTTTCACAGCTTGCCCATCCCTCCAGAGCCCGAGTCTCCTCTCCCAGACTAACCGGTGTAGACGGTGAAGTCGTCACCATAGAGGTGAGGAGGCTAGAAAGGTCCCACTCCCTTTAGAGAGACGGAATCCAAGGGGTGAGAGAAAAACGCACCACAATTTCTAGCCCTGAAAAAGTGGGAAACCAAACCCCAAAGGTGATTTTCACATGATGGCCCCTCCCCCTTCCACGCCTTTTATCCCTCACCCAGATAGAGCTGGGGATTTGCCCGCGCCTTTCTCGCCCCTTCTAGCCAGACTAGAAGAGTGACTGATCCCAGTCTGGTCTTCACCCCCTCCCTCCTCCCTCCCCCCCCCCCCCCCCCCAGGATCCACAGGGCTGTGATGTCCTTGCTGTCGCCGCCGCCGCCTCATTCCGCCGCGCACCAGCCCCGGGGGGCGCCGCGGAGCTGCCCAATTTCACCCCTGCCTCGGGCTTCCCGGAGGGTCCTGTAGCGCAGGGCTATGACTAAGGCGCCCACTTGGTAACTCTGCCATCTTCCTGCTCCTTCCTCCTCCCTCCCTTCCCCGCCCCCTTTAGCCACCCCCGTTCCCCTCCACCACCCGCGAGCCCTCCTCCCAGACGCCCACCCACCCGCTCCTCTCTCCGCAAGATCGCAGAGGTGGCGCGGAGCCCGGCGAGCCGATGACGGACCCCTTCCTCCAGTCTTCAATGCCTCAGCGGAAGAGCCCCAAGGGCTGGAGAGAGGACTGCTGCCGGACGTCCCTGGGAGGCTGCTCCGACCTGCCGCTCGTGGTGTATGAGACCGGGGACTGAGCCAGCCCCCGTCGCCGCCGCCGCCGCCCGCTCCGTCGCTGCCGTCGGTCGGGACCGGCCCCCGCCTCGCTCCGCCCGCCGCCCGGCCCCGGCCCGGCCCCGGCTCCGGGCGCCCCGGGGCTCGCCCCGCGCCCGCCGCCGCCCGCGCGCCGACTGCCCGCCGCGTCCTTCTGACAGTTGCGGCGGCGGCGACGATGCCAAGGAGGAGGGTGCTGCCGGCGGCGGTGCTGATGGTGGCGATCGGCGCCCGGGTGTGATGCGAGCGTCGCGGCGGGGATGCTGGCTTCGCGGCGGTGAGAGCGAGCGAGCGCGAGCGCGAGCCAGGGGCGGAAGACGGGCGGACCCGGGGCTGGCTGCGGCGCGGGCTCCATCTCCGCCTCGCCTCGCGCGCGCTTCCCCCCCGGGTTCCGTGCTGGGCTCGCGCATTTAACAGCTCTGGACTCCAGCCTCTCCCCCACCACCGAAGTCTTCCCGTCTCTAAATGGAATTAGTGGAGCTCGGAGCCTCTGGTGTAAGGAACAGACATGATCTATGGACGCAGTTTGCTTCACGGTGAGTACCTTGCCCGCCGCCCGCCGGCTCCCCGGTGCCATTCCTCCCCTCCCCGCCTCCCGCCGAACGCGCAGGGGAAAAGCCCGGCGCCGCGCTCCAGCTGGACCCCGCAGTCCCAGCGAGTCTCGGGGCAGATGTAAACTTTCTGTATTGCAGCATCACAGAGCCGGGAGTGGGGGCGGCGCACAGTCAGGAGCCGGCCAGGAAAGAGGCTCCGAGGGCAGGAGCCTCCCGGGTCCACAACAGTGTGCGGTTCAGAGAAAGGCACGTGCGGAGCGGCCGCGGCCCCCGAGAGGGCGCAGGTGGAAATAGCCAGGGAGCAGGGTTTATACTTGGTGGGACCAGAAGAAATACTCCTTTTCCTGGGGCTTCCGCAGCCCGGGCTCCCAGCCCCACAGGCAATCCAAGGCGCGCTTGAACCCTGGGCTCGGGGCGAATGCCAACCTCAACTCTCTTCTGTCCAGTAGACCTAAAGCTGCTTTAGAGTGTGGTGAAGCATGCAGTGGGGTGGGAGGAAGTGGAGGAAAACGGCATCAGAAGTCCTTAAGTAGAAGGCAATGCAGAACGTGTGGTGGCGATTTCACGTTATAAAGCAAGGGGATCAGAGTGTTAACCCTGTGCCACGCAGTTAAGACTAGCGTTGCCCTCTCAAACATAGTATGCGTTCCATGAAAACACCGAAAGCAGAGGAAAATACCAGATGTGCGTCCTGAAATTGGTGGATAGATGCCTGTGTGTGTGTGTGTGTGTGTGTGTGTGTGTGTGCGCGCGCAGAACCATGGCGAACTAAGGTGATTTCTTTTTGCTACTTAAATACACAAAACAATGAACACAAAAGCAACCACCAATGTTTTTGTATAGAGTAAAGAAGATCTTGTTAGAATATAAAGTGATACAATTGACAACTTCTCGAATATTATATCAAGGCCCAGATGATTTTCTTGGAGGAATCTTCAGGCATAAAATTCTAAGCTCCTGTACTGAATTTTATGTCAGGAAATTATTGTGAATTATACCCCTCCTCCCCTAAATTCATTTTAAGTGGAAATATGAGAATGTAGACCTTTTATGTAATTCAGCATCAAAATAAATAAGAAAAAAAAAAGTAGTAAAGAAAAATCAGAAGTTGTGACCACTAGATGACTTTAATATTTTGTAAGCTTTAGGTATTTTTTTAATGTTGAACAAATCAAAAGTATAGAAGTGAAATAGAAGTTTCAGGTTATAATAGTGTTGCAGATTTACAGTTAAATTACAGACCACTGTCTCTGATCCAGAACAAAAGACTCAATAAAACACATAGATAATAAATCTCATAGCCTAAAAAGTGCTTGGGACAGGGTTACTTGGTGATTCCTTACATTTTTGTGAGACCTTTTTATAATAATGCTGCTTAATACCTCCAATCCACACTCATCTGTTTGGCTTGATCTCCCCCCCCCCCCCCATTGGATTAAGGAAGTGTTTATGTTCTAGAATTCAGCCACATTGGCAATGTGTTAGGATCAATCATGGAGCTCTTTAAGAGCTCTTGTTTTTCCCTTTTCTCCTTTTACATGCTGTCCCTGCTTCTTCCCTAAGACATGCTAGCCAAACCCTTCACAAAGGGTAGTGTAATAACAGCATAGGTCTTGAAATCTCACTTTAACTTGTGTGACATTAGTAGAACAGAATGTTACCTCTTAATATTGAAATATGGTTTGGCTTTAGGAGCTTGGGTCTCATCCATTCTAAGCATGCATTACTTCCTTTAGGTATTCCCAAGTTGTTCTTCGGTGTATTTTAAATTGGTTTTTGCAAGTTCTGAATCAACTGGTAACAGTTAATAATATAAAACTACTCTGCTTTGGTATCCTTTTATCTTTAAATGTTGTTATATGCTCTTATGAGATTTGGTCATTTCAGGGTATATGACCTTTTTCTCATTTCTTTTTCTGTTGCAGTTGCAGCAAGTTTAATCATCCTCCATTTGTCTGGGGCAACCAAGAAAGGAACAGGTATGTTTCCTTGAAAAAAATGCTAGTGGAAGAACTCTAATTATTTTGCATTTTCCTGTGTTCCTCATTCTCTTAATATTCCAGAATATCTGAACATTTTATAGTGTGTATAATTGATTGGTTTTAGCTAAGAGAACATTTCAAAATTAATTTACTAATGGATATTATAAGAATGTCCTCTCTATTTTTAGTATTATAAAAAATTGGATGATGGCTTTATTTATTTATTTATGTTACAGAAAAACAAACCACCTCGGAAACCCAGAAGTCAGTGCAGTGTGGAACTTGGACAAAACATGCAGAGGGAGGTGTCTTCACCTCTCCCAACTACCCCAGCAAGTACCCCCCAGACCGGGAGTGCATCTATATCATAGAAGGTAAGGACAGGGCCAGAGCCACGGAACACAAGCCAGGATCTGGCCTTCTCTGGGTTTTGGATGGGCAATATGCACATAGACATTACAAAAATTGATTTGGGAGATGGTGGACATAAATATCTTTGAGTGAAACAACTGCAAATCTGAAATAAGACTAATTACTGAAATTATTAGCAGTGGGTTATGAACAAGCAAATGCTGTGAAATAAAAACAAGTCAACAATTTGAGAGCTTATTTTTCAGATGATTGAATTGGTTTAGAATTCCAAAGTAACAGAATGGATTGTAGTTGGTGTAGTGTTACCCAATATGTAATGTTTTGAAAAGCTAGTATTTTTTTAGGTTAACAATTATTAGAATAACCTATACATTTACTGTTTTCTTATTTGAGGCATAAAGCAACACAAATATATTGAAGTCAAAGATGTATCTATATTCTTGTTTTATAAACACTAGTCTGAATGGCAATTACCTTACTTTGTGCTACCAATTGACGTTACATTTTTAAGTGAAAGTCAGGATTCTAATTTATGAAGATTTCTTTCATCATTCTTTCTCTAGCTTGAAGGATAAATAGTACTAAAAAAAGAGACTCACCTCTCTTTGAACTTATCCCATTTCTGCTAACCTTGAGACACTTCTGTGTTAAATATAGCTCTAAAAAATATATGAATATTTCATCTAGTGATAGATTTCAATACTTTAAATATCAGTGGCAAAACAGGCAAGACTTATGACAGCCCTCCACACACATAGACATGCACAGGAAGCTACTTTAATAAAAAAGGTATGCATGCTTAGGATTGAGGTTTAAACTATGGAGATGCTCATTTGATTGATGTTCCAAAAGAAAAAGGTTTCTGCTTAAATGATTTTAAGAATCTTTATTTAGATATTATTCTTGTGGTCAGGGATGTAGCTCAGTGGTAGTACATGAGGCCCTGGGTTCAATCTTCTTTACCACTGCAAAAAAAAGAAAAAAAGAAAAAGATGAAAAAAGTAGAAAGATTATTTTTTTCTTATTGTAATTTTGAGTTCAGAATCTTTTTCTTCCCTTTTCCATCCATGCTTAAAGTAGAACTTTTAGCAAATAAATGGCATACTACATAAAGGAAAAACAATAAACTCTGATATTAAAAGAATAAAACAAACAAAAAAATCAGAGATCTGGCAGTTTTGATTGATAGAAAAAGAAATTGAATTATGGAGGTTCTGACCTGAAACTAGTTGTTCTTTTTGTCAAATTACTACCACATATCTATGAACTACTATGCTAAAAATAACATAGATTACAAACTTTGTAAGAACTTAACTCATGAAAACATACATTATAAAAAGTACTTTTCTTTTTTTTTTTTTTTTTGGTGGTACTGGGGATTGAACTCAGGGGCACTCGACCACTGGGCCACATCCCCAGCCCTTTTTATTAGAGACTCTCACTGAGTTGCTAAGTGCCTCGCCATTACTGAGGCTGGCTTTGAACTCTCGCGATTTCTCCTGCCTCAGCCTCCCAAAGTGAGAAGTACTTTTCTTATCCTCATTTTACTTATTAGGAAACTAAGGCAGAGAGAGGTTAAATATCCTATTTAATTCACAGAACAATAATTGTTTTTTGAAACAACATTATTTTAAAATACTAAATTACTTAAAAATAAAATCACCTCATGCTATCTTATTTCAAAAATTAATTTAGAAGCAAATCTTTGCATGTTAATTGAATTTTCATGTTTATTGTTATTTGAAAATTTAAAGCTTTATTAACCTTGATCTTAATACTATGTATACATTTTCATTCACTTGTAATTTTGGCAAGAACAAAGCTAAGTAAAGAAATGGATAGAACTTCTTTAACTATTAATGTTATTTCTATCCTGGTGACTTGGGAGGCTGAGGGAGGAGGACAGCAAGTTCAAGGCCACAAGGCCAGACTGGGCTACTTAATGAGACCCTGCCTCAAAAAAAAAAAAAAAAAAAAAAAAGGCAAAAAACTTCTAGGCAGGACCCTGGGCTCAACTCCTCCTGGGCTCAACTCCTCCAGTACCTAGACTCTTTCTGAAACATTTTGTGTTTTTATTTAAATAACATTGAACAGCTTATCTTCTAAGTAGAGTATAGAGAGCATTGAAAGAAAGACATGCTATTTGCATTAAAATGCTTACAGTATGGCCAGAGCACTACACGCCTTTCACTTAGCAATCTAATGGGGCTCAGAGATTGGTACAAGATGGTTGGAAGAAGAAGATCAAAGACAAGCTTGTCAGGAAGAATGCCAACTTTCACTTTTAAAGAATATTCAGGAGGTAATCATATGCCAACATTCAGAGGTGAGGTAGGTTGGGCCTTCTAGGGTTTCTGTGTAGAGGCAGAGACAAAGGAGACCAGGAGAACCTGCATTCCATCTGCCACACTCATGGGAGTTTGGACTTTGAGTTTAGACAGTGGGTACCTTGGAATAATCTGTGTAGAAAAATAATGAGCTGAGATTTTGATGAAGAGGAAACTGCTGTAAAGGACCAAGCAAATCATAGTGAAAACTTGAACTAAAGAAAGGAACTGGTAATGGAGTAAAAGGAGGAAAGAGAAATATTTAGGAAATGGAATTATGAATGGGTGTGAGAATAGAGAATCCCAGGGCCATTCCAAGATACTTTGCTTGGTGATTTAGTAGGTGAAATGTCATGCCACCTGAGAAATGCAGGAGGAAAAAGAGGAAAAATAATGTGCTCCATTTCGGCGTTTATGGAGATGCCTTACCAAGAGACTGGATATATGGATCTTGAGCTCAGGGGAAAGATGTCTTCTGACAATGCCTATTTATAGGACATAAGCATAAAGATTGTTACTGAAGTTAGCAATATGAATAAAATCACCCCAAATATTTAAAGCTTTATGTTTCAGCTCTTACAAAATCTGATGGTGGCAGGGCCCATTGCCTGTGAATTCTGATGTAGCTCGCCTGAAGTGGAGCCCAAGGGTCCTCTGTGCAGTACCAGTGGCATCCAGTGTGATGACCCAAAATGAGAGTAGAGCAGATGTGGGGTAGACTCCTGGAGATAACAGGCAGAGAGAAACCTGGGGGTGGCAAGAGTGTCAGGTGAAGGACATCACAGGGCCGGTGGGGGCGGAGTTTCAAGAAGCAAGGCTTTAGTTGCCAGGGAGCCATTTGTTACAGTAAGGAACCTAAGGTAAAGGCGGAAGTGTATCCTGCAGGAAGCAATTGAGAGTGGCCAGGGCTTTAGCATGTACACTCCTCTTGACACTGAGGGTGGGAGCCAGCGCCGGGTGCATACAAGAGCAAGGGACCATGTATCTGCAGACAGTGTGATCTGTAGAGGACAGGCAGGCTCTCTCTCTCTCTCTCTCTCTCTCTCTCTCTCTCTCTCTTTGTCTTTTCTCCTATTAATGGGGAAAGAGATACAACTTTAGTTCTAAAACTGATAGCTTATTCTGCAGAAGTAGAGGTTCTTTTTTTCTTTAAGGGGTACTGGGGATTGAACCCAGGCCCTCCCACTAGGCAAGTGCTCCATCATTGAGCTCCATCCCCAATCTTTCATTAATTTTTAATTTTGAGAAAGGATCTCACTGAGTTGTCCAGGCTAGCTTTGAAATTGCAATTCTCCTGCCTCAGCCTCCCAAGTCTCTGGGAATACTTAAAATACAAGAGAAAGAAGGGCAAGTAAGGGGTGAAGTTTCTTGAGTTAAGACGGGTTGTGATAAAGAATACAGGAGATGTCTCAGGCACAGAAAGGAGGACCCCTTATGGAGTCCAGGTGGTCTTAAAACTCCCACAAATTAGAGGAAATGAACTGTACGTTTGTGCACTGTTCAGATAAAGTGTCTGTGTGCACAGCATGTTCAGAGGTGCTCAAGGAGTTTGAGTCTCCTCCAAAGCAGCCTGTTTGACATCAAAGGCAGCTTTGGGAAAATGTGGATGTGAGACTCTGCTGTGAACGGAGCATTTAGAAGGTGAATACAATGCATGTTTAAGGAGTTGGCTGTAGACAGCTTGAATTAGTTTACTTGTACCATAATCACTCATTTTTTAAATCTGCAAGAAATATCTGGCATACTTGGGGGTGGGGAGGTTCTGGAGATTGAAGCCAGGGAAACTTTACCACTCAAATGCATTCCCCAGTCTTCCCATCTGTCCGTCCTTCCTTCCCTCCTTCCCTCCTTCTTTGCTTCTTATCTGTCCTTTTAAATTTTTAGACAGAGTCTATAACAAAGTTGCTGAGGGTCTCACTAAGTTTCCCAGGCTGATCTCAAACTTGCCCTCCTCCTGCCTTAGCCCCCCAAGTTGTCAAGATTACAGGCATGTGCAACCATGCCCAGCTGGTAGACTTATTTTATCTTAATAGGTTACTTAATTGTATCCTAAAACTTAGTCAGTGGTATTTTCATATGTGGGTATTTGTAGGTAACTTTAACATGCTGGAAAGAGAAAATCAAAATTTCCGCATATAATGTAGTCTACTGAAAGCCAAGGTGATGGTCTGTTTCCTGAAGGAACATGGAATGGTTTGCTTCTCCATGTTGGACAGAACTGAAGGGGGGATAGAGGGGAAAAAAAGAAAAGGTGGTTGAATAAGATGGATATCTTTATCCTAAATGCATGATTGAAGACTTGAAAGGTTCAAATATACTTTGTGTACAAACAGTGCTATGTAAAATGATGCTTCATATGTGTACTATGAACTGTAATGCATACTGCTATTATAAATACAACTTTGAATAAAAAAAAAAGACAAAATAAACTTGTGTCAAATAGCCACGCATTTCCTAATGAGGAGGACAGGTGGGTGGGTGTTACCGGAAGACCTACAGATAGCTCTGAGTGAGTCAGCCTCTGGCCTCTCACTACTCCACTTGCCCTAACCCTGCGACATTTACATCTAAAGGAATCCTGCAGATCCTGAATGGTTTAGTTCCTCTTAAGACTTAAGAAGAGGAGACAGGACTCCCCGTTGATAAGACACCAAGACAACACAAACCAATTGTGTATGAGGCCCTAAAGGCACGTACAGGTTCAGTTGGTTTCTTAAGCATCTGCCATTTTGCTTTCAGAATGCTACTTGGTTTTCAGAGTGATTTTTAAGGCTATTTTCAAATTTGCAGATTTCAAAATATTAATGGACACTCCTTCAAATCTGTCATTATCTTGGGTATTATGTCTATGGAACTTTGTGATGTATATTAATGTCAGATAAAATTATGCCTGATTTTTAATGAATTATAAGTATCTCTTTTCAATGTCTAATAAGTCAGAAATATTCGTGATGATTAAGAATGACTCACAAAACAATCTTTTTACATGAACTGACCTTTCACCTATTGATTTTTAAATTTGTACTTTGAGGACAGTGAGATTTTATTTTACTGTCCAAGTTATCACATGTCTTTGTTCTATACACATTTTTGGTGTCCATGGATAGGAGGGCTTAATTTTTAGGTCATCAAGAGTGAGAATGAATACATATTTAAGAACCCAATGGAGGGTGGACAGCCACCATTCAGCATGATTTGCTGACTACAGGGACAGCACAGCCTATGGCCATTCAAGCTTTTGGAGGGGCAGGTGGTGAGGAAGCCCTCCTGGGGGCAGGGCAGCGGCTGGACACCAGTTCCTAGCCGGTCCACCAATGAATGGCCACTCTGGAGCCTCAAGGAGGGTAGAACTGAGCTTTGGACTGTTTGGGACATGACAAGGGGGGAATGGAGGGCATTAGCAAGTGCATTCATGTGGAGCTTTGTGTAGTCACAGCCCCTCAGACCTCTCCCTGGATCTTTTAGAGACTGTGAAAACATGTATGAAGATAAGTTCATTCGTAGTTCACTCAAAAAGACGTTGTTTTGGAAATCCTCCATGACAGATACTGTGTCATGGTGCAGAGAAAAGAAGATAAATAAGGTATGGTCCTTGTCTCTCATGAGCAGAGTTGAAGAGGAGGCTCCATTAAACAAGGTCTCCCTAAAAAATGATGAGTTAAAATTTGAGTCTTTGGATATGCAAGAAAGTAGAAAAATACATGTTTGCCTGAGAGGCGTGTCATCTGAGAAAACATAATGCAGGAGCCCTAATTAAGGAGGTAGCTAAGATTGCGGTTAGCTGTGAGCCATAAAGATGTTCAAGCATCACCACCTTCCATGGCCTCGCGAGACTTGACCCGGGACATTGCGGAATCGGGTCGGCGCCATTTGCATGATCTCACAAGACCTGGCCCCGGGGGATTGTGGATCGGGTCGGCGCCATTTTGTGTGGTGGTTGTAGGAGTGTGGATGGTGTTGGAGTTGTTGTTGGAGCCGGAGAGAGAAGATAGCAGAATAAAGAGCCTGCTCGTTTCCAGTCTGCCTCTGAACTTATTCCCGCAGCGTCGTTGCTCCAAGCGGCTATCGCTTCAGGCAGCAACAACATAACATGTTGGAGGTGGCCTGAGTTTGGGCTGTCTGAGTTAATAGCCCTCGAAGGAGGAAGTCCTCAAGGCTTCTCCTGTGTCCAGTGCATTGTCCTGCAGGTGCCAGAGCTGCTGAAGTTGAAGTTGAGAGTGACAGGGTCAGATGTGTGTTCTGGAAAAACTGTCACTAACAGCCTTATATGTGCACTTGGATCTAACTGAGATTCCTGTGTGGCTTCTCTTCAACACTTGTGTAATTCCATGCTGAACTCTTCTCAGGTCATGTCTGACCTTGAACCTGAGTACTATAGAGATACGAGAAAAGAGAACAGTGCCTCTCTACCTTCTATATCTGAAGTGCCAGCCTTTTACCAAAATACCGTCGTGGGGTGTTAGTTCTGTGTTAGACATCGAAATGGTTGTTTTGTATCAAAGTAGTAGTTTGTGCAACATCATCAGTTTTGAGGGCTACCCCTCAAGCGTTTTTTACGAAAATACCCTTTAGAATACTGAGTATCCTCTGCTTTCTTTGTATTTCCATGCATATCATCTTCAGAGTTTGATAAAAGATATAACAGATAAAACCCACAATAGAATCAGAAAAGTCAACCTAAAAGATTTAAGAAATGGCCTTCTAAATGCAATCTTTCTTTTTTACAGCTGCCCCAAGACAGTGCATTGAACTTTACTTTGATGAGAAATACTCTATTGAACCGTCTTGGGAGTGCAAATTTGATCATATTGAAGTTCGAGATGGACCTTTTGGCTTTTCTCCAATAATTGGCCGTTTTTGTGGACAACAAAATCCACCCGTAATAAAATCCAGTGGAAGATTTCTATGGATTAAATTTTTTGCTGATGGAGAGCTGGAGTCTATGGGATTTTCAGCTCGATACAATTTCACACCTGGTAAGTAGGAGCTTGTTTTTTATTTTTTTTTTCCCTTTTACCTATCTATATCTTTTTCTTTCCTAGTTTTCTATCTTCATAGTACAAAACTTTTGTAAGATATTATAATTTTCCAAAGAATATTAGAGTTCTATTTTAAACCAAACCTACAATGCTCTCTTTACACTTCATAAATTCTGAAAGGAAAAGAGATTTTCCTCCAACTTAGCCAACCCTGGAGATAAAGTGAAATGACTCAGAAGTCCAAATCATCACTAATAACACAATTAATTAAATGGACTTATGAAATGTGTAATTTGAGAGACAGTCCATAATAAAGAAGCTAAATATACCTAGGATCCCAATAAACTTGACAGGGCAATTGTAGTATTATTAAAAGTATTCACTAAAATGATTTTTGGAGAACTTGAATAAAAAAAGTTCATTTGTTCTAAAAATTACTATTTTCAAAGCAAATAGATCCCACTAAAAAGCAGTCTAATGTCTGTTTAGAAATGCAAATTCATTAGGGTTTTGATGAAAAGAAAACTGAGGCCTATGGCAGCCAAATATCCACTTGCAAGGTCTGGCAGACATCATATGCAATTATGAAATTATGCAGTCTCTGTTAATTTTCCTTTTAACCTGTTAATATTTAAAACAATCTCAGGTGTAGACTGGCTCTCTTTATGAAGGATTATCATCCTTTACAATACAAGTGGGTTATCATGTTTTTAACCTGCAAGAGCACCACACATTCATCACTTGAGATTTGATGAAGTGAAACTATTTTTAAGTGGAAAATGATTCAAATTATGCACAGCACATTGTGTGTATATGATTAACGATTTTTTTTTCATTTTGTACATTATGTTTCAGTTAGGTTATAATAGACAAAAAAGGCTCTGGAGTACATGCAAAATTTGTTGAAATTACTATGTTACAGAGGTAACATATAAACAGTGTTTTGTTGCATAAAGAATTAAAATTTTTAAAAATAATGTAAGGTGATTTATGATAAGTTTTATTGTGATATCATAATATGGTAAATCAGTTGATAACTGTATCATGACTCAACCTTAAGCATTAGGATTATTTGATAATATCACAAAGGGATCATGGTTTTAATAATGCTTTGCTGTTATCGGACTACTCATAGAAATCACAAGTATTTCACATGCCACATCCAAATTAACTTGAATTTTTCCAAAAAAGTATGAACATTTTTATTACTGTACCTGTCAAATTGTTAGCCCAAGAGTTGTAAATGGAAATGTATGTGTTTTTTCTTAGTTGATTATTTGGAGTTACTCTGAATCTCAAGATAGTGACATGTGGCAAGTTGCATTTTCATTCTGGATTTGGTGATCATGAGCATGTGTAGGGTTTAACACTGGTTTTGTAAAGGCAGGGTCAGCCAACCCCCTTCATCACATGGCCACACTGTCCGGGTCAAGCTCCACCTGACCGACAAGACCGCTGGCCCTTCCGCTGCTGGCCCAGGTTTCCGGCAGCCATTTGGGTGCGCAGGCGCCGTTCTTTGCTGGGTTTCTTTGGAGCCTTATGGTTCATCTCTAGCAGGAGAGGATTTTATTGCCAGGAGCCTCCAGGAGATGATCCCAGATAATTAGAGTGAGTTGAGGCTGGGCCTAGGCTTCTTTTTCATTCCGATTATCTGCAGTAAAGCTGGTGGGGAAACCTGGGCGTGGTGTATGCCGGATGACAGGACCTTGCAACACGTCCATGACAGAGGTGACACTGCGGGGCCCAAGGCCGTGGCCTCAGTGGCTTAACCATGTCCAGCTGGTTCCCTGAAGAGCCGCTGCTGCAGAAGCCATGTAGCTGTTGACACGGGAAGTGGGCAGGGAGTAGCCATGGCTTAGACAACACTTCAGGAATGCACCACCCTCATCAGGCTTTAGCTGTCCTTTGGCTTTGTGCTTACTTAGTGGTGTGACCTGTAATGACGAGGGAACCTTGAGGGGGGAGATTTGCTCAAGTCGATTTAGTGACTCAGGGTGTGAAGTAGAGCTGAAGTCCCCGGAGGACCACTGCAAGAAGCACTGGGGTGGGAGCCACATCTGGTCTCCGGACCTGGCTTTTTTTTTTTTTTTTTTCCATTTCATGCAGTAACCTTGGACATGATCCCTAATATTGTATCCTTTGATATTTTTAATTTTGAAATAAAGATAGTATTGATATTCCCACAGGATTGTTTGAAAGACAAGTCATTCAATACATGTGAATAAATTTCTTGAGTATAAGACCTCAACCATTAGTAGCTATTAATTTTTTAAATTAACTCGATTTTGTGTTCTTTAAAAGGAAAGGCAGTGTGGCATAGGTTACTGAGCAACAAGCAAGTGTCTCATTTATTTTTTTCAAGTTAAAACCTCTTGCTCTGTTTCTTGGAGAGTCAGTATGAAAAACTAATATCTGCATCATGTCACATTTTGGTAATGTAAATGGGCCCAGATATCAAGGTGGGGATTATAGTTATTTCTGATGGTATAAAATAGATCATAAAATATGTCAAGGCAGAAATAACAGCAGAAAGGCCAGGTGGTTTTTATTATTTTCGTGAATTTACCACAATCTTTAATCTGAATTTCAAACATAGAATCTCAGAAAGTTGATGTCAGCACATTGAGAGAACATCTGCCCCTTAGGAATGAGTCTCATTTGCCAAGGTAAGAAAATGAACATACATATATAGATATATTGTTATAAACATATGCATATGTGCTACATATATATAAATATACACATCTACATTCACACACACACACACACACACACACACACACACACACTTTCAAAGTAAATTCTTAGAATCACCACCCAATTTTTCCTGCCTGCAAGCAAAGATGTGTAGCCATGTTATAATCAGATTAAATCATGAGCATGCAATCCAAACTTTGATACTTAACTGTGTAATGTGCTTACTTAAGAGCACTGTGCTAAGGTTCCTGGTGGTTTACCTGCATGACAGGGATCAATTTTTCTAATGGTGCCTTGGGGCTCAGACTCCCCCAGGGTTTATTCCTGTACCATCTCCTGCTTCCATTGTGCCTGACCAGCATGCTAATTTCTGTTAACCCTTATCTCCAAATTGTTTCTGTTTCCAAAAATCTGAATGTCTGATTTTCTTTTCTACTGAACTTTAAAATAATGGTCTTTTTGTAAGCTGCCTGTCGTGGCCAGCCACAAACACCGCGGGAGGAAAACTCTCGGAGGCAGAGTAAAGCTATTACTACTTTTACTTCTACTTTCTTAGAGAGAGCTTAGAGAGAGAAAGAAAGATTTTTCTTCTTCTTAGAAAGAGCTTAGAGAGAAAGATTAGAGATAGCTTTTTCTTCTTCTTCTTCTTAGAGCTTAGAGAGAAAGAGAGAGAGCTTGAAAGAGAGAGATTTCTTCTTTAGAGAGAGAGAGAGAGCTTAGCTTTTAGAGCTTCTTTCTTCTTTCTTCCTCGGGAGCCTCGGCCTGACTCTGACCAGGAATCACTTCTTCTATCTGGTTTCTCTTCTGTAACCGCTCTGCCTACGTTCTGGCCGCTCTGATTCTTTTCTTCTTCTCCGACCCGAACTCTTCTTCCGACCGAGCGACTGCATGACTGACTGAGTGAATTCATTCTTCTCCTGACTCCGACCGCTTTCACCCGGTTATATACCTTTAGCTTTGCGGGTGCCTCACGTGCATTTACAGGTGCGTCACATACATACTTATTATCAGGTGGAACTTATGGCTTCCAGCTGACCGCAATAGTCATCTCCCTAATTGGGGCTCCTTCATCTTTTCATCCTGGCTCTTGATGTTTCCTGTTTTCTGTGCTTCTCAATTCCCAGTGACATCTGGGCACCCACCAACTGGAGGTCGGATGTGGACCTGGTTGGTGGGAAGACAGAGCCAGAGAAATGCTGTGGACAGTCTGAAAGAAAGCATTCCTGCTTCCCCTGACACCTTTTGATGACTCTTTACTCTTTTTTCACCTACGGTTATTGTTTGATCTGAGTCTTGTCCAGGGCCACAGTGCCATGACGCACTGTAGTCTAGCATGCATAAGGATGGGGACCTTGAGGAGGGAGTCACCTAGTTCATAGCCTGGGGTCTGAAAAGGACTTGAGAGGGCTTAATGAACGTCACAGTCCCCAGAGCCCTGGGGGCGGCTCACCGATGGTGACTGAAGGATGTCCCTACTTCAGGTGTTGTGAGGTCATCTCAGCAAACATTGTCCCACTATCAAGAAGAAGGATAAATGCAGAGTCACTGGAAGTGCCAAAAAGTTACAAGATGGAAAATTGGATAACTCACAGATAATTCAACAAGAACACACAAGACCCATGAAAGTGCTCCTTGTCATAGACACACATTGCTCTCTCCTTTAATGAGAGGCCTTATTTTAAAATATTTAAATTCAATCTATTATAGAATAGAAAATAGCTAGAAAATACTTCGTAAGTGCTTGACTCATAGTGAAATAGTGCACACCAAGCTCACAGCAGTGGTCACCCCAGGTAGGGGAGGGTGGCAGGAGGTGAGGAACGAGGAGGCCTTTAGGGGCCTGGTGGAGATACACTAAAAATGGACTCAGGTTTCATGATAAGAATAATGCCTGCATTTTTTGAAAAAAAAAAATAATATTTTTGGTATTACTTGTTTTAACAAATTATCTATGATCAAAGTTTTTTAAATAGAACATACTATAGTTGATGATTTCAATGTGAATATTTAGAAAGGAGAATATGTTTCTCCATAGTCCGCATTTTTCTTATTCAACCTAACAGTGCATTCTGCGTGGAGTATGACCTTTTCCTATAGCCAACTGCCTTCTTTCCTCAATTCTCGTTGCCACTAGAAAACATCATCTAAGAGGAAAACATGGCCTGTGCTCCGCGTGCTGGGCCAGTGGCATCACGTGGGGACTTTATGGTCAGCAGGAAGGCAGACACCTAGGTGCTCTCTTTGGGGACAGGAGATGGGTGGCGACCTTCTCAACCCCTTTAGTAACAGATGTCTTTTGTTAGAATTTTATTTTCTAATGAAGCGATTTGCTGCTATTTACAGACATGGAATGGGAAATTTATGGAATGGGACATTTTTGGACTCTTCCACTTTTGACGGTATTCTTTTCTGTACTATTTTTATGAAACAAAGTTACACACATCCTACTGGTTAAATTTCGCTTAAAGACTAGGGCTCAAAGTACCAGAGAGGTGAGGCTGAGTCAGGCACTGCCACTGAACTGAGTGGAGTTGTTAAATATATAGAAATTATTATGATTCTTTGTACTTAAATAGCAGCTTTCCTCTGAGGTGCTCAAAGTCTTTTAGGGACATTCTAGCCAATTCCTAGCCTCCGCTCACACCGCATGCCGATTGACTTCAAAGGCAATAGAAGAGTACGCTGTGGTGTGGGGATTTAAATTGAGCATTTGAAAAAGATTTCTATGCATAGTAGAGGAAATATATTATTTAGGTAAAATGTTGTCATGGATTTGATGTTCTTTTAATTATTCAGAGCAGTGGTTTTGTTCTTTGTTACAGAGATGTGAATATATATCCTCTTAACCATTTTGAAAGTATCTAAATTTTCTTACCTAGGCAGTCAAAGTTCTGATGTCTTCTCTGGTGACAAAGAAAGAAAAACATCTAGTTATTGGTGTTTTCAGTATCTAAAGTCTAGTTTGAACTTTGCACTAAAAGATGGAAGAATAGAAGGTGTTAAAGGCTGAGGTTAAAAGAAGAACTTTGATTTATTTTTTCATGTAGAAACAAGAGAGCAAATAAATGCAGGCTACTGTGTGTTATCTTTTTAACTATTATATTTACACTCTTGACTCCAAAACATTCTCATTTCAACCACAGCAAAGGCTATCAAATGAAAGGTGTAAGGAGTAAAATCATATTTCCTCTTGAGGCATATTTTTCAAGAAATGAAATAAAAAATGTGAAACCCACAGCAGTAACAAAATTGGGACTGTTTAATAGGCACCAGAGACCTTCATGGGAGTGATCTCCTCCATCCCTATCCCCCTCACCCAGCCGAGTGTTGGCTGACCCCATCACAGAGCAGCAGGTTCAGGCACAGGGACGAGGAATAAAGACAGACACAGAATGCTGTTTTGTCTAGGTGGGTGTTCAGGAGAGAAGTTGAGAGTGGGAGAGAAGAGTTCCAGGATTAGCTCCCATCTGTGCACAGAATATTGCAAGTAATAGCAAGGAAAAGGAGGATTGGTAAGCGGTTCCCCTGCTCAAGGGTGCCCTCTTCGTCTTGTTTCCTGGAGAGGTGGAGAAAAGGGTCCAGGGGCATTTATCTTTATTTAGTGGCTGATAACCAGGATCACACCACGCAGGGTCCCCATCAATTTCCACTGTGGATGTGTGTCTTCGTTAAATTGCCGAGAGGCCCAGGGGTTTATTTCATGGAACCCTTGCATTTCAGAAATAAAGAAGCCAGAGGTCTAGAGAGAGCATTTGTCTGGGTTCATGAACTCTGTGCAGATGTTGACCTGCTGCTGGCTTATCCATTATGTAACACTGCGCTGAAGCACCTTCTACAAAGGGTGGAGATTATGGCTTTAATTACATCACATTTTGCAAGTGCTTTTAGTACAGTTATATTAAGAAATTTAATTAAGGTATAATACTACATCACCCACATTTCACCACTAACTGCTGTATGAATCTAAAATTCCCCTTTCCTCTGTCGTCAGAAAGGTCTTTCAGTTTGCAGTGACCAAAGAAACAAGGGTCTGTCTCCGCCTCCCTCTATCTGCTTCTCAGCCCTTCTGAGCCTGGAGTGCCTGCCTCCTTTCCTGTCCTTCACTGACATCTGGTCGTTGGTTGGAGCAGCACTGCCTTTAGTTGACACTGTGGCTTTCATGTTAAATATTCCAGGGAATGCTATCATTTCTTGCTCCAACTTACTACAACATTTTATTTTCAAATTATTTTTTTATTCTAAGATGTTATAAATGACAGCAGAATGCATTACATTTCATATTGCACATATAGAGCACTTTTTTACAAATCTCTGGTTGTATGCACAGTATATTCACACCATTCGTGACTTCATACATGCACTTAGGGTAATGATATCCATCTCATTCTACCATCTTTTTTTTTTTTTCCTTTACCCTTTTGCCCCCTCCCTTCCCCTCTCTCCCCATTGGCCATTCTAGTGTTCCTCTAATCCTCCTGTGCTCCCCATCCCAACCCGACTGTGAATTGGCCTCCTTATATCAGAGAAAACATTTGGCATTTGGCTTTTTGGGATTGGCTAACTTCACTTAGCATTATATTTTCTAACTCCATCCATTTTCCTGCAAATGCCACGATTTTATTCTTATTGCTGAGTAATATTCCATTGTGTGTATATACCACATTTAACTTTTTGTACTCCCTAAGACATATGCAACTTTGGCTTTTTTCTTGTGATGTTAGTCTCGTCCAGTCACCTTACTCCCTGCCCTTCTAGCCAGGACTGCTGTATCCAACTGTGCACCTTAAGGACCCTAAATTGAGGGAGAGAGATGGGCATGTTGAGAGACAGTGCATTCAGACCCCTGGGATCAGGGCTGCATGCAGACATGGCTCTGTTTACTAATTTACAACTAGATGCTTTAGGACCAGCGGTGGCTGTGCCTTAAACCACAGTAGGGTCACCTGTGCATCCAGTCCCTCATCTCAGGACCAACATGCACTCTCCACATACACTGGGTGTCCCACTGGGAAAGTGCTTCATTTGAGCAAGAGGAACTTTTAAGAAACTTGATAAAAACAAAACAGAGAAATAATGCACGTGCTCTTTCTCTATTTTGAATCCTTGTGTTTCTAGGTGTGTCTAGATCCAAAGCTTCATGACACAATTTTATGTTTCTTATTTCAGAAACATAATAATTCATATTCAAGGAATATTTTTTTAAATTATATATATTGTATATGTTTTTTTCATAAGAAAATATCAATAAGTCTGCTTCTTCTTTGAAACATTTCCTTTTATAACAATTTGCAGATGAGTTGAGGCTTATTGTCAATTTAGTTGTGTATAAAATAAGTCAAGAAATTGTCAGAAAACCCAGTATTTTTTTGTCTTAACCAAAATTATTTCCTATTTTAGACTTTGTATGTCATTAAAACCACTTCAGTACAACTCACATTACTCTTTTTAAAGTGGATACATAAACTAACTTGATTCTCACTAGGCTGTACTTGCTGCTTATATTTATTCACCATATAGTTATTGATCCCCTGTGCTACACTGTAGAAATAGAGTACATGCCTGACTTTAGACTTTATTGCAGAAAATTCAGTCTCTTAGATGACAGGCAATGCTCACCCCAGACGTCCACAGCCTCAGCCCTGCAAAGGGAAGTCATGGCAGCAGGGGACGTGTTGATGCGTCTCAGCTACTTTAGGGAGATTATCCTGGCTTTTGAGGGAGGACCCAATGTGATCACAAGGGACCTTTGATGTGGATGGAGCGGGCAGAAGAGTCAGGATCATGTGGTGGGATGTAGGACTTCAGCTGGCTTTAAAGGTGGATGAAAGGGCAAGATGCTAAGAAACCCGGAAGTTCCTAGAAACTGAGAAAGGGAAAGAAAGGATTCTTCCGTAAAACATTCAAATAGGAACACTGCCCACACCTTCTTTTTAACCCAGTGGGACTCATTTCAGACTTCTGACATCCAGAAGCATAAGATAATAAGTTTGCATTGCTTAAAACCACTAAGTTCATGACAGCAGCAGAAACAATTTTAGTTCTTAGAAGTGGAATGTTGCTGTAAAAACTATCTTAAAAATGCAGGAATGGTTTTACAGTTGGGCAGTGGGCAAATGATGGAAGAATTTTGAGACGCATGTCAGTAAAGGGTTTATATTGTGTTAAATAAACTATTAAAAGAAATACGGATGTCACTAGCTTTCCCAGTGGGACTCCCAAGAACTGAGGAGCATGGCAGAGAAAACGCACATGCCTTGAAGAACAGCTCAAGCATCCTACCCAGGCTGCTGGCAGAAATGTGGAAGTTACAGGTACTGCTGGCAAAGGTTCAGTGGGGACTGGGGAGCATGTATTTGGAAACCTAGAGAGAGGGAATCCTTGTTCTGCTGAGTCAGAAAGATTGGCAGAATTATATCCTGGAGTCATGTGGGAAGCAGAACTTTCAAGCAATTAACTTAGTTTTAAAAATTTATTATCAATTAAAATCTAGGGGATCTTTGGATGGGATTGGAAAAGCATGGTATAGAGCAAATGCTGAGCTGGAGGACCTTTTGCTAACTCCTAGAAAGGCCAGAATATCAAAGTAGTCGGTCTCACAAAAGGCTCTCTGAGATGACCAAATGTGTGATTTAGAAGTATCTTCCTTCATTTCAGCAGAAGTCAAAAGGAATTATGGTATCATCTAAGGAAGACCTGTGAGCGAAGCCTGTGGCTAATGGAGTGAGTCCCTTGACAGACATAGAACACACGTAGTTCTTGAGAATGCTACATTGGCAAAAGCGTTACCATTTTAAACTAAACAAGACAGCAAAAGAATAAAAAGAAAAAAAACTCACGAGACCCCCAAATATCTACTAGCATGAAACATGCTCTTGTAAACATTCAGATGCAAGCATCTGTCATTTCTCCTAGAAAAGGTAGGCTGACTCTGCTGACTCTGAAGGTATAACCCCCAAGCCCAGAGGGCAGGGCTCTGAGCCTGGAAGACAGCAAAGAAGCACAGAATAGTTCCCAGGCATTGAAACCAAGTAAAATTTGTCAACTGGATTTCAAAATTGCTTGAGGATATTGAATTTTTTCCCTTTTCATTTTTTTTTTTTTGAGGGGGGTGATGGCTTTTTGAGCAGGAATGTCTGTCAATGTTGTTCTACACCTGCCCCACCATTGTTTTGAGAACAGGAATATGATTCTTGAGTTTCATGGTTCAGAAATGGAGCAAAATTGTGCCTCCAGGTCGGTCCTACTCAGAATCCACCCATGCGGGATTTAGATGATGTCAGTGTTTGGTGTGAAGCTTCTGCATGATGGGAATGAGACTTTGAGTTGATGGTGTAATGGGTTGAGACTTTGGGGCACCTTGGAAGGGATGAGTATGTTTTGCACGTGGATGGGGTATGAGTCTTGGTGGGCCAGATGTCCAACTGTGGTAGGAGGAACACTGACCCCAAAAGATGTCTACATCCTGAAGTCTGGACCCTAGCAATATTTTATATTACATGGGAAAGGAAAATTAAGTTTTTTTTTTTTTTTTTTTTTTTTTTTTTTTGTGGATGGAATAGGGAGGCAGAACAACCCAGCATGAGAAAGACCCAAGTGACTGTTATTGGCTTTGGCAATGGAAAGACCCATGGGCCAAGGAAGTGTGGGCAGTGTCTTAAAGCTGGAAAAGGCAGAAGAAAGGTACTTACCCAGAGACTCAAGAAGGGACCTCCCTCTGCTAGCACCTGACTGAATCCCGTGGGGCACTTTCTGGATTTCTGACTCTGAACACTGTAAAATAATACATCTATATCATTTAAGTCACTATTCTCATGGTAATTTGTTAATAAAACTAATATAGTATGCAACTAAAATTTTAAAATATATGTTAGAATCCGAGAAGTGGTATAGAAAGTAAATAAATGATGTACAAATTTGTCTGTGGGAAGAACAACATAATAATTTGGATCTTCAAGTTCAAATTTAAAGACACTTGTTCCAAATGCAAAGTATGCAGTCCTCCCAGCTGAACTTTTCTACAAAAATTAATAATTTATATCTAGATTATATATACACACACATATATATATTTGTCTTCTTATGTCATTTGATTTTACATGCATTCCATCTTTATGCATAAATATGTATGAAAAATAACCTACAGTCCTTTCCAAAGATGTGAATAGGATGGTGGTATTTTTGTTTGTGGCAATAATAGCTATTTGTAGAACCTGGCACCCTTGAAGCCTCTGCCTCTTCACGGCATATCTGCCTGATGCATTTGCTGCTACAGAACTGGGCTGTCGTTCTTGCTGGCTCAGTTGGCCAGCTTCCCACCATTCCCCGGCTATGCTGACTTGCTTAAAATTCTGCTCCAGTGTGTCCTTATAGCATCTTCCCTTTTTTGACTACTTTCAGACACCTTGCTTCAACTAGACTCCCGCAGAAATTGCAGGGTGACTGTAATATAGTAGGACTGTTCACAATTGGCAGGGCGTGTGTCCCCAAAAGAATTGAAGTTGACTTTTTTAAGCAGGAAGACATATTAGTCATAAATGTGCCACTTCTATTCTGTTCCCTGTTGATCATATCCAAATTCAGAAGACTCCTCTATTCCCTGGGAACTTGTCTTCAGAAATCTGCACTTCAAAGCCCCAAGAGTCTCTCTGTGTAAGTGATTCAGAGAGAATCCTAGCTTAACAGGTGTGATTCAGAAGTCAGCAATAGCTCCATTTTGCTTGTGGGCAAGGTCTGAAAGAATGCTTTTTTTCCCCCCTCTGGCAGTTTTGGCGGGCAAACAAAATAGAATTTGTAGAATGGTCTTTGACTGGGCGGAGGCAGTGGGAAAGCAGGGAAGAGGGTTGCCATGACAACGACAGGTAACATCTGAAACAGAGTTTCCGGGAGCATAAAAATGAATCAACCTTGCAGAGATGTGTTGTTGTAAATAATTGTTCAACTATTGGAAGAGTCTTCCTGGCTTTCTTTGCATGTGCCCTTTGCTTTCTTTTAACAATCATTCTCAATGTTTGCATCTCAGTGTTAAATGAAAATGATTATTTTTAAAAAGTCCACTGGGAGCATCCTCTGTCCACAGCTGTGTTGTGGCTTGGATGCCATTTCCGTTCTGCCCCTCTCATGCTGAGCCCTCCTGGTCTCCCCTGCTCCCACCTCCTGCTCCCACCTCCCCGGCGGGGCGCACACCTCTTGACAACTGCGAACCCCGCGTCCCCCACCACCTCCCACTTGCTCCTTCTCTGGGCTCTGAGTTATAGCTCCTCAATCTGCAAGCACCATCTTTTCGGTGTTTCTGGTGTGCTCCCACATTTTGTAGGAAAAAAAAAAAAAAACTGCATTTATGTTGAAATTATCTATGAGCCTGCGCTATAGGAGGAATGTAGAGATTCTATGAATAAACAGGGTATTTAGTTTTCTGTTCCAAATGCTGGTGCTGACCTTGACGTTCACTGCGCTAGACTTTTCACTGTGTAACTTGAATTAGAAATAGTTTTTTTTTTGTTCTAGCAGCAACTTACATATTCTATTCTAGATCACAAAGTAATACCGCAACGTCACACTTTCTATAAAACAGTCGTAAAAAATGTGGTTGGGAATGATGTTTACTGTATCTATGGATGAAATATACTTTTATGCCCAAGAGGTGCCATCTTTCTCAATGATTTCTGGTTATTTTTAAGGTGACTTTTATTTCCTCATCATGGAAAAAATTTACTAATCACTTGTGGCTATTAATTTACAATACATGGTCATTTAGAGTTTTTTTTTAGGTTTTTCCTTAAAAATATATTGGATGATGCTCAGTTCCTTTCAGAGGATGTAGACAGTGTGACACATAATTGCTGTGTTCTGTTTGTATAATTCTTCAGTTTTTCTTTGTGCATGAACCCACGTATCATGCCACATAGTTTCATATGAGGCGTATGTTTACATCATGGTACATATATGTCATGGTTTCATGAAACAGTTAAACATGGACTAAAATGTCAGATTATCTGAGTTCCATTTCTGGCTCACTTTCTTGCTTTGTGACTTTGGGCAGCAGAAGTTAATCTCTCCATCATTCAGAAGTTTCATGACATCACATGTATTATAGACTTTGCTACCTAGTGACATAGACTAAGTTATTGGTGGTCATATGTGACCACTGATTCACTGTTTCACAGGTTCATTCCACAGCAACAGAAGGTCACTGGCCTCACTGTCTAGATTTTGCACTCTGGCTAGGTGAGAACACTGTTGAGATCGAGCACCCCTCTTGGGGACCTTCTGGTGTGTTTGAAGATATGAATGTTTAGACCTGACGCAGCGACTGCTGTGGTGTGTGCGCAGTGCCAAGTGCATTTGGAGAAGTGGGCCAGCACCAGCTGTGACATAAGAGCTCCACCTTTGTGGTGGGTCTTTCCCACACACCCGTCGCTGCATCCTCAGGGTGTGGGGTGGTACTCACTCAGCCGTCTCCATCATGCCCTGGGCAGCGCATTACAGTGAACTACTCTTACCCACCGCTGACACTGACCCTCTTAAAGGAAGGGGCTTTGATGCACCTGTTTGAATTTCCAGTGCCTCATCAGTGTTGGGCAAGGGCTGGAGCTTGCTGAGGGTGCTAACTGGACCCCTGAATGGGCCAATGAATTAATAAGTGATTAGATGCAGTTAACTGATCAAAGAGGGTAGGATGAGCGAACGCCGGCTCTGAAAAGAGTTGCTAACAGGTGGGGTGCAAAATTGGGAGGGAAGACCATTTGGAAAGTGGTCATCTGGCTTTGAAAGGGAAGAAGTGAAGAGTGAAGTAATAACCAGGTTGAGATGATTGAGGGCTCTGTAAGACATGACAGGGATTCGCACGGAATTTTAGAAGTGGGAAATAGTTTATTGGATAAACTATTTTATATATATATATATATATATTTTTTTTTTTTTTAATTGAATAGTGATACTTGAGACTTTTGTTGCAGGAGTAATTTTTCAGAACGTGCATAACAGATTGAGTTCAGAGAATAAAAACACAGGAGAAAAAACACAGTTAAAATACAACTAGAGCAATGCAGGTATGAAAGGGTGAGAACCAGTATTAAGGTGGCATCTTTGGCAGGTGGAGGAAGAACAAGTCAGGAGAGGGTCACATTTAGTAATGACTGAAGCGTGCATGTGGATAACGGAGTAGGAGTGGTTGTGATTTGGTTAGTGGTTATGTCACACTTGTGTTGGAGAATAAAAGATGCTGCAAGAGACTGGCCAATGAGGTGTCTGTGTGGGTGTGAGACTTGCAAGGCTGAAGCAGAGATGAGCGGCCAAGGAAACCACAACTATTTCTGGTATCTATGTATTAAAATGGAATATCACTAAATTTGAGCCAATGCACTTGTCTAAGCAAAGTACAATGCAAACTTGTGAATTTCAGAACTCTGTGTTTTGCTCCAAGTCAGCCTTTGTCCTCGTAGTCACTTTAGCATGCTGCTAATTGACACCAGTTGTTCTTTGGGGAATAGGTGGATTCTAACAATGAAAAGTTTTATTTTTTAAGTTGAGGGGAGAGTTTTTGTTCTGTGCAGTGCTTGGAGGATTCCCATACATAGAGAGTTTTTCCAGATATTTGGAAAGAACTGCTATCCTGGGTCTGGTCACTGGAAAATGTGTTTCCTTGGAGTATTTCTGAAAGGGGCAAGGGTGGACATGAGTGATAGTGTGTAATAAGTGACCAGCTCATTTAGAAAGATGCTGTTTAGTAGTTGGCTTTTCTTCTTGTGTGGCTTTGCCCTGCTTCTTTTTAGGAATGATCTTATTGTTTCTATACCTAGATTTAAAATATCAGATGACTATTTTCAGGATGACTTCAAGTTCCTTGTAAGATTTGGTATTTGATCCAGGTTTGTAAAAGGGGGAAGGGAATGATAGAAAGGAGCCACTGCTTCTATTCATTGCAGTATTTTCTTATTCGGACAATGTTTGCTTTACTACTGTATCTGTTTCTTGATTCTGTCTATTGGAATTTACACTAGTTGAAAATGCACACTTTATCACTGTAAAATAACCATGCCTGCTATTGGCTGCTAGTTAGATGGGGGAAATAGTTTGGAAAATATTCAGATATAGATAACCTACATATTAAAAATAACTTCTTTCTTATCACAGATATTTGATTTTGATTATTAGATAAAACACCCCCTCTCAAGTTTCCCTGTAAAATGGTGCTGCCGAATAATATGTGATAAATGCAGTCATTCAAAATTAATTCAGATGAAATATGGTACAATTAGGCAGTGATTCCTGCTTTCCAAAAATCCCATTATAAGAAATTCATCTTAATAAAAATAGTGAGTTATTGAATTCTTATATTATGCCAGGCGTGGTTCTAAGCACTTTGCACACATTATCTCATTTGATTTTTATAGCCCACCTATGAAGTATTATTATATTATTGCCATCCTTTATTTTTTATTTTTAAAGGATACTTAGAATGTTCAAATGATGTACACAAGTTCGTCCTTCAAGCAAAGGTGAGATTTGAACACAAGAGGGGCATGTGTCTAGCTATTGCGTCCCACATTCAACAAGTAAACAGCTATTTGCTTCAGGTTAAAACTCAAAGACACTGATTATTCTTGCTCTCTGTGATTTTACTGAGTGCTTTCAGATGTTTTCAACAATTCTAGAGTTTGCCTTTCTTTATGCTCTGATATCTTTCATAGAAGAGGAACATTTGTCCATGTATGATTTAAGCAAAAATTTCCCTCAGAATTTTAAAATATTACTTTAAATATTATTGCTTTTTATGGGCATCATATTAGTAATTAATATAGTGATAATATTACTGTTATTTTATGAATCAATTTCAAGCCCATAACAATATCATTTTTAGATATATTATAATAGATACTTGTCATTGGAAAATGATTAATTCAATCAATGTTATCAGTACAAAAAAAAAAGTGAATAATGATTCCGAATGCTGAAATAATAAAGGACCTTAGCCTTTTTCAATTTGAATATTTTCACCCACAAGACATTACTCTGCATTTCTATGTATCTATGTATCTTAAAAATTAATTTTGAAACAATATTAAACTTATAGCAGAGTCGTTAAGTATAATACAAATATATCAGTTCCCTCCCTTTCACAACACTTTTTCCCCCAGTCTGGTGACTGAACATAGGGGTGCTCTGCTACTGAGCTACATCCTCAGTTCCTTTTCTTTTTGAGATAGGATCTTTCTAAGTTTCTGAGGGTTGCCTGGAATTTGTGATCCTCCTACCTTACCCTCCCAAGTGTGTTAGTGTGTTAGTCAGTATTTTTTATCACCATGACCAAATTACCTAACAACAACTTAGAGGAGGAAAGGATTATTGTGACTCACAGTTTCAATTTATGGTAGGATGACACCATTGCTTTGGGCCCAATCATGGCAGAAGGGTATGGTGGAAAGATTGTACTGTTCATGACCACCAAGAAGCAGAGCGAGCAAGGGGATGGGGCAGCAGGAAAGATGCACCCTGGCAGGGCATGTCCCCAGTGACCCACCTTCTCCAGCCATGCCCCACCTGCCTACAGTTACTAGCCAGTCAGTCCATTCAACATAGGTGGACTGACTAGGTTACAGCTCTCACAGTCTAGTCATTTCACCGCTGGATATCCCTGCATTCACCCAGGAGCTCCTGGGGACAATGGTGGGTTAACAGGCAAATGCCACTATACACAGACTTCCATCAACTTCTTCTGTATGTTTTATTTGATGGCTTACTATGTGAAAATGGTATCAGTCATATTCATGTTTTCATTAAATTTCAGAAAAAGCTAAATATATTTGCTCCGAACCACACTTCCTTGGCTATGAATGTCCAAGTGCTACAACCCTTGGCTTAGCAGGTGGCAACAGATGGGAGTGCCACGTGACACAGTAAAAGAACACCCAGCTTTGCAGCAGAAAAGACCAGGCTCACACTGGGTCTTTAGATTTGGTTAGTGGTTAAGTGAACACAGATCTGGGATGAAAGGCACACGTGAATTCATGCACTTAGGGTACCATCTTGCTATTAATTAAAACAAACAGCCTTTCTCAGCTCAACATGTCTGCCAAGTGCTTCCTATAATAACTGTTTGACCCAGTTTTTCAAGGATTAAATAATGTCTGTGTAACCTGCTCACATGGCTCCTTTGCAGCTGTGCCCCTCCTCTGGGGCTGTTACAGACTGGTCTCAGCCATCCCAGCCCTCCATACAATGGCCAAGTCGCTCATCCCCAATTCAAGCTTTGCTAAAGGTTTTTCAAGGACTTGGGTTAAGTAGTTTTTTCAAATATTGAAAAGCAACTTTCCTCAATATTTGGAAGGACATTTCTCATGGCTCTGCTCTCTATCTCCTTGAAAACCAAGACAACAGGCAGAAGAAGGGCTGTCCCTGAAGCCTGGCCACAGTTACACGAGAGATCCCTGCTGCCCCTCAGGCTCGTGCTACTGCGGGTGAGGATGCAGCGCCTGGGACAGAGTGAGGGCCTCCCCAAAGGGGAGCCGGCAGCATGAACCATGTGGAGGGCACCCTGCACAGTCTCTGCATTCAGGCTCCTGAGAGTGTCTTCAGTCTACAACTACAGTTACCTCCAGCGTGATCCCACACACAGACAATGGCTGTACCAGGAAATCCACCCCACTTTAACAACCTAAATTAGCCATCGTCATATTGGTTAACTCAAAGACCATAATTTCCAAGCTCCTCCTTCTTTTAAATTTACTTATTATTATTATTTTTTTAATCTCAGAATTTGCATGGGAACAAGCTCAGATTTCCCAGTGGGTTATATAATGTATCCATATGTGGAAGTTTTCTCTAGGCCACTAACAGACTTCCCAAGAGCTTTATAAGTCACTCTCAGTTATTGCTCCCCATGGCTTGTAACAACGTGAGAATGGTCCTGGAGATCGGAAATGCTGGACTGGCACGCCACAGCCTAGCTGGTGTGCATGCTTAAGGTGCTCACGTGCTGGTATTAAGTCTGATGGATTCTAAGTCTAGGACAAACAACTGCCTACAGATAGCGGCTGAAAGTCGCTAGACCAAGAATGAGATCTTCTGACATCTCCTGTCCTCCTACGAACATAGAAGGCACACTGGGCCCAGCAAAGGTGGAGAAGGGGCTTGATTTACTCCCAACATCTCTGGTTTCACTCTTTCCAATTCTGCCTCCGTAGCACTCACCTGGCACCTTTCTGGCACGCTAGCCTGCAGACGCTCACTCTGAGCAGTAACCGCACTGAAGAAGGGCCTTCTGTGCCAGTTCTCACCGAGAGGAATTTTCCTTGATGAGGAATTTTATCTGCCCCAGCTATGACCCTTTGCATTTAACTGGTGGTGCACAAGGACCAACACTCACACTGATTTCCAAGGCATGAAGCATGGAGTCCACACTTCTAGGCAATGGGACTGTAGATAGACAGGAATGACTTTTGATTATGGAGCCTAATGACAAAGCCTTCAGCTTGCAGAGTGCATGTGTCCATGCACTGGGTGTGCATTGGTCCTAGCAGTGTGCCAGGAACAGGATAACTAAATACAAAGCCCTGCAGAAAGTCCTGCTCAGGAATAGGAGACCAACAGTGTGATCTTGGCAAATGCTAAGGGCTACAGCTAAATTAAAGAGAAAAATAAACTTATAATAGCGTTCACTGAATATGCTTGACTATTTGGACCACAGAAAAAGTCAGCCTGTCCCTACTTTGTATCCCTTTTGTGCCGATAACATTGCCATATTTACACTATGCCTTAGGGAGAGTTTGTACCTTTGTTGTGACAAGAACTAAAATAATTAGGCATTTTAAAGGCATTTGAGGAGTTCTACGGAAATAGGAGAGCTATTCACCTTCAAGGAACTTGCATAACATCGTGGTCCCTACGGGGTGCTGGACTAGGAACTTGGACATGTGACCGCGGCAAAGTCCTTCCCCCACTGAGGCCTCCGTTGGTAAAAGGGCTGCCCAGAACTAGATGTCATCCAAATTCGTCAGCTCTGACATTCTGAAACTGTGGAATCATTTGCTATCCCATTAAAATCTCTTTTAGAAACATTGATCGCTTGATTTTTCAAAATGAAATTATAATGTTTTCGCTGTGTCCCTGTTTTTTAGATGAGTCATTTGAATTTTGGAGCATCGAATGTCTGGTGCACGCTGATGTGACTAATGACTGGGGGAGCTCACAGTCAAACCCTCTCTTCCTGGCTCTGAAGTCCACTTCGTATCTTTTTATTCAAATTGGCAGACAACAGAGTTAGACTTTTCATTTCATGTATTCAGAATGTCCCCTTGATATTCGCTTCTTAACAATAGCCTGAATTAAGAAAATATTGATCATTTTTCCCATTTGATTTCTCTTAACCTTGCAGTAATAGAAGTTTAAATTTGTTAAAGGCCAGGTGGCTGCGAGCACTGAGTAGAGCCATAGGAAAGAAATAATAGGCCAAATCTATTTATGTCCTTGTGCTCTGTCCCCTTTAATCCCTAAAAAATCCTGAAAGCATTGTTATGAACATTACAGGATGTGATTTTTCCTGTTGCCTCAAAATTTTAGTCAGAGTTTACAGTTGAGGAAAACAGGTGCTGAGAACGATCCCGGCATCCCACAGATAGTCACGTGGTGCAGCCGTACCTCATTTCACCCTCAGCTTCCCAGCAGCTTTAGTAATTGGAGCTCTGAAGATTCACAGTGTTTTTGAGTAGGAGAATTTCTGTCCTGGCTTGGGCCTCTGAGAATCAGGCAGGACACTTGAAGGAGCCCTAATTAGGAAGGGCTGTTGCAGCTAGCTGGAAGCCATAAGTTCCACCTGATATGTATGTGACGCACCTGTAGGCACCCGCAAACCTGAAGGTATATAACCGGGTGAAAGCGGTCCGAGTTAGGAGAACGGAGAATTCAGTCAGCCGGGCAGTCACTCGGTCGGTCAGAAGAATCAGCGGTCAGAACGTAGGCAGAGCGGTTACAGAAGAGAAACCAGATAGAAGAAGTAATGACTGGTCAGAGTTAGGCCGAGACTCCTGAGGAAGACAGAAGACAGAAGACAGAAGAAGGAAGAAAGAAGAGAGAAGAAAGAAGCTCTAATCTTTCTCTAAGAAAAATCTTTCTTTCCCTCTCTAAGCTCTAAGAAAGTAGCAGTAAAAGTAGTAAAAGCTTAACTCTGCCTCCGAGAATTTTCCCGCAGCACCGTGGCTGGCCACAACAGGCAGCTTACAGACACTGTGAGCTGCTGCAGGGGTGGGCTAGGAACTGTTAGCACCAAGATGCTCTAGAACAGGCCACCCGCTGATGCAGGGATACCTGAGCCCAAGGCTGGAAGGCCACCTGCCTCTGCCTTGTGCTGGGAGCAGGTGAGAGTCCAGAATCGGGATGGAGCAGCCTAGGGTGGCAGAGGTCACATGGGCGGAGCCACAAGCCAAGCCTGTTCTCCCCATTTTGATGTAGCAAGAATGTGCACATGTCCTGTGTCACAGTGGGTTGTCCCCAGCTGGAGCCTTCTAGAAAGAACCCGCCCACCACGATGGCCTATCAGGGATATAAAAACCAATGGTATCACCAGCGTTGTCCCAAGACATCAGCCAGAAAATGGGTGTGGGAGTAGGCACCAAGTGCTCACCCCACTGCGTCCTGTGTGTGAGCCTCCTGTAGAAGCTGCCTCTCACAGTGCCCGTGTGGGGAGTCCCAGGTAGCTGCAGGCATCACCTGCTGAGCATGGAGATCTGCTCCTCTCCTCCAGCCACTGAGCTGCAGAAGGTAAGAGGAGAAAGGGAAGCTGGAGGAGGGAAAGCAGACTGGTGCCCTTTCCCTCTGTAGATCCCTCAGAAGGACACTTGTCATGGGGCGAGAGGGGGTTTTGATTTGACACTAAACACTTGCTCTTCTACGTGGTGCTTCCTATGAAAATTAAAGTGATAAAGTAGATCTACTAACAAATGTCTGCACAGTACTGGAGAACAATACTTTGACTACATTTGTATTTTGCTGACTAACACAATGGTTGTTTATTCTTAAACTCAGACCACTTGGTATTGCCTCATCTATCTTACTGAACTGTCTGTGGAAATCCAGTTCTGCAATCAGAGTTGCTACTGCGTCCCTCAGATGTACTCCAGGTATTATTTTATGATGGCCAAATTTGAACTCATCAAGTTAATTCCATTTCCCCAAATGAACATGCTATCCTGAAGAATACCCCAAGCCCAAGCCTCTTTCTATGGCCATTTAGATACTGACCATACCATCATGTCCGGATGAATCTGAATCATAAATCTTGTGTCCTTTTTCTTTTCTCCACTCCTACAGACTTATCTACTCTGGCCCTCCATATGCCTCACCTGGCCAAATGTAGGAGTGTGTGCGCCTTGATTCAGATACATTTTCTTCCACTAGCTCATAAAGTTAGATGAGAGTTACCAAATAGTGACTCTGTGCCCATTCCTGACTAAAGCCTCCCAGTAGCTATGTGTACTGTTTCTTATCCAGTCAAGAGCCTTAACACCTGACCCCTGCCCACACGTCTAGCTTTCTCTACCAGTCTCCCTCTGACATAAGACTTTCATTCACGCAAAACTGCTTGTAATTTAAATCTTCTGGGCTTTTGTCTTGTTTCTCCTGCCTGAAGTGTTTTTTTTTTTTTTTTTTTTTTTTTTTTTTATCAATTTGCTCATTTATTTGTGGATTTATTAATCAAATAAGTAGTGCACATCTGCACTGGGTAAGGATCTACTGTACTGGGTACTGGGAACACAGTGATCATCCAGACAAATGTGAAACTTAGTCTTTCAGACCTTAAATATCTAGTTGTAGATATTAAATGACATTTAAATCATTAACGACGTGCGATTACTGTAAGTAAGTGGGATAAAGGAGAAGAGGAGCATGGTATGAAGAGCGTTTGACAAGGGGGGCCGACTGAGGTCATGGGTATGATTGAGACTTTCATGAGAAAGAGACTTTGAGTTGAAGTTGAGAGGTTGATGGGGGTCAGCCATCAGATGAGGGATCAGTGGGGACTGGCAGAGATGGGGGTGTGCTGTGGCTAGAGGAGCAGACTGCGCAGAAGCTAGGGGTCAGCAGCAAGGCACTCCTGGCGCTCGAGGGGGGCAGGGCGGTGGTCTGCTTGGGAACTTCCTGCTTCTTTCTGATGAGTCATCCCCACGCTGCCCCCAGTCCCCTTCCTGGCTGTCCCTCCCTCGGTGCTCTCACGGTACCCCCTCGTCATCTGTTCGCGTAGTTTTCTGCTGAACTGTGAGATTTCCAGGAAGAGGCTGTGAGTCACGTTTGGTGTGCCGAGCAGCAGCCGCCGCGTCAACCTGTGGTGCTTCTAGAGTCACTCCCTTCTCACCCATTTCTTTCTCTTCCTGCTGCTGCTTTTACTTGCATTTCCTCTTCAAATCTAAATTATCAGTGTTTCCTTGACAGGAACTTGGCTTTGCACGGTCTTTCTTGTTTGTCCTAACGATGCTCCCTGGGCCTCGCAGGCGGGCAGCTGTGAGTTACCCTCCTTCTTCCCTCTCAGACCCCTCAGTCTTCGGAAATGCTCTCTCTTGCATCTCTGCCTGACCTCTCTCAGCCCTCACTTCAGGCCCTCCTAATGTCTGACCTGCGTTACTAGAATAGGTTCTTAAACTTGGGTTGCTACTTCTGAATTTCTTCTCCCATGTTCCCCAAACACCTGATGGAACGGGCTTCCTAAAATTCCCACCCAGTCATGACACTGGTCTACTGAACTGCTTTATTCACTTCCCTTGGCCTCCTGGGGAAATGTAAACTCCTCGGCAGGACACGGGGCATTTTGTGGCCTTCCTCCTTTTCTGTTCCTCTCATCTGCAGGTACTGTGGTGCCGAGAGAGCTTTCATCTAAATCCATCTTAACCCACATGCAGAGTGCCTAGTGCTTCAGGGTCTGGACCAATGAAAATGTTCTTTGCTCCATCTAGAAAGTTCTAGGTGGAGTTCTCTCCCACCTGGGAAATCCCAGCTCCTTCTTTAAAACTGTGCTGAAGGTCCTCTCCCAGGAGTCCCTGCCTCACCATCTCCCTGCAAAAGCATTTCGAATTCCCACAGTCTTCCTAACATAGTGTTAGTGGAGAACATTATAGGAGGCACCCAAACAAAACATTCATTAAAATATATCTCTGCCCCTTATATTTTGGGTTCTTCAGCCTAGAAATTGGGCTTTATGTTCTTATTGTCAATAGCTGGAATTACCATATATTTAGCATATTTTGTTCAAACAATTGAACAGTTAGAATGAAAGATGATATGCTATTCCTCTATTCACTAAGTTGAAAATGCTTCAAGGACCAAAAAAATACACAAATAAATTATAAAAACACACATTTTCTATAACCCTAACATCATTATGATCCAAATAAACAATAATGTTATGAAATTGACTACTACATTATTTTTATTAGGTCTGGATTACTACTAAAGTAATTAGTGTGCAGAAAAGTTAATTAACTTTTAATGATACCACAGAATTTAAAAATGGAATTGAGATTTGGATTCAAACATGTTTTTTCCCCAGTGTTTTGTTTTTTTTTTTTTTGTAAATATTAATGAGGTATTTTCTGTTCTCTTTCCTACTTTTGCCTTGTCTGGTTCCAATGGCCCTTTCTATTTAATGTCTTCCTCTATTTCTGAAAGTGACAGATTAAATTACAGGTTTATTATTCATAACTTTATTCCTGTCAATATTTGAATCACCATAGTGATACCTTATGTCATCCTGGGAGTAGTTGAAACTCATTTAACAATATAATAAGAAATATTTTATAGTGCACTAATATGTACATGCCTTATTTCCTTGAAATATTGGGATCTTGTATACACAATTTGCTAGACATTCTAAGCACTGTGGCTTGGAGTTTCAGCATACATTCTGCCAAGACAATAATGTGAGTAACCAAACCCCATTTTTCTTTACCTAATATAAAATAAATATCTGAATGAAAACATACCTAACTCTTAAAGAATTGGGTGTTAGATGTTGTATTCACTATGGACTTGTGCATTTTAACAGAGTAATGTCATAGAAGAGGAAATCTTCACTGAGAAAATATGTTTTAAAAGGAAAAAACGTTAAGCCATTGATGATAGAGATAATGTTTGGTGTAGAGAAGCTGAAGCAGCTATTTTAGTCCAGGGATATTTTGAGTTTTTAATTTTACACAGTTATTTTGAAGTAGAGACCATTTTAGGAGGCACCCAAAGAAGCAATTCATCTTCAGTTTTTAAAAGTCAGGAGATATGTGTCTGGTGTCTATTCCATGCCCGCCACAGGCTGCATCCTGTCCTTGGCTGTCACCCCTGTCCCGGGGACCTGCGATGATGGGGAGAGACCGTGAGCAATGAGGTGGGCCTGTGGCTCCGTTCCGGGATGATATAAAACTGAGGATTAGTAGGAGACAGTAATAGGGTCAGAATTTGTTCCTAAACAAATTTTCCTTGAGATTTAGTAGGTTGCAAGCACTGTCCTAAATAGAGGCATATAGGAATAAAGACACTAGAGTTAAAGTTTAGTGGCAAATGCATCCTTCAACAAGCCATTCAAATAATGTTTGAGTGTCAAGAAAGAAAATTATAACAAAAGAATCTAATCTAGAGGTCAGAGGAAGTATCCTTAAAAATTAACATTCAGGTAGGGTATGGTTTAATTTTAAGAGTCAGAGCTATCTGTCCCTCAAACGGCACACCGATGGAAAACTGTAGATTCACATTTTGGTAAAGTTGTTTTGATCTGACTGCATCAACATATAGATGTGTCAAAGTTCCCAATATTGGACATGAGTTCTAGGCCCGTTGATGACTACAAAGCATTTGGATAATTTGTTTATATATTGCCTTTAAATATGGTTCACAGAAGTTGTAGGTTTGTTGAACCATCTGGAAGCTCAGCATTCAACTAAATTTGTGCACCCGTTTTTCTTAGGTGAAGGTCAAGCACATGAAAAGATCTGGAGAAACCACTTTCATAGTATTCTAAAAATGTCATCAATTCTGAAAATAACAGTTATAATTCAAGACCACGTGAATTAGGGGGCAAATCTCTGTGGGGTGTGTGTATCTATCCAGGAAACATGATTATTCGTTGACATCTGTCACTGACTAGCAGACTGTACATACGTGGCGGTGGTTAGAACTCGGTGCTGTGGGCATAAAGTGACACCTACTCAGATCCTTTCAACTATTGTTTTAAAGCTTGTGCTTCACCAAAGGATAACTAGTGGTTCAGGTGGACTATCTCAGCTCAGGGAATTTGGTCAAAATCCTGCTCCATTCCTTCACATGAGGCGTAAGGGAACCTTTCGATTTCCACCCATGACATGGGAAGGACAGGCTCAAACTCACTGATTTACTGTGACAAGATTTAGATACAATGCAGACAAAATTTGGGGCACATTATACGGCATGTGTTTTTTTAATAATCATTTGGTGCTACCATTGTATGAGTCTGTGGATTCAGTGTAAATATTTGAATCTTCAGAGCATTTGAACATGAAGCATAGTTAGATCTGTCTCCAGGGCAGGACAAAACAGTTCTGTGGCTGCCTTTAGTCACAAGCTAAATACAACCTGCCAATCCCTTATTTTGATTGATTATTCATTGGAGTGATTGGTCTGTCTTGTACTTCTCTTTTTGGAATCTATCAATCAAGATTACTTGGTAGTTGTCATGGCCATCTAGGACACAGTGGTAGGGGAGAGGAAATGTGAGGACAGCAACTTATTTCTTTCCCCTATGAAGAGCCTTTCACCACCCTTTGCCATATTTTGTTTTTTCGGATTGTACCATTATTAAAAACACAACTCACCTAGCATTTTACCCAGTGCAAAGAAAATCTGCTACTCTGTTTAGTGTTGCTTCTCCAGATCCTCCACCTGCAATAAGCTTTCTTTATTTAAACTCTATATCATACTTTTCTGTAGACTGTGGCCCAGCAGTTATTATATATTTTTGTTATTATTTACAGTTTCATGTTGGTGTGTTAATATTTTAGGTGGTTATTTTACTGTATGTAACTAAATAATTTACTATCCTGGATCTGAGTTTGTGCTTTGTACAGTGCATATCATTAGTATTTTGGAATCAATATAGATTTAATGAATATAGATTGATGACCAAAGAAATGGAGAGAAATAAATACTTTGAAAACTTTAAAAAGGAATGACAACTATTTTCATTAAATGGTGTTCTAACTATGGTCATTCATTGCACCATGAGGTTTCAATAACAGACCACATGCATGATGGTGGTCCCACAACTTATGGCACTTAGTGACATTGTAGCTGTTTTAGATTGTGTGAGTATACTCTGATGTTTGTACCAAGACAAAAACCACCTAATGCTGCATTTCTCCATCCTTAAGTGACACCTGAGTCTATTTAAGACAGTTTGTAACCCTTGTTCTATTCATTCAAGTTTCAATATATTAGAATTGTAAGTCACACATAAAATGAATAAGAAAAAGTATCACTTGCTAGTGAAAATATAGAAACAGCTTTTTATCACACTATAAGATAAATGAAAATATGCATATAAACCCCAACACTCTAAGGTTTTTATGTTAAAAGCTGAATTACAATAAGCCTCACTCAAGTCTGTCCATTACTAACAGCCTGAATAAATGAGAGCAGCCTGCAGCATGTGTTTGGGGAGTCTAGTCACACATCAATCCTTGGATGACACTGAGAATCCAGAAGCTGTTGTGTAACTGGGCTTATAAAGCTCAGCTGCCAGATGTCACCTAGGAGCTCAAGGGACAGAGTTGTAAGATCTGCTTATTGCACTTTATGGGTTAATAAAATTCTAAAGAAGACTACTTGGCTATTTCATAATTTTTTTGCAGTATAATTTTAGAAGTGGCTCTTCCTGAATGATAAATGTAAGTAAATAAAATATGAAGTGTTTACATTGCCCCCCAAAGAAATTTGATACTTATGAGTAAAATGCAAATTATTTTAATTACAGACCTGAGACTTATTAACTTTTGCAAACAATAATGTTCTCTCCTAAAAATATTTTTTAAGTCATATTCAAATTTCTAGAATGCTGTGAAAGAAATGCTTACAAATTTCAGGGACGAAGATTCGATTTTGCTTCCTAGGAATTCTGTATGAAATTTTAAGAATTAGGAAATTGAAGAATCAGCAGGAATTTTAAAGCTATCTAGTTCATCCATCAGTTATTCTTTTACTCATGTGCCAAGCACTAGAGGCAACACATGAAGTTCAGACCTGTTTGTCTCTTACTTGGGGCATTTTAGTACTAAGACATGCTACGGCATAATAGAGACATAATAGAGGTAAGCTGACCATTTTCAGGAGGTCAACAGCCCTTGAGCACAGATTAGATTACAAAATCAACAGCACATTCAAAAGGTAACACAACGCTGCCTTGAGGCACTTAAAAGACCTCACCAGGACAGAGGCTAGAAAGGACCCTCCAGGCTGAGGACCAGAGTGCTCGAAGACAGAAATACTACTCCTGCTTTTCCATCAGAGACATTGCCAGTGATAAGTGAGGTCGAAATAAAACCTATGGATGGAGACATGATGAGAGAGATGCTTGAAAATCTTACCAAGGATGTATGTCAGCATTTAGTATGATGCATAATTTAGTCTTGAAACAATGAAAACCAGCAAAATGCTTTACGCACGAAAATAATCAAATTTGAGACACAGAAACACCACTGGATCATAAGATGGAAAGTAAATTGGGACAGATTGGAATTATTGATAAGTTGAGAAGCTGCGAAATATGCTAAGGTGAATTAATATGAGCACCAGAGCCCTCACTGGATGTGATCAGGGAGAAAGAGCTTTGAGGTCTATGTAGATGTTGAAATTTATGGTACCTTCTGTCTGATTGTGTGTGAGGCAGAGACAGTGAGTTATTTTGGTACATCTTTGGCCTGAGGTACCTCTGAAATATAGAAGCAGAGCAACCCAGTATCCTTTATTATTTGACAGACCACAGTGTAATTCTGGGAAGCAATAGATCCTTTTAATTCATTGTTCTGGCTCCACTTGTTGAATAGAAATTGAAATTATAAGAAAGCTGTGGTCTGTGGAATCAGATGTGTTAGTCACTGGCATGGAGGTGGTGGTAAAAATCACGGGTGTGATGACATTGCTCAGCAAAGAAATATCAAGAAAGATAAAGACAGAACATTTGAGTAGGTGTGCTGGCAAGGGATGAGGCAAGCTTCTGTTTGAGGAGCCTAAAATAAACCTTGGAATGCGTGGCCAGCAGCCCAAAAGGAGCCTAGTGTCAGGGGTGGGGTCTCAGACTCCATGGGAAGACAGACTGAAGTCAAATTAGTAGATGATGTGCAAGGTGGAATTCCATTATCCAAGATTTTACAATTAGAAGGAATAATTGATAACCCTATCAGGTACAATTTTCCTGCCGCAGTAAGATCAGAATTGAAACTGTAGAGAACTAACTAGGAGATAAAAACTGAATAGCTGCCGCATATAAGCATAGAATAATCTTTCAAGAACCTTGCTTGTGAAAAGAATTTTATGACTGCAGGATCTAGAAAGAGTAGGTGGTAAATCTGAGGGACAAAGTCAATGGGGGTATTTTTAAAGATCATTTTAATGTTTTTGGACATTTCTTGCAAGACTCGATTCTGGTAACCAACCCTGAGACAGCTTTTCTTCTGCTTTGCCTCTCTCTGGAGAATTCCACCCCCTACCACCCATGCTCCTGCCAAATCAAGAGCTGCTCCTTCAAAAGTCTGCCCTGTCTTGTGTGGTACTTCTGCTGGTTGAGGCGTTGTGAGCCAACCCTCAGCCCTTACATTTGTTATTACTTCTTACTTGTTGCTGGGGTGCACCAGATCCCTTGAGTGGCCAACAAAGGGGCTGCTACAGCGGCTCTCTGAAACACACGTGTTATCACGGATGCGAGAATTCAGATCCACCTGCCGGTGGCAGCATCGCCATTGGTTTGGACTCTGTCCGTGGTGCTGAACGTGTTCACGCTCCCTCCATGCCTGCTCCCAGCCCAGCGGCCTGTCCCTGCTCTCCCAAGCCTGCACCTATGTGGCACTGGTGCCCTTGTCTCTTGTGAGGTTTCTTTCCACCTGTGATGCTGTGATCCCGCTTGTGTGGATGACCCACCACACTCTGTGGTGATAAAACCATAGGAATTGGAGCATTTTAAAATTTCAGCCACCTGTGTACAACTGGCAACAGAATTGAGTCAATCTCAGAGGCTCATACTGTGATCTCTCCTACATCACCTTCTCTTATTTGTATAACCAAGGTTCTCTCTGTGTGGGTAAAGCCTATCATTTCCCTTCTATGGATATGCTGGAAATATGTTCAGAAGTATCTTCGCCTCCCTGAACCAATCCCAGGTGACACAGTATCATCTTGTACTAGAATGCAACGATGCTCCTGCTTACCTATGGGTGTGTGGCTTTAAAGCTACTCCACTCCCATGTGCTGTGACCTGGCAGCAAGACCAGTGCTGACTCACACCCTTAGCCTAGAGCGCCAAGGGGCCACTGGCCCTCCCTCAGCCTGAGAGCTGCCTCACTAACCTGGTGTGCATCCCTACAGTTCTTGTGGTCTTTATTGTACCATACTCTTTCAGACTGTGTTTTGGTAATGGAGCAAATAATTTATTTTTATTCCAAAATGTAAACAACCAGGTTAAAGAGAACTTAGAACTACTTTAGCAGCTAACATATGACTTGGATGTTAAAATATATAGTTAAATTTCACAAGCATGTCAGGTTGAGGGTCCTGCAGTTGTGAGCCTATGGTGACAGAAAGACAGATAGTGACGATAAATAATGTCACCATAAGATTTAATAACTAGAAGGAATGTCTTGGACATTTTCAGCCCTTTAAGTACTTCCACAAAAAGGTGAGAATTATGGGCTGGGATTGTGGCTCTGTGGTAGAATGCTTGAATAGCATGTGTGAAGCACTGGGTTTGATTCTCAGTACTACATATAAATAAATGCATAAAACAAAGGTCCATCAATATCTAAAAAAAGGTTGAGAATCAGCTTGTCAAATTCTGTTAAAGATAATCACTATTGTTATTTTACTCTGTAGAATTCTTGAAGAAAGTTACTACTTTTATTATGTTGAGTTTTATTTTTTGTGAATAAGGTATATGGTATCACTTGACTTTTTAAAAAGATCTTATGTAATATCTGACTATCATTCAGTTTTAAGTCTTTTTACAACTTCTGAAGCATTTTAAATATAATGATTTTATTTTTCAATTTCTAAGTGTAATTCATGTATGTTTTTTGGGGGGAGGAGGTACCAGGGATTGAACTTAGGAGCACTCAACCACTGAGCCACATCCCCAGCCCTATTTTGTATTTTGTTTAGAGACAGGGTCTCATTGAGTTGCTTAGCACCTCACTTTTGCTGAGGCTACCTTTGAACTTGCCATCCTCCTGCCTCAGTCTCCGGAGCTGCTGGGATTACAGGTGTGTGCCACTGTGCCCAGCAAAATTCATGTATTTTTGTGACTAACTTCTAACTTCAGTGGTGTGATCAGGGAATCATGGAGTATTCTTTGTTTTCATCTTATGTGGTTACTGGTCTGCATTAGTAAACTTTCAGATCATTTTTACTCTTTTTGAATTACACTCTTAAGATTTCCTTTAGGATGGGTTTCTTGGAAATAGAATCTTTCAATACCCACTTCGTCCCTAAGTGTCTTCATTTGTCCTTCAGCCTACACAATTCCGGCTTGACAGGTGTTTTTCTCCTAGTTTGAGAGATACTCAACAGTCTATTGGCTTGTTTTTGCTGTTGAAGCATCTGCCGCCATCTTGACATTTCCCTTCCTTGATTTACCCTTCTGTCCCCTCAAGATTTTATCTTTATCTTTTGTGTTTACCAATTTCATTGCTATGTATCTAGGTATGAGTGTAGTTCTGTTTATTGTGTGTGTGTGTGTGTGTGTGTGTGTGTGTGTGTGTAGAACATTTTGCCTTCTTGGTCACTGACTTTATATTTTTATTCAGTTCTGAAAAATGTGTACTTACTATTCCTTAAATATTACAAATATTTGATTATATTATTTATAAATATTTGTATGATAATTACACTTTACATATTTTTATAGTTTCTTATTGTATATTTATCTTAGCAAATATCTTTCTCACAAAATGTTGCATTTATTCTAGAAGGTATTCTATATTTGATCATTGCAAAGTCCAAGGTCTGTTATATGCTATTTTCGTTTGCTATCAAATTGTGTTACTTTTCCTTTTTGTGAGCTCTTGTCTTTTTCTCTTTCAAGCTACTGCCTTTATGCAGACTAATTTTGGGAAACTTTTCTCCAAAGATGGCTTGTTCCACCTCTGCTTATTTTCTTACAGCAGCAAATGATAATTTCTTCAAAAAATTTGGTGCAGAAAATATCTCCAAACTCAGCTTCGCTTCTAGGTTTTTTTCAAAGTTAAAAATTCCCAGATACTGTTTTTGCTTTGCTTTATTTGTTTTTGATTTTGTATACCAGGGATTTAACTGGGGGGTGGGGAGGGTTTCCACTGAGTTACACCCCCAGCCCTTTTTATTTTTTTTTTTTTAATTTTGAGACAGGGTCTTACTAAGTTGCTGAGGATGAACTTGAACTTGCAGTCCTCAGCCTCTCAAATTTCCTCCTGCTTTGGACCTGACTCTTTGCCTTGGATTTCATGTGCTTCTCCCCCAACTACTGCAGGTCCCTCTAGCCCAGGTACCAGGATGCTCAGCTCATGGATATACAGGTGTCTGCGTCTGGGTGTCTTCCTGCCTCTAGTGAGAACAGGAAGCTTGTCAAGGGACTGTTGCTGGGGAAGTGTGTGTGTGTGTGTGTGTGTGTGTGTGTGTGTGTATGTGGTATGCATGCCTATTGCTTCTCAGAACGCCTAGACACTCATTTTATAAGAAGTTCTCTTTTGGTTGCAAAGAATTAATTTACTTGTGTGTATCAAACAGAAAAAAAATATGAGAAACATACAATTCTTTGATTGGAAGACTAAACATTTACAGATGTTAAAAGGTTACAATTATATCATCAACCTAAAACTGAGAAAAAGCACTCTATATTGCCAAACAGTTATCTGGGTGGCCTGGAACCAACCTAGGTCTTCTGTTTTGTCACTTGTAGGTCTCACAAATTACTGTAGCATGTGCTGGAGATGAAAATTCCAGGAGGAAGGAGGCAAGGAGGGACTGATCAGGACAGCCCAGGCTGCCACAGTCCCCTAGAAACAGGGTATACTTCATTGCTTTAGCCCAGCATGTCACTTGGTCCCTGTGGCACAACACCCAGGGTGAGATGCCGTCTGAGTGGGACATGCAGAGGGAAGCTTCCCACCTGCCCTGAATCCTGGCTTCTCTTCCCCCTTACTCACTGTCCATAACAACACACCCTCCTCAGGTAACCTGTCCCGTGTGAATGCTCTGTTCTCACTGGCCTCGGACAGGTCGGTGACCACAGCAGTCAGCCTGCTTCCCAGATGGGTAGAAATACAGTCTATAGTCCATATATAGACTACAGCCATCGAAGGAAAAGGAGAATACAAACAACTTAATGAAGGCAGGAGAGAGAAAAAATGAAAAGAAAAAGGATTGTAGGAAGAAAGCACAGAGTTTGAGGGTAAAAATGGTGAATAACTATAAGCAGAGTAAATTTACTAGTTAAAAAAAATACAAGAGAAATAGTACCTAGTACTCATAAAAACACACCTTAAATTAAATACACATACAAATGTGCAAGAAGGTTGAGAATTAAGAAATATAAAGAGACGGAGAGGCATTGACTAAAAGAAATCTGTTACAAGTAAAATCAAAATCAGATCAGCCAGACATGATGGTGCATGCCTACAATCCTTTTAGCAGAGGAGGCTGAGGCAGGAGAATCACAGTTTTGTGACCAGCCTCTGCAAATTGGTAAGAACTGTCTCAAAATTTTTAAAAATAATAAAAATAAGGGCTGTGGGTATAGCTCAGTGGTACAGTGCTTGCCTCGAATGGGAGAGGCTGTGTATTTCATCCCAGCACTGCAAAAATCAAATGAACAACTAAATAAAAATAAAATACTGGGGCTGTACTAAAGTGGTGAAGCACCCCAGAGTTCAGTTTCCAGCACAAAGAAAAGAAAAAGAAAAATGTTAATATCAGATGAATTAGATCTTAGGGAAAAAGTCATTAATATAATGGAAGGAGTGAATGTGTAATGGTGACAAGAAAATTTTCAAATTAAAAACAATAAGTTGTTAAGTACCGAAAAAGTTGCCTTTAAATTTATTAATTGAAAGTAGATATTAAAAAGAACAGTCAAAGCACAAGGGTCCTGGGTTATTAGTCACTGAAGTATAGTTAGTGTTTTGCTCAAAATCAACATATAAATGAACTGGGAAAGGAAATGGATATTAGATCTAATAATAATGTTTACAAGTCTGCATCAATAAAGCACATAAATGATTTTCAATAACACAAAGCATTTACAAAATGTTACCATATATCACAAAAATCTGAATACTTATTAAAGTAATAGTTGTATGAATTACATTTAATTTAATTAAACAGGATCAATAAAAAGATTATTTAAAATCATGAATGTTTATAAACAGGATAAAAATGATAAAATAGAATTTTATGCTAATGAAAATATGAACAAAGATTTGTGTAAAAACTCTTTTGGCTCAATCTCAAAGTAGTTGAGAAACAATTACTGAAAAATAAGCAAAAATAGTTAAGATTTAAGCGTTATCTCAAGAAGTGAGAAAATAATAATAGACTATTTTTTTTAATTAGAAGTTTGGGAAACAAATATTAGGACAAAAGTTAAGGAAATAAAACAAGTTAGAGTATTAAAGGAAGCATAACTTTTTGAAAACAATCTAAAAATTATTCATGAAATAAAACAAGGCAAGAATAAATAAGAGTGAAATTAGAACATGTGAATAGAGTAAAGGGGAAGTAAGTATAAACAATTCTGTCAATATATTTGAAAGGTTAAATAAAATAAATCAATGTTTAGAAAAAATAAATAAAAATCCCCTCGAATCACTCTCAGGGGAAGAGGAAGTCTGCAGCTGCTATGCATTGGGCAGGTGGGGAGCAGGGACACTGCAGGTGACTTGGGAATCCCTGGGCAGGCCCTGAGGTGCCCCTCCCAACCAGGCTTTGCGTTGCCCTCTGACCTTTTCCTTTGGTTCCTGCCCTGTCTTCCTTGGGATCAGCCCTTGACGGCCTCATACCGCAGCATCGCATCCTAAATTGTGACAGTTGATTTTATCTCCCTTCATTTAGGATCTCTTTCCATGTCTAGGTTGACTGTGACTCAACGGCTTAGAGGCTCCACAGCCGCATTTGACAACACTTCTCATTCTATTTTTCTAAACTTAAGAGAAACTTCATGTTTAATCTCACATCTCCTTTATGGCAATTCGAGTGGCTTTCCCAGTCTCAAGAAATCAAATGAGTGTCTGTGCTGACAACCTCAGCAGCCCATGAGTATTTCCCAGGACATTTTTATTGTCCAGAAGGGAACTCTAGCTCACGTGTACCAAGTATCCACGGCCATATAATTATATGTTCTATTTGAGGTCATAATTCTAATGTTCAGGCTCCTGAAAATTTTACAAGGGAAACATGTGGACAGTAGCATGCCCTGGAAAGATAACGAGCAACGATGTGACAAGCAGCCACGTTCCGGGCGGGCGTGTGTGCGTTCAGCTCTCTAAGGAGTATTTAATGAGTACACAGGGCATGCAAGGAACTGAGAATTGTATTTACTGACAGTAAAACAAATAGACAAGAGAAAAAAAAAACCTCCATTTCCACCACGTGTGGTTCATCTATTCGTGTTTTGGAGAAGCAGGCGTGACCCCCTGAGAACACAATGCTAGGAATCGCCCTTGAAGTTGTACAGCTAAGTCAAGCTCCGTTCAGGCAGAATGCCTTCCCTGGGGCAGTCAGTATCACAAACCCACCCAGGTGCAGACAAGGGAACTTCCACTGCCCAGGATGCTGTGCGTCAGGAGTTGTCAAGCTCCTCTTCAGGGAAAGGCCAGGTAGTCAATGTTTTCCCTTTGGGCAGCACCATCTTTGGCAGCCACTTCGCCCCACCAGGACAGCAGGAGAGCAGGAATGGGGGGCAGGGTGTGGATGTGTTGCAGTAAAACCATCGATGGACGCGGACATTTGAATTTCATACCTTCTCATAATGTCACAGAATGTTATTTATCACACAATATTCTTTCCCTGACTTAAAAAAAAAAAAAAAATCTGCCCCCAAATGCAAAACTGTTTTTAGCGAATGAGTTCGACAGAATCAGGGGAGCAGGTCTAGTGTGCCAGGCCTGCTCTCAGGGTCCTCTCTCCCCACGCTCCCATCTGCTGGACTGCCCCTCCTCACGCTGCCCGGGCCACTCTGGCCTCACTGATGTCCAGTCCTTGACCAGCCTTGAGGTCTTTAAGCGTATTCTTCCTGGGACACTCTTCCTCTCCTCATCTCCAGCACTCCTCTCCCTCTCCTCTCCAGTCCCTGCAAGCATCACTGTATCTCAGAGGCCTTCTCGCCCCCGCCCAGCCCCATGGAGAAGAGCAGCCTGGTACCTGCTTCATCCTAGTTAACTTCCCAGGTAGCATTCGTCACTTATTGTTGGATGACATTTTAGGTGTTTTTATATAATCTCTTATTGCTATAGTATTAAGGCCATGAAGTTAGGAACTTTTAAAAAAATATTGCTTTCTCAGTATTTAGAACTTACAGAACACTCAGTAAATACTTATTTATAACAGGTGGCTAGGAAGGACACTAAGGAAGACATTAAATCCGCTATGAGAGGAGACACAGGAAGCTTTTTGTGTTATGCATCTATTGTGAAAGTCAAGTACCCTGTTAAGAAACCCAAAAGTACAGAAATGTATGAAGAAAAATTTAAAATCCCTCAGGCTCCCTGTACCTCCACCCCTTGAGGCATCGAAAACAATCTGCTCAGTAAATACTCACTCTGTTCTTTATGCTCAATATAGATGAGAACAAGACAAACATGCACCCCTATAAGTAGTCCCTCCTCCTTTCTGCTTGTGTCTTTTGCGGGGTGGAATTGGAGAATTTATTGCTACTGCTACTGTTGTGTTCTTGTTCTTACAGAAATGTGATTATATATGCAAATTTAATAATTTATAAATAAGCTTACAGAACAGTACCTCCCCAAAGCTGCGTTTTCAACTTTGATTCTTATGACAGTCCATGCTGTTTTGGTAACAGTAGTGCAATTATTATATTTTACAGGTACAAGATGCACAAAAGCTCAGGAATAAAAGAATGGCATTCTCTTTTAAACCTAAAACAGTTTTCTTCACTCTGAGCTCACAGTTTCACTTGGAAGTAGAAAACTTAATCTTACACAGTGAATTTTCTTTCTTCTCCTTTCTGAAAGTCAGATTGGAGATGTAATCATGTGAATTCTTTGAACGCCCCCTCTGCAATGGCTCCTGTGTCTGCTCTGCCACTCCAGTCCTGGGAGGTGGCTGGGGCAGTAGTGTTCCTTCCTCCTCCTCACCTGTGCTGTCCGTGTAGTCTCACCTGAGGTTTTACTGTGCCCAGTGCTTGCTCTCCCAGGTGGCACGTTGGGCATTCTGCAGCTCCTGGCTTGGTGAGCCCAAGGCAATCAGGCCTGGCCCCACCCACCTGCCCACCTTCTCGCCAGCTGTCCTTCTGGGGCCCACCTCTTCCCACTCCCTCCAGCCTCCAATGTGGAGCCTCGGTCAAGTACCAGATAGTTTCTGCCCTCCCTTGGTAGTCACAGGTCACACTCAGATTCCCTTCCTGCGGCGAGGAGAAGTCAGGGATGGTCTCACAGACCCCTCCTCCTGGTTGCTTCTAGTGCCAGGTACCTGTGACACCAGAGCTGTCCTGGGAATGTCCCTCATACATCAGACCCGGAGGAGACAGGACGCCAGCTTCTCTGCTCCCCATGCCCACCTTCCTGGAGAGAGTTCAGAGAGCTAACAGGAAGTGACAAGGGAAAGGGGCGCATGCTCCAGGTGAGCAGCGAGGGGCGTGGCCCACATTCGCTCCTCCCTTGCCTGTTGCAGTTCATTTACATTAAATTTTAAAAGGGCACTCGAAGAGCAGAGTGTGGGTTTGATAATAAGTTTAACTGCACTCAAAGTCCATCTTTGCCTCTTCATCAATTTTCTCAGTCACTCGACTTCTCCTTTCCTTCAACTTTTAAAAAATTGGCGTGGCAGCAAATTTTGCAGTAGTTATTATTTTGAAGATTGAGACCATCAGTGTTGAAATTTCCAGAATAGGGCATGGCCGGCCCATAGAAAGGGCTTACTAAATACTGCACGCCATCAGGAGAGAATTCCTACCCTTTAATCTATTTATATGAAGAAGAGGACATTCGGGGTAAAGAAAGCAATGTGTCGGAGACTGAGCTCCAGGAGACACAAGACAGGGCACTCAGGAAAGACCAGGATGGGATTTGTCAGTTAGGAGAAGCCACTCCCAGATCAGGAAGCTGAAGGGAGTGTAGGGCTGTTTCTCAGGCAACAGGTGAGCAGAAGAGATATGCAGGGGCAGGTCCTGGAGGCCACTTTGCTATCTGTGTTAGTCAGGGTTCTAAATAGAAGATAACCTATCTACCTCTATGAAGGATTTATCATGGGGAATTGGTTGCACAATTACATCTCACAATTTCATAGCTGAGAGGTCCCAAGATCTTCAGTCTGAAAGCTAGAGATCTAGAAAAGCCAATGGTATATTCTAGTACAAAAGCTGGCAGACTTAAGACCTAAGAAAATTCACTTGTTCAGTCTTGAGTCCGGTGTCAGAGAAGCCCCGTGCTAGCTCAAGCAGTCAAACAGCAGGTGTCCCTCGTATTCATTTGGCTCTGTTCAGGTCTTGCATTGCTTGCATGAGCTCACCACACTGGAAGGGGCCATCTGCTTTTCTGTCTCCTAGTTCAATGTTAATGTCCTCCAGAAACACTCTCACAGACACGCCCAAGAGAACCTCAGGCCAAACGTGGAGTGCCCCCAGTGGCTCCGTCAAGGTGGTGTACCAAAGCAACCCAAAGGCCTTCCTACTCATTTTCAAAGCTGTGGCTACGAGGCAGCTCTACAGTAGGAGAGTGCATAGATAGGGTTGGCAGAGAGGGCAGAATCCTCTCCTGTGGCTAGGTGAGGGTGGCAAAGGGGAGTGCAGGCAGTGTTTTCTGTGGTTGGTTTTTCTTTCCAAGTTGACATATTTTCAACATGCGAATCTTCTGGTGTAGTTGCTCTAGATTGGTATGTGTCACAGTGACTTCACATAACAAAGTAATCTGCACACATTTATTGTTGGTCTTTTCTAAAACATAAAAACATAAAACTCATTTATTGTACTCTCACTGTCCAGATGTAAATTAAATGAACATTAAGGAACTATCCAAAAAGCCTCTCCAAAATGTTTTAGAGGAGCTTATAAGTTTAAATTGTTTAAGTTGCATAGCCCTAATGTGAAATATGTTCTTCACTTCTTTGGGATATAAAAATATATCTAGGCTTTTTGCAATCTCTGTCTGTCCTTGGAATCAAACCTGGTCTGAGTCTTCCAAACCTTGTGATTGTCCTATGTGATTCCTCACAATCCAGGCCACTGGGCCTGCTGCAGCATGCCATGCATAGGCTGGCCCCTTAGTCCCCCACCCTCTCTGAGCTGCACCAAGTATAGCCCTTCGCAGGAGTCTGAGGTGGAAAAGGTTTCTCTTGATTCTCACCAAAAATTCTTGGGGTTGACTTCTGCCTGCACCTTCCCATTATCACCTAAGAGAAATACTTGGCACTTGCAGCATTTGCCTGGAAATCTTTTGAGTGAAATGTACAAGTTCCTTGAGAGCATCTCCTCTCTTCCCTGTTACCCACGTGAACAATGCCACTGCTTGTGCTGGGTTCCAGAAGATTCTCTCACCTGATCTCCCAAAACGGATGAAAGTTTTCCCAAGGACTTCTGGCCTCACACCTTAACCAAATTGCCCTAAGGAAAGTAGAAGGTGCGCCTATTCTCTCTTCCTTGTTGCATCTACAACTGGTTCCTAGAGTCTCTGGTGTCCCTTGCTTCTGCCTGAACTACATCCTTCAGAAATTCCCTCTGTGGAAGCCGACTCTGCACAGGTAGCCTGAAACCATCTTTTTTTATTTTTTATTTTATTTTATTTTTTTATTCTTGCAAGGGTCTAGCTTGGGTGCTGAAGTCCAGGGTGGCACCTACTTCCTCCCAGCTGAATGATCAGTCTGGCGTCTTCTGGATCCCGTGGAATTCGGGTATCCATCCAATCACTGCTCCTGGAGAGAAACGGTGCTGCTTTTTCTCTGGATTTTCTCTTTCTCAGCGGTTTGAAAACTCAGCCATTATCTCTTTATATCTTATGCCCCCCCCCCCATTTTCTTTCTTTTTCTAGAAATCTGATAAGACCACCATCCCTTACTCGGTCCTGTCTTTTAACTTCTCTTATGTTTTCCTCATTTTATCTCTTTGCACTATTCATGGAGAATTTCTTCTGATGACTTCGAATGCATTAATTCTAATCTGCTGCCAATCCATGTATAGAGTTGGTAACTTCAGTTATTGTGATTTACTGACCTGATTTTTTTTTTTTTTTTTTTTTTGAGTATAGGATTCCTTTTGGTTATTTCCTATTTCCTGCAGGCACTTTTAATCTCGTTTGTCATTTCTTCAGATACTATGCACACAGTGATTGTATAACCTGTAAGTGGGAGTCGTGGTACCTGGAGCCCTCACAGGCCCCTTACTGCTGGGTTTTCACTGTCTTTCCTCCAGGTTTTTTTTCTCCTCTGTGGTTTACTTTTAAATATAAACAACCTCATGTTTTTGAGAAAATTGTGGGAACTGCTGGGGTCCTAGAATAAAGTTATGTTCTTGCAGAAAATAGGTGCATTTGCTTTTACCTAAAACTACCCCTTCACAGCCATTGGAACCTAAACATGTGGTCTAAGGTATTTTGATAATCCAGGTAATGTTATTTGGGCTGCAAATCTACTAGCATGAAAAAGTGATGTTGAAACCCCTCGTACAAATTTTCATCTCTTACTGCTCAACAGGAAGTCATATTTCTTTTCTTTCTACTTTGTTTATTTATTTGTTATTTCCTCTGAGGGCAGGGTAGGAAGTGGGTTCCCTCAGTTCATCTGGGTTCCCTCAGTTCATCCCACACAAGAGGTGGTGTTGCCTCCTGAAGCAATGGCCGCTTGGAGCAACGAAGCCGCGGGAAGAAGTTCAGAGGCGAACTGGAAACAAACAGGCTTTTTATTTTGATAACTTCTCTCTCTGGCTCTAACAACGACTTTAACATGCACCACACACCACCAAAAAACCCACACACCAAAATGCGCTGACCCGATCAGCAATCTCGGCCCAAGTCTCTCGAGATCCCAGGCCAAATCTCGTGAGACTACAGAAGGCGGCAATGCCCAAACATCTCCATGGCCCATAGTCAACCGCAATCTTAGCCATCTCTCCAAACAGGGCTCCTGCAAGGTGGTGCATTGCTGATTCCAGATTCGCGGAGGGTGGGTATCCTGTCAGACTTCTAGCCTTGCTTAGACCCCACACTTGGCCTTCCACCACAGGTATGTGAGGTCCTAAAACCAAATAGTAGCAAGATGGTACCCAAACCATTTCTGCATCTGTTATTTCACTATTGTATGATAAAGCCCCAGAAACGGAATTGGTAGAGCAAAGGTTAAACTCATTTTTAATCTCTGTCGTCTTGACTTCCAGAGAGTTGTTATTAATTGTTACTGCTATCAACTTGATAGCAATACTTAATTTTCCTATTTCTCATTCTTGGTATTCATTTTTATCAATTGCTAAATTGAGATACAAAACATGGTATTGAATTACGTTTGTCAATGCTCATTAAATAGGTTTTGCATGAGATTTGTAGGATTGTAGGTTTTTGGCTATTTCTGTCCCATTTTAGAGCTTTTTCTTACTCTTTTATTAAAATGTTTATTTGTAAAAACACATATAAGATTTAGATACTGAAAATCTAGCATACTTTCCCCTTCTTTGAAACCACTTACTGTGAGCTATGAATTTGAATTACTTGTGTTTCTGTTTTGATGTTCCTGTTCTCGAAGGTGCTTGCCTCCAATACATGAATTGGAAGAGCAGTTGTTAAAGTTTTTTTCACCTCGTCTTACATTTTGAGATCATATTTTGCTTTTGGTTATTACACATTCAATTAAGTTATTTAAAGGTATAGGTACAAATAGGGGTTTGTTTCCTGCGTCTGAAAGCACACACACATATAGGTACACACTTGACATATTGACTTAACTGTGGCAAAGTAAATATTATACTTTTAATAGCAAATAACCTGTCAAGGTAAAGAATGATGAAGCAGAAGGTTTGGACTTCAAATCAACACACTTGAATGTATACTTGAAGTTTATTTATTTTTAAATATTTTGTTTGGGTAAGAGATTTGAATCAGAAAATAATGACATTTAGTTGGCTAGTATACAACACTGGCTCCAGGGGTGTTTCCCTCAAAAGGAGACTCAAGCCCCTTCTGATGGGGTGGAGAACAAGACGGGCTATATATCACCAAAGTCAATCTGCCCGTGGGTCCAATATTAATATATTTGCACAGTTTTAGCTACACATCTGAATTTTCTTTTTACCAATTCTATCTCTGCTTCTGATTCTTCCAGAGTTCCGAGTTGTGGCATCCTAGTGATTATTAGTGAGGAACTTACCTGTCGTCCTTCTGCATTTATCATTTCACTGCTTTTTTGCCAACAGACCCTCTTCTCCCCTCCTGGCACACTCTGCCCTCCTCTCTGTACACCTTCATGAATAGCCCTGCACGTGCTTTTGCTTTGTTGTTTGTACTTTCTTTAAAGCTTTTCATAGTTCCCTTGACCTGGTGTAGTGAACCAAATGGCAAGGAGGGCCGTGGCTTTGAATCCGTGTCCCGAGGAGTCTGTTTCCTTGTCTTGCTCTGCAGCTTTCTTGGTGACACGTGGTATGGTGGGATGAGAATTCTGTGGCTCCCTGGGAGACAGGGGGCTTTGTCTGGAAAACTCCCTTTGATGCACACTCCAGCGTGGGTCCCCTGGGGCGGTCTGGAGTTCGGGGGACCCAGGGACCATTCTGCCTGTTCTCAGTGTATCCCCTCACCCGCTGGCCCACCTCTAAATTCGAGGATTCCCGTGCAAGACCACAGAGGATATGACACCAAGGGGATCAGTCACAGCAGAAGGGATTTTCTTGGGCCTCTCTCCCTGGGCAACTTGACATGGACGTGTGCTGAGGGCTGCTGACCTCACGGACTGACCCTCGGTCACGTGTGACCTGAACTGCTCCGTGTGGAAAGAGCAGATCTACTTCCTGCTCACTTTCATCTTTATCAAATCTAAATTTCCCTCACTTTAGTAAAAGCCAATACAATAATTCTGTATTACACTTGTAATTAACATTGGGATTTATGTTTTAGATATACGAATTAAGGTCTGTAATACTAAATCCCTGTCACTTTCATTTTTACTTAAGTTTTATTTTATAAAATCACTATGGCTAGAAACTATGACTTTTATTATTGTGTGTCTATAAAATACGTTTTATTTTGTGTACATATGCATATGTAGTCGGATGTATACAATTTTGCCTTTATTTTAAATAGGAGTATACTGAGATGCTTTCAAAGGCCTTTTCAATTTATGTCTAAATGTGTGGGACTTTTACGAAATAGTGTTCTCAACATTTGAGAACTTTAGAAAAGCTGTTGTTACTTGACGGACTTTTCTTAAGATTCAGAGAGCAGGGGGTAGGTCACATTCTACTTCTGAGCCCCAGCACCATTCCTGAGGTATACGCCGCATGCGTGTACCGTCACACGCAGGCCACCCAAGAACCTGGATTTCCAGGCCTGTTGAATGAGGTGGATTTCTTCTAGGCTCTGTGACATTGATGACTCAAGGGACCCTTCTAGTCTTTATGTTTTTGACGTGCAAATGGAGATTAAAGGAGGCCGACTTCCAAGGATGTTGCTGAGTTTCTAGGTGATTCTGGCATTACATGCTGGGTACACACACACACACACACACACACACACACACACACATACACACATACACACCAACATGTTAGCTAATTCATCACATGGCTAAAAGCTGTTTTATTCATAAAATTGCTGGGAATTGCTCTAAAGCTATTTTCTACAGACACCGATCCTTGGAGTCCCTTTGGCAATGCTGTGATAGAAGTGTGATCATCAGTCCTTTGTGAGGAGGGGCAGTGCTGCAGGAGGGTGGGAAACTCGCCAGGGACTCATGGGCTGCTGCTGCAATGGCTGAGATAGACACTGGCCCTGGCAACCTGTCTTTAGCGTGTACCATTAACCATGACCACAGACTGCCTCCGGGTAGACAGGAAGGAAAGCAGTTCTCTAACCTTCTCTGCGAGACAAATGCATGCTTCAAGGGTTAGACCAGGAAGACAGGGTTCAAAAAGCCTCCACCATTGGCGTGGATTTCACCACCTCCCCTCAAGCTAGTGATACGCTTTATCCTAACAATTAAAGTTGTTTTTGAAGCAGTTTGAGTATTTAGATAAAAGTGCTAGGGACTGCAAAGAGATTTAATTATATAATACTAAAATGTGTCCCTAGACACTGGGTGCTAAAGTACCATTTAATCTAGCCCTACTGGAATAGAATCGTTAAGATTGTAGCCCGTCCTGATCCCTGACACCCTCATGCAGGGCAACAGGCACACTGACATCTGAGAATTAACAGCCTATTAATAGGATTTTTAGTAGTAAATTATTTATTCTTTAATATCTTTCTCATGAGTGAATTAAGAATCCTGGAAAACTCACCAATTTGTAGTTCCTATTTTGGCTTTTATTTTTTTTTTACTTTATTTATTTACTTATTCATAATGCACAAGTATAGCATCTTTTTACATACAACTGCTTGTATACAAAGTATATAAGTACAATTCAGATCTTCAATCATGCATTTAGGATAATGATATCCATCTCATTCAACCACAATTTTTTTTTTTTCCTTTCCCCCCCTCCCTCCCCCCCTTGCTCCCTCCCTTCCCCTCCCTTTCCACTCCTGGGGTCTATTCCCAAAGGACTTAAAAACAGCATATTACAGTGACACAGCCACTTCAATGTTTATAGCAGCACAATTCACAATAGCTAGGTTGTGGAACCAACCTAGATGTCCCTCAGTAGATGAGTGGATAAAGAAAATGTGGTATATATACAAAATGGAATTTTACTCAGCAATAAGAGAGAATAAAATAATGGCATTTGCAGGTACATGGATGAAGTTGGAGAATAAAATGCTAAGTGAAGTTAGTCAATCTCAAAAATCCAAATACCAAATGTTTTCTCTGATATAAGGAGGCTAGTTCACAGGGTTGTTGGATGGGGGTACACAGAATTAGAGGAACACTATTTTGGCTTTTATGAAGATAATGGTATTAAAGTAGAAATATCTCCTGAGTAAAATAAAACAAGTTAAGTTTAGTGGAATTAAATACAAGTTTTTCTTTTCTCTAAATTTTTTTGTAGTTGTAGATGGACAGAGTGCGTTTATTTTATTTGTTTGTTTTTATGTGGTGTTAGGGTCGAACCCAGTGCCTCACGCATGCTAGGTCAGCACTCCGCCACTGAGCTACAGCCCCAGCCCACAAGTTTTTCTTCAGTCATTTTTGTTAATTTTTGATATTTAGCTTGATTTGCTTTCTCCTTTGGTTGGTTTTTCCTTTATTGTAGTTCTTCCCTTTGCAGATTTTCACTGTTGTTTTTTTCATTTCCTCCTCATGGAATATTTTACCAAGAATGTTCTATAGTGCAGCCTTTCTTGTTGTGAATTCTTTTAGCTTTTGTTTATCATGGAAGGTTCTTATTTCATCATCAAATCTGAAGCTTAATTTTGTTGGATATAAGATTCTTGGTTGGCATCCATTATCTTTTAGAACCTGGCATTATGCTGTTCTCACAAGTTTTTCCTAATAGAGTCTTTATCTCTTCCTCAGTGAGCATACCTGAACCTTTAGGCCAATGGCAAGGTAGGATCTGAGAGAATGGTCCTTTGTACTGTGTCTTGGGAGTCTTCTAAAGCCTTCTTCATAGAGGTGCTGGTGAGCTCTGATGGGAAAATTACCTGAGAGAGGCTTTAAAAGTGCCACCAGGTCACCGTGTGTGCCTGGAGATGAGCACTCCCTCTAGGACACTTTAGCCAACGACACATTTGTGTGGCTCAGAGTTTGTCATGCATGAGGAACAAGGGAGCCTATTCTGACTGGCTGTTGACTCTGAGAGAAATTTGAAGGATGGGTCTCAAATGGTTCATCTTAAAATGACTCTTAAGAAATTCAAGCTCTATTCTTCATGTGTGGGAGCAAGAAAATCTTTCTGAAGAAGTGGGCAGTGTCAAAGGCATGCCCCAGAGAGACTGGATTAGAAGGCTCAGGGATTGGCTAGTGTGTCGTTAGAGGAATAGGAGTGGAAAGAGATTTAAAAGTAATATAGGGAGAAGAGTTTTTGAAATTTATTTATTTATTTGTTTGTTTTAATTAGTTATACATGACAGTAGAATGCATTGATGCACTGTGATATATTATACCTAGATGGGATATAATTTCTCATTTTTCTAAGTGTACTTGTTGCAGAATTGTACTGGTCATGTAGTCACATATATACATACAGTAATAATGTCTGTTTTATTCCACTATCTTTCCCATCCCCACATCTGCTCCCTCCCCTCCCTTCACTTCCCTCTACCTAATCTAAGGTAACGCTGCTATTTTTCCCTAGTGCCCCTGCCTTATTGTGAATTAGCATCCGCATATTAGAGAAAACAGTTGGCCTTTGGTTTTGTGGGATTGGCTTATTTCGCTTAGCATGATATTCCCCAACTCCAAACGTTTACTGGCGAATGCCCTAATTTCACCCTTCTTTGGGAGAAGATTTTTTTTTTTTTTTTTTTTTTTTTTTGTGGTACCCGGGATTGAACTCAGGGGCACTCGACCTCTGGGCCACATCCCCAGCCCTTTTTTGTATTTTATTTAGAGACAGGGTCTCACTGAGTTGCTAAGTGCCTCGCCATTGCTGAGGCTGGCTTTGAACTCGCGATCCTCCTGCCTCAGCCTCCCAAGTGCTGGGATTACAGGCGTGCGCCACCGCGCCCGGCTGGGAGAAGATTTTTAAGAGAAGAATTTGCATGATAGTCGTGGTGAATGAAGTACGAGGTGTGATAGTGAGGGTGAGAGAGAAATGAAACCAAACGCCACTGGGGTTGGAGGCTTGGCTAACTTCAAACTCACTGATGACATTGACCAAGGCAGGAGCAAACACGGAGGAAAGATGATAACGTATGTTTTAGAGCTCCTAATTTTGAAGTGGCAAATAAATATCCAGATGGACGTGTGGGGCTGGACGGTCTGCGAAGCTGCTGCCCATGTAGGAGGCTGGAGGGGTGGAGCAGGACGCAGCATTCACAGCCGTGCTGTGAGCAGACCAGGTGCTCTTACCGCCTCCTGCTTGCTAAGTTTGTGACTTTGAGCCAGTTCTTTGATTTTTCATGAACTTTTTTTTTTTCTCTTGCATTCCATAAGAATAGCTGTACATATTTCATATAGTGATCTCACTTTGGAAACACCATCCAGTCAAGTTTCACCTACTGTGGTTCCTCATAAAGATGTCAAGTTTGCCCTTGCAACTCTAGTCTGAAGTCTGCATCACCCGGGCGACACCAGCGCTCTCAGTATTACTTGTCTGCTCAGGTCTGCCTGCTTAGTTTCCGCCCACTCTTGACCTGGGAGTCCTCTAGCCAGTAGCAAAAGCAGAGGAGTCAATGAAGAGAGCCAGGAGAAGGGCACTGAGAAGCAAAACAAAAATTGCAGGAGCCCAATTCATGGATGCATTGATCAGTTGCTTTTCTTGTTGTTCCATAAAATATTTTCATCGTTCATTCTGTACAAGTTTAGCAAACTAAAGCTAGTAAGATAAATGAAAGGTAGTTTTTGTGGCAAAACATGAAAAAAGAGCTACAGAAAAGAACCGTTAGGGTTTTCCAGCTAGCATTGTGGCTGGTGAACAGCTTCCTTGGGAAAATGGAATCAGGAGAGTTTCCAAGTTGAGGAACTTGGAATCATCAGCAGTGAATGCGACTAGGGAATCATGGGCAGAATGAGTGCTCAGAGATTTCTCATGGGTCCAGATCACCTGAGCAGGTGGAGCTGTCACTGTGAGTGGGTGGAGAGAGATGCTTAGACCCCAAATTCAGCAAGGCAGGTACCAAGCACAGGCCCAGGAAAGGATGAGTTCAAGCATCACGTTAGGATTCCAGTGCCCTCAGATGATGATGGCCAGGACTAAGAAGCCCAGGGTGGATACAGACAATGAGGGAGCGTTTTGCTAAGAGTAACCGAAAGTTGTGGGTTGAAGGAGCCCTAATTAGGAAGGGCTGTTGCAGCTAGCTGGAAGCCATAAGTTCCACCTGATATGTATGTGACGCACCTGTAGGCACCCGAAAAGCTGAAGGTATATAACCGGGTGAAAGCGGTCCGAGTTAGGAGAACGGAGAATTCAGTCAGCCGGGCAGTCACTCGGTCGGTCAGAAGAATCAGAGCGGCCAGAACGTAGGCAGAGCGGTTACAGAAGAGAAACCAGATAGAAGAAGTAATGACTGGTCAGAGTTCACTCGGTCGGTCAGAAGAATCAGAGCGGCCAGAACGTAGGCAGAGCGGTTACAGAAGAGAAACCAGATAGAAGAAGTAATGACTGGTCAGAGTTAGGCCGAGACTCCTGAGGAAGACAGAAGACAGAAGAAAGAAGAAAGAAGAAGGAAGAAAGAAGAGAGAAGAAAGAAGCTCTAATCTTTCTCTAAGCTAAGCTCTATCTTTCTTTCTCTCTAAGACTCTAAGCTAAGAAGACAAGAAGAAAAGCTCGCTTTAATCTTTCTCTCTAAAAATCTTTCTTTCCCTCTCTAAGCTCTAAGAAAGTAAAAGTAAAAGTAGTAAAAGCTTAACTCTGCCCCCGAGAGTTTTTATCCCGGTTTACAGTACCAGGCAGCTTACAAATGGTGGTCCGTCCGGGGCTCGGCAGGCAGAGAAGAAAAGCTAAGAAATAAGGAGAGCAACGAAAAAGCATAGCCTCAGACTCAGTTGAGACCAGCAAAAAGAGTAGTAAACAAGAGAGCATAGCCTCTGACTCAGTTGAGGCCAGTTAAGAATTAAGCTGAAGCAGAGTAGCCAGCGAAAAGCCGAAGCGAGCCGGCCAAAAGCCGAAGCAGAGTAGCCGGCCAAAAGCCATAAAAAATATAGAGAAAAAGCCTTGAGCTTTAGTATAAAGAAAAAAGCCATGAGCTTAAAAGAAAATAGAGAATTAAATAGCATGGTAAAAACCATGCAGAAAAAAAGCCATTGAGCTTTGGCAAGAAAGCCATAAAGAAAAATAAAGAAGAGGAAAAAAAAAAAAAAAAAAAAAGTCAAAGCCGCTTATGCAATTGTGCTTAACTAAGTGCGTTAGCTGCTCCTCAGCAGTAGGCTTCCTTAAAAGCCCGCAGCACCTTCTCAAAAAGGGCTCAAATATCCACCCTTTCAAAAATAAAAGGTGAAAAGCTAGGTAGGGAAAATAAAAGAAAATAGAGAAAATAAAATAGAGAAAATAGAAAGCACCTTTTTAAACTAAAGGGAAGGAATATGAAGGAGCCCTAATTAGGAAGGGCTGTTGCAGCTAGCTGGAAGCCATAAGTTCCACCTGATATGTATGTGACGCACCTGTAGGCACCCGAAAAGCTGAAGGTATATAACCGGGTGAAAGCGGTCCGAGTTAGGAGAATGGAGAATTCAGTCAGCCGGGCAGTCACTCGGTCGGTCAGAAGAATCAGAGCGGCCAGAACGTAGGCAGAGCGGTTACAGAAGAGAAACCAGATAGAAGAAGTAATGGCTGGTCAGAGTTAGGCCGAGACTCCTGAGGAAGACAGAAGACAGAAGAAAGAAGAAGGAAGAAAGAAGAGAGAAAAAAGAAGCTCTAATCTTTCTCTAAGCTTAGCTCTATCTTTCTTTCTTTCTAAGACTCTAAGCTAAGAAGACAAGAAGAAAAGCTCGCTTTAATCTTTCTCTCTAAAAATCTTTCTTTCCCTCTCTAAGCTCTAAGAAAGTAAAAGTAAAAGTAGTAAAAGCTTAACTCTGCCCCCTAGAGTTTTTATCCCGGTTTACGGTACCAGGTAGCTTACAGTGGGTATCTTGCTGGTGAAAAGAAAATGTGAGGAATGAGTCCAGTGTGTTTGATTTTGAAGTTTCTAGCATGGATAATCAGGAGAAGGCTGATGATTGATAAAAATGAAAAAATCTAAGGGAATAAAGCTGAAGACACCTCATCAGTCCCACTCTGACTAAACAAGAGAGACCTACCCTTTCCTGCTAACATAACAGAAGCAAAAATTATGATATTGATTTACATGGCTTTCCACCATTACTTTGGGGCAGCCTTGGATTGTTCTCATACCTCTTGAATGAAATCACCTTTGCTGTTTTGCATTTGAATGACAGAGAAATGAGTATAGGGACCACTGATTAAGCATGTGTCTCAATAAACAGCTGGGGCTTAAAATGCAACCCAAGGGCCAATAAACCATTTTAAAATTCTTTTATAATGCAATGCTATTTTCAAAATTATACTTTAAAAAAATACTAATGAGAAGAAATCATATAGCACAATTCAAAATTCTAAAACCTCTATTTTAGTACACACTTACTGTTGCATTGATACAGACAGGTTATACTCTTACTTCTTCCAATCCTTATGAGATAACAGATTTGGGGACCAGAGTGACCCTGGCAGCCTATTTCTGCCTAAAGCTCTGGGTTTTGTCATTCTCTCTAATCTCCCAGGGCAGAAGCCATACATTCTAGAAATGATTTTTTTTTTTTTCTCCAAGCAGAGGAATTCAAGGACTGTCATCTAAACTATATCAAAGCAAAGCCCAACATTAGCTCCCCAAAAGGATCACTTCTGTTTTTCACTGTCCAGTAGCAGTGTTTCTGACACCCATTCACATGGTAATATTTGGGAAAACAAGTAAGAATGGATGAAAGGAAATACAAGAATTGGAAGTGGAAGGACTCCAAATTCTTCAGCAAGCCTTTATTTCCTTTAAACCTAAATGAAGTAAATTTGCTGCTGTTGAGAATGCACACGTGCATCAAGGAAGGCCCTCTGTGTTGGCCAACCTGACATTAGATCCAGGCTTTTAAAACTGTTTCATATCTATTGATTAATCTAACATTACAATTATCCACAATGTGGGTATAAGTTTGGGGCTAAGTGGTCACAAAAGGGCTTTTGTATCTAGTACATGTTGCTTTATTTTAAAGGAAAAGTAAGTATTTGGGCACTTAACAGTATCTTGCATTATTTGGATATCTATAAGGAGATATTAACAACCATGTTACCAATTTCCTGCAATAATTCTCTAGCCAACCTCAGATATTGAAAAAGTAAGGGGAACTTCCCACTAACACTAAATGTTAAATATTGTCTCATGAAAATAAGTGCAGATACAAAATAGCCAGTGAGGCTACAACAGTAGCATTTGATTTATAAATAATGCTCATAAAGAAGCATTAATATATCAAGTAGTTTCAACTAAGATTATTGTATCTATCTATCACAAGGAGCTCAAATTCTGAATGACACATGCAACAGATAATCTTCAATTACACAGCACTGTATACTGTAGCAAAGCTAGGTCTCATTTGCTCCCTGGTTAATATTTGCAAGTGCTCTACTTTGTACCCACCCAGGTTGATATTTCAACCCCAGATTTTTAGAAGAGTAGCAATTAAAGCCTTATAAGACAGAACTCTCTCAGTGAGAGAACCTTAGATAGATATGGGTTCAGCATATTAAATCTTTTTTTGTGAATTGTTCTTCAAGAAGTAAAACATTTGACTTATATTTCCATCATATACTTTGGTTTTACTTCTAAGTCCATTTTGTTCAACATTTCTGGTTTCATATTTTTTTTCTTTATTCTTGTTTGGTGTATTTATGTCCTTTTAATTTCAACCTTTCTACATCAGTATGACATGTGTGGCTTTTACAAAAACACATGTGTCTGGATTTTGTGGATTTGAAGAGCAGAGAGATGGACAGAACTCAAAGATTCTGACCTTGGTAAAGAGTCTTACTTTAAACCTGTGATCGTAAAAGCCAGGGAGCGGGGGAGTAGCTCAGCTTAGGGCACGTGCTTAGCAGGCCGGAGGCCCTGGGTTCCATCAGAGCACCAGAAAGAAAGAGCTCGAGCTGCTGGACTTTGAAATATAAACTGTGGCAACTTTTGTCCTCATCCGGACTGATGAACATGCTTGCTGTTGACACCCACGAGCTTCTCCAGGATTTGGCAAGAGAGCCTCGTGCATGCTCCTTGGCCCGTCGATTGGCAGTGGTGGCACTTGGCGTTCTGCATCTGCTCTGCTCTCCCAGTTCCATGATGGCTGCACTTGCCCACGTGTGCCACCAGTGCTTGGCAGGAACACTCCAGCGTCCTTGCCAAGGGCACCGGCAGCGGATGCTCCTGACGGTTTTCATCAGAGGCAGCTCCAGCTCTATTTAGCAGGGGCTGAGGCTCGCAGAGTGACTGGAAGCAGGGAAGATCTAGTCTTGAGGCTACATTTGCCTGGCTTTTACAACTTTATTGTGTCCTTAGTGTATTTATGTAGCTGTACCCTGGAAGGCACCTTTGTCGGGCTTACAGTTATGTTTTAAATAATATCAAGAAGATACAACTTGCTTTAAAAATGCTTTGTTTCTTGGTTTCATCGTTTATTGAGGTTACAGGGAGGTAAGCAGATGGAGGAGGACGGTGTAGAGGGGGACATGCTGTCACACACTCACACTCACACCCACACTCACCTGCGGTGCCCTCACCACTGTGGGTCCTGCTGGAGCTGGAGCCTGCCCTCTCCATGGCCTGCGCCACACCTGCTGGCTGGGCCTCACCCGTGCAGTTGGCTCTTCCTGGACCCTCACTGCTTGTGTGGACGGTCACGGCTCTCCCTCTCCGTGGCCTGGAGCTCAGACCCAGTACCACAGGGGGCCCACAGCCTCAACTCTGGAGCCCTGTGAGGTCAGCAGTCCCGGTCCTCCTGACAACACCACACGCCGTAATCATCAGTGAATCCTGGGGGCTCCTGGGAAGGGGTGGACAGGGCGGTTGAGAGAATGAGGTCAGGGAGGTGTTTCATTCACTGTTGGCCAACGTCACAGTGGGGCCACAGCAAATGCCCTGTTCAACCAGTTCTAGTGAAAAGGTTCAGAAGACCTCTTTTACTTAGGGTTCCGTGTGATCTAGAATGTGCTCTGGATGCCTGAATGGGACACTCTACAAGAACCAGGAGGGAAGGCATACTGCCAAAGTTCAGCCAAGAACCTGCTTGGATGCCCTGGGACAGGAAAAGGGGAAAAGAAAGAGTCGTTCCATGGTGGTTACTTGAAATACACGCGTGCCAGTTTAGGAACAATCTAGATTTTGCTTTTGTTGTTGTCTTGAGTTTTGTAGTCATTCTGTTTTTGCCCTCTGTGGTCTTCTGATGATTTCTTCTTCTCTCTTTCCCTCGCATAAGCTTTTTCTTTGTGGTTTACAATAAACACTTATTCTCTCCATGTAATTGTACTATTATTGCCTGTGACTATCTACCAAAAGTGAACTTTGTGAAAGCCTATTTAATATGAATCCTAAGCAAAATTCAGCTTTTGATTACCAGTGTTGTCAAAATAATTATGTTTTCTCAATTTATTTAACAATGTGAATATGAGCACCATGAAAAAAATATATATTACAGCTATATCCAATGACAAAACAACCAAATTATTATATAAACCATGCAAATATCAATAATATTTTAAAGGACTTAAGAAACTCTACCTTGTAAATCTCATAAGTTTTCGTATGTAAAATCTAGGTATGAGTAAATTTTAGGCTAAACTAGACAAAATAAGTCATAAATCTCTGACCACAATGAAACCATTAGGAAGACAAACTCAAAATGAGAAGCTATGATTATTAAATCCATCCGTGCTTAGAGAAAAGAGTAAACACTCAAAAGCAGTTTAAACACTGGGGTATGAAATTGATACTAGACTGGTGCTGTTTTCTAGACTAGAGTTGAAGGAGATTAGATTATTAAAATAATATGATTATGCAAGCTATTGTATGACTGGGCCATCAAGATTTTTGTACTTGGTTTTTAAAACAATACTTTAAATTTAGTTAACTGATTTCAAAAACCACAAACACCATAATTTTCAATCTTGAATGTGAAGCGCAATCTCCACTGTGGCATGTCACCAACCAATAAACAAGAGTGGAAGTAGGAAGGCGGTCATTGAAGTGTGCAGGTAGTTTTGGGTGTAAGAGACGCTTCAGTGAAGTTAGGTCCCCAGACTGCAGAGCTTTCAATAGTGGGTAGGAGATGTGGAAGCAAGTTAACCTGGTATTGAATGTGGACAGGCAAGAATGCGCAGATCATGGGTTAAAAAAATTAAAGAAAGTAGCTTTTGTTTAAGGCACTTAAACAAAGAACCTCCTTTACTTTTACAAAGAAGGCATTTGTGCAGATTAGGTTGAAAATGAGTGGATAAGAAAATAATTGATGTGCTAACTGCTGTGAGGTAGTAGTGAGTAGGATATCCAGGGACAAGGTCAGATTTAGAAAGGGAATTTCTCCAGAATTCGATGGTAAAGATATAAGAATGAGAGTGGGTCTCCATGAGGTCCTAGGAGGGGAGCTGAGTAACTTCCCTGAGTCATGGCAACTGTGTGCTCATTCAAAATTAGGGGGACTGAGCATTTTCCCTGGGGTTTTTCACTTTCATTCACTTCCCACACTCATTGCTATCAGCAAATACAAAATAAAGTAATTGCTCCTTAGAGATTTGCTGCAGGTTGTAAATTTGACCAAATTTGCTGTAGACCCAGAGATGTCCCTTGCTAGAGGAACTACTCCCGGAGTCACTTGTTTCTGGGGTGGGAAGGACGTCAGCAGCAGTTGAGCCCAACCTGGCCTTCCCCACTGCCCAGCAGCGTAACTCCGCACGTTCCAAGGCAACGTCCAGGTCTCACGCTTTCACCACACAGTTCTAGTCTAGTCTTTTGTAGAACAAATGGGAAACATCTACTTTCTTCTGTGGATCTTGATTTTTGACATAGTTAATTTAAAAATATGTCAAACATATTTGTATTTTTAAATCATACTTCTTTTTTTAAACACTTTTTAAAATATTTATTTTTTTAGTTGTAGATGGACACAATACCTTTATTTTATTTATTTATTTTTATGTGGTTCTGAGGATTGAACCCAAGCTAGGCAAGTGCTCTACCACTGAGCCACAACCCTAGCCCTAAAACACTTTACTGCATTCATTTTCCTTGTATGTTGAATACAATGAAAAAGTATGTTTTCATTACAGATGAGAATACTTTTTCTTTGTACCAGGGATCCAGGGATTGAACCCAGGGGCGCCACATCCCCAGCCCTATTTTACATTTTATTTAGAGACAAGATCTCACTGAGTTGCTTAGGGCCTTGCCAATTTGCTGAGGCTGGATTTGAACTCACAATCCTACTGCCTCAGCCTCCTGAGCCACTGGGATTATAGGCGCATGCCACTGCACCCAGCAATAACACCTTTTTTTTTTTTTTTTTTTGTATGCAAAGTATATTCACACCATTCGTGACTTCATACATGCATTTAGGGTAATGATATCCATCTCATTCTACCATCTTTTTTTTTTTTTCCTTCACCCTTTTGCCCCCTCCCTTACCCTCCCTCCCCTCAAACCTGTTTTTACCATGACAAAAAATTGCCTTTCATCAGTTTTCTAAATATAATGGTTTCAAGTCATCGCACTTCCATTCAAGGGAAAATGAAGAGCAGCTAAGTGAAGAGTCCAGACAGGCTTGGTTGACCCATAGCACCATGAGCATTTGCAAGTGTGTCATCAAAAGTCATATTTATTTACAAATTTGCGGGTGTCCTAATGAATCCATTAATTATTCTTATGAATCCACCTAGAAATTGACAATATAAAATCTGGAGCTGGATGGACTGGTGCAGATTTCAAGCTTAATCCTCAATAGCTGTGTGTTCTTGTGCTGCTGTTCAGTCTCTCTGTGCTTATTTCCCTTATCTGGAAATTAGGCATAGGGTTTTATATGCCTCATATCATAATGTCACAGAATAAAGGATTCCTGCATTTGAAGTAAGTAGAATAATACCCCATACGTATTAATTATTGTGAAAACGTTAACCGTTTTCACAAATCTTGCTTTTTTTTTTTTTTTTTTTTTTTTTTTTTTTGGTACCGGGGATTGAACTCAGGGGCATTCGACCACTGGGCCACATCCCCAGCCCTTTTTTTGTATTTTATTAAAGACAGGGTCTCACTGAGTTGCTAAGTGCCTCGCCATTGCTGAGGCTGGCTTTGAACTTGTAATCTTCCTGCCTCAGCCTCCCAAGTGCTGGGATTACAGGTGTGCACCACCACGCCCAGCGCAAATCTTGCTAAATTAAAATAACAGGAATTAAAATGCTAAAACAAAACATTTTAATTATATAGGCATACTTTAAACTTTTATTCTTTTTATTTGTATAGATTATTGTAGAAAAATTGTACCTCATAAAAATTTGACTGTTTATAAAGTTATTACTATTTTTGAAAATTTCTAGGAGATTGTAGTTAGAAACGAAATTGAGGAATGCCCTAAAAAACATAAATTGACTCTAAAGTCTTCATTCTCTTTTATAATATAAACACTAATATCTGTAAAATATTGGGTTAATTTTCCTCTGACCAATCAATAAATGCTTTTCAATTAAACATTGATACTACTTTACTTCATAATATTTTAAGAAAATCAAAATAATACTAGCAAAATTTTAGTGCCTCCACGTTTGCCTTGCGATTTATTTGATAGATATTTAACCTTTTAAAGATTATTAAAATTTCTGTTCAGCTATTTAAAGCCAAACAAAGAGACATTGGTAACTCAGTAAAGAGTAAGTATTTCACCTAATCTTGCTTTCAACATCTGCTTGTTGGTAAGGGGAGGTGATAGTAAAGATAAATGACATGAGTCAGGCCAACTGAGACTGTGGGAAGCTGAGGACATGATTAACTAACTTTTTCTGGGTCTGTCCTGTTGGGTGGATGACTGTGCACTGAAAACCTAAGAACTAATGTTTACAAGGGAAGGTTGTAGCTACTTTCATGGCCTATTCAGACAGCTCTGTTTGCTCATGAACTGTTGTTGTATTGCAAGGAACAGCACTGGGTGCTGTGACGGAGTAGCACTCTTGGTTGTAAAAGCCTAACCCAAAAAGATCCTCCTTTTAACCTAGTTAAAAAAAAAAAAAAAAAAAAAAAAAAAAAAAAAAAAAAAGAAAAGAAAAAGGAAGAAAGAAAGAAACACCTCTAGACAAATTCAGTGATGGTTCAATGTTCTAGAAAGAACACTGGAGCCACTTAAACTCTTAGGTTAAAAACAAGTTGAACTTGTATAAAGTTGCTAAGCCCCAAGTCTTTTCCACTTATAAAACCAACATACCTCTGATGTGATTCAGTCATAGTCAGTTAACACAAAGTAATTTCCAGATAGTCCATCTATCCTGTGGCTAGCTGTATGGAGACTTCTTTGAATTGTGAGATCAGTGCATGGAATTGGCCAGAGTTGGGATTACCAAGGGCTCTGCAGGAAGAGGCACTGTGAAGGAGATGAGCTTGGAGAGCCGAAGCTCTGAAGCTTGCTGGTCTCAACGCTCTTTGCTCTCTTCAGCATTATCCAAGGCCTCAGAAGTCTTTCACTAAATGGCTTATCCAACATTTATCATATTGTTTTTTTATTATTTATATTATTGTTTATTATAAACTGAGAACACGTCAGATAGCTGTCTATTAATTCATAAAAAAATTGTACTAATAAATCAGTTATGTGTTAAAATGTGCAATATATTTTATTAAAATATTGAGTACTATTAAGATGTTAATAAATATTAAAATATTGATTGAAACATTTTTGAAAATTTCATGTCTGACTTTTTAGAAGCTAGTGGAATTCACACATCTGCTTATCCCTTGAATCTGACATGATATGTTGTTTTGATAGAAGAAGATAAAAAAGATCCAAATTTACAAAGCTATATAGCTGGTAAAGGAAAGAGTATTTTGGTCATCTTTACAGATAGTAACTAATTCTTTTATATTACACCAAACCTCAGCAAGGGATAGTTTTTCTAAAAGTTAGTTGAAATGTGAAACAATATCAATAAATTATTTTGTGTTTGTTACATTAAAATCCAGCCATGCATTTTTTTTTTCAAATGGTCTTTCTATTCATGCATGATTGTGTCATAGGTTATTATTCCCTTGCCAGATTCTTGATCACTACGATGCAGAACTTCCAATTGTTGATACTGTTTGCTTGTAACAACAACAATCTCATTTAATAAAATTGTTCTAAGTGTTGAGAAGCTGTCAAGTGTACATTTTCAAATACATTTTCTTCATTTGAATTTTATTATTGGCAACAAATATTGTCAGTTGTTTTTCTTAAAAGTCAACAGATTAGTTTTATTCATTTTTAAGAAAATGCCTGCCAAATACCCAAATCTGAATAACTTTGTCTTTTAAGCAAAAATGGGGCTTCTTGAATAAAGCAAGCAATTCGGTTCACAATCAAAACAATTACAAAAGTGCTTTATCTTAAATAAACCATTAGACAAGCCAGCCTGCAGCAACATGATTTATTCATAATCAATGTTTCATCCTACATAAAATTAAGACATATATTCAAGACTTTCGATATTAAAATAGTTGTTTGTGCTTCATCAAGTAGATTTGAAATACAATGCTTTATCTTTTCTAACCCTGAAAATGCATGGACTTGTGCCATGGGCCTGAGCTGCTGGGGTTTTTTGCTGCTGTCCTGATGCATTAATAAGACACCAGCAGTTTGATCCACCATTGTTTTTACACTATCAATGCAAATGTCAACCCAGAAGTTCTAGTAAGAATCATAAGACTTGTGATTTAGCCAGCAACCTGAATATTTCTGCACATCTTGTATTTGTTGTCTAGTAGTCACATTAAAGATGATCCTCAGTGATTGGTCCATGCTGACACTGGCCATATCAGCTAAAATAAGGAAGCCCAACTATGTCTGTACATACATCCATTTGTTAGACAAAAGTTAAGTTTGGAGAAAACATATCAATTCTGTTCTCTTGATTAAACTAAAACATCAATCCATGAATTATTGTCTGGTTGGAAGGAAGCAGTGTCCTGGGATTTTGTTTGTTTGTTTATGATTTCTTATCCTGTGTGCATTTAGCAATGGCAGCTGCAAATGACCTTGTTTGTCTCACAGCTCTTTGTGTGTGCTCCTCAGCCAAGGCAATGCAGTAGTTTATCCTGTAAGATATTCCCCATTTTTCATTGGAAAAGCAATAGTTGGCTCTTAAAGAGAAAAATATATGAAAATAAGCATGAGTCAAGTAACTCTTTTTCTATATACAGAGAATTATGTTGAATTCAGTAATATTCACTGTGCATCTACCATGACACAGGTCCTGAGTAGAGAGGGGATCAAGAGAGAGAAGGTCCTTGAAATAGTTGACTTTGTTATTGGTTCCTGGGAATAGGTGGTTGGTTAAAAAGTAAACAAAAGCAAAACAAATATAAAGTGTACTAAAAACCAGGGAGGACAAAAGAATCTGGGAGACAGTGCTAGATTAGAGAGGATCTTCAAGGAAAACCTTTCTGAGAACACAGTATTTGAAAGGTCAACTGAAGAAGGAAAAAGACTCAGCTATGCAAAACTTATAGAAAGTCGTGAAGACAAAAGAAGGAGCAAGTTGGAAGTGCTGTGGGTGGAACAACCCTGGGTGTCTTTGAAATAGAATTGGGCAGTGTGAATGGAAGTGGAGAACAGGGCCCAGGGCCATGGGGCTTGGTGGTCATGGACAAGCATACAACAAGAGATGTGGTCTTATTCTAAAGGACACAGAAAGCCAGAGAGTTCCATGACTTTGTATTTTCAAAAGTTTTTTTTTTTTTTTAATATTTTGTTTTTTAGTTGGACACAATACCTTTATATTATTTTTATGTGGTGCTGAGGATCGAACCCAGCACCCTGCACGTGCTAGGTGAGTGCTCTACCGCTGAACCACAACTCCAGCCCCATCAAAAGTTGTTTTGTAGAAAATAGATTTGGAGAAACATCCAGGGGATAGAATGTTAGTTTTTAAGTCCAACTGTATTATACATGTCCATAATAATTTGTCATTGTCCCCAAATAACCTGAACAATCAATCAAACTTTATATTCTTAAATTGAATTTAGGCAGTTTCAAATATTTTGATTTTATTTGCTAGTCAAATAGGCCATCTATAATTGTGGTATTACTGGTGGTTAATATAAATGGGATTACAAAAAACAAATTTTTCCTCATTTAAAAAAAAAACTATCAGTACTATTACTATTAATACAAAGACAAAAATAAATTTTCATTTCCCAGAACTGGCATATCTCTCAACATTGTCTGGCATAAGTTATAAAAATGACAACTGTTAGCCTTCAAACTAGAAAATAGAATACGAACTACATTTCCACAAAAATCGTAGGAACAGCCGTGTACAGCCGAAATGTTCTAATAACATAGTTGATAATGAGTATTAATAATGAATGCAATTAAATAGTGTTCTGCCTTAGATTAGGTAGAGGGAAGTGAAGGGAGCGGAGGGAGGGGATGTGGGGATGGGAAAGACAGTGGAATGAAACAGACATTATTACTGTATGTATGTGTATGTGTGACTACATGACCAATATGATTCTATAACATGTACACTTAGAAAAATGAGAAATCATATCTCATCTAGGTATGATACATCACAGTGCATAAATGCATTCTACTGTCATGTATAACTAATTAAAACAAATTTAAATTTTTTTTTTTAAAAAAGTAAAAAGGGTATAATGCATACCCAAAATGTAGATACCTGTGGTGGAAAAAATTGATGTAAAAATAAGGAAAATATGAGTGGTCTTTTTAATACCAACAAAATCCTTAATGGTGTCAACACATAGCAGTAGTTCTGTAGAAAACATATTTTTTCCTTGCACGGGGTAGATATTAAATGAATGTGTATTGAAAGAATACCAAACTATCCACTGAATTAGGGTATTAAAAAGCTTCTATCAGGGCATTTCATGGTCTACATTATCTGTATGTCCTCACTTCAGAATAAACTAGCATTCTATTCCATGGAAATTGCTTATAGGTATTCATTTTCCTTTTCTTTTTTTCTCACTAAAGTAAAATAACTCTTCAAAATAGTCATACAAAGTAATTTGTTTGTTTTAAGAATTTGTCTCTTGATTCCAAATCTCTAGTTCCATTCTAAGTGCTCTGTAATCAAGTGTGCTTAAATAGTTGATATAACTAGACTGTAGCATAGCTGATCCACAGGGCTGTGTGGACAGATCGGTTCACATCACTGTTTGGCAAAACAGAAAGCAAACAAGAGCAAGATCATTGCTCAGTGAAGACCGGTAAACTAACACGATCAGCATGCTTACAACTTCGTGTCTCCTTGAGCACAGAAACAGACAGCTGCAGATGTAAATCCACGGGAACGTATGATCTCACGTGATCTTAGCGTCCAGACCTAGAAAGAGTGGTGCCTTTTCCTATGGCATTCCTGGGTCATTCTGAGCAGTGCCTCCCACAATATCTCCAACTGTGCAAAGATTTCAATGTTAGCTGACACCATAATACCAGTAGCACACTGCTTCACCACCGTCTCCTCTACCTGGAGATCATAGTCATGGATGCCTTTATCCACCCACAGGTGAAAGGAAATCCATTTCAAAGTGGCTGAAGTATAGAGACGTGTGTTGTTTCACAAAAGCAAAAAGCCCAGAGAAGATAGAATGGGTTAATACAGTGCCTGGGTGACATCCTGAAGGGCCCGGATTCCATGTCTCCTTTCCGCTCTTCATCAGTTAGCACTGCTCCCAGTGGCACCTCTCCAGCTGAGAAGTTGGCCACTGTCACTGATCGATTTCAATGGTTCCTAAGTAATGTGACTATAATGTGAGTCAGGAAGACTGTGTGACCTGTCTCAATGTGAGAAATACTTCCTCATAAGTCCTTTTATAGGCTCGCCTCTGTATTTCCTGGGCTACAAACCTATTTTTAAAACAATTCCAGGAAATGGGAATGAGACCAATGTTTTTGGCTTATAGCAATTAGGATGTTTCTGAGGCTCACAATGAAGTGAGAGTCCTCTGAGACACATAAATGAGTAGGGCAGGATAGATGCCTGAGCCAGGCAGGGACCACGGAGAGGAGGAAGAGAGAGCGGGTGGATGTTGAGTTGACAGTGGAGAGCATGGAGGAGTATTTTGAAAGCCATCATGGCGCCAGATGAAGGTTTGTTGAACGCAGGATAGTTCAGGTGCCAGAGGAGAGGAGCCCCGCATTTTAAATCTTAACATTTTAAATCTGAACGTTGTGCTTCCAATATTTCAGGTGAGATTGTGTTTCAACAATTTATGGAATCATTTGAATCAGACAAACGAATCCTGTGTACAGTTATGCAGCTGACCCAAACCTTGAGTTACCCATGTCTGTGTCTTACAAAAGCGTCTGTTTGATTCCCGTGTTGCAGAGAATAAGTGAGATTTGTATTTCATGATTGGATGCATGAATGGCATTGGAAGATTTTTAATGGCTTCTTTTGTACTGAGGGAAAAAAAAAAAACAATAGTAATGCAACATTATATAAATTTAATATTAACCTGAACTTTTAATTTTATTATTCAATTTCCCCTACAATGTTTTTTAGGATGATTCCTGGGTGATTCGGTGATAAATTAATCAACATCTTTGTAAGTAATAAATGCAGAATAGGACTAATTGTCTTTTTCTCAATTTTTAAGATCCTGACTTTAAGGACCTTGGAGTTTTGAAACCCTTACCAGGTTGGTAAAATAGATATTTAATAATGTTCAGAGGCCATTGTTTTCTGCTATAAAATATACCTTTGGTTTATCATTCAAGCTCCATTTCTGTGTGTTTGTTTGGCATCTCATTATCTAGCCTGTGAGTTTGAGATGGGCGGCCCTGAAGGCATCGTGGAGTCCATACAGATATTGAAGGAAGGCAAAGCTTCTGCCAGCGAGGCCGTGGATTGCAAGTGGTACATCCGAGCCCCTCCACGATCCAAGGTCAGTCTTAAGGGGAAACCCAGACCTGAAGATTGACGTGAGGATAGTCGAGAGTGGACATCTCTCTGAGGCCACTGGGCATGCTGGATACATCTCAGGGTGCCATCACAGCCATCATCTTATTTTGTTTTTGAAATGCAACCTGTTTCCCCTTATCCAGTGCAACTTTCTGTGTCATGATTTACAATATGGAGAAGGTGATGAGGGGTCACTTGATAACCCAACCAAGACAAGACACTGAAGTAAGTTATATTGAAGCATTAGGCATGAGCTCCAATTCTAAGCATAATTACAGTTACGCTCTAAATGTCAGTATCTGCGGTTTATTCTTTAGCCTAAACTAGTAGAGGAAACGGTCAAGGGTTATAAAATCATGTGTCTCTGGCATAGAAAATACAGGTGTGACAAGGCTAGGACAGTGTTACCACTGTCCCTAGGTGAGAGCTCAGGTCCTCACTGTCCCAAAAGAACAGGCTCAGCCATGCACACCAGCATGCCAATCAAAGAGACTAGCTATGGTGAAGGGCAGGAAAAGAGCTGTGGTCAGTGTAGCCAGGTGAGAGCAGGTATAAAGGATAGTAACCAAAACCTGTCTTCAAGCCACTGACAGGAACCTCAAGGCTTTGTAGCAAAGGTGAAGAAAGGCAAGGTTTGGGGACTTGAATGACTGGGGCACTTGCATAGCAGGTGGAGTCTTGGTCAGGCCATGGTCTGGTTGGTAATCATCGCAAGACTATTGTGTGACGCTTTGAGAAGGTCATCATGGTTTGAAAGGCGATTCAGTCCCTGTGGTGAGATGTTTTCTCCTGCTTAGTTGGCAGCCTCAGTTTCCATCATGGGGTGATTGTTCCCACCGATGGTTAGAAAGGCAAATGGAGTCAGAGAGGAAAAAGAAGAGTTAGCTCAATGACTGGGCCCTTGTTCCAGAGCTTGGGTCCATTGGAAAAGGACACTCCCTCTGTAATTGCCTAGTAAGGTCTTTGTGATGGTTAAGAGAAGATGTGCAGTCGATCTTACCAAGTCTTACAATTTTTTTCATAGTGCTAATAATCTAGAATCAATGTCAATCACCCTATTTTTGAGACTTGGCAATACACTCTAGAATTGAAGCCACTCAGGACACACTCCTTTAGGACAACTGTATTCATTCTATTTGTAGACCCATCTTCAGAAACACTGGGAATGGGTTGCTTCCTAGACGTAAAGCTTTGATTATTTACTCTTCTCCTTTTACTTTCATTCCTGTTACAGCAAAGCTTTAAAAAAAAAAATACTGATGTATTAAATTCATATTTGACTATGTGCTGAGTTTGAAACAGTTAATTATTTCATTAATGCCACTATGATAGAGAAATAATAAAGCATCCTAAACCTGTCCTCTGGTTTTCAGCTTACTGCTTAGACAAATAAGCAAAAAAAAAAAAAAAAAATTCCAAGCAATAAGATCGGGTCATCAAAGTGTGGATGAGTGTAAGTAAAGGAGGAAAGAGGTCGCATACACCTGGCGGGGTGGTCAAAGGTGGAATGCCCAGCACGGGGGTCTCCACTGAGCCCTGGTGTGTCAGGCAGGGAGGAGGGCAGGCTCTCCAGGAAGAGGGAAGCGCATCTGGGAAGTCGTGGAATCGTGAGAGAATGAGATTTTTATGAATTAAAGAAACAGCACGCGACCTTAGCAAAGCACCATTGTGGAGGGCAGTGATTCCGGAAGCTGAAGGGCTCTGTGGGCCACACCCCCAGCCAAAGAACTTGGGCTCCATCTCGGTGCTTCAGTGATGTGGAAGAGGGGCAAAGCAGGGAAGTGATGTGAGCAGATTTACATTTTAGAAATAGAGTGTTTTCTGGAGAAGACAGGACGGGGCGTTCCACTGAGCAGGAGCCTGAGCAGGAAGCTGTGTTTGGCCAGACCCCATGGCTGAGACCTGTATGCTGGTGGACAACCCCAGGAACACCAAGGACAGAGACAGTAGAATGTGTGATGGGATATTCAGGCTAAGGGGAAACCAAGAGTCACCCTTGAGTGAGGGGACATCTCAGGGAACACTTGTGTCCTGAACTACTCCTGAGTCTCCCTGGGAGTTGTCTCTGGGGTTTGCAGGTATAGGAGAAGAGTAGCACTCTTCGCCCACACCTCTGCTACAGAGATCCAGAGACCCCCTTTCTACCTTCCAGCTTTGACACCTGCAGGTCTCTCTGCACCTGAGAAGATCTGTGAAAGGGTTGATTGCATTATGAAAAGAATATTTACTCCTCTGTAAAATTGTATTCACTTAAAGCTCTTGGCGCCAAAAAGCCATACCTACCTACCTGGATTTCCGCAGAGCTAGAGTGCATTTTATTATGACTTCTTGCATGATTTGTGAATTCACATGCAAGTGCTTTCCACTTTTCTTGCCCTCTATGAATGAAAGATTTTTAAGGCTTTTCGTATGCGGGAAGTATGTGAGCCGCACCTCCCTGCCTTAGCCAGCAGCCCCTCCGCGCTGCCTTAGAGGGAAGGTTTCCATGAGAGAGCAGAGACACACCTCTTCCTGCCAGTTGGTAAATAGTCTGTCTTTTGTGCACTCCTGGAACAACAATACCGAGTGTACCTGTCTGTTACAGAAGTTGGCATTCTGTGACCCAAAGGGGAAGCCGCCCGCAGAGCTGGACAAAGATGGCTCTATTGTGACAGTCTTTCTCTGCTAAATTAAAGGTTAGAGGACAGGAAGTGGCTTTGAATGCTGTGGAGAAAAGCAAGAACTGGAGATTACTGCCTATGTGGGCTTTCTATTTTTATGGAGCTCTTAGCAGTTTATGAGAATAAACTATCAAAGCACAAGTTAAACTTGAAATGGCTTGCTGTGAATATTTCAGCAATACCTGGTGACTGAGCCATATTGCACAAAGAAAGTGCTAAATAGCTTCTTTGAATTCTTTTAAAATTTGCATGAATTACATGTTGCTTCTTAGGTTTTGATAAATAGAAAATGTAATTTCTGGCATTTCCTTTATTTAGGAAAGGGAATACAGATGATTCCCTTTAATGAGAATGTAATCTGTCCAGCTCTCTTAGATTTTGGAAAACCAAAGCCAGAAAGAATATTGGCAATCAGTAACAGAGGAAGTCATTGAAGAGGTGACATGTAGAAAGACACCTCCCTGAGCAAATATCTCCCATGTGTACAAATTCTGGAGTGAGGGTGGTAGAAGGTATTATTTTGTCCAATTCTGAATCTTCTCCAGAGAAAAGACAGCAGAATGGAATAATGGGAGAACAAATCATGGTAATAGTTGGAACCTTAATTCTGGGAGGGCTGGACCTTGGGTATCTGTTGTACCCTAGTACCAAGCAGAAGGTTTGGCATTCAACTAAAACTCATGGAAAGAATAAATGGATGAACACTCAGAAGAAAGAATACATTAGCAATCTTCAGACATCTGAAGGACTGGGTATAAAGAGGAATAGACAGTCTGCATGGTTAAAGTACTGCAATTTCTTTGAATATTTGAATCTAGAGAAATGTAGCCTTTATTTAAATGAAGAGAAGGTTTTTGCTTTAATAATGGAGATCAAATGAGATTCCAGAGGAGAAATCCAAGCAGAGTTTGGCAAGGACTTTGTATAATAATTAAAACTCAAGTAATTTTTTGGCAGAGATAATATGAAAGTCTTCTCAAAACCAAAATCCTATGAATCTATGATAAGTGATTTGCTTAAATATTTGGCTAGTTAGTAACAGAACTGGCATGAGATCAACACCTCCTAACTCTTGATAGAGTCTAATATCGCAAAGGCACACTATTATGGGAAATGATCAAGTTTGCTGAGACAGGAAAGGGAGATGGAGTCAAAAGACTTATAAAAGATGTGCTAAGGAGGTAACTAATTCGGTGAAGAACATTTGGGGAAAATAAATTTCCAGTTTTTTTATTTTTTATCTATCCTTTAATACTTCAAATTAATTTTAACTCTTTACCTAATTAAAAATATTTTGAGGCAGGACACGATGGCACATGCCTATAATCCCGGCATCTCAGGAGGCTGAGGCAGGAGAATTCCAAGTTCAAAAACAGCCTCAGCAAAAGCCAGGTGCTAAGCAACTCAGTGAGACCCTGACTCTAAATAAAATACAAAACTGGACTTGGGATGTGGCTCAGTGGTTGAGTGTCTCTGAGTTCAATCCCCCATACCAAAAAAAAAAAAAAATTGAATCAAATAATAATCAAGTAAATATAAAAACCTTACAAATATGTCTGTAGTCTTTCATAGCAAAGTTGTTGTGTGAAAGCGACTTTATAATGACCATAAATGTTGGAGGCTGGATCTTAAGAAGGCACCCAAGATTTCAGACTCAACCCTGGGACTGTGACTATGACAGAATGTCACACATCTGCTTGTGATGAAATGCCTGGTAAAGGGGATTTGGGTGATTCCATCAAGGTTACCAATCAGATGATGATCAAGAGGATTTGGGTGATCAAGAGGATTTTTTCAAGAGGATTTGGTGATTCCATCAAGGTTACCAATCAGATGATTTTGATCAAGAGGGAGATTGTCCAGGTGAATCTTGTTGAATCACATGAGCCTTTTTAAAAAGGTTGCTTTCTCTGGTTTTGAGCGAAGGAGAAGCCAGAGAACCAGGAGACTCAGGAACCCTCTCCAAGGAAGAAGGTAGCCCCTGGTGCAGATCCATCAAGAAAACGGGCCCTCCCTCCTGAAGTTCAAGAAACTAGAGTTTTAGCCTCAGAAAAACACAGTCAAGCCTGGAGCACTTCTAGGCTATAAAACAGTGGGATAATAAATGGGTGTTGTTTAAACTGCTAAATTTGAGGTAATTTGTTATGGAGCAATAAAAAATTAATGCAATAGATGAAGGATAATCACTGTAATGGATTACAGTGATAAGTATTACCAGTTCTGAAGATTGAGTCTGCCTTCATTATTTCCAAAAATGAGAATAAAATTGGGCAAAGTGAAAGTCTTAATGGGTTAGACAACTGCCAACAAAAATGCTATGGCCCAACTTGTTTTTAAGGGAATATTTTTGTATTATCAGATTTTAGAGGGCAACTCAGATGAACTTCAAATATTCTGACATGATACTAGGCTTTCATGAAAATTACCTTAATATTATTGCATCAAGGTTTGTGGTTGAGGTATGTACATTTCACATTTCAGGAAACAATATCATAGTTTGGTTTTCTTCTTCAAATAAAGGGGATGCTGTTATCCTCCAAAATCATATAATATCCCACCTGAGATCGTAGACCTGATATGTCCATCACAATTAAAACAGTAAGCACAGAAGTCCTGGGTATGTGATTTTTAGAATATGGCTTTATTTATAAAATATTCAGTGCTATTGGAGCCAAATGCAGCATTTCTCGGACTGTGGAATATTTAATTCTATGTATTATGAAGAAAGCAGCTCTGCCAGGTCCTAGATAATCACCTTAATAGTTATTGTTTGCATGTCATTATGACCATGAGGGGAGGGACCAAGCTGAACAGTTGGTATTAAATTTTTGTTTGTTAATTTATTACTTAGTATATTGTTGGATAGATTTATTTGCTTTGTGAGTAAAAACCAGTAATCTGCCTTCCATATTAGTGTGATTTGGAAAACAGATATTTCTAGAACTGGCTAATATTCTGGTTTCCCACATCCTGTTTCATAAATCATCTTGTCAGCCCCAACTCTTTTTGATTGATTAAAAAGAAGAATGCATCAAAATGATTCACTGAGAAGAGATTGTAATCTGACGATCTTACTAGAGTTATATATTATTCTGTTTATCGTTTTCTCTTTTCTTTAGCAAAGCAAGTGAAGAGTTTTCTATCATTTGCTATCTTAAATAATTCTTTCCCTTGGCATTGTCATGGCACAAGGTCTGAGCTGAGGAGATAGTCGCTCCAATCGTAACACAAGGAGGGATTTCATATGAATTATAGAAGGGCTAGTGAGGGACAGCTTGATCACCTTTGCTGGATGATGGGATTCAGCTTTTGCACTGACAGCTCTGGGCCAGTACAGCCAATACCCTACTGGCTTATTTTATTCTTTTATATGATATAAAAATTGAAGTTCAGGAAAAGCATAAAATGTTTCAGAAACGATTATATAAAATCTAGTGATGGTAATTGGTCACTTCCTCTATAAATGGTGTTCTACTGAATAAGGATGCCCTTTAAATATAGGAAGTACTTCAATGCAGTCATTGAATTTCATGTACAAATGCCAGTAGAAAATATGGAGACTTGTAGAAAATATGGAGACTCTCTAGTGCTGTCAATGATGACGCAAAAACCAAACAGGCAAACTGACTTTCTACCTATGGCGGTATTCTTATAAGAAATAATCCTTTTATTTATTTATTTATTTATTTTGGTGCCAGGAATTGAACCCAGGGGCACTTAACCACCAAGCTATATTACTGGCCCTTTTATGTATTTTATTTAGAGATAAGGTTTCACTAAGTTGCTGAGGCTGGCTTTGAACTCACAATCCTCCTAACTCAGCCTCCTGAGCTGCTGGGATTATGGGCATACACTACTATGCCCAGCAAATAATTCTATTTTTAAAGAATTGTAATACAATCATAAATTTTGAAGGAACACATTTCTGATCTATGAAGTTCTTTTATGTTTTGACAGTCAACATGTTTCCTAGATCCTTTAGGAAAATGAAAAAGATTTGCTTTGCTTGCTTGTGTATCTTTCTTTGATTACTTATTTTTGCTACAGCTTGTTTTCTTTAAGAGTTTAGCTTTCTTTCTGGAATATAGCTTTCTTCTTCTAGGAGGCTGCTTACATAGTGAGACCAGGAACAGCTAAATGCCAGGCAGAGCTGATTTTAAAATCAAGCCATTGTTTAAGGGCCTGAGTCACTTTGGAAAAGTTTGTTAATTTTTCTAAACTCATTTTTCTTCATCTTAATAGTTAAGATAATAAGTATCTATTAGTTAGGGAACTGAGTGAAATAGTGCACTGTCAGAAGCTACTGTCAACAAACCAAGCAAACTTTCTTTTCCTAATAATAAATTAGAATTTCAAGATGTGTTTTACAGCAGTATAAGAAAGTTGAAGTAATTGTTCAGACACTTTAGGCTTGAAAACATCAGTGTGTTTTATTCTTGATTTAGTCAGATGATTTCCTTAAGAATTTTTCCTTCAAACAATTACTTCAAGTGTCTTTGCTTCTGTGGGCATAGCATTTAGTTTTCATAACTTTCAGAACTATTGAGAGGATGATTATTTTGTACCACCCATTGAAGAGTGAATAGACTGCCTCTCCTACCAGGTGGGTGTTCGCTTTTCTGGTAAGCTTGTATATTTTCAGTTGAAATTGTGTATGCTTTTGAGAGCTGATAAACTAGGTTGCATACCACTTTAGAATGTAATGTATTTAACTTTATGTTTCATTTTAAATTTCTGTTATCTTACACCAATACCTAAACTTTAGCTTACATTTTTATTGTATTTACAGTTGTTTACTGTTAGTCAGAAGAGGGCAAGGTATTGAGTGACAAAATTCTTAGACCAGAGTTGAGGATTTTCATCCTATTCCAGGCCCCACGTTACTCTGCTTATATATCTGGTGCAAGTATTTTGTCTTCTTTGCTTTAGGTTTCTAAGGGCCAGGGCATTCCTTTTAAAGAATCTGCGTGGATATTTGACACACAAAGGGCAGTGATTGGCAACAACTTGGATGTTAACATTTTTTTTTGATTCATGGCTCCTTAAACTAGACATCACAAGAATTCTCCAGATTATTTCAGGAGCTTAGTATTGTGTTGGAAAAATAGAGGACAAATGGGCCATGGAAGTAATATTTGCACTCTTAATGGAATAAAATAAAGCATCAACCCAGGCATGAGGACAGTGCAGGCTTTCTTGGCATATACATGTCACGTGACTGCAGCAATGGCAGTTGGTTCAAATTCATCATCACAGTATTGGGAACTGGGCGATGGCTTCCAGCCCAAGTATTTCAATTGCCTAGATGCAGAAACCTTGCTGCTGGGCAGCGAGCCCTGGAGCTCCGGGGTTCTCCACCATTGCTCCTTTTCATTAAATTCTTCATATTTCTCTGTTTTGTTCTTCTTCCCAAAGTTATGTTAGGACATCCTCCCTGAGGATGTCAAAACACATTTCCAGCTTCCTGTAAGACTGCAACGCATTTTTTTATACTTTGTTATTCTTTAGATCTGTACCATACCTTATTTTGAACATTATTTCAAATAATTTTCTACTAAGTAATAAAATGATGATTCTAGATAATTATCATTTCTAGCATGTAAAACAAATGTCTGGCATATAGATTCCCAACAAATAGTTGATGAATGCTAAACAAATGAGGTCAGTATAGAAAACAGGATTTTTAATTACTTAATCATTTGCAGGTACATACATTCTCAAACAGTTTTTTCTCTTCTAGTTTTGTTTCGTTTTGTTTTGTTTTGTTTTTGTTTAGTACTGAACATCGAACCAGGGTCGCTTTACCACGGACCCACATCTCCAGTCCTTTTTTAAAATTTGTTTCTTTTGAGATAACATCTTACTAAGTTGCTTGGGGCCCCCGCTAAGTTGCTGGTTTTGAACTTGTGATTCTCTTGCCTTAGCCTCCTAAATTGCTGGGATTAAGCCACCCCACCCAGCTTTAAAATTTTTAATTGGTACATTTTAATTATTCATAATAGTGGACTTCATTGTTACATATTATCACATGCACATAACAAAAATTGACCAAATTAAGTTATGTGGATTCCAAAACTTTTATGGGGTGTTTAAAATCTGCAAAACATGGTTTAATGCTTAGCACATGAAAACATAAAGCACTGGCCCAGCTTTATAGGAGCACACAGTTTAGCAGAAGGAATATATGTCCCTTGTAACTTCAGTTTAAGGTACATTTAAAATCGTACTGTAGCATAGAGGGGGTTGAGAAACGCTCTGCTAGGTTTAGGGAGTAGGCATCACAGAACATTCCTCATCAGGCATATAGCAGCTGGACTAGACCACGATGAATCCGGAAGACGCCGGCAGAAGGTTGTGGTGCTTGTTGTAGAATTAACATGGTGTACAGATAGGATGACATCGCAACAAATAAGTGTAATTTGAGACATAAGAAGGAGGGAAAATGTGCCACTTTATGACTTTTAAATATTTTTATTTTATGCCAGTTCAAGATTTTGACTAAAGAGGTGCAATTACTAGATTCATTACTTAGAAATATAACGGGCTAGGCTGGGGTTTGGGGATAGACTGGAGGGTCTGTACCTTAACTTGACAAGAACATTGAGTACAAATGATACATCTCTACTAATTGAGATAGAGAAATTTAAAATTGAGGTTGGACATGTCAGATTTGAGGGAAAGTTCTCTAAGATTCAGTGTTTACATAATAAGGAAAAATGCATGCAGAGGGATGAAAGATATGAATTTTTAAAGTAATGCATATCTTGGTTTATATGCATGCTACATCAAGAGAGGCAAATTTAAGACAAAGTAGCCTACAGACAACATGTTAAAAAACAGAAGCCAAGCCCTTGGGGGATCCTGTGTGAAGGTTGCCCTTCATTCCAGAACCATCTGAGTACCCCTCCAGTTGTGCCTAGGCTTTTTAGTTTGGCTTTGTCTTTCTTCATAGTCCCCACAGCTTGACATGGTGTCTTGGTGTCATGACCTGATATCAGGACGCACACGTCAGCTCTGGCCTTCCTCCTGCTGCCCTCCATGGCAGGCTCAAGGCCTTGGATTGCATCTGGGGCCCAGTAAGAGGCCAGGCGGTGGAGATTGCAGAGTGGATGGGTGAATGAACAAACAGCTTCTTTATAGACTTATCTCTGGTTGAATTAATTGATTGTGATTCTGAGTAAATGTTGGTGCGGAATCAAATAGTGTTTATAGATCAAGAATCAGTGTGTCTAAAGCCGTGTGGTATTGTGCAAGGATGTGGACTGGCTGTGAGATGGAGTTCACTATACTACCTTCCAGTTTACACCATCAGAGTCTGAGTGTTCACTTCTGAATAAGACAGCATAGGAGCTACTGATAGAATTGGGAGTTTTAAAATGTAACATACAACATAGGTCGCACGTGCTTTTATCTCACTGTTAAATTAATGTTTATTTATGTGGATTGAGCTAAATGGTTTGACTCTCAAAGTATGGTGAGAATGGTATAGACTAGCTTTGCCATTTTAAATTTTTAATATACTCCACACCAAAAATGAAGCAGTGTAGTTGTGTTAAATAATGTCAACCCGCTGAAATCAGAGACTTCTGATACCATCTCTGTTTTCCTTTAATAGTTAACAAATTATTTCTTTCCATATTTTTTTTGGAAGTAAAAGGAAGCTATGGAATTTTAACAAGAATGCATCAGGAATATTGAAAACTTTTTTCTAACCGAAGCAAAGAAGTGTATAAGTTTGCGAAATTAATAAGTGATTCCAAATAAGTTATGAAAAGAGATAAGGATCATTTGGGTAAAAATACTCAGTTAAGGAAAATGATACGTTTAAGTAAAGAGAGGATAATAATATTTGAAAAAAATTATTCAACACAATTTGTTCTTGCTTGTACATCTTCTTGCTCTCCACTGGGGGAAAATAATAAGACTGATTGCAATCAAGACTGTCTTGTGAGACTGAAAGAGAAAGGAAGTTCTGGAACTTTCTGATCTACATTTTTGAAATGAAAAATGTTTTTATCTTTGTTTTACAGATTTACTTACGGTTCTTGGACTATGAGATGCAGAATTCAAATGAATGCAAAAGGAATTTTGTGGCTGTGTACGATGGTAGCAGTTCTGTGGAGGATTTGAAAGCTAAGTTCTGCAGCACTGTGGCTAATGACGTGATGCTCCGCACTGGTCTGGGGGTAATCCGCATGTGGGCAGACGAGGGCAGTCGAAACAGCCGATTCCAGATGCTCTTCACATCCTTTCAAGAACGTAAGATTCTCTGCACTTGACTGTATGTCCTTCAAATATGTCATATGATGTTAGTCTCATCAGCCGTTAATAGTGTTTTCTTCACGCAGTCTGAGCACAGCAGGGTGTTCCCATAGAAGTGACTAAATCACTGAGATTTCTTTGGTTTTGATCCAGTGGCCAGAGAGTGACACATTACATTCTGATGACTTATTTGGCCTATGCATCATGGCCTTGCTTGTGAGAGTTAACTATTCAATGGGGAAATGATGCATCTTGTTTGTCTTTGGTTTAGCTCTTGCGAAGCATGTGGAACTGAAGCAGCAGCTTCTGATGAAGTCTGAGTTTAAATCTTAAAAAACCTGCATAAAAATATTTGGTAGGTTCACTTTAGTAAGCTTCTCTTGCAGTCCCATTTATTTCAAATATGTTTGTGAGTACAGAGTCACAATTAAAGCATGGATAGAGAGGGAATTGCTTCGAAAAACAGCAAATAGAAAAAGTTTCAGAAAATGTCAACAATGACAACATAGGTGATACTCAGAGTTACCTACTGCAGCATTGTTAGAAACTTAGATTCTAACCAATAGTTGAATCATATTAATAGACATATTTGCAACATCTCAGAAACCCTGAGAATTTCATATTTTACAAGGTTTTGCAAATCAAAAAGAATCCTGATGAATTCAGCTTTCAGGAATAAGCACCTTATATTTCAAAGCTATAAACTTGTTTAAATTAAAAAAAAAAGACAATAAAATGCTTATGAGATTTCACAGGTTTTTTTTTTTTTTTTTTTTTTATTATGGTCAGTAGCACAATGGCCCATGGACAGCACATTTTCTTTTCTTTTTTGGCAATCCAGAGCTTCACATTCCCTAAGCAAATGCTCTATCACTGAGCTACATCCTCAGCCTCAATATTTTGTTTTTTAAATTCACAAGTGTTGAATGTATTAGGCAATTCTTTTATGTAATGAAGAAATAAGTGTGGCTTTAAATTTCCCACTAGTTGTCCAGTTAGAGAACTTCATGACATCAGAACCACTGAATGTCACTCAATCTTCTTAAATCTCGGTACTATCCTCCAGTTGATCAGTGTCCTTCTCCGTGTGATGTCAGAGTCCAACAGCATGTTATGACCCATGTTTCTACCTCAGAGCTGAGTAACGCGTTAGAGTTAGTGCGTCTTTATTTCAGAAAGGTATTTGAAAACATGTTATCATTTTCTGGACTACAGCATGAAGGAATTCATCCTACAGTGTAACAGTTTGATCTCTTCCTACAGATTGCTGTGCCAAATTTAATTAATGGTACCTTTGGTGAAGGTTTAGGATTATGTCTACTTTAAATTGTTTTAGTTTGTATTTGTGGTAAGATACTCAATCACATAAAATATACCTTCTTAACCGTTTTTTTGAAATTTAATAAGTATTTTCATTATTTCCTTAAATTGACAGATACAGTTGTATATAATTATCATGTGCAACATGATGGTTTGAAGTCTAGCTGATAGTAATGTATCTTGTTCTTGAGCAACGTTGGTAACAAATATTGTTTTTACCACAAAAACTATGTGAGGTAATATATATGTTGATTGGCTAGTTTTAACCACCCCATAGGGTTCTGTATTTATTCAATATTCTTCCCCATTTTGGACAACACCATTTTAATTTAATGTCAAAAATATGGAAGGCAAACTAATTTGTTAGATGATATACGTATTCTAGATTTTTAAAAATATCATGAAAAATCTGCAATTTTTATCAGAGCTGTACTTTAAAATGCATTAGGAATAAATGAAAAAAATATATTATTATATCTTAAAAATCAACAAGAGTGTGGAGGAATCCTGACTCTTAAGATTTGAAGGTTCATTTAGACTCAATATGAGCCAAGACTTCCGTTATAGTTGACAAAAATCAAATTAAGCCGTGTGTTAAGGAAATGCAGTGATTGTGCCAAATGTGGGCTCATGGAAGCTGCACTGGTCAAAATGGAAGAGGGGCCATCTGGTCTTTTCTGGGTTTTCATGAGGAGAGAAGTCAACTGGAGGAGGGTGACCAAGACGTGGAACCAGCAGGGTCATGACAAATGCCAGAGGGAAGGCGCGCTCCTCTTAGGTTCCGTGCTGTGGCTCACGATGTGACAAGTGCCACGGACGCGAGCCGGGGCATGTGGAGTCCGGCCTCAAAGGTACGTCAGTGTGGGAAGATCACGGGGAGCTGCTGAGCACGACTCGAGGGGACTGCCTCGGGTACGTGGGCTGTGAGCTAGAAGACCTGAACGGGTGCTTGTGGAGCAGGTAGGCTGTGGATAGTGAGTCAGCCAGGAAAGGGACTGTCAGTGGCATCCAGCGTGACTGGTCTGCTGTTTGGTTGGGTTCCAGAACAGAAATCTCTGGTGTCTGTGGTCCCTTTTAACTACAATAGATGATTAAATTCTATGAATCATTGACGTATGAGAAATGGCAAATTATGCCACACCACATGTGTATCATATATATTGATTGGCTCTAAAATATTAAGCAGTCTCTGGAAGTCAATCCAGTGAGCACATTCATCAGTGAGTGAGCCAGTGTGTTCTTCCCGCCTAGGCGAACAGGGCCCCCGACCCTTGATTTGCCTGCACAGTGGATAAATGACCACTACGGGGGAGGAGAGTTAGAGGGCGTTCTCTTGATCACCGCGTACAGCTACAATAAGCCTCCACCACAACCTTCCTGCACCCCCAGCGTCATGCTGCCTGCTGTGTTCTGGCTGTCCCTCTTCCCCTAATTCCCGTATTGGAGCTCTAATCACCAGAGTGAGGCTTTAGGTATTTGGGAGACTATTCAGTTACAAGGCAGACCCCTCGGGAAAGGGGCTAGTGCCTTGATGAAAGGTCTCAGCTGCTTCGCCTCTTCTTCCATGCCGTGTAGGCACAGTGAGGAGCTCCACCTCTGAGCCGGGAAAGAGGCACTAACCAGACACAGGCTGCGCGGGCCTTGAGCTTGGACTTCCAGCCCCCAGAACTGTGAGCTGCTTGTTTCTGTTGCTGATGAGCCGTGGCATGTAGCTGTAGCATCCTAAACAGATTAGGGCGTTTCCAGTGCTTTTTAATCATGATGTTTTGTTTCTTTTTCATTGGCTAAAATCATGTAAAATTCTGCCATTGTGTAAACCAAACATGGAATCATAGGTAATGAACTGTGTGGGTATAGACAAGGTCTTTATTCCTCGAAATCAAGGTATTTCCTGATATTTGAGGGCTCGCATTTTCAGATGTCTTAGTCCATAAAAGGGTGGCTCCATTCCTCGGGACTCTAGATGAGGCAGAACGTCATGGCGGGAGAGTGTAGTGGAGGGAAGAAGCTCACCTCATAATCACGAAGCAGAGAGAGATTCCACTTGCCAGATACAAATATATACCCCAAAGCCAGGCCCAATCTCTACCTCCTCCAGTCACACCCTACCACTTCAATTACCACTCGGTCCCTTTCAGGAGATTAATTCACAGATTGGGTTAAGATTCTTATAACCTAATCAATCATTTCTCCTCTGTAACTTCATGTAAAAGCTCACATGTGAGCTTTTGGGGGACACCTGGCATCCAAACCATGACAGCCTAGGCCTGCATCTGGTGCTGGCAGAGCCCCAAGGTCACAAAGGTCATCACATGGCAAGAAATGGTTGAATGTGTGTGCACACCCCCCTCTGGTCTCTCCCCTCTTCTGCAGTTACCAGGATTTAATCTAATCTGGTGATTTTATCTACTCCTAACTATTTCTCAAACACTCCACTTCTAAAATCCATAGTCAGATTCAATTTCCACCCTCTTAATACTTCCAAGTGGGGTTTTAACTCCTGAGTCCTGGAGGAGGAGGGGAACCACATCCAAACCATTAGCAATAAGTATACAAATCATGTGCTTATCTCATACAAATACTATATATAATTACATAGATAATGTAATATAGCTAATAGTAATATGAATACTATGTTTTTGTCATTTCAAAATCTAAATATGGAGACTTTCATCCCCACGGTGTGAGATGGCGGGACCTTTGTGAGGAGAGCCCTTGGAAATGGAATAGTCCCATGACAAAAGATCCCAAGGGAGACCACTTAGCTCTCTGCCATGTGAGGTTGGAGTGACAAGACAGGAATCTAGGAGAGCAGGCCCTCACTTCACTGTTGCCAAATTTGTAATGACTGGATCTTGAACTTCCAACCCCCAGCACTGTGAAAATGAAATTCTGCGGATTATAAACCACCTGGCTCATGGCATTTTGTTACGGTGGCTCTGCTGTAACAACCAAGGGAGTGTAGGAGCAGTCTGAGCTCCGGTGGTCTGAGGTGTTTTGAGGAGTATGAAGGATAAAGCCTAGACTGCCTGCACAGACAGTAGAAAATTGGACTTGCGGGGCCTGTGAGGCCCAGAGGGCAGTTCACATATGTTATCAGAAACTCAAAGAAAGAATCCCTGTGCTACAGTAGCAGAAAGGTCAGGAAAATTGTGTCTGGCAAGGATGCTGCAAGCCAAGGTTGTGGTCATGGACTGCACAGCTAAGTCATTGCCCAGTGAGGTACCAAAGATGTCAACTGGGTTGTTCTTGCTGCTTATGGCACAGGAGAGAGGGGACAAACAAATCAAAGGAAGAACAATTAAACCAAAAAGGTCTTCGAACAAAATGGTTTTGAAAACACCCTCCGTCCATGTCCATGGTAGTAAAGGTGTTTACTGAAAGTATGACTTATAGAGAAAAGACTGAATTTGTGGCGGTACACGCTTTGCTGAGCCATTGGAAGCATCAAAGCACACAGGATTTAGCAACAAAATTGTGCTTTGAAGAGGTTAAATTGTGCCTTTGCATCAAAGTAGCAGGGTTCCAGAAGGGTGAAGGGCACAGACCTTCAGCTTTCACAGCAGGAGCCCAGAGAAGGACCGTTTCAAAGTGATTTATAGGGTGGCTTCGTTTAATGCAGCAAAACTCACTGAATCTCAAGCAAGGCCTACAAGGTTCTTAAGAGAATCATTTCAGCAGAAATACTTTCCACTTGGATTGAAAGGAACAGAGAAGCAAAAGAAAAGGTTGTCAGAACCCCAAAATGAAGCAGTCTGATAAAGCTACTCAGCTGCATATACATTTTACCTTGCATGAGAGAACTCAGCTGAGCCAGGAGCTGCAGAAGGGTGATTCTTGGACCTCAAAACATACTCAAGAAAAATCCACATTTCCCCCTCATGGACTTCAAAGGGATAATAACCCAGTTACTTGTTACTCCTCTTTCCCTCTATTTTCCCTTTTGAACCAGAATTTTAAACCTGCCCACCACAATGTGCTGGGAATCTGGGGGCCAGAGAGCTTGTCTCTTTGGTTTCCTGTGCCCACACATGGAGAGAAACTTCCCTGGGCTTTCAGATCCTCAAGGATCACACCCTGGAGTCTTATCACAGGGTTTAGGTAATTTAGATAACAAGATTTCAACTTCAAGCTGATGGGTTTTTATATCACATTTTGGACTTCGAGTCAATGTGTCTCAGAGTGATATTCATGGACACCTTGGGCAAAGGCAAATGTAAGTGAAGCACTGGCAGCCAGAAGAATGATGGGAATCGCTCACGGCCCCAACATTTCTAACCCCGGTTGTACAAACTTTGGTCTTTCCCTTGGATACAGAATCTGTGGAAGTAATGGGCGATTTCTCCATGATCATGTTATGTGATATGGCAAAAGTGATGTTGCACATGGAGTCAAGGTGTCTAATCAGTTGATTTTACGTTACTCTAAAAGGAAACCATCTTGGTGGGTCTGGCCTAACCAAATGTTCCCACTTAAAAGTTCTGAAAGACAGGGATGGAAGAAATCAGAAGGATTCTGCACTGTAGTGCCCGTTCCTGCCGGCAACAGAGGAAGAAACTGCTGTATCACATAGAAGAAACCTGAGGCAGGGAGTGACAGGTGGCCTTCTGAGCCTAGGATGTCCCTCAGTTGGCAAGCAGCAAGAAAGCAGGAACCCCTGTCCTATAACTCCAAAGTACTGAGTTCCCCCAGCACCATGAAGTCAAAAGAAGCCCCATGCTTACCTGAGAACCCAACCCAAGCTCACTCCTTGACATTAAATTGGACAGCCCTAAGAAAGAACTCATCCGAGTCCTACCCAGATGTTTGACATGAGCAAGGGCATGATAACAAATGGGTATTGTTTTAAGACAGTAATTTTGTGGTACTTTATGACTCAGTCATAGAAACCAACACATTCCTGTTGCAAGAATGTGGATTTTTAATGATCTAAATGTCAGTCTTAACATATTACTTAAAAACTTTAATATATTACTAATTACTAACATTATTATTTCTAAATTTGATAGTTTATGAGCTGTGGCAAGAAATAATTGTACAAAAACAAGAGAAAATAACTACTCCAACATCAGTTGACCCTAAAATTTGAGTCACTACCACTAGCTTCTTAGCCGAAGCATCAGTGATTTTTCACTGTGTTATTTCTATTCACACTTTTGCTCTGTAAACAACTGAGCACTCAGAAGTTGATGCACAAAGCTGAGTAAGATGGTTGCTTTTCCTAACGTGCCACTGAACCACACTCATTCAAATTCAACTCAAGGGTGTGACTCACTGCGCGGAATGTTCATTTATATCTGGTGTTCTGTTCTGCACCTCCCACCACGCACTTCCTCATTGACTTTAGTAATTACCCAATAAAACTTTTTATTCTATAAAGCTGAATTCCTGCTAGCAGAGTGTTTTTCTCAGCACTTGTCTATATTAGTTGGACCCTTGCTCTTCTGCAGGTGATGGGTTATGATTTCAGCATTCAGTTTCATTATCTTTTCCTGTTTAGAACATGGTATAGCCTTCCATCTGGCCCTTGTTTACAAAGTTGGCATTCAGTCCTGGATGGTGCTTGTTTCTAATTTTTGAAATAACTAAGTAAAACTCAATAAACTAAATTTGATGGATCTTAAAAAAAAATTACAGATGATAACTTTAAATGTCAATGTGGTGGTGCACCATGTTCAGTGACACTTTGAGAATATGCACCAAATATGCTGATATAATCTGCTCAAGTTTATCTTTGCAACCACTCTCAGAACAAAACAGAAAAAAGATGACTTTATGTTAGTTACAGAAATGCAAATGAGCACATTTTCAAATTAGAATTCTTTTTTTAAAGATGAAAGAGAGAAGAGGGGAAAAATCCATGAATCTTCTCAGTGTAATATTTCACAGAAATAATATTTATTCAACAATAATGTTTCTCCTCTAAAAAAAAAGTGAAGGCAAACAGAATTACAACTTTGGGGTACTTCCTAAAGTCAAAAGGCATTGTATTTATCCTGTTTTTCACCAAATAAAGAAAATTTTATGTACTAAAGAATATGATATTACAAAATATAGTGTTGTCTAAATTGTAGATTGATCTTGACGTAGGTCTAAATACCTCAATATTATGAATTGATGTGTCCTAATAAGATTAAGACCACTTTTTGATGTAGTATTTAATTATGTACATGATATAGGAGCATAAATACCAGACAGTATAGATTTAAACTTCAACTATACACAAAGCATGTTGGAGAAATTGCTGAACGTGTGTCATACTTTGGCAGGTTTTCTTAAAGTAGACATAAAAACAGTATGGATAAGAGAAAATATCACTGTACTCAAATATATAAAATTTGAAATATATGTTAATATGAAAACATTGTAGGTAAAATAAACAGGGGAAAGATGAATCAGAGAACAATTGGCAAGATAAACCTCAGGCAATAAGTAAATTTTTATTCTCTAAAGAATAAACATTGAATAAGACAAAAGAAAAGGATAAGCATCCTGTTAGACAATGAGGCAAATCAAGTGAAAGATTGATTTACAGAAAAAGAGCAAAGGACCAGTTATCTAGGAGACAAAAGTGCATATAATAATGTCAAATCATGTGCCATTGCCTTTTCACGTGCCAAGTTATTAACAACATGATGGAATACCCAATTTGGAGATGACAGGGTGAGCTGAAAGCAAATAAACTGCTGGTAGGAAAATGAAAGTACCCTGACAGGCAGTGCAGGACTAGGCAGCAGAATTACAGAACAGAGAGCAGACCAGGACAGGCCTCACCTCATCCTCTGAACTAGTAACCTCTAAGAGTATGTACTATGTGATAGGTGTGTTTGAAATAATGGGGAAAAAATGGAAAATGCTAAGTGGTTTAGCTAGGTGGTCCTAGGAGCACACACAGGCTTCGTTATTAAGACGATGTGGTGGGTGAAAGCTGGCCTAAAACTGTATTGAAACAATTCACCAAAAGCAAGTAGAAATCAATGCACATGTCATCACCAATGTACTGTAAATATGTGATAAGTAGTTAGTATATAGCATCTGTTAAACACATACCATGTGTAGAGAACAATGAAATTAAGATGTCAACAGTTATTTTTTGGTTATGATGGTTTCTTTATTCTTTCCTTTTTTTGCTCTTATTTGGAATGAATATATATTGTTTTGCTAAAAGATATGAAATTAAGAAATATTACTTTCTAATTGGATATATCAAGTCTGAGAAAATAAGACCACATATACTGTTTTCTAAGTTGAGATAATTAGTACTCATTCATATTTTCAGAAAACAAGTGATCAATACAGTTTTGGTTATGCTGATAGCTAAGGATATTACATTGCTACCTAATGACCTATTATCTCAGACTAAAAAAATCACTGTGAATTCACTACAGTAGAAAATTTTCAAAATTTGTCATCTGAGACCCGGTCAACCAAGGCCATACCACTGGATGAGTTCCTGGGTTAAGTCCTGGAGTGTGCAACCTCCCAGGACACGAGCAGCCTCAGCACTTTCCTCCCTTGAGTGAGCATACCCTTGAATTCACCTCCACATTGTGAAGATGGAAAGATGTTACCTTGGGCACATTTCACAGCCAGTCCCAACACAGGTTGTCAGAGACTCCTGATTGACAGCAGCTGTCCTCCCAGGTGGACAGAGACTCCTGATTGACAGCTGCTGCCCCTCCTTGCTGTGTGGACAGCAGCCCCACCTCTGCAGAAGGCTGGTCAGTCAACCAGTCAACGTTCTGATCACCAGAGCTGCTGGCCCTTGCTATGCATGGTGCATTGGTTTGCTATTGTGGCTGTCATGGAGTGTTTAAACAACACTTCCATTTACTATCTGCACTTCCGGAGGTTGGCAGCCTATAATGGGCCAGACGTGTGTTGTCAACTGGCTGCCATCTCTGCAAAAACTGTGGGGAAAGAAGGTCCCTTATGTTTTTCCAGGGCTGTATCTGTGGCCCATGCCACTTCTTCACGGCCAGCACCACAGCACCACATGCCATTCTGTCCTCTGTGACACCACCTCTGTCCCAGTCGCCTCCTCTCTCCTTCTCCCTCTAGTGATTACACTGAGTCCACCCGGATGATCCAGGAAACTCTTTCCACCTGGAAGGCCTTAATCTCATCACACCTGTGAAGGGTTTTTGGACACAGACTGTACCCTTCACAGGTCTGATAGTTAACATGGGGACATCATGGGAGAGGGCATTGCTCAATTTACCACAGTAGGTTTGATATTTCTCTTCTACTTTTTCCTTATTTTATTAACTGATGAGCTCTTTGTCTGAAATTATGGAAGGAATAATTAGGTTGTCTTGAAGCCTGATTGTATACAATGCCAATTGATAAGGGTGCATCTAAACACATGTCCACCTTTACAACTATTAAGTTCTTATCTATATAAAGAAATTATTATTATTTATTAGTAGTAGTAGTAGTAGTAGTAGTAGTTTTGCTTTTTTTACACAAATGGAGCACAACTTTTCATTTCTATAGGTGTATATGATATGGTCACACCATTTGTGCAATCATACCTGCCTTGGGGGTAATGATGCCCATCTCATTCTACCATCTTCTCACCCGCACACTCCCCTTCCCCTTCTGCTCCATCCAAAGTTCCTCCATTCTTCCCTTGCCCCCTGCCCATTATGGAATTGTTTTTCAAATTAATTATTTTATTACTACAGAAATATCTACAAAATGGAAATGTGTCCCAAAGATAAATGTAATTTATACTGATATAAATTGAATATGTGTTTGGAATTTTAAAGTGACTATGTGTTTAGATGTTTAAAACTAATGCTCAGTATTTTCCAAAAACAAAATTACAAATGAACTTTTAAAAACTTGTTTTGTTGTTTAAAAAATCTGTAATAAGATGACAAGAATTTTAAGAGCATGTGCTCAGGACCAGCCGATTAGTTCTGCCCCTTTGTTATATGTAATGACTGGACTTTGGACTTCTAATCCCTTTCCAAACAATGGGGGAAACGTCACAGTGGTGGGTAAGGTTTTGGACACATGTGTCTGGAACTGAACGAATGGTCACCAGAAGGTGGCTGAGACCTACCTGCGAGCAGGATCGTAGCACACTGAACTGGTGATAGTTCACACTGTCACTTACAAATGCAATGAGGTTATTAAGCTTAGGAAAGTGGGGAAAGTATATCATCTGCCAGGCATCAACCCTCACTTCCTTTCTTCCCTCTCTCCTCTATCTTCTTCTTTTTCGTCTTTTTAAACTTTTCTTTCAGTCCTATCGTACCATAAAGGAAACACCTGTCAAATATTTTAAATTTGAAATGTATTCTCGATGAACTTTTATTATTGACATGGTTACTCTATTCCAGTTACTGAAAACAACATGTTATGTGTTTAGACACGTAGTTTAATGAAACATGTAACATTAAAGTCAATTCATTCCAGTAATTTTTTGTTGTTGTTGTTAGGTCAAAACAATCACATTAATTTAAATAACTCCGTGTCTCTTCCCTGAAGAGCTCGGCAGTGTGGGGCCTTCGCTGAAGATTTCCTGGCCATGCTGCCTGCTCTGAGTGGGCCTGCAAGGCGCCCCGTGGACAAGCACGGAGGCAGCTGGCTTCTTGTGATTTTTGGACGGATCCCTCGGGATAATATGCATGATCTCTCTGATTCTGGTTCTGCAGTCACTGTAGTTTACACCCATCGCTGAAAATACACACTATAGGTTTGCTCCATGGAGACAGAAAATTAGTACCTTGATTCACTAGCACATGAACTACAGAATCACCAGCCCCAAGATCTGTGGTCTGTTAATGCTTGGCTCTAATCTTCATTTACTGAAAGTTCCCTTTTTGGATCTTGGCATGTTTATCAATGAAATCAAATATGGTACCTTTCTAAGAACAATATGTCTATAACCAAGTGTTGCCTACATGCATCAAATGGCCCCCTAAACAAACCCTGGACCTCGAGTCCCAGGCCTAATAATAATCAGAGTGGAGACTCAAAGCAGTCCGGGATCCTCCTTATTGTAACTGCAGCATCTAATTGCACAAAATGAATAAATCATTGTGCAGCTGACCCAAGGCAGAAATGATAGCATTAAAATATACAGCAATTTCTTGGAATGAAAAAGGAATAGAGAACTCGTGATGTGGTTCACACCATGTGACAGGAAAGGAATTGTCTGTATCTGCAGAATATAATTTTCACATAAAATGTGTTTCTATTTTCTCAAAATAATATCGTTTAAAATAGCAGGAATATGCAATTTTTAGTATATGGTTGAGGAGGAATCTAATAATTGTATGTGAGATTAAATTCAAGTTCATGAAGAGGATGTCTCATATTTAAAAAGGAGATTAAGAGGTATCTTACTTGAAAATGCTGAATATTTTTGATGATCACTCTAGTCATATTGCAAGACGGCGTTTTGGAAACAGACATTGATTTTCCAAAACAAATGTGAAAATGATACAGAACGCAAAACAGAAGATGCACAAATCTATTTTTGACCTCAAATTTCCTCAGCATTTTTCAAATAGAATGTCATTTCTTCTAATTATGCAGCCTAAGGGCTATGTTAAGGTCAAAATATGGTGGCAGGAGGAAATTTTCCATTGATTTTTGGGGAAAAAAAACACCCAAACATTTGTTTTGGGCGCAGTGCTGAGGCCCAATATACTTTATATTTTCTAACAATTTTGGTTCTATAGTTTAAATACCACAGTTAAAAATGACAATTAAGGCAAGTTGGACATTTTCCATCCAGTCTTGAGGTGCGGAAAGTGCATACTGAGTTGATTACTTCCCATTGCCGCTCTGACGTTTCAGGTCTTTTCCTCCATCAACTTTGTCAGGAAAAGCTTGAAATTCCTTAGAAATTAAAACCATTGTCAAGTCTAGTGAAACGGTAGCATTTCATATACTTTGTGCTGCCTAAAGAACTTCTGCTGAGCGTCATGGCCTGCCAGTAAGCCCGCATTAAGCACCTCATGAAGCAGCACAGGTTTTTGCTGTATGGTCTTAGATGAGGAAGTGAAGGATGCCCAGGCAAGTTAGTCAAAGAGGGAGAACTCAGTTCCTAACAAGGACTGTGGAGGAAACCACCCCGGGGTCCCCTTGGGGGCAGCAGGGACGAGGTGCATGCCCTGTCCCAGTGCTGGTGACATCTGAGCTGCGGAGGCACAGGCCAGGCCTGGGACAGTCAGGGGCTGTGAGCATGGAAGCCACTGTGAGGTCAGGGACTTGGAATTAAGCCTACAAGGAAGTTGCTGGAGTATCTCTGGCAGGGTGGAGCATGGTCTGGTTGACACTGTCCAGTGGCCAAGCGTCCTGTGGCACACGTCCCCAGGGGCCCTGTGCAGAGGGTGAGGTGGCCACGTCCAGTGGCAGCAGTGGAGAGCCTGCCAAGAGCCTGGGGTGGAGGCACAGGTGATGGCGGTTTGCACGGGGCTGTCCAGGAAGAAAGGACGCAGGGAAATCCTGAGCCCGTGGGGATGAGGGGAGGTCGGCCCCTGACCTAATGCCCAGGAACTCAGTGTGGGGAAGCATCGAGGTGGAGGAGGGCGCCCAGAGGAGTCCGTTGGCGATGATTCTCTGCGGCCCCCGTCAGCCGTGCTTCACTTGGGACAGGAACTAGAATTCCAAGGGCAGCTGTGAGGAAGCAGTTTGGACGTTCAGGGCAAGTCTGGTTCTCAGACATGAGTCAGAGCCGAGTGGGAGCCCAGTCAAGGGCGCCGGCTCAGAGTGCCGCTGAGGGCATCACAGGAAGGACGAGGCGGGGACAGGGACCCATGGTGGCTCTGGGAGTCGGACCACAGACATCTGCAGACACCAGCAACGTGGCCTCCGAAGAGGGAAAAGTCCTGTCACCTAAATTGATCAAAATGACTACGAAGAGAATCAATTGAGTTTCGGGTCTGCTAGGTTCTGCTGTGTGGCTGAATTCACTGCCCAACCGTAGGTGACCTTGACATGTTTGAAACGATGCGGAGCTTTGTTCACGTGGCTCAACCAAAACAGCAACAGGCTGCATAGCACCTGGAGGGTTAGAAAGTTCTCATAACCACAGGCGTGGATACAAGCTCTGTGCAGTGCGGCATGCCTTTAATCCCTGGCGACTCAGGAGGTGAGGCGGGAGGCTCACAAGTTGGAGGCCAGCCTCAGCACCATAGCGAGGCCCTAAGAAACTTAGTGAGTCTTGTCTCTAAATAAAAAATAAAAAGGTCTGGGGATGTGGCTTAGTGACAAAGCCCCCCTCCCCCGGCTTTAATCTCCAATTACTTAAAAAAGAAAAAAATAAATTATAAATGAATCCAAAAATGAAGCAAAAAGCCATGAATGTTCTCCAAACTGCTTCCTTGCCCACCTGCGTCTTGACATGTTTGTGAGCATTGCCACTCGACTTAGGATTGAGGAAAGGATGGAAAATGAAGAAAGAAAGAAGCAGAGGCCCCAGGGGAGTGGGTGTGGCTCTGTGGTGTGGGTGGATGTGGTGCAGACGTGTGCATGTGTGTGACGGAGCGTGTGGCTGTGCCCACATGGCAGGCCGGAGTAGAAGACAGAACTGCAAGGGAAGCAGGAAAGGAGGGGGACATGTAGGGAGTAGCCGGAGGGCCATTTGACCCTGGGCCTTGCGCATGTTCAGATGATCATTGGCGACTTAGGATCATTGATGTCTTAGTGATAAAACATCCCCTTGCAGATTTTCTTGATGCAGTGTTATGATTTATTTGAATTAATCTACAAATGATAGTTTTACTAGTCACAAACACAGGTATTTGAATTATCAGTGTTTCGGAAAGAAATCTTTCCCTTTTACTTCAATTTTACTTTTAATAATTCTTGAATATTATTTAGTGGATTTCTGGATTTATTTTAAAAATAGAGAATGGAATAATCCAGGTAGAAGAAGCTTTAGTGGCTTCAGCATTCAAGTAGCAATTATAAGTATAAAGCCCTTTATTGTAGATTCAAAACAGTGCTTACTAACAGATCAGACACACACTGGAGAACAGTGGTGCACTCAGGATGAGGTCTGTGGTGTTGTAAGACATGTGTTTTATGATTTCTTATTTAACACATCTGTAAAACTTCCTAATTTTGTATGTTGGCTATCCATCTTTCTTATGCCTTCCTTCCTAATTAAAATATTCTCAAAATTCTTTCTGTTGTCTCCTGCTAAATTGTTTCTTTTTAAAGAGTCGAGTAGAATGTGCCTATAAACATGGTCGGTCACAGGTGCATGTCTAGTCTAGCCATCCTTTATTAAGGATTGAAACACTGTCACTGAAATTTAGTGTATGACCGCCACCTACTGGTCAAAATGGGAACATACTTAAGTTTAAAAACAGCCAAAAGGGGGGCAGGGACCATAAAAACAACCAGAGCCTAGAGATAATGAAATACATTTTAAGTTCTTTATTCTTAAATATAGCAAAGTACAGATGTTATGCAAAAATTTCCATTTACAGACTCAAAAATCTGAAGGAGAAAATTGGCTTTGTTGGTTAACATTTGGTATTCTTTTCCTGAAATGGTATGAGATTTTCCCCAATAATAAAACTACATGGGTGTTTTTATACATATACTTTTAATTCTGTGTATCTATGTCTATATCAAAGATTCTGAAAAGGGCTAAATACTGTTTAATTGGAGTAATTTCTAGAAATAGCTATTACATTTTGACTTATGTGTTTTCTATAAAATTCCCATAAGACTTTTTATAGTTTTTCAAAAGTATGTCCTTATTTTTCACCCAAGTTTATGTCTTAATAATATCCTAGACTTTTCTATATCTCCTTAAGAATTAAGGATTTTGTCATTATAATTTTGGAACACAAGGGTGATACTTTCTAAAGTTTAAAAACAATTTTTTATTTTGTCTATTAAGTGGTGAGCAAGTGAAATTAGAATTACTTGGATTAAATGTTAAACAAAGTTGAACAGCCTTATTTGCTGTACAACTTCTCTGAACCCTTCAGTTTGCAGCTGACTCTAAGTAAGTCCCAAACCCTATTTCTTGGTCTCACTTTCTCACAATACACTTTTTCCCCTCTGGACTCAAACGTTGTGCTAAATTTTGTGTTTCCAAAGAACTTGTTATGAAATATAAATAAATATTCACTGGAGACACTTTGAATTGAAAAATTGCAGTTAAAATACCTACAAATATAAAATCTGGATGTATGTAATTTCTGAATATTATGTTACTACAATTGTAAGACAATATTGTCACTTTAATTCATGCCTCAATTGTATAGGGTCACTCAACACTATGAGAAAATATTCCTTTATATTGGAGCCAACAAAGCAAGATACGTTCTCTTCTAAATATTGTTTATCATGTCTTTTCCAAATGAGACGCGAATATCCAACAATTTGATGTTAAAGAATGCATGTTATTTTGATGGTCTTGTCAAACTGTTAAAAATGGAATATCAAAAGTAAATATCTTAAAACAGTTAAATCTTGCTCCCATTATGTAGTACAACCCCATGTTGAAACTTACAATTATCAAGGTATTTAATAGGCATAAATTCTGTTTCCTGCTCCCCTTTTAGAATCAAACCATAGTATTTTATGCTGGGCAAGGTTGTGGCAGAGACATATACCCTCCAGGACATAAGTGTCCCTAACCCGGGGAATCTCTGGTTTCAGGGACACCCTTATATATCTTTGAATTATTCATCCTCATGCTGTGCTAACAAGGGTCTGTGAATGACAGTCCCTACTTCACAAGTTTAGAAATTCAGTATCTATTAAGTCACTTAAATTTTGTATCATTCATCTCCTCAGCATTGAAAAGTTTTATTTTATGTTTGGTAAGTTTCATAGTAGAATAGACCAAAAATAGCTAAATTCTATTTATCATATACACTGTGACAGTATCTGTTTTATGGTGTTTAGGGGTTTATCACATTTAATTCTCATGATGATTCTGTGTGGTAAAGATTGTCACCATCAGACAGATGTAAACTGGAACAAAAACGTTTGAGTGTGTTTGCTCAGAGTCACACAACCAAGAAGTGCTGAGCCCATGCTTCAGAATGAGACGTTTTTGACTCACAGCCTCTGACTCACAGTCTCTGTGCAATATTCTCCTCAAACAGTTACAGACATGCCTATGTGTGCCTCTATACAGCCACTCTACATTCTGGACATAATGCAATCACTTGGGTAAGCATTGCCTTCCTTCATTTTGCAGATGTGGTAACTGGGTAACTGGATGCTTAGCCAGCTCCAGAGCAAGGAGTTTGAAAGCGCCCACAGTCACTGGTCACTGAGAAGCCTGCTTTTGCTCAAGGAAGAAGCAACTACATAAGCATTCTCCCTGCTTACGGCCAGAGTTGCAGCCTCTGTCCTGCTATCTCAGGACTTTACGCCCCAGGCTGAGCTTTGTTTACAGTTACAGTTGATGGCACAGCCCAAATAGCACACTTTACACTACGCACATGTGCTGATTCATGAGGGAGGTGGGGACAGTGAGGGAGGACTCCATTGGCAGTGTCATGGTGTCCGCTTTCTATTAAGTGGTTATTTAAATCAAGAGCAAGGGTATCTTATGCATATGCCATTCTCTTAGCCAACTAGATTATTTCACCGCATTTTAACAAATCAGTTTCTTTTTCTCTGCCCATGAAGTGGGGTTGTAGTATTAGGGTCCCCACAGCGTATCCTCAGGAGACTCTTGAGACCAATACTCCCGTGAGTTTGATTTGGTCAGCACAAAGTACCCTTTGAGTCCTTAAGCAGGAGAGAAATGAGAATCTTGAAGGACCCATTGCCTATCTATATTTATCAGAGAAGTATCCAGACAATCTCACAACATCCAGAAACCAATATAAAATTATATTTTTGCTATTTATAAGACAAAAATTAATTTTTGTTCAAAGTTATAGATGTTATAGATCTGGCTTTTAGCCATGCAGTGTTTAACTGCATTTTTGGTGTGTGTTTGTTTGTGTAAGAGAGTATGCACGTATTTTCTTTGTCATTTGATCAGCAAGTCTATAAATTATCGAAGCTAAAGGAGAAAAGATATGAAGCATTGCCTAAAATAATGCAAAAAAGAGTGATGATTATTTCCAATTAAACTGGCACATTTGCAAAATTATTTAATGCCAAGAAGCATCAGGAATGTGATTTATTGGCATTCCTAGATTATCTACTGAATGTCAGTAAAAACACTAAAATTTAGTTACTGGTTCCAGCACATCAATGGACAGTTTCACAATTAATAAGAAACAGAAACAAGTAAGACCAATATGGACTATTTGAAATTCAAATTTCAGTGCTCTTATCAACATACCATTGAACTTCACTTAATTTCAGAATATAAAAATGCTATTATTTATGTATTTAGAAATGTTAACCCATTCTATTTGATAGTTATGTTATTATAATAATTTCCAACTCTATGGAAGATCAATAAATATTTATGTCCCTCTACGGGCATTCTTTAGTTGTTGACTAGCCTTCTGAAATCACTGCAGTGAATTAAGTCATGCTTATGACAAAACCATTTTGCAGTTATTCAAACCAATTTTCAGAAAACTCCTTTATACTTTGTGTATAGATTTTGACATCATTTATTATCTGCTCAACAGACCATATAAGTTCTGCAAAAACAATTATGGTTGGCTACAGAAATTCAAATTTAGTTCCATACTAAAAAGCAGATTTTTGCAGTAATAGATTATTAAATTTCACATTGTAACACATTTTAATAGTACTTAACAAGACACTAACCCAATAAAATGCCAGGCAGGAGACTGTTCTTTTCAAAATGACTGTATTCTCTATTTTTTCACCCCCTACCTGGAACTAAAAGGTCCATTGGGTGGTGGGTAGGGCGGGGGTGCGGGAAGTCTGGGAGCCAGCACGAGGCACTGTGCCTAAGTCCAGGATAGCTATGTCTTGCTTTTGATTTCTTGGGATTTAAGGGCTTTCCTTTAAGAATTTCTCTAGAAGTGTTAAAATATACCAAGTTGCCTTATGCAAAATATTTTCCTGACCATTTTGAATCATCTCTCAAATAGACTCACAAAGCCAACATTGTAAAACACAGGCAATGCTTCTGAAAATGAAAAAAAAATTGTTATGTATGACTGCGGTTTTAAGGTAGTCTTGATCATTAAAAAATCTTCACTGGGCTGGAGGTATATAGCTCAGTGTAGGGTACTTGCCTAGGGATTGATCCCATCACAGTGAAAGTTTTTATTGCTTGGTCAACTAATCACCACAAATTATGTATTTGGTATGGGTCATACACTTTTCTAGGATGTCTACCTGTATAATAATTATAGAACTATTTAAAACAATAAAAATGACAACTCATGAGGTATGCAGTGATCACAGGGGTAAAAACAAGTTTGTTTTAAAGGACTCTTGGCTTACTATAATCTACAATGCAATGTTACTATAGAGATTGTTTTATGTGTACCGAAACATTTTCTTAACATCAAAGTCATATCTAACATTTTACCTTGCTGTATTGCTTGCCCCGTATAATTATTGATCCAGATTTCATGTTTTCTTGGAGTTCCAGTTATACCTCATGGTGCCTAAATATGCATCATAATTTGGAGATCATGGTCATTGTAGACCATCAGTAGAATGTGTAAAATACTTGCATAATGGGCTAATTATATCACTATTTTGTTGTGTACATAAAATTTGAATTAATACATTTTTTTCTTATGTTGTTCAGGATTAATTTCCCCTTGATTCTGAGTACCCACAACTTACTTGTTTGTTTTTTTTCCATGTGCCTAAGTGACTTCACAGGGATTGATTTATGTATATTTTTCTCATTATTATTTGATGCATATTTTTCAAAATATTTTAATATTGCAATCAAGTGGTTTTGTACAGCCAAACTATCTTTAGACATGTGGAATTTCTTTGTAAAGAATAATTCATGCCAGCACTCAACATACATGTTTTGATCAATTAATGCATAACTTAAAAACAAGCTAGAACCCCTCTGTGGATGGTAGGGTCGATGGCAGAGGTCTCATGCTGTCTTACTAGCTGGGCCCCCCAGAGGAATGAACAAGAGACAATGACCACTAAAGTCATCACACTTCTGAATATCGCATGGAAGACTTTTTGCCTCGATTTGTTGGCAAATTATCATTGTAATCTTTTTGTGTTTAGATTTTGCAGTGTGAGTGATTTACGACTGAGCTAAGATACAGCTCTCTTTCTTTTTCCTGTTCTTTTGCTTTTAGCTCCTTGTGAAGGCAACACGTTCTTCTGCCACAGTAACATGTGTATTAACAATACATTGGTCTGCAACGGACTCCAGAACTGTGTGTATCCTTGGGACGAAAATCACTGTAAAGGTAATGATTAGTTCTTGAAATATGCAAGATCCCCTTCCTAAGGAATGGGAAGGAAGTTTGTATGCACCTGACCTAAAAAAAAAAAAAAAAAAAAAATTGAGCACATAGTGTCTTCTGTGAGCTTCATCTGTTTTATATAACCAATTTGTAAGCAATTTTCTTTGCCTTGATTTGCACTGTATCCAGAGGTTTCCTAATTTGTGCATGTACATTGGACGATATTTGATACTGGGATGGCTATTAAAGATATCTTGTTAGAGTCTGCAGAGCTGTGGGAATGAGGTGGGCGCTGGTAGCACAGTGCATGTCTTCCCTAGTGTAATGGTACCCCTTTTCATCCATGGCGACGCCTCTCATTTATTCCAGTTTGTCTTTGTTGCCCTGTGAGCTCATCCTCTAGTGATAAAATATGTTGAGGGAGCATTGATGCTTTCAATTGCTTCCAGCCACCTAATTCCACCTCCATTTTGCTACCAAAATGACCAAAATGCTTTTCTTTCTTCCCAATGAAAACAGTAACTAGTGTCCCTGGCCCCTTCTCTAGCCTATACACACAGATTTTTTTTAATTTTTTTCTTTTAATTTAAACAGAGTTACTTGGCTGGTTTATGCGGCATGATTAGTTAAGCTCAAAGTGCCATATAAACTCTTTTACTCAAGTTCAATATTTAACAATTATCAAGGGAAAATAAACAGGCAAATAATTCTATTTTGTTTAGAAAATTCCAGTGTTATCTATCAAAAGGCATTGTTCTTAAAGCAGAAGTATTGAGTAGCTATTGCTTGATTGAGTCATTTAGAATGGCAGGTCCATTAGAAAGAAAGGTCCATTATCAAGTGCTTTCATGGGGGTGTTGGTGACAATTGTCGAAGAACCACTTGTGAGCAGATGAGAAGTTAAATATTGTTGGACCTGTCCTAATGCAGCACTGGAGACAAGTAGTAGTCGCTCTCCGCCTTCTGCCCAAGGTGGACTTGTGGCCATCACAGTAAGGAAGGCTTGAGCCCAGAGTATCAAGCACGCCGGAGCATGGAGCATGGGGAGAAAACCACACCCCTTTCTCCAGAGGAGGACACCTGTCTTTGGGTTTATGATTCCTTCTCTTGTTCTTATCATTCCAGACATTCTAATTGATCAGGTTTGCTGTTTGGACTTAGCCTACAATGTAGCCTAAAAGAATGTTCCATGTACCTTTGAAAGAAAAGTGTATTGTTGATATTGGGTGACTCTGAGCTACTGCTATGTCTCATAGGCCTATTTCAGAGCTGTTCAAGTCTTCTGTTTTCCTTTTGATTTTCTCTCATGTCTAGTCCATTATTAAAGAGTGCATTCAGTTCTCTAAGTATTATACTTGATTCCTGTGCTTCTCTCTTCAATTCTGTAAAGCTTTCGATTCATGCATTTTTGAGCTTGGTGGAGAGGTCTGTAGATATTTATAACTATTTTGTCTCCCTGATGGATTGACTCTTTTATCACCATAAAACGATCTAATGTTTAGAAACTTTTTTTGTCTTAAAATATACTTTGACATTGGTGTAGCCACCCCAGCTTTCTGTAATTCAACCCTTTTAATTTCAGATTGTGTCTTTGACTATAAAGCATTTTCTCTCAAGGCAGTAAATTGTTGCTTCTTATTTTTCTAATCCATTCTAACAATCTCTGCTTTTTCCTTTAGTCATTTAATCTATTCCCATTTCAACACTGTTGATATAGTTGGATGTATATTCATCACTATAGTTTTTTATGTCTCATGTTTTTTTCTCTTTAGTCTTTATTTTTCTCTTCTGCATAATTTAACATACTCCACAGTAACATTTTAATTTTAACTACTTTTTCAGGGAATTCTTGATTTATTTTCTTAGTAGTTACTGCAGGGTTTATAGTATATAGCTTAATCTCTCAGGGTGTATTTCACAGTTATAACAACAATTCTAGTGATATATATAAAAACTATGCCTGTACAGTTCTATTCTCTCTTCCATTTTTCACATTTTCTCCTCATTACATATATATGTTAAATTCATTGCAATAGTTATTAATTTATATAATTTTATATCACATTGAGAGAAGAAAGGACAACAGGTATAAATTAATGAAATTTGTCATACAACTCCTCTAATCTAATGTTTCTGGACTCTTCACTTGTTTTTATAGATTCATATTATCCTCTGGTATAATTTTCTTACTCCAATAACAGTTTAGTTCCTACCAACCTTATTTACTATTATCACCAAATACATTACATTTCCATAAGTTATAAGCTCAGAAATACTATTATTTACCTTATAACCTTGCCTTTTAAAAAATTTAAGTAAGGAATATGGGTGAAATATGCAAATGAAGTTCCATGATTATTTACATAATTTCCTTCATTGTATGTATTCATTTTGCTATTTAAGGTGCTGTGTCTAATTTTTTCATGTCGATTTGCTATTGTCTCAGGTTTTCAACTCAAAGAACTCGGTCCATATATTTTTGAGGCAGCTCCTTTAGCATTGACTTTCTTTTTCATTTCTGTTTACCTGGTATATCTTCATTTCATTTTTTACAGTGCTTGTGCTGGCAATGGGTCTTGGTCTGCTATGGTGTGTAGCTGTGGTGACCCTTGGTTGGCCTGCGGGCCTCCACTGGTGAATCGGATCATGGCCTCTCTGGGGTCCTTCCCCTGTGCGGCTTTGTCTGGCCTTGGTCATTTCCATGTTTTATCCGACCTTTGTAACGTTGTTGACGTTGTTTGTCTGGGTGTGGTGCTCCTACATGCGTCCTGCTTGGACTTTGTTGAACCCGGATAGGAGATCAAGTTTCTGGAATTTCCAGACGTTTTATGGTGGGATGCCTTTCTGGTTTCTCTCTCCTCCCCTCTGTACCCCCATCACATCGACGTGCTTGAGTATGGGCTGCTTTTCTGACACTGTTCATTTTTCTGCATTCTTCTTCCCCCTTCTTCTTCAGACCGTGTGATTTTCCATCCTCTGTGTCCCAGTCTGCAGGGGTCCCTGTTCCTCTCTGAAGTAACTCTGGTTAGAGATGATGATTTGAGGGCAAAAAGAGCTGGTGGCGGTTCAAAGGCTCAGGAGCTCACTGTTCCTATAGAAATCCAGCAGTTATGTTCAAGGGAATGCCTCTGCATTTGCCACACACCATCAGGACGTTTCACAGAGTTTCATTACGCCGGAATTTAAATGGTTGTCTCTTTGCCCCTATTTTTGTTAGTTACGGCTACTTAATTTGGGAAAGAGTCTACACAAGCCCTCATGCCACCCTCCCAAAATGTCTGTCCTAAATTTGAATTGGATTATCTTTCGGTGTCACAATATTATTTTTGCTTTAACTTTAGTTGTCCCTGTCAAACATAAATACAAAATGGTACAGATGTATTCGTGTTCCTAGTATGGGGGTTTTGAGGTTTCTTGTAACTAAGAGATAAGAAAGAAGTTAGTTTGTAAAATGACCAGTCTATTCCTAATGGTCATGCTATTTGATCATGTATGTATTTCTTCAGCATATATGTGTATCTGTGTGTATGCATATGCACATATTACGTGCACACAGGTGCACACAAGATGTTTATTGAAAGCAGAGATGCTGGGCAATGGGATGATTATCTTTAAGGCTAGAAGATGGGGCCTTTGGAAAAGTAAGAGCCGTTGTTTAGTTTAAAATAGTTTCTTGGGGCTGGGGTTGTGGCTCAGCAGCAGAGCGCTTGCCTCGCACGTGTGCGGCCCGAGTTCGATCCTCAGCACTACGTAAACATAAATGCATTGCATTGTGTACAACTAAAGTAAATAAATAAATATTTTTTTAAAAAAATAGTTTCTTCTGCTGCTTTAAGCTTGTAAAAATCGGATGCTCAGCCTATCGTTTTGAAGTTTTCAGCGCTTGTTCTGACCATGATATTAACGTGTGGCGGATTGTCTCTCGCTGTCTGTCTGTCGTCTTCGCTCTCTCCTGCCTGCAGAAAAGAGGAAAGCCAGCCTGCTGGACCAGCTCACCAACACCAGCGGGACTGTGATTGGCGTGACTTCCTGCATTGTGATCATCCTTATTATCGTTTCTGTCATTGTACAGATCAAACAGCCCCGTAAAAAATACGTCCCAAGGAAGTCAGACTTTGACCAGACTGCTTTCCAGGAGGTGTTCGAGCCTCCGCACTATGAGTTGTGCACCCTCAGAGGGACAGGAGCTGCTGCCGACTTTGCAGACGTGGCAGATGACTTTGAGAACTACCATAAACTGCGGAGGTCATCTTCCAAATGCATTCACGACCATCACTGTGGATCCCAGCTGTCCAGCACGAAAGGCAGCCGCAGCAACCTCAGCACAAGAGAGGCTTCCATCCTGACAGACATGCCCGCGCAGCCCGTCAAGCCCCTCGGTCCTCCCGTGAGCAGAAGGAACATCCTCGTCATGAAACACAACTACTCCCAGGACGCTGACGCCTGTGACATCGACGAGATTGAGGAGGTGCCCACCACGAGCCACAGGCTGTCCAGACACGACAAAGCCGTCCAGCGGTCAGTATCTATTGATTTTTTGATGACGCTAGAACCCGAGGACTGAACCCGTCAGAGTGTGTTGTGTCAGTTTGTCTCCGTATTTCAGTGACCCCAGTGACAGCTTCAGCCAGGGTCTCAGTATCTCCCCTTCTTCCTCCTCAGGGCTGCCCACACTCTGTTGAAACCCCCACGTGCAAGATATCTCACGTGTGAATACACGTGTGCAGACCAAAGATAGAGCATTTCTATACATATATTTATTTTTACAAAAATCCTGACATTTAATTAATAACAGATTTATATTGCTGATTCATTTCCACATGGTCATGAATGTTACCCCGACAATATTTATATATTTTAAGATAAAATGATATTTGGAAACAATTGCCTTACCAAGATGGCTAACTCATCTTGCTGAATAATTTTAAGGCAAAAATAATATATTTTGCAACATACTATATTTACTTTTTGTATGAAAGTGAAAACACTTTTCTTGCATGTATCTTATTATACTTATATTGCTAATGGCTCACAATAGCACGATATGCTAAAAGACAAACCATTCATATTTACGTGTAGTGAGAGAGAGTTAAAATATTTTACCATCGTCCTTTCTATATGTATAATACATACAATATTGTCTGTGTTCTGTTATCGGCCCCAAGATGAGCAAAAGTTATGAAGACAGAGAACCTAAAAAAATTAGAAAATATTATTTTAAATCCCCACATCCAGTCTACCTAAGCCATGTTCTGCACGTTTTCTAGCATTTAGTTTGTTCTATGAATTTATGCACTGTCTCCATTCATCATACATTTCAAAATCTAAAATATTTTAGTTGATTTAATATGTTTTGCATGCTGATGTAAAGCAAGTATTTCCATGGTTTTATGAGTTTTAGAAATGCTTTGCAGTAAATAGTTGTTTGCATATATTTATTTCTGTGCAAATATTACTTTGTTGAATGAAATAGCCATAACCTTCCAGGTTCTGCCTCATTGGGTCTCTAAGCAAACATGAATCTGAATACAACACAACTAGGGTCTAAACAGAAAATTCCAGGTAAGCAAAAACCCTCAGTTCCTTTCCCCACTTTGTTGTATTCTGTTTTGTTTTGTTTTGTTGCTCTCGTCTTGTAGTTTTTCAGGAATGTGATATTTATTCATTATTTCTTGAGATGTGTTTCATGGCATTTCATAATTAGAAATGTAATAGGGGCCATAGCACAAGTGCTGATGGAGGGATGGTTCTAGAACATTTAACTTTAAAATAAACATTAGTATTCTTACCAGTAAGCATTGTCCTAAAATGTTACTTAAAAGGATGTTGATAATTTTACATATTTTAAAGTAAAGATACTAAAAGCAATGAACTTTCTTTGAAGAAGAAACAGAAGAAACTCAAGTTTTACAAATTAAAACATGTCATATTTATTTTCTTAAATTGGAGTGAATATATAAAACTAGTAATTACTTGTATAACTTGGCAACATTCTATTCATAACCAAAACACTAAGTATTTGGAGGTACTCATGATATTTTTGCACCCTTAGTTTTGCATGAATGTGTAGCTCATCTCAGCAAAATTAAATGCAGCATGCCATGTCAAATTTTACAAGATAAAACTTGAATCCTTGATGATGTAAAAGGTTCCATTATTATAAGTTGTCTGTGTGCACATCTGTTTTGTCACCAGATATCACAGTGGCTCTATTTTTGACAATTGAGAGAGTCTTTATCAATGTCCAGTTAAATTTGCTAAACAGCTAGTCTCCTCAGACTCTTCCAGCTTATCCACCATTCCTGAATTAGATGAATGCATTTCCATGCTCTGTACTACCTTGATAAATTGGTGTATTTGCTTGCATTTTTCAGTGGGAGAAAATGTTTTAACTGTGTTTTATTTTCAGAAAAGAACTATTTATACAAACATGGGGACTGTGAAAAGAAAATTCTATAGTGAATTGTGAAAAGTGGACCTATTTCTAAATTCATTCCACTGCCTTTATCCAAACTTAAGAATTACAGACATTTGTTATTCCTTCGGCAAGACATCCCCGCTGCACAATGATATGTTCATTTCGTAATTTGGTTGCTGGCCACCAAGTGCTCCTTAGTTTTTAAAATACATTTTGAGATTTACTGGAAACTTGAAGAAGAAATTAGATCCTGATTAAGACGATCCCAACTTTATTTTTATTGTCAGTTTCACTTTTGTTTCTGTGTTGTTTCTGTCTTTGTTATGTAATTGTACATTGTGTGATGTGTGGAAAACACGACCTTGGACGAACCTTCGGTTACATGTAATTGTTTTCATTATATAGACTTCTTGAGAATAGTGCGTTCCTGAGTGGTTTTGAACATGCTACAGAGGAAAGTGAAAATGTGGACCATGGAAACACCAGCTAGAGGTTTTATGGACTACACACCTATTGTTTTATTATGATTAAATGCAGTAAAAAGTCATGAGTCCAATTACTAGATTGCAATAAGAAAAATTTCATTTTTTTTTTCCTTTCCTACATTCCCCTGATTTATTTTTGTTCTGTATGAAAGGGAGGTACCAAGTTTCAAAAGTAGCTTTTGAAATCAGGTACTTCACTGTTCATATCCTACCACAGAGATGTTTTTGACTAAGCAACTTAGCAATAGGACTGGATTGACAGTCTGAGAAACTACCCTGCATGTCAGTACTGGATATTTGAGTTGGGAAAAATACCCTCTTTATTAGACACATTGTAAAAAGCATGCATTATCAAATATTGCTGTTACTCTTCCATTTCTTTGTGTCACATGCTTGCTACTTGTAACGTTTTTATATAAAGATATATAAAATGTATAATAATTTCCTAACTTGAGTTAAGAGAAATGTTTTCTTCTGTTAGATGGATCCAAACTGACTTATAGGAGGACAGGTATTATTTATATCAGTTTTTCCCACCTTTCAGAGCACAAGACATTCTTTAGTATTTGGGTTTACTTCCCCAAATATTGGGTTTCTAGAATTTTATGGAATATGTTCTCCTTTTAGAATAGGAAAGTCATTTTAAGCACTTTAAAAGCATAGGCCCTTTATGACCTTGAACTGCATCATTGAATTATTCTTGTCCTCAGCACACACGACACTCAAATGCTAGTGATGATGATGTGTTTTATACAAAGAAAGTCAAACCCTTATGTACTTAACTGCTGCTGAATTGTATATACACTCTATATTTGATTTAGTCAGTGGGAACTTTTTAAAAATATTAAATGCATATTCTTTGAAAATGAATTTTAAGAATGAGTATTACTATAAATCTGCTTACAGAATTTTCAAAATGACTTAATTCCATAGATGAAAAGATTCTCTTCTTCAAATAGCAAAACAGTCTGGTCTACACAGGTCAGACCCGGCAGGCAGGCTTCACAAACCACCCAGAAAATTATGTCATATGTCCCTGTTAGGAAGTCTCTTTCGTATGTGTTAAATACACAACAACAAGTAAGTGAAAAATATAATAATTTTACAATAGAAGAATCAAAAATCACAGCAATTATGAACACTTCATATTTGTTGAAGAAAATAATCACTTCCATGACTTTGATAAACTGGTGAATAGAAAAAAATGTATTGGACATGATAAAGATCACTTTTTATTATTATTTTACCTAATTTGAGACACATTACTTGTGATAAAAATTTGTCATTTTTTAAAACTTTTCTTGGCTGATTTATTTATTACCATATTTACTTTTATGTCCCTCATTTCAAAGTTGATGCACCAAAGATTATTTTTAAATAAATAGCCATAATTTTTTTTTACAGTTTTCACTCTTCAGGAATCTTCATAAGCCCTCATCTGCTTTGAATGACTAATGTTAACCATACGACTTACATGTCTCAACTTTTTATTTACAACAGCAACGAAGATAGGAAAGCTAACTAGGTGAAGTTTACTGTCGGTTAGTACAGGATGAGTCCTGAAGCTGTTCACAGGATATCCATTCCCTCCCTTTCTTTTTAAATGCTCAGAATGGTCCTGATCCTGATCCGCTTATTCTCTGCTTAAAAGATATTTGTAACAGAAATCCACTAGTAGGTACTTCAAATTTTTTTATTGTCAAACTACACAAAGTATAATGATAGATGGATAGCTTGCATATATTTAAAACACAATAGCTCCCCAGGAAAAGAAAAATATTTCAGGTGAAGAACGGACCTCCGGTGTGGTGATGCTAAAGGTATCCAACAACACATAAGCACCAGTTTATCAGAGAAGAAGATGTGATGATGCTGGGGCAGGGACCTGGAGGATCTCCACTGTCCTTGGCACCAGCTTGAGGCTCTGAACCTTGGGGGTGCAGGGCACCGGCAAGGCTTGGACATGTCCCTTGGAGACCCCTGGATGTGCCTATTTAAAAATCCAGCATTGAAATCTCTTTTTATATTAAAAACTCTTGTTTCATGGCTTCATATGAGTATCAATTTCTGCCTACATTAGAAAATAGGGAAACCTGTAGGGAAGGGAGAAGATGTTTCCAAACTTTTAAATGGAGTTATTTTAGTAAGTAAACAATTATATTTTTTCATAAAGTGAATTCAAATATACTAACCTGTTTTATTTTTTGTTTATTTTTTATCTTTTTAAAAATTTGTTCTTCTTAGTTATACATGACAATAGAATCCATTTTGATAAGATAATACAAACATGGAATATATCTTGTTCTAATTAGGACCCAATTCTTGTGGGTGGGCATGATGGTAGGATTCATGTAGATATTTTCATATATGTATGTAGGAACATTATGTTAGATTAATTGTACTATCCTTCCTCTTCCTCTCCCCCTTCTGTCCTTTCATTTCCCTCTGTCTAATCCACTGAACTTCTCTTCTTCCCCTCCCCACCCCCTTTATTGCAGTTTAGCTTCCATATATCAGCAAAACATTTGACCTTTGGATTTTGGGAATTGTTCACAGTGAAACAATACTTGTTTCACTTAGCATGATAGTCTCTAGACACATCAATTTACTGGCAAATGTCATAAAATCATCCTTCTTTATGTTCAAGTAATACCATTGTATGTATGTACCACAATTTCTTTATCCATTCTTCTGTTGATGAGCATCTAGGTTGGTCCCAGAGCTTCGCTAATGTGAATTATGCTGCTGTGAACATGAATGTGTCCATGTCACTCTAGTATGCTGACTTTAAATCTTTGGATATGTGCTGAGGAGTGAGATAACTGGGTCAACTGATGGTTCCAGTCCTAGTTTTCTGAGGAATCTTCTTACTGCTTTCCAGAGGTGTTGCACTAATTTGCAGTCCCACCAACAAGGTGTGAGCACTCCCTTTCCCCCCACCCTCGCCAACACTTATTACTTGTATTCTGATAATTGCTATTCTGACTCAGGTGAGATGGAATCTCAGTGTAATTTTCATTTTCATTTCTCTAATTGCTAGAGATGTTGAACTTTTTTCATATATTTGTTGACCATTCCCATTTCTGAGTGTTTTATTAACAAAACATTTTCAAATAATCGGTGAAGTTAGCCCACCGTTAGTGTACTAAAGCTCTGTGTTTTTCTATGTTGGAGTCACTGTACAAAATCTTGGTGGTGTGTCACGCTAACAGGCAACACCAGTGAGCCCTGAGGAAGGCTCTGTACCTCTGCTCACATGCCTTTTTGTTCCTTCTTCGAGGTTGGTATGCTGAGTTGGAAATCTTATTTTTTTTAATCTATACATGCCAATTGATACATCAGATTGCAAAATCCACACATGAGGTAGTTGATTTGCCATAATTGACTTTGATTCAATTAAATAATTTAAATGTGGCTATAAACATAATTGAAGATCGATGTTTTAAAGTTAGTCTTCGGACTTTCCTTGAATGTTCAGGTAAGTTACTGCATTAGCTTTTTCTGTCTTTTCCCCTTAGGACGTCAGGGTTTCCTCACATTTTGTAGCTTTTTAATAAAATCAGTGAATGGGTTTCCCTTGGTCTCAGTATATAACAAAACAGTTATGAAGTACGATCCTGGTTCCCATGCCTTTTATTAATGGCCAATAGTGCACAGATGTTTTGGTAGTGAAATAATTGTTAGCAGCTTGTCACGAAGCGTGTGCATTGCAGGATGCAAATGCCTGCTATCAGATTCCAACTCTGGAGGGAAACTAAGTAGAATGTTTGGAGTTCTCGGCATCCTAAGTGGACAGGACTGGGAAGTGAGTTTCAGTCTGCCCAGTTTGACTGACAGGTCATTTTCTACCTGCATCTTCCTCTATCGGCTAATTTCTATGCATCACAGGATGGCACAAAGGACCTGGCCAGGAAATTTTTCAGTAGATAAAGGAATAAGGAGGACCTGAGGTGATGACTGATCTCTTATTTATATAGTTAATATTTCTTTAAAATATCCCTTTAAAAGACTGAATAAATTAGCAAATAAAGATAGATTTTTAAATAGTCATAGATCTTTTAAATCAATAATCCAGTTCAATAAATCCAAGGCCCTTAATTAATTTAAAACCGCCATGTTGTTTTTATTAATGAATGTTTGAATTATGGTACACCTTTTTTTTTTTTTTTTTTTCAAATTGATCGTATCAGTCAAAGGATTCGAGCAGCGTGGCAGAAGTAGCAGGTAGAGGTGGCTGATGACAGGTGCTCCAGGCGACTCCTGAGTCTCCTTGCTGCCCAGGTTCTATATGTCCTTGCGCATTCTCAAGGAGGTGAATGCTCTCACCCGTCCTCTAACTTCTTGGGGTCAGAAAAGCGAACTCAACCTGCTTCAGACTTCTTCCCTGTGCTTGAGTGTTTTCCAGAAGGTTCTAATTCATTCCTTCCAGAGGTCTTGTTCCCTGATTCACTCCTTCCAGAAGGTCCTGGTCCTTAATCACTCCTTCCATCCAATGTGATCGTGCATTCAACCTGCTCCTTTGCATACTTACTTCCTCTCCAACCACTGACGCATGCTATTTCACAGGGGTCCCTTCTTTGAAATAAAAAATTTGGCCCCTCTCTTAATAGTCACAGATACTGACATAACTTTTTTTAAATTACCAGCGCACAAAATATATAATCCCTTTCATATCAGGTTTCAAAATTTGTACTCTTTGTTTCCATGCCCGTGAGTTAAACTTGCCTCAATATGGCCAGACTTTTCTGAGGCTATACAATGCCTCTGCCAAACCTCTTCCTAAGTACTTGGGGAAAGAAAACAGAAGAAGACAATGGAGTGGGGAACACAATGACAAGGACACATAGAAGGAAGGGGGCTTTAAGGAGCTGTCCATGTTGCTTATCTTAAAAAAACAAACCAACCAACCCTGTGTTCCTGTTAGATCATCTTCTGTGGAAGATAGAACATATTCAACCTCCAAGAGAATACAGTACAGATGATGGTTTACAATCAAGAAGTCAGTAGCAGAAACAGGGGAAATAACTTCTAAGCAGTAGGGGAAAGGGTGTGTGGTGGAAGACTGGCTTTCTGTGGGGGTCGTGAAGAGTGACACCATTGTCAAACAGCAGTGCAATGAATTTCCATCTGGAGAAGGGATAGCAGCTGTAGTCTTGGAAGCTCGTTTGTTTGAGTTGGATGGAGCACAGGTGGAGACGGGAGGGTGGTGGTAAATATAGTTTGAAGACTAGGTAGGCATCTACGGCATTCTTTCTGCTGTGTTGCATGCTTAGCCAGGGGAGTTTAACCTTTATTCAAATGGATCCTTTTGAAGTTTCTTGAGAAATGTGGCTTATGAGTCCTCTGAAGACACTGTCGCCAAACTGGGTGAAGAGTGGAAGAAACTAGAGCAAATTAGACCAAGGGAGAAAAAAAGACTTGAGAAAGACTAATGAGGAATGGGCAGGGATGTGAAGTGTCCGTCTGGGTTTTCTATTTATTTTCAACTCTATTTTATTGTTTCATGGTTATGGCTGACTAACTGGTGAACATATTGAGGGTCACAAGCCAAACCCCATTCTGAGTGTCTTACATGTCATCTTTTCCTTGCTCACCTTAGGAATTCAATGAATAATATCAGTGGTAATAATAATTTTTGTCATTATGTCAATAACCATTGTACACATGAGGAAACAAACTGAAGAAAATTTCAGTAAGTGAGGAAAGTTGTGCAATAAGTGATAAACCCAGCTCTGAAACCAAGCTGACTAACTGGAAGTCAGCCAACATTCTTCCCCATGTGTGACACCTGTCCATCAATGTTCGGCCAAGTCCATTTCACTAAGAGAAGTTGATACTTATCCATATTAACCCCAGAGTTTTGTGTTTCCTCATCTGTAACACATGTATGATAGCACCTTCTTTCCACTTTCCACCTTAGAGGGCATGAGGATCAAATTATGATGCACTGGAAGATATTTTTATACCCTATAATGCATTGTAAAAATAAATCATTTTTCCTAAATCATGTGTACATTTTATTTTATAATCGGCCTGGAACAAATATATCCTCTATAAAGAGCAGTGATGAAGAATAACTTCTGGCTTCTTGTGTCTCCAGTGAAACATAGGCCCCTCTGGAACCTCCCGATTCTCAATGCATCTGAATGCCACTTCCTGCAATTTTTTTTTAAAATTGCATCCTGTTTTGGGGGTGCTGTTCCTCTTCAATGAACAACATTGAATGCCAAAGTTCTTAAATAGCCTCCAAGCCCTAGTTATCAAATACACAGAAAGAGAGCAGCAGTTGAAAGGAAATCCTTTTTTCCAAAGGCAGAAAATTGTCTTACACAAATCCACCAGTGCAAAGACAAACACAGTTGTGCAGATTAAGTGCAATCTCATAAACATAATTTTGATATAAACATGTGGCATGCTACCATGAAAACAGCTTGCCATTGTGGTTCAAATCCAAATTTTAAGTGCAGTTCATGCTACATATGTGTTTGAAGGCTCCGAGTTTACCTTAATCTGTAAAACAGCGCAGGCTATAGCTCACAAAGGAATTCCCATGACAACGACAGCCAGAGAGGGGTGCAGAACCAAGAGCGTGAGGCAGTGAGACTACAGTGAGGTGGTGGCATCTGCCTCTGTGTCTGCCAGGTGGCATCAGCCTGGGAAAGTGTCTCTTGCAGGGCAGCCTCCCACGTGCCTGTGAGGTAGGCATTCCCACAAAGCCTTCGCATTCTGCCTCTGACATCCCAGTGGGTTTAGACAATGGGGGGAAAGATCTCACCTTCCAGAGACACAAAGCTGCCAGCAGCCATTTCTGAGGGATTTTCAAGATAGGACGAGGCAGAGGGAATGCGAATGCTCAGTCAGGTGGGAAGGAACATGAGCCAGAGGGAGCCTACGGGCTCGGCATGCCCCATCCAGCATCATGAGGAAAATGGTGCCCGGGTACTGACACCACCGAGAGCTGCCGACTAGAACACAAATGCTTGAGGACGCGAATCAGGACCAGCATTCTGCCACACGCCTGCCGAAACATGCCGTTCCCTAAGTAGCTGTCAATGTGTGTCTGAAAACTGGGGAAACGAGTGGCACAATTAAATATTTAAGTTTCTTTTTCACAGAAGCGCTATCCTGACACCTGGCTTAGATTTATTAGTGATACCACTTTGCATATAAATTTACACTTTATCTGAACTTATTTATTTTTCCATTCCTCCTCCTCGTCTGGTTTGGGGTGTGCACATCCATAATGTTGATGGATGAAAGCGAATGCCATAGCAAAGAGGAAACCTGAAGAAGTTCAGTATTCAGAATCGAGTTCAAAAGCTGCAAAGATAAAGTAGTGATAAGAAGATGGAAGTGTTAATTACCCTGATTTGAGCAGTACACATTGTGTATGTGCATTACTTTCTACAGTTACTGCATGTCAATCAAAAATTTAAAAACTGTGATATGAAAATCACTGATTTGATCATCATACTGTGTACTGCAGCCCATATAATTAAACTTACAACTAAAATAATAAGTCTTTTTAAAAATTAAAAATTGTTTCTAAACAAAATTGGTAGCTAAAATGCAAATACTGGCAAGATTTAAAGCATAATAAATTTAGATTAACATTCTCATTGAATTACTTGAAGTGCATATCAATTCAGTATATTTAGAATCCATAGGGAATTATGTTTTTTTTATTTTCCTCACATAAGCTAAATTTATGAATAAGTGTCTAACAGAGAACATTTCTAAGTTGATCATTATCACTAAGATGTATCCTGTGACAACATGATTCATATAATGTCTTTGCCCAATTTCCTGAAAGGATAATCATTATTCCTTACAAAAAGTCTTAACACTTATTGATGAATTAATAGGACTTTAGAGAGAATTCATGTTGTCAGGAGAAAATGCTTCCTTTTTGACTCCTTTTCTATAGCGAAACATTTTTTCCCACCTGTGTTGAGAAGTTTAAAAAATATACGGATATTTTCTACATATCAGATCAGTGCTTATTCTTTAGTCTCTTGAAGATAGGCGTGATCTTTTAAAGGACTGTGCCAGGTAGCAAGACGTCCCATCTCACCTCAAAACTCACTGTGCTTTGAATTACTAGGGCTGAGACTCCACAAATTTCTTTGCTAGCTGACCCCAGTTAGGACTCCCTGATCCTGGTTAGGATACCTCAGGACCTTTCATCAGAGGGCTGCTCACAGAGGGGACAGAGGTTAATGAGAACACAGAGACTTTTCTGTGCAGTTAGCTCAGTAGCAGCACCTGCAGTTTCTCCCTGAAGCATCAGCCCCAAGAGCGCCCCCTCCTGGGGCTCCAGGCCTTCTCTGCAGGATACCCCTTCAGAGCCTCTGGATTGATAGCCCAACCTTCCCTTTTGTTATTTCCTCCAGCCTAAAAGGGTTAGGTTGTTTGATTGCTTATCTCTGTGTTACGGTTCATGTTCTCTCTCTCTCTCTCTTTTTGTTTTGTTTTTTAGCCTTCCAATGTGTGATGGATTCCATTTATTAAAATCTCTCTGTTGATATTTCTTGTGTGTTCTCTTTCTTACAGACCAGAGGATTAGGATGGGTTTTAATTGGAATTGTTTTCCTTCCTAAAGACATTTAAAAATACTACCCTGAGATACTTTTGTTTAACTTACAACTTTGTCTAATTAAAGTTTGTACTAGAAAGAAATATTTGGTTAGTTTATTTCTGGAATATTAGTTCTGTACCATGAGATATTTGGTTTTATATTTCTACAATATATATATTTATAGTGAGCAGTTTTATAATGGGTGGCCAGTTCTCCTAGGGATTTTCAAGTGCATAGAATCTGCATTGAAATGACTTTAACATGAAAGAAGGACATCTTTCCAACTGATGTTCCTCACACAGTCAGCTTTGGATAACTTCCTAATTCAAGAATGCAGACCACAGTGAGTCTTACACACCTCTAAATTTGACTTTATTCTATAAAAGCAAAATACCTTCCAAAATGATTGTCCAACTATGGACCTGCTATTGTCTTCTAAAAGAATCTGGGAACTACACTGGCATTAGAAGTTTCAAAGCATTTCCTAAGAGGGTTAATAACTGAAATTCTAACTAATCAGCCACAAAGCTTAGAAAGTTAAAAATATACAACCTCAATTTTTCACAGGGAATGACTTTAAATCTAATCACCTGGTGATAAGAATTTTAATCTATTCAAAGTCAACCACCATCACACTTTTATCTTAAGCAAACAGAGAGACTACCAGATGTGGCTGATAGAGTTGAATGATTTTGACTCAGCCTGTGGTCTGTTTAAATTGTGATTCCCTACAGTCTGTGATTATACAGGGGGAAAGATTCATTTTTCTAGTTTAATCAGATGAGACTATAGCTTCTTATGATTAAACTCACTTTATACAAAAAAAAAAAAAAAATTCTTGACATTCCTCCAATTTGGATTCTTACATAATACTAACATGTACATATTCTTATTTTCTTCAAAAATCTAGGAAATTTAGCTAATTCTGAAGGCACATACACACACACACACACACACACACCAAAAAAAAAAAAAAAAAAAAAAAAACTTGAGCTCAAAAATAAAGACAGCCAGCAACCGTCAGCCTTGCAATGAAGAATTTTACACAAATGCCAATTATCAGATGTTCAGTTTGTGTGAGGCACAGTCCCAAGGACCTTACAGGGATTTATGTAGTTAATTCTCAGGACAACACTGTAAAGTAGTTATTAGCTGTGTTTTACAAATGAGAATGTGAAGTCCAAGGAGTCAAATGACCTCCCAAGATTGTGTGACTAATAAATTACAGGCCTGTGTTTTAACCTTGGAAGTGCAGCTACAGAATGATTAGCCTTGACCACAATCATAGGGCTCCTCCTAGGTTAGCCACTCCTCAGTTTGAATACGTGAGATGCCAAGTTTAGTTGGCCTCTGACCTGAAACCCATGCTCCTACCCAACAAGCCCAGAGAAGGAGGAGACACTAGGAACAAAAGAAAGACCACGGCCATTTCTCCTTGAAAACACTCTTAGGAATTTGTGATAGGTCTTTATCTGTGGAATGCTTTTATCATGATGTACCTGGTCTGCCTAGGTTACTTATGGTAAATTTATTTATAATTATGGGACAAGATTTGCCAAAAAGAAATATTAGCATCAGTACGAAATTTTCTGATTGGAAATGTGAATATTCCATGGCTGAACTATCTCTTCTTGTGTAAGATACACCCTACATGCACCCCTTAGAGAGCTCCTATGCCACATTGATGTCATGGTGGCACGCGTGCACCAATAAAAGACCTAGGCATGATGTTTAATACCATGTTCCTACAGACTTCACCTGCACCTCACAGTCACCTATATCCTTTGAATTACTGGTAATTTTTGGCCCTGTGTAATAAGACATGTGATTGCTGTAAGTCTGATTGGAGAGCCTGATTCTCACTGTTTTACCAAGGTGTTTCCTTTACAGTTAAGCTCTCTTGAAATTTCAAGATGTTAGCTGGTCTTCTACGTCTGCCTTGTTGAAAGAGTCTTTATTTAAAGAGTCAGAGCGACATCAGTGACGACAATTCAGGGGTTGATGCAAAGCTCTGGGCGAGCAGTGATGGAAGGACAGTATGACCAGGGTGACAAGAGTTGGGAAAGTAAAGTCTGCTTGGACATCCAAAGCATGGGCACCATGTGAAGGAACGACTGGCTTAACGAAGCCGTGGCGAACCTGGGGGCTGGGGCTTGGGCAGAGGGGCTTACCAACAGGTCTCAGCCTTATGTGCTGAAGAAAGTCTAGTGCCTGAAAGATTCTCACACTTCAAGATCCTCTGCAAACCTCCATAGAAGTATCTGAGGCTACAGACGTAGGGTGGGGTAGGGTAGTTCTGAAGAGCATGCCTGCACATATGTGGCACAGACATGAATACCATATGTCCATATGTATGAATCCTCCATCTGTTTAGGTGTCCCTTCAGAGAGGAGGGCCCTCTCCATCTCTCCCATCTGCCAACTCCTGTGCCATGACTGTCACTAGGAAAACTCTGTCACGAATTTGTACCCTCTACAATTCCTTAGGCAGGAAGGACCCCTGTGCTACAGGACTGCTTTTAACGTACTCTGTTCCCTGTGTCACCCATTGCTTCATGGGTTGGTAGGTGGGAAGACAAAACTGTGGTCTTACTCTGTCTTCTGAAAGTAGAATTCCGCTATAAGGTAATTAAGTGAAGTTTGTTTTAATGTTTGTCTTTACTTCCAGAATACCAGCTCTTTGACACAGTGTGGAAATCCTTTTTCATTTCTGTTTCCTTATATTACAGCACTATTCGTGGTATGTATTGTGCACACAACAAATAAAATTTTGGTTGAGTGAAAAACTCTGCCAGTTAATAACGGGGGGACCATCGTGGGTTAAATTGAAATCTAAGATGCTCAGGAATTAAAGCGGCGAGTGGAGAGGTGTGTTTCATGTCCTACACACCGAGGGCATTACCAGAATCCAGTCAGTAAAGGAAGAAGCAGGGATGTGGACGGCATACGTGGGCCTCAGAACTGGTGTGTGCCTGGCACAACCAGGCTTGAAACTGCCATCAAACATGGAGTGGGTCATTTACTTCTCTGCACTAGTTTCTACAGAAGACACTTTCATGATGGACTTAAAGGAAAAAGTAGGTCAGAGATTTATATTCTCCTCAAGGCTTACCCAGTATAATTGAATCGATGCGCTTGTAATTTTTTTTCAGATGCCATTACATTTCCTTGGTGCTGTTCTTTGTAAATTGTAAATTGACAGCTCAATCTTCCTGTCACCTTCTGAAAGCATATATCCACAGACTATTCCAGAAAACATCTAGGAACCCTATTACAAAAGAGCAAGGCAATCACGACAAAGTCCTTCTAGAACAAGGCTCCATGACACTGCTTTCCACAGAGCACCCTGGGACAGCGGCTGGTCCCAGGCAGGTGGGACCGACAGCTGGGAAGCTGCTGTGTCCCTGCAGAGGTGAACAGCACCTGCATCTGATAGGAAGGTCTGGCCACCCAACCGTCGACTCTCAGGTTTCTAATGCCTGAGAGACAACATGCATTTGTGGTGAAAACGGTAAGTTGCTACACAGTAAGGTTAACTCTAAAGAAGACTTGGACACATGTGTATTTTTATAATTGTGCCCTAGGCTGTCATGCTGAAGGAAGACATTATTAGTTACAGGAAAGTACACTGAGTCTCAAGGAACTCAATCCAATCCTCAGAGCCAATAAACTGGGGTCCCAGACTCCATAATCTAAGTCTCCCAGTGATAAGATAATTTTCTACCAGAGTGATGGCTTCTTACATTGAACCCTAGAGATGGGCCAATGTGGATGAGCATCGGATGAGTACCAGTGTCCACAGGCAGTAAAAGGGTGTCCTAGCTCCAGAAGAAGGGACCTCTTCTCTGCTCCATTCTTTCTAGGCCCTCAGACAACTGTGTGGGGCCTCACATTACATGAGAGATGAGAGTGGATCTTCTTTATACATATATATATATATATATATATATATATATATATATATATAGTGTGTGTGTGTGTGTGTGTGTGTGTATTAGAAGCTAACTTCTTTCTATTCAGACGATTATAGAAAAATATGAAAGCTATCAGACTATTTAAAAATTCACATGGCTAGCATTTTATTTAATGCATACAAAATTTGAGCCCACTGTGTATAAACAATTATATGTTTTGTGGTAGGTGATATGGTACAAAAATATCAAAACACATTTATGCAAGCACTCACTTAAGAATTCTATATTTTTCAATCACAGATTGTAAAGATAGGTTATTACCAGGCACCGAGTGGCAGCACATAAAGCCATGTATGTGGGGAAAAGTTCCAGCTTCTTTGTGCAGATTAAACAATCTAGACTATAAAATGATAGTACTGTTATAACACTTCATGCAAAGGGAGTCCTTTGAAAGCAAAGCTCAGTGAAATTATGAATATGAAACCCAGTCCCATCTTTGAGGATCCACTCAAGAAAGATCAGCAGCCCGTCTGTGCGGCAGGTGGTGCTTACTCTGTGTCTTTAATAGACAAAAGAAACTTTATGTGTAATATGTTTGGATTTTATCATTGAATCAAATTACTGTCAATGTGTATACAAGTACATCATTTGGCTAAAAACTGTTGGATAAAAACTGTTATACACCATGCTACCAGCCTGTAAATCAAACAGGGTACAAATAATGGTTTTTTTTTTAGACGTGAGTGTATACTGATTTACAAATTTAAAATAAAATTTCTTTAGTATAATATTTTTAAATAATAGGCTGAAAAAGAGCTAGGTCTGTAAGGTGGTAAATAGCGGAGAACTTCCCTGAGCATCCTCACAGAGACTGCCTGGGACAGATGCCTGGACAGGAACTCGCCTGGCTTCCGGCTTACCTGGAGTCTAACTGCCTCCCTGCCCGGCATCAGCATCAGTGGTGACCAGCTGCACAGGAGCCCAAGGAGAGAGGTGTGGGTAGTGGTGTTGGCTTTCACATGTGTGGAACACTGTGATGCCAACTTTTAGTCTGTAAGCCTGGAGAATAGAAAAAAAAAAAAAAAAGCCTTCAGAATAAAATTCTATCATTTTCTTTGGAGATGTGTGTCTTTGTGACTTATTTTCTAGCTTCTGCAATGTCCATTCTTGGTGTTTATCCTTGTGGTCCAACTTTTGTTTTGCTAAATCGCTGTGGGCCACTCTGCCTCACGTAACTCTCGGTCATTCCGATTACGCTGCCCTTCCTGGTGCCCCTGCGGGGGGTGGTGCTCTCCTGGGTCCCTGGCCCACTTCCCTGCAGAGCTGAACACTACTCAAGGGTCCACTGGTTGCTATGCAAGCACTTGCTCACTGGGCAGCTCATTCCCTACAGGGCAGGCACAGGAGCGGATGTTTCAGTGATGTCTCTACACTGGTCACTTATAGGTCCAGGCACAGACAGACTGCTAGTATACATTTGGCGAATGATTATATACATATATATATAAGTGAGATAGATAAAATATTTTCAAAGATCACAATCTGTGTTTAATTCATTTTCATATCTAGAGAACAGTGAGCATTTTAAATATCTAGAATGACATCAAAGACTGTCATCAAGATGATCAGTTTTAGCTTTGTGGTTTCAAGAACCAGGGCATTGCATTGGGGTAAGCCCAGGGACACTTTCTCATTCAGCCACACCCACAGACCTTTTTTTTTTTTTTTTTTTTTTTTTTTTTTTTTTTGAGAGAAAATCTCACTAAGTTGCTGAGGTCCACCCTAAGTTGTGAGGCCAACTTTGAACTTGAGATCCTCCTGCCTCAGCCTCTGGAGTGGCTGGATAGCTGGTGTGTGCCACTGGGCCTCGTAGCATTTTTCTTCTGTAACCATCTGCCTGGACCAAGGACTCAGTGGCTTAAGCAATAGACATTTATTCCTCACTCTCCTTAGCAATTTTAAGAAGGAAATAACTTATCGAGTGACTTTGATATGGAGAGCTGGAGATTTGGTCTCTGCCTACAGGTACTGGGACTTCGGATCTCTTTCTATTATCTTTCCTTGGGCAACATATTCTCCCAACCTACAGTATTAAATATAAACAAATAAGTGGTTTTGTTCCTTCATCTCTTTACTCTAGAGATCTGCTAGGTCACTGTCATTCCTGGAGTCTTCTCTGGGATCCTTCTTCATAAGAAAGGTATTGAGAGACTTACATAAGAGTACGGTTACCACCAACAGGAAACTCAGCTTCACAATTTTGTTCTTAAAGAAGAATCTCCGTTCTGTCCCACCCACATTCTTTCAAAACATCTTAGAATAAAGTGTCTGTTCCTACTGCCTCCAACCTGAAATAATTTGACAGATTGCTCCTGAAATGAATCTAAACTTAATTCAAAAAATAAAACTTCAAAATTAAAATATATATATATATATAAGTAAAGCTGTACACATCAGTTTTACTTAGCTTTATGGTAATTTGACATTATTGCTTTTAGGTTCTTGGTAAAAAATCAAAAGTGTTTATTCATTTTACTTTTGAATGGCAACAGCAATAAAAAGTACTGTATGTTTATAGTAAGTATTTAAAATGTTATATGATTATGTATGTGAATATGGTACATTGACAATATATTTTTGCAACACAATAACTTGACTTTGTTCCTGAAAAAGTCTCTCATTTTCATATTTCAAAAAATATTTACAATGTGTCCACATAATCCTTCAATCATGGTTTCATACATTAAATAAATATTTATGAAGTGCTGATGGTGCCAGACATCTATTTTGGGATCAAGGAATGCAAATATTAACATTCATGGTCTCGTGAGGAAGATACAAAATAGATAACTGCAGTAGATTCAAACTACATAGAAAGAAAAATGTATTTATTCTTTTATTTTATACTATAAGTATTAACTGAATATTGTGAAAGGAGCTAATTCCCCTTAGGAAAACTAAAAAGATATTTTGATACATGCCCAATATTGGCCTGTTTTATATGTGATGCCTCTTTTTTTTACCCCACAAACACCACTAACTTCTCCACTTAGATGTGAGAAACAGGGGCTCAGGAGGGAGGCTGCATACATGCGATCACAGAGCCAGCAAGCAGCAGACAGGACTAGTGCAATTTCCTTGACTACTACGCCCATGCACTCTTAAGCTGGGACTCCAAGGGAAAAGCAAGGGGTTCCCAGATGAGAAACCAGCTAAGGGCCTCCAGGAGGTGGGGGAGGGGTGCCGGTGCTTGCTGGAGGGATCCCCTGTTCCTGGTGCTCTGCATGGGAGGGGAGACCAGAAGGCAAGCCCAGGCCAGGCCATCCTACCTCCATCTGGGTGGTCTTGTTGAGTGTATCTTCTTGTAATGTAGCCTAGTGACTTATCATTCACTCTTTCATCTATGACTTTCAGATATTGAAAAGGAGATACAAATAGATGGTAAAGTGGTCTTTATAGCTAAGGAAAGTTAAGCTAGAGATATAAATTCTTCAATCTAAGCATATCTAATATTCCACTTTACTTAGATCAGTAACTGGAGAGGCCATGGACAGGCCACCCCAGAGGAACCTACTAGAGACCAGGTCACTACTCTTAGTGGCCTCTCGCCTAGGGCACTTAGCTCAGATGGGGGTGAGGATCTTCTTTAGGGTCTTGGCGTCCTAGGTGCAGGCCTAAGCAGGGAGGGAGCAGCCAGCTTAACCAATGTGGGACGGGGCAGGGGAAGGTGTTCAGCAGGCTTTAGGATGAATGAGAACCCAAATTTAATAATGATAGGATTTTTTTCTTCTCCAGAGCCAAAATAATAAATCAAAGTAAAAAAAAAAAAAAAAAAAAAATTCCACACATAGGAACCAATCTACCTATGTAATTTTCCTCTGACTCCAAAGGTTATAAAAATATAGAAACGTCTCAACTATAAAAGTCAAGTTCAAGTTGAAATTGAAGTGAAACATACTGTGCTAATTGGGTATGTTTAAATTTACCATAGTGATTCATAGGCAGCTTATCAGCAGTTCATGAACTAAAATAAAAAAAAAAGCCATCCGATTTAAGAAAAATAAGTTAAAATGTCCTTGCCTAAAGAAATGATCAATACAGTATAACCAAAATTATTTTAAATTGTTCAAAACAGAATAAACAGAAAACATTGTTCTGTGCACTGGAAATGAGGAAATTCATACATGGTGAAATGATGTACGGTCTGTGAATCAGACCCAGGCACGCACTGCGTTTGTAATTAGGCCCCAACTGTGAGTCTGATGTCTCCATAGGAGTGAAATGTGTTATTCTGAATCCATAAAATGTGGGAATCTGTTCCATGTAAAGCTAGGACTCTGATGGACCAACAAACACAATTATTAGGGTTTTAGGACTTTGAATTAGGAGTACTCCACCTACCAGCACAAGAAAGAGTATATGTATATTTATGATATTATTTTCTTACAGATATATTCAGTAACACATATAAGAAAATAATATATAAATATGTATTAGTGACCTGAAAAATGTGTATGTGTGTATGTATATAGACATATACGTATAATTATATGTAAATATACATATATTTACATTTATACATGGAGAAATCTAAGTTTCAGATACTGCACATAGATATGTGATAAAAATTCATGATGACTAAATATAGTGTGGAATCCTAAGAGATATTAATGGAAAAAATCATCCCAAATGAGTAAAATCCCGAGTCTCCTCTTCTCAGAGGAACACTGAAACACAGTACCATGTGGTACAGGTCAAAAGAAAAGTTCTGGAAAAGGGTGAGCTTGCAATTATGAATTAAACTCAGTTAAATAACCATTCTATAAGAACTGGTGAAGAGAAAATAAACAAGAGAACCAAGGACACTGTATGAGAACAGTTGTAAAGAAATTAGAAAGAAAAAAAAGGGAATGGGGGCAACTTAAATTTTCAAAAGTGTGTTTGTGTGTTGTTAGATAGTCTCTGAAGAATGAACTTATAAACTGAAAGAAAGACCTGAAGAAATCGCCAGAATTCAGCTTAGAAAAGATAGGAGAAAATATAAAATAGTAGAAAAAAAAAAATGACAGAAAGGTGTTTTCGTCAGCAGTTTTGCTACTGTGACCAAAAGACTCAACAAGAACAATTTTAGAGGAGGGAAAGTTTATTTTGTGGCTCACGGTTTCAGAGGTCCCAGAGCCATTCCTTGGGGCGTAGAGTGAAGTAGAATCATGGGGGGAAGCACGGTGGAGGAAAGTGGCTCAGACATGATCAGGAAACAGACAGAGGGAGACTCCACTCACCAGATACAAAATATGTGCCCCTAAGTGAACCCCAACGGCCCACCTCCTCTAGCCACAACCTATCTGCCTACAGTCACCACTCAGTTAATCAGGGGACTAATTCACTGATTTTGTTCAGACTCTTAGAACCCAACCAGTTCACCTCTAAGCCTTCTTGCACTGTCTCACACGTGAGCCTTTGGGGAACGCCTCACATCTAAGCCATAACAGAAGGATACTTGAAACTGCCCAGTACACACATATTAAGAGGCAAAGACAGAAAGATATCAAGTATGGGGGAATCACAATTAATAGAGGATCAAATTGCAGAGAAATTCCTAGAAATTTCAGAACGAGAGCAGGATAGCTGATAGACACACACCTACACACTTTGGGTCAGATTTCAGGTGATCGACACATATCTCAAAAGGAGCCAGAAAGAAAAGAAATTATCTTGAAAAGTTAAGGAAGTCAATTGACCATAAGCAAAATTTTTGCACCAACGACCTTGGATTTGTGCGTCCTTATCAGTCAATTGCTGGCTGGGTTTTCACCCAATTCCTATTAAATGGGATGGAGCCAAAGCATGTCCTTCCCCTGTGGTGAGTAGTAATGGGGTTAAAAGGCAGGAGTGCTCAGAGTCCTGCCCTGCATCCTAAAAACAACACAAGTCCATTTTCCACTGTGAAGATCAGCACAGGATTGAGTACCCATGACAATTAAACAGCAGACTGCAAAATAAAATACTCAAGCTGTGGAGGGAAACTGTCTACCCTCAACTCTACCCACATCAACCTTTTCAAGAAAAAGGTTTTAAGACTTTTCCAGAAAAGGGATGAGAAATTATGCCACTTGGGGTTTTTCACTGAAAGAACTACTAAGCTGCATTGTCCTCAATAAGAAGAAAACTATAATCCTGAGAAAGCACTGGAATCCACAAAGAAAACAGGAGCAGAGTGTAAGCTGCCTGTCATGGCCAGCCACAGACCGCCGCGGGAGGAAAACTCTCGGAGGCAGAGTAAAGCTATTACTACTTTTACTTCTACTTTCTTAGAGAGAGCTTAGAGAGGGAAAGAAAGATTTTTAGAGAGAAAGATTAGAGAGAGCTTTTCTTCTTGTTAGCTTAGAGAGAAAGAAAGAAAGATAGAGCTTAGCTTCTTGTAGAGCTTAGCTTAGCTTCTTGTCTTCTTAGCTTAGAGAGAAAGAAAGAAAGATAGAGCTTAGCTTAGAGAAAGATTATTTTTTAGAGCTTCTTTCTTCTTTCTTCTTTCTTCCTTCTTCCTCGAGAGCCTCGGCCTGACTGACCAGCCATTACTTCTTCTATCTGGTTTCTCTTCTGTAACTGCTCTGCCTACGTTCTGGCCGCTCTGATTCTCTCTTCTCCGACCCGAACTCTTCTTCTGACCGACCGAGCGACTGCACGACTGACTGAATGAATTCGTTCTCCGTTCTCCTAACTTGGACCGCTTTCACCCGGTTATATACCTTTTGCGGGTGCCTCAAGTGCATTTACAGGTGCATCACATACATATCAGGTGGAACTTATGGCTTCCAGCCAGCCGCAATAACCCTTCCTAATTGGGGCTCCTTCAGCAGAGGAATTGGTAAGTGCTGTGTGGGCAGTCTGTGTGGTGGTGCACTTGGAGGACCAGCACTCAGAAACAGCTGCGACACGCTGGGGTGGTCTAGAGGGAAGGACGCAGATCAGCATCAGGAGTGGGAAAGGCACAGAGAAGTCCAAAGCAAACAAGGCACTAGCTTCCAGCTGCCTTCTCCAGCACAGTTATAAGCATGGTGCTGAATTCTTCCAGCAGCAATGTGTGGTAATGTGTGCAAAGTGCACCAGTCAAGGAAGTTCTCCCAAGTTTTGGTGTCCAGGGATTTACTGGGTGTCGCTCCTGAAGGCAGACGGTGCTCCCAGGACTGACCTTAGCTACTGAATCTCCAAGGTCAAGCTTATACAATGCAGCCCAAGAACTCCCACAAACCAAGACAGATATTCTCCTACAGTCACCTGGTAAACATAAACTAAGAGGTCAAATGGTTACAATGTGATCCAAAGCCTGCAGCATTGAAAACACTCTTCCAAGAGTATCTAAGAGCTCAGACTTTATTTTCCAACTACCAGTCAAGGCTGATTCTTCCTTTAGAATGTACAGGATTTGAATCACCCAAGCTTGCTGCATCAACCCTATATGGTGCTCATGAATAAATCTAAATAAACATTATGGATAAAACAAGCAGATGAACAAGAAACTTGGTGCTTTGTAAGCGTGAAGGGCACAGAATTCAACTCATAAAATGATAAATGAAACTTACACATGGTCACACTGATTAGGGAGCAGGGCCTGTCTACCTGGAGGTTTCTCTGACCTACTTTCAGGTTCTAGGCTGATCTTTGAACACAACCACTCACATCCCACATGATTAATTATATTTCATTTAATTGCACTCAATAACTTTGCTTAATTATTTACTGTCTTCCAACATTTTCTATCAAACTGTGTGTATTATTTACCAAGAAATGAATGTGAACATTTAACTCTTGTGTATGTCTCTTCCCTTTAGTTCTGTAAGTTTTTCCTTATGATTTTTAGGAGTCGGCATTTAGTAAGACAAATTTGGAATTGCTATATTTTTCTGGTGGATTGACCTTTCCATCATTATGCAACAGCACTGTTAACTTCTAATAATGTTTCTTAGCTTGAAGTCTCCTTTATCTATTATCATAGATAACATATTTTATTTTGTCTTTTATATTGAGGTAAAGTTCACAGATTTTAAGTGTTTACTTTCATGAGTTTGACAAAAGTAACCTCTGTACTACCAATGCTATGTTTAAGATCCATAACATTTCTGTCACCTCAGAAATCTAGCCTTCATAGGTAACCATTGTCAACCACGGATTAAAAACTTTCCTCTATTGAGGTTTTTTGGAATGTAATCATACTGTATGCACATTTTTAAATATATCTTCTTTTGCTCAACATGTTGTTTTCAAAATGTGTCTATGCTGTTCCATGTATATGAGCTCCTTTGTGTTGGGATATAAACGTGTTTCACTGCATAAACATGCAACAGTTTCTCCCCACAATAGCAATTCACATATTCTTTCAGAAGAATAAAGCTGCCTTTAAAATTCATATGCAAGGGGCTGGGGTTGTGGCTCAGTAGTAGAGCATTTGCCTAGCTTGTGTGAGGTACCGGGTTCAATTCTCAGCACCACATATAAATAAATGAATACAATAAAGGTCCATCAACATCTAAAGAGTACATTTTAAAAAAAATTTCTTATGCAAGTTTTTTGTGGACAAATGTTTTGTTCCTCTTGGGTAAATGCCTAAAAGTGAAATTGCTGGATCTGAAGTTTGGCGTGTGCTTAATATTTTATGGAACTGCCAAACCGTCTCCTTCTTGCATTTCTATGCTTCAGTCTGGCATCATTTTCCTTGAGTCTGAAAAATCCCCTGTATTATTTATTTTGTATGCATATGCTCAGATTCTCTCAGCTTTCATTTGTTTCATGAAAATATCCTTATATCACCTTGATTTCTGATTAATATCCTTCCAAATTGGCAGTGTTCCTTCAGCTATAGAACCCTTCATGCTGTCTTCTGGTTTTTATCATTTATATTTAAAAGTTACCAGCAATTTAATTCTTCCTCCTTTAAAAGTAATATATCTTTTCTCTAGCCACTTTTATAATTTTGATTTTGTCTTTAGTTTTGAGTACTTTCAAGGATGTTCTAAGCACAGCTTCCTTGGTATTTTTCTTGGTGCTTAGTCATAGTTCTTCTTGATTCTGCTGTCTGACTTCTTTGGTCACCTTAGTAATGATTTTGACCATTACCGTTGGCCTCACTTCGTGTTCGCCTTTGTATTTGCTGTTTTTCTTTTTCCCCTGTTTCTATTCAAACTTGGCTTTTTTGCTTATCTGTATTCTAATTTACTAATTCCCTCTTTGGCATGTGTCTAATCTGCTGCTAAACGTATCTATCGAGTACCAATTTGAGCTATGAGAATTTTTATTTTATAATTTTGTTTTCATAGTGTTATTCTTTCGGTTTTTTTTGCTCTAATTTCATCTGTTTTGTCAGATATATAAAATCAAAGTGATTTTGTTATCTATGTCTTATAACTCAGATTATGAATTACTAGAGACTGTGTTTCTGCTGTCTATTTTTATTTTTATTTATTTGGTTCTATTTTCTGGACTGATTGGCATATCTTTATTGCATTACAGATATTGTTTATAAAATTAAAGACTTTTATTTGTACTATCTTTATCCTAGAAGGATTTTACTTTTATTCTGGTAGGAAATTAGCGTTTTCATAGTTGCTCCGTCCAGTGGGGAACTAAGAAGCGTTTGGTCCTCCGAAAGACCTGCTTCTGGTATGCTAGGCAGGCCACCCAGGGCTTTCTTTTGGGGGCAGTGGTGGGGTTCATCTTCTGTCCTCTGAAACTGCCTCTATCCACTGCTTAGCTTTTTCATCTCATCGCGTGGCTCGTATTTTCTGCTGGGTCTTTTATCCTCTTGTCCAACATGCTTAGGAAGGATTGGTCCAGTTATCAACCAGCAGGTGTGATGACTATCAGTCTCTCTTCTTTGCATTTCCTCTTTCACCACGCCCTGAAGTCTCCGTAGCCTGGAGCTCAGGTGCTGTTTCTTCCAGGTACATGAGCATTCTAACTTTGAACTACCGCTATCATCTTATTCTGACGTAATCTTCATTTCGGAGGAAGTGGCAAGTGCCAGATTCTGACAAATGCTTTCCCCTTCTCGGTAGGATTGGCCTCCTCTGCTCTCCAGTCTACAGATGATCTCTGATGATTTCACTCAGTGAATCCTTGGTTGCATAGTTATTCTTGGAAGGATGGTATGACAGAAGATACCTTATTAAAACACAAAGCAGAGGTTTAAGAAACCAGAGCCATCCGATATCAGTGTTGCTTTGGCTTCTAAACATGCAAATACCCTCAACTTCTCTCTCTTTTATAGGATCCGTTTTCAAAACTACCCATTTGCTGCAGACACTACCCCTACCTTGTGTCCATCATCTCTTGTTCTGCAACCATCAAAACTTATCTACTATTTCTTAGCGCTTCCATGAATTCAAACTATAACTGACCAACTACCAACAAAGTAAATTCCTCATTATTCTCTCATTGGTTTCTCTGCCTCCATTTTTTTCTAAGTCATTGTGTATATTATTTTCCCACACTCTCCATTACTGATTTTCAGACATCTGATTTTTTTTTTTAAATCTGACATCCTAGATTAATTCTTCTTCCTTTAGATGGAGAATAGCCTGGTCTAGATATTTCCATGGCCACAGGTCAGCATTCTGGAGACAGAGTGTGCATAACATTGTAGCTCCTGTTTTAAGCCAGAACTCTCAGTGTCACCTTCCTTCCTGCCACGCGGACCCTGACAGCCCCTCATTGGGGTCAGGGTCGTGCATTCCAACATGTACCGACTCCACCCATCTTGCCTGGTGGTCCCACTTTTCTGCTTTCATACGCCTGGATACATCCAGCACAGCCTTTGCAACACAGAAGTACAACGTCAGGATTCCATGTTTGTGCCTCTCTGTAGGATTTGAGTCTTTGAGAGGAGGGACTGTCCCATTTATAATTTATCACTAGAAACTTGCCAAATCTCTGATGCAGATTTTGTTCAGTGTTTGCCAAATTTTTAAGTAAATGATTATGCCTTAAGTGAAAACCTATTTCCTCCAGCCCAGTCTGAAACACAATTATATTAGATATTCCATGATGTCTTACATTTTCCTCAAAAATCATTCTTCATTTCTTTTTAACTAACATGTCAAGTCTGAGTAGACACCTTTCGTCCACTGACCCACCTGAACTGAAGCACTGGGAGGGGCAGAGTGGTTCTGTCCATTTGCTCCTGTTATAAGGTTTGCAAGAGAGAGGTGGAGGTGCTGAGGACCTTTACTTCTTTGGAACCCAAGGCTGAGGCAGCAATCATCAGTCAGAAGAGAGGAGCAAACTTAAATTAAAAATACTTCCCTCAACAAATGATTGTTGACGTTTATTAATAATGTTAACTACAGCATTCCTTTATGCAGAGATGATAGGGTCTCAGATGGAAGCATGAAACTGGGTGACTAGGAAAGGCACATTGACCAGGACTTGATTAGGAAGGCGATTTCATTCCTCTTAACTGCTCTGTTGGTGCTGCTCACATACGGGCCCCACGTAGTCTACACACGGGCCCCACGTAGTCTACATATGGGCCCCACGTAGTCTACCAAGTTCAGGAAAAGCCGTGTAGATCTCAATGCACCAGAGCTGAGGTCAGTTCCAAGCCTATATTTTATTCAATTCTAACAAAATCTAAAAGGGAAAAAAAAAATGTCTCCTTTTTTAAAAAAATACTAGGACTCTTAGGTTATGGAGTTTAATGATCTCTCGGAACCTGCTGGAGGTGGAAAAACTCGGAAAGCCCAGAGATGTGTGTGCGGCCACTTTGGCATGCTAATTATCAGGTCCTTGGCGCAGAGCCTCAGGTGTTGCCATTGTCACAGCAGATAAAACATATCCGTTTGCCTTGTGGAGTCCTTTCAAGAGACCAGATGGGTCCTAATTAATTCAGTAGCGGCTGTACACAGGCCTACTGCCTTTTATTCCTAACTGAAGGCCTGAGGTCCATTTGGGATTTATTTTATGAGTCTACTCCAGGAAACTACCATTTACATGAACTCTCTGCCATGTCTAGGGGAGCATTTAGGAGGATGTTAATATTAGGAAGAATGATAAAATCAATTCTCTGCACCATTAGACTAACCAAATTTAAGAACTGTTTTTGTTGTGGTTGTTTCTTTTTGTTTGTAAAAGGAATGATATTCCAGTAACTCAAGAGTCCCCCAGCCTTTAGAGTTGTGCCATAATTTAACCATTTTATTTATGAACAGAATCCTGGCTTCGTTTAGAGTATAGGTGAGTGTTGGCGTGCCCAGATAGGTGTGGTCACGCGAACCAATGCTAACCCCTGCAGGATGAGGGGGGGCTCCAGGAATGCCATTGTTTAGAACAGAACTAAACGATCCTGAATTGTTGACTCCTCTTCTTCCACTTGGACTGTAGACATGGTGCCCAGGATAAAAGCCATGATTTTGATTTCACAAGGACAAAATCCCCATGATGAGGATGGCCCAGGGGAAAAGTGGACTCAGAGGAGACCTGCTGGAGACCTGGTGGCCTTGTGCCTGCAGGGAACCGAGATGTGCATGGCGGGGAGGGTCCCAGACCTCCCTTGGACTGAGCAGCCCCCAGTCATCCCCCATGCCCAGGAGGTTCGGCTTTGTCCTAAAGTCATATTTTATTGGTCACCTTTGCTTACTGGTGAGAACGTTTCCATTGTCACGAAAACACCTGTGAATGAAACCAGCCCCTCACGTTCCATTCAGCAGCCACCGTCCACCCGCGAGCTTTCTGAGTACTGGACTGGACGCTGTTGGTGTCTCTGGAAGGGTGTCCTCATGCTGAGCCCTAACAGGCCACCTAGCGGAGATCCTAGCTGTTTGTCTTCTGGGACCCACAAAATGCAGATTTTCATGATGATGCTCCATGAAATGATGGGCTCACTCCCTCTGCAGGTTCTTCTCTCCGCCCCTCACTCTCCCTTTCTCGTCGTTTTGAAAAGGCTCTTTGAAATCCGAGCAGCTAATCCCTCCCTGTCTTGGGAGAAGCTGTTTATCTCTTTGATGCCACCATATCAACACAAGTCTGGGCTTTCTATCTCAGCTGCATCGTAAGGATTCAATGCTTATTGCTTCTTTTAAAAATCTTATTGTGGTCTTGCTTAGAGTAAAGTTGGTATTTTTTAAAACATACTAGACTTTTAGGTAACAGTGTTGTGGAGTTTAATGATCTCTCGGAACCTGCTGGAGGTGGGTTCCTAAGACATAAAGATTGTTTTCAGTTTATTATAAATAAAAACAAAATATGCGTGTGTGTGTGTGTGCGCGCGCGCGTGCGTGCATAAAGATTTTGGCCTATGAAGCATTTGTTCAATGGGAACCTCAGTAATTAAGTTTCTACTTCAAAGGGCTGATACTCATTCTTTCAAAATGGCTCCTGAAGTATCAGTAGACTCTAGAGGAGTTTGAAGAGCCAGCGAACGCTGCACCGTAGGAAAAGCAGCCGCCTGCGGGCCACCACTTGTCAACGACTCCGGATCGCTTTGATTTTTTCATCTCCTATAAAATAATACCACTGGGGTCATTATATGACTTCAAAGATTCATGAAACCACAAATATAGGCTGCCTGCCATGACGCGTAAATGCCGTGAAATTGTGGAGCTGTGGTTAATGCCAATTTTCTATGGATAAAGGTGACAGATTACAATTTGAAGATATGAGGACCACATCTTTAACCATGTCTAGATCATAATTTTTATTCTATGCTTATACTTTTTCTTAAATTTTAATTTCACTACATGCTCTCTGGAATGTTACTTCAGGAACTGAGCTTGTTATTGCAGGTGGGGGTAATTCCATCCTGAAGTCGCATATCACCACCCTACCATGGCTGCTGGGAAACAACCCAGAAGGCAAAGATCCCTCTCGAAGGCAGACCCCAGGTAGAGCTTTCTTGCGTGGTGAACACATGCCCCAGGCGCGGCCGCCAGCGCCCTGCCAAGGCTGTGCCTCCTGGTGACCCGTCTCCAAGGCCTCTTTTTCCTTGCACAGGAACTGGCTGTAGCTGGGTGAAGTAAGAGGAAGCAAAGAGGTCGCTAGTGAGGGCGGTTGGAATAGGCCTTCACCAGCCCACAGAGGCACAGCAGAAGGAGCCAGGAAGCTCCCCGTTGAGACTTAAGAGTCCACACAACGTGTGGCATGAATGTCTATACTTGGACCCTCTGGAAATAACAAGCTATTTTTTACATTTAGAACAAGTGTCAAAAGTGTGTTTATTATCCTGAATGGAAAAATGCATTTGCTTTGTTTTGTTAATTTCCAGAAAAAGTAGACAAGCAAATAAGCAGATAAAAATTTGTGAGTGTTCTTCATGCTTATTAACCTATGTGAGAAAGAGAACTCCAGTTTCCTCGTAAGGTATTTTCCCCTTTGATACACAGTTATTTTGACATAAGATATAGAGTTGACCCATATTTGAGGAGTACATATTGCTTTAGAAAGCAATTTTGTATTTAAAATGTCCTTAATATAACTAACACATACATATGACTGTGGTCATATCAATATTATTCTTATCATGCAAATGAATTTCTCATTCAAGTAACACAAGCTGAAATGACATGTAGGAACAAAATGGCCTAATTCTGCAAACCATGTTCTGTGTTATGACCTGTTTAAGAGGTACACTTCATGGTGAAATGCTATGTGGGGACAAATACTTAAACCTAGTGCAGATGTTATCAGTGTGATATAGAAGCATGGATTCCTCAAGAAAGAAGTTTAACCAAGAATAATTTCATCATAAACCAAACCTACATTGCATGATACCCTAAATAAGAAAATACATCAAAATATTCTATTGATGCCTTTGAAGAACTAGATGTACAACTTTCAGTTACACATCTTTAAAATAACAATGTGTTAAAGAGGGTTGCAATTGGAATCACATACATTTCATCACTTAAGAGGGCAAAATAGTACAATCATTTAATGTGCTTTTCTAATAGATACTGTTCTTCAGATGCTTACTCTCTACCAGGAGTTGTATGCTCTTCACCATCCACAGTAACCCCATGACATAGGTATTATTACTTCCCCCATTTTAAAGATAAGGGTTCTGGGGCTTAGAAAGATCAGGCCTCTTTCTGAAGGTTCTTTGGTCATGGGCTAGACTCTTGTGTGTGTTACTCCAAAGTTCATAATCGTAAACACCTGAATGTTCTCCTACAATATCTTGTCAACGTTTATTTCCTTTTTTAGAAAACATGAGATTTTCATCTCTGTGCTTCCAACGATTACCCTTCGTCATGCCTTTTTTCTATGTTATGCAGATTTTTTTGAATTTTATTTTTATAATTTTTAATATGTACAACTCATAGTGCATGTATTTAGCATCTTTTTACATACAACTGTTTGTATACAAAGTATATTCGTACAATTCAGGTCTTCAATCATGCATTTAGGAAAATGATATCCGTCTCATTCAACCACCTTTTTTTTTCTTTTCTCCCCCTCCCTCCCCTCTTGTTCCCTCCCTTGCCCTCCCTTCCCTTTGACCATTCTAGTGTTCCTCTAATCCTCCTGTGTACCCTCATCCAACAATACTATGAAATAGCCTCCTTATATCAGAGAAAACCTTCTTCATGCCTTTTAAAATGATTTCTGAAATTTACATGATAAGGACATTATATTTTAAAGCACTTCTACTTGGACCAAATAGCATAATCCTAACAGATAAACATCTAACATTATATTCAAAAGTGGAATTCCTTTATTTTTTAAGACATGGTCTAACTCTGCTGCCCAGGCTGGCCTTGAACTTGTAGTCTTCCAGCCTCAGCCTCTTGAGTAGCTGGGATTACAAGCTGTGCATCACTATGACCAACCCACTGTGGAATTCTTGCTGTGGTGAGGCTAACCCTTCTGTTTTAAGTCCTTACATGTCCAACTGATTGCACAGAAAATGCCAGGAAGGGTCTGTGTTTGCAACTGTCCTCTGACTTACAAGCTGCCAAGTGCTTTTGTGCATAATGGGAAATACGGGGTTTGCATTTATCCCAGTTGATGACTTGGGGCTTTCCAGTGTAACAACTTGTCACAAGATAGTGAGCATAACATTTAAACTCAGTTTGAAAACACCTTCCTTAGGAGACTTGATTTTTTTTTTTATGGCTCAGTTTCTCCATCTGCAGAAGGGAATGATGATATTTAGGTGTGGCACCCCAGTGAGAGGTGTGAATGATTCCTTATAAGGATTAGGTCATTGAAATCATAGTAACTATGAAGGCCCTTTTAATCTCTGCTCTTCACTGCCAATGGGAGGGAGGTGAGGAGCAAGAGGGTCTCTTCATTCTACGAGCATGATGTTTAAAGAGGTCGTGGGCAGCAGCAGGTTCTTATTGTAAGTGAGGAAGAATGGTGTTGCTGCCTGAAGCGATTGCCGCTTGGAGCAACGACGCTGTGGGAGAAAATTCGGAGGCAGGATGGAAATGAAAAAGTTCTTTTATTCTTCTCTCTCCGGCTCCAGCAACACACACTCCTACAATCACCGCCACACCACACACAATGGTGTTGACCCCGTCCGCGATGTCCCGCGCCAAGTCTCGCGAGACCATGCAAATGGCGCCTACCCGATCCACAATGTCCCGGGCCAAGTCTCACGAGACCATGGAAGGTGGTGATGCTTATGGCTCACAGCTAGCCGCAATCTTAGCTAACTCCTTAATTAGGGCTCCTGCAGAATAGAACGTGTTACAAAAATCAAAAAGATGACGCGACAGCTGCTGGCTATTGGGCATCACGCATTGACATGACATCCTCATTACACTAGCTTTTACACAATCTCCCCAGCTTCTGACACTCCATCTTCAGCCCCAGTGGGCTTCTTGAGGCTACTGGGACTGAGCACCTTCACTTCCCTGGTCACCTCTCCTTAAGACAGCCACACGCTGGCCCACTCATGTCAGGTCTGTGCAGCCATCCTCCGGGCTGAGCCTCCAAGGTCACTCTGTTCACTGCAGTAGCAGCCCACCCTCTTGTGCCCCTGTCACCACTCAGCACTCACCTTCGTGTTTTCAAGGTGATCATAATCCCTGTTTGTGTTGTTTTTGATGTCAGTCACCTAGCATCACACCGAGTCCAGGTAAGTCCTGTGAGAGCATTTTCTCACCAATGCGTTCTCAGTAGTAACAGTGTGCTGGTCACGTCACAGAAGTTCACTGAACACTTACGGATGAACAGAATGAGCAAGTGCACATGATTTCTGCAATATGCATCTCACAGTGGCTATACTGAAGGTTTGTGTGTCCAGATGTTGCTGCCTGAAGCGATCCGCTTGGAGCAACGAACGCGGCGGGAGAAAATTCGGAGGCAGGATGAAAATGAAAAAAGGTCTTTTATTCTTCTCTCTCCGGCTTCAGCAACCTCTCGAACTCTAACCGCTCTGACTCCTTTCAACCAGCAACCTTCTTCTTTTTTTTTTTTTTTACACCAAACCAACCTCACCCGGTTATATACATTTAGCTTTAACAAGGACAAGTGCTTACAGCTCGAGCTTACAGGTGCGTCACGCAGTGTTCACGGGCATACAAAGATTCTTTGAATAACGTATTAATATCAGGTGGAAACTAGAACACCTTTTATGGCTCTCAGCTAACTGCAATAGCTATCTCCTTGATTAGGGCTCCTTCATCCAGTAATCACTGCTCAGCTCAACATTGGCAGTCTACACTTAGAAGATAGAGGAAAGTCTTGGCTTTCAGAAAGTCTTACAAAATAACTGTAATGCAAGAACCTTACATTTGAATTCACTGTAAAAACTCCTGACAAGCACAATACAAATATGCATCTTTGACCCAGCATTAATTTTATCATGTTTATTCATAGTATAAATGTAAATATTTCTAAATAAATATCATGTTTGTTTATAAAAATCCAAGTTTATTTTAAACTCTCCTTGGGCTAACACAGATTGAGGTTCAGACTGACCTGGGTTTCAATCTAAATAAGCCATTTGACATCTAAGTTTTGTGTGAACCATGATTCAGGGTATGGTAATGCCTACTTGGTTTTCTTAATGATGATTTATTAAAAAAGATCATATTAGCACTTCCAGCAAGATGAGAGATATAGATCGTCCACTATGTTAGTTTCCCTTCTCTGCATAGCAAACTATTTATCAAAATTTATCCTGAAAACAAGGAAAACATTCAAAAATTCTGATTTTTCTTCTTCAAACTCTGGCTGAATCACCCCTAGATGACTTTGCAAATCCACTTGCTGTTGATGAAGCTGTAAATGGCTTTCTCCTCACTCTTGTGGCTGTTTTTATACTTCGGTAGTAATTTCCTTATTTGCTCTTGAACTTTCTTCCCTCCAACAATACCATCAATACTAATTTTTCTAAGGACTCTTTTCTTGTCTCCTCACTCTCCTCACGCCATAAATTTTCCACAAGTGATTTCATTCCTGCGTTTGTTTTCACTCTGCAGCTGTCCCTGTCATCTCAGGCCCAGGCTCATGGGTTCAATCACTGCCTGGACTACTCCGCTTCAAGGCCTTTGATAAAGTTAAAAGTGGTCCAACCTTCCCTCCCAAACAAAATTCCCATTCTCAGTGCATTTGTTCAACGACTAGATGGGACTAGGTAAGCTAAAGGGGTGGAGGGGGGAGGGGGACATCTGACTCCCAGGTTTCTCTCTAACAAGGCAGCCACAGCCGGGGATGGGGAGGGTTGGAGAAGTGCCCCACTCTCCCACCTGGTGTCCCTCATGCAGAGGAGTGACCACAGACAAGCCTGCAGCTCCTGCTTCAGTTGGGAATAGGCTCACATCCGCAGAGGTGGGGAGATCAAGTTCACAGCGAGGAGAGGACAGCCTATCAAATGGCGATACCGTTTTAAAAGATGCAAAATTGAATCAAATCACATAAAAACATTAGATCAGTCAAAATGAAAGACATTCAGAAAGACAGGCTTATAATTTTTCTAAGTGTCAAGGCCAAGGTATTCAGGACATACTGAGAAAGAGATGTGGCAACCGATTTCAGGTGTGGTCAGGGTGGTTTGGCTGTAGAGACTGCTCTTGGGACAGCTGGCAAGGCCCGAGGGGCTGAGGAGTGCGTGGTAGTGACTTCTGCACTGTGATTTCCTGTCTCGCCTATCACTTTTTGGTCATGTGGAAGGCTCTTGTCTGGAGGAAATACACAGGATGGGATTTAGGACGATGGGACCCAAGTTGATAACTTTTCTGGAATATTGAGGAGGGAACTGTACTCAGAGTTTTTCCGCTGGTTTGAGATTGTTTCAAAATGACTTTAAACAGAGGTTATAATTTTTCTAAGTGCTAAGTACAAAGCCACTGTGTGCTGTACGGCAATGGAAACTGTACCGTGTGCTTAACCAGTGAGCCACCTCCCTGACACTTCTTATTTTTTTTATTTTCAGATAGGGTCTCAGGGTCTCACTAAGTTGCTTAGGGCCTCGTTAACTTATTGAGACTAGCTTTGAACTCGTGACCCTCCTGGCTCAGCCTCCCAAGCCACTGGATTATAGGCACTTGTCACCACGCCTGGCAGAGATTTGTGTTTTTCAAAGTTCAGTGTGGCTGTGTTCTGGAGATTATATCAGAGGAGTGGGAGGGACGCAGGACCATGACATCCCTGGTGTGTACTGTCCCCGTGGGAAAATGCCAGTCAGGTTCCCCTCTGGGAAGACAAGTGATAGGATGGCAGCCCCGCCTCCACGTTGGCACGGCCAACGTCACACTCTCCAAGTCCACGACAGATTATCGTGAGCTTCTGGGAGCAGAGAGCAGATGGAAAGCCAGAGCACCTAGCCACAAAGCACATGATGAGTGCCTTCGACGATGAGGGCTTCCAGATATATGTTGAAGATAGAATGGGTAGACCAGGCTGAAGGAGTTAACACGGAGGATGAGGAAAACAGAGAAATTAAGAGTGACTCATACAGTCTAATTTAAGCTGTGGTTTTTTAGCAATTACTTATACAGAGATGGAGATGAATAATTTTGAGATAAAAAATCCAGAATTCTCCTTTCATTATGAATATAAAAATGAAGTAGAATAACACATAAAAGATAACCCACCACCAAAATAAAACGCAACTCAAAATAGCAAGCATTTGGGCAGTAGCTAAAACTGTATTTGCTTTCAAATGTGCAGAGAGGAATAGGTAAGTAACCTGGCTTTTGAACCTTTGCCTTTGTTTTTTAGCGAGGGTTAGTGACTGCTCCAACAGGAGTCTGACATCTTACCCGTGCAACACACCAGAGTCCTGGGCGGGTCTGCTGGAAGGAGCTCAGCACACTGCAGCACCCCCAGAACAGGTCTCCTCTGTCTTATGCCTGTCCCACCTCTAGGGCCCAGGGGTCTCCCCTAGGCTCTCTGCATTCTGCTTACAGAAGCCAGGAAAGCAGCCATCACGAGGGCCCACCACCACAGGACTCGTAACAAGTCCAGAAAGGGGCCGTCTCGCAGATGGAGTGGCCTGCTCAGCGAATGGCCAGGGTCGGCCACACTCATCCTTCCTCTCCAGCTGGCCCTGGGACCCAGGAGGGCCAGCGCCAGGCCAGTGAGGGAAGGCAGGGAGTTGGAAAGGAATGAACGTGAGGGTAATGAGGAAGAGTCCCTCCTCTTCCCCATCCCTTGGATGTGAGCCGGAAGCACAGGCGAGATGCCTGTTTTCCCTGGGTGCCGCTGAGAAGTGCCCATTGTCATCACGCTGCCTGTTCCAGCAGCTTTGAACAGTTCAGCGGGCAGCTAGCTAACTTCCAGGGGAAGGCAGAAAAGACAAGTTAGAGGCAGAGGTTAAAGGGAAAAGTTTTCTTCCTTTTAAGGCACTAATTCCAACTCAATAAATCGGTTCAATTGTTGTTTACCTATATGGAAATATAATTCTACTGTTAAAATTATGATGCATATTTATATTTTATTCACATGGAAAAAGATGTTCTTGCTGCATTAACTAATCAATAGGATAAGATCATACTTTTGTAAAATAAATGTATGGAGTTCATGTTATGTGCATGTGTATACGTAGGTCTTTGTGTTTGAGTAACTGCGTGGAGAAAAGGAAGAACATACACCCAAAAGTTAGGACCCGTCAACCCTGGTGAACGACCTTTACAGTGAGTGATCAATATTGTTCTCTTTATGACACCCGCTTTTTACCTTAATGGTGATTTTTACTTATCTGTCATGATTTGGGGAAGGAAAAGGATAAATATAAGGGTAACCTCATGAAGTAATCATTAACAGGTAAAATCATGAAAGTATAATTTGGACCAGGCGTGGTGGTGCAAGCCTGTAATCCCAGAGGCTCTGGAGACTGAAGTAGGAGGATTGTGAGTTCAAAGTCAGCCTCTGCAAAAGTAAGGTGCAGAGAAATTCAGTGAGACCCTGTCTCTAAATAAAATATAAAATAGGGCTGAAGGTGTGGCTCAGTGGTCAAGTGCCCCTTAATTCAATCCACAGTACCAAAAAAAAAAAAAAAATGAGGGAGGGGATAGAAATGTAGCTCAGTGGTAGAACATCCCTGGGATCAATCCCTAACTCTGCAAAAATAAATGAGTAAACAAATTGTGTATCTCCTGTGAGCATTTCTATGTTATGGTCTCCAAACCCTGCATCTGCATTTATTTTAGCTGTTTCTATACAAAGTTCTTGAAATTGTGATCGCCAAACCAAGTATTGTCCCCACTTAATGTTGCTTTACATAGACGTTTCCAGTCTGAGGGGGTTAAGCTAAAGGTGTTAAGGGACTCCAGTATATCAACGTGAAAGGAGCTTGGGGTCCATATGTCATTACTGCCTCTTTGAGAATTTTTATTGTTTTGAAATCTACTGACTGGTGGCCCCTCTCTCCATTTTCATATTCAAATACTGGCAGTTCCCAACGTATCTGTGAGTTACCCTCGAGAGCACATAAGCACTCAGAAAGACTTTTTATTTCTATTTCTAGGGTATGCAAATGCCTAGTGATACCCTTCATATTTTCTGTAATAGATTCCACCCATGGGGGAGTGGAGGACATAGGTTCCTCCACTTGATGGTCCCTTTATCTTGGTCTTCCTTAATTTCCTTTTGTTCATTTTTTCAGAATCACTTTTACTTAATTCCTCCTCACTACTACTACTCTCATTGGTCCTAAACTGACTCAGTAACATCCTGAGTCCCGGATTCAATTGAGAGCATGTATCCTTGAACTATCTCTAATAAATCTTGAATAGCTTTAGCAGCTCGGATCTTTGTCATTTTTGAGCCCGCACTGATACTATCCTTACTGGCCCTAACTGACTCAGCCGAGGCCAAGCTTTCATGATCACTTTCACTTTTTTCCAAATTCTCCTCACTAATAACTGACTCAGCTATATCAAAGTCAAGAGCCTTGTACACTTGGGTCTTAGTTATTTTCGAAACCCATTTTAACCGCTCTGACTAGAGACTCCTGCGAGGTTCCTCAGTTCTTACCTGCCGTGTCGATTCCCCGTCCGGGCCACCACCTGTAGTCGTCTGAAGCGATGGCCCGCTTGGAGCAAAGAAGCCGCGGGAAGAAGTTTTGAGACGAAACTGGAAACAAAACAGCTTATATATATATATATATATATATATATATATGGTGGAATATAGTCCATTTTAGTCTTTCAAGTATTACACATATTTTTAAAATGTTTTAAAGAAATTAAAAATTAATAAGTACCCCTCCAGCATGTGGGTGGCAGGAATGTCCTTGCCTTGTACCATCAGAAACCACATCACTGCACGGTCCTGGCTGCAGAAGCCGTCAGCTTGCCAGCTGCAGCCATCTCAGCTCTCATTCGATTTCATGAACCGCGCTTCTCTCAGCAAACACAGCCTCCCTGCAGCGCTAGTTTTCCATGCCTTTAAGGCAGCTGCCGTTTATGAGCATATACTCCATGGGGGTATAATATTTTTTGAACCTGTACGTCTGCGAATGGCCCTTCTCCTGTGAGCATTTCTATGTTATGGGTCTCCCAAACCCTGCATCTGCATTTATTTTAGCTGTTTCTATACAAAAGTTCTTGAAATGATCAAGTATTGTCGCCCCACTTAATGTTGCTTTACATAGACGTTTCCAGTCTGAGGGGGTTAAGCTAAAGGTTGTTAAGGGACTCCAGTATATCAACGTGAAAGGAGCTTGGGGTCCATTATGTCATTACTGCCTCTTTGAGAATTTTTCAAGTATTACACATATTTTTAAAATGTTTTAAAGAAATTAATAAATTAATAAGTAGATAAATAAGGTAAAAGCAATAAAAATATTTGCCTTCTGATCAATTACATTTTTCCATGAATTTTTTCTCTCTCAACCAATCTCAGTACTTTTCTTTCATTTTCCATGTCTTCCACCTACCAGAGTACATATGAGAATTGCAAAACTTATTTAATAACAAATGCTTCTGTGCTGGAGAAATAATATAATTTCGCGTGCAGTGTGCTCACAGATGCCCCTCCAGCATGTGGGTGGCAGGAATGTCCTTGCCTTGTACCATCAGAAACCACATCACTGCACGGTCCTGGCTGCAGAAGCCGTCAGCTTGCCAGCTGCAGCCATCTCAGCTCTCATTCGATTTCATGAACCGCGCTTCTCTCAGCAAACACAGCCTCCCCGCAGCGCTGCCTGGGCCTGCCCCGCAGTCTTCTCTCGCGAAGCTGCTCTAAGCATGGTCATCTGTTCACTGGTTTGTTCTCAATACATCTCTCCACCTCATGGTGGCAAAGCCAGCTTTCTTTTGTATGCATCTGTTGCTGCTGCTCAGGGTGTCTGGGAGGTTCTAATGGGCAATGTTAATGAACATGGCTTTGATATTGTGTTCTGCGACTTACTGAATACATGCAGTGTGCTATAATTATGACAGTCAGAAGTCAATTGACTTATAAATTGGTTACTGGCACCCAATGGGCATGGGGTCTGCCTTGACCCCATATGTCAACCTATAACTAATACTAGTGTATTTACATATAGGATGCCCTGGGCTGTCTCGTCTGTCATAGTGTCACTAGGATGATGCTCTATTCGCAATATATTGGGATATTTCTGCATTTATCTGTAGATTGATTTTTTTGGGGGGTACTAGGGATTGAACTCAGGGGCACTCGACCACTGAGCCATATACCCAGCCTTATTTTGTATTTTATTTAGAGACAGGATCTCACTGAGTTACTTAGTGCCTCGCTTTTTGCTGAGGCTGGCTTTGAACTCAAGATCCTCCTGTCTCAGCCTCCTAAACAGCTGGGATTACAGGTGTGAGCCACCACACCTAGCTTTCTATCTGTAGATTGATGGATCTATCTACTTATATATCTCCTACCTGACTATCTACCTACTTTCTTTATAATCAATAAAAGCTATAGCCATAGGTTCTCGTTATTCCTAGGTATTTTTACTAGTTGTTATTTTAAAAGTTTTTTGAAGCACAAATTGTGTGGAAATACTTTAGAGAGTTATTGAGTTATCTAGTTAACTCAGTTGCACTACCCACAAAGCTGAGTGTTTTATATTATAAAAATATAGCTTTCTATTTTAAAGTAAAAACTGTGCCAAACTACTGAGAAAATTTCATTTTCCTCTGAAATATCGATTTGTTACGACTTCCCTAGTTTCTAAGAAATTTAGTTCTTCCATGACACCTCTAAAAACTGAGTTCTCCTCTCTAAGAAATGAAATCAACAATCTGTTCATTGCTTTATTCAATGCCCTGAACCTTCCAATATACATCAAACAATATTTTAAAGGCACTCAGGGAGATCAGTTTACAGGAAGCAAAGAATGAGTTTCCTTTTCATAGAGCTGTTGCTGTCTGAGTTACGTCCTCACTTAAATTTTGGTTTGGTGAAACCCTGAGTTTCCTATCAGGGTAATTCCAAGTAGGTTATGATATTATTCTGGAGAGGATGGTTGCTTTCACCTTCCAGAATATATTCAATATACTAGAAAACTGTGCCCTGGTATTTAGTATATGGTGAAAAATCAGTGTGTCCGATGCATTTTGATGGCAAACTCTCTGCCTAACACGGCATCTGAGTGGGGTGCTCCACGGCTCCTGTGCCAACGTCCAGCGTCACCAGCGCAGCGAGGCTCAGCAAGGCTTCACAAGAGGCAGGTTGGAGTTGGTGCTGGAGGGGGGCAGCTTTGTGCAGGGAACAAAGAAGGCCAGGGCCATCTGGTCACAGAGATGGGCAGAAAGGTGCTGCAGCTGATGGGAAAAGGACTGTGTTCTGGCCATGGCCCTGGAACACCGAGTGCATGGGCCCAGAGGCAGAGGGTCTTGCCAGCCATGCCAGGGAATTTAGATTCTATTTGGAGGCAATTAGAAGGGGAGCGTGGAGGGTGCAAGAGAAGTGAGGTGAGGTCAGAGCGTCAGGGCTGTGGTTTAAGAGGATTATTCTGAAAGGCACACTCATACATTGCTGGTGGGACTGCAAAATGGTGCAACCGTTATGGAAGGCAGTATGGAGATTTTTGGAAAACTGGGAGTGGAACCACCCTATGACCCAGCCATCCCACTCTTGGGTCTACTCCCAAAGGACTTAAAAACAGCATATTACAGTGACACAGCCACTTCAATGTTTATAGCAGCACAATTCACAATAGCTAGGTTGTGGAACTAACCTAGATGTCCCTCAGTTGATGAATGGATAAAGAAAATGTGGTACATATACACAATGGAATATTACTCAGCTATAAAAGAGAATAAAATAATGGCGTTCACAGGTAAATGGATGAAATTGGAGAATATAATACTAAGTGAAGTTAGTCAATCTCAAAAATCCAAATACTGAATGTTTTCTCTGATATAAGGAGGCTGATTTATAGTGGTGTTGGGTCGGGGTACATAGGAGGATTAGAGGAACGCTAGAAAGGTCAAAGGGGAGGGAGGGGAAGGAAGGGAGCAAGGGGGGATAGAGGGGAAAAAAGAAAAGGTGGTTGAATAAGATGGATGTCATTATCCTAAATGCATGATTGAAGATTTGAATGGTACAAATATACATTGTATACAAACAGTGTTTTGTAAAAAGGTGCTCTATATGTTTACTATGAATTATAATGCATACTACTATTATAAATACAACTTTGAACCAAAAGAAAAAAAAAGAGAGGATTATTCTGCAGTGCTTCTAAGGTAGTTGGAACTGGAAGACTTAGCTGTGTGGGAACCAGCTAGAACTCACTGTGAGAATAACACCAGCTTTGCACCTCCTGCTTCATTGTCTAGGTACACCGCCACATGTTACACAGTTTAATTACTGTGGCATTGTATCACTGAGAAAACAGGCCAGGGATGTTCTGATGCCCTCGCAAGAGGCCACAGAGTTACTAAGCCATGGTGCTGGGGGTAGAATGCAGGCCTGAGAATGAGCATCGGTACTTACTCTTTCTGCTAGATTGCTACTCTCTGGGTGAGAGAGCTCTAATCCCTCCCAGGAACGCCGCCCCTGGATCTGGGGCAGAAGGTGAATGTGGAAGCAAAGTGGGAAGAGCTCCTAGCCAAAGAGAGTCCAATCTGCACTACCCGCCCACAAGAACTGGCGGCCAAGTGGGAGTCCAACTTTCTGTTAAACGTAGCTGGTCAGAGCTTCGCGTGTGTAGGGGCACACAGCACACTCACGCCAACAGGGAAGTGCAGCCCTGGGGTCAGGGCCTGTCCACCAGCTCCTCTTCTCCCAGCCTGCACCACCCACAGGCCAGGTTTCAGCCGGAGCTTGCTGGGTGTGTAAGGGGGTCAGCACCCCACTGCCCTGACAGCTTTCTCACATTCCTTTAAGTTCCTAGTGCATTTTTTTTTTTCTTTCTCATTAGTGTAGTGCACTGTGGTTGGTATAAAAAACAAATTGAGAGGAGGTCATTTTTCATTTTTCGTAGCTGGCATGCCTATGGGATTAGATTGCAAGGGCTGCTGCAACAAGGTGCCACAAAACTGGTGGCTTAAATAATAGGAACGTACTGCCTGGGAGTTCTGGCAGATGGAAGCCCATGGAGGAGCGGAGGCCAGGGTTGGTCCTTCTGAGGGCTGTGGAGAGAGAGAAGCTTCTGCCCCAGTCCTCTGGCCTATACGCTGTCCCCTACGCCTGGCCACATTGTCCTTCCTGTGCGTGTCTGGCTCTGTCTGCAACTTTCTCCATTTTATGAGGACCGCAGTCTTATGAGATTAGTGCCTATCTAATGCACTTATTCCAAGTTAATTACCTCTGGAAGGACCCTATCCCCACACAGGGTCACGTTCTGAGGGTCTGGGAGTTCGAACTTTAACATGCAAGTTTTAGGGGCCACAATACAACCCACAATGCCCATGTCACACACATTAAGCAACCAACTACAGGTGTAATATCTCACACTGAATATTGAAGAAAGCACAATTCCACAAGCTGAACTTCTCTGGACGTGTGCAGCCAGCTGCCTGCAAATATCTCGCCCGATGATCTCTGTCCTGTGGAGATGCCGGCCCTAGCACCTCCTCAGAGAAGAGGCTCCCAGCCTCCATCTAGAGCTTCTGTTCGTCACAGCTGGTTTGCTTTCTGGAATTGGCTCCGGGATTGATGCCATGTCTCTCTCTCGCTGTACTGGAATGTGAGGTCCTTCCTGCAGAGCCGTGACCTGTCACAGTCATTGTTCTGTCCCCAGTGGAGAGGACAGTGCCTGACACGGTAAGCTCAAAAGATGACTGTTGAATAAATAAACAGGCACATGGCATACAACATGTGACACCTTGCATTGTGTATAAACCACGTCCCAAGGGGTCCGCGTCATGTCGTGAGCACAGAGACCTGTCTGCACACCGAGGCTCAGGCCTGAGGGAGCTCACGGTTTTCTCCTCCGCCTGCCAAGGCTCTATCTTTTTTTTTTTTTTTTTTTTTGGTACCGGGGATTGAACTCAGGGGCACTCAACCACTGGGCCACATCCCAAGCCCTTTTTTTGTATTTTATTAGAAACAGGGTCTCACTGAGTTGCTAAGTGCCTCGCCATTGCTGAGGCTGGCTTTGAACTCATGATCCTCCTGCCTCAGCCTCCCAAGTGCTGGGATTACAGGCGTGCGCCACTGTGCCGGCAAGGCTCTATCTTATCTGCTACTTTCTATGTAGTTTATCACTGTTTCCTGTCCATAGCTGCATGAAGCCAAATGCTGACTTGATTTTTCAAAGGTAAGCAACAGATACCAAAACAAACACATCAATCAAACTCCTCATCTTAAATCCTGAGGAATTAGTGGTAAGGTGGTGAAAGGACTCGCCTCCCTAGTTAGTAACCGGATTAAGGCTACAACTGAGTTCTCCTGGGCTTCCTGGTCCGTGCTCCTCCTGCAGGGTCATCTTGCACACACCCTGCTCCCAGCACAGCCGTGCATTTTCTCAGAGCCAGGGACCCCGGGGTCCAAGGCCAGGGGAGCTGGCTCTCCTCTCCTCACGCGGAGCAGCTTCTACCCACCAGCTGCTGGCTCGTTGCACCCTGGCTTGTGTGTCAGCCGCACCTGGAGACGTAAATCCTGAAGGCCTGATGTTTTGGGGGCAGTAGCAAGGTAGAGAGAAGGCTCAGCAGTCGGAGCAGACTGGAAGCAGTTTCTGTTATCAGCTCTGCTGCTGACTTGCCGTGACCTTGAGTAAATCACTTAATTCCCTGATTTCCCCATGTGTAAAATAAAGAGCTAGATGATTTCCCAGATCCCTCTAGCTCTGAGATTCAGTTTATATTTCAAATGGAAAGTCTCTGCCTTAAGGCATTAATATATTGCTCAATTTTCCAATAAACTACTTTCCAATAAATAAACTGCCTAAGGCCACTTAAATAATAACTTCTCTCTCTCTCTCTCTCTCCATCTCTCTCTATCTTTATCTTTATCTCTCTTCTTCCCATTCCCTCGCTTTAGAATAAGTATGCACTAATTATCCCATCTTTCGCACTGACTTCTGACTGCATAGGTCACACTTCACAATTACTCGGCTGGTTTTCCTATTTACTTATCTAGATTCGGGTGAGTTCTCATTGGCAGGTGGTGGGCACCAGGGCTGGAGGAAAGGGCGTCTGGTTAGCCCAGCTCGGGCGAGGCCTCTGCAGTTGTCTTATCTGAGCAAGGCAGCTGGCTGGTGAAGGTGGTGCATGGTGCTGAGTGATCTCACGTGCGTTTTGAAGTGTGTTTATACCTGTCAGGGAGCACGCCTCATATTTTAAATCAGCAGCATTAACTGGGGCTCGTGGTGTTGATTTTTCAGAGGAATAGCAGATAGGGCTTTGTTTTACTTTTTTCTTATATAACAATTACTTGTGGAATTTTAAGGCTCCTATAACATAAATGAATGGCAATGGATCAGGGAAATAAAGGTGATTTCCTTTGGGAGATTTGTTTCCAAAAGGAAATCACCTCATAATTATTCCCTCTGAAATTACATATGAAAAGGACAATATCTACGAACCCCAATACATCAGCACAGTGTCTTAAAAGGACTTGATAGATACTTCAAACATACTTTGATGGCATTCCTTTCTTCTTTGAAGTTAAATTGTTCTTATTGCCATCAAGGATGTGAGATTAAAATGCTGTTGTTTATTTGGAGAATAAAATCCTTCCCAGAAGGAAACTGGTTCTCCTATAACCTAACGGTGGGCACCTCTGCCACTAGATTGCCCAACAGGGGCTGGCCAGGGCAATGAACTCTGAAGTAGAATCCCTACTTGGTGGCTGTCCATAAATACTGCTTCATACACATAATAACAAAAAATTCAAGCTACCACAAAAACTAGTACTCCAGGGCAATTACTACTAATTACTGAAAAAAGACAATGAAAAATATTGTATTATCACATAATTTTAAGAAACTGATATTCTGTGACACACATACTGATTCAGTCTTAGCTTTCTGCTATAAATCTCAGTTTGTTGTCTTATTCAATCCTATAGGAATTACTCAGAATCTTACGAATATACTTGTTCAGTGGATTTTCATTTAGTTAAAAGCCTTTTTTTTTTTTTTTTTCATTTCCCTTGAGACTTCCTCTTTGGCCCAAAGATTTTTTTTCAGATATGCATTGTTAGTTTCTAAGTGCCTGGACATTTTCCTGTTACCATCAGCTTTTTGCTTTCTTGTTTGGTTCCACTGTGATCCAAGAACTCAGTCTACACGCCGTCAATTGCTGAAGTTTGTTGAGGTTTTCTCCATGACCGAGGGTGCGGTCTACCGTGGTAAATGTGTCAAGAACGTTGCAGACGCTGGGCATCCGGCTCTTGTAAGTGTTCTGGAATCGCTGACCAGCTCTGGTTGGTGGGTGGTAATGCTGAGCGTGGGGTCCCTGCTGGTTTCCTGTTTGTTCAGTTTCCTGTTCCTGTTTGTCACTTGGTGTGACAGCTGCATTACACCGCTGATTGCCACAGTGAACTTGCCCACCTGACCTCTCCTTCCTACCAGTTTTTGCCTCAGGAATTTCACAGATCTCGTGTTTGGCACAGGTCTGCCCTGAGTGCTTCTTGGTGGGTCACTGTTGTGATCCCTTTTCTGTCCCAGGTGATTTTCTTTGCTCTGAAGTTCTCTCTAATTGTAACAGAGAAACTTCTTTCTGTTGGTGTTCCCAGGGCATAACTTTCCCCAGCCTTTCATTTTCAACCGGCTCATATCCCTGTATTTGAACTGAGATTCTTAAAAGCTTCTTATAACTGGATCAGGTTTTGTTTGTTTGTTTTGGTCCACTGTGCACATCTCAGAGTTTCAATTGGCATGCTTAGACCGTTTACATGGACCATCATTGCTAGTATGTTAGGGCTGAACTCTTCCACTTTATTTTGTTATTTTTAGTTTGTTCCATGTTTTCCATTTCTCTGCCTTCTTATGGTTTTGTGAAGATTATTTTGAGTTTATTTTGATCTGTCCATGGTGTTTTGGGTTGGTCTTTTTGAATACCTCAAGTGAATACTCTAGGGTTATATACAACTAACAGTCTTCCTGTGCCAACACTTTACCAGTGTGGATGTGACACAGACATCTTCCCTGCCTCTCTGTTACCATGCCTTTCCCTAAGTGTTCCATTTGCACTGATTTAAACCCACATCAGACAGTGCTGTGTTCTTGCTTTTCTGCTTCTACTACCGACTTAACTTAAAAACTGAAATACAGAAGGTGGCCATGCACTGTACTGTAAGCCATGTCCTTACGGCCTTTCTGAGGGGCCAAGTTCTATTCTTTCCTGTCTAGAGGAGGACCACAAGCAGGTCTGTAGGGTGAATGTGCTGGGATGGAACTCTTGATTTCTTCCGCCCAACAATGTCTCCATCTGCCCTTGCCTCCTTACTGAAGAACACACACACACACACACACACACACACACACACACACAGATTTGGGGGTGGATAGCCCTTCTCTTTTGGCACTTCAAAGGCCTTTGTGAAGCCTCTGGTTTGTGCTTTTTGGTGAGAAATCTTTAGCTAGTAGAACGTTTTTTGTTTTTGTTTTTTTTTTTCCCCTGAGAGGTTAAGTATCGATCCCAGTCTTCCTGGTTTTTGCAGAGTCATAGGTTGTCATAAACTTGATTATGATGTGTCTCATAAGAGATTTCTCTGCATTTCTCCAGTTTGTAATCTGTAGTTTCTTGAATATTCAGAATTTTGGGGTTTTGTTGTTGATTTTTGTTTTCTTGTGCCAAATTTGGGAAGACTTTAGCCATTAATTTTTCCAAGCATTTTCCCCCTCCCCAATTCTTTCCTCTTTCCTCTGTCCACTCAGAATTAGGATAATCTACTCAGTATTAGAGATCTTGGATTATAATCACCAAGCCTGGGTGGCTTTGTGCATTTATTTTTTCAGTCAATATCTGTCTTTTTAAAAATGTTGTATAACATCTGTTTTTCTGTCTTCAGGTCCCCAGATTCTCCTGTTCATCACTCTTTATTGAGCATATCCACTAGGTTTTTTCATTTCAGATTTATTGTGTTCCTGATTCACACTTTTGTATCTGTCTTGAGAGAGCTTTTTCCATTGTCTAAAACACCTTGTTGTGGCTGCTTTAGATTCCTCATCAAATGGGTCTAGCGTCTGCATCATCTCAGGATTTGCAGCCTATTAGTTGGATTTTCTCATTCAAAGGAGTTTGTTTTTTTTTTTTTCTCCCCCTGAGTTCTTGATATGAGAAGGGATTTTCAGGTGACAGGCCTAGCAGGACACTTTGGATCTTATTTATTTTCAGTCAGGCTGGCCTCCTCCTCCTCACTCAGGCAGAAGAGGCCACACCTCATTACTGCCGAGTGGGAACAGAGGCCATGGGAATTGCACAGTTTCTGGGGACATAGTGAGGGGAGGGTGGGGGGCTTCTCCTACTGTTGGGTGGGGTGACAGTGTGGCTCACTTGGAAGCAACGATGGGCCTTATTCCTACCCCACTTGGCCTCTCGTGAGGGGTGCAGGAGCCCTGTTTGGGGAGATGGCTAAGATTGCGGTTGACTATGGGCCATGGAGATGTTTGGGCATTGCCACCCTCCGTAGTCTCACGGGACTTGGCCCCAGGATCTCGCGAGACTTGGCCCGGGATCTCGAGAGTCTTGAGCCGAGATTGCTGATCGGGTCTGCGCCATTTGGTGTGTTGGTTTTGGCGGTGTGGGTGGTGCATGTTAAAGTCGTTGTTAGAGCCAGAGAGAAAAGTTATCAGAATAAAAAGCCTATTTCCAGTTCGCCTCTGAACTTCTTTCCACGGCTTCGTTGCTCCAAGCGGCCACCGCTTCAGGCAGTGACAGAGGGGTCAGAGGAGGTGTTGGTCTCACCAATGCCAGAGAGTTGGCTACTGGTGATGTCTCGATTCTCCTAGTTCCTCTCGACACCTCCCCAGCCTGGAGGCAGAGGGGCGTCTCATTACTGCCAGGTGAGGGTGGCAGGCTCCCCTGTGGTCTCCACTGGCTCTGCAGTGTGCAGGTGCCACGGCCCCACCAGGATGGCCTGCCCACAGGGAGGCAATACGTCTTGACTAAGACATCATTATGATTACTGTGAACTTTCCACAACTACCTCTGACCTACTTACTATAACTTCAAATAGCACCAAACCAGCGTCGTATCCCTATGACCCATCCAGTTTTCATGATCACTATGACTCATGATTTGTTGTGCCATTCTTGCTGAGATAAGAATTTCATTCGTGTTATCTCATCCTTTACAGCAGAAGAGTGCAATCTGCTTAGCATAAAAACATTAGCTCGCTTCCTTCATCATAGGAAACAATATAATTTGGATCCTTCAACATTGAAAGAGGCACCCTCAGCATCATTTTATTTTAGACGTTTGTTTCAGAGAGTAGTGGAATATTGGGGCTTTATAGTTTAACATTCAGTCTCCATTATCTAGGGACAGTTGATTCACTTTGATTCCTGTTGTCCCTTTTTATCACTGTTTACAAAATCATTTCAGAGAGCAGAATTGGCAGCCAAAGAAGCCCTTCAAAGAAACGCTACTCTATTTATCTAACTTGAAAGACATGTGAAAAGTCAAGTTGCACTTTTTAAAGACTGTTTTAGAGCTCAGGAGATCTTATGGGATCTAAACCCTTTCTGGGAGATGAGATAGATTACCTTATTCTGTTCTCATATTCACTTCTTGAAAAAAAAATGGTTCCAAAATTTATTAGTAAAAAATGGTTTGTTAAATCAAGATAAGCTATTGAGGCAGATATCATACAAATTACTTCTGAGCCTAGGCATATGCAATGAAAACCAACAGAAAGACTACAAATAACTCAGATATGGAAGCAGGCTTCACACTGGGTTTAGGAAGAGAGCTTCATTTTGTAATGTAAAGAGTTTGACTTTGGAGCGATACAGACCCAGTTTTAAGTTTACAGTTGAAGATGTTGGATTTTCATTTTCTCACTTAACCTCCATCAAATTTGTTGCCTGTCTTTTAAAATGATGGGAGGAATCATGAATTTTGCAGATTTGTGGGATTAGGAATAGCCTTCCTTGGGGGAAGAGTACCTTGTGGCATTGTTTTTCAACATGGTCTCAGTCAGCATTTAGTGCAAACTCACGTCAAGGAAGCAGAGTGGGAGACGACAGACAGCATCCCACCAGCTCCAGGACACCTTCACTCAGCTGCAGGGAGACCACTCTGAGGCTGCCACCATGTTTTTCCCCCAGTGCTGCAGCGCCACTGAGTTTGATCTCGGACTTGAACGGTACCTTCTGCACACCTCGTCAGAACATAGAGGATCTGCCCTCTTCCCCGTCAATGTCATGGGAATAGAGGTTGCACCCTACTGAATGCAGAGCAGCTCTCCTGAGGTTTTGGTCAGTGTCGATAATAACTGAAACTCCCCTGGTCTTTGCAATCATAAGAATCGTTATCAAATTTCATTTGTGTGTCAACAGTAGAAAAGCATGTTTCTAACAATGACATGAATTGACATTGATTTTCCAAAAGCACATGAAGCTGAGAAAGGGAAATGTGTCACTGAACATCTATAGAAAACTCCTGTTAAAAAATCACTGCCTAATGCAGGATTCTAGATTCTTGGAGAAGTGTAAGAGAGACATCTACTGGGAGAATCGAACATGTCTTGTTATCAGATGTGTCTTCAGTTCCAGGGAGATAACACAACCAGAGTTGCATTGCTCTACGATTTTATATGCTATACCTCAGAGACCAAAATGTTATCACAGTTACAAAGATCCGTCTATGAAAATGTGTGGCCACCCTGTGGCAAACTGTCTGGAGATTCTACTTCTGATTCCAAAGCTAAACACAGAAAGCACTTTGGTAAATCAGACAAGTGTTGCCTATCTAAATGATACAGAACAGGGACAGCCGTCACTCCAGGGTAACTGTGGAGCAGCCTCCTGAATGGAACAGAAATTTTAGATATCGGTGTGACCTCACCAGAACAATCTGCGTGTCTTCCCAGAATAGGAAAGATCTAGCTTCTTCCCTTTAAATGTCTCGGAAATAGAGATGACAAATACTTAAGAGATTCCCCACTAATTGGAAGAGCTGTGCTTGGATAATTTTGTGACTGAGAATCATAGAAATTTAATATAGAACTTTCTAGAAACTCGGTCACACCAATAGTTAAGTGCCATTTCATATACATAAACTTGAAATAATTCTTTGTGTAGGTGGTCTGGGTAAGGGTGAGGACACTCAGTCTTGCAGATGTACAAGGTGTGATGCTGTTACAACCCGTACCAGGGTGCACGTGTCCTTAAAGCTGGCTCTCAGTCACCTCACATGGACCTGATCCACGTATTCTCTGTATGTTGATATTTAGAAATCAAATAAAGGCCATTTATACCAGCCTGTCTGGGACTATGCTAATAGAGCCCAGCATTCTGGATTTTCAAAATGGAAATTATATAAATACAGAATATAGGTGATAATCTTAGGATGATAAGGTATATGATTTATTTAAATTCACAGGCCTTAGTTAACATGACTTTATTAATTCTCAATTGAAATTTATATTGTGATAACTAGAGAGTTATTAGTAATTATAAAAAATAACACAAGCCAGGCACGGTGGCGCACGCCTATAATCCCAGCACTTGGGAGGCTGAGGCAGGAGGATTGCAAGTTCAAAGCCAGCCTCAGCAATGGTGAGGCACTTAGCAACTCAGTGAGACCCTGTCTGTAATAAAATACAAAAAACGGGCTGGGGATGTGGCCCAGTGGTCGAGTGCCCCTGAGTTCAATCCCTGGTACCAAAAAAAAAAAAAAAAGAAATAACACAGATCTCTTATGCACATACCTGTCTCCCCAGGGGTAACACTTGACCACTATCTTTAATATCTCAGCCAAGATATTGACATTTATAGAGTCCACCAATCTTATTCAGAAATCTCCAGCCATATGTGTTCATTTATGTCTGAGTATTAACTTCTACCTAACATTGTCAGCTGCGAGAGTCCAGGTGTTCATCACGTCCCTCTAGTCTTGAGAGCAGATGCAGCCATCACACAGCACACCTGCCCTGGTTTGCCATTTTCAAGCATTCAAGCTTCAAATTTTCATTCATCTTTCGAAACAGTATATTTAAATTATGATGTTGATCATAATTATTTTTTAAAACTTGGGTGGAAAAGGAGGCTCTGTGCATTTGAATGACCAAGGAGACCATGTATAATCTAATTTATTTAAATAAATTTCATTTAACTTTCTGAAAAGTTTGCTTGAATGCATGACAACAAAATGTTACGAGTGTTAAGTTAAAAGCTGTGAAGATCTGAGATATTCGCCTTTCTTACAAGTCAGCAATTTGCCCAGGCAGACTACAGAACAGGGATGGTGTGGCACTGTGAGTCAAGTTATCTCCTGGCTGTTACGTTGGCTCCTATCCTCCAGAGAGAGCAAGGGAGCAAAAGAAGAGCTCTGCCCTGAACTGCATACCAATCCTTTCTGGGGAGAGTCAGGTCTCTAGTTTTCCTTCATCCTCCTGACATGTAAACACATGGCTCCAGAGGAGAGAAGAAATCCACGCAGAGAAACGCACTGTGTTTAACCTGCAGGATCTGGTCTCCACCAATCACCCCTCTGAGGGTCTCAGTAATCTTCACTCAGTAAGCGCCAGATTTATAAAACCGTGTCTCCCGAGAGGGGATACTTTCCCTCCTGACATCAGGCCAATGCTACTAGCAATAGTTGGAAAGGTGAAGAGCAGAGAGGATTTGAAAGTATGAAATCCCAGCAGAGGGATGGATGTGCACAAGGCCAAGTATTAAAAACAGCTGAGCTTTGGGTGTTTGCAAAGGACATGGTGACATAATTGGACACTTGATGGATTTCATTTCTATAGCTGAAATCTTTCTCAGGATATTTGACAAGTTTTGAATAATTGACTTGAATCTGATGCTAAAGACCTCAACCAAAAATCCCAGGGAAGCAGAGTAAAATTTCTTTTCAACAAATCATGCTGGAAAAATTAGTTATCTATATGTTAAAAAAAAAAATGTTTAAAACCTATTTCAGAATCATAATCCTGAATATAAGACCTAACATTTCTCAAATAAATAGAAAAAAAAAATGTGCCTAAAGCACAAAATAAAACAAAAATGGAAAGATAAATTTCACCTTGTCAAAAATAAAACTTTCCAAGACTCCTTTAAGAAAATACAAAGACATTGCACAGATAGTAGGGGGGAAATCACAAAATATATGTGCTATAGAATAAATAAATAACTGTATAACTCAATGATAGATAATCTGATTTTAATGCAAAATATTAGAGATAGGAATTGTGAATAAGCACATGAAAGAAGCTCTGCATCATTAGTCATCAGGCAGACGTGACTTAGAACCACAGGGAGACCCCGCTGCCACATCCACCAGAATGACTACTGAAGATCAAGGTGGTACCAAGCCTTGGCCAGGAAGTGGCACTAGGAGAACTCCAGGAGAGTGGGGGGGAGCCGCCACTCAGGAGGGGTCTACAGTTGCCCGTACACATGAAGATGCTCATGAAGATGAATTATTCAAAACCGTGTCACATGCCCTAGTGATCCCGTGTTGGGCAGCAGGGTCCAGTCCCACTTCCCCGTGTTGAAGACTGAACACCCAAGATCACCGAAGCTAGAGCAAAAATTTTATTTATAGAACAGAGAGAAGAGAAGAGAAAGAGAGAGAGAGAGAGAGAGAGAGAGAAGAGAGAGAGAGACTAGTCCACAGAGGAGGGGTCCAAGTTGTTGCCCAAGGAGTAGGGGTGTCCTGCCCCTTTTATAGATTTACATTTTCTTTGTTCTCCTGCCCTCTCCTCCCATCCTATCTATGGGACCCAAAAGGTGGAGTGATCCAGGCCAGAATGAAGCCACCCTGGGCTACTCATTAACAACTCCTCTGTGGGAGGAAAAATTCCCAGGAGGCAGGTAACCTTAGCAACAGGTTGGAGGAGGGGAAGTGCTCTGGAGGTATTAGCGTTTTATTTCCTCCCCAATCTTCCTGACCCAATCATTAGTTATCTACACTGAGGTCCTTTTGCCTGTCCCCCCCACGATCCCGTCATTATGCTGTTAGATGTTCATCCAAGGACAGTTAAATCGATGTTCACACAGAGGTTCACTGGAACATCCATAGCAGGTAAGAGCCTAAAACTGGGCCTGGGCTTTGTGGTGGATCCAGACAGGGCAGTGCCACCCCCATGGAAATGACTCCTGGTGTTGCAGGCGAGAGCTGCAGCAGCCCTAGGCTGGGAGAGGAAGCCGGGCACTGAGATGCGGAGGCCTCAGGCTGCATCCCAACAACACAGACTCAAACTCCAGAAAGAGTATTTGTTAGGACTCACACGAGTCCAGCGGAGGCGTGGACAGTCGCTTCACTAGATGTCCCCGCGTGCTGGCAGGTAGATCAGGAGGCCTTCTCTGTCCGCCAGCTCTCTTCTGAACGTCCAGCTGTTTCACTCCACCACACAACTCTGGTTGGGTGGCTTTTGCCTCCCGCTGTTCTCCATTCCCAGCGCTGTCACCAGTGCCAGGCCTGAGGAGGAAGGCCGGCTGCAGGCTGCTAGCCACCTTGGTGTGGGCTCCGCAGTGATTTCATTTCTGAAAACCCCTCACTCTATTCTGTCTTGGTGGCGGTTCTTCTTGTGTGCCATGGCCTGATGTAAAATGTGTGTAGCTGGCCTGTGCCTGGACTTCAGGGAGCCGTTTGACCTTCTCTTTGACCTTGAGGGAAGATGCCTGCTCCTGGCTCACAGATGTTTGACCTCATCCTTTTCCTTTTCCACATGTTTATTAATGACTTTAAAATGACACTGAGGTCTTATCCATGCTTTGGTGCATATGGGGGAAGAAACAGAATAGCGGGATAAGGGTGCAAAACTGCTCAGTGGCTTTGAACAATAAAATAGTTTTTCAAAATATTTTATGTGATCGTCACAAATTGAACATTTAGATCTGTGTAGACAATCTCAGCTTGATGAGGGGAAGCTTGGAGGTGTAGATGGCAATGAGGTTTGCTGCAAGTCACCCCTGGCAGACGCACAGAAGGGTCACCAGAGGCCTAACACAGCCCAAGACCAGACAAATGGACTAGTAGACCTGGAATGAGCAAAACCATTTCCCTGATGCTGAGAGGGGACCAAAACACTGTCCGTGTAGACAATGACTGACTGGATCAGGAAGATGGGGGCGGAGTCCAAAGGACATAAAATGCTAATATTTCCAGAGCACTTCCCTTTTCTCACAGGTTGCCAAGGTCACCTTCCTCCTGGGACTTGTTTCTCCCAGCAAGGAGTTGTTAATGAATGCCCCTGGGTGGCTTCCTGCTTTTCTGGGAAGATATGGAAAATAGGGAAAGGTACCTCCTAGGCAGCTCCTCTCTGGGCTTTTGGTCACCACCTAGGCAGAATGGGAGGAGGGGGCATGAGAAGAAAGGAAGCCTGAAATCTATGAAAGGGACAGGGCATCTCTGGGGCACCAGCTCTGGACTCCCTCCTCTCTGGAGGACTCTCTCTCTCTCTCTCTCTCTGTTGTATCCTTTAAATAAAACTGTTTGCTCTTGCCTTGGCGTTTCTCAGGAGTTCAATCTTCAACACCAGGGGAGCAGGACTGATCCTGATTTTCAAGACCAGTTTCAATGCTCCCATTCCCACCAAACTGCTGGGCCACCGCTAAGCAGAAGTGTTTTCAGAGGGTGGGGAGAGAATTGCTGAGCCCTGTGTCATGCAAACAACATTAGCTTGAGGGACAGGGACAGGAGGCTTAGGAAAGCAGGAGAGCCCACACACATACCTTCTGGGGATGCATTTCACTCCAGAGTTTAGGAGCCCAGAGGATGAACAGTCTGTGTAAAAAAAAGTTCTTTTTTTTAAAAAACTTGGAAGATACTGTTTACTCCATAAATGCTTCTTAAATGTCTACTAGCACTTAGAACTTCCCTGACTGCATCACACCCCGTCTCAGTACGTCCAATTCAGGCTCTCTTTTGAACAGTGCTGAGATAGGTTTCCAAACACCATGGGATCACAGACGCCACTGCTTACAGAGGCTGAACTTGCTCTCTGCAGAAGCTTCCTTAATGCTCTCTGTCCACTCACCCCATTAACCCACGTGACCCTCCCTGTCCACACTGTGGAAAGGATGATGGATGCGGTTGTGTGTGCCACCTGGGACGTGGGCACGTCTGTGCCTTAAGCAAAGCACACTTCAGAATGTTGGCATGGGTGCTGGGAGTCTGCTGTCTCTGAAGACCAAGTGGCAAGATTTAGCCAACTTGTGCATGAGTTCTATTCACGATTTTTAAAAACTGAAGGAGGACTGTTGAAGAAGGTTTTCAAATGTTTTTATTAGTGTGTCATAGTAACTCACAACAGTGGGGTTCGTTTCAACATAATCACACGTGTAATATAATTTGCTCTCCTTTGGCCCCCAGTTCTTCCCCTTTCCCTTCCTGCTCCCTCTCCTGCTCCCCTTCTTCTACTCTGATGCTCTTCCTTCTGCTTATTTATTGTTGTTTAATTGGAGCATCATAGATACATGTAAAGATGAAATCCACTGTGGTTTATTCATAATTTGGCCAATTACATTCTGAAGTCTAAAGAACATGTAAGATCGTGGTTCTAAGGCTATTAAAAAAAAAATGCAACCTAAATACTTTCAAAAGTAAATGGCTGGTGCCATTCTTGAATGCCAGTGGTTGAGAGTTCTGGTCCACCTTTCCCGATGCATTGGCTCTAGTCTTCTTTGTGATGAGGCCAGTTCCTGCTGGTGGCTTCCACAGGCTTCAGGTAAGCATCAGAATATAACGAAATGACCCACCAATGAAAACTGCTAAATGCTCTGCTTAATGTGTCACTGTATCCAACAGCATTGAAATAGCGGAAAATAAACTTGTCTGGCAGGTCGCACTGTGGGACCACTGCAAGAGCTATCTTCAGTGCCTCCTGGAAGATGTGGCTGACAGCGAGGACCTGAGCACACCCTCGGGGCCCTCCCAGGACATACGTGATTGCTGAGGTCTTTGTGTCAGTGATATTTTGTCTAAACCATTTTAAGCTATGGAAGCAAGATGTGCCTTCTAATCTGTCATTTCTTCCCCCGTAGCCCTTGGAATTGTGCATCCAAATGAGGATTGTAAAATGTATCCGACAAACAACTATTTCTAGTACTTTTAAAAAATATAGTGAAGAACAAATTTGTGCTTTTCTAAGGACCCTCAGATCTCAAAGTTTTGGGCATAAATAATATTTTAGTTTGGGCTGAGTTTAGTATCCTTTCGTTTTACCGAGACATGATATTTGGACATCATTTGTGGGGTATATTAGGACACATGTAGACACTGTATGATAATTAAATCAGGATAGTAAACCCTTCTGTTTCTTCAAAGATTAATCATTTTTGTGTTCTGGGAATTTTGTTCTCTTCTCGTCATTTAATCACAGATGTTTTATCCAGCACCCACCCTGCTGTGCTGCAGAAGCCAGCCCTAGTCCCCCCATGTTTTAGTGCCCTCATCTGCTTTCTTCCTGCCTCTTCCCCGCTGCCCTTCCCAATCTCCGTCTGTTTTTCTATGAGACTGACTTTTATTTTTCATAATAGGGGAGAACGTGTGTTCTTTCCACATCTGGATTACTTCACCGAGCAAAATGGCCTCCAGTTCCATTCCTGCGGTTCCCAGAGGCAGACTCCGTCGTGTCTGGTGCCTTGGTGACATTCCTTTGGGTAGACAACACGTTTTCCTTTTCTAGCCATCCCCTGATGAGCCGCTGAGTTGATTCCATATCTCAGCTGTAGTGAAGATGGCTGCAGCGGAGACAGGCAGGTGTCTCTGGGGTCAGGACTGCACCCCCTTTGGATATGTACCCAATACCTGAATTATGAGATCAGATGGTTGTCCTATTTTTACGTCTTTAATAATGACTACAGTAATTATATTCCCACTAGTTTCCTATTTTAAAAGTGCAAAATTCTAAAGAGTTACCAGATATGTAGACAGTCAAAAAATTGGGGTCATGTAAAACCAAGAAAGTAAAAAGAAAACTTGGTCACCTATTAATCAAATAACAGTAAAGCAGCTTAGAATGAGCACACCAATAAAGTAACACAATTGTGAGAACTTTTAACTCTTACAATCAAAGGCCTGAAAAAGTCAGGACAGAACAAAATTTGGGGACAAGACATGGAATTTCTGGTGTGCGGCAGCTTTGGAAGCAGAATTACTCCTAGTTAAAAGCAAACTAAATGCACGATGACTAACACATCACTTTAGCAGGAAGAACACTAAATTCTAGCTTTTCATTATTATATGTTTCAGTAAAGGGTTCATGAGTTCCATTTGTAAATTATCTAGTGAATAAACCCATTTAAATGAGCAAACTTCATAAAAAATACTAACACATTTCATTGCTTCTTTTCCAATTCATCATTTGAAGTCATAAAACATGATGGATACATTTCTTTCTGCAAACACTCCATTACTTTCCATATCCACTGAAGTTTGATCTCTCACTGGCTTCTTTCACATTCTAGACTGACTAGAAAACTCTAAGATCAAACTACATTTAAAAAAAATTTGTCCTAGCCGGGCGCAGTGGCGCACGCCTGTAATCCCAGCACTTTGGGAGGCTGAGGCAGGAGGATCGTGAGTTCAAAGCCAGCCTCAGCAATGGTGAGGCACTTAGCAACTCAGTGAGACCCTGTCTCTAAATAAAATACAAAAAAGGGCTGGGGATGTGACCCAGTGGTCAAGTGCCCCTGAGTTCAATCCCAGGTACCACAAAAAAAAAAAAAAAAAAAAAAAAAAATCTGTCCTTGACAGCTAAACACACAGCCCATCCCTGTGCTCCTCAGGCCTAGACTCCTCCCTCTTGTGCTCCTAGAACACCATGGAGAAACATCACAAACTATGTCTTTTGGCCAAAATAGGCATTTTTTTCCCTCACGGGGTGGGTGGGGGTTTGGATTAATAAAGTGTGTCCTCTCCTTGTACCAGACAATAGGGAAATTACAAATCGTCACGGGTGCGTGTAGCATAGTCATTTCTTGCAAACTTTCTTAAGCTGGGAGGGATAAACCTGACCCTGACAGGCCCAGAAGGCACAGCCCCTGTACAGCGACTTATGACAGTGACGGGTGGTCACAGGTATCACGTAGACTCATGCCTGCGACAGGCGCTTCTGTGTGTCACCCTGAGCAGATCAGAGGAGGCCCGGCTATCGCTGAGGGTGCTTCTGGAAGAGACTGGAATTTGGCTGGAGAACTGGGGAGATTCGATGGCTTCTCCAATGCCGGTGGCACCACGCGACCTGCTGGAGCCCGAGTAGAGCTGGAGGAGGGTGGCGAGCCATCTGTTTCAACTGGGACATGGGTCCTCTTCTGTCCTCAGCCCTTGACTCGGCCAGGATCCTCCACCACAAGCCCTGCAGCAATCACGTCTGCAGATGACACCACCTGCCTGCGAGTGGCAGGAAGAGGGTTTGTCTGTCTCCACACACGAGCCAATGGCTTATGATAAAGCCTTCTTTATCCATGCGTATGGTACTCTTCCTGTCTTTCTATCTCTCTGTCATCTATTTACCAACCATCTGTCTGCCTGACCTATGGCTTCGTCTCTCTGGAGAACCCTGGTGAACGCGTGCTTTCTTTCAGTTCCTCTGGTTGTCAGGCTGACTGGTCTCTGCATGGCCTACCCTCAAGCTTACCTCCTCCGGGAGCCTCCTAGCTCCAAAGCAACTCCTTCTCTTCAATTTCAGACCAGTTAGTGTTTTCCTGACTAATCAGTCTAAATCAAATTCCCTGTGTCCCCTCCCATCACACCCAGCTTTTCCCCACAGAGCACTTTGCAGGGATTGTCTTTATAAACACGTGCATGGGGTTGTGGACTGACTCTTTCACTAGACCACAGACCTGAAGGAGAGGACCATAGACACTCGCCCACTATAGTAAACCAGCATCTACTTTATAGACGAGCATACCATAACTTTGAATACTTTAACAAACCATCAAATAACGTATCAGACACAATCTACATAGAAGAAAGGGTGGAGAGTTTGGAAGTGCTTTTAGAGGATTTCTTCCAAGCTTCACTTCCTGCTGCTACTTCTATGGCAAGCCTCTGACCCAAAGCAGCTGAGCCCACAGTGGCGCATGCAGAGAAGGGATGTCACAGGCCAGCTTACCTGTTAGAGGCCAGCTTACCAGTTTAAGTTAATTATGACTGTGTTCTGCTCTCTCTCTCTCGGTTTCCTCATTTGTCAAATCAAGATCAGATTGGCATTGTATGACCTATGCATGTTTCATATGTCTATGGAATAAAGAGGGTGATGTTTTAAAATGGATTTTTCAGTAGTTGTATAGCATCCCCAGATTGCTAGAACCAATGGCAAGTTGTAGGAAGAAGCGGAGAAGCTCTAGAAACTGGCTTCCTATCAGGAGAAACAAACTACACAGACAGATCAACATCAAAGGTCATACAGAGGGAGCAGCAAAGATTTGAAAACATGACACCCATTTTCCATTTAAAAAATAATAATTTAAACCAGGAGAGGTAGGAAAATGTTATGCCCAGAGACTAGATCCCCAAAAACCACCAAGGAGTCCGGAGTGTATGCAAGAACAAAGAGCCTTTATTTGGGCTTACATATGGACTCTCAGACCTCACCTATGCAGTGGTTTCATACTGAAAGCCCCTCACTTAGGGGGTGCAAGCCTTTTATTGAGGTAGAACCAGGAGAGTGGGGGGTTCTTATGATTGGCCATCCTTATAGTTAGGGGGTCTCGTCACATTGCAATAGGCCAGGGAAGCCCATGCGCCACGCATGTCAATAACTGAGGTGGGGGTTCTTATTGGCAGAAGCTGTCTTCAGTGCAATGGAATGTGCTAACTGTTTCTCAAGCTCACTGCAAGGTTTTATTTTACACGGGGCTGGCTTAAATGGCCTGGGCTCATTCTCTCTTCATCCCCATGGCCGGAGACCTGTGACAGCTTGAGGATGACAAAATAGAGGTAGCTGATTACTAAATAGAGTCACAGCAGTTTGACTCTTATTATCTTAAAGCCAAGCATTTTATAGAAGCAAAAACAAGCGGTTAGACTAAAAAGGGGTGTGGGGCTAAAAAGGGGAGTTCCACAGAAAAGAATCAGGAAAATTGTCCAAAGCCACCTACATAAAAAATGTGAACCCAAGCAAACAAAAGAACAAGACATTTGACTTAAAACACTTAAGTATAAAACAATAGTAGCTACAAAGGGATTCATTGTTTTCATTTTGCTGGTGGGGGGATCTTTCAAAATTTAGGGAGTAGGTTGTGAAGTGATGTTTAGTAATGTCTCAACAGATACTTACACATGTGTAAACAGAATCAGAGGTAAGAGGTCGCCCTGTGGGTTGACTTCTTCATGTTTCTGTTTCCTGGCCCAAAGTGAGTCTAAATGCCTCCCTTGAGCCTTCAGAACTGCCCATTACCCATGACCTGGGGTAGCAGCCTTGGGCAGCACCGCACCTCAGGGACTGCACAGCTATAAAACTTGTACCCACAGCCTCAGGCTCTGCTCGGCAGTGTGGCCTTGTGCAACACATGAGATAGATGTGCGCTAACTGGTCAAGAAACATTAGCTTGAGTGTTTATCACAAGTAACTCTAGGCATCACCCCAAATGTGGTTTTGAAGCCAAGCACTGATCCATTATGACATCTGACCCTGAAGGAAGCTCTCCTCCTCCTGCCTGCACCCTTCCTTGTCCCATCTAAAGAGGAAACTGGTTTTTCAAAGATCAAGAACGTCTGTGGGTAGGAAATCGTTTTACTGGAGTCTATGGAGAGTTATTTAATATCTTTGTAAAAACTGGGACATCCCTGTTCTCTTTAGTGAATGGCAGAGAAGAAAGTAATAAAGCTGAGATGTTTGACATGAGCCTGTTTTAATTGAAGGGACAGAGCCAGCTGACGGATGAGGCTCTCTGTCCCCACCAGCTTCATGAGTCTGTGAAACCGTTAATCAAGGAGTGACTGCCCTGTGAACTCAGTGGTGAGCTGGTGTTTGGTTCTCGGGGTGGGGGACACATGTGTGTAAAGAAGCCTGTGCCTGTGTGTGGCTCTCTGCCCCTTTGCAAACGAGTCACACCCAACTGCTGGCAGTGTGTCAGGTCAGTAGTCCTCACTTGTCAGCGGAGAGCCCACAGTCATTGCCAGTGGTGACAGGGCCATCAAGCCACGTGAATTTTGCCTCTCTTTTCAGGTATCTTCTCAAGGACACGACTCTCCGTCTTTAGGCAAGTTTTCAGTAAACCCATAGAAGGCAGAGAAAGAGTAAGAGGAAACTGAGAGCAAGAGAAAGGAAGAGCGAGGAGACTTGGCTAATTCAGTCATTTTCTTTGCTCATTCCACTTCATGGGGCAGCTGGAACCAAAAATGCAGGCCTGGGAGTGAAGAGACCTGGGCCGCTTCACAGAGGGGAGGAGAGAGCATCTGCAGGAGTCCACCCAGACGAACAGCCTCCCACACCAGCTTCTGCTGGCCTTCCTGGCCCGCTAGCTGGTACCGTGGGCACTTCTTCACATACATCTCCAGATTTCAGTGTCCTGACAGGAGGTTGTTGACAAATAAAATGAAATCGGCAGTAGGCTATGAGGTTAGAAATAACTGACATGATCTAACTGGTTCCAAACCAAGCTTGCTCTACTATGTTTTAGATTCTTCAGGAAAAAAGAAAACATATTTCACTGTAGTAGTCTCAATATACATGTCAACACGGTACCACCAAATTTGAAAATACTCACATGAGATGGCACATTTAAAAAAAGCCAAGGTGTATTTTGTTTCTCAAAAAAATGTATATTATGCCTTTGCAAAGAATACAAAGTATGTCTTCATTCCCAGCCCAGAGTTTTTGAGAGAGATCAAACTATTCAACCCTCTAACAGCCCTTTGTCCCCATCTTTGTGTCAATCAAAACTGAATATATTTATGCATCAAAAGAGATTGTCAAGAAAGGCAGTTACAAAATTAAAAAAAAAAGATTTGCGAATCATTCATAGGATAAAATTCTAGTGTCCAGAATACCTAAAGAACCCTTAAAATTAACAAAACAAAACAAAACAAGAGGGCAAGCAACTTCAGTTAAAAAAAAAAAAAGACAGAAATAAAGAGGTGGGAACCAGTGGCACATGCCTATAAACCTAGATGTCCAGGAGGCTGAGGTAGGAGGATCACCTGGCCAAATTAGAAAGATCTTGTCTCAAAATTAAAAATAAAAAGGCCTGGAGATGTAGCTCAGTGGTAGAGCATTGCTGAATCAATCCCCAGTACTAAAAATTAATTATTTTCTAATGACTAAATAATTAAAAGAGAGTATTTGAATGGATATTTCTTACATGAGAATACATGATACACAAGTGGTAGGAGAGCATAGGTGTTGGGAGATTATAAGGGGGTTGAGGTCTTTAACCCTTCATAACCCAGGGTAAGCTTCCTTTGTCCAGCAAAGTAAGCCAGAAGGGTCCACCTCAACGAGGAGACTAGATTGGGAAAGTAGGGGCCGCTGATATTCCCTCCCCTGCCTTCAGAAGGCCCAGGAACATACCAGGGAGTCCTGTCAGTGGTCAGTGCTGGAACTCATTTATTGAAAAGGTGCACAATGCTTTATAGTGGACATCAGCCAATCAGTAGGGCGGTTTTGGTTCTCACAGCCACACCCCCTGCTTAGCCTAGGTCTGGTAACAGGGCGTAGCAAGCAGCTGGAAAGTCAGAGCTTTTCCATCCCCTTGGCAGACAGTGTTAAGGTCCCGACATTTCCCCGTTTTTTTTTTTTTTTTTTTTTCAAAATGGGGCTGCCCCATTTTGTTTTTTAAAAATGGGGTGTCCATCTTACTTGAGAGTGTGCCTGTCTTAGGTTGTTTTTCCTCTCTGGAAAAATCTTACCCGTCTTTGGCTACCACCCTAGCACTTCAGGTGGACACACCCAAGGCCAGCAAGTGGCCAGGGGAAGGACATGGGACAGGACAGTCGCCTTTAGGAAAGCTTTTCAAGGATGGCTGGTTTAGACCTCCGCATCCTGTTAAGGACCATGGCCAGGTTTGCAGGGCTCTCGCTCAGCATCGCTGAAGGCAGCATGTTATTGGCAAACCACCAAGTTGTACCAACTTGGTCCAGTCATAAAAGAGTTGAACAAGTTTGTTAATTACACAGGGCCCAAAAGTGAACACAAGGAAAATGACAGTCAGGGGTTTCACAAAGGGGAGAAGGTAGGGGAAGCACTCACAGTCCAGTCCAAAGGAAGCTGTCTTGGACAAAGTCAGAACAGTTGGCACAGCAATAACATTTTCTCCCAGGAATAGGCATAGTCCCTCTTCTCTCGTCGCAGAGAGTTGAAATACTGACAAAGGGAGAGTCCAAGGCAACAGTGCTCCTGATAAACATCAGGATAGAGATGATGAGAAGTCCAATCACAACGAGACAGAGGATCCATCATGGTTTTTTCATTCCTATGGAAAAAGGGAAAAAATCACCCCTCAAGAGCATGTGCTCTTGGGTAGACATTTTGTTCTAATTGGCAGTATTTGAGGTCCCTAGCAGGTACCCAAATAGGGCTTGGTTCTCCAATTGGAAAGACACATAGGTAGGGCGATAGGTTGGATCAATGTCTCTGAAAGGCAGTCAAAGGCTGATACTTGGAAAAATTTAAGCATTGCTGTTTTGAACTGATGATGGGGGCTGTTTCCCCCTTTTTTTGTTTTATTAATTGGTCCTTTAGGGTTTTATTGTGCCTCTCTATGATGGCTTGTCCTTTTGGGTTATATGGGATCTCTGTGGTATTTTTAATGTGCCATCTTTTGAAAAATTTTTGTAATGATTTGCTCACAAAGCAAGGTCTATTATCTGTTTTAACCTGTAGGGGTTAGAAGAGGGAGGGTAAAGCACAGGATTAATACACTTTTAAGCCCTCAGGTGGAGAGGGTTTAATGGGCCATTGGGTGGAGTTTAAGTCCAGTTTAAGTCGCCTTTGCTTATTATATTTCTCATTGGTTATTATTGGGGGAGAATAAATCTTTATTTTTTCCATAATTTTCCATCTCCAAGTTTAGTTGAGAAACTAGGAGACAGAATCAATGAGACTGAATGTTGGCATTGGGGACTCCCCTGATAACATGTAGGAGGAGGGGTGATATTGAAAGTCCTAAAGCTCCTCTTGGAAGGGGCAATTTCTGGAACAGGTTGGGACAGGGGCAGGATTTTTACAAGGGTTTTCAGTGGACAGTTTTTCAACAGGTTTCAATTTTTCCTGGACTCACTCAAAATCACCCGTCTATATTGACTGCCCAACAGACTTTGGCTTCATTTATCAAGGACAGAAGATTTTATAAGAGAAACAAAGAACATTAGTACTGAATAGTAGTCAATAATTTCTCACCAGGAGGTGTGAGGGCTGAGAAGTTATCTCTATAATAGGAGGTGGACATTGAGGGCTAGGAAGGGCTGTTGAGCTAGCTTATCTCTACCTGTAGGCACCCGCAAACCTGAAGGTATATAACCGGGTGAAAGCGGTCCGAGTTAGGAGAACGGAGAATTCAGTCAGCCGGGCAGTCACTCGGTCGGTCAGAAGAATCAGAGCGGCCAGAACATAGGCAGAGCGGTTACAGAAGAGAAACCAGATAGAAGAAGTAATGACTGGCCAGAGTTAGGCCGAGGCTCCTGAGGAAGACAGAAGACAGAAGACAGAAGAAGGAAGAAAGAAGAGAGAAGAAAGAAGCTCTAATCTTTCTCTAAGCTAAGCTCTAACTCTAAGCCAAGAAGACAAGAAGAAAAGCTCGCTTTAATCTTTCTCTCTAAAAATCTTTCTTTCCCTCTCTCTAAGCTCTAAGAAAGTAGAAGTAAAAGTAGCAAAAGCTATACTCTGCCTCCGAGAATTTTCCTCCCGTGGCGGCGCCGTGGCTGGCCGTGACAGGCAGCTTACAGGACATGGCCTTTATTTGGGAATATAACTCTTTAATATGCACAGAGTTATTAGAAAAGTAAATATAACACTGGATGGCTTAAATTAACAGGTTGTGTTCTTGAAGCAATACCTCTGCAAAACATTAACAGGCAAACCTTAAACAATTTAATAACCATTTTGAATTTGACTGAGTTATATATCATAACCCCTGATTTTTAACATCAAGAATACCCCTTTGACCAATGGTAATGAAAGTGATCAAGGAGCATTCTACTTTTAGAATTATCAGGACATGATAAAGCTTTATCTATTTTAATAGTAAGAGTAATCTGATTATTAGCTTTTCATTGGAAGCAGTTATCTATAGTTCAAAAATACTTTTACTGAACCAAGGGAAATTTATGATGTAGTTTTCTCCAATTTAGATGAGTGAGGCCGTGAAGACCTTGGGCCATAATGTTTCAAAATAATAGTTGCTTAATTATAGCTGTATAATTTTTAATTTCTTTTCGATTACTTGCTCAAAAAAAAACCCCAAAACTTAACAAATATAATGTTATAGGTAAATTAATGTTTTAAGAAATTTTTGTCTTCTTATCATAGATTAAACTTTGGTTTATATCAGTACATTAACATTTGACCTTAGAAAAAAACCTTAAATAGCTTTTCCTGATTGTTTTATATACTTATTTAATCAACTTTTACAGAGCTTTTATATAATCCCTTTTTGTTCATAATTTTAAATGATTTTTGTAATAATTTGAATTTAGGTAAACCTTTTATCTCAATAAAAATATTGTTATTTGCAGTACTCCCAATGGAAACAGCTGAATCCTTTGAGCCTCTGCATATACAGAAATCTTTTATAAACCTTTATATAGAATCATACACATCTGTTAACCACTTCATGAGAACATAACGTTCATGCATGTAGAATTAGACCTGTTGAAATTTTAATCTGTTTCATTGATGACAAAGACCAATTTATGGAATTTTAGGAGTTATCTGATGGCATATTTAACAGTTAGCATTTTAACCTTGAAAATTAATGTTTAACAAACAAAGTTACTTATAAATTTACTTTTCTTACATTTACCCCAGAGAAGACACACAATAAAAAGGCAGAAAAACCATAGAATACAAGACAAGACAAAAGGGAGCAAAAACTAGGAATTATTATTATTATTATTATTATTATTATTTTGATGTGGTAGTTCACTCTAGTAATCCAAAGGACAGAAGGCACATCTTGGGGCCTTGGAACTTTCAAGGTGCACATCCCCTGGATGGCATTCTATCTTGGAGTTCCAGAGTGAAGGTCCGGTTTTAGAATTTGTGATGGTAAAAAACTTTTAAATCATGTGAGTTAAAAGTATTTGGATCTATTTTTTAAATTTTCATGAGCGCTCAGTCTACACACACATAAACACACAAACAGAACACAAGTGTACACACAACACAACCAAAACATCAATCTGGGTGCACAGAATCAGAACCACGAGCTCAAAAAAATCTTAGAAAAATGACAGGCTGGTAAAAAGACATTTTAACCACCCCCACCTTGTGCTTAAGCTTACTTCTCCATTTGCATTTCAATGTAAGTCCTGGCTCAGGTCTGGAAGGGTGGGGGACTGCTATTGTGAGCAGATGCCTTCGCCTAAGGCACTTTTTTAAAGGCCTTAACCAGTTGAGTTCCCCTAAGAGCTTTTGCAGCTCTACCAAAGAGTAAGATGATTGAAGAAGCAGCTAAGTTTTAAGGGGACAGACAAAATCCAATTTAAGTTCAGCTCCTAAGATTTTAGAAGGAGGTATAGTTTGAACCTTGTTGACAGAAGGCTGGGCTATTGGCATGCATCCCCGGGGCGTGGTCACACGTGTGTCTCCTTGCTCGGCATGAGCCCCACCCCAGAGGCAGCTCACCGGAGGCACCATGGGGGATGGCCGTGGCCAGAGGAGACGGAACTCAGGTCGTGCCCATCACTGAGCATGCTTTCCCCGGCCATCCTCCCTTTCTCCCCCGCCAGGTGCATACGAAAACTGCAGGTTTCCCTGAGCAGAGGTTTCAGACCTAAGTCCGAAGGCTGAAGTTCCCAGAAAAGGGAGAGGAAGAAAGAGAGAAAAAGTGGGCGAGAAAGAGAGAGAGAGAGAGAGAGCTTGATATGATTGCCTCATTTTCTAGAGGATGCCTCTACTCACAAGGCCCTATCTGGCTCGAACGCTTAGCCCAATCCGTTGAACTTCTGCCCCATGTTGGGCGCCACTTGTCAGGATATTATAAGGGGGTTGAGGTCTTTAACCCTTTGTAACCCAGGGTAAGCTTCCTTTGTCCAGCAAGTAAGCCAGAAGGGTCTACCTCAACAAGGAGACTAGATTGGGAAAGTAGGGGCCGCTGATATTCCCTCCCCTGCCTTCAGAAGGCCCAGGAACATACCAGGGAGTCTGGTCAGTGGTCAGCGCTGGAACTCGTTTATTGAAAAGGTACACAATGCTTTATAGTGGACATCAGCCAATCAGTAGGGTGGTTTCCTTTCTCACAGCCACGCCCCCTGCTTAGCCTAGGTCTGGTAACAGGGTGTAGCAAGCAGCCGGAAAGCCAGAGCTTTTCCATCCCCTTGGCAGACAGTGTTAAGGAGGAAGCTGTCTTGGACAAAGTCAGAACAGTTGGCACAGCAATAACATTTTCTCCCAGGAATAGGCATAGTCCCTCTTCTCTCGTCGCAGAGAGTTGAAATACTGACAAAGGGAGAGTCCAAGGCAACAGTGCTCCTGATAAACATCAGGATAGAGATGATGAGAAGTCCAATCACAACGAGACAGAGGATCCATCATGGTTTTTTCATTCCTATGGAAAAAGGGAAAAAATCACCCCTCAAGAGCATGTGCTCTTGGGTAGACATTTTGTTCTAATTGGCAGTATTTGAGGTCCCTAGCAGGTACCCAAATAGGGCTTGGTTCTCCAATTGGAAAGACACATAGGTAGGGCGATAGGTTGGATCAATGTCTCTGAAAGGCAGTCAAAGGCTGATACTTGGAAAAATTTAAGCATTGCTGTTTTGAACTGATGATGGGGGCTGTTTCCCCCTTTTTTTGTTTTATTAATTGGTCCTTTAGGGTTTTATTGTGCCTCTCTATGATGGCTTGTCCTTTTGGGTTATATGGGATCTCTGTGGTATTTTTTAATGTGCCATCTTTTGAAAAATTTTTGTAATGATTTGCTCACAAAGCAAGGTCTATTATCTGTTTTAACCTGTAGGGGTTAGAAGAGGGAGGGTAAAGCACAGGATTAATACACTTTTAAGCCCTCAGGTGGAGAGGGTTTAATGGGCCATTGGGTGGAGACAGTTTAACAGTTTAAGTCGCCTTTGCTTATTATATTTCTCATTGGTTATTATTGGGGGAGAATAAATCTTTATTTTTTCCATAATTTTCCATCTCCAAGTTTAGTTGAGAAACTAGGAGACAGAATCAATGAGACTGAATGTTGGCATTGGGGGACTCCCCTGATAACATGTAGGAGGAGGGGTGATATTGAAAGTCCTAAAGCTCCTCTTGGAAGGGGCAATTTCTGGAACAGGTTGGGACAGGGGCAGGATTTTTACAAGGGTTTTCAGTGGACAGTTTTTCAACAGGTTTCAATTTTTCCTGGACTCACTCAAAATCACCCGTCTATATTGACTGCCCAACAGACTTTGGCTTCATTTATCAAGGACAGAAGATTTTATAAGAGAAACAAAGAACATTAGTACTGAATAGTAGTCAATAATTTCTCACCAGGAGGTGTGAGGGCTGAGAAGTTATCTCTATAATAGGACCAGAATGGACATTGAAGGAGCCCTAATTAGGAAGGGCTGTTGTAGCTAGCTGGAAGCCATAGGTTCCACCTGATATGTATGTGACGCACCTGTAGGCACCCGCAAACCTGAAGGTATATAACCGGGTGAAAGCGGTCCGAGTTAGGAGAACGGAGAATTCAGTCAGCCGGGCAGTCACTCGGTCGGTCAGAAGAATCAGAGCGGCCAGAACATAGGCAGAGCGGTTACAGAAGAGAAACCAGATAGAAGAAGTAATGACTGGCCAGAGTTAGGCCGAGGCTCCTGAGGAAGACAGAAGACAGAAGACAGAAGAAGAAGAAAGAAGAGAGAAGAAAGAAGCTCTAATCTTTCTCTAAGCTAAGCTCTAACTCTAAGCCAAGAAGACAAGAAGAAAAGCTCGCTTTAATCTTTCTCTCTAAAAATCTTTCTTTCCCTCTCTCTAAGCTCTAAGAAAGTAGAAGTAAAAGTAGCAAAAGCTATACTCTGCCTCCGGCCTTTATTTGGGAATAGCTTACAGGACAATCTTTAATATGCACAGAGTTATTAGAAAAGTAAATATAACACTGGATGGCTTAAATTAACAGGTTGTGTTCTTGAAGCAATACCTCTGCAAAACATTAACAGGCAAACCTTAAACAATTTAATAACCATTTTGAATTTGACTGAGTTATATATCATAACCCCTGATTTTTAACATCAAGAATACCCCTTTGACCAATGGTAATGAAAGTGATCAAGGAGCATTCTACTTTTAGAATTATCAGGACATGATAAAGCTTTATCTATTTTAATAGTAAGAGTAATCTGATTATTAGCTTTTCATTGGAAGCAGTTATCTATAGTTCAAAAATACTTTTACTGAACCAAGGGAAATTTATGATGTAGTTTTCTCCAATTTAGATGAGTGAGGCCGTGAAGACCTTGGGCCATAATGTTTTAAAATAATAGTTGCTTAATTATAGCTGTATAATTTTTAATTTCTTTTCGATTACTTGCTCAAAAAAAAAACCCCAAAACTTAACAAATATAATGTTATAGGTAAATTAATGTTTTAAGAAATTTTTGTCTTCTTATCATAGATTAAACTTTGGTTTATATCAGTACATTAACATTTGACCTTAGAAAAAAACCTTAAATAGCTTTTCCTGATTGTTTTATATACTTATTTAATCAACTTTTACAGAGCTTTTATATAATCCCTTTTTGTTCATAATTTTAAATGATTTTTGTAATAATTTGAATTTAGGTAAACCTTTTATCTCAATAAAAATATTGTTATTTGCAGTACTCCCAATGGAAACAGCTGAATCCTTTGAGCCTCTGCATATACAGAAATCTTTTATAAACCTTTATATAGAATCATACACATCTGTTAACCACTTCATGAGAACATAACGTTCATGCATGTAGAATTAGACCTGTTGAAATTTTAATCTGTTTCATTGATGACAAAGACCAATTTATGGAATTTTAGGAGTTATCTGATGGCATATTTAACAGTTAGCATTTTAACCTTGAAAATTAATGTTTAACAAACAAAGTTACTTATAAATTTACTTTTCTTACATTTACCCCAGAGAAGACACACAATAAAAAGGCAGAAAAACCATAGAATACAAGACAAGACAAAAGGGAGCAAAAACTAGGAATTATTATTATTATTATTATTATTATTATTTTGATGTGGTAGTTCACTCTAATAATCCAAAGGACAGAAGGCACATCTTGGGGCCTTGGAACTTTCAAGGTGCACATCCCCTGGATGGCATTCTATCTTGGAGTTCCAGAGTGAAGGTCCGGTTTTAGAATTTGTGATGGTAAAAAACTTTTAAATCATGTGAGTTAAAAGTATTTGGATCTATTTTTTAAATTTTCATGAGCGCTCAGTCTACACACACATAAACACACAAACAGAACACAAGTGTACACACAACACAACCAAAACATCAATCTGGGTGCACAGAATCAGAACCACGAGCTCAAAAAAAATCTTAGAAAAATGACAGGCTGGTAAAAAGACATTTTAACCACCCCCACCTTGTGCTTAAGCTTACTTCTCCATTTGCATTTCAATGTAAGTCCTGGCTCAGGTCTGGAAGGGTGGGGGACTGCTATTGTGAGCAGATGCCTTCGCCTAAGGCACTTTTTTAAAGGCCTTAACCAGTTGAGTTCCCCTAAGAGCTTTTGCAGCTCTACCAAAGAGTAAGATGATTGAAGAAGCAGCTAAGTTTTAAGGGGACAGACAAAATCCAATTTAAGTTCAGCTCCTAAGATTTTAGAAGGAGGTATAGTTTGAACCTTGTTGACAGAAGGCTGGGCTATTGGCATGCATCCCCGGGGCGTGGTCACACGTGTGTCTCCTTGCTCGGCATGAGCCCCACCCCAGAGGCAGCTCACCGGAGGCACCATGGGGGATGGCCGTGGCCAGAGGAGACGGAACTCAGGTCGTGCCCATCACTGAGCATGCTTTCCCCGGCCATCCTCCCTTTCTCCCCCGCCAGGTGCATACGAAAACTGCAGGTTTCCCTGAGCAGAGGTTTCAGACCTAAGTCCGAAGGCTGAAGTTCCCAGAAAAGGGAGAGGAAGAAAGAGAGAAAAAGTGGGCGAGAAAGAGAGAGAGAGAGAGAGAGCTTGATATGATTGCCTCATTTTCTAGAGGATGCCTCTACTCACAAGGCCCTATCTGGCTCGAACGCTTAGCCCAATCCGTTGAACTTCTGCCCCATGTTGGGCGCCACTTGTCAGGATATTATAAGGGGGTTGAGGTCTTTAACCCTTTGTAACCCAGGGTAAGCTTCCTTTGTCCAGCAAGTAAGCCAGAAGGGTCTACCTCAACAAGGAGACTAGATTGGGAAAGTAGGGGCCGCTGATATTCCCTCCCCTGCCTTCAGAAGGCCCAGGAACATACCAGGGAGTCTGGTCAGTGGTCAGCGCTGGAACTCGTTTATTGAAAAGGTACACAATGCTTTATAGTGGACATCAGCCAATCAGTAGGGTGGTTTCCTTTCTCACAGCCACGCCCCCTGCTTAGCCTAGGTCTGGTAACAGGGTGTAGCAAGCAGCCGGAAAGCCAGAGCTTTTCCATCCCCTTGGCAGACAGTGTTAAGGCCCTGACAATAGGAAACAAGCTTCAGCATCACTAGGACAAGCCACAGCCCCTGTCCACTGGTATGAGGAATGTGAACTATGAACTGAAGCTTCAGCCTCAGAAAATGGTCTGGCAGTCTTGTAAAGGTTGTCCACAGAGTCACACGTGACCCAGCAGTGCTTCTCCTGCCTACATACCTAGGTCAATTGAAACCACATGTCCAAATAAAAATATGGGCATAGATGTTAATCATAGACCCCTTTGCAATTGTCAAAAGGTAAAAATAAGCACAATGTCCATCATTGCAGAGCAGGATGAGCAGAGTGTTTTGTATCCATGCACTGGCACACTATCAGCTGTAGAAAGGACCTGGGCATGGAAATATGTCTCCACCCCGACACACCTTGCTATGGTCTGCATGTGGGGTGTCCTCAAAGTTCTGTGAATGCAGGGATGTGAGGAGATAAAGTGAGCTGGAGCCTAGTCAGCCCACTGTGGTTGGATGGAGTGACTTGGTTGTAACTGTAGGCAGGCAGTACATGGGTGGAGGAAGTGGGCCATGGGGGACATGCCCTAGAAGGGAGCACCTTCTTTGTGACCCTTGCCCTCTCTCTGCCTACGGACTGCCATGAACCCAGCAGTTTCCTTCTGTCACACCCTTCCATCATGATGTCCTGCCTTACCTTGGGTCCTGAGCAGGGGAGGCAGCCATCTGTGGGCTGAGACCTCTGAAACCATGAACAAAATAACCTTTTCTTCTTCTACTTTGTCTTTGTCATGTATTTTGTAACAGTGATGAAAACTGACTAATATACACCTCAGTCACATCATGCTAAGTGAGAGAAGCCAGACACAAAAGGTTACCTCTTGTGAAATTCCATTTTTATGAAATATCCAGAATAAGTAAATCCACAGTGACAGAGAGCGGATTAGTGGTTGCTCAGAGATAGGAGAAGGGAAGTAACAGGTAGTGGCTGGCTAATGGCTATAGGTTTCTTTGAAGTGATGAAAATGTTTTGAAATTTAGTAGAGGTAGTGGTCATGCAACATCATGAATATACTAAATGCCACTAAACTGTACATTTTAAAACAGTAAATTTCATGTTATGTGAAATTTATCTGAATTTGAAACATGGTAGACAAAGACAGACTCTCTACCCCACCATTTGCTGGTCTCTGAGCTCACACTGCAAGGCACAAGAAGAGCTGCTGACCAATTTGCAGGGCAACTGTGCACACCACTGTACTGTCATCTTTCTCTTTGCCGACCCACTTGGGATTTCAGAGAGGAATGATGGAAAAATCCTCATCTTCAGAATGCATTGAGCTGGTTATTAACCAAAATAAAATTATCCCTACCCCTGGATTCCTGTTATTAATAAACCTCTTACCAGTTAGGGCATTTGTTACAGCCCAGAGGGGATCATTAATCCTCCACTCCATGTGCCCCCTGTTTCCCACTGGTTGTTCCCAGTATCCTGGGAAAGACAAAATTAAACCATCCCTCTACCCCTTCTGACCTCTCTTGAGAGCAATCACCTCTACCTGGACTGAACTCACTTCAACTTTCCATGGAGGCATTTTAATCCTATACCTAGCTCCAAAACACTGTCTGTCAGGTCAGTGGTTCTCAGGAACAATTTTATAAACCTGATCCCAAAGTTTATGACTCAGCTGACCTAGGGGAGCTCAATAATTTCAAGTTCTAGCAATTTTTCAGCTGCTGCTCATCTGGGGACCAGAGTTTAAGAACCATGGGTCCGGGTCCCTATGAGAACATGGCTCCCCAGTGCACCACTGAAGGTGACCTCAGAGCAGGCAGGGCCTGGAGGATGGCCACCTCCCTCCGTGTTCACTCCACGCTTCTGTGATTGCAAGCCACACTAGCAACAGCCACAAAACATGGCGTTTCTATCAACAGAACCCTGAACTTTAGATTCTCTCCCTGTTCTACAGAATAGTAAGGAACTCTCCTCGGGTGTTAAGTGCCAGGACTGACCAGCACTGCACTTCAATTCTTGATTAATCTTTATGACCAACCTTTAAATGGACAACTATCTTCTTATAGAGAGACTGAGTTCCAGAGGAAGAAAAGCCTGCCCAATTCACTCACCAAATAAATGAGGAGCTAGTGTGTGAGCTCACGCTACAGAACTCTGCCCTTCAGAATCCTCCTGCATAACAGTGTCTGTCCATCAGCTGTCCTTTGAGGCCTGAGACTGCTCTGCCTGATTGTGCCTCCTTCAGCTTCTTTCTCTCTCTTGTCCCCAAAGTCATCTGCCTGGACTTTTGTCAAGGTTTTCTGAGCCTCCCAAACCTCCTTTATCCATTATGGCTTAATTCTATCATGTCAATATTTGTTTTCAATTTATTTCCTCTCTTTCTTTTTCCTATGTTTCTCTGTTCTAACCTGCCTGTGGGCTACTTGAATATAGTTAGAATTCTATCGTGATAAATTTATAGAATCTTTGAGAGAGTCACACAACACTCAACTATGGGGGTACATTCTGAAAAATGCATGATTAGGTGATTTCATCACTGCATAAATATCATACCCTGTACCCCCACAAGCTAAGATGGTCATGCGGTCATGATATTATGAGAACACTATGGTACATGTGTCCTGTAATGACTGAAATGCCATTATGCAACACAGGACCATAGGACCACATAGAGCTTTGTACAGTTTTCTTAGTGCTTACTTTAGGTATTACAATGCAAATATGTAATTATCACCATCAACTTGTATACATATTTGACCCATTCACGTGAAGATAGAAACCTTGTTTTCATCTTGGTCATTTTATTCTTTCCACTTTTAGAATAAAAGTGTCCTAAATTTTTTAAGTATAATACATTGAATACTGAATGAGATGATGTTATAATTTTTCTTCCAACCATAAAAGAGGATTTAATAATTTAATAAGAAAAAAATAGTCTATAATTTTGTTTTTCTATTTTTAACCATTTAATTCTTCTTTCTTTTCCTTTTCTGAAGTTTCTGGTCATATGTTTTATTTTTAGTCAGTTTCCTTTATTTAGCAGTAGGTTTTCTAAAATGAATTTCTGGACCAATTCATTTAGTTTTTCTTTTCTTTGTCTGAGAATCCCTTTATTTCCTATACAGTCTCTTTAGGGATAATTTTGTCAAGGAATAGAATTAGTGCTTAATACTTGTTTTCTTTCCTCTTATCCCCTCCAAATGAAAGAACTTTAAATAGAACAAAGGTGAGGGGGAGGCAGGGGAGGAGGAAAGGGGATAGGATAATGGCAGACTGAGTTATCCATGATTACCTTAAATACATGTATGAAGACACAATTGTTGTAAAAATACTTTATATAAAACCAGCAACTTGAAAAATTGTGCTCTTTATATGTAATATGAAATGAAATGTACTCTGCAATCATGTATAACAAATTAGAATAATAAAAAATGAAAAAAAAAAAAAACAAACGAGGTGCTATGCTAAGCAACTCAGTGACACCCTGTCTGTAAATAAAATACAAAATAGGGCTGGGGATGTGGCTCAGTGGTCAAGTGCCCCTGAGTTCAATCCCTGGTACCAAAAAATAAAATAAAATATAAGGACAAAAAAAAAAAAATAGTTCTTTTCTTTCAGAATGTCAGGAGTTATCCATTTTCTCCTGAGTCTCATAGTTTTAGATGAGAAGTCTGCTGTCATTGGAATTCCCCATTTACCTTGGCTTTTTATCTTTCATTTTCAGAAATTTATTTCAGAAATGATGCATCTTAGTGTTGATTTCTGTGGAATTATTTTATTTGTGGCTTTCACAATTCAAAGTTTATTTCTTTGGCTAAATTTGATAAATTTCCAGTCCTTAGCTTTTCAATTCTTCTCTTTCCTCTCCTGGGATTTTAATATCAACATCAACTCATTCATTCATCATTTTTTCACAGCCTTTGGACTATTTATTTGCTTTTCAGTCTCGGTTATCTCCATTGTTCATATTAACTGAATAATCTCTATCTCCCACCAAGTTCAATTATTCCATTCTTTATCTATAATTTACATTGAGACCATCCAGTGAGATTTTTTTATTGCAGTTATATTTTTTTTAGTTCTATAATTCCCACTTGATTCTTTTTTTATGTCTTCCATGACTTGCAGATTTTTTTTACCATTTGTTTTAATAGAATTTGTAATTGTTTGTGCTTTCTATGAGTAATGCTTTAAAACATTTTCCAGATAATTTTAACATTTCTACCATCTGTCAGCATCTGTGGATTATCATTTTTCATTTGCACTGTGATTTTCCTGGCTCTAGGTATGTTGAGTGAATTTTTATTGTATGCAAGTTTTGGATATTATAAGTATATGAACCTTTTTTAATTTTTGTTTTCATCAAGCTTTCCCTCTGTTGAGGTGTGACAAACCCCGGTCTTCATTTATTCCAGGCTTCCTGCTGGGGATCTTTTCTTTGAACTCCTAGACTTTGAGTTTAATGTGTTTTTGAAAACATCCTTAAAAGCCACTGAGTGCTGGTTCCAGATGGATGACAGGAAGCTCAGCTCTCTCCCCATAGGCCCCTTGACTCAGGGACGGAGTGGGAGAAGCACAGTGAAAACCAGCCCTGCCCCTGAGAGTCTCCGTCCACCTTGTGGATGCAGACTGGATGGGGCTTAGCTCCCCACTGGACTCCCAGGGAGGTGTTCTTGTTTCTCTCTCCTTTTCTTAGTCTCAGTGACGGGATGGGTGGGAATGAAACTGAGTTCATCTGTGTATCTGTAGACCACACAATCCCGAGGAACCAGAGCACCCCTGCTTCCACAGGAGGGAAAGGAAAGCAACTTTCTCCTCAGTCACCAGGGCCGCTCAGAGTGCTGGCCCCATGTCAGTGAGAGATCTGCTCACTCCCCCCAGATAAACCCTTATGGCAAGATGATATGGCCAGGTGCATGCCTGTAATCCCAGTGGCTCCAGAGGCTCAGACAGGTGGATTGTGAGTTCAAAGCCAGCCTAAGCAAAAGCAAGGTGCTAAGCAACTCAGTGAGACCCTGTCTCTAGCTCTATACAAAATAGAGCTAGGGATGTGGCTCAGTGGTTGAGTCCCTCCGAATTCAATCTCTGGTACCAAAAAAAAAAAAAAAAAAAAAAAAATTGTACGGTGCTCCTGTTGGCGTTTGGCTGGCACAGGGTAAACAATGCTTTAAAATTTTTTTTTCTGTGTATAGGCCACTTTATTCCTTGTCCTGCAGCTAGAAGGAGTGGACTTTTCTGGGACCTGTACATGACTATCCTTGATGGCCATCCTAAGATTGGTGGAAAGTGATAAGGAGAGCCAGGGAACTGATGGCCAGGTTATTTTCCATGTCCTCAGGTTCCCAACATTCTGCCTCCTTCTTCCTCCTTCCTGAGTCTTCTGTACTTGCTTACTGTGTACTTTAGATACTTCAGTTATAAGAAGGAGAAACTGGGAGGAATGGGGTTATCCCATCTTTGCTGGAACTTGGAGGAATGGGGACTCAATATAGTTTTGAAATAAAATTAGGTCTCAATATTTCTGTCAAACTATTGCAGAAGATGAGCAAGTTTTAATAAGCAAACTTCAACATCTAAAAGGGAGCAAAGTCTTTTAATAAAATGGTTTATGGAAAAACATGGGTTATTGCAAATGACTCATAAAACATCATGAAATACTTTTGCTTTGAAAGCAATGATGAGATCCCTTCAGAGCTGACAAGCCCCACATGTATGCTTGGTTGTTTTTGTTCGGTTAGTGGAAATCCTGTCTTTGAGCCAGTCCTTTAACTATGTCTGCCTTTGTGGCTGAGTAGCTGTCAAACAGAGAAGATGCAAGGGAGTCTGATAAGGGGAAAGGAAAACAAAAACAACCCAAAGATTAAAACCTTTCAGTGCAGGAAGAGTGCTCTCTTCCCTTGGGAGGATTCCTAACGACTTCTAAGGAACTAAGAGGGGTAGTGAAGGGCGAAAATCACACCTGGGGACGGCCGTGCAGCCAAGAGATTTATTAACCAGCCTTTATGGCTGGTTAAGGGTAGAAAAGGAACGGGAAGAGGGGAACCAGGGAGAGGGGAGTGTGCAAGCTCAGGAAGTGTGCAAGCTCAATAAGTGTGCAAGCTCTGGTGGAAGAGTGTGCAAGCTCTGAACAGGTGGGAGTCTGGTAGCACCGGCTGTGGTCTCTGGAGCTATCAGCTGGGGCAGCTGCCTTCAGGCTGGAGACAGTGGGTAAGTGTGCAGTGGCTGCCTCTTCTCCAGCTTGTAGTTTTCTGTCTCCTGGTCATCTCCCTCTTCTCATTGTGTCTCTCTTCTCCTCCTCTGACTGGCACGTGGTCTCAATTGCTCGTGGTCAGATAGCTCTCTGTCTGTCTGGCTCTCTGGCTGGCTGGCTCTCTGTCTGGCTCTCAAACTTGGAATTGCACGGGAGTTTATATAGGGATTACTGGTGGGGGCTGTACCACAGCGAACTTTAAGCCTATTGGCTCCTGCTTGTGGTGTGAGGGCAGCCTTCAAGCCTATTGGCTCCTGCCTGGGGATGATGAAACATCCTGCCCAGAGAACAGAGCAACCTTTTGGCCCTCTGCCTGTGGAACAGGGAGAACTTTTGGCGACCTTTAAGCCTGCCTATCTAACAGGTAGAAAAACTGCCAACTTCTGAACTTGCAAAATCCACTGGGCTAAAAATAACTGCTGAAAGAGAGACCTTCTGCCTTGTCCAGGACCTGGAGGACACACTGCCCAGAGACGCTTGGTCCTGCCTTGGTCCTCGGATGAAGGTACTGCCAGGCTAATGCTGGATTAATTTAGGTCAGTCCTCGTGTTCATGTACCAAGAGCAGATACTTCCATAAGTTGGTCTGGAATGGGAAAAGGTGCACCTCCTTTCCACTGTGGTAGAACTCCACGCAGTGGCAGCCGGCTCTGTGGAGAGGCTAGCAGAAGAAAAGCTGCTTAGACAGACACAGACTGCCACTGCCACCACGCCAGTGCACTTCAGGTGAATTTAGGAATTGTACCATCGGCTGCATAAGTCAGGAATACACGCTAATGGGCACAGTAAGGTGGACCTTTTCCCCAGTCCCTGGCCCAACCTGGAATACTATATTTCTATGAATATGTAAAGATATCTGTGTACATGCACCTATTAAATATGCACTGATTTTTTTCCTGTATTCAGTGGATATTAATTACATAATACATATGGCATCCAGGTAGAGAACACTGACAGAAAGCTTATTTTTTAAATAGCTGGAACTTCCCCCAACAGCTCTGAAGCTGAGCCCATTTGATGCACTTGGTCCTAAGAAAGAGGAAGGGAGCAGAGACCAGAGCCGCCCAGGGAGGGCGGGACATCTGGACAGCAGGAAAATCCGGGTCCCCGCCGTCCTGTGCAGCTGGTGAATGAAGATAGCTATGATTTAGGCTGGGGAGTAGCTCAGCAGTAGAGCTTGCTTAGCACATGCCAGGCGCTGGGTTCAATCCCAGTACAGAAACGAAAAAGAGGAGGAGGAGGAGGAGGGGGAGGGGGAGGAGGAGGAGAGAAGGAAAGAAAGAAAGAAAGAAAAGAAAGAAGAAAGAAAGAAAGAAAGAAAGAAAGAAAGAAAGAAATCTCTCTGGCATGTGATTTATTTCTGTATCCTCAAGTGAGGTGGACAGCTCTTAAAAAGACATAAATTATTTTAGAACACAATGCTTAAGAAGCTTTCACAGCCCCTTTCGATGGTGGCGTTCTAATTTAGAGCTATTACCACTCAGAGGCACTTCTTTGGAGACCTGACACCAAGTTTAAGACTTGGCTTAGATGCGCCGCATCACCGCCGGCTGTCCACGGGAGAACGTGCGCGTGGTGAGCCTCACCTGGGGCAATGCCCTGTGCCAACTCCTCCGCAGGCCTTCGTGCCCCCCGCTGCTCTGTGCACCCGGGACTCTCAAGGTGACAGCCCTGACATTCTCAACCTTGTGGGTCGCCATGCCTCACTGCAGGCTGGGAGAGCCAGCAGGGGCCTCGGGTCTGGTCTGAGCCGGCCCCTTCACCCTCGGTGATGGAGCAAGGGAAGTGTGCGCGCTGTGCCCTTTCCCGGGGCTAGCGCTGTGGGGGGACTTACACAATCTCACGCTCGACTGCGCAGCGGCCAGCAAAGCAGGACTCCTGTCTCACCGCGTCAGCCTCTTCAGCTCGACATTTCGAGATGGCCACTGACATACTTCTGTTTTTGTTGCAAGGTTTGCTCAAGGTAAAAAGATTTACCAGTATCCATCAGCTCATTTATGGAGATTCAAGAAAGTATCGTTTATTTTCAAATTTACGTAAGCGTGAATCATTTCTAAAATTCTAAAATAAGTTTAGTTGTGGAAACAAAGGTGTATTCTTGAGTCTTTCAAATTACTCTGTACTCCTGAAAACTAAGGGACTTAAATAAAATCCATTGGCAGGTGCATGATGGTAATAGCCCCATGTCGCCGCAAGAGGGCGCCAAGGAATTTCACATGGACTATTCTTCCTCAATCAGGAAAATACAAGGAAACTCCATTAGCAGAGGTTTTAATATCTTTGATTTCTGGATCTCATCCAGCAAATTAAAATTCTGGAGTGGGCCGGTAAGGGTAGTGCATGTCTGTATTCCCAATGACTCAGGAGGCTGAGGCAGGAGGATCCTGAGTTCAAAACTCAGCAACTTAGCAAAAACCCTAATAAAAAAATAAAAAGGAAAGAGGGTGTAGCTCAGTGGTAAAGCACCCCTGGGTTCCAACCCCAGTACCAGAGTAAAGAAAGAAATCAATTTAAAAATTCTAAATTGGTGTATTGATTTTTTCTTTTTATAAAAATGTGATTTAAAGAGCTCATATGTGAGACAATGCAAGAAAGTTCAGAGGTAAAATGACTTGGTCATGAGAACTTTAACCTAATCCACGTGTTAATCTGCTGGTAGGGTTAACTAGGTGGTAACTACAGGCAGGTGGGGTGTGGCTGGAGGAGACGGTTCGCTGGGGTTGTGCCTTTGGGGCACTGTATTTCCGCTCTGGGGAGTGGAGCTCTCTCTCTGCCTCCTGGTGCCATGTTCCCATCAGCTTTCCTCTCTCTCTCACTTCTACCATGATGTTCTGCCTCACCTCAGGCCCAGAGCTATGGAATCACCATCTAGTGACTCAAACCTCTGAAACTGTGAGCCCCAAATAAACTTTTCCTCCTATAATTGTTCTTTGCAGGCCTTTTGGTTACCGTGCAAAAATACTGACTGAAACACTTCCTTCCTGTCCCTTCAGAAGCAAGAGATTGGGATAAGGATTGAGACAGAAGGAAAAACACCCAGGTGCTTACACATGCATACCCAGGCATATTCCATACCCATGCATGCTTGCCTCAAAGTATTAACCAGACCTAAAGTAAAATGCAACATTAATTGCAAAATGCTTTTTGACATCCCACTTCCAAATCAGATTTAAAATTCATGTTTAACTTCTAGTTTGTTGATATATTAACTTCTTGGTGTTAAAGTTGGGACAGGAGGATTGTGGGTTCAAATCCAGCCTCAGCAATGGTGAGGCCCTAAGGAACTCAGTGAGACCCTGTTTCTATATAAAATAGAAAATAGGACTGGGAGTGAGGCTCAGTGGTTGAGCGTCCCTGAGTTCAATCCTCTATAACCAAAAATAAAATAAAAAAAATTCTATTTGCAATTAACTTGCCTCTTTGTGTGTAGGCCACTGCGAGGTGAGCACTGAAAAGAAATGAGTGGATGTTTGTTCTCCTTAAGCAGACCTACACGCAGGACTGGACAGAGGAGCAACACTCAGGAATGTGGGGGTGTGCAGGCCTGAGGCAAAAGGCTGTGTCCCCAGAGCTGGGGCCTCTGTTCCTGAGTGCACTGATGTAGTGAGCTTGGTCTTGGGGATTTGAACTTCTTTCATGCTTCTCGGAAGAACATAAGGCAACAATTGGTTCAGAAGTTAATTGGAGCTAATGGAGATGGTCTCTTAATGCCTGTTTCCTTTATCTATTTTGCCTCTTTAACATGCTGATATCAGGCCATGACCTAGTGCTGGAACTGGCCAGCGGCATTCTCTCCAGATTTTAGACTTTCTGCTTCCTGCAGTTAATTGTACGCTCATCAAGATATGGATTTTTTCTTCAAAATGCCATTTGTAGTGGCTGAGCTTATTATTTTTACCATATGATATAATAAAATATCATGTAATAAGATCCAGAGGGTTTTTTTAACCTAAAAATATGAAATAAATTCACCCATTTATATAGACATTTAAAAGGTCAAAGAAAATATGGAAAAATTCAAGAGTGAATCTGAAATCCAATTACGTCCCAAGTCTGTAGATTCCTTTTCTATAATTAAAAAAGATATAGGATTGTAATTTTCTTAAGATAAACTGGATCAAACTTCAATAATGGGTCTGAAACTCAAAGCAAGACTCTGGCCTGTATTAAAAGATTGGCAAATAAATTTACTTGTGTGTTTCATGCTTAAATAGGATGTTTGCGATGCCTGAGTATCACGTTTTTGCTTTGATTCTTGAATATAAACTGCATTTTTATTAGCTGATCAACCATTAAGCTCTTTTGGACTGGAAGAACTACAGAGTGTCAAGTTTGCTTCCTTCACCTTCCCTAAGAGGCCATGCCAAGGAGCGAGGCAGACACATGTGTGAAAGAAATTGTGCACCCCTTGGGGCAACCGGGAAACCAGGCCCTGACTCAGGTTAAAGAAAGTAAGTGTGCCAACAAGCTTGTTGGGAAAGACAGCCAGTCCTCGGTCATGGCCAGGCCTTGCCTGGTTGGTCCTGGTGCAGCAGGTCCAGGAGCAGGATGTGGGGGACTGGCTGTCAGGTCTGCATGAAGCATCGCTGTGGGATGAGTCCTTGGGTTGGTGACAGTTTTCTCCAATGTGACCAAGTACCAAGATGATCCTAGGAATGCTTATTCTTGGGAACGCAGTGTACACCCTCCTCAGCCTAGCGCTTAGGCCTCAGGCCCCGCTGTGCACAGTGCCCTCCAGGCCTGCCCCGGCCCTCCCCGGTTCCTGCCTCCTTTCACTCCTGCTCACCCCTGTTCTCCGGGGGACTGGCCCCCGTCACATGAGCTCCAGGTCACAGGGTATTGAATGCTTTGTTTTTGTTGTTTTGTCTTTTTTGGGGGTGTCCGACCTTTGCCTGTAAAGCTACTCCTCCTCTCTCCATCTTGCGGTGTGCAATTCCTAGCATCACTTTTCCTTGAAGAGTGAGCTTTTATGATGGAACTCTCTTGGATAAAGGAATTTAAAAAACAAACAACAAAGAAACAAAAATACAACTCGCCTTCCTTCAGACCAGCGTGGGGGAAGAACTATATTCACTTTATCAACTGAGCCAATTAAAATGTTGCAGTAAAAAAATAATAATAACAAAATAACAATTAGCAGTTAGGGCTCACCAAATGCAGCAGAATCCTGGAAAGAACATATAAGAAGCAGGAACTTGGATTTTTGAGATTGACTAATTTCACTTAGCATTATAGCATTATATTCTCCAACTTCATCCATTTACCTGAAAATGCCATTATTTTATTCTCTTTTATTGCTGAGTAAAATTCCATTGTGTATATATACCACATTTTCTTTATCCACTCATCTACTGAGGGACATCTAGGTTGGTTCCACAACCTAGCTAATGTGAATTGTGCTGCTATAAACATTGAAGTGGCTGTGTCACTGTAATATGTTGTTTTTAAGTCCTTTGGGAATAGACCCAGGAGTGGGATGGCTGGGTCATAGGGTGGTTCCATTCCCAGTTTTCCAAGAAATCTCCATACTGCTTTCCATAACGGTTGCACTATTTTGCAGTCCCACCAGCAATGTATGAGTGTGCCTTTTTCCCCACATCCTCTCCAACATTTATTGTTGTTTGTGTTCTTCATAGCTGCCATTCTGACTGGAGTGAAATGAAATCTTAGAGTAGTTTTGATTTGCATTTCTCTAATTGCCAGCAATGTTGAGCATTTTTTCATGTATTTGTTGATTAATGTTTTCGCTGATATAAGGAGGCTAGTTCACAGTGTTGTTGGATGGGGGTACATAGGAGGATTAGAGGAACACTAGAATGGTCAAAGGGAAGGGAGAGGAAGGAAGGGAGCAAGGGGGGAAGGAGGGGGAAAATTAAAAAAAAATAAAAAAGGAAAGGTGGTTGAATGAGATGGATATCATTATCCTAAATACATGTTTGAAGACCTGAATGGCACAAAAACACTTTGTAAACAAACAGTTGTATGTAAAAAGATGCTATATATGTGCATTATGAATTGTAATACATACTACTATTATAAATAAAAAAAAAATTTTAAAAAGAAGCAGGTACTGACCTGTGCGACCCTCAGAGAGGGGCTGGGTTAGAGGACCTGTTTCTGACCAGATGTCATCTCTTCCTGTGCTGCCATACGGAGCTGGGGAGCATCAGAGGTGACCAGAGAGAACAGCGCTCCGCGTAGTAATAACTTGAATGTACAAGTAATCGCACTTGGTAACAAATGGTTGCTTATCTGTGCACCTCTTGTGCTCACAGTGGATATAGATGAGTTACTGATAAGGAGTTATTTTGACTCAATTTCAGATGGACATTTAGCAAGGCTCCTTCAAAAACACTTGCCCTGTGCTTGTGGTAGTGAGGGGTCTATGTGGGCACACGTACACTGGCACACCATTCACACTACTTTTGAACCACAACTCCAGTTGGCACTTTCCTCTACACACTTGCCATACTATTACGGGATGTGTTGAAATCCATTGGGGTTTCTATGACAAAAGACCTATCTGTAAACTGGGCCGCTATAAGCAAGGGAAATGATTTTCTCAGTCCTGTGAGAAATGGATCAGCTGCAAACTTCCACACTGAAGGAGACAGCTCATCTGCTACACAGCTGGGTCCAGGTGGCCATTTGGCAGGGACGGGAGCAGCTGTGTCACAGGACTTCACAGCAGAGGGAGTAACACGGGACAGCATCCTTCAGTACTCAGCCTTTACCCAGTGTCCCCGCACCACTGGGCCAGCACTGACACCCATCCCAGAGGGCCCACCATTGCACTACAGCTAGCTGAATGCAGCCTCTTTGTCTTCATTGTTCTCCTCACGGCCACTCACTGCAGGAGTCCCCTCTTCAGTCCCAGCCAGAGTGTTCGGCGATGACGAGACCAGACATCCGCACAGAACTCGGGCAGCCAGCGGTGCTGGTTTCCGTAGACTCTTCTAATCAAGCAAGCACACTGGCTCAGAAGAGGAGTTATTCGAGCCCAGTCCTGGACATCCACACCTAGGCTGTAAAAGGAAAGCGCCCAAACTAACCATCTAAGAGCCAACGGCTTGCCTAGGGGAGTTCCTGCTTCCGGGTGAACAGTCAGGAGATGAGAACCAGTTCTAATAACGCTTGTTAACCAATTGCCTGGTCTCCTCCCTCTGTTGCAAAACTTGTGTGCATCAGCAGAGTTTTCTTCGCTCCTAAGGCAGAGGGCATGCATGGGCTGCGCTGAGAGAAGATGGACTCCTGCCTGGGCTTGGGCAAGGGAGGCTGCTTCCTGTGTGTGCAGGGGCCCAAGGCTGTGCTTCTGAAAGGAGGGGCAAATGCAGACTGGTGACATCCTGGGAGTTGAAATAGTTGTCCCCAGATGCACAGGGCACCCTCGTGCCCACACCATCCCTGCTGACCTGCTGGTCAAAGGCACCAGCCAAGACCCTGGTCACTAAGATAAGGCTGGTAGATGTGACAAGGTCAGTAGCTCCACTCCCACCTCCCCAGTTTCTATCTCCCAGTCCCTGGGGATTCAGTATACGTCTCTGTATGTGCAGATTGATTTTGTGGGTCAACATGGTTGACTACAGAGTATCAGATACTTGATCTCTTGTGACTCTGTGGCTCTAAATGTGGTTATGGATGAGATCTACATTTCTACCAAAAAATAAGGTTGCCCTCCCTAATGAGGTTGTGCCTCATTGGATCAGTTGAAGGCCAGAAGAGAACAAAAGCCAATTCTCCCCCAGTAACAGGGAATCTCTTCTACCCCATTGGCTTTCTTTCTTTTCTTGTCTGCCTTGGATGGAGACATTGGCTCCCCTGGTCTCAGGCTTGCTTCTGCAGATTTCTTATAATAAATTTGGCTCGCCCCCCCCCCCCCTTCTCTCTCTCTCTCTCTACACACACACACACACACACACACACACACACACACACACACACACACTGGTCTTTCTCTAGAAAATCGCAACTTATACTTGGACAAGATGCGGAGTGCCGCCACTCTTTGGGCTATTGGTTTTCTCCTTTCTCTTCTCTCCTTCCCCGGCTGTGCGGCAGATCTGTGAGCTTCTGAGTCAGCAGTCCAGTCCTCACGTCCTTGTGTGACAGCTGAGCCCACCATCTCCAGGATAGCAAGTTGTCATCACCAGACATACAGACGTGCTCAACGGGCCAGAGCTCAATTACTTCGTGTTTTATCAACACGGTAATTTTTTTTTATTTTGGATTGTTCTGTTCAATACTACAGCACAAATAACGTCCTCCTAAAAAAGCAAGAAGACTTGGTCCCAGCTCTCCTTTAAGACAGGTTTTAGTTTGCAGAAAGCAGCTCCCTATGAGTAAACAGGATTTCAGGAAAGCATCCAGGGAAGAGACAGGTCTGTGCGTTTAAGGAAGAGCTAAAGAACTTGACAGAGAAAGAAGAAAATGGGATCTGCGAAGGGAAAGGAAAGCTTGGGAAAATTAAAAAGAAATGGGGATTTAGGAGGATCAGTGAGTGATATAAGGACATCCTTCTGTGTCTCTGAGAAAACATTAGAATCATGGTGACTGTGTCTGGGCCTCAATTCGTTTCTTCCTAAATGTTACTGCAGATCCACAGATAACTGTTGAAAGAAATCAGACTCATAGGGCTAAAATCTGAGAATCATTAAGACATAGCAGGAAAACAAGATTTGTTTCAGGAGGAAGGGCCTCTCCCTGCTGTCTTAGAAGATAATGATGCTACCATAAGGCCAAGATGTACCTCTCCATGATGACAACCCCACTTACCTACCTCCTACAGACTGCGACGTTCTATCCTGCCGATACCACCAGTTATCGGTGACAAGTCCTGCTCCCTCACATGTGGAAGTATGACATTAGAGAAGCACGCCAAGGCAAGCAATAAAGCAGGGTTTATTTAAAAAGGGGTAACATAGACTCCTCCTGGGAGGGAGAAGGGGGCCATGGCTGGTATCCTGGTATCCCAAGAAGCGAGGGTGTTCTGCCTTTTCTATAGGTCCCAGGCTTCCTTTGTTCTCCTTCCTCTTCCCCTTATCTCTCTCCTTCCTGCATAGGTGACTAGGCCCAGGCGATGCTCAGGTGAGGTGCCCAAAAGGTGAGAAGCAGATGGACAGGGGGAAGGGCCTGACGGAGCAGGCCAGGACACATTAATTAACAACCTTATACCTCCCCGTAGGGAGGGGCGATTCCTGGGACAGGTTACCTTAGCAACAGGTTGAAGCAGGGCAGGTGATCTTGACAAGGGTGGAGGAAGGGCTCTGAGGGCATTTCAGTCCCCCTGGGGCAGTCTCCACCTTCGCAGACTTAAATTGTCTTCCTGATCTGACCTGCCTCGATTTACCTGTCTATACCCACTGCCTGTCTACTTCTGGCTTCACTTGGACCCATCTTTATTCTTATCTTCACATTGGAAGTATTACCCTTGAAATGATACAACCAAACCCAGGTGAATAGTTTTGGTTCTTCAATCTTAAAAATTTTCAAGTGGTGAAGTGTTGTTCTTCCAAAAATTTATCCTGATTTTCAAGATATCTTGTGAGAGCTGGCCTCCAGCAGTTCAGAGATGAAAATAAAAGTGGCAGCTGTAATCTTGGTGTCCACATTGTGTGTGTGAATTCATTTTGTCCCGAGGTTTTCTCAATGGTCTGAGGAAGAACCATGTAAGTAATCTCCAAAAATCAGGCCCCACACTTTTTTAAAGTGCGGAATTTCAAAATTATCTTTCCAAGGTTAGAGAAATTTTAAAGAAGAAGGAAATAATCTACAAACAATCAACAATAACCAATGAGAGTTTTCTGGATTTAACAAAAAACATTTATTCAAAGTGAATTCAGACTGACGATGCTGAGGGTACATCGCTCAGATATCATAGGCAGCGACTGCCCAAGACAGCTCTGATCTGATCCGAGCTTTGTAACCAGGTTTTGTTACAGATGTGTCGATCCTTGCAAGCAGGGATGGGGATTAGTGTCAAAAGTGCACATTATATTTTAATGACTGCTCCTTATTTTCAATAGATGAAGTCATCTTCCTTGTAAACCTCTTTCTACTGGGTTGCAGATAATGTTTAGTTTGACTTTTTGGAGCGTTCACAGTCTGCCGCAACGTCTCAGCCATGTCACACTTAGGTTGGATTACGCGAAAGCATCCACTTCCTTTCGTGGTGTCCCTCACCTCTCAGGTGCCTCTTTCCTTTCCCTTCCTGAGCAGCATCTGTGGGCAAGGCTCCCGGAGACCTCCAGCACCAGCAGAACTGCATCCGGTTTGTTGGCTATGGGTGTGTTGATTTGGGGCCTCTTGTCCTTCTGACTTGGGCTTCCTGGGGAGCATCACTGCGACTCCATCAGCTCCTCCTCCCTCCAGACCGAGAGCTTTGGGCTCTAGCTCGCAGCCTCAGCTCGGGGGAATTTCCTTATGCACCTGTCTGACCCCATGCTAGGTGATGTTAATTCCCTCTGACTTGGACCTAGTTGGGTCCTGGTCCTCACAGGCTGGGCCTGGTAGTTGTCTGAGGAGGCCAGGGGGCTTGTGTGGAGCTGAGAGGCCCAGCCGCTGGCCTGCTGTTGGTTTAGCATCTAAATCCCCTGGATAGACTCAGAGCCCCTGAATCACCTCCAGAGTTTTGTGGGGATTCAGAAGTTTCCCCAGGCCGCCAACTGTGTCTAACCAACAGTAGCCACTTTACATTGGCTTGAGACAGGTAAGAGGTGTCTTCTCAGGAGACCAGACAGGAATAGGGCACGGTGCCTGTTGTGTATAGCAGGGTTCCACAGGGTTCCCTGTAGAGGTCAACTATTCCTTCTATTATCTGTCCATGCTTCCCACCCTGGTCCTTGAGGGTAGGACAAGGACATGCCACTCTCTGTGGCCTGACTCCTTTCACCTCTGCAGGAGCCCTGATTGGGGAGATGGCTGACATTGCAGTTGGCTGCGGGCCATAGAGATATTCGGACATTGCTGCCTTCCGTGGTCTTGCGGGACTTGGCCCGGGATCTTGCGAGACTTGAGCGGAGATCAGATCTGGTCGGCGCCATTTGTTTGTGGGCTTTTTGGTGGTGTGTGGTGCGTGTTAGGGAGAAGTTATCAGAATAAAAAGCCTGTTTGTTTTCAGTCTGCCTCTGAACTTCTTCCCGTGGCTTCGTTGCTCCAAGCACAATCGCTTCAGACAGCAACACACCTCAGCACTTGGGTCTTTCCCCTTGCTTCTGGAAGGACTCTGCTTCCTTCTGGTCAGGCAGGAAGCCACAGCTGGGCTCTGCAGGGATCACCTGCAAGGGACTTACTCATCACTCTGCATGGTCCTCATGCCCCTTCCCCTCTCTTTCTACCTCCTGTACCTAATTGTCCCCACCCCTCCCAACAGACAGACAGGTTTGAAAGTCTGTCCCTGCAGCCAGGAATTCCTGAACACGACATTGAAAGCCAAAGACAGGGGCAGCAGTGGGCTTTTTATTAAGGTGGTATTCGCCCTCCCTCTGCGACAGGAACAGGTGATCCCGGGTCATGGCAAAGTGTCCACACAACAACACGTGATGGAATAAAGAAATCTGCAAAACAGCCCAGCACATCCTCTCGACTACATAGCAGTTACAGACTAGAAAAGGAATCTCAATATTGACAAACTTTGTGAAAAAGAGGAGGGAAAATCAATGGGGGCTTCATCTTCTAAATCCCACACATGAGTTAGAAGAACGAGCAAAATGGCGACAGCTTGGGACGTGGAAGGAAGTCCCCTGATGTGAGGAAATGGCTTGCCTTTCTTGCTGGTTTTCACTCTCCACTGAAAGTGCTTCGGGTGCGGATGGCTGAAGACCCTCTGAAAGCAGTAGACTGAGGCAAACCAGCCCGGAAACAGAGGTGCTTCCAGAAGCCCAGTCGCGGAGGGCCGCAGGAAGGAGGTGCACCCTTGCTGAGCGGGGCTGAAGGGCCAGGAGAGGGCTGAGGCTGCAGTGCAGTTGACGCTGGGGCCACAGCCAGGGCCGATGCTCCCAGCAGCTTTTATGCATGATGTGACGAGGTCCAAGCCCTTTCTGGTTGTTGCCATCTGAAGCAATGGCCGCTTGGAGCAACGAAGCTGCGGGAAGAAGTTCAGAGGCAAACGGGAGACAAACAGCTTTTTATTCTGATAACTTTTCTCTCTGGCTCTAACAACGACTAACACGCGCGCCATACACACCACCAAAATGGCGCTGACCCGATCAGCAATCTTGGCCAAGTCACTCGAGATCCCGGGCCAAGTCAAGTCCTGCGAGATCCCGAGCCAAGTCCCGTGAGACTACGGAAGGCGACAGTGCCCAAATCTCCATGGCCCATAGTCAACCACAATTTAAGCCATCTCCCCAAACAGGGCTCCTACATCTGGTGTTCTCTCTGTCTGAGCAGCATGACGTGAGGTTGATTTCTTAAATGTGCCATTGAGGATTAGCCTGCGAGCCCCTGATCATCTTCCCAGCTGAGAACTGCACATGTTTGCTCCTTTGAGTTGTTTCCCAACCTGATGGGGATATGTTGGGTTTCCTGGCCAGGAAGCACACTGCCATCTTGATTTATCAAGGCCTGTGTCTTCCTTTAATGAGACCCAGAATGCTGAAGCTAGGTGCACCCTTCCCTGCTGAAGGGTGCCACCCACAGAGAAGGAGACAGGACCAAGCAGGGTCACTTCCGCCTATCATATTTAGTAACAGCCATGTGTTTGCATTTTATGCTTGATGTTATGGGGACTGTGACTACGTATTTTAGAAGCATCGCTTAGCACCCCTGACTTGGCAGGCAGTGTGGTATATCACATAGTGGGGGAGCAGAGGCTGCCACAGTATGAGCACTGACATGGGAGGACTCTAGGGATGACAGTAGTGGACGTAGTGCTGTAAATAACAAAAACAACACTGTGGACTTTTATTAGAAACCTAAAGTAAACGACTCACCAAAGTAACTCTTTTCTAGTTGGATTTAAGCCAAACCTCAGAGGGAGAGATGAAGCAGTTCTACCGCAGCCGGTGATTCAAACAGCGTGATTCCACCTGATGGAGACGCAGTGCTGTGGGCGCCTCCCTGGCTGCCACAGGCAGCGCCCACCTCTGAGGATGCGGTGTTGCGATAATGGACGCGTTAGCCGGCTTCCCTCGGGGATGGGGTTCCTGATTTGGGTGTAAGTTGTCTGTGTACCCTAGAAAGAAACAACACAGAGTTGTTGACCAGTCAATGACCAGGCACTTCCAAAATGATGGGGTTCAAGAGTCACCTCCCCGTACTTCTGACTCTGGTTGGCCTCCCGTTCCGCAGTGTCCATGTCAACCTGTTGCTCCTGCATCCCTCAGGACGGGAAGTCACTCTGCCCCCTGTTCTGCTCTGCGTACCTGCAGCATGATGGGGGTGTTCACGGATTGGCTGACGTCAAGCATACGTAGCCATCAACACCAGCAGGGCTCTGGCACGCACGACACCTGTAATTCAGAGTCTGCTGCAGGGTACTGCAGAGTGGCCCAGGGAGGGGTTTGTACCCAGCCGATCTCCATGTGTCCATCTGAGTCTTGGCCCTTCAGTGCGTCCTGAGGAACATTGATACCGATTATTCCAGGATCTGAGGCCCAGAAGTGGAAAACTTTTAATTGTTTCTCTAAAGTGAAAAGCCACTTGAACAGCAGAATCAATTCTGATGTAATTGCTCTTCCTCAGGGTATCCCTTTAAAGTTCATCTACTGTTGAAAAAAAAAAGCAATCCTTGAACTTTACGTGGGCCGTGTGAACTGAAGTGCAGAATCAAAGGAATGCTGTTTTTCTCTAAGCACCCGCAGGCTCTCTCTCTGGGAAAGATGAGTGACAAGTAGGAGAGCCAAGTTGTCTTCAGCCCGTGTTTGCAGAGCTCTCAGTGTGACCTGCGGTGCTCGCCTGCTGCATCCCACGCTGGAGTAGAAAGAATGGAATGGGAGGTGGTCCGGGCGGGGCAGGGCAGGCAAAACTCCACCTGTGTCTTTAATGCCTAGTGAAATGAAGCTTTCACTTGCTTGACTGAGGTTTCCCACGACTTTCAAGGCAAATCAATATTGTGCGTGATTATAGGATTAAACTGCTATGTGATCACCAAAATCCATCCTCATTTCTCAAAAATTCATAACGTGCCAAGGCTGATCATAGGCCAGAATTTAATACAGACTTGATAAATGTATAGATAGAAGAGGACACTCCATCTCTTTGATAATTCTCAGCTCTCTCTCCGTCCCTGCTGAGATCGCCCTATGCTAACCTCATTTTCCCACCCCCCTCATGCAATTGAAAAAGGTAGTGAGGAGGAGAATGAAGAGGGAGGGGAGAAAACACCATGTAATTATCAATACCTTTAATCTGACAAATGCCTCTAAGACCATTTTCCCTCACCTTCCAGGCAGGGTTGTTTCCTGTGAAACAGAAATAGGAAAGGGCAGAAGAGCCTAGGAAGAGGATGGAAATGGAAGGAGGGGGAGTTGGGTCCTCTTCACCTCATGGCATCTCTCTCTTTACACGGACCCTTTTCTAACCACCCTTCCAGAGATGAAAATGCCCAGCCTTGCTCCTAAGCCCCCTGTGGCCTCTCTCCCACTCCTCCTGCTGCAGTCCGTCCTGTGCTAAGCTACTGTGAGTTGTCTACGTGAGGCTCAGCGAGGAAGACTCTCCTGCCTGACCACAGCACCATGAGCTTGTGCAGCTCAGCCAGAAGAGGCTGCAACAAGATACTGCATGAAGTTATGCTCTTTACCCAGTAGGCTTAATTTGTCAGAGGTTTGTATTCTTTCCTTTAGGCAAGGAGATCCATACGGGAGGGTGATTTTTGGAAAATAGCTCTGAAACAGATGGATAATAACAAATTACTGTTTTGTTAACTTAGCATGAGTGTAGGCACTCTTATATGGTCCAGTTTCTAGTGTTGGCCTGTCTAGTGCATTCTCTTCTTCAAGAGAAGGGAAATCCTAAGTAGAGATTTCCTTGATTGGTGTGAATGGGGAACAATGGAGATAATTTAGCTGGGTATATAACAATGATAGGCTCTGACTGCTGGGAGCAACTAGTTCCATAATAGAAAAGTTCATGCCAATAGAACCAAAATGTATGAATTTTGAAAATAATGATATTGAGTTTGTTGTACTTCAGGCATTTGCCAGACACTGAGCATTAGTAAGGGACTAAAATGACAGAGCTGGCCCTCATTAAGCATAGGACTATGGAAGAAACAGGTTTAAAATAAAACATTTTTAGGAGGGGTAACAGAGACTGGTGATTTGTGTTATGCTACTATCTTTCCACTGTCTTTCTCATTCCTACTTGTGGGAATAAAGATAAAATAACTTGAAATCTGACAGCCATCTTCTGCCGTAAGGTGAAATCAGTGATGGACACAGATGTTGGGATGGGTGAATGGCCCAGTTCTAGCCTGGTCCTAAGTACACAGGGGAGCCTCCACACAGTTGGCCAACTTCTAGATTTATTTTATATTGTGCCACTTTATTCTAGATTATTTTCCTAATAAATGTAACAGGAATTAACTGTAGTAGGTTCTGCTTTTCTCCCCAATTTTCTGCATAGTGAGTGTGATAGGTTCACTGAAGCAGCTCTTTATAAATCCATCCTACACAGGTCCTTAGTGTCAGGAAGTGTGTTCCTGATTTCTTTGAAGTCACTCAAAGTTTTTCCGCCCACTCAACACATCCCCCCAGGAACACCAGCTCCATGAAAAGAACCCATGGAGCACAGTCAGCTCACAGGCCACACCTGCCTAGGACTCATGCACTGTCTGTGGGAACTGGCTCTTGCAGAGGATGAGGAGAAGAAGGAGGGGAAAACAGACACAATTCACTTTAACTGAATTGAGTGCTTTGTATGTGCATGTGTGTGTTTTAAAAATTTTATCTCTATGTAAAGAAACCCTAGCAATTAAGAAACTTACAAAGCAAAGCAAGTCAACAAACAAAATATGCAGTGAGGAGTGCTCATGACTTTTTGATCCTTCTACTTTGGTTCTGCTTTTTATTTGGTCGGTTCTATGCCTATCTGTACCTCAAGTGCTGCTCCTTATCTAGTTCCCGGCACCTTAGGCCAGGTCACTCTGCAATACCTAAGTGTCGAGAACTTAAGACCATAGTCATTTTCCTCAACAGGAAATGGTGGAATTGAAGGGAAAAGCAGATCATTCTAACTACCATATGTGTTGAATTTTGGGAGATGTCTATTTTTATCCTGTTACATTATGAAAACTATGTTGGTGAAACGGACCCAGCTGGTGAATGAAAGAATGAAACAAAAAATAAAACCATGTTTTGGGTAGGGAACTGGAATCCATCTTTGATGGCAAATGCCCTGGGGTCTTGCGTGGTTGCCTTGCCAACCAGCTGGGAAAGGGGGAAAGGGCCCTTCAGTGGAGAAGAGGTTAGGTTTTTCACTTTTCTACACTACTAAGCAAAAGTGGGTTTTGCAAATTTTTGAAAACGCATCTCTTTGAAATACTGCAAAACAGACAAAAAGCGAAAACTACCCAAATATGTACCAACTGATGAATTAGTGAACAAAATGTATTGTCTCTATACAGGTCTATCATTTGTGATAATAGGAATGAAGCAGGGACTCATGCTCCAACCAGGATGAACTGTGAACCGGGGTGCTAAGTGAGGGAAGTGAGACAGAAGGAGCCAGGCAGCGTCTGCTCCCCATTCTCTCGGGTGGGCAGTGTACAGAGACAAGGAGGAGTAGACTTCAAATTGTGTAGGGCTGGGCATCAGGCAGGAGATAGAGCCACATTTAAAATGGACAGGTTTTCATTTTCAGGTGATGAAAATGTCCCAAACTTGGATTGCTTGATTCTGAGAATACTAAAATGCATGAAATTGTACATTTAAAAAATGATTTTAAATGTATCTTATAGTGTGTGAATCTTTTCTAATAAAGACATTACAATTGAGAAAATAGAAGATATTTTTAAATAATGCAAGATTAACATCCTGGAATAAACATAATTTTTCTCCTGTATCAGCAATGAATTGCTTCTCGTGTAAAGACTGAATCACATGACTGTAAAGCGATGATATAGGTGACCACATTGAGCCATCTAAATTAAACAGCCTGACTAAATGCACAGCCACAAAATGCCAGGATATCTTTTCCTATGGGATAACAATTCCATTTTTAAATAACACATTTATGTTTAATTTAATGAGTGTTTTTTAAAGGGTTAAGGCCCCAAACTCAAGTTAACCTAAAATGTGCAAAATGTAACACAAGTGGAAATATATTTATGTAAGTTACATATGAATTATTCAGTGTTCAGACACCAATCTGACTTTGCATTAAATTGCATTGATAGAGGCTCCCCGATCCTGACACAAATTAAACATTTGCCGAGTCTGGCCTTTCCTTCTTTCTCTGCCCGGAATGAGTGGTAGGGGGGTGACCTTCATTATGCACAGTCATCCTTCAATTTTTTCAAAAATGGCAGGTACTAAACTCTGTCTGACACTGCTACTTGAAAGAAAACCGACTGAATATTATTATGTATATTTTAAGGCAACTTTCTTGCCCTGTGGGTACACACAAATCAAAAGTCCCTGCCCGCAAAGACCTTAACTTCTAGTTTGGGACTATTTATTGGTCAATGAAGAGGTGATACAACTATTGTCAGAAGACAACCACTCACATGATAACCGTGTGACTCTAGGGGCGGCTTGATGCTTACTATTAGATCTGAAATGAAATAAAAGGAATTTAGTTTGGGGGTCCAGTAAGATAGCAATACCACCGTATTCCTCGTCTGTGGATGGGTCTTAACATTCCCAATGACCCCTGTGTTATTTTTCCTGTGTGTCTGTGTGTTCTTGTTCTGTAGGGTTCGTTTCTAGGCCTCAAGCAATGAAGACATCATTTCAGAGAATAATTTCCGCTTTCTTCCACTCTCCAACTTTGTGATTGACTTTCTGTCATTCTGTCCACACCATAGCTTTGGTCTTACAAGTAACTATTCACAAGGCCCAGCAGGCCCGGGAGAGGCAAGATAGTCCAGCCCAGATCTGGATTTCAGCCCAAACTTCAGTACTGCACCAAATTCCCTCACCAGGAAACCCTGTTCTCCCCACATGCTTCTTTCTGGGATATGGGCTCGGACCCTCGAGCCCTTTCTCCTTGGCCTTGTCCATTTGGTGACATTCCCTCAGTTCACACGTCTTCTTTTCAATGTGTCATTTTTGGGAGTGAAGTCTCCACATTTTTTTTTTTTTTTTTTTTTTTTTTTTTTTTTTTTTAGCATTCTTTAGGTAATTGATTCTTTTCGTCAGTCGTCCTAGGAGATGTTTGGACTTTCCTTCCCTCTTTCTCCCTCCTACCCACCCTGACAATCTCCAGTCTGCTATGTCTGCTTTGATTTCAAAGATTATAGAAAACTGTCTTGCAAATAAATCTCCTTCCTGATGTTTATTACTACATTTAAAACACAAACCAAGTGGAATCTGAGCTTTCCACATGTCTCAGAAATCCTGATGTCAGTCCTGACACTATGACTGATAAAGCACACATGTGCCTGCCATTTATGAATCATCATGGCACAACCGAACGAATGACCTGGGGTCCTGCAGGAAGTCTGCTCCAGGTGGGCTGGTGTGGCCCCTGAGCCCTGTGAACAGGACAACCTCCCCTGAACCAGGTAGTCCGTTCTTCACTTAGTCCCAGAGATGAGCATGGCGAGGGCCAGGAGCCAGTGCACTGGCATCTTGAGAGCATCCTCCTGTCACTGCCGTTTTCAGTGATGTGAATAAAAGCAGGAGGGACTTAGACGGAATTGCCACCTCTGCCCGTCTTTCAGAACCACGCAGGTCTTAGTCTTCTTGCCCCATTCACAGGCTAATAGGATCCGTGTACCTGAAAATGAGCAGCAATCGTGTCTGAAATGTTCTGTCAAGGGAGGGCAGGGAAGGATATGCAAGAGGTTTGAACTGAGGACTAGAATCTCAAAAGGAAGAGGAGGCCCGACATACTCAGAAAGTACTTGTTTCCATGTTCTAGGGGAAGAATCCACACAGAAATCCAAGACCTATCTCCAAGGCTAGAAATTGCTAAGACGATTTCCCCTCTGGGGACAAAGGCCTGCCACTGTCAGAGCTGGAAACGGGATGTTGCTCTGGTGATTTTGAACTCTGCCTCTGACTGACCTGAAGGTCCTCCGTTGCAAAGACCAAGCCTTCCGTAAGAGGGTGAAGGACACATCAGTGATTTGGAAGTGGATCTGCCAGGGTTTGGGCTGAAGAAGCCGAGGACCTCAGCCTAGCATCTGCAGCTGGGATTCTTGTCACCAGGTGACTGTGGAGGGAATAAACAGCAGAAGGAGGGAGTGAATGGCAGGAGAGCTGTGTTGGGAGCCTGAGTCCAGGCTGTGAGGGGCAGGGGACCCTGCTGCCCCCACCCACTGCCCTGTGACTTACCAACACGGGGGCACTCTTGTCATGTGACATGGGCAAGGCCTGTCTGTTGACCCATCCAGAACACATCTTGATGTTGGTCGCTCTTGATAGGCGTTCGCTCTTGGAGTACTCTGAAATTTTCAAAGTCCTTGATGGACCAACTTAATACATATTTATTGAATCTGTTCTATATGCAAGACATTCTTCACATATTATAATATGAATAAATCATACCAGTGTCAAAAATTCCCTACATTAAGATGTGCAGAGGAAACACAGTGTAACTTTTTATATTCTGTATTCGATCAGGCCTACCCCGAAGCCCCATCCCACGGGGTACGAGGGAATTGAAGTCAACCTCCCAGTTTCTTCTGGTTTTGACAGTTTCTGTTCCCTAAATAATTTCCAACCAGTCTAAGCTTAGTTTCTGTTTAGGCTGAAGTCAGTCCAGTGACTTTCTTTCCACACGAGCTCAGTGGTTCAGAGCTCTGTCTCAGCACCTTTCCCCCGTGGGGGGTCCAGGTAGAAGAGTGCGGGTTATTGGGTGCTCACAGTATGGGACGGGAGGGAGACGCCCCTGCTGCTTGTCCTGGTGGGTGCCAGAGGCGACTCACCCAGTGGCCCTCTGACACCTTCCCTGAGTTCTGCAGGAGTCCTCTGATAAGGACTGCGACTCAGCCAGGTCCATATGGTGAGCTGTCAGACTGGGAGGTCCTCCTTGTCGCCACCCTGTTCTCCCTGCCCCTACGTGTGGCACCGCACGTGCTTACAGCTCTCTCACAGTCAGTGCCTGCAACCCACAGCCTTGCGTTCCTCCCTCCTCGGCTACGTGGAGCAGCTGGGGAAGGACTAGCTGGAACTTCAGGACCCCTCCTGCCCTAGGGAGCTGGGTGAGATTCAGGACTGCACCATCACACCTGTACGGAGGCCACCTCCTTGACATGGGGCAAGTTCAGCGTGGGTGGCCTCTGCTCAGGACTCCTAACTCGGCAAAGACCAGGGGTGTTTCTGGATTTGCCGGTTTCCCTTCCACTTGCAGACCTGACCTGGTGATTGCGAAGCACATGCACGGACTCTTTGATAGTCTATCCACAAATTAAGCCCTGAACCCTCTTGCATTGAATACGAGCCACCCCAGCAACTGCACCGGCTGGCCAGACTCTCCCTCTCCTCTCTCCTTGGCCGTGCCCACGGCGGTCAGTGAGCCGCCACACCTTGGATTCATCAGCTTGAGAGAGGAGGTGGAGAGACACCTGAGGAGCACCTGCTGGCCCATCTCCAGCTGTCAGTCTTGCCCGTCCAGGCACCTAGACTTGGGCCCTGAGAACCAGCAGCCAAGGAAGGAGCCTAGCAATGACTCCAGCTCCCATTTAGTCACCTGAGAAGACACGGTGTGCACAGAGCTGGCCCAGGCTGAAGAGTGGAGCTCTTTTTTTTATTTAAATATTTTTATTTATTTGCTTTTAGTTGTACACAATGCGTTTTATTTGTACGTGGTGCTGAGGATCGAACCCGGGTCGCCCACGCGCCAGGCGAGCGCTCTACCGCTGAGCCACAATCCCAGCCCAAGAGTGGAGCTCTTGAAACACTAATAATTTACTTTACAAAGTGGCAGCAGCTGGAGTAAGTCCAGTTTCGTGGTCTCTTTGCCTCTGGCAGATGAACTAGCCTGGCAGGACAGGACCTGTGCGTCTGCGCTGCTCCTTCCTATCAATTTCTGCCCCAGCCACCCAGGATCTGAAGGTATAGGTAGGCTTTCCATCTCCTCCTCACTCCTGGATGAGGTTTTCCCTTCTTAAAGTCTGGGACTACCTCTTATTCTAGTAAATGGGAGCTGAGAGACTATAGCCACGTCGCAGTTTTGTTTTAACAAAGCATGGTTTGCAAGATTGCTGTTGGGCATAGGACTCAAAGCAGTCGTCATTGAGGCTCAAAAACTGACTTGGGACTATTTCTTCCAGCAAGCCCATGTTCTCTTTGGGTGGAATCTTCTGGCTCTTTGCTGATCCCAGGAGAAGGAAGGCTGCAAGCAAAGGACCCTACGGAAACAGATGCATCATAGGAGAAAGAGAAAACCACTCCTCATCCTTGGGAAGCTTTTGGGTTATTTGTGGATGTGAGAAGCAGACACAAAAGAACACCCTGGAAACTCCCTGTATTGCTTGATTCGTCTGAGGGATGAAAACGGTGCTTGCGTATTCAATGAGATCATTTGTATTAGAGCTATTAAGGGTGGGTGAGAGAGGGCCATGGGTTTCAAAGCAGTCCCTCTGACAGACAGCCAGTGAAGACATGGAAGGACGTCTAGGTAGAAGTCACGCGAACAGAGGTGTAACATCAGGAAAACAGAAAATATAGGCCAAGGCGGCTCATGGCCCCACCGAGGAAGGAACTTGTGCCCCAGAGCAGAGGACACCAGAGCATGGGCAGTGGGGGTGTCCATCAGCTGCTAGGCAGTGAGCACTAATCTTTTGAGCATAGTGGAATCCAGGAAAAGGTAAGTGAGCGGAGAAACGACATGCTCAGAATGGCATCTGAGATGTGCGATTCTACCAATAGGAGAGCTTCAGTTAAGAGAATCCAGGGAATTCATGTGTGGTGGTATGCACATGTAATGCCAGTTACTTAGGAGACTGAGACAAGAGGTTCACAAGTTCAAGGTCAGCCTGGGGAATTTAGGAGCCGTCTCAAAATAAGAAAAAAAGAGCCGGGGAGGTAGCTCAGTGGCAGAGCACTTGCCCAGCACAGCAAGGCCCTGGGTTCAACCCCTCAACACCAAATATAACAGGGATCCCAGGGAAGAGGAACATGCTGCAATATCATATAAAGCTCTTCAGATATAGTGTGGCAGGTTATTCTTCATATCATTTAATTAATGTAGTAAAGATGGAAGTTGTTTCTTTTTTTTTTTTTTTTTATACCCAGGATTAACCAAACCTGCTTAATCACTGAGACACAGCCCTAGCCTTTTTTTTTTTTTTTTTTTTTTTTCTGAAACAGGGTCTTGCTAAGTTGCTAAGGCTGCTCTCCAATTTGTAAGCCTCCTAACTCAGCCTCCTGAACTGCTGGGGTTACAGGCAAGGCATATGCCACTGAGCCCAGTTGGAAGTTGTGTTCTTGAAGATAACGATAATGAATCTGGATTTTGAAGAATGAATATAATTTGATAAGCAGATATCTAGAGATTATATTATAAAGATGTAGTTGCAAGAGAAAAATGAAAACAACAAAATGAAATAACCAAAAGAAACTGTTTGTGGTTCACTTTAGTGAAAACATCAATTAAGGGTACTCAAATTTTAAGAAATTAGTTTGACAACAAAATGCCCTGACTATTTGTCTAAAAATTTATGTAACAGTTTTAAAATGCCCTGTGCTATACTAAACACTTAATATTTTTTTTCCAGTGTAATCCTCACAATAAGCCATGAGATAAGTAATAGTGCTACACCTTTATTGTAGATGAGGGAAATCAGCTCAGTCACAAATCAAAAAAGTGGTCTAATTAGGATTCAAAGCGGTTTCAGGCTGTTTGGGCCTGAGTTTTAATTGTTCTCTTTCTATGAGTTTGCGCTTAAGTACATCCAGGGGGAGCATGGGAGGCTTTGGAGCAGGAATGGAGCATGAATATGCTGCAACTTAGCGTGGTTCTGCTGTTTTCCGGCACTGGACAGATGGATTATACAAACAAGAAGCTGGAGCCCAGCAGAGAGGTCATATTGCAAGTACTGAGGGACTGGACCACGCTGAATGTCGTGAGCTTAAAAGTTTGTCCCAGGTCGACACAAGCAGAAGACTGGATCTCATGCTAAGTGAGAAATCATGGAGGACGTCTTCACGTCAGGGCATGGTGAGATGCTGGTAACCATGTCTAAAAGGAGGAAACGCACAGGAGTGTTGAGGACCTGGGAGGAAGGGGTCTGACTCGGGGACCGCTGAGGCACCTGACTTTGAGTGTCTTAACTTGTTCCCACGGCCATGTGGTGATGTGCCTCGATCTGTTAATACAAACTCTGGAACTCAAGTGACAGGAAGGAACTAGAGAGTGTTCTACGCGGAGTTTCTGAGAAATATCCGCAGCATCCCAGGTGACGTGAGAGCGTGTAAGTTTAGGCTGATGAAATGAACACAAGATGGTGATGGGAGCCACTTGCAGGCACATTTCCCGGAAGCGAGCCGTGGTGGGGGGATCGCTCAGGTTCTCCTGATAGAACTGGGCTTGTTTCTACATCTCAGTGGAAAGCCAGAGGTGTCTTCTTAGAAGAGAGACGTGTCTCAGTTCTAAACGTGGCTCAGCAGTGTAAAGCTGTGTGGTTGGCTACGGGGACAGACCTAGCTCGGGATGGGGCTCCATAGTGGACCCCCACCGCGGGACCCTAGGAAAGCCGGGCTGGGAGGCTGCACAGTGAGGGGGCATCAGTCTCCTCCCAGTGTTGTCTGGCAGGGAGAGAATTCTACCATATCAGTAACCAGTTCTTCCACCGTGAAACCAAGACATGCAACTTACTGAGTTTTTGTACATGCACTTAGTATATTGATGTCAGACTCCTTCTGCCATTGTTTCTATCCCCTTTCCCCTTTCACTCCCCTCCCCCTTTTTCCTATTTAACATTCCTTCATTCCTCTCATCCCCCCTCCCTTGCCATTAATTCAGTATCATCATAGCAAAGGAATTAATCAACCTTTGGTTTTCTGGGATTGGCTAACTTCACTTAGCATTATTTTCTCCAACTCCATCCATTTACCTGCAAATGCCATGATTTTATTCTCTTTTAGTGCTGAGTGATGTTCCATTGTGTATATATACCAAAGTTTCCCTATCCATTCATCTATTGATGGGCATCGGGTTGTTTCCACAATCTAGCTATTGTGAATTGTGCTGCTATGAACATTGATGTGGCTGTGTCCCTGTAGTATGCTATTTTTAAGTCCTTTGGGTATAGACCAAGGAGTGGGATAGCTGGGTCAAATGGTGATTCCATTCCAAGTTTTCCTAGGAATCTCCATACTGCTTTCCAAATTGGCTGCACCAATTTGCAGCCCCACCAGCAATGTAAGAGTGTGCCCTTTTCCCCACATCCTCACCAGCATTTATTGTTGTTTGTGTTTTTGATAGCTGCCTGGCGTGAGATAAAATCTTAGAGTAGTTTTGATTTGCATTTTCTCTAATTGCTAGAGATGTTGAACACTTTTTCACATATTTGTTGATTGTATATCTTCTTCTGAAAAATGCCTGTAGTTCCTTAGCCCATTTATTGATTGGGTTGTTTGTATTTTTGGTGTAAAGGTTTTTGAGAGCTTGACTTGGATGTGCTCTTTATATGTAATATGAAAGGAATTGCACTCTAAAAACATGTATAACAAATTAAATTAAATAAACAAATAAATAAATTAATTAATTAAAAAAAAAAAGAAATGCAACTTACTGAACTATGGTACCATGATAACACTTTAACCCCAAACTATTTAACTCTTTTCCCCTCTGCTCTAACAGAAACCTCATGGTCAAGTTGTTGTGGTGGTTTTTTCCAGCAGGGGCCAGGGCAGCACTGGCCACTCAGCTCTCAAACATCTCATCATCACAATGTAAAGGGGCTGGGGTTGTGGCTCGGCGGTAGAGTGCTCACCTAGCATGTGCGCAGCCCTGGGTTCCATCCTCAGCACCACGTAAAAATAAATAAATAAAATAAAGTTATTGTGTCCAACTACAACTAAAAAATGAATATTAAAAAAGAAACACACACAATGTAGATACTATAGAGGTCAATCCTTGAGGGATATAAGATTGCCGAGGAGTATGGGGTGGAGTGTGTGGACAGGGACAGGCAGAAAGGCGGACAGGAGCAGGGGTATGAGAGTTTACATGCATAACGTGGAAATTGCAGGCTATGTTCTGAAATGGAAGTGGGGAAGGGTTTGTTAAAGAACAGAGAAAGAGCACAATCCAAAGGGAGGGTAAGAAAACTACCACAGGCAAGAAAGAGTTGGAGGTCAAGTGCTACAGAGAGCAATGTTACGTAAGCGACAATGAAGTTCACTGAATTCAGTGAACAATTAAAATGGTAAACAACAGCTAAAGTGGTGGATCAGAGGCTTGTGTCGGATTTTAAAGGCATGAACGAGGTCAAGGACGTAAGCAATGGTAAAGGCAGTCAACTCTTTTTCACAAGTTTGCTGTGTAGAAACAGGTAGAAGCAGGATGCAGGCCTGGGGCTGCAGCAGGTGCTAGGGGGCGCTGGCAGGAGGCGCCTATGCGGTGACCAGCTCGGAAGGACTAAGGGGAAGGAGCAGCTTCACTCTTTTCCCCGGGTGAACATCCATGCTGTTTCCCCCAATAGAAAGCTTTTTTACAATTGGAACTCTTGTGGGAGATGTCCTCATTCTGGGAGAACTCTTCTTGCAACTGCTTTTTTAAAGAAGTAGTATCTATGCAATGTTGTGACAACTTTCTGAATAAATGTCACATTTTGAACCTTCATAGCCAGGGTTCATATTTCAGCAGTCTTCCCAGTGTCAGGATATTTCATTTTAGTAAGTTCTGCCTGGTGGTGAATGGAGTGATAAATGTCAGTTTCTTAACTGTTTTAAATGGGATCTTCCCATGTGTGTGTTGTATTGAGATGATAGCTCAGTCATTAACTAGGGCTTATCAAGAAACTACTGGATAATTTTGAGTGGCAGCAGAGGGTTTTACAAATGGAACATAAAATCAAGAGTCTTTTCTCAATCTTTGTTTTTCTCAACAGCTCTGCGTTACCTGACACTCATAACACCTCTCTTCCTCTTGCCTCCTCTTCTCCCAGGAGTTTCACCTTCACCCTGTGCTGACCTTCTAAGGTTCCTTTCTCGTCTACATGCTCATTCCCCCTTCTTCTCCCCTCCTTTGGGTGTGTGCCAACTTTCACCAGATTTCCTCTTTTCTCAAGAAGTATTTTCCCTCAATATCTCACCCAGGCTCGTATTCATTGCACTTAAATGATTTGCACTGCTTCTGTGTTAGCGCATCCATTTTTTTTGGTTCAGCTTCCCAAATTTTATTGTCAAGTCCACCGCCACTTCATCATGTATGTGTGTAAAATCAAATGTGTGGATCATTCCAGGCATGGTGGCACATACCTGTGATCCCATAGACAAAGGAGGCTGATGCAGTAGGATGGCAAGTTCAAGGCCAGCCTGGAAATTTAGAAAAACCCTGCCTCAAAATGAAAATACAGATTTCCCAGCACCATTTGTTGAAGAGGCTATCTTTTCTCCAAAGTACATTTTTGGTGCCTTTGTCTAATATAAGATAACTGAAATTATATGTGTTAGTCTCTGTGTCCTCTATTCTGTACCATTGGTCTACTGGCCTATTTTGGTGCCAATAGCATGCTGTTTTTGTTACTATTGCTCTGTAGGATAATTTAAGGTCTGGTATAGTGATGCCACCTGCTTCACTCCTCTTACTAAGGATTGCTTTAGCTATTCTGGGTCTCTTATTTTTCCAGATGAATTTCATGACTGCTTTTTCTATTTCTATGAGGAATGTCATTGGGATTTTGATTGGCATTGCATTAAATCTGTATAGTGCTTTTGGCAGTATGGTCATTTTGACAATATTAGTTCTGCCTATCCAAGAACAGGGCAGATCTTTCCATCTTCTAAGGTCTTCCATAATTTCTTTCTTTAGTGTTCTGTAGTTTTCATTATAGAGGTCTTTCATGTCTTTGGTTAAGTTGATTCCCAAGTTTTTTTTTTTTTTTTTTTTGATGCTATTGTAAATGGGGTAGTTTTCCTCATTTCCCTTTCAGAGGATTTGTCACTGATATGTAGAAATGCCTTAGATATATGGGTGTTAATTTTGTATCCTGCTACTTTGCTGAATTCATTTATGAGTTCTGGAAGTTTTCTGGTGGAATTTTTTGGGTCTTCTAGGTATAAAATCATATCATCAGCAAATAATGATAATTTGAGTTCTACTTTACCTATCTGTATCCCTTTAATTTCTTTCATCTGTCTTATTGCTCTGGCCAGCATTTCAATTACTATATTGAATACAAGTGGTGAAAGAGGGCATCCCTGTTTTGTTCCAGTTTTTAGAGGGAATGCTTTCAATTCTTCTCCATTTAGAATAATGTTGGCCTGGGGATTAGCATATAAAGCTTTTACAATGTTGAGATATGTTCCTGTTATCTGTTGCCACCTGTGGCTGAAGCTTGCATCAACGACGCCGCGGGAGAAAATTCGGAGGCAGGATGGAAATGAAAAAGTTCTTTTATTCTTCTCTCTCCGGCTCCAACAACCTCTCCAACTCCAACTCCAACTAACACCTCTAACTAACCCTCACCCGGTTAAATACTTTTTGCCTTAACAAGGACACGTGCTAACAGCTCAAGCTTACAGGTGAGTCACGCAGTGTTCACGGGCATAAAAAGATTCAGGTGAAAATACTTGAACACTTTAATGGCTCTCAGCTAGCTGCGATCTTAGCTATCTCCTCAATTAGGGCTCTTACAGTTATCCATAGTTTTTCTAGTGTTTTAAGCATGAAGGCGTGCTGTATTTTGTCAAATGCTTTTTCTGCATCTATTGAGATAATCATATGGTTCTTATCTTTGAGTCTATTGACATGATGAATTACATTTATTGTTTTCCATATGTTGAACCATCCTTGCATCCCTGGAATGAACCCCACTTGATCGTGGTGTATTATATTTTTGATATGTTTTTGTATCCATTTTGCTAGAAATTATTGAGAATTTTTGCGTCTATGTTGATTAAAGATATGGGCCTGAAGTTTTCCTTTTTGGATGCAATTAAACCTCTATCTCTCACCATGCACAAAATTCAACTCAAAGTGGATCAAGGATCTAGGAATTAGACCAGAGACACTACACCTAATAGAAGACAAAGTAAGCTCTAATCTCCAACATGTTGGATTAGGCCCCAAGTTTCTTAATAAGAATCCTGTAGCACAAGAATTAATACCAATAATCAATAAATGGGATAGACTCAAATTACAAAGCTTCTTGTCAGCAAAAGAAACAATCAATCAGTGAGGTGAACAGAAAGCCTACTAATTGGGAACAAATTTTTACCACATACACGTCAGATAGAGCACTAATCTCTAGAATATATAAAGAACTCAAAAATCTTAACACCAAAAAAACAAATAACTCAATCAATAAATGGGCCAAGGAAATGAACAGACGCTTCTCAGAAGAAGATATACAATCAATCAACAAATAAATGAAAAAATGCTCAACCTTTATGGCAATTAGAGAAATGCAAATTAAAACCACTCTAAGATTTCATCTCACACCAGTCAGAATGGCAGCTATTAAGAACACAAACAACAATAAATGTTGGCGAGACTGTGGAGAAAAAGGCATGCTCATACATTGTTGGTGGGACTGCAAAATGGTGCAGCCAATATGGAAAGCAGTATGGAGATACCTTGGAAAACTTGGAATGGAACCACCTTATGACCCAGCTATCCCACTCCTTGGTCTTTACCCAAAAGACTTGAAAACAGCATACTACAGGCACACAGCCACATCAATGTTTATATCAGCACAATTCACAATAGCTAAACTGTGGAACCAACCCAGATGCCCTTCAGTAGATGAATGGATAAAGAAAATGTGGTATATACACACAATGGAATAGTACTCAGCAATAAGAGAGAATAAAATCATGGCATTCGCAGGTAAATGGATGGAGTTAGAGAATATAATGCTAAGTGAAGTTAGCCAATGCCAAAAAGCCAAATGCCAAATGTTTTCTCTGATGTAAGGAGGCCAATTCACAGTCGGGTTGGGATGGGGAGCATAGGAGGATTAGAGGAACCCTAGAATGGCCAACGGGGAGGGAGGGAAATGGAGGGGGCAAAAGGGTGAAGAAAAAAAAAAAAGATGGTAGAATGAGATGGATATCATTACCCTAAGTGCATGTATGAAGTCATGAATGGTGTGAATATACTTTGCATACACCCAGAGATATGTAAAAATGTGCTCTATATGTGTAATATGAAATGTAATGCATTCTGCTGTCATTTATAACAACATAGAATAAAAAATAAATTAAAAAAAGAATTATAAAAAAATGAAAATACAGAAAAGGGTTGAGGGTATAGCTCAGTAGTAGAGTGCCCCTAGGTTCAATCCCCAGCACTAAAGAAAACAAAAAAGAATGAAAGAAAGGAAGGAAGAAAAAAAATAGGATGGGCATACTTACAATTTATGAAAAAAAACATAAATGATATTTAAGAAATAAAAATCATCAATATTCTTGCTCATCATTAATAAAATGCTCAATTTAAGAAAAAATATATACTCCCATCAAATTAAGTAAACCTGAATTAATAATACAATGCTCAATGTGATCAAATGTACAAAGGGACACTTTTCTTTAATATAAAATGTAGAACTAGTATAACTTTTTCTAAAGAACTTTTTCTAAGGCTTATTTCAAAAAGCCTTAAATTCTTTACAATGTTGACTCCATTTTTTCTATTTCTAGGTTTCTACCTTAAAGTCTAGAATAGTGAATATGTACCAAAGACTTAGGTAGACTTGCTCCTGCCTCAGTAACATTGCCGTCAGCGTGAGCCATCCTTCCAAAATGACCTTCAGCCTGAGCCCCCTGTGAATGCTAAGAGGCCCGGCCCCGCTTGCCTGCATCAATGTGGCAACTGCGTTACCCATGTAAGACTCACGTGTACCAACATTACAGTATCCTTGCTTTGGCCCGGCAATTCCACAAGAGGCATACACCTGGAGTTCCCAAAGAGAGGTATGACAACCTTTTCAAAACCCCTGAATTGGTTTGGGGGTATAGCTCAGAGGTAGAGTGTGTGCTCAGCATATAGGAGGTCGTGTGCTCAAACCACAGCACCAACCAAAGCAAAGCACATCGCATTAGCTTGTGAAGACTTGGGTGGGGGCTTTCTCTTCATTCCGGCCCACCAGGTAGCTGACCTGGGACCAAGTTGCTACAAGAGTTTAATCAACAAAAGGAAAAAAAAAAAAAAAAAAACCAGCTTGTTTAGATATAAGGAAAAGAAAGCACATACAAAGGTTTAATTATTCCAGATTATTTTCCTGTGGGGCCATAATGTCTAACTTCTGGGCCCCCTGCCACTTCATCCAGTCCCTCCATGCTGTCTCCAGTCCCTCGGAAGGCATCTTGCTGCACACACCCCCACACAATATAAAGCTCTAAAAGCTCTACTTTGGGACCAAAGTAGCATTTTTCTTATTAAAAGCACTTTAAGAGGGAAAAAAAAAAAGGACCAACTGATTTTATTGCATGACCAGGCAGAGCCACGATTCATCCCTGAACACATTCATTCCTTAATTTGTTGACCAGCAATTTCTACAAATAATGAGTTAGTTGTGCTTGAAGCTGAACCTTCAAAACAAGACCCAGTCTCTTGAGATTCTCGCGGTCTTCTCTGTGGCCTGTCTGCTCCTCGGGTCTGACAGCTGCTGCCGAGGCAGAGGCGGCTGCACGTGGCCGTGAAGTCCACCCGACAGGCCCGTGCTGGGCACGTTCTCGCTTCCTCTCCAAATTCTCAAAATACCACTGGGCTTTCATCCCTGGCTCATGGTGCTGCTTGCCTCTGGAGAGCGTGAGATCCTGTTGGCAAAGAGCACACTGGTGATGCCCCTGGTAGCAGTTGACAGTGCTTTTACAGGACAGGCGCCTGTGATTTTCTGTTGTGTCGCAGGGGACTGTCTGCCATTAGTCAAAAGAGTACTTGAACGGCCTACTGGGGAACTGCTTTTCCCTTGGCAAGACTAGATAGATACGTGGGAAAGAGCAGATGAGTCATGGGCCACTTGAATTTAGCCATGAGCACAAGTGTCCTAAGACTGCACATGGGGACTTTGTGTCCATCAGCAAGTTGAATAAGTCTGTCATTGGGCGAATCCTGAGTAAAAGTGACAGAAAAGAGAGGCGGGTGGAATTCACTTGACAATCCTCCTTCTGATCTGTTGGGATAGATTTTTTTATTTCTTCCAGGGTTGGAGTGGAATGGTGGGGGTGGCAGATGATAAAACTTCCGGCTAGAAAGAATTTAAGCATTTTGTCCTAGAAAAAGTCAGCTCCCAGAATGAGAAAGGAACCAACAGGTGATGTAATAAATAATGAAGAGCTAATGTAACCACGGAACTCCCTTGCCTGTGTTTTCCTAACCATCTTGTTCCTTTAGAACTTGCAGGCCATCACAGACAGTGGTGCAGACCAGTTACTTCAGGACCATTTCTTTTCCGTATACAAAGGTACATTGTGCAGGGGGAAATAGCAGGGCCTCTCTAACCTGAGTGTTCCACAAACCCTCCTAAAGGTGCTGCTATACAGCAATGTCCACTTCCCCAGGTCAACCCGGCTGCTTCATCTCAGCCCTGCAGTGTCCTCTCAGCTGCACATCCTCATCAAACCTCCATAGCCACCTTCTTCAAGGTCTGACAGGAACCCTGGGCCTCCTGGTCTTTCTCTTCTCTTCTCTTCTATTCCATTCTATTCTATTCTCTATTCTACTTTTGGTACTGGGCATTGAACCCAGGGAAATTCCACCACTGAAATACATCACCAGTCTTTTTTATTTCATATGTTTATTTTAAGACAGGATTTCAACAAGTTATGGAGGCTGACCTGGAACTTGCGATCCTCTAGCCTCAGCCTCCAAGTTGCTGGTATTATAGGAGTGCACCACCACACGGGGCCCCTTGTCCCATTTATCACTTTCTTTTATCACAACAACACGCCCATCTTTGAAATGACCTTATTTGCGGCCCTGATTTCATCCTGCCTCTCTCCCAGGGAGTGAAAACACCCAGAAAGCAAGGCCTGGTCTCTCCTGCCCTTGCTGGGTCATCTCTGCCCGACCATGGCAGACAGTTCGAGATACGCTGAATTCACAGAATGAAGCCTTTACTTATCAGGTACCAACGCCCCCCAGGGGGAAGTAACACATAACTTGGGCTCTCACAGAGCCAGGGTGATTGTGTTGACAGGAAAAGTCTTCCTGTCACCCAGCTGTTCACTCAAATGTGACAGGGAGCACACTGCTGTCACTTCCTATTCACACCAGCCTGAGCCCAGAAAAGCCACCAGCTGTGGGGTGTCAGGGCTGTGGCTGTGCCCAGAAAACACGATCCCCGCCGCAGAGCCTTTCATTTGCTGTCACCGGTGGCTGCTTGACACTCCACTTCCCTGTGACTCACTCTTCCAGGCTGGTCACTGGTGACCAGAGTCCGCTCGATAGTTGCCTATGAGGGCCATTTGTATTTATTCTATGGCATGAGCACCCAACTTTGAGATGCCCACATGTATTTAGAATTTTCTCAAAATAAATAAATTTTGTCATCAATAAAATAGAGACATATATGGAACATAAAATATTTCACACGCCCTTTTTGGAATTGCTAAGGTTCCAAATTCATGCAAATGGAAAAGGAAACCCCTTCTCCCCAATACCTGGCTCAGCTCCGTCAGCCGCAGCTCCTTGCAATGGGGGCTTATTGCAGTTTTGTTTTTGCTGAGCCCTGACTGTGATCATGATTTATTCGCCTAAAGGGGATAAATGTTTAAGATGCTTTTTCATATGAAAAATTCCTCCCTCTGCATGATTGAAACTAAAATTTGAAATGAAATCTGAGGTCAATAGTAAGACTAATGAGAGCTGTAAAATTTCCAGCAAATCTTTCATGCTAGGCATTTACGAATGTATCTTTCCTCCTTACAAAAACCATGTCAAGTAGAAACAATTTCCATTTTACATGTGAAAAAGCAGGGCATGTGGTTTTATTGTGCAGGGGAATTTCTTCTAAACTGTTTTGATTATATGTGATTTCTCAAAATAAATATGAAATTAGGGTTGTGCGTTTTCTCTTGCTTTTGAAGGGAATGAGAAGATAAGTCACATGGAGAATTTGCCTTTGAAACAGGAAAGGCAGACAGTGGGGGTGGTAATTGCTGTGTGAATATCTACACATGGTGGGTGCTTAGAAAATAACCAGTTCTGCTTCCTCTTATGACATGTTCTGCGTCAGAAGAAAAGAGGGTTTATGTGAAATGAACAGAAAATGAGGTCTTTACTTAGGCACTATGTGCCTAGTCCTTGAAATCTCTCAAGTGGTATACATTTCAGATAATGTTCTATCCTGTAACAAAAAAATAAATTTGAATTTAGAATCCACCTAAAATTAATAGAATAAGTGTCATTGGTTATTTTGACATAGTTCATTTACTTGGAATCTTCTAAGATGGAGAAAATGATTTTTGTTTTTAAACAATGGGCATTGAATTTTAATAATAAATAACCTGTAACTATACAAATCTATTTATCTTTCATTATTTCCACTTTAAAATATTTTGCAGATATGTGGATTTTATACTCCTTTATACCTTCTCTTTTGCTTTCTTTTACTTTTCCATTGGTATACATGCAGACAAATACAGATGATCCCTATGATATGACAGGATCTACTATGGTTTGAGATATTGTTTCTTCTGATAATTTGTGACAGTCATTTCCAACAAAGCTTTTCCATCAAAACCTAGTTGAACTTTTAAGAGACAAATGTCTTTGTCTGTCTTAAGTTTAGAAAAAATTTGTTCTCTGCTCCCTTTACACTTCTTAATTTTAAAATAATGAAGGTTGATCATTTTTAAAAATGCCTGCCATATATTCTCTTATAAAAGATCAGTATAAAATCAGTTGACTAAGGAAATAAGATGGAAGACAATAAGGAAAAGAAAGCCAGAGCTCTGGTGGAATGGATGTGCGGCCTGGCCTGGAACCTGGGGCAGGACCTCCTCACCAAGCTGCCTTCTCCCCAGCAACTTGCAACTCGGCGTATGTTCATTTGCTTATTAGCTGGGTGACCCACACTGTAACTTCTAGAATGCTAGAAAATAACAAAACACCAATTTAAATAAAATCGCTTCATGCCGCATTCAGCATCTCAAACAAGGAAAACATTTTAGCTGCCAAGAAAGTTGCTGAATTAATCCCTGGTGACCCAACTCAGGGTCCTTGTGTTAGAAACACTGGGCGTGATGAAGCAGTATGAGCGTGCGGATGCTGACCGCAGTTTGAGATTAGGATGAATGCTCCTTGAGTCCAAACTCAAGTAGCACCTGGTTCATGTAACAGGAAATGAGCTCATTAACTCCTCTGGCAACTTTCTGAGTGGACACTCGCTTAAGGAAAGCATGGTGAGTGAAAGGCATGGCGCAAGTCAGCTAAGAGGCAGTGCGAGTCCTCAGCACCCGGGGCACAGGGGCAAATGTGAGCCTGGAGACACAGTAAACGGCCCCAGGCATCTCAGGCCAACAGGATGGGGGAAGAGCCCATCACCCAGAAAACTACTGATGCAGGGCCACGTCTCCAGTTCTACCCGCCACAAAAGCAAACATGTGGCTAAGAGAAATGTTGAAGAGGAGGGGCTGTTCTGAGCCACTTCCCTGTCATTCCCGTATCCTAGAGCAAGTGTGAAAATGTTCAGGAATAAGCCTTAAAATCCGGTTAGAGAATAACGAAGAGTATTACCTTGTAGAAATGTGTTCTGGCCACAGGGGGCCACTGTGGTTGCAATTATATCTCTGATATCCGCCTGCCATGCAAAATAGGTAAGACCAATTTTTAATATTAATATTTTGTTCTATTGTCCCTTCTCTGGTTTCCTCAAGCATTTGTTTACACCGCTTGTGTAACATATCTCATGTCATGCTTCAAGATGTCTATCTTATACATCTAACCCCTCGTGCCTGGCCTTCCACGCGCCCTTCTCCTCCCCAGCAAGGAGAGGCATTATGTGTGCTGAGTCAGCGCGAAAGGGAGTAACCGTGGACAGAAACCAATGAATGAACGAATGAATGAATGACGGGGAGATGGCAAATTTTTAAAATGAATTTCAGTTATATTACGGTTTGACTAATTATTGAGATCTTATCCAATTGATCTGAATCTACTCTATCATATATATCACATAGATTCTTTGACATAGTACATACAGAATCAATGACATTTAATTAAAGTAAATCATATCTTTGACCATAATAGCAAGTATTATAGATTGAAAATGAAATCAGAAATGTTAAAGCCTCAACTATAAAAATCACAAAAAGGTCATTCTATTTATGTTAATCCCTGATTGTGGATACAGTACAAATACCTCCTTCTTGCAGTGTTCTTCAGATTATTAAATTGTTTATTAGTTTGAAAATTATTTTAGTTCACAGCATACTTCAAAATGAAGTTGTATATCACAGTAAAACAAATTTTCTGAAACCAGGATTTTGTGAGTTATTTAGTTTATTTCCAAACTAATGACTGTTTAATATTTTAATTTTAATTTTCTTCTTGCAGTCTAAATCTCTTATTTTAATCTCAAGATTTTTTTAACAATAGACTCAATAATTGGTTTCTTAGATGTTGTATTTCTTAACCTATCACTTTATAAGAAATGGCAAATGGGGGGGGATAGTTCAAGTACATTTAGAAAATATAATTTGCAGCTTAAATCAATTTAACTAAAATATTTACCTATATAAGTTTAGATTATTTAAAAGTTCTATGAAAGCTGATTTCATAAAACAAAGGATAAAGGGACAGGCAAGATTTTTATCTTTAAGCATCAATGGTTCTGTGTGCTTTTCATTTGTTTATTATCATGGAAAAATTGCAAATCACTTCATTTGTATATCCAGGAAAATATGTTTCTACCCCCAATTCCTTTCTTCCTCTGTGAGTTCTCCACTGCACCAGTCAAGGGACACACAGTCAGGAACTGATGCTGTTTGGAACTAGCTACTTGCCTGTTATTGCTGGGTTTTTGTATTTGACCACATGAAATAATTCTCAGATGTGCCAAGGTAGCTATGTGTTGGGACAATGTTAAGTACAACAGGTCTGTGATCCTAGGGACAGTCCCAGCACAGTGGAGGGAAAAATCACATGTAGACAGGCAGCCAAATGTGCTAAAGCAATGTAAAAGGTATGTCCCTAATGTTCCAACAGCAAGATGATAAAGGAATTAAACTAGCCTACTTCATAAAATTTGAGTAAGACATTAAAAAATGGCTGATTTATATGGATAGAAAGATTCTAAGAGAGGGAAAGCAATTATGAAATGTCAGTAACAAAAGTGACAAGTTATTGATTTTTAAATACTTAACACATGCCAGCCTTTATACTGTAACTCAAAATTATTCAATACTCACAAGGACTAAAACTACTTTCCTGTTTAACAAATGAGGAAATCGAGTATAGGAACATTGAGTTGTTCAAACCAGGCTGCATGTGTTTATGTGTTCATTTGTCCATTCATTGACTCAAGTCGTAGGCGAGCACCACACCAGGTGCTGGGGGGTGTGCACTTGCCCTCAGGGAGCTTCCAGCCTTGGAGCAAGAGGCTGTAGAACAGTGGATCCTGGGAGCTCTTCCTGCTCTTCAGATCTAAGTGACACACTCCCGCCGTGCAGAGAGGGTCTGAAGAACATCTGTGGGCCAGAGGAAGGAGGACCTAAAGAGAATAGGGACAGCTGCATTCGCTTCTGTCCCACTGAGGAGCTCGGACTTCTCTTGTGATCAGATCCAGCGTGCTTACAGCAGGTGTGTGGCATAGTCTGGTGGCATCCAGGGAGAGGGTAAGGGAACAGTGGGCTGGTGGGGAGATGGGAGATGAAGGTCTAAAAGCAGAAAGTGAAGATAGGATGAGACCACACCTCGTGTATAAAGCATAGCTCTACCAGTCAGGGTAGTTCCAGATATTTAAGGTGTTCTGTGTTTGGAACAAAAGCTTTCTTCATTGATGTTTGGACTCCAACTTTTTAAAAAGTACTTTATAAAGTCACTAACTTTTTCCAGAGATAAATTTGTGTACTGAAAACAAACAAGACAAAACATTTCCTTCTGAAGGAGCAGAGACCTGACTTAAAGTTCCTACTGTCTGTCGTCTATCATTTGTCTGAATGACTTAGAGCTAATTACCCTTCAGAGCTTCACTGATTGATTAATTGCATGCAGCTTACATATCTAAATATTGGAAATGCTGAACAGAATGAGCCCTAAATTATTTTAATTTTCTCATAATTTTACCATTTTAATTTTTCAACAGACCACTTAGTAACTCTTGATCACCTTCAAGTATTAATTAAAATGGTCTCTAAATTAGGAATGGATGGAGATGATAGGCTGGTGGGAAAGAAGCAAATTAGGTAAACTGGAGTTCAATCTCATTTTAGTTCAGAAAGGAGTATTTTAGCACTGTAAAAAATCATCTGTTGACAGTATCTCCTTAAAATATGATGTAAGTACTTGTGAGCCACTGATTCAAACTGCCTCCCTAGCATCTCGTGAAATGCTTCACTGTGTCCAAGTTGCAAGTGTGTTTCCTGAAAGAATTTCAGAGGAATATTTGCAGCTCTGTGGTTTTTGAGGTATTTTGAGGAGATTTGGTATGAAGGTTGAATTTTAGCCAGTGAAGGGTCTGAGATTCAGATTTGTGGAAGGCTTTGGGACATACCACTGTCATTTTGCATAATTTCTTCAGTGATATAAATGGGTAAAGGATGGAGAGTTAGCCTTTTTCATGTTTTCCAAGTACACAATTCCAAAATGTGCTTTCTGGATTTGAAATAGATTTTTTAAGAGAATAATTATACTAGTTCAGATTAATAGAAATAAAAATGATTCTTTAAAAAATGTTCTACTAGCCTTCCTTATTTAATGCCTGTACAATATCCATTTCATCTGGTTGCAATATTTTAATCTATAACCCCAGAAAAGTTCATTGGCATCACATCATTTGAACCAATGATAGTGATCAAAACTTTAAGAAATTACTTTCTAGTTGTGCTTTTGCTTTTTTTCCAAAACTCAACAGCTATAAGTAATGCCAGAGTGGATCAATTCCAATAAGGAGGCAGGTGAGGCCACTGTAGAATTTTCCAGTTGTACAAAATAGGAATGCCCATTTTTCTAAAAAAAAAAAAAAAAATATATTTTTTTTTTAAATAAAAAACTGAGCAGTTCCTTCACTACAGTTTTGAAAGCGTATAATCTCCTTGTTGGTATGTTCATGTCTCAGATTCTCCACAGAGAAGCACAGGCTATTGACTTTCTCCCAGAGAGTAACAAGTATGCTATTATTAGGTAGGCAATGACTTTTCTTAGTTACTCTAAGGACTTTAGTTTTAAGGCAGAAACAGCTTAATAAGCACTCTCACAATTTTGTGCTTGAGAATTCAGTGAGGACTCCTCACACAGCATGCATGTGGCTCGTATTAATTTCAGCATATGAATGTGTTCATGGTTATGTTTGAATAAGTTGGAAGAAACAATTGTCGTCCTTCAGGTCTAGGGGGAGAAAAATGGCAAAATAATTCAAGAGGTGTTTCAATAATTGCTTATGGGGAATGGGAGTGCGTTGAAAGAAGCCCCTGAGCTGCCTGTTGCTGACACGGGGTCAATGTGGAATGTCCCCCAAGAGTCATGTAACTGTTTGGGTGTCACTTTTCTGACCTAAACACTAAAATTGAGTGTGTGTGTGTGTGTGTGTGTGTGTGTGTGTTGGGGGAGTAGGTTTTCACCAAACCTATCATAACCAAGTTGAGTGTTTATTTTAACCAGCTGCTCTGCTAGGGAAATGGAGGTTACAATTCCCCTCACTTCAGAGTTAACTTCAGTGTTAGCAGGAGAGGAAAGCAAGAAACAGGCTATTGGGAGACTGTTACAATGCAACTAAGGCAGGACTCCTGCAGTGTTTCCCTTGCTTCTTCATGCAAGGAGCCTTTCTGGGGTGCACTGAAGCCCCCTCCCTCTTCATCTTGCAGTTTCCTAGCTAGAAGCCACATGATAATTTATCCCGTGGTGCAAAAAGTGATAACCGAGCTGGAATATAGTTCTCTAGAGGATTGGCAACTTTATCAAGTATAAAATCTTAGAGTATGAACCAGCAGTAATGAAATTCATACACTATCAGCTTCTGAGATTAGTCGGACACTTAAAATATATCTAGAATTTTGTCATATTAGACATTATTTTCCCTTTTCAAGTAATAGCAATGTAGCCACTCATTTTTATAACTTCCAGTTTGATTCTTCTGGTTAGGAGACAGGTGGATTGGTTCAAATGGATTCTCAGTATCTCTGAAATCCCTGTTAAAAATGGAGGTATGGGAAATACTAAGAGATATTTGGAGCTGTCTATTCTAAAAACTAAGGTTGATGGAAGGAAGCATTACTGAAGCAGCCTTTCCATGCTTTCTTAGTTTTTTATCTGAAGGGAAAAAATATTTAATTATCTATTCTCTAATTACCCATGATCTAAAGTGTCCACTATCTAATGGTACCTAACCAACATGTTCATAATCCTAAAGAAAATGAAGTGGAGCTGCTGGAGAAATATTGACAGGCTTTGAGAAAGTTGGGAATGCGGACTTTGCTAATATTGAGATATTTTGGGAGAGCTCTCAATTTCAGAGGCTTAAAAGTGAATTGAGTCACTACAGAGCATAAAACCAAAGTGAAAGTTTCTGCTTCCAGCCCACCCAGTACCTCTGAAAAGATTTCAGAAAGTGGCCCTTCTTTGTCCTCTGTGTGTGTCTACCATGCAGTCATTAGGGAATTGTTTGCTTACCTTTATTTTTTTGTTCAAATCTTTTTTTTTTTTTTTTTTTTAGTTGCAGGTGGACATGATACATTTATTTTTATTTATTTATTTTTTTGTGGTGCTGAGGATTGAATTTAGTGCCTCACATGTCTAGGCAAGCATTCTACCACTGAGCCACAACACCAGCCCTATCTTTTTCTCATCTTCTTTGCTTGCATTACCTTAAAAAAGATTCTCAGTGAGAATCTTCAATTTTGAGAGTTTAAGTTTCTAGCAAATGTTTTTAAATTTTGATTGTGTGTTTTTGTTCAATGTTGGCTCTGACTTTAAAAGCAAATCAAAGTATAACAATTATCTTGCACTTTGATTTCTGCTTTTGTAGTTAAAATATTTAAGCACTTATTGGTTTGTTTCGTTGTTAACAGATTGCAAAGGGCTGATTTTGTTTTGTTAAAATGGACAGCCAATGGATTATTTTTTAAATTTACTTGGCATTTTAAGGAACACTTTAAATATAGTGAATGCTTTGTCTGTGGCTGGAACAGCCTATTTTAGTAAGGCAAGTGGGGTCATTTTGTTTGGTTCACAAAGCATATTAATGAGGCCAAGGTCATGTATTCAATTCCACTTCAATTAGCTTTGTCTAGTTCCACTGCAAGGGCTGAATTTTTAAGGACAGACATCTAACCAACACATAGACCCATGCACAGGCTAGAGGAAAAAAAATAACAAGGAAATGTGGACGAGCCCTTAACGACTTCACACAAGTTAAGAAGCAACAGCAAGAGCAGCACCCTGTAAGCCAACAGGTAGGAAATGGTTGTGCAGTGAGGAATGGGCTGATTGCTAGAGCCTAGAGGATGTTTGAAGATGATCAGACTTGTTTGCAAACTGGGAATATAAGAAGGGGCGCTGCCCAGGACTCCTTGCTAGGAAGGACCGTTTGCCCTGGGTGCTGCAAACACTCCTGACACAGGGCCTTTGGAGCTCAGTCCCTTTGAGGATAGCCTCATCCAAACGGAGTCCCCTGTTCTTCTGGGGCAGCCCAAATAAAATCATTTACTCCTGCAGAGGAAGTAAGTCAAAAGGGACTTGCCGGTCAGTCCAGCTAGAAGGTCCGTTCTAGCTCCTGCGAGCCTGTGATGCCAGCTGGGGCTGGTGGGTCCTGACAGAGGCTCACTCTCTCCCTCTGCTCAGCACTGCCTCCCTCCCCTCAGTCCCCCAGGCACAGATCCCAGGGGTCCTCCTTAATAAACACCCTTGCTCCAAATTGCACACAGAGCCTACCTCTTGGGAAATCTCACTGCTGCAAACACTTTTCCAGTTTCTATTTACCATCAGGACTAGCTCTGTAATTTGCAGGTCCCAGCATCAAGTGAAAACCAGGGCACTTTCCTCAAATGTTAAGATCTTCAACGTGGTGGTGATATAGAGCCTTTATAGAGCCTTGCGTCATGTGCAGAGGTGTGCAAGTCCAGGCGGGAGTAGTGAGGCAATCGCAAGCCTGGGTAGCCAGCTCCATTGCACTAGGCAGTATCATTTTGATCAAAAACTCGGAGACTACCAAATCACATTTTGGATGTTACTGGAAGAGATACTTCAAAGGTATCCCAAAGTGCAAAGAAAGTGGCACCTTCAGAACCATGCTGAGAGGGTCCTGGCAATGAAGACTCAACCTTGAGCATTTTATAAAGCATAATGGCAAGACATAATTAGTTAATTTCTGTGCAAAATACGACAACAATAGCTAGATCGATAAATATAGGGAGCAGATCAATTTTTATCTTAAAGCTTGAATTTTAAACATTTGTAGTACAAAAAGTCAGTGAACTCTGATCTTATGAGGGGCAACATGGTGAGAATGAACATGTACAGCCTTAGTCCTGAAATATTTTTCAGGATGGGTTTCTCGCCTTCTCAATCCATTCTTTGGTCATCAGTATAGAGTCCTCAGCCTACGTATCCTCCCCCAGAGACTCAGGGGCTATTAATTTTTTTTTTTTTTTTTTTTTTTTTTTTTTGGTACCAGGGATTGAACTCAGGGGCACTCGACCACTGGGCCACATCTCCAGCCCTTTTGTGTATTTTTTTTATTAGAGACAGGGTCTCACTGAGTTGCTAAGTGCCTCGCCATTGCTGAGGCTGGCTTTGAACTCGCGATCCTCCTGCCTCAGCCTCCCAAGTGCTAGGATTACAGGCGTGCGCACCACCGGCGCCCGGCGGGGGCTATTAATTTTTAGAGAGAATTCTTAGAGTGAGTGGACAATAACTGATAATCTCAAGATACCAGCAGGTGTACAAAGCCAGGATTCACAGTTCCCTTTTTAGAATCTTGTTCGAGCTAAGTTTACTCCGATCGGGGCCTGCCAATCAGAAATATATTCTTACAAAAAAATAATAATTTCAACACCCCCTAAAATAATATTCTAAAACTCCAGTATAAGTACAAAATATTTTCTGAGAGCTTTTCTTTTAAAAAAATTCCTAGAAACACATCCATTGCATAAATTGTTCTATACATTTGCTTATGAAGAATAAATAGTCAACTAGCATCCGGATTACGTTTAGTTATCCATCCTGCTAGGTATGGTGTTTTCATTCCTATTCTTCAACATAGTTTTTTTTTTGCATGCTTTTGTGTCCACGTTTTGAAAATTCTACACTTTTATAGATGAAATACTTTACAAAGATGAGTATAAATCAAATGCATGCAATGATACAGGTGAATCTCCCAAAAAGAGCGGGGAGTGGAAAATCCAGACACCAAAGAGCACAGCCTGCCTGAGTCCATTTACATAAGGGACAGTGCAGACAAATCAAACCTGCAGGGCCAGAAGCCCCCAGGTTGAAGCTGGAGGAGGAGCCTTGGGGTTCGGAACCAAAGTTTTGACTGAGCAGAGCAAAGTTTTGACTGAGCCATCGTCCAATCTCAGGACTTCTGGTGGATCACCCAATAGAGATGCCCGTGTACTGACTAGCCTCCCCAAGGGCCATGAACCAGACTTTTTGTCTTATACAAGGAGGCCTGAGAATTTTTTTTTTTGAGTAATTCTTTATTTTATTTATTTTTATGTGATGCTGAGGATCGAACCCAGTGCCGCATGCATGCGAGAAAAGCACTCTACCAACTGAGCTATATTCCCAGCTCTCTGCAAATATTTTCCAGGTAAGTTCATGGCTCAGGGAACTCTATTCTCTGACATCACCCACATAGCTCCAAGCTAACTTCAGCTGATTCTGAAATTCAACCATCTTCAATATTATAAATAAGTTTTAAAATCTGGGCTGTGGCATTGTTGACTAATAATAATAAAAATATGCTTTCAGGAGAAGTGACAGATGGCAAGTTCTCTAGGGCAGTGTTGTTTCTTATTCTTCTTTGTAAAGCCAATGCATTATACCAGATTTTGGCCAAAAAAAAAAAAAAATCCAAAAGTAAATATTTGTGAATATGAGGGAACTCTTCAGTCATTATAGCTGACATAAATTCCGGTTTCTTTTCTCAGTAGTCTTTCCAACTGGGGACATAATGAAAACAGTTGCTTTCGTAGGACCACAAATATGGGAAGTGATGTCAGGCCAGGAGCTGAAATTAAAGGCTCAATTGGAGGTAGAAGATGTAAAAATTATCATCATCATCATCAGTAGTAGTAGTAGTAATAGTATTATTTTTATTATTTTGGTACTGGGGATTGAACCCAAGGGCACTCTTCTACTGAGCTACATCCCAGCAATTTTTATTTTTCATTTGGAGACAGGATCTTGCTAAGTTCCTGAGGCTGGTCTAGAACTTGAGATCCTCCTGCCTCAGCCTCCTAGTGGCTGGGATTACAGGTGTTGCGCTGCCCTCAGCTTAAAGATATGAAATTGAACTGCACTATCTTTACAGAAGAGCCCTTATCCTCACACACTCCCAAAGAATTGAAAACATCTTCAGCAGTTGTTGTAAGAGAAAAAGAGTTAATACACATTTATTGCACCATTGTCAGACTTATGAATCACTTCTTCATTAAAGAAATTTTTTTTTTCTTTCAATTGTGTGTACTAATCACTGTGTGCGCACAGCTCTTACAGAAGTGAGCAGAAAACCACTCTTGTCCATGCAGTTCTAGAAGTTCAAGTTTAGGGACAATGATGAAATGTTTACAGTCACACACACAAAATAAACCAAGGGTGACAGGTACTGAGAAGGAAGAGAATGTGAATCTCTGACTATATTGTGACATCTGATCTAATCCTGGGGATAAGAAAAGGTTCCACTGAGAAAATATACAGGTGACGCTGAGCCATGAGTCCCACTCAAAATCAGGAAGGTTGTGAGGAGTATTCAAGACAGAGAGCTTGTGCAAAGGCCCTGTGGGAGGAAGAATGCCATTCATTCAAGGAACAGAGAGGCTTCCTGTGGGTGCAAGCCAGGCTGCACAGCTGGGCAGAAAGACTGAGGGCTCCATCTGACACCCTGTAGGACACAGGAGTCTCAGTGTTTGTTCTGAGAGAAGTGCGAAAGTTTTCAGAGTTTTGTTCTTGAAAGTATGTTCCGGCATCTCATAAGAAGCAGATTGTAACTGATAAAGAGAAGATTTGGGAAATGAGAGAATTGTCAAAGTGAGTGATTTCTAGATATATTTATGGCTAAAATAAGTAAAGTTTCATGATGTATTTTTTAAAAATTAGATATAGAAATTGAAAGAGGGAAAAGTGGTAATGAGAACTTTGGGGTTTCTGTCAAAGGCAACTCTTTGCTCCTGATGCAATTTTTAAACAGAAAGGAAATAGAGGAAATTAAGGAATTTAAAATTAATGAGGGAGTCTTGTTTTGGTTTTTATCAGGCTGATGGTGATTTGCTTTGGAGGCATTCAAACAGAGTTGATGCGAAATCACCAGTCACATAAGCTACTAGGGCAGATCCACATACTTGGTTCACTGTAATGAATGTTTCATTTTCCAACATATAATGGGGGCATATTTGTGGAAGAACTGATCTAACCAGAGGATACTAACTTTTAAAATATTATGAAATGATTCCAGATTGCAAAAGGAGAGAATAGTATGATGCATTTCCAATTACCTATCGCCCAGATACAACCATTTTCTAGATTTTGCTAAATTTGCTTCATCTTGCATACTTTTTATTTTTACATTTTTCTTTGCTGAGTCATTCTGAATGCCATTTCCATATTTTATAACACATCTTTAGACGAATGCCACTGTCACCTCTAAGGCAAACGCCACACCTAATGCAATAAACCACGACGGAGGTGTCACTCCATCTATTCATGACAATTCCACAGCACACTGAATACCAAATTCACAATAAATTTTCAGTTAAAAAAAAAGTCATTTTAGGATGGGTTTATTTGAATTAAGATCCAAAGAGTAAGGACCTTGACTTGTCTTTTTAAGGTGTCTCTACAGTGTAATTAGTTCCCCAGCTCACCCTGGCGCCTGCACTGCTGTTGACTGATGCTGTCCCGGCGCTGGGGCGCTGCAGGACCAGGACTGCCCTGGAAACGCGCCCACATCGTGGCCTGTCCGCCTGAGTCTGGGCTGGTTGGCTTGCACTGCTCTCTGCTTTACTCACGGGTTAAAGTTAGCTCGTGAGGCTTTGTAGGAACGCTTCGTGGGCGGGCGATGTGCTTCCTTCTGAATGTCCTCTGAGCGCCAGCAGTGGCCTACTTCTAGTGATGCTGGGATTGTTCTGGGGTCGAGGTGGAGACAGCAGGTCCCTGTCCCACAAAACCCCAATTCAGACCTTTTATTTGTTTAGAATAAATTTTACCAAAGTTGCAAAATGACCATTCTCCCTCCTTCCCTGTCATAGCCAGAACTCTTTTGTAAATAACTTTCTAAAATGAAGGGAATCTATTTGCTATCGTAATGTACAGTATTTACAGAAGAAGCTTATGTGTTTCTTTATCTCTTTGCAGAGGAATGGGTGATATGCTTATTGTACCCAAGGTTGCCCCCACGTGCTGTCCTCAGTGTGCTTCTGCATGTCTCTCCCCTCTGTCTCATGGGAACACCACGGAGTCTGAATACAGATCATAAGCTTTGGGGAGTTACCTTTTCCCCCTTTATGAGCCAATTCCTGCAACCCCTGCTATCAGTTAGCATCCACAGCCGCTGGCCTCATCACTTGTTGGTGGAGAGCTGCCTGCTCTTGTGCCCACAGGTGCCTATGGTGATGGGCACGTGTCCTGCAGCAGGCTGGAGAACATCCCCGTCTCTGGGGATCCCTGGTCTCTTCGTGGAGATTGGTATTTACAGCCAGAGATGAAAGTTATAAGATTTAAAAAGTTTGTCTTTTTTTTAAATAGCCAAATTGGTGCAAAACTATGAATTTACATAGATATACATAAAATAATTAAGAAAATAATTTCATTAAAAAATAATAATAGTTACCCCCAAATCACTGAAAAATGACAGAAAGAGAGAAGTGTTTAGGAGCAGGAATGCAGCGTTTTTTTCTTGGCTGCAAAGAGGCCAATCAAGTATCTGTCATCATGGTCCAAGTGCTGTGCATTAGAGGTGCAAGTCCAAGACGGCTGGGGGGACATGATTCAGGAAGAGGCAGGGTCCTGATCTGGAGAGAAGGACAGTTCTGGCTGCTACTCGCTGGGAGCCTCCCTCCCAGCCCAGTGACCCTCAGAGCTAACTAGGGAGGTGTTGCCGCCTGAAGCACTTGGAGGAACGGAGCCGCGGGAAAAACTTCAGAAGCAAACTGGAGACAAACAGCTTTTTATTCTGATAACTTTTCTCTCAGGTTCTAACAACGACTAACTCACGCCAAAACACACCCTAAAAATGGCGCTGACCCGATCAGCAATTTCGGCCAAGTCACTCGAGATCCCGCAACAAATCCCGTGAGACTACGGGTGGCGACAATGGCCAAATCTCCACGGCTCATAGTCAAACGCAATTCAAGTCAATCCCCAAACAGGGCTCCTGCAGGGAGGGGCAGGTGCTAAGCACAGGAGGTGATGAGGGGCCCCTGAACATTGCTTTTCAGACTCTGTATCTGCTTGTGATTCCCTCTGACAGGCAGACTCCTGGCTGCTATTTTCCAGCAGATTTTGAGGTAATCTCTTTAGATGAATTAGAAAATGTGCTTTTAAAATCATCCCCATATCCTTAAGAAAGGGTATAAAAACTCTTCTGGTAATCAATAGGACTTCACCAGAGTTGCCAGAGCACCTCCACTTTCTTGTGATAACTCTTAAGCTGGAAAAAAAAAAATTTTTTTTTAATTAAAAAAAAAAACATTTTTCTAAAGCTGCTTCCAATTTCCATTTGGCCCCTACACCAGCATAACAGGATTTAATACCACCTTCTTTTGGTTTTTGACAACCTATTATTAAAGTTTTCATTTACCCAGGCTTAAATAGTGTGCAATGTAAAAATTATATTTTATATATAGAGAGAGATAGATGCTTTTTTGTCTATATGATTCTCTCTCTATACATGTGTATATATATATTTATATATATTATATTCATATATATTAATGTTAATATTTATGGTTCTGCTTGTCTTTGCACATTTGTCATCATGGATTCAGAGCCTGGATGTTCCCACGTTGTTATTTGTGTTTCAAGATGTATTTACCAGCATGGACTACTGTAAAATTATGGAAGGAAACCATGAGCTATCTATCTCACCAAATTTTAGCCTTTATAATGTTACTGTGGCATGTCAAGGCATTAGATAACTCAGGAGATCAGGACAGGGTTTCAATTAGGATATCACAACAGGACATGAGACATCTCAGAGAAGAGGGAGAAATCTTGCTTTTACCTAGCAAGGGCATTATAAAGGAGGGCAACGATGGGCCTTGCCTCTATATGCAAGGGGAGGATGGTCCTTTGTGATTAGCCACCTTCCTGAACAAAAGAGGATGAGGAGAGTTCCTAACCATGGCTGTCTTCCAAAACTCCACTGTCGTAAGTCCTCTTGTTTATTCCCTGAGTCTCAGCATGATGCAGAGCATAGCATAGACCTCCTGCTCTTTAGACAGTATCTGTTTGGACTTTTGTTGTGGCTGTTCCTGAAAAACCAGTTGAACCATTTATCAAGAGGCACTGGGAAAAGTCCAGGTGTCCCAGGATCATGGCGGTTAGGTACTTATGTAAAAGATCTCTCTAAAAAGAAAAGAAGAAATACTTACAAAATGTTGTATTGAAGTAAAGATACAGGAGTCAACCGCTGGGAATAGTCAGTGCAGTGGAATCCCAGAGGCCACTGTAGGAAATCCTGGTTGGTTGCACCCACTGAGGGTCCCAAAGCTCGGGGATGCCACCACTCTCGGTGGTGTTGTCAGGTTTGGTCACCTTGATGCATCTCCTGAGCATTTCTGCACACTATCTTGGTGACCTGAGCAGCAACTGGTCCTCAGTGAATACTGGCCATTGGTGGTCTCAGCTTTGATGAGGGCTTGGAAGTTTTTATAAGGCACACAGCTTCTTCGGAATCTGGGGACTGGTAAGCAAGTGACCCAGCAGGGATCTGAGCAGTCAGGATGTATTCCTCAGTGACTTTGAATCAGGTGATGGGGAGGAAGTTTCAAAATGGTACCAGATGATTGGAACCAGATATTGAAGAAATGGGGAAAAATAGAGAATTTGGAAATGGTTGCCACTCAAGACAAAGTAGCAAGATTCAGCCCAATAAGTATTTATATATCAAAACTAATTTTTTTTTCCATAGTGAAGGTAAAAGTCAACTAATTATAAGGAAAAAGTTTATATATCCATTGGTTACCCTTAATATTCAAAGAACTGTAATATGGGTCTAAGACAATAAATATATTTAGAATCTGATAACCCAGAAAGGTGGGCTATAGCTGATGAGTTTTCCATTGAGACAGATAGATAATTTCTCCTTGAAGCCATTGGATCAAAAGTAATCTCAAAGAAAGATCATTCTTACTAACAAAATAAGGCTGGTGTCTTCAGTTTTGGCCTGATTATTTACACAGTTGCATCAAGAAGGGTGATTAAACACATAGACCTTCTTATGTCTCCTTTGGTGGAATTTTATGAGGAATCTAAGATGGAACTTTAAAAACTGCTATAGGAAGCATAGGATGAGAAAGTGAGAATTCAACACCAGAAACTTGAGCTAATGACTCTCTTCTTGAATTCTCCCAATATCTTAAGATTCCTGGGCCTGTCTGTAAGCCACTTTTCTCAACCACCTATTAGCCTAGAGACCTTGTAACCAGTACTGGGTCAGTTTTCTAAGAAGGCTTTGTAAACATTGACTTCATAAAGTCAACCTTAGTTCCTTAAAATGTCTAGTTGCATCTGATTAAAAGAACATCCTTCTTAAATGTGACATTCCAGGCAAGACCTTGGTTTGCATAACCAATGTTTCTAAATATGTTCTTTTAACAAGGACATGCAAATAACTACATTACATAATGTGAATGTATGCATGCAACTATATTGCTATGAAAATAAGAGCATTTAAGAGTTTTCAGAATTCTGAAAAAGGAAGAAAAATATTTCAATTTATAAAGCAGAGTCCCCAAAGTTGTTTTGAGTGATAGATCACTTCAGGAGAAAGGGGTTTATTATGTATCCTCAAAAATAGAAAATACAAACATCAATAAGACTACAAACAAACCCCTAACCATCCCTTTTCACTTCCTCAATTCTGCATAATTCATTTTTGTTCCACTTGATCTTGGATTAACAATCTCAGGAATCCATCTGCTTCTCAACTAGAGACTTGAAGGAGTTCAACAATCCAATTTTATGGGCAGAGTGTCAAAGAGGCTTAAATGGTGTCATTGGAAGCCTATGGCCAAGGGTACTTCCCAAAGTGCATTGTTGAAGAAAAAGCCTCCAGAATATAGCTGATTACAAGAACTTCATAAAAGCCTCAGAAAAAATGAAAACCATCTGTAAACAACCAAAGACTTAAAAGGGCTATGGCTAATTTATTGTTGATAGTTTTCAAAAGTGAAATACTTTCTGATAGCTCATTACTAGAATAATACAATGAGCAAGGAAATTTGGTCATTCCTGTAGCTTGCAAAATAGGATATTAAAATCAATCCAAAAACATTTGATGACCACAAAGTATTTATAAACATAATGATTAGCTCTATTTTCAAAAAGAGGGGATATCATACCTAATAAAAATGGATGACATAATCTTTACATGCAAAAAACTTACATAAATCAATCCTGAAACATAATATAACAGACTTATACCATGTTTATAATTAGAATATTATTTTAGTCAGCTTTTCTCATTGCTGACCTGACAAGACCTGACAAGAACAATTTAGAGGAGAAAACTTTACTTTGGGGCTCACAGTTTCAGAAGACTCAGTCCATAGACAGATGGCTCTATTCCTTGGTGAGGCAGCACATCATGGTGGAAGGGTGGGGTAGAGGAAAGCACCTGGGAACTTGGCAGTCAGAGAGCAGATAAAGAGAAAGCATCCCTCACCTACAAAATAGAAACCTCAAGGGCACACCCCTATCAACCCACCTCCTTCAGCCACACCCTACCTGCCTCCAGTCACCACCCAGTTAATCCCTATCAAGATATTAATGCACTGATTAGGTTACAGTCCTCATAACTCATCCCTTCATCTCTAAACCTTCTTGCATTATGTCACACATGAGCTTTTGGGGGATACCTAATATCTAAACCACAAAAAAAATATATCAAGAATAGTGAGGAAGAAGGTTATGTCGGTCTTCAACATTGGAGTATAGTTAAAATTCCATAAAATGTAGTGGAAATTCCTAAATGGAAACAACTCACTTAGAAGCAAAGCCCATTAGCTTAAAAAATATTAGGTTTGAATCAAAGAAATAAAATTTTGATCCAATCAACCTGAATAATGGCTGATAAGACTCTAGTGCTGTTGTCTAACCCAGGCAAAGCAGCAGCAGGACTCTGACAAATAGAAGCTATCATGGACAGTGAACATGTTGGCACATCTCATGTAATCCCAGACAGCAGGCAACTTTGGAGATTTTGCTGTGGTACCGTTCTGCCTTACTAATCCTACCTGGGCAAGACTAAGCATCTGTTCTGCATTTACAGTGCTTCCCATGAGCTTGCCAGTGGTAAAGTAGCAATAAATTGATTATCTCCAGCACCTTTCTTCTCATAAGATGAAAGGAAAATTCTTTATGATTCCCTAGAAGTCATCAGGGAAATATGAATCTCAAAGACTGCTTTGATGGAAAAAAAAAGACTCAATTTGGGGAAGGCAAAATATCAAAAAGTTGTCAGGAGATTTGAATGAATAAGAAAGGATCATGCATTACTGAGTAACACTTAACAAAGTCACAAAAAATATTTCAAAGGTAAGACTAGAACTGGTATGATTACACATACCCTTAGCTCCTCCATCAGTGAGAAGCCTTTACTTCCAGAAATAACCTAGGTCATAAACAGTCATTAGAAACCACAGACATCATTTCTCCAACCAGATTGCATGGAAGGTAAATAAACCTACAGCTTCCTATGAAAACACTAATAATTTGAGAGAGTGTTACCAAAACAGAAAGATAACAAAATTCTTGTTTTGCATCAGAATAGTATTTGATATTCAAACCCTTCTTGAAAAATCTATATATAAATTGAACAAATCTTAGCCAGTTATGACTCTGACTGCCAACACTGTCTTCCTGAGACACTCTGCAACTTATATTCATTAGTTTTGGGCCCATATTTCCCCCCCTTTTTTTTACCCCCCCCCATTCTGAAACAAGTCATTTTACTTGAGGGACAAAATCTCTGTCTTTTTCATTAGCAAAATCTGATCCAGCATATCTTATGTACCTTTGTACCACCTCTGTTACTACTTCTGAGACTCACACCTGTGGATTCTGGTTTCACCTTAGTAACTACTATTTCACAGAGGAAGCAGCAGGTGACTGAGTCCAAACTTTCAGTTGCACATGTCAGGACTCTGCCATGGGCTTGCAGTGCTTGTGAATACATTTCTCTCAACTTTTTATAGGCACAAACATCCCTTATGGTACAGCTTCTCAAAGTGGCAAAAGTGAGCAGGTCATGAGCAGTTGCAAATAAATAGAGCTTCTCTGTGGCATATAAAAAAACAGAGAGAAAAAACACATGCATACTTAAAATTGTGTTTCATAATTAATTTTTAGCAATTTACCACTCTTAAAATTATATTATCTACTAAACTTCCACTAATTAGTTCACTTTATTATTTGTCCAAGGTTTTAAGTTACCTAAAGATCTTGGAAATTATCTTTAAGCTGACATATTTTGGAACATGATTACTGTTGAAATAAAGTTTGTTGTAATAATGATCTGATTTGGTTATTCAATACATAAATTTACATGTTCTTAAATACTTAGTGGAAGTATTTAAAAAGTATTAAGGAATGGTAACTCCTTTAACTAGTGCCACTCTTAAGTTTAGGAAGAATATACTCAAGTAATATTAAAATGTGAGCTTGCATTATACTTAGTGCTGATAACTCAGAGAACACATACATGTTGTTATTAAACCTATATGTTTAACTAGTTTCCTTTGCCAAATATTTACATAAATTACATGAACTAGAATTATTAAGACTTATGAAACTTTTCTGTTTAAATATATTAAGTTCATTGAAATTGTTTAGAATTTAAATTTTTAATGTCTTGGAATTTAGAAATGTGCCATTTACATAAGCATTTATTTATTTTTAAGCCAATCAGAATAGAACTCTGCTAAGACATTTATAATTTAGGTTGGTAATACCACTTAGGAACATATTACATACATACCATGGGAGGCAAAGATCTTAACTTCAGAAATACAAGCATAGAGAAATGGAGAGAAAGAGAAAATTTGCAGATTCATTTCTGAAATTTCAGCCATGTCTTAAGCAGAAGCACAGAAGCAAAACAAATTAGTTTGTATCAAAAAGTTATCCTTCTTCCAGCAGTGAATTTTCAATTGAGATCTCAAAATAGACAAAATATTAAAATAGTGAAAGCAAGCAAACAAAATTGTTTAGAGAAAAGATCTCTACAAACCCTCAGTTCATTTACAGTGATGGCCAAGTGATCAGACCAGGGGTGATCAGACCAGGAAGGTCAACGATTTCAACATCTATGATCAAGCAAACGCTCAGACAGAATCAGGATCATCTTCTTCATAAAATACCCATGGGCAAGTGTCCAGAATACATGCTCCTGATGGATTCCCCAGGGAGGGTGGAGAACTAGGGCCCCACAGGTCTCGTCACGGGGTAGAGTGAATTGCCCAAAGATGAGGCGTGATTCTGCCTGTGTCGTGGCACACAGAGAATTCAGGACATGATTTTATTCAGGCCAGTGCTACAGAGAGGTATTCATTAACAGCAACAAGTCAAAGGAAGGGAGAAAATGTAGAGTTTTGTAAAAGAAGGGGGTCACGGTGGAAGAGTGGGGGTCATGGAAGAAGGTAACAGGAAGAGGCAGAAAGGCTGTTAACATTGGAGGATTTCAGAAAATAAAAGGGAAGGGGGCTTTCTTAACCTTGGTTATTTCCCAAAAACTCACGCAAAATTCATCACAGTCAGGCACAAAAGTATCAGAGACAGCAGAAATTAAAAATTTAATTATTTTAGGAAAAACCTGTAAGTTTCTTCACTGTTAAGAGCCACCAGGAGTCTTCATGATTGAAAAACCGGTGATGGATAGGAAAGGAAGAGCCAGAAATAGAGTAAGATTTATTCTCTTAGAATTTTTAAGAATTAATAGTTTGGGATCTTACATTCAGATGAAAATGCAATAGAATACTCAGCCCCCTAAAGAGGGCCTACCTCTCCTAATCACTTTTCAGAAGTATCAGTTGGATCACATCATTTGCTCTATTGGAAGAACTCATTTGACATCATGAAATAAGTAGGATGGTTTTCCTGGTTACTTTCCATGGAGAATTGTTAAAAACAAAACAAAACACTTAAAAGATGCATTGTGCAACAAAACTTGTATTTCAGTGGTTAATGAAAAGTGTGTATCAGTAAGAACTCATTGTATATCTTTTAATCCACATGGTAAGTCAATTTACTTGATCTTATTGAGTTGTTAACAAACAAAACCCAACTTTTTCAAAAACAGCAAGACCCAGGCCAACAGAAATGTATTACATTTATGGAGAGAGAAATTCTTGCAAGGAATAGCTGTGTCCATTTGAATGAAACCACTGCTAATGAGAAGTTCTTCAAAATCCAGCAGAGAAATAGTTTTCTGAAACACCTTACGTTAGCTTGGTGAATGTATATTTTATCCATCAAGAAAAATAGCCCAAATCTACCAAAAAAGAATGTTTAATAAAATATATTTAATGTACAGTAATTTATCAAAGTTTCAAATGACTTTCATTTAACTACATGGTGAATCATTGATTTGTTTTCTTAGTTGGCAATCTAGAATTTTGCATGGGCTACGTTGTAACATTAATTGTTACTGTGGATATGGTAGATGAGCTTTTTAATTTTAAAAATAGGTCTTTGTCTTGTTCAAATCAGACATGCAATTCTGAACTTAGCAGACCCAGTGAGATGTGTCTTTTCATTTTCCTTGAAATTTGTCCTATAATAAGGTTCTAGTAAGGATAATTCTGAAATTCTGTTACATTAAATGAAAGAACTCATACTTGAGAATTGATAATTCTAGAACTTTGTGACTCTTAACCATCCTCAGACTTGGCTATTCTCATCAAATCATCAAATAACATCGATGGATATAAATTATAAAAATTACTCAAGTGTGTTACGTATTTTCATTTTAAGATTTAATATGTTTAAACCAACTTGCTTTTATGGAGAAAAACAAATGGCTTTTGTACTGAATGCATGTCTTCATTTGTTTGAAGTTGTTGCTCCTGTCCCAATTCAAGGTCAAGGTTCAGTTTGCCTGTAAAGTTCCGTTGCAGTTGATGGAGGTGAAGATGCCCAATGGGCAGGTGGTTAGGCAGCAAACAGAGAGTCGTAACCAGGGCTGTAAAAATTATGTAATGCTGAAAACATGATCCCGGAGGCCATTCGGCAATCTCTTTGACAGGGAGTAACAGAAGAAATGCCATCTCACAAAAGCATTTCAAAACCCAGCTCTGGGCTGGAGGGAGACAGGGGCTCCGAAGGCATTTTGAATATGAATTGCGTATTCCACAGGACTCTGAAAGGGAAGTCAATAATATGAATTTGAAAGGCAACAATGTTTAAAAATAAATCTGACATTTCACTTCTGGAGTCAACAAGCCTGAGATCTACAAGGTTTTCAAAGAAATGGATGAGCAATAGCTCAAGGAGGGTACGTGAATCAATGTGTCCCCGGGCGCTGTGCCGGGACCCTGCTCGGGAGGAGATTTCTGCATTCTGAACAAGGGGAAGACCTGCCCAGATCCCCTTTTCTCCCACTCCAGTTTCATCTTTTGTACTCTCCCTGAAGAACCTGGCTCCTGACCCACATTGCTGGGCATTAGGTTCAGGTAACTAAGCACAGCTTAGGCAGAGGCCAAAGTCACCATGGCCTGCCATCAGGGGGAGTTGGGCCACAGGACTGTCTTTCAATAGTCATGTAGGAAGAAAATCACTGTGGAAATAATAGCTCAAGACACATTGTGGAGTAGTAGCTATGTTCTAGGCTCTGGGAAGATACGTGTGACGCAGAGGAACAGTGTCCTTCAGTTCTCTGTAATGGGGACAGCACAGGGCTGGCGCTGTGGGCCTGGAGGAGAGAGGAGGGAGGAGCTCTTTCTGATGAGCTTGCTCGGGTGAAGCTGACTTCCTGTACCTCCAGGTCATCGCACATGTGACTAGTTAAGGTGCGGTGATGCTGTTGTGGGGAGTGTCCTAGTCCAGTGACTGCCATCTTTAGAGAGAGGGGACATGTGGACAGACACGCACCAGGGAGACGTGGTGCAGGCGAAGGTGGAGATGGAGATGCTGGCTTCCTCCAGCCCAGGGACACCTCCGTCGGCACTGAGAGGGACCATCCCATCAGCACCTTGTCCTTGGACTTCAGCCTCCAGGCTCTGAGGCACAGATTTCTGGTTTCTGCCACCCAGTTTGTGGCACTGTGCCAGAGCTGCCCTAGGAACTCACGCAGCGCTTGAGGTTATGGTGAGAGAAGTGAACCCCGTCACGCGTCCCCAGAATACAGGAGTACAAGCTAGCAGAGAAGAACAACGATCATAGTGGGTCTTTACATTCTGGGTGACATTAGGTGGGTGGTACCAATCTGAAAAATTTCACAGCAGGGGTGACATCAGCTACACTTTAAGGGAATTGGCAGAATTGGGCAGGAGGAGTAAGGATGTGTGCTGCAGAGAGGAGCTTGTGATTCTAGGGAGACGCTGAGCACACAACACAAATAGCATGAATTTCCACGGCGTTGGAGGTGGCCACACAAGGAAGCCGTGGCTCTCACAGGCCTTTCCTCTGCGTGTCGGGGTGAGGAGTCTGCACTGGCTTTGGGAAAGTGGATCTTAAGGTTCTTGGAATACACACACACACACACACACACACACACACGTGTGCAGCCATGGTCACACACACAAACACACACACGCACACATGCACATGTATCAATGAAGCATTTTGATAGCCTGGCCCAGAGGTACCGCCACTGTGTGTTTCTTGGCACTATTTGAATTGCAACAGAGGATGGACGTTGGTACTGATTCACAGATTGCTTCCGGGGCTATGTCCTGAAGCCTCTCTGTGCTGAGCACTAGTGAGGAGCAGGGTTACAACAGTGGCTGCGTGCAGTGTGCCTGCCCTGGGGAGCGGACCTTCCAAGGGAGGTAAGTACAGAATGACAGATGTAGGGGTATCGGATGGAGTATCTGTGGTGACAAGTGCTAAGGATGGACAGAAGCTGAGAGCAGGGCGTTTTGAGATCAGATGACCAGGAAAGTTTCCAAGTGGGGTTAAGTGAGCAAAGACCTGGAGAAGGCAAGAGAAAGAGCCACTGGGGGTTGCAGAGATGGGCATCCTGGGGACAGCACACACAGCCCCTGAGACGGGCGTGTGTGTGGTGTTGGAGGAACATGGGGAACACTGTGGGAGAAAGATGGATGGTCCCAGGCACAGAGTTAAAAACAAAACAAAGCTGCAACAACAAAAACTCATGCTGTACCATTTAGTTCAAAGAGAAGGAAAATCAGGTGGCCCTGGGTGTGGCCGTGCTGGGGCGAGCTGGCGCTCGGTGGACCTGCTCAGGCGTGGCACGGTCCTTGGCTGACCCTCAGCCGAGGGAGACCATCACAGCACACTCGGAATGAGCTTGTAGGTCCCCAAGGAATGGCATCAAATGTGTCAGTGAGACAGAAAGCAGAGGGGTCAGGCCGTCCCCAGAAGGCACCAAGCCCAGATGGCAACTGCAAGCCAGGAGAACCGTTCCCAGAGTCAGGGACATGGGGAAGGGGCAGCAGCTGGGGCAGCAGCTGGAGACAGGATTGTGGGCAGAGGGGAGACAATCGGAAGGCCGCAGGCACAGGCTGCTCTCAGGAGGGTTGAGTGACGCTCACTGGTCACCTGCCAGCCCTCCTGCGCGACAGGGACCGGCGGTGTTTGCACCTGAACTCGGCATACTGGGCCCTCTCATCTGAAACTGATGGTGACAAGTTCGAGGAAACTGCTCTGTGTGCTCCTGTGGTTGTAGGCAGACCTGTAAGCGGCCTCTCTGACTCCATTCACCACAGCTGCTGTAACAAAGCACCTGAGCCCAGGCGGCTTAAATAACAGACGTTTAATCCTCCTGAAGTCCTAGATGCTCACGTCCAAGAGCAGGTCCACAGGGTGCTCCTCCCGCGGTCTCTCTGCTTGGTGGGTGGGTGGTCTGTTCCCTCTGTGGCCTCAGGGTGCATCTGAGTTCTAAGTGCAGCTTCTTTTAAATACACCAGCGATATTGGACTGGGGACCACCCATCATACCTCATTTTACCATAATTACCTCACTAAAGACCCTATCTGCAAATACAGCTGCATTTTGAGGTGCTTGGGGTTAGGACTTGTGAGTTTGGGAGAGACAGTTCAGCCCCTAACATCTTCTACTCATGCCAACGCATCATCAGCCTGACAGTTGCAGGAGCACCAGCCGCACTCATGGGCCTGTGCTCGGTGCAGGACCTCCTCTGCGCCCTTTCCAGGGCTCCCCGGGGCACTTTCCCCCATGTGGGTGTGGGCACAGTCTCACCACTGCACATGCACTGGGCGGTCAGGGACCCTAGCGTCCCATCTGGATATGCGACACGCGGGCTCCTTGGGCTCACTTCCATGTAAGTTCAACTGGCTGCTCATTAATAAAGAATTAATCCCCATTCGGAGAACTGTGAGCCCCAAAGTCAGCACTTGTGAGTGAATTCATGTACTTTACCTGCAGTCCTGCCTGGTGAGGGTCAGCTCCTGGGGGAGGGGCGCGGTGGTGGCAGAGGAGGGCTTCAGAAGTAAGTGAAGGTGAGGGGCCGCGGCACAGAGGCCCCAGGGAAGAGCAGAGAGAGAGGAAAATATAAGAGGAGGGAAAAGCTGGATCTTTTATTCTCCCTGCATTCGACTCCCAGGGAGAAAAGAAGTCAGAGGTTAAAATGGAGATTTATACCCTGCTTTAGAAGCTCAGGAGAAGAAGGCTTTTGTGAAGGATTTCTTTCTACAGGATTTGTTTACAAGGAATAAAGCAGTCACCACATGGAGAGTCCCGGGGACTGTTGTTATAAATTCACCAAGAATAATTCTAAGATATTTTTGCAGCCATGTAAGCCTCAGAGAGAAGAAAAACTACAGATATATGGATGGCTCATTTTGGAGGCAACAGTCAGAGAAGAAGCTGCGAGCCTGCTGAAAGAGTTCAGAGACTGTGCCTTCAAATGCGCCGCGCTCTAGAAACGAAGCAGCTGCCAGCAAGGTATTGATTAGACGCCTGCTAGACGTGGCTAGGAAAAAAAAAAAAAAAAAAGAAGCCTGTAATGTGTTTAATGCTCCCAATAAGAGTGACAGCAGGGTTAGGGGAATGGAAGGCTGATTAGGGGAGGAGGGGGAAACACTGCATTGAAAAGGAGGAAGGGGCTCCCTCCCCTCTCAGACTTTCACAGTTAGAATAAAAGCAGAGCTTGACAGAGCCCCTGTCAACAGCCCTTGGGCTAAAACTTCACTGTGGTGACCTGTTAGGTAGAGTGTTATGGAGTAAAGAGTTATTAGCATCACCTGCCTGGGAAAACCTAGGAAGACTGGGAGGGGTCTGGAAGCAAGAAGGGCAAGACGGGCTAGACTATTACTAGTATCTCCAGTAACAAGGGAGTAGCCACAGCTGATCTCACAGGAGAAAGAGGGCAGTGGCCACCCTTTGTCCTGGCAAAGGGTGCTCATTACCTATTGAATGACAAAGGAGTCCGTGTGCACCTCCCAGAGCGAGACACGGGTGGTGATGAGTTAAAGGAAACTGCTCTTTCCTTCAAAGGTACATCTGTCCCCAAGGCTGCTCATTTAGTACCCCCCTCCCCCCAGGGTTGCTACAGCCATAACTAAGTATCACAAACTGGGTACCTTACACAACAAAAATTTGTCTCACAGTTCCTGGCCAAGGCAAGGTGGGGGTGGGGTTGGTGCCTCTGAGGTGGAGGGAGGGAGGGTCTGTTCCTGGCCTTGCCCCTGGGCTTGTAAATAGCTACCTCATGTGACATGGGTTTCTCCATCCCTGAGTTCAAGTCTGTGTCCTGACTGCACCTTTTATTAAGGACAAAGTCATATTGTTCTGTCACCACACTGGACCTTATTTTAAGCTGATTACCTGTCTAGAGTCTCCATTGCCAAACAAGGTTCCAGGGGTTAGGACTTCACTATGAAATTGGAAGGTCACAGTTCTGCCCATACTTGGGAAGATGGGATGTGTGCACTCCAGAACACAGCGGATCTCTTCATCCTTGCGATCTGCTGGTTTCTTCCTCACTGCTTTTGAATCACTGTGCAATGGCTTTTTCAGAATATCCTACCAGCCAGGCCCTGCTGGAGGTCACAGCTCCTCTCCCCTCATCTTAGAGGCCCTGGGCAGGGCTGCCTCATGCCTGCCTGAGCTGATGTCATCTTAGGCCACATGGGTTGTTCTGTGGCGTTTCTCAAGCAGCTAGGTCTCTTGTATGCACACATCATAGCAACTCTGCTGTACTTCAGTATGGACAAAAAGCAATACCTCTCTTCCATTCCATATCTCCAAGGGAGTTTAGATTTTAGACTCAGATATGAGTCCTAAGGGCCTGAGCTAGGGGCACACTACATTGTGCTTAAAACGTAATTCCAAAACATTTCACCGGTGCCTAGCTGTGCCTGAATATGTCTAAGTCTTGGGCATACAAAGTTAACAAGGGACTACAATATACCCCAAAGAAAAATCACAGATTAATATGTAGGAAAATTTTATCTTTGTATGAGCTAATATTATTTCAATGTAGAATTAAGTTTTACACTGATAAGAAAATGCATAAAATTGTAAACATTCATTTTGGGGGGATATTATTTTGAAATGGTACAGTGATTATGCAAATGATTAGTGCTAAGAGAAGGTGCTGCATTTTGACTAGCTTAGGGCTTAAAACCTCAAGAGGAAAAGGTAGAAAAACATATCCGTGCTCTCTGTAGGTACCCTAAAGAGCATAAAAAGTTTTCTCTCTGGGAAGGAGCTCAAGATCACAGTGTCAGGCAAAGTGACACTCTGTCTGGCTCCAGAAGGGACCCTTGGTTGAGTCCTCATGATGATCTGGCTGCATTTGTGCTGGAATGACTTGAGGCTTAAAATCCTGATCCAAGGAGACTGCATCCATAGCTTTACTCACAGGTATCAGCCCAGAGTCACACGTGTTGTGCCCCACATGGTGATCAGGTGTGTGATAATCGAGTTCCTGTGAACTGACTTGCAGACATGGTGGAGAATCAAGCAACAGCTAAAAGCAGAGGGAGAAGGAAGCCCAGGACAGAAGAGGCTCTTTAAGGAGAACTTCCCTTTTGCTTTCTTGGTAATGACTAATAAGAAGCAGCATCATAAGTTAGGAAATGCTTAACTCACACAGGAGGGTTTTTTCCTACCCACACATACTCTGAATTTTAAATAGCCCCAGATAAAAGCGTGATCAATGATTTTCAAGGACCCTTGGAAATCATTCCCTAAATTCCTGTAACATATATTTATCTCACATCAGTATGTCCATATTAAATGACATCATTTGCATAAAGAGAAAAAATTTTTACTAAATGAAGAAAATGCATTAATGAAAATATGTTATTTCATATTTTACATTGTTTATTGCGCTATTTCTGAGAATTTGTTATAAGAAGTGGGCAAATCTTAGAGAAAGACATTTGGGTTCAGTATCTAAACTTGATTGTCATTGTTAACAGGAAAAGATCAGTAATTAACATCCGCATTTCATATTAAATAAAATCATTAGTCATCTCTACCAAGGGGTAAAGAGTGAGAGTGAAGAGCAGCGTGTAGTCACTCCTTAAACAGAAGGAGGCCTGTGCTTAAATGGCACTTCATATCAAGGAATAATATGCACGTGACCAAGTGGGGAAAGCCGTCCTACTTTTCTTGACTGTGAATTAATTTCAATTAGAAACTTCTTTTGAGAGAGGGAGAAGGAAAAGGTGTTAATTCACTGTGAAGGGTGGGGTCAGGTATTTAGATATGACAAGGATCTAATTAGATGAAAACCCAAGTGACATTTCTTCCAGAAACTTTCTCTAATTTGCCAAATTCCTTTCTTCTACCAATAGCTGAGTTCTAAGAGTAGCTTTCTAGCTTCATAGTATAACTAAGTGCATGTCTTTGCTCCTGTCCAGCCACTCTGACAAGCTCTCTAAGGATAGAATATGCCTAATTAAACGGTCTGTGCCCTAAGACCTAGAGTATTCCACCTTATAGAGCTAGCTGATCAGAGTGATGATAGATGATAGATAGATAAATATATATAGATAGATAGATAGATAGATAATGAATAGATAGATAATTGATAGAGTTTAAATTATGCAAGATATATGTATCAAAAACAGTTGTACTTATTTCTTAGGCTATGGCTTACATTACTGAGGAGTATTGTCTTGGTCCTCATTGCACAGAAAATAAGAAAGAAACTCAGGGAGGCACCTGGGCAACACAGCAAAGTTAAAGCTGTGATTTCATAGAGCAGAGGGTCACCCCCGGCTTATGAAACGAAGATTCTGGTTCAGCAGGTCTGGGGAGGATCCCTGTGTTCTGCAGGTCTAACGAGGCCCACAGGGGCTCTGATGCTGGTGGACCTTGACCAGTGGACACCACAGGTCCTCAGATGTGGTGTGTCTTTTCAGAAATACCTTCCCAGTCCCACCCTCAGTGTTTGTCCCCATAAGAGTGGGATGCAAAGTGGGCATTAGTACTCTTGCAATGTGCTGTGTACACTGTGCACAGTGGCAGAACAGGGCAGTGTGTCCTATGTCCTTCTTTTTAGAAAATAGCAAGATTATTGCTTGGAGAAAACGAGTTCAATCATTATGATTGAATCATTATGATACTTTCAAGTATGCATTTCTTGTCTTTTCTCTGATTTGGGTTTGCCACTGGAGCATATTAAGTAAACTGTAACTAAGTTTTGGTCGATGAGTTCATTTTCTTTGATGGTATAGTGATGGGGCATTTGGGGTTCAACATGCAGCTCCTGAAACATTTCAAAGACGACAACTAGCATTAAAGGCCTTAGAAGGGATGACTAACGAGAAGGAGACAGATGAACTTGAGGAGAGAATGGTCAGAGCTTAGGAGAAGGAAAGAAATAACAAAATTGTCATTAACAAAAATCCATTATTCTGAGCAGGGGAAGAGCAGAGAGATAATAAAATATGAATGATGAGATTAGTATTTTAAAAGGATCTTTAAAAGCTCTGAATGTTTCAGGAACGCACAGTGGCTGCTTTGCAAGTATTGATCTGCAGTGTGATGCCTGTTTAGCTGTGGATACTGAGAATCCTTTGTTAAGAAATAAAAACCCACAAATTTCACTTACTGAATTAATACCCCCAAAAATGCAGCATTCTGGTTAAAAATTGTGATGACCTCATTTATTTCAAGCGTTAACGGCCCTTCTATTGAAAAGTCATTTTATTATTTAGTGATCTGGTGACTTAGATAAGAAAAGTTATTACATATTCTAAGTACAAATTGTAAAGTAGGTCATTAGGAAAGGAAAAATGTAAATAAAGGCAAGGAAAGAAATGGAACTGACTGGATTCCTCCTTGCGGCACGGACTGTGTACACAATGCACCTTCTGACTCTCTTGGTGAGCCTGGAAGGCAAGCTTTATTATGTGATGGGTTTTGTGTACAATGGGCCTGCACAGGGAGCCTGGCTGTGGTAAATGGTGTAGTTCTCTTTGCTTCCATTGCACCTTGAAGGGGAAACGCAAAGGCATTAGGGTTCAACCAGAAGCCCCCAAACAGTAGGAGACACGTGAAGAAGTCATTGCAAGGAATGGGTTTCCGTGATAGGAAGCTGGCCAGGCCACAGGAGAGGCACAGGGCAGCTGTCAGGAGGAGCAGGCAGGGGACTCCTCCACAGGAGCTTGGCTGCTGTCCATGGTGGAATGTGGGATTTCTTCTTCTTCAGAGGAACCTGAGCAGTTCCCTCCAGGTCTTCCTGCTGCACGAGTCAGGTCCTGCTTCAGGCCCTGCAAGGTTATCTAAGCATCTCCCTTACTCAAGGTCCAACTGACCACGCCCACACACATTCACAGCAGCCCCTGGTGACTGTTTGATGAGCTGAGGACGGCCCCTGAGACACTAGACCCATGTGTTTGAAAGTGAGGGCGAAAGTAGTGGCGATGAGTAACAGGAGTAAAACCTAGGAACAGAAAGGGGCAAAAAATGAGAAAGAAAATCGGAAGAGAAAAGGAACTGTTGGGACGGTGCCTAGGAAAGGATAGAGAAAGGGGAGAAGTTCAGGGGACAGGGAGGAACCCGGGCTCCCCCACACCCGGACGCTCCATCATGGTGGTGAACCCCTCGTTCTCAATAACCCGTGTGGTCCCAAGATGTGTTTGAGGAAAGAAATCCCCTAAACTCTGAAATAAATCTTGCTGGAGGATTGAACTAAAATCAAAAAGCCTAAGTAGGACCCTGCTTTTTGTTTTATTTTACAGGTGCAGATTTGAAAGGGATGTTGACGTTCTGTCTCAAACAATGGGACCAAACAAGCCAGGTTCAGAAGTGAGCGGCATGGTGGTCTTCCCAAGGTTCCGGCTGAGGCACAGTCGGAGGCCCTCCCTGCTCAGGTACAGGAACCTCTGAAACGTTTAGCCAGACTGCTCCTAGGGGAGGGAGGGGCCGCCAACCCCTCCCCTGGTGCACCTTTGCCCGGAGGCCTCTGCTTCCCATAAAAGGTGTGCTCTTTCCTCCTGCAGAGCGCCCATCAGGTGCACCCCGGCTCCTGGCTTCCATTCTCCTCTCTCCCTCCTTCCCATCATCTGGGAGAATACTAGGTCCGCGGAAAGGTGGTCTACTCCAGTGGTCACCTTCCAGATCCCCAACTCTGGCCATCCTGATTTCAAGGCCTCGCTCAGAGCCATGCATGGACTTTGTCCATGGAAGCAGCCACCTGGTAGACCTGAATTCTGATCACCCGTGCTCAGTCTCAGTCTGGCCTTGCCATCTCCACAGCTCCTACTCTCAGGCCTTGCACCCTCCCTGGGACTGGGGCCCTACTGCCTTCACCACCCAACCCCACTCGAATCCCACACTGAGCACCTGAACTCCCTCCTCTCCTACCCTGAGTCCCTCCCTCCGGATTTTCCATGAAACTGCCTCATATATCCTGTATTTCAGGATCAAGTGTAGCGTTTTCCTGTTCTCTTCTTTTTGAGTAATTTTGGTAGCTAAAGTTTGTACTCTCAAACGATAATTTACTGCAGCATTCAATAAGATTAACTCCTATCATCAAAACTAAGTTAGGTTTACTTAGTACCTCCTCCGAAGGCTCTGGGGTCTGCTCAACACCAGGGGAAGAGCCCTTGGGCTTGTGCAGTGACTAATGGAGAGGCCCTGGCCTCTGGCAGGAAGGCCCTGGACACTGGTGCCAGCCTATGGGGTCAAGGCTGCATGTCTGCCCCCAGCTTCCCAGCCAAGGCAGCCCCCTCAGCCCTTCCCTCGGGACAGGAGGAGACAGCCACCACTCAGCCTGAGGCACAGGCTCTTGTCCCCAGCCCTCCCTGTACCTCTCAGAACACCATCTGTCCCCACTCAAGTTGAAGCCAAACCCCTCCTTAGCACTCTTGACCCTTCTAATCATCATTTCTTCTTTCTTCAATATCGTTGCCATTCTTTTTCTGATTGGCTCTTTCTCACATGCTTATAAAAATGTGACAACTCCCACATATCAAAAGGAGTGGGCTCTGCCTTAGATGAGTATCAATTTGATCAATAAGCAAAGAATATAATTCTAGTAAAAAAGCCTACAGAACTCCTTAGATAAATGGAAGTGTTCAAATCATATGTCGTTAAGGAGGTTGTACCCTTATACACACGGTCATCTCAAGTTCTCCTTGTCAGGACCTGCATCAGTAAGATCACAGATGAATGCTGTCACAGGCATTGTGTTGTTCCCATCCATGACCTTGGCTTTGAGTAGCACCAACATCATTCCTATCTAGTAATGCCTTTGAATTATTAAAAAAAAAATATTTTTGATTTAGAGAAAGGATTTCCTTTCTTTCAAATAGTAACAAATTTTAAGGAAGAAATTTGTACAAAATCAAAAATTAATAATAAGATAGAATTTGACAAGACCACCAAGATAATTTCTCAGTTTCCCTTAAGTTAAAAAAGAAGAAGAAAAAGAAGATCACGTAAAGCAGTAATTCCATTGATACCGGTTCTCATGGGCTGGCTGGGAATTTCTTCCTCACCTGCGTCTTTTCCACATTGTACCTTCATCACTGTGAACTAACTCAGTTAGAGTAAGACACAAAAACAGGCCAGCAACTGAGTTTAGGGTTTTAAAACTCAGGACTGTCTAGGTAGTCAGTATGTCAATTAGATGATAAAATTTGATCTTAATCCCTTCTTCCTAAAAAACTCTGCTAAAGATCAAACACCTATCATACCGCTTTCTGGCATATTGATGGTTAGATTCAGAAAACACATCTTTTCAGCCTAAAATTGGCAGAATATATCAAAGAGCTTTCAGACATGGCAGCAGCACTTTGGCAATGCCACAGAGTACGGGAAGATCAAATGCTCTTGGTGGATAAATAGTTTGAATCACACAGGACAAACACAATAAAGGTAGTGATCTATTAGAAAATTATCTACATGCTCGTTTTACTTTACTTTATTTAGCCTTCTATGACTATGCTCATGAAATTGAAAATGAGAAGATGAGGACGTAGATGCTGCTCTTCATCTGAAGGCCTCTATGATGGATGTTCAGGCTATACGTTACTTGACTAGGTAACAAATGTGCAAGAATATTTATGATACTTCAGATTCTCCACTGTCACTGACATCCAGTTCTAAATCAAAATCCGTGCACTGGAGACATAGTTGTATGACCACGGGTTTTATGTGTGTGTTTGTTTTAAGAAAATCCGTCAATATTTCAGTCAAGTCTACATAAATACAACTTTATTAATTCATTAAAGACGTACACATTTCTAATATATTCTCTAATTACTTTCCCATGGCTCCTACTATATAAACTTTCTTTTCTATAGTTGTAGAAATTGTAGCTTGCATTATGTGGGTTCATGCTGGCATAATTGTAGAGGCGTGGAATATACTTTGCTCCAATTCAGTCCCCCATATTTCCCTTTATCCTCCCCTTCTCCCAGCCCCTGTTCTTTTTTCTCTAATGTTCTGCCTTCTGTCTATTTAGTTTTTGATTTTTTTTTTAAATCAGTGTCTTATAGATACACATAAAGGTGAAATTCACAGGTATTCTCATATATGTACATAGTATGGTCAATTTCATTCCACCTCCTCTCTTTTCCCACTCTGCTGCCCTCCCCTGTCGTCCCCTTCCACGCCACTGACTTCTCAATTCTCACAGATTCCCCTACATGCCATTTCCCCACCTTATGTTGCTTTAGCTTCCACATATGAGAGAAAACATTTGACCCTTGACTTGCTGAGGCTGGCTTATTTCACTTAGCATGAGGTTCTCAGATGGCGGCTAGCTGAGAGCCATTAAGGTGTTCAAGTATTTTCACCTGAATCTTTTTATGCCCGTGAACACTGCGTGATGCACCTGTAAGCTCGAGCTGTTAGCACGTGTCCTTGTTAAGGCAAAATGTATTTAACCGGGTGAGGGTTAGTTAGTTGGTGGTTGGAGTTGGAGTTGGAGAGGTTGTTGGAGCCAGAGAGAGAAGAATAAAAGAACTTTTTCATTTCCATCCTGCCTCCAAATTTTCTCCCATGGCGTCATTGCTGTAAGCGGCAGCCGCAGGCGGCAACAAGTGGTGGCCTGTACGGGGAATTCGGAATCAGCAGGTAAGAACTGAGAAATCTTTAAAGATGGGTGCGAAAATAACAAAAAGCCATGTAATAAAAGCCTTTTTTGACATCGCTGACTCAGTTGATAGTGAGGAGGAAAGTGATCAAGAAAGCATAGCCTCCGCTGAGTCAGGTAAGACCAGTAAGGATAATATTGGTGTGAACTCAAAAATAACAAAAATAAGAGCTGCTAAAGCTATCAGAGATTTATTAGAAATAGCTGAGGAATACATGCTCTCGATGGAATCTGAAACTCAGGATGTTACTACCAGTGAAAGTGATAGTAATGAGGAGGAGCCAAATAACCATGAAAGCACAGCCTCCTCCACTAAGTCAGTTAAGACCAGAAAGGACCATCAAGTAGAGGAACCACTTGTGCCCTCTGCTCCCTCATGGGTAGAATCCATTACAGAAACCATGAGGGGTATTTCTGAGTGTATGCGTGCCCTTGAGGCAGAGATTAACGGCCTTTCTGAGCCCTTACATGCCCTCGAACGCCAAAAACCACAGGAATGTTGGGACCTGCCAGTATTTGAAAATGAACATGGGCAAAGGTATCACCAATCCCTAGATTTTAAAGCAATAAAAAATTTCAAAGAGGCGATAATGACCTATGAGCCTCAAGCTCCGTTCACATTGAGCATGCTGGAGTCCCTTAACACTTTCACTTTAACCCCCTCAGACTGGAAGGGGTTATGCAAGGCAGTATTGAGCGGGGGACAATACCTGATCTGGAGGTCACAATTCCAGGAACTTTGTGTAGAAACAGCTAAAAGAAATGTGACTGCACGCTTCCCAGACCATAATGTAGATATGCTAACAGGTGAAGGACAGTTTACTGAACTACAAACCCAAAAGCAATATGATCCTGGTGTATACGCACAAATAAACAATGCCGCTGTTGAAGCCTGGAAGACCTTACCAGGAACAGGTGATTTGCAAGGTAGCTTATCAAAAGTAATACAGGGGCCTAACAAGCCTTATGCTGATTTTGCTAACAGACTTTTAAGAACTGCAGGCAGAATATTCGGGGATGTGGATCAAGCAATGCCCTTAGTTGTCCAGTTGGCATATGAAAATGCCAACAAATATTGCCAAGATGCTATAAGACCATGGAAAAATAAAAAAGACCTTTCAATATACATTAGATTATGTAAAGATATTAATGATGCCTTTGTCACAGGCAATGTGATTGCAGCAGCAATGAGAAGTGCTTCCCCTCAATTTCACAAATAGGGCTCAACAAAAAAATTATAATCAATCAGGATATTCCAGACAAAATTATTATAGTCAACCATGATATTCTAGGCAATATCCCCAACGAGAAATAAGACCAAGCTCATACCGTGCCCCAGGCTGCTGCCCCAGGTGTAAAAAGGGAAATCACTGGGCCAATAAATGCCATTCTAAATTTGACATCTATGGAAATGTTTTGTCCAGGAATTCAAAAAATGGGGCACGGGGCCCAATGCCTTGGGGCCCACAAATGTACGAGGCATTAGACGAGGAATATCCTCACACATCCATACAGATGATTCCTCATCACAATCCCTCCTACCCATTGACTCCCTTGTCAGAGGGACAAGAGGAAGTGCAGGACTAGACCTGTGTTCCTCCACCCGAATAGTGCTAACACCTGAAATGGGGGTTCAACTGATTCCTACGGGAGTCAGGGGACCTCTTCCCTCAGGACTGTAGGACTTATCCTCGGGAAAAGTTCTAAAAGCCTATTCGGATTTCAAGTAACACCAGGTGTTATTGACTCCAATTACCAAGGAGAAATAAAAATAATGCTTAGTTCTCCTAGAGGCATTATCTCTGTTAACCAAGGAGATAGAATTGCTCAGCTGCTTCTCCTTCCCAGTTTCCACAACTCATTCAAGAGTATGTCACAGAATAGGAACAATAGAGGATTTGGTTCCACTGGCTCGGGACCTATGGCTTGCTGGGTTCAGGATTGTTCACGGAGGCCTATGTGCAAAATAAAAATTCAAGGTATAGAGATGGAGGCACTGATTGATACTGGGGCTGACTCTTCCATCATTAATTTACAACAATGGCCCAAGCACTGGTCTCTGCAGAAGACCTCAACTAGTTTAAGAGGCTTGGGATATACTAACACCCCAGCACAAAGTGATGTAGTCTTAAATTGGGAAGATAATAAAGGGCATAAGGAACATTCCAACCTTATGTTTTGACCAGCTTGCCAGTTACCCTATGGGGAAGAGATATTCTACAGCAAATGGGGGTACACCTCGCAACCAAGCCCACAGGTGTTGAAAATAAAATTCTAAATCAAAAGGGTAAAAGATTTTTCTAGGGGCCACTGAGAAAGCAATTTTGAAAATACCATGGCTTTCTGATAAGCCAGTTTGGGTCCCTCAGTGGCCCCTATCTAGAGAAAAACTACAAGTGGTCCACCTATTAATCCAAGAACAACTAGAAGCAGGACACATAGAGCCTTCCACCTCTCCCTGGAATTACCCCGTATTCGTAATCAAGAAAAAATCAGGAAAATGGAGATTGTTACATGACCTTAGGGAAATCAATAAAACCATGCAAATTATGGGCCTTACCCAACCTGGACTTCCTAATCCTGTAGCTATTCCTAAAAATTTCCATCTTATAACTCTTGATATAAAGGATTGTTTCTTTTTCATTCCCCTACATCCTCTGGATGCCCCCAGGTTTGCTTTTTCAGTTCCTTCTATCAATAATCATGGCCCTGATAAAAGATATCAATGGAAAGTGCTACCGCAGGGAATGGCTAATAGCCCCACTATATGTCAAATCTATGTAGACAAAGCTATTCAGCCTATTAAGAACAAATATCCAAACCTTATGGGCCTCCATTATATGGATGATGTTTTGCTTGCTCACCCTAATCAAGAAATCTTATTTACCATATTCAGTGATATGACAGAAAATTTAAAAAGATATGGATTAGCCGGGCGTGGTGGCGCATGCCTGTAATCCCAGCACTTTGGGAGGCTGAGTCAGGAGGATCGCGAGTTCAAAGCCAGCCTCAGCAATGGCGAGGCACTTAGCAACTCAGTGAGACCCTGTCTCTAATAAAATACAAAAAAGGGCTGGGGATGTGGCCCAGTGGTCTAGTGCCGCTGAGTTCAATCCCCAGTACCAAAAAAAAAAAAAAAAAAAAAAAAAAAAAGATATGGATTAAAAATTGCTGAAGAAAAGGTTCAAACTAGATCTCCCATATTATATTTAGGATTTAAAATCATGGATACCTTTATTAGGCCTCAAAAAATTTGAATAAATAACATTTGACCACCCTCAATGATTTCCAAAAACTGCTGGGAGACATTAATTGGCTTCACCCTATACTAAGCCTCACTACTGGACAATTAAAACCCTTATTTGATATCCTTCGCAGGAACCCTGATCCATCTTCACTGTGAACATTGACTCCTGATGCTAGGGAAGCTTTAAAGTTAGTAGAAAAGGCCATTGAAAGATCCCATTGTGATAGAATTGATTTTGCTCGACCGCTGATATTGATTATTATTTCTTCACAATATACACCCACAGGAGTATTTTGGCAACAGGGACGTTTATTATAGATACATTTACCCATCTCTCCTAAAAGTACAATTGAGTCTTATACCTCCATGGTGGCTAAACTTATTCTTCAAGGACTTAAGACTTCTACTAAAATATTTGGCATTCATCCCGCTGCTATTATTACTCCCTATTCATCGTCACAGGTTGAATATTTGTGCTTCAATGATAATGATTGGGCTATAGCTAGATGCTCTACTTCTGCAAATTTTGATAACCATCTTCTTAAATCTCCTATACTATCTTTTTGTGTCAATCATCCCATTATATTTCCAGTAGTAATAAAAAGTCAACCTATTCCTAAGGCATTAAATGTATTTACAGATGGGTCCTCAAATGGTACTGCTGCAATAGTCACTCAAAAAGAAAATATGATTCATATTACTGGTCAAAAATCATCCCAATTAGTTGAACTTGAAGCTATTATAATAGCTCTAGAAAATTTTAAAGAATAGCCGATAAATATTTTTTCAGAAAGCCACTATATTGTACATGCTGTCCCTAAATTGGAGCTAGCAGGTCCAATAGCACCACATACTCCAGCCTTTAAATTGTTTTTTCAAATTCAAAATCTCCTATGGGAACATAAAGAACCTTTATTTATTGGACATATCAGAGCTCATACTAATTTGCCTGGTCCTCTCCATGAAGGTAATCAAAAGGCTGATGCCCTCACTAAAACAACCTTTATATTTTCAGCAGTCCAACAAGCTACCTTGTTCCATTCCCAATTTCATGTCAATAGTACTACGTTACAGCAAAGGTTCAAAATCACAAAGGAGCAAGCTCAAACAATTGTGAAGGATTGTCAATCTTGTGTGACACATTTGCCCAATCCACATTATGGGGTTAACCCAAGAGGATTAGTGCCCAATCATTTGTGGCAGATGGATGTCACTCATGAGCCAAGTTTTGGAAAATTGCAATTTATTCATGTGACCATAGATACATGCTCAGGCATTATTTTTGCTTCCTTACATTCTGGAGAAAAAGATGTTACATCTCATTGTCTGCAAGCTTTTGCTGCATTGGGCATCCCCAAAATGCTTAAAATAGATAATGGCCCTGCATATACGTCCTCATCTTTCAAATAGTTTTGCGCAAAATTCAATATATCCCATAAAACAGGTATCCCATACAATCCTCAAGGTCAAGGTATAATTGAACGAGCTAATCGCACACTCAAAATTATGCTATTAAAGCAAAAAGAAGGAAACTGGAAAAATCCTAGGGACAGATTGGCAGTTGCCCTGTTTACCTTAAATTTTTTAACTTTAGATTCTAATGGATATTCGGCTGGAGACAGACACTGTAATCCACACCAACAACATAAACCTTTGGTTTACTGGAAGGATGTTCTTTCAGGTGCATGGAAGGGTCCAGATCCAGTATTAATTTGGGGGAGAGGATCTGTTTGTGTTTTTCCACAGCATGAATCCTCCCCAATACGGATAGCATCTAGATTAATAAAACAGATACCAAATCAAAAGGACCAAGATGAAGTTATTGAGGAATCAAGACTAATAAAACAAGTACAAAATGAAGAGGACCACGATGAAGGTATGGAATGATTCCCTTAAAAGAGTCCTCCAATAAATTCACAATTTAAGTCTCATTCCTCCCGGCTGGGATGAGAATATCTCTCTTTAGTGTGCACACAATTGTATTTTTTCTTTTTATATATGTCTTTATGTCTGTGTATTTGTCTAAATTTCATGTTAATGTGACATCACAAATATATGTTTGTATGTGCGTCTGTCCAGTGTGACGTCACAAATAACAAAGCGCTTATGAAAATTAATAATATATAAAAAAATTAATCATATATATATATATATATATATATGATGGATCCAAATAACTTTAATTCATTTACGTTTAGAGTATTCAATTTGGGTAAACAATTTAAAAAGTGAAGGTACCTTCAATTTTGATTTATAGGTGTCCCTGGGACTTCTCTTCAGCAAAGAATATGACTAATACTGTATAACCTAATATTTTGGTATTTGACATGGGATTGTTTATTTGTAATTAACTTTATTTGTTTAATAGCTGATTAATTTGAATTATTTCAACAGGTAATTTCATAGAAGGTTGCTGTGTATGCAGAGACTCGGGGGTTCCAGCTAACAAATTATTTTTCCAAAGTGCTTTTAGCTTTTCTTTAATCTATCTTTAATGCAGTAAATACCCTCAGTCTTTCTTTGATTTGTTCTGAATGTGATATTTTGCCAGGTTATGTTTGTGGGAGCTCAAGCGGCAATGTGTGTGAGCAGAGATCAACTTTAATTTTCTAATCTAATAATTCTATTTTTTAGTTTGACAACTCGCCTCTTGACTCAGTGCTGGAATAGCACTGCCTTTCCTTTAATAATTGATGCTTGAGTTTCTAGGTAGCGGGCCCTGAAGATTTGCTGGTGGCATTGTCTAGACATAAAAAAGACGGCTGCTGCTACAGCTGCAGGGATTGTGGTCGCTACAAGCATCCCTGCTGCTCAAGCATCAAACAACCTCACCAGCAGTGTGGCCTCTGCTCTGCATGCATGGGGCCTCCTAGATCAACATGTTATGACAAGTGGACATTTTGATCTTTCATTATTTGGGACATTACGGGACAATACCTTGCGGGTATTTGTCTAGAGAACTCAGTGCGTTACTTGATGGAACTTAGGGCAGCTGATTTGTTTAAAGACCTTGATTCGCTATGGAACTTGGCTTGTCAGCAGAAGGCATGCGCCTTAAAGCTGCAGCATCTCCTCATGATTGGACGGCTGTTAGTCAACACACAGTCGATCCTGAAGGGCTCGATTGGATGGCTGGTTAGCCAATGACTGGTACGATCCCCAGAAGGGGACAACCTAAGACAGGCACAGTCGATCCGGATGAGGTCGTCACCCATCCACGGGACAGTCTCATGTGGCCTACATATCAACCTAAGACAGGAGTCAAGGGAACAGCCTTGATTATCCGATGACGGGTAAGAATGTTGGTTGCACATGGACGTCCTAGAGCATCCCCTCTTTTAAAACAAAAGGGGGGAAATGTAAGAGCCCTAATTGAGGAGATAGCTAAGATGGCGGCTAGCTGAGAGCCATTAAGGTGTTCAAGTATTTTCACCTGAATCTTTTTATGCCCGTGAACACTGCGTGACGCACCTGTAAGCTCGAGCTGTTAGCACGTGTCCTTGTTAAAGCAAAAAGTATTTAACTGGGTGAGGGTTAGTTAGTTGGTGGTTGGAGTTGGAGTTGGAGAGGTTTTGGGAGCCAGAGAGAGAAGAATAAAAGAACTTTTTCATTTCCATCCTGCCTCCGAATTTTCTCCCGCGGCGTCGTTGCTGTAAGCGGCAGCCGCAGGCGGCAACAGTTCTCCAGTTCCAGCCATTTACCAGCACACACACCGTGCTTTCGTACTTCTCAATGAAACCCCACTATGTCCACAACCACCTTTTGTTTATCCCATCGTCTGTTTTTAAATATTCTTTAGTTGTAAATGGATCTTTTATTTTATTTATTTGGTTATTTATATGTGGTGCTGAGGATCGAACCCAGGGCCTCACACATGCCAAGCCAGTGCTCTACCACTAAGCCACAACTACAGCCCTCTTCATCTGTTGATGGGCATCTGGGCTGGTACTGGCAGGAACTTTCAAGTAATGTGGGGCCCAGATAAACCTCAATGTGGCAGTTTTCATAAGGACTTCCAGGTCCTCAAGTTTTGTCTCAGTCATGTTTTCCAAGATAATTGGATTCTGTCTCTGCCCCATTTGTACCTGATCTTTGTCATCACAACCATGAAACTACTTTTGTAACTAGTAGCAGGCTAATTGCTAAATGTTCACTTTTAATCCTAACATTTATCTATCTATGCAATGATTTTGTTTGTTTGTTTAACTCTGCTACTCAGTTTACTTTATCTTCTGACCCTCCCTCATTCATGCTGGGGAATGAATTGAACCACAGCTAATTCTGCATGCTAGTTCTATTACTCTGGCCCCACCTCCACCACAAACTCCAGAATTCTTCCACTGGGCTGTTCCACAAGCACTGCAAATACACACTGTGTACCTAAGACAGAACGCATCAAAAACTCAATGAACCCAGTTCTACACTTGAACTTACATGCAAATTTGCCACTACAAAATTTTCCCTGTCAATCAGCCCACAAGAATAGTTCCATGAACAGTTACAAGAATAGTTTCATGGTTATGATAACCAAGATGGTACTGTGGTACCATCCCCGGTCTCTCTGACTCTCTGCTATCATATCTAATGTTCATTGCCACATTCTGCAGATTTCGCTCCCGAATCTCTTCCTGTTTCTGCCGCTGCCCTTGTCATTGATGGGATCAATAACTACTGCCATTGATATTTTTGTTGCAAATTTTGCGCTTCTCTAGTCAATGAACCTCACTGAAACCTGGTGATCTCTGTAACAGGAAGCTCTGAGGAGAACAGCTATGCGGGCTCTGCAGGTGCCCATCGTACGTTGATGAAGTTCTTTGGATTCTAAGCTGCTCTGTCCATGTGTCTCCTCACCTCCTCGTGCTGTCCCTTCCTTTGGGGCGCTGCCTGGGCGTGGCTCACTGCTTGTGTTCTCCAACACCCTCTGCCCCTCCAAGCTTCCCTGGCTTCAGCTCGGCCGTTCCCTCTGCCTGGGAAATTTTTGCTTCTCCTCCTTGGAACAGATCATTCTTTTTTAATCTTCAAAGATCCAATCTGATGTGACAAGCTTCACTGTGCCAGTACTCTTACTCTTAATCCGATGTGACAAGCTTCACTCTTGCCAGGGCTCTTGTCCCCAAGCGCACCCCCACACTCTCTTCTCCTCCTCGCCGCCTGCCTGGGAGAGCTGAGAACAGCCCCCTGCAAGCGTCCTCCCACGGGTCCGTGAGTTTCTAGAGCTCAGAAATGCTGTCTTCACCTTGTTGGCAGCGCTTAGCTCAGTGGGCAGAATGCAGCAGAAACTGGAGCTGCCAAATGGTAAGGAGTGTATAGGGATGGGGGTACAGGATGGTTGACTTCCCTTACCATCTTCCCCTTCATACAAGAGATGAAGACAGACACATCTGCCTCACTGTTCATTCAAAACATGTAGCTTCAGCCCGTGAATAAGACTGGGTTTGAAAAGATGATTTCAAACCCTGAGATTGGCTGTGGGGACTGTTGCTGGGTGCACTTCGTCTTCTCCCTCTCGTTTGATTTTCCAAGGCTGTGAAAACAGACTCCCTTGAAGCTGCGGCGCTGAGTAAGTGATAGGATGGGAAAAATTTCATGTGAATTTGTTGAGGATGAGGTCATGTCGCAAATGACTAAGCCATGCATTCGCTTGTGGCTACATGAGCCAGCTTACATAAACAATTCATAAACTCTTAATTCCAATTGGAACATTACATGATTTTAATATGATTATTATTCAAGCATTAGGAAAAAAGAAATGTTGTCTAGGCTAATGCTTAAAAGACCCTATAAATTACATTAGCCGGTATATATTCTTACAGGAAAGTCTTCACTCATTATGTGAAACCGTTACCAGTAATCCAATAGCATTATTTGGGGGGCTGTTTAGAATACCAGACACAATGCAGAAGCTGCAGCTTGGTGTCCTCATGCCTCTTACCTTCCTTTAGACCATAGCTGGTTCTGTAGGCTCCTTGAGTTTAGTTACATAATAATTATCATCAATTCCACATATGTTAAGTTGTTTTTCGTGGAATATAAAGCACTCTTCAAATACAAATGACATTGCCTTCGAATTCACACATGAGAAGTACCATGCCCCTACCACAGGAAGCCAAAACTATGGCATTTGAAGTACACAGCTACAGAAATTAGAAATAGAAGAGAGAATAAACATTCTTGAATTATTAGTCTTAGTCCAGTTAAATATCCTTAATTCATTTTGGGGGAAGTTATAGAAAAATTGATTTGGGCACGCAGATTTCAATAATCAAATGTAACTGAAATAATTATCTCCTTTCTTTTGAAAATATTTCATTGTGGTAAAGGTCTTAATTCGCTCTTCAGATGAATGAAATGAAAGAAAAAATATATTTCAAGCCACATATTAATTTAATAACAAAGCAATCAATACAAGAATTTCAGTTGCCATAAGGACTTACATCCAAAAGATTTCATTTGCTTTCATATTTTCTATTTATCTTGAAAATATCACCACTTCATCCCAAATTGCTTTTAGGGAACTCCTCTGTAAAATTTTAAAATGGACATAAAGATAAAACTTTGAGTATTTTCCATGTGCCTAAATGTAGTAAACCTGATAGTATATTTGATTTGATACATATTTATTATGTATTCTTTGAATGTTGGTGATATGCTATTTTAATCTCCATGTAAAAATTGCCTAGCATTTCACATGCTGTAGCTGGATATTATGTTCATATAGACACTTCATAGTTATGGGATGGACAAGTGAAAATGTCAATCTCTCATTTAGGATCTTCTTCCTCTGCTAGTACAGAAAAAAAGAAAAAGAAAAAAGAGTTGAAATAGCATTTTAACTTGGAGTCTCAGAAATAACACCCCAGAAGACCTGTTCACTTATTTCATGTTGGAGAACCCTCCTGGATAGTTAATGTCTATTTATATGGTAATTGCTCCCCAATATATGTCTCCTTTTTCTGCTTTCAGCCGGATTCCATTTTCACCTAATAGCACCAGTCGCTAACGCACTATGCGCGTATAAATGATCTTCATGAATAGTGCCGAACAAATCAATAGAATGTGCAAGTTTGACTTAAGCTGAATGCTTAGCAGTTCATGAATTAAAATGAGGCCAGAGAATTCTCATGAAGAGCAAGGCCTCACTTTTCTTTCAGTGATTCTTGAGAAGACCAGCCCTCAGGTGGCAATGACATTTCCTGCACCATCAATGTTCCAGTCATTCCTAGCCCCAGCAGACCTCTTGGTTCCATTTGAGAAGTTTCAGAAATGAGAGTGTTGCGGAAGAAATTCATGGCAATGTTCCCCACCTCTAGTATATTAAACTTAAATGTTCCACCGTGTGTGTGTGTGTGTGTGTGTGTGTGTATGAAGAAAATGAAGAAGAAAAACAACAATAGTTATACCATGAAGAAATGATGTGAAAAAGAAAAGGGAATGAGGAAAGAATACTTTTAAAAATATATTTTTTAGTTGTAGATGGACACAATACCTTTATTTTATTTATTTTTATGTGGTGCTAAGGATTGAACCCAGTGCCTCATACATGCAAGGCAAGCCCTCTGCCACTGAGCCACAATCCCAGCCCGAGAAAAGAATACTTTAAGGTTTACATGTTCAATTTTATTTGACAAATATTTATTGAGCACCTACTGTGTCCCAATGGGTCTCTTTTGTTATTTGTCTGTCTACTGGGGATGTAACAGCTATTAAGACAGGCAATATTTATTTCTCCTTATAAAAGAATGTATAAGTAGTATACATATGATTAAACTAGTTATTATTTTTTTTTTTTTACAGTAGCAATTGTTCCAAAGAGGTTCAGAAGGTCAAGGTGGCAAAGAAGGAGTAGAGAAAAGGAACCAGTTTGATCATGAGAGCCAATTGGAGAAGGAGGTGTCTGAACTGCGGGATGAGTGACAATGAAGCAGCAGCTGTGACTGCCCATCAGAGCTGGTGACGTGGATGGATAGACAGTGGCTAGAGTGCCCAGGACAGAGTGAGCGAGGAGAGAAGGGGAAAAGGCAAGGTCAGAGCCAGATTCCTGTGCTCCACGTGCTTGGTTAGCCGTGACCTGCACCGAACAGGAGATTAAAGGGAGGCTGGTGGTTCCCACCTCCAGTGTGCACCGCAGTGGCCAGGGCTACTTCTTCAAGGGCCTAGGTCTCAAAGATGAAAGCTGCCCAGAGGGACAGTCTAGGGCAGGCCTGTACCTTGCAGCTGAGGCATTCACCGAGAGACTTCTGCAAAGTATTGTTACGTTTTATTATAAATTTAAGTGATTAAAAAAAAAAAAAAAAAAACCCAGGAGCTTCCCTAATTCCCACCAAGGGAGTACAGGCTACTGAGGGGCAAAACATCACACCGGGGACAGCCATGCAGCCAAGAGATTTATTCAACAGCCTTCGTGGCTGGTAGCAAAACAGGAGAAGAGGTGCTCTGGTCGAAGGTCGAAGAGGTGCTGGGAGAGGGGAGTCAGGGAGAAGGGAGTGTGCAAGCTCTGGTGGGAGAGGGGAGTCAGGGAGAGGGGAGTGTGCAAGCTCTGGTGGGAGAGGGGAGTCAGGGAGAGGGGAGTGTGCAAGCTCTGGACAGAAGGTGGGTGCTTGGTCGCACCAGCTAGGATCTCTGGAGCTATCAGCTAAAGCAGCTGCTGTCTGGCTGGAGGCTGGAGCTGTCAGCTGGGAGCGGCCCGGTCAGGCTGAAGGCAATGGGTCTGGAGCTGCAGGCTGGGGCAGGTGGGATGAAGGTGATGGGTCTGGAGCTGTTGCAGTGGCTTCCTCCTCTCCGCAGCGTTGAGCTGATGTGTCTGAGTGGCTTACTCCTCTCAGCAGCGATGAGCTGATGTTGTGTGTCTCTCTGTGTGTGTGTTCTGAGTCTCTCGAACAGGGCCCTATATTGGGATTTCTGGTGGGAGGTGCACCAGAGCAACCCCAACTCCATTAGCTCTTTGCCCATAGAACAGGGCGACCTTTAAGCCTCTTGGCTCTTCCCCGAGAAAAGAAACATCCTGCCCGGGGAAGAAACATCCTGCCCGGAGAATGAAACAAGGTTGCTTCTCTCAGGATGTGGAAAACCCTGGGGTGGGGGAGGGGGGAGGGTAGCCCATCTATCAGCTACAAAGAAAGGAGAAAGGTGAGGAATTCTGAGTTCAGCATCCGTAACCTGGAGAGTTGCCTGCCAGGCTCCCTGGGGCTTGATCTGAAGAGATTCCTGGCAGGTAGAGTCCGAGGACCTGCAGATTCCTGCTTCCACTCAGGCTGTGGGAGAGAAGGCTGGTCCAGGTCACAGAGCAACCTCAGCCCCAGGGTGTAGGAGGCTGCCTGGGACTGCACGTGGACCCAGGGTCTCATCCGCCTTCATGTAGGACACGTCTAAAGACTTAAAGTGGGCAATCTAATAGTGTCCCATAAAATTTTATAGGTTTTATAGGTGTTCTATATCTGGGATGATGGGATATAATGACATTTATAAAGCCGCGTGTAAATTAGTTGAAAACTTTTAAATATTTAAACATAACATGCAGATGTTAGTTGTGGTTCTAAGCCAGACATTCACATTCTAGATAGCATTGTGGTACTTCCCCTGGGGCATGGCTGTCACCTAACTCTGGGTTGATGTTTAAGCTGAAAATGACCCACGTCTTCCAGTGTTGTTATTTGTCCAATTGGTCTGAGCACATAGACTTTGGACTGGGGACTGACTGGGTCCTTGCTCTTTAGATAGCACTGTATCACACATGCAGGTCACAAGCCTTAGTTTCAGAACATAGGGCATGAATTTAACTCTAGATCAGCACTTAGAATGGGCATACCACCTCTTACTTGCATCTTCTATGAACCTTGCCCTCAGGCTTAGGAAAAAGCTGCTTCTCATTTCTTACCTCATGTCAGAAACAAAATGTTTCTGCTTCCCTGTGCTGTGAACTCCTGTGGCTAGTGTGTCCATCTGCTGACATCCCAACCAAGGCTTCCGGGCTGGGCCAGCTTCTATGGTCAAAGTGAATTGCATGGAGTGGTATCCTCCCCACAAACTCCACGGTGTTCCTGCAAGCTCTAAGCACCCAGTCAATGCCAACTAGAAGATACCAAGTGGCTTCTGCCTGCAAACCAATTCATTCAGTCACACCTCTTTATCCCATCTCCCAAATCTCTCTTATGTTCCTGAAGGATGTCTATTTTGTGCTTTCTCTGAACGCATACACACTGATCTTTTACGTTTTCCAGTTTAATTTCAGAATACCTTGTAGTAATGTATTTGCTTAAATGCCTTATTTTTTTATTTGAAGTTGTTGTATATGATAGTAGAATGCATTACAATTCATAATACACATATAGAGCACATTTTTACATATTTCTGGTTATATACGAAGTATATTCACACCATTTGTGTCTTCATACATGCACTTAGTGTAATGATATCCATCTCATTCTATCATCTTTTTTTTTCTTTAAATGCCTTATTAAGCTGGTCAACTCCATTGGCTCATATATCTGAACCTTCAAAATGATTGCTATTTTGCTCTCAGTTATTATCTTGAAAATTTACCCTATTAAAGTGTATGAAGTCATGAAATAATTTCAAAGCATATCTTTCATGACGTTAGACAAATATTCATTATATATAATCTTTACAGATAAAATCAAATATAATAAGGCTTCTTTGAGGCTCAGTTTCCCTTATTTAATATGGCATCTTCTAAATTCCCTTTATGTGTGAAGGATGTATAATAGAGCAGCATCTGTCACCATGGTTATGCATCTGGGCAGGAATGTAATAAATATCCAAGATTCCCCCATATGCTGCTTTTCTTCACTTGGAATGAAGAGGTCCATTTATTCCAAACTGCAAGATACATGTTCGTTAAAGAAAATGTGGAATCTGTAGGTACAAATAAAAAATGACAGCTGTAGAAAACACTAATAATGACCTATTTCTGGTATTAAAAAGGGAGCTTGCCATACTGGACAAAATTGCAGATAAATATGGGGAGAGACAATAGCACATCATCTTATTATCATTGAATTGCTTAAGAATAGGTAAACAGACATGTATTTCTCCATCAAAATGCCTTTTTGATGTGGAAGCGGATGTCCTTTCTGCCAGTTTGGAGGATTCACATAGCACTTCTGCTGCACCCTCGCTCTTCCTTTCATCTGTGATCTGGTTAAATGTGCACAAAACATTTCCACAGAACCCTAGAGTATCCGCAGCTCTTCACCTCCCTCTGTCCTTTTGCCTTTCTTTCTATGTTCCATTCTATGAATTTTCTTTGAAACTTATGAACACAATTGATTCCTTTTATAAAGCTCTATGCATTTTCCATGTCCAGAATATCTATTTTTAACTTTTACACACTTTTGTCCTTTATTTAGAATTTAATATACACTGGGACATTTTTTTGTGCTTTTATTAGTGCGTTATATTTATACATAGCAGTGGGGTTCATTTTGATATAATCATACATGCATGGAATTTAATTTGGTCTACTTCAGTTCCTAGTTCTTCCTCTTCCTCCCCGCTCCATGCTGCCTTCTCTATTGATCTTCCTTGTGTTTATTTCTTGTTTTTTTAATTGGAGCTTTATAGATGCACACAATGGTAAAATTCACTGTCTTACATTCATTCGTATATGCACGAAGCATAACTTGGTCAATTCACTCTACCACTCCTTCCTTTTCTGGTCCCTCTTTTCTCCCTCTCAATAACCTTCCTCTAATCATTGATCTCACTTCTGTTTTTATGGATTTCTCCTTCCCCTTTACCTCCTTATTGTGCTCTGGCTCCTACATAGGAGACAAAACGTTCAACTCTTGACTTCCTGAGTCTAGTTTATTTCACTTAGCATGATGTTACCATTTTTAAAAAGCTGCCCATACCTTATCTAGAAATTCTGGTTTTGTTTCCTTGAACATCTCAAACATTTAGAACTCATCCTTAAACTTCCACATTAGGAACATCAGAGGGTCTATTTCTATTATCTATTGTCTCTGCTGTTTTGCTTTCTTGCTGTCCTGGGTTATGTGCATGATTCTTACAATATGTGTCAGACATTGAGTTTCAAAATATATTTTTAGAAAGTATTTAAGGCCATGTATGTTGTCCTCTTCCTCCTGAGCTGATTTCCTTTTGTTTCTGCCAGGTGCATGAAGCACTAGTAGCTAGGACCATTTTAAGTCAATTCAAGCCAAGGCATTGATATTTCCTGTGCCAACTAGAACACTTGAAGTTTAGTTATCAACTGTGAAAGTCTTGCATACTCTGTGCTCACTCTTAGTTCTAAATGCAACCATAGCAGGATTTTGCCTTTCCGACAACAAAATAATGTTTGTACTGAACCTGAAACTTACAGATAAGTTGGAAGTAAGAAATGAGTTCCAAAAGTGACTATGTTGTCAACATTTCTAAAAGAAATCTATTGTATTTCTATATTGAGTACACATAAAATGAGATAGGGTATTAAACACATACAGAATTATCAAAAAATATAAATTAGAGTTGATTTTCATTATCTGTAGATTCTGTATTTATCTAAAACTCCCCTATCACCCACCCCACCCCAACAAAACACTTGTGGTTATTTTGAGCAATTTGTGGAAGTGTTCAGAGCAGTGGAAATTTTGAGTTACTCAAAGCAGCTTCTCAGGTGAGGTCAAATAACCAATGTTTTGCTTCTTGTCCCAGCTCTGATATGTCAAGCAGGTGTTCCTGTGGCAGGATATTTAGGATCATGTGTCCTTCTTAACATTTATTTTTGTTCTTGTTGTTGGTTTCATAGTTGCTGATTCCATGGCTGGAAATGGCCCCAAATGTGTAACAACAGTGCTGTTGGGTGTTTCTAAGCCCAAGAAGGCTATGTTGTACCTTACAGAGAAAGGATGTGGGCTACATTACCTCCTTCCTTATGAGTTATAGTGATGTTGGCTGTGATTTCAATGGTAAAAAACCAACAGTGCATATTAAATAGGGTGTATAAACAGTACCAGATATAAAACAAGGTTATATTCTGATCAGTTACAAAAACATTGTGGCTAGAGGTTCAGAGGAACTTTGCCCTGTATTTCCCCAAGGAATAATTAATTTTCAGAATTCACTAATTTAGTGTTTGCAGTGAATTTACACTGTATACCTGGGAATAATGGAAATACAAGCACATCTACATGTATGTCTAAAAAAAACAGGCACAAAATGTCTGAGAATTTTGAGATGATAGGAAGAGATTTAAAATAGATTTAATAATTTAAGATATGTAGCATGCTCCTGTATTGTATGATTCAATTTTGCAAAAATGTCACACCCTCCCAAATTATCTATGTATTTAATGAAATGTCAGTAAAAATGACAATGTTTTATATGAAACTTGGCAAGATATTTCTGAAATTTACATTGAAATGCAAGTATTCAAAAATAGGCAAAGCGCCCTTGAGGAAGAATGTGGAAGGAGGTGCACTGCCATATATCAAGCCAATTTCCAGAGCATGTGATTATAGAGCATGTGATTATAGAGCATGTGATTATGCTACCAAGAGCAGATGAGAGAACGAGGTATGTGTATACACACCAGTATGAACTAACTAACCAACCAAAAAGACAAATAAATAAATTAAGTTTATAGATTGTTTTTTATGACATAATAGTAGGAAATATTTAAGACAAAAAAAAATACAACGGAGTAAAAGATTACTAACAGAATGGCATTAAACAGAAGAACTTTTGTTTTCCAAAATTCACCACTAAAGAGTGAGAAAGATGTTGCTGGCAACACATACAATCACAAAGCTCTCTTTCCCGAACATGGAGAGGACATTTTTATAAGAAAAAGACATAAAATTCAGAAGTAAATAGACTAAAGCCATAAACTGACAAAAACAAAAATACAAAGACATAAAGGCTTATATTCAAATGATTTGAAGGGTGAATGTACATATGGAAATGTGCATAACCTCATTAGGAACCAAGCAAATTAAACAATAAAAATCACATGTGACCACAAGAATGGATAAAATTCAAGCAACCAGAAGATGGCACGCATAGGGAATTATGGAAATGCTCGTATATCGGTGGTAGGTATGGAAATTAGTGTGCCCATTGCACAAAATGGGAAATGGTGATGAGGTTCAATATGCATATGCTCTAGGACTGTGATTAGGGCACACGTCCCAAATCAGTCCTCAGTGCACAAACCTCTTCTTGTTACAACAAGAGTGGGCATTCCGGACTGTACTAGCAGGGGTGCTGCAGAAAGGGAGCCAGGTGGGGCTCAAGGTGGGGCTCAAGGTTATAACTGAAGAGAGCTGAAGACTGGAAGTCAAGGAGCAGAGTGAGAGGTCAGCTGATGCAAATGACTAAGAGGAGATGCCCAGGTAGGAAGGTTCTGGCTCAACCGACTGAGCAGGATGTTGCTAAGGCAAGCCAGGACTTACTGGCAAGAATGAGCAAGGGTGAAGGGATTCTCAGGAACCTGAATTAGCAGGATTCTGGCTGTGACTGGGCTGGGCAGGCAGAAGACAGGACAGAGATTAAAACTGAAGCCTCAAGGAGAAAAGAGCCCAGCTAATGTTGGGGGGATGGGGGTGGGGCATGGGTCATTGTCAGTAACCAAACTGTAGGTGCACTGTGTCCTAGGAGAGCCAGGGACTGCCTGTTCATACCACTGTGTTCACAGTTCCCAGAATTTCAGAACAATTTAAATGTCCATCAATAGTAACATCAATAAATAGACTGTGGTAAATTCATACAATGAAATACTTCACACATTGGAAATAAAAGACCTAAAGTTATATAAAACAATACGAACAACTCACAAGAGCACAGTGCTAGGTGTAAGTAAATGACAAAGGATAAAAAAATATACATACGTATGATTCCATTTATATAAAGTTTAAAATGGGCAAAACTCTACTACCGTATTAACAGATAAAAACTTGCATAGTAAATAGAAAAGCAGTGGTTTTTTTAATGTCATAATATTTAGGTGAGTACGTATAGTCTTTTTGGAATTAAAAGGGAGTCACTGAAACAAAATCCAAGGAGCACACTGATTTTCTGGAAACATGCTGATCCTTGGCTTGATTGTAGTTATATATGTGTTTTTTACATGACAATGATAGCTGAATATTTTTCTTTAACATACTTAATTAACCGCATGCGTTTGTATTTCAAAATAAAGAGTTGAAATGTTTATTCAAATATATCTTGAAGCATTTTTGATTAATGTGATATTTTCAACAGAATTTTCTCAGCTTTTTTTTTTTTTTTTTTTTTTTTTTTGGTACCACAGATTGAACTCAGGGGCACTCGACCACTGGGCCGCATCCCCAGCCCTTTTTTGTATTTTATTAGAGGCAGGGTCTTACTGAGTTGCTAAGTGCCTCGCCATTGCTGAGGTTGGCTTTGAACTCGTGATCCTCCTGCCTCAGCCTCCCAAGTGCTGGGATGACAGACGTGCGCCACTGCGCCTGGCTTTTCTCAGCTTTTTAAAAGAAGTTTGATAGCCATTATTCATACAAAATCAGAGATATCATCAATTATAATGCCACCTGAATCAATTTTGTGTATTATTTTTTCCTTGTGTACACATGTGCTATAATTTTTTTCCCCTCTTTTTCTTTGCTTTTTGAGATAATTTTCACAATATTGTTTAGGCTGGTCTTGAATTTGGGCCCAAATGCTCTTCCTGCATTAGCCTCCTGGGACTTCAGGTATACATCACCTTGCCCAAACTTAAACTGAAGATTTTAAATGGGTAGGTGTATCGCTATAATTGTATGTTCTTTGGAGAACTGAGAACAAAACTCAAATTTCATACTTTTTCAGGGGTATTAATTACTGACCTATTGAAATCCCCAAATACATTATTTTCATTATCCCCTTAAGTCTTCTGTTTCATTAATGCAATACTAACTTTCTCAGATACTGAGACAAACATAAAATTACCAGAAATCTTCATATTAACCAGTTCAGTGGTATTGAAAAGTACATTAGTCAGCTTTTCATCATTCAATACCAGAGAAAATGACTTAGATGAGGAGAACTTTGTGGTGGCTTATGGTTTCAGAGGGCTCAGTCTATTGTCAGGTGAGCCTCCTGCTTCAGGCCTCCGGTAAGGCAGAACATCCTGGCAGAAAGAAAGGTGTGGTGGAGGAAAGGTGCTCTGCTTATGGCAGCCATGGAGCAGGGAGAGAGAGAGAGAGAGAGAGAGAGAGAGAGAGGCAGGAGGGGGACCAGGGACACAGTATAGTCTCCAAAGTAGTTGCCCAAGGACCCCACTTCCTTCAGTTAGGTCACATCTACAATTCCTAATAATGCCTTCAATCCTTTAATCTACTGAGGAGGTCAGAGATGTCATAATCAGGTCACTCTACACAGTGTGCTGGGGACCACACCTTCGACACCTGAGCCTTATGGGGTATTCCAGATCCAAACCAAAACAGGAAGTTCTTGAAAAAAATTGAATGGCCTTTTCCTTAGCAAGAGTTTCTATGATAGGCTTCAGTCCTCCCAGATCAATGAAACCTTGTTTTTGAACCTGGATGTTGCTGAATGTCTTATTTTGATTTAGTGATATCAAAAACTCGTCTAAAAGCATTATACCAAATAAAAATAAGTGGTTTTAATTAAATTTGTATTTATCTACATTTTTCATAATTGATATCTTTATTATGCTTTTGGAAAGCTGAAACCCTTGGTGGGTATTCTTGTCCATATCAGAGTGGTCTATATGTCAAATTTCAGAGCAGATTCTATTGTTTTCTTTAGCAACAGTTCATAACAGGGCACTCAGTATTCTTTTATTCCAGTTGTTCAATTGTTGGTCTGATCAGTGTCCTACTCTTACTCAACAAAACAAACAACAACAAAAGGATACTCAGAATGGACAAGCATTGTATTATACATTGGGCTAAAAGTAATGAAGATATTGTTTGTAAGGGTCCAGCTGGAACCGCAGCTTGGCGACAGGAGGAGAGCTCTGTCTTAGAGAACTTCAGGGTCAGGCTGAATTGCGAGATGAGGGGCTTTCAGGAAGGGAAGCAGGTTTAGTCCCCTTGTGGATTTTGTTTTTTTGCCTGACACATTGCAGCCACATAGAGTTTAGAACATGTTTTTCTTAAATGTCCCACATTCCTGCATTGTCTAGGCAGATAGCAGATAACATAGCGTTGGAGGCGAAAGGAATGGGAAATTCATGGAGTGTCCCTTTCCCGTTGTTAGATAGTAGACACTGCAAACACTGCAAACTCTCACAACTTATTAACAAGTATTTTCACAATCAATAAGCAAAATGGTTCGAATATGACACATTAGAAGAGGAGAATAAAATAAATGTAAAATTTCTCAAAAAGAAAATTGTATGAGTAGAGTCAATAGAAGTGGGGAGAACAAATAATACCCTGGTCAATAGGAAAGATGATCTTCACCAGCGGCCTGGTTTCAGGGAAGAAGTTTTTCCTCGTTTGTCCCTTTGTCCTTATGGTGTGGCATTAAGCCATGTGACTGTTTTGGTAGTTCCATGGAGTCTCTAAACCTCAGTATAAGTGGAGAATATTTTTTTTGTGATATGTAATTCACAAACACAAACTGTCTGAAAATTAAAGAACTTTGCACTATTTTCCTTGCAAATATTTTAAAGAATAAATTGATCACTGGCTGTGAATATTTAACATGATGGTGCTCATTTGATGACTTCAATGTTGTCCTTTTAAACCTTTTAAGATTAGGCTTGCAGCTTATTGAATTCCTACAGACACCAGCCACTTCTCGCCATCACAGCACCGCAGGTTATGAAATCCCCATTTTATAAATGAGCGAGTTAAAACTCTAGGAGGCCAACACCCACGAAGCAAGGGAGCACCGAGCTGGCACAGCCACCCCACTCTGGGCAGCAATGTCTGTTTGCTGACTACAAAATCAGTGATGCCACCACCCTTTGAAGCATCGTACATCATGATTAACTGATAATCAGAACTGTAACTGAAGTGGTCTTATTTTGCTTTATTTGTCCTACACTGCTGCAATATTGATTGCAGTGGTATTATTCTTAGTACAAACTATTTCATTATAAATATTTATCCCATTTAGATAACAGCATGTATGTATGTGTATACATATGTGTGTATACATATATATTTTTTAAATGTGTAACTCATGAAATGAAAATCAATTGTTGTCAATCTGTCTGTATCATTGCAACAAAGTGTATCCAAAATAAAAGGTAACTAATAAGTACCATGCCAGCCAGTACCTGGGGAATCTCAGGCTCTTACCATGGAACCATGCCACAGGCTAATGCATCTGAGAAATACCAAAGTGCTAATTGAATAAAACATGATGGAGTCATTTAGACATTGGGTTTCATTGCTATTGTTTTTTCTCTTTTTCTGAAGCTCACATTCAAACGGAAGGTTTTGCTGCAGAGAACAGGGGTCAGCACAGACTTATTAATGATTCAGTAGACTTCACTGACCCTCAGATGTTTTTGTTTGTTTCACTTAAGTCATAAAAAAATGATACATCAATGCAATAAAAATGTTGACCAAACTAGAGTAAAATGCTCCATGAGAAAGTTTCTCTCATTTATATCTCTGAAAATATATGTGTTTTATAAAACTAACATGACAACTGTGGAGTATCTTTTTTAAATGTATGAAAATGTAAGAAAATTAAAAATGACTTGAAGATAACTAGAGCTAACATATTAGTTCATTTTTTTCCTATTCTTCATATATATTTATTCTTTGTGTATGGAAAGATAAATAGACTTTGATGTATATATCCATCCATAAGTTTACATAGCAGTTTATTCAGCCTTTATTTTATTATCAGCATTTTCATTGCCATTAACATTCTTTATGAGTGTAATTTCTAATGAGCATAACTTTTTATGGATTTAGCAAAATACACTCAACAGCTTCTCTTCTAAATTTTGAATTGTTATTCATATATAATTCTATATTTAAATATTATTCACATATAATTATAGGATGAAAATAATTGTACATATATCTTATATCCATTTTCTAAAATTAACATCCTGCTAGTTTTCTAGATGTGGAGTTTTTGAGTCAGCAGAAATAGTTATCTTTAAAATTCTTAAAATATATTTCTGAGTAATTTTCCAAAATACTGGAGCTCCTGTAGGAAAAACACCATGCAGTATTTATCTTCCATTCCTCAGGTCTCAGCACAGAATCTGGCACAGAACTGGTCCTTAATAAAAGGATTTTAGAGCTGAACTGACTGGTATTGTTTTGAGAAATGGAACTGATTTGTGGTCTTGCCAGCAATGTATGCAAATGCTGTTACAATAGCTTTGAGGTTACTTTTGTTAAAATATTTCTAAAGTTTACAGCTAGCACCTTTCACTCCATTTTTACATACTTTTTGATTAAAGGTGAGAATGGTCATCTTCATATGCATTCATACGTGCTTTCATTACAACATATTCAGATGCACACTGTAAATCTTGGCAAAGGACAGATGGACAAGGTGTGTTCTTTAGTGCAGTGACATGGCCTCAGTGACAGCACTTGTGAACCTGCTGGGAACTGCATTAAGCATCCCCGGGCAAAACATGCATGGTTGCTGTGTACCTGCTGCACTTTTGTAGCCTATTACACATCGGCTCACATCTGCAAATAAACAAACAGCGAAGTCCCCATTGATAAACCACATGTACAGTAAGGTCAGTTACAGGAAACACAGACACTAGAGACTGCATACAAATACTCTGGCTGCACAGTCAACTTGAACTCCTTAGTTAGTTTTACATTCAAGTTTAAAATTTAATTTTGGTTTTAAGATAGCAAATTTTTGTGTTCTTTGTTCTCTAACATTATCCAGTTCCTGGCTTACAGTGAAGTCTCAACAAATATTATTGAATGAATAACATGATTAACAGCTGAAAAATTGGAAAGACTGGGTTCAGATTTGGGGAGATGAGGATAAGCGGGTATTGTAATCCAGGGAAAGACTGGTTGAGTTTTCAGTCCAGTGGCCTGCTTTGGAATTAAGTGCTTTGACTCCACCAGTTTTCAAATAACATTAACCTTCTAGGGGCCAGAGTTGTGGCTCAGCGACAGAGCATTCACCTAGCATATGAGATGCCCTGGGTTCAATCCTTAGCACCACATATAAATAAATAAAATAAAGGTATTGTGTCTACCTACAACTAAAAAATATATACTTTAAAAAGAAATTAACCTTCTAGGAATAAGCACCAAGTCATCAGGCCACCGCACCTCTCGTATTTCCCTTCCTTCTCTCACTCCTCCCAAACTGCAATCCTACCCCCAGTCCTCTGAACATCCCAGTCCACCCTCGGCAAAGTGCCCAGCCGCTGGCTCCAGGGGCTGGCTCAGAAACCCTCTGAGGTGCTGGCTTCTCCTTTGCCCACAGCCATTTACTCCTGGACCTGTAGGAGGGAGGACCTGCCTTCTCCTCTTTGTGGGATCCGGATCCCCACACTTCCTTCCGCTTCTTAAAAATCTCTGTCTTTGAATCACATCTCAGCAGATGATATCAATCACTATTCCTCACTGCCACTTTCACAGCACAGCCCCCAGCGAGTCCCCCTCACTGCATGATGTTTTTAGCTCCTGACTCATTGCCACTGTGCCCAAAATATCCCTGTCGTACATTGGTAATGGTCTGACTGTTCATGTAGATGATCTTCCTCGCTCCCTATCACAAGCTATTTGAAATCCCCTCCTCCAGTGATTTCGACACGCATGCACCCAACTCTGTCAGGCGCTCCCTGGCCATTCCCCGACTTTGCCATCATCAGTCACAGAAGTCCCTGCGTTCTCTCAACGGTGTGCACCGCCGTCACCAACTGACTGTCCCTTCCAGTAGTTTGAGCTCCGCCTTCAGCAGCCCATCTCAACCACTGGTCAGCCCTTCCAGATTCTCTGATCTCTTGACTCCGGTCTCCACGGCCTGCTTTCCTTAACCACCTCCCTGAACTCCCCGACTGCTCGGTGCCATCACTGTCAAGGCACGCTGCCCACCCGCTGGCCCTCTGGCTTCCCTGGCCTCATCTGAGCACGCCACGGCCTCAGCTGATGCCCGCCTCTCTTCTGCATCTCCAGAGTGGACGTCACCAGGGAAATCGACACAACCCGGAGGGCTGCTCTCACCTCTCAGATTCCTCACCGGGGACTTCCGACGGGCCCTCTGGTTCGTGGCAATATTATTACTTTCCTGGTTTATTTACTCCCCCATTTTCTGTTTTTCAATGTGCAAATCCCCGGCACCACTTTTCCATTTTTATTCTCTATTTTCTATTCACTGAGAAAATCAGGTTTCAGAATAGAACTTTCCAGACTCCCACTGCCACATCCATTCACTTCCCAGCATCTGCACCCACATACTTGTGCTCCTGCTGTTCACATATGAGCAGGCCATGAGCTGGGATCCTGCCCCAGGCCGTCCCCTCCATCTGTGAGCGACTGCAGCACCTCCCACAGGCACAGGATGTGGTTCAGCCCCTGCTTCTAACATAATCTCCTAATTAATTTTGCTCTTGTCCTCTCCTCCTACTAGCTACCACCCCATTTCTTGTTCCCTGGCAGCAAGAATCCTCAAAAGAGGTGTCAAGCTAAAATACCCTAAAAGATGACATAGGAGAAAAATCCAGATTACCCTCAATGTGGTGAAGATTTTAAAATATAGCACAAAATGCACAATTCATGAAACTTCATTTAAATGAGAAACTTATGCTCTCTGAGAACACTACCAATAGAATGTGAGGACAAACTACAGACCAGAAGAAAATACTGGGCAAAGACATATCTGATAAAGATGTGTCTGATATTTTGTGATCTATCCAAAATACACAAAGAAATTTAAAACTCAACATTAGAGATTTAACAACCCAATTTAAAAATGGGCAAAAGACCTGAACAGACACCTCACCAAAGAAGATAAACAGATGACAAATAGGCATGTCAAAAGATGGCCAATTTCACATTTCATTATTGAATCACCGAATAAAACAGCAATGAGATACCACCACACACTCTGAGAATGGGGAAATCCAATACAAGGCCAACGTCACAAGCTGATGAGGGCGTGGAGCAACCCGAACCCACTTATTACTTGGAAGGCATTCTTAGAATACTTGCAAAATCAGTTAACTCGTATTTATCAAAATCGTCTGAAAACAGGTCTGCGTAAAAGTTCCGACACAGATGTTGATGGCAGCTTCATCCACAGCTTCCCAAGCATGGAAACAACCAAGACCTGGTTCAGTGGGTAGCGGACAGATAACCAGGAACAACTGATAACAGAATATGCTACTTAATGCTAAAAAGTGATCCGGACTTGAAAAGACAGAGAAGGAACGCACGCGCTTATTACTAAGTGAGATAAGACGATTTTAACACCTGGAAAAGGCAAAATAATGGAGATGTAAAAAAAATCTGTGGTTGTCAGGGGCCCAGGGCAGGAGGCGTGTGCAGGCAGAACAGAGAGGGCTTTTAGGGCAGTACAACTATGCCCTGTGATGCTCATATGCTTTTGCTTAATATTTTACTTAATTTTTTTGATATGTAACTGACAGGTGAAACATGTAAATTGTACATATCGATGGAGCAACATGGGAAGTTTTGATGCATACATACATCCAAGTTAAACATCAGTATCTTCTGACATTTATTATTTCTTCCAGGTGAAACCAGTCAGAATCCCTTCCTTTAGTTCCTTTACTTTTTTGACCCGTACTGTACATTATTCCTATCTACAGTCACCCTTCTGTGCAGTACAATACCAGAATGTCCTGCTCTTATCTAAATGTAACTTAGTAGCCATAATTCTGCCTTTCTCCCACCTTACCTTCTTTCCCCTTTCATTTTTAATAGATTATCAGGTATAAATTTCAATTATTTACAGTTCATTTGCTGCAGATACATCTATCTCCCTCCTTCCAAAAATTTTCTTTTAAATAATGTAGCTTTCTTGCTGGATACCAGCAACCAAACTTGGATTATAGTTTTAAACATCTTACACTTTGGAGCAGCTTTTAGCAGAGTCTGAGTTAAATCAGCGTTGGTTTGCCGGGGGCATGAGGATGCGCTGGCCTCTTTCCTACACTTTCATCTTCCAAAGACTTTTGAAGACAAGTGTAGCAACTTTGTTGAAACCACAAAATTGAAAGAATCTGGATCTTTGAATTAGAAGAGCTCTTTCTCTTAGAAGAAAGCTCCTTTGCTGATAATCTGTTTGGGACTTTATGTGAACAAAAAATAAAGTATTTCTTGCAGAAATCATTAAGCATTTGTAGATTTTTGTTATCTTGTTAGAATAGATAGTGTTGCCCCAACTACTATACCATACTTAGCCCGGTCAAATGTTCTCTCTGGAACATGATTGGTGAATCCAAATTCCATGACATCACTTACAAAACACTTTGAAAATTTTCACATAATTATGTGAATGGAGAGAAATGGGAAAGAGTTAAATATCCATATTACTTCATTTAAATGAGTTGTACAAATATCACTCTTTCCTAGTACTTATTATTCTTCAATTCAGAAAATGATTTCACTTTTGTTTTTTATATATAATAAAAACAAGCAATTGCATGTTCATGTTTTGTAATAAATGCAAACTTTGCTAAATTCAAAAAATATGATAGTGATGGTCTAATAACCCACACACTTTTAAAAATGGGATTTATAAGGTTTATATCATCAAAAAACAGTAAAATGATTCTAATTAAAGTTACTATCAGTTCATTGATCAATGCCACAGACAACTGAGACAATCATTCAGAAAACTGTAAGATAAATTGACATTTGAAAACTTCAAGATTCATCCTATGCTCAGAATTACTTCTCTTATAGCAATCCTAAATTTTTATAAAATTCTTAATTTTCAAATAATACTTTAAAAGATTCTACTAGTCATTGCTTGATTAATAATTACTTTCAAATGCTATGGGCACAGTCTTGAAAATATATTCAAATTCTTGAATAAGACTGCTTTAAAATTTTTTCGATGATTCCACAATTTTCAACAATCCTCAGTTTTCATCAACAGAAAGAATCTCAGGTGAGCTGTGTCCATGGTTTCGAAGGCTTCACATAATGCAGAGGATGAGGGAAATGACCAGCTGAGTTTCTGTGTCCTGAACCACCATGAGATAGATGGTTGGTTCAACACTAATGGTCAAGGCAAGACTCTGTAACAAGATTCAGGGAGTAATGGTTAGTGTTAAAATTAGCAGTTCGGTGCAGTGTAGTGGCACACACCTGTAATCCCAGGGACTTAAGTGGCTGAAGCAGGAGGATCAAAAGTTCCAGGCCAGCCTCAGTAACTTCATGAGACCCTGGGTTCAATCCCCAGTACGATTACACACACACACACACACACACACACACACACACACACATATATGGTGTGTGTTATAGCACATCATGCCACCTCTTTGGGTGATTAAATAAAATATGAGCGATCCATTCTAATTGATTTGGAAGGTGGTTCCTGATTTAGATATCCAGTGATAATGCTATTCTCACATTAAATGAATCAATCTGATATTGAAAACATACTTTTAACCCTTTAAGTTGACAATGGTATCATCGGACAAAGGTTTCCTGTTTTTTTTTTTTTCTTTGCATTTTATTTGAAGATGCCCAACAGTTGACACTTTGCTATACTTAGAATCATCCTGAAAAACTGAATACGGCATTGGATTTTGTGGTTGGATTTGCTGTCATTTTATGTTGAATCTCCATACAGAGTGGTGAAATAATGACAAGTAAACCTATGGTGTCCTTAAAACATGTAGAGCTAATTGCCACGGTGCCAGTGATTGGGCTGCTGCCTTTGTTCTTACAGACCTTCCTCTGTGTGAGGGGAGATTTTTATGTCATTTCTCCATCTTTCCCTCGTTTTCACTCTGCTCTACTGCCCAATGCTTTCTTGTGAGATTCTCCGCTGCCTCCTTTCCTCTCGGGCTTCTCCCACATTCCTGAGATCTGCCACTGGTCATTCAGCCCTAACAGCCATACTCAGACCCTACATGTGTGTCTCGACTGTGAGGGAGGAACTGGCCAGCCAAGGTGTGCACCCACTAACGTTAGCCTAACTCATTACTAGTTATCTGTGATGCTGTTCATGTGGTTAGGCTTCCTCATTAAAGTATGTGCTTAAAATTTCTCAAATGTTGATATTACAGACACAACACCCTTGAAAACACTTTTTCCTCTTTTAAGAGATTTGAAGGGGCTGGTGGGGGCAGTTCAGTGGCAGAGTACTTGCCTGCCATGCACAAGGCCCTGGGTTCAATCCCCAGCACCACAACACTTTAACAAAAGAAAAAAAAAAAAAAAAAAAAAGAAAAAGAAAGAAAGTACTCCAGCATGTGTATGTATATATATTTGTGGGTTTATGTGTGTATATATATTTATATATGTATCACACATATTAGCTGTCTATTTTTAAAAACATAGAATGTGTGTATAAACACAATACATACACCTACACCCCCCCACACATATATTTTATGTATGTAAGGTATATCTAAATGTCCAGACACAATCTTTGTTTGTCATGGATTCTGAACTATGAATTCACCTGATGGCTAGCACTGGTCTGTCACCCTGGAGTAAGCATTTGGTGGCTCTCCTGCAGGGTCCACACACACCTGGGCAGGGAAAGCGTGCTTGGTGCCCCTCCTGCTGTGGACCACGCACACCTGGGCAAGGAAGGCATTGCTTGCCATCCTCAGTGGTCTGACGGAGGTGACTCTGCCTCTGGTGGCAGGTCTCTTACTGTAAACCAAACTCCTTTTAGCCACTTGTTTGTGATGCATTTCCCACAGAATGGAGCTGTTTCCACATTCCTGATTTTGCTATTGAAGATGCTCTGGAGTGCATTGCTGCCATGAGGGCCAGGCCCCCTGCACAAGGCGACTGAGAGGTGCCACAGGGCAGAATGCATGCTTCATCTATGCCTCATGCAGGCTCGTGTCGGAGGCTGTTGGCCAAGAGTTCCATGTTGATTTACCAAAAACATATTAAGCATCTTTCAACAGAAACACATGCAAATCGGGGCTTACGTGCATCTGCAAATGTGACCCTGGGTTCTCAGGAAAGGTATTTTGCTGAGGACGAGCAGTTTAAGACTGGCTATGAGGGTCGCAGCAACTTTGCCAGAATCCACAGGACGTGTACACTCTCAATGTAATGGAAATCACACCGGGAAATTTGGTACCAGCCCAGGAGGCTCAGGTACCTGAACTAGAGACGTCCATCTCCTCTTTGGTGTAGCAGCAGCTCTTCACGTGTGAGGTGTGGACCCAGCTGCCTGAGGCTGGGGAAGGCATCCTTGAATGCAGTCCTCTAGACGACCTGAGATGCGACTGGATTGCCGTCATGTATCTAGCACAAAGTGATTGATGGCAAAGGGCTGATTTTATAATGCAATAGTCTTTCATTAAGCTGAACTTAAATAAATTTCAGAAATGTGAAATTATTTTATTCTTTCCACCAAATTGTTCTATGTTTGGAAGACACAACTTTCTTTAAATGACTGTGTTAGTTTTCTGTCACTTCACTAAGTACCTGAGGCAGTCACCTTATGGAGAGGAGAGGTTTATTTCAGCTCACAGGTTGGAAGGCTTCCATTTGTGGTCGGCTGGCTACGCAGCACCATACCTGAGGAAATGTGTCATGGAGGGAGCGCATAGTAGGGCCAGACCCCTCACCTCAGGGCCATGAAGCTGAAATGAGAGGAAGGAGGAGACAGATTCCCACTATCTCTTTCAAGGACACATCCCAGTGACCAAAGACCCGTCTCCAGGATTCACATGGTAAAGTTTCCACTGACCCCTCACAGTGCCAAGATGAGACCACTCAGGGACACTCGACATCCAGGTACAGCAAGGGTGTTTATGTTTTCTTTTATTTGTTATAAATTGTTATTCATAATAACATCTATAGGGCTTGTCATTATTTTAAGTGTGATATACTGTACACAGCTATGACCAACCTCATGAGAGTGACTTGGCTGTCTTTAACAGACACTGGAGTGAGATGCGGACTATTTAATAACTGGTTCTCTGAGTGCAGTTTCAACACGAATGTCGAGCCTGTAAGTGAGAATGAAGGGAAGTAGCAGGTCCGCAGGCTGGAACCTCACTTCGTCCTGTGAGTGGCTTTTAAACCGAATCCAATCAACCTGTTCGAATACATGAAGGTTATTTTCTCAGCTTGCATTTTACAATTTTTATAACAACTACTACAGATTTGACACACTTTTCATTTAATCAGTATTATTAACACTTTCTTAAATTAATAAGATGACAAGTCGAGTCTAGCTTTGTAGCATTTGCCACTTCTGTCATGTGGATATGCTGCCATGACCTCTTTCAAAGACCCATGTCACATCACAGGACAGGGAATCTTACAGGGATGGCCAGGGCCCAGAGGCCAGAGCCCTTCCTGCCTGTACACACACACACAGAAGACCAAGAACCTCGCACCACCAGTGCAGTAACCAGAAGGTGGTGGGCTGGGTGTGTCTATTCTTTCTTCTTCTTCTTCCTTTTTTTTTTTTTAATGTGTTATTTAGTTGTAAGTTTATGTAATTTTAAACAATGAATCTTTTCAAAAGCTAGCTTGCAGAATTTCTAAGAATTTAAGAATCTTTCGGGCCACCTGGCTTCATCAAGTCACTGCCGTCCTCGCGCTGTGGCCATCTCCAAGTCACCAACATGAAGTCACAGAAGGGCCACCAGGAGCTCAAGGCCCAGCATCGTCCATGCTTGTCAGGTCCTATGGGTCACTGGGCATCATAGACCTTCATGAAGGTTTGCAGGAGCCCTGTTTGGGGAGATGGCTAACATTGCGGTTGACTATGGGCCATGGACATGTTTGGGCATTGCCGCCTTCCGTAGTCTCACGGGACTTGGCCTGGGATCTCACGGGACTTGGCCCAGGATCTCGAGAGACTTGAGCCGTGACTCAGCAGATCGGGCCAGCGCCATTCCTGCTCGGGCACGTGAGATGAGACCTGAGAGAGAACGGACAGGTTAACGCTATTGTGTATATATATTGTAGTTTCTTGTAAGAGTACGTGCCTTGGTTTCTTGTGAGAGTGTGTATGTGGTGTTAGAAATTACAAGAGACAGAGAGAGTAAGATAAAAGAATTTTTTCATTTCCATCCTGTCTCCAGGCTCCTTCCCGAGGCGCCGCCGTTCCGGGCTGCAAATCCTTTTCCAGCTGCAACAAACGTTCAGTGAGGGGCCCCGTGTTTTAGGAAGGTTGAAGGATCCTGAGACCGAGTTTGAGAACTACTGAGCTAGAGAATGGAGCATTTGTGAGCCATAGCCCTGCAGTCAAGGCCAGGACGCATGGTGGTCCTGGCATCCTGGTGGCTTGGAATGTGTGTGTGGGTCAAACACAGTAAGTTGCATTTACGCAATAATGGACACAGGACCTTTAGTAGAGAAGCTGAGAATTTAAAAAAAGAAGAAGAAGAAAAAGTGATTTGAAGTGAAATAAAAGGTTTTGAGTAAGAAAAGAGATAGAAACAAGTTCATAAAAAAAAAAAAAAAAAAAAAGTGCAATGCTTCGTTTTGGTCCTAACAATAATGTCACTATAGCCCTGAATTTCTAATAGAAAAAAAGATGTTTGTTTCTTAGATAGACTTTAACTTGTGCAATGGATAAACATGAGCAATGTATAATTGCAACTGCTTTCTAAGATCTTATTACAAGAAAGTCCCTTTGATCTGCTAAACATCTTGAGAGGTTTGAAATGCAAAATAGGTCTAAGCCAAGCCTGAAGGCATGGGGGAGCCTGTGTGTAGCAGAGGTTTTGGAGTGCTGAAAGTAATCCAGGAGGAAGAGGAGAAAAGCAAAGGGCAGGGGGGAAAGAGGAAAGACCATCTAGGCTGGGAAGTGTGTGAGGTGGAGCCCAGGGTGTAGGCACGCAGGGTGACATGGCCTTGTCCACGCTCCCAGCTTGTCTTTGCTGCACCTGCTCCTCAAGCACTGCTGTGTGTGTGTGCAGGTGTGCGTGAGCTCACATGCTGGGGTCTGACTATGCACACAACTAAGAGTGAGGACTCAGGTTACAGCCATGAGGCGGTAGAGGCAATAATTTATTTATTTATTTGTATGTTTTTAATAATTGTTTTTAGTTGTAGTTGGACACAATACCTTTATTTTATTTATGTGGTGCTAAGGATGGAACCCAGGGCTTCACACATGCCAGACGAGCGCTCTACCACTGAGCCTTAGCCACAGCCCCAAGGCAATAATTTAAAATAAGAGGTGACTACCAGAGCAAATGTCCAATGAACTCACAGAAGTTTTAGAAGAGCATTGAACCTCCATAGAATATGAAATGGCATTTCGGAAGAGAACTCCTAATTTAACCTCCCCAAGGAAGATAACTTTAGTTTATAGAAAGCTACATTTTTTACATCTCTTGGTTCAGAACATTTTCTAGTCATCTTTCAAGGCTTATATGATGAATGCTAATATTAATAACATTATATTTGCCTGTTTTGGTGAAATTTTGAGCATTTAATAGATTTGCTTTAATTTAATTGTGAAGATATAATCTGAGTTTATTGTACTTTAAAGATTACTCCTCTTATAATGTAAATCTGGCTTTACTCAGCTGTGATTTTTATGTTTGGATTCTGTCATCTATCATTTTCTAAAGGAGTGTGTGTGTGTGTGTGTGTGTGTGTGTGTGTAAATCTACATATGTCCATGTCTATACCTAAATTCATGCATTATCTAAGGGAAGTGATTTTAATGTGAAGCTTCTCTCTAAATATTAAGACAAAAACAAAGGAGGATAATACTTGCCCTATTTGAACACCATTTGCCAAAACAGGAAAGGCATTCTAAGTTTGATAACCCAGAAGCAAGTTAGTTTCAATTCCCCCTAGTTTAAAGCTAGCAACTGCCTAGCACATTTCAACTGTCAGACAAATATCAGAGAGATAAATAAAATAACTAAGGTAACCAGCTTCCAAAACCCCATGAATCATGAAGGCATTTTTACATAATGTCAAACCTAAATTGCACTTGGCACACTAAAATTTTAAACTGCCTCCTTAAAAGTAGGATTCATTTTCTACTATTGTGTGTTTCCAATGACTCTAAATATGCTGCATTGGTTTCTTTTTTACACCCAAATAAGAGTAAAACAAAATAGCGAGACAAGATAATCTTTCATTATTTTTATACCAATACTAGCCAAAGAAAGCTGTCTAAACACATCAGTCAACTTAGGTCAAACGCATTCCTGTTAGTTTTACAAAATAAAGAATATACAGAGAAATAGCAATCACATTGAAAATTTGGAAGCAATCTTCACCCCTGGGGAGAGAAAACACTGTATGCAAACTCACATGCGTTCTGTTTCTCCTTAAACGATTTCATTCCAGCTTGCGACACTCTGCCTTTCTTCAACCATTTCTCGATTACATTTTGGTCCCTGTATCTATCTCCCACAGCCCTCGTCATGCAACGCACACACCGAAGCCATCCCAGCCATCAGACCTACACTCAATTTATCTGATATGTCGCTTGTTCCCTACAGCTGCCATCTGTTGTAAATGAAGTCCCCAACATGTGCCTTGCTCCCTGCTCCCTGAAGGGTGGCAGCAGGTACAGAAACAAGGAGGGCCTTGGTAGGTGCCACACCGTGAACTGTGCCCCCCAATGCTGATTCTGTGACATGGCATTATAAAGCACCTGCCAAAGTTTACAAAACTCCATCTAGTGTTTTGGGACCCTTTTCATTTTCCTCTCACTGACATGTAATAATAACTCAGATGAGCCTCCAGAGCATTGTGAGATTGATGTTGATGTACTTTTAAGCCTTCTTACTAATGCACACGCCATTGCTGCACGGACAGAGGGGAAATTGTGAATGAAACAAGCCATTTATTATACTCTCCCTATCCAGCCATCAGAGAGAAGGCTGCCTTTGAAATGTTTCTATCTGTTCTGGACTGAGGAGAAGCGACGCATGCTATGGTGGTGGTATGATAATTTTCTGCAGTTTCCTGAGCTTGCCAATTGTGAGATTACTCCTGATGCAAGTTAATAAATAATGTATGCACTGCTAATAGATCCAAAATCTTAAGTTCCTGTTAGAGAGAGAAATTGTGCCAAATCATCAGAGAAGTGCTATATTAAATTGGAGGAAGGCAGAGAGCAAGACAGGAGGAGGGGAAGAGGGAGAGCAAGAGAAGAAGAAAATAGACATATTTAAGTTGGAGACGCTGCTTTTACTTTAAGCACCTTAAACTAACACATTGTAAGAAATCACAGAATTTTGTTTCAAACACTGTGTATTTTTTTGTGTAATATTCTCTTTTGTCTCCTGTTTTGAAAATGTATTTATCATATTTTTGTAACCTTGCAAAAATAATTTTAGATATCTGGACTTTTTGTTTTATGGGAGTGACTTCTCATTTAAAATTATTTAACTTAAAGGAAATATACAGCATTATATATATATATATGTATATATATAATGAATTTATATATATATAGAATTTATATATATATAAAATTCTATAATGCATATGTAAATTAATACATATATATAATACATATATATAATACATATATAGTACATATAATAAATTCTATAATGCATATGTAAATCATATACATACATATTTGCATACACCTCTCATGTCTACCTTTCATCTACATGCTGTTTCATTTATCACAATATTATATACATCTGTAATTGTTTCAATTTCTATTCTTTCTAAACTCATACTAAGTGTGCACCTTCAGCAAGCATTCTCTGCAGAGGACCAGGTAGCAGGGACTTGAGGCTTTGCAGGCCACGGGGACTCTGTCCCACCCCCAGCTCAGCTGTCAGAGTGTCAACAGAGGGCAATGCCCAGATCATTCAGGGGTCTGTTTGATCTGTGAGTCATACTCGTCAAGACACTGTCCCAAGGCAAACCTGATCCACAGCACAACTGATTCCAGTTCCTGTCCGACGACTCCCTAGGTCACTGGAGCACGGATGGAGGACGACAGGCTGAAAGAGCTTTGCAGCCATCACGGCCGCCTGCCCCTTTTTGTAGAGTCCTGGGCTTGCTCATGTACCTTCTCACACAGACGAGGGTGGAGAGCCATGTTCCTGTCTGCCCAGCTGTGGCAGGCCTGCAGCTGAGTGTGAGAGGAGACCCCCACCCAGCAGTCATCTTGTTTATAGCAATAAGGGGCAGGGGCAGCAGCATCCGTGTGCACACAGAACTTTCTCTTATGAACAATGACTTCATGTGCCTCTGGTGATCAGCACATAAAACTGTGGGCAGCTGGGAGCTCAGGAGCTGAGCAACTCCTCTGCCTGCTGCTCCTAGTGAGCTCCTTCCTGGACTCCACCCGGAGAGCTGACACCATTATCTCCATGGAGAAAAGGATCAAAATGATAGATATTTGATCAATGCAAATATAAAAAATTAACAAATGCCACGGAGGAAAGTACCTTAGACTGACCACAGAATCAAGGTGCTTTCTGTCTTTCCTTTAACCACTTTTCAAGGCACTTTGTTTGATTTCAGCCACCCGAAGAGACTGCATTTCAAAATGGCTTTCATCTCCCATAACATATGAAGTGCCCTTTAGAAGTCTAAACAAAATCATGTCATCTGTGGCTGTGTGTCACTGAGCTTTGCATTACCCTCACAAAAGTCAAATGGGTGTGCAAGCGTTGGACGCCATTCCAGAGGCAGGCCAGGGGCGGGTGAAGAGAGGTGCTTCCTCCAAACCTCCTTTCAAACACACGCTCGACCCCACATTGATCAGGATGTTTTTATCTGATTGTCTTTCATGCCATTGCTGTGATAATCAACAAGGTGGTTCATTTTGCTTAAGTGTTTGGTAATGAAATGGAAGCCAGTGTGAACGCAGAAGCCATCCTTCCCAACCCGTGAGCACGCCTTGTGTGTGGGCTCTGGGCCTGGCACCAGGCAGGCTTTCCTTTGAGGCTCCTGATGGTGTTTTAGTCTGCTTTTTCATGGCTGTGGCCAAAAGGCCTGGCAAGAACAATTAAAGGAGGAAAGGTTTATTTGGGGGCTTATGGTTTCCAAGGTCTCACTCCACAAATGGCTGCCATATCCATTTTTCTGAGTCCAAGGTAGGACAGAACATCATGGTGGAAGAGTGTGGTGAAGAAATGTAGCTCAGGACAGGGCCATCAGGAAGCAGAGAAGGAGGGAAGGAGAGAGGGAGAGGGGGAAAAGGAGAGAGAGAGAGAGGGAGAGAGAGGGAGAGAGAGGCTAAGTTCAGCTCACAAAATATATACCCCAAAGGTGTTCCCCAGTTACTCACACCCGACCTGCCTACAGTTACCACCCAGTCAATTCCCTTCAGAGGATTAATACACTGAATAGGTTCAGACTCTTATAACCCAATCATTTCACCTCTAAACCTCCCTGCGTTGTCTCACACATGAGCTTTTGGGGATACCTCACCTCAAAACCATAACAGATGTTTCAGGGAAAACGAGGCGCCTCAGACTCATTATGCATACACTTCACCTGGACCTTCCCCTCTGGGAAGGGAACTTGCAAAGTGCCAAGGGAAATCACTTGGTGCCCTGCTGCTGATCATGGTGCAGCTCAGAGAATGTGAAAGCTTCGCTACATGGAGACCCAGAGGAATCACATTGAAGACTTGATTTTGCTGGCCCAGGGGAGTAATGGCAGGCTGTGGATGTTACACCGCTTCAGAGCATTTATTTTTAATGGTATTTTAAAACCTCCTGGATGTGTACAATAAGGCATAGAAGATATTTATGGGGTTGCTTATGAAGTGACTTCTGGTTCTGAAGTGCGCCCAGGCTTTCTCTAAGATGTGTTGAAGTCATAGGTGTTATTTTGCTGTAAGGTCCTAAACTGAATACATTTTATGTGTTCATAAAATTTCCCACACAGAAAGTATAAAACACTGCTTCTGCTCCCTCAAGCAGCCATGCTGTCTCAATGCATGGGTAGTGATATAAGAGGACAGCTGCTAGGGCAAGAGACAAAAGCCCTGCCATCCCCCCTTGAGGAAATCTGTTAGTGCAAAATGCCCCCCCCCCTCCAAGTAACCCCTACATTCAAGAGTTCCCTGGAAGGACTCATAGAACTTGACCAGCCTCTTACAGTCACTGTTGGAGTTCATCACAGTTATGGGACACAAACTGAAGTCCGCAATAAGAAGTGCCTGGGGAAGGGGCCGTAGAACCAGAGGTGGGTCATCCAGCTGTCCTTCTCCAGGGGAGTTAGAGGAATAGTGTTGATACCTCCCAGCATTAATGTGTGTTAATGGTATTACGGACCAGAGCCGCTGAATCCTTGGTGTCCACAGATCTTCCTGAAGCTTGGTCACACAGACATGGTTCACCCTCTGTATACCTAAGCTTAGTTTCTGGGTCCTCAAGAGTCAAGCTTATGCCGCCATCATATCCCCACCAGTAAGTCACATTATTTTGCATGGATCTTCTTTCTGAGAGTCTTAGCGGTTGTCCGCATCCTACAGTCACTAGGTGGCTCCTGGCTGTTGGGTTCTGAGTCTCTGTGCTCCCAGATGACCTTCCCTCACACATCTCATGCAACTGTTTCTGACGGCAACTGTTCAATCCTGAGCCCATCCAATCTACTTGCTCTTCTTCCTGGGTTCTGTCTCTTGTTCTTTGTAATTTTCATTCAGTTTGAGTTTGTCTTCTGAGAAAATCAGATTTTATTCTTAAAATTCAATTTTAGAAATCAAAGTAAATGACATGCATGGTATCCGCCATATTATTTGTTTATATGGCAAACAGTGGTCAGGGCTGTGTGGGATACGTTGCAGGAGAGAAGTTTTGTAGTGGCGTCCAAAACACAAGTAAGTATGAAGATAGAAAATAACACAGTTCTCTCCCTCAGTTCTTCTTTGGATGCTAGTATAAGAAGGATGGAAGCATTTTCAGCTTGTTGGGATGGGTGGTTTAAAAGCATGTATCTGTACACACTTGTCTTTGATCTCAAATCCTTGACAATTACCCTGTTTGGTGTGATGATTCCTTTTCGACCCTTGCTTTTTGTCTCAAATCTGCCATTGTGATTCTGAACCTTTAATTCCTGGCCATCATGAAGCACTCAAAATCTATGTCAGTAATTTGCTTTTAGTTGGCTTGATTTTTACTTTTCTTATTTCCCTGAAGATGGTCCAAGGAAACACTTTCATGTATCTTTGGTGTGAGAACCTGTAATCTCACCACAGTCTTTTCACTATTTCATAACTCTCCTGTGTGTGCACTGCTGTGCAAAGGAAATAGAGACATAAAAGGACCAATAGGTTTTCAAAGCATGTATAAGAAATTCCCCTCCCTCCTCCCTCCTTCTTTATTTCCTTTTTTTTCCTCTCTTATATTAAACAGGAGCTGTTACCAACTGAAATTTACATTACGTGGTAGAATATTCACTGATAGAAAAGTGGAAAGTCCATTTAAATAAGACCAGGGTTAAGAATTACAGCTCTGGCCTTTCCAAGCTGGACAAGTTATTCTCTCTCTCTAGATGTTCTCTTTTTGGTGAGCATCATTACAAATAGCATCATAATTCTACATTTACTACCTTGCTGAAAAGACTAAACATGGCAGCATGTGTTCTAGTCTGTATAGGCCAAGGTGTGCTGCAACAACCAACAATCCCAACCTTGGTACTCACAGCACAAGGGCTAATTTTGCTCACATTACATGGAAGCTAGGTACTCTGTCCTATCTCTACATTCTGGGGCTCAGGCTGATGGAGCAGTGGCCATCCCACAGAAGCGAGTGGCTGTGGAGAGGCAGTGGCTCAGCACTAGCATGTTTCTGCCACCAGTGGCTGCTGAGAGCACACACTTCACCTTCCTGCTCACCTGAAACCGCCCTACCTCACATAACCACAAGAGGGCCCCAAAGTGCAAGCTGGCCTTGCACCCAGGGGCACGGATTAGAGAAGTGATTCTGGCTTCATGAGATCCTCATCCCAGAAGGCTGAGCTCCTGGTTACCTGCCCGCTGAGGTGTAGATGGCAAGCTGTCACTTTGCCCCTAGGCTGTGAACAAGTCACATGACTTGGCTTTAGTTCCTGTTTCTGTGGAACTAAAGATTTCCATATTGTTACTGTTATTTAATTTGATTTGGATTTTGAAGTCTTTAAAAAACGCCCATGATGAATTAAATGGAAAAGGCAGATTAAAATACACACACGGACACATACGCGTGTTCGTGGTGATTTTCTTCCAAATTCATCAATAAAAGATTCTGACCCCCAATGCTCTCTCCAGAAATAGGTTGTTTCCTTAAACTGAGTGCTTTAAACAACGATGAACTTTTAATAAAAATTGAAGTCAGGTGCCTGGCAGTCTTGGGCTCTCTGATCCGGAGCAGCTGTCCTAGGAGAGGCGAGTTTGGAAAAGCCCTTCCCCACTTTCAGCACAGCATCTGTCTTAAGAGCTTTCATATCTGCTAAATTAGGGGTTAGGGAGAGTAATCGCCACCTTTATCTTCTATTCTTCCTCTTTCCCCTTCATACTGACGAGGAGGGGAAAGGTAGGGCTAGGGGCTGTGGGGGTGCCAGAGGAGACCTCATCTTCTCTCTCTCTCTCTCTCAAATTTTATTCAGGGTTTTCCCTGATATTTTGGCCTAGAATATTTCCAGATCATATTTAACTTTTTGACGACTGAAATTCTTTTGTCACACAATTTTTATTTATCTTTTCCTTTGAAGGCATTAATTTCATTTATTTGGTGAGTTATTTAAGCTCAAAAGAACTTTCGTCAATCTCATTTAATATACTCAGTTTCATAGGAACCATTCTACTAACCTGAGGATATTAAGTGGGACATTTAATATCACCATTTTTTTTTAACTGACAAATTTTACTTGTATACATTTACAGGATACAATTTAATGTAATGATAAATGTATTCATTGTAGAAGGATTAAATCAGGCTAATTAAAATAAAAATGTACCACTTCTGATAGTAATTCTGAACTCTGGGACTTAATTCTAATACTTGAAACTTGAAAGGAAAGGGAGCAATGTCCCTGTATAAACTAACCTTAGAAATCATCATTTTCAAACTCTTTTTATCATATTCATTTCTTTGACAGACATCCAAAGGGCCAGCAAGAAAAAAAAAAAAGTTTATCTTCTTTTAAAAATTATTTTCCCTACTTTCTTCTGAACATCTAGGTAAATCAGGCATAATGGATTTCAAATTTTATTACACATTTCAAATTGACTGCTTTCATCACAGTGGAGCCCAAATAATAACAGGGTAATGAAAACAACAACTGTTAATAGTCTTATGATTTTTACTTCCTTTAACATTATTAGTCATGTTACACTCTAAGGATTATGAAAGATAAATTATAGAAGAGATTATGTGATTAGTTATTAATTCTTTCCCTGCAGGATTGAGAACCAAAGGATATGATAATATTTCTTCATTACAGAAATATGCACTTCCCTAGTAATATAATCAAACTGCACTGAGGCATGGTAATGAGGGACAGGCATAAAGCTGAAAAATGAATCAGACAGTTGTCTTCAAATCTCATTTTAGCCAAGTGTTTCAAATTTCTCTCCATCGAGACCTTTTGTTACAGTTCACAACATCAATCAGAATTGATAGCATTTTTTTTGTCAATGTGTGATTTTTTTTGTTGTTTTCTACAGTAGATTTGCATTATGTCCTATAATTTTTTCCTTACTCTGTTACATCCCAAATTCTGTGACCTGGATTAAGTAGTTCTGTTGCCTTTAGATTATGTAGCTACTCAGTAGTAAATTGGCTGTTTTCACTGAAATTATTCAAGCATAAAAATCATCTAAGCTTCAGATCACCAAGATATATTTTAGATTCATTTTTTTATCAAAAGAAATTGTTACTGAGTTAATCTTTCCTGAAACACACACACATGTGATACACATGTACTCTGTCTGTGGTATTCAGTCTTTGTCATGGAGAAAAGATGCCTGAGATAAACAACTTAAAAGGAGGAAAGTTTTACTTTGGCTCCAGGTTTCAGAGGTTTCAGTCCCTGCCCTCTTGGCCCTGTGCCTTTGGGTCTGTGGCAAAAAAGAGCACCCTACTAGAGAGCACCTGGCAGAGGGCGCCACTCGTTGTCTTCTGGCTAGGAAGCAAAGAGGAGGGAGGAAGGCCAGATGCCAACATGGCCTCCAAGGCACGCCTTCAGGAACTGCCTTCCTCCCCCAGGCCCCAGCCCCAAGGGGGCCTCCACCTTCTGTCAGCACCACAGGCCTTTGGCAGGTGGCCTCTGGGGGACATTTCAGACCCAAACATAACTCATTCTCTCTCCCTCTTATACCTCTGTCTTCCTCTCACTTATCATCTGTCAACCACCATCTATTGATGATCTGTTTTCTATCTTTCTTCAATTGCTAGTTTATTTACTTGTCTGTTGAGAGTTCTTTTTCATTTTTCCTCGGCTACGTGTCTTATTTCCTTTTTATGTCTAGAAAATGAAGCCCAAGGCCGCTGCTCTCCTTTTTTCTTTCCATTGGGAAGTCCCTGAGGGAAGTGGGCAGAGCTGAACCCTGCGCTGGCCCCTGAGGATGTATTTCCATAGCCTTCTGGAGTTGCTAGCCCTGAGAGCCCGCTCAGTCATCCACACCGGAACCAGCGGGCCAAAGTGTGGAAGCTCAGAGCGAGACAGGGCCTTCCCCCCTTACGTTAGTGAGCATCTCAGCATCTTTAGTGAGAAAGGAAGATGTGAGTTTCCCTGGCTGCCCCTCCACTTTTTGTCAGTTCAGTTTTAATTTTTCCATTATCAAGAATGTTAGCTTCTGTGTGACAGCAAAAGGTTGCTTCAAATGACACATCACAGAAGGGAGTTTGTTGATTGTTTTTTACATTTTGAAAAGTAAAAAGTGTTAATAGTATAAAGTATTAGATATTTGGATGATAGGTTCATTTAAATCTCTTTTATTAAATCTTCAAATAAAATTGTCCATTTCTCTGATGTACATGTTAATCTGCTTGCTGTACAATTCAGAAAACACTGACAAAACAGATTAGATGAGAGAAAAAGTTCTAAGAAAATAGAGGAGCAGGAAAATAATTTCCCCAAACCAAACTAAATAAACAAAAATTCCAAAAACAATAGTTGAGTTTTTTAAATGAAAAAATCAGCACAGCTCTACAATCCTCAAATCACAACAAAGAACGCTGCCCTTCTAAACTGAGCTCAGCTTTCATATTGCCCAAGGTGAGTGGAGAGTGGGATAATTTAGTTCTTTAATGAAATGAGCCATGCTAATTAATATTGCTATGTGATGAATGTGTTTTACGTATATAGTGACACTCGTATAAATTCAGGCTATGTGCAGAGCTCAGCAACCTCCAAACCTGTCCCCTGTGAATGGCCAGTACCTGTGCTCATGTAGAGTGGCTTCAGGGATGGTGTACTCTGTTGTCGCCTGAAGCGATGGCCGCTTGGAGCAAAGAAGCCGCGGGAAGAAGTTTAGAGACGAACTGGAAACAAACAGCTCTTTATTCTGATAACTTTTCTCTCTGGCTCTAACTACACCCCTACACGCCGTCCACCTTCTCTAACCTCTAAAAATGGCGCAGACTTCATCAGTAATCTCGCTCAAGTCCCTCGAGATCTCCGGCCAAGTCTCGCAAGATCCCGGGCCAAGTCCCGTGAGACTACGGAAGGCGCCAATGCCCAAACATGTCCAAAGCCCGTAGTCAACCGCAATCTTAGCCATCTCCCCAAACAGGGCTCTTGCAGTACTCTTGGAGGCCACAGGTAAAGGCAGAGCTTCCATTTTGAAAGCTTTCATAAAATTTCCAGTCTATCCAATTCTTGGATCTTTTATTTGATTCTGTTTCAGGGAAGACGTGGACCTCTCTGAACTACGACAGCTGACAAATGGAAGCACAGGGTTAAAATGGGCTCCAACTTGAAGGTCGCACCACAGTATCGCATGGACCAGGCCAGGGACAATGGAGACCTCCATAAACCATATGATCACACTCACAAAACAAAATACCTTTAATCTTATTTTTTGGTGGCTTAATTAGTAAGACCTTTATTTATTTACTTATTGGTTTAATTTGTTATATATTAACAGCAGAATGCATTTTGATTCATATTACACAAATAGAGCACGATTTTTCATGTCTCTGGTTGTTCACAAAGTAGAGTCACACCATTCATGTCTTCATACATGTACTTGGGGTAATGATGTCCACCTCATTCCACCATCTTTCCTACCCCCATTCCCCCCCCTTCCCGTCCCTCCCCTTTGCCCTATCTAAAGTTCATCCATTCCTCCCATGCTCCCCACGCCATCCCATTAGGGACCAGCATCCACATATCAGAGAAAACATTTGGCATTTGGTTTTGGGAGATTAGCTTACTTTACTTAGCATAATATTCTCCAACTCTATCCATTTACCTGCAAATGCCATGATTTTATTCTCTTTTAATGCTGAGTAATATTCCATTGTGTACATCTACTGAAGGGCATCTAGGTTGGTTCCACAATTTATCTATTGTAAATTGTGCTGCTATAAACATTGATATGGCTTGTCCCTACAGCATGCTGTTTTTAAGTCCTCTGAGTATAAACCGAGGAGTGGGATAGCTGGGTCAAATATTAGTTCCATTCCAAGTTTTCCAAGGAATCTCCATCCTGCTTTCCATATTGGCTGTACTAGTAATTAGTAAGATCTTTTATTCTTAATTTCTGATTTTTTTTTTACTTATTTAAACTTTTTACCCAATAGGCATTTCTGAAATTGAACATGAAGACACATGATAAGAGTCACCTGAAACTGCTGTTTGATGAGCAGCAGAATCAATTTATCACTTTGCAAATATAGGAATCTCAATAAGCAAAAACACATTGCTGGATGTGTTGAAAAACACCCACAAAAGAAGTCACTGTATTTATTTGCAAATTATGTTTGTGGGTGTCAATACATATACATAAGCAATCCTATGTAGGACTGAGTGTAAACACCATGAAAGAGTAATAATGCAAATGTTAAGAATATAACTATATTATTGTAGGGAATTATCTAATTCATAGAAAATATCATAGCATTAGTCTATTATTTCAATTGCTTTATACAGAAGATCTTAAATAATGTCATGAATTAAATCAAAATTTAAACTTTAATATTCACTATAAACTTCTGAAAGTCACATAGAGGATTCACAAAATTATTGGAAAATATTCTCTGTCAAGTAAGGCCTTTTATGGTATGGTACTTTCCACAATGAGAAATTTTTATTTTCGTATTTTTGAAAGCTAAGTAAATATATTTCTAGTTGCACAGGTTTCAGAGTCTAGGAAACAATCTCAGTATCAAATCACGAATGACAGTGTTTTGTTGTCTTTTTCTAAAGTCTGTCTTCTCCACATGCCCCACACCAGAGTGTCAGATCTCATATTTAACTCTCCCAGTCCTCTGACTTATCAGCACATTCAATCAGCTCTTTCCAGAGTTTTTGCATTTTGATTCATTGAGTTCTTCCTTTCCTCTTTGTGTGGTTAAAGTTTCCTCAGGAGAAATGATAGTGCTAGGTCTCAGATATATTAGAAATTTAACAAATGTTTGTGTTTATTGGAGGTGATGAGAATCCTGAAGGGAAATCAATATGCTTTCTTGTAGATTATCATGAGAAGTCAGTACAATGATTTATCAAGCACAAATTCAGTCAATCTGCCAAGGGATGAATATTCCCCACATTTTGCTTTTCTTAAAGTAAATTTTTAACTTCCTTCACATTCTGTCAGTGAGTAAGCAAAGCCCCAGTTTCATATAAAGGATAATATTTTTATATTATAACCAGGAGAATATTTGCTTTTGTATTTGCATACAGGTTTTCTGTTTCTGCCACTTCTTAGCAGATCCAAATAGTAATCTCACTATCCTCTTCACTGTTGTTCTGAGGAACCATACTACCTTTTGACTCAGAAGCGAGAGGGCTACTACAAATAAACCCTAGGTAGGCATTTGCCTAGTAATATGCAGTTGAACTGAGACTCCTTCCCTTACAATGATGGAGTAACTTATGATAGAACAGTCTAATACAGGTGATAAACTGTCCCCAGCTGCCAATTAAAAATACCTTTAGTGAGTGTTTTTCTTGGATTCTCAGATAGCCTTAATTTGCCTTGCCCAAATCATACTTAGACAAGTATAAAACAAGTGAACAAATTTTGAACAGATTTTAATACAAACCTGATTTCTTTTTGAGACATGTACACAGAATATAGCACATCCAACTTGAGAAAATAGCTTCAGGAGGTGCTGATGAAACAGAGGAGGTGCACAATCACACTCCTCAATATTGGCTTCTGGGCTTACTAGCTGATCACCAGGGCATTTTCCAATGTAAGCTTATTCTATTTAAGTACACTCTCCTCTCAGATGTCTTAGTATCGAACCTTCAAAATAATTTTCAGGTGTCGATTAATGTCCCTGCAAGAACAGAAGAATGGATCTTTGCCACTCAAAGACCAACAGTAGTCTGCAGACCAACAGCGCCAGTATCCGCGGCAATCTAGTTCAGAAGGTAGGGTGTCAGGCCCCCTGGCAGCGTTGATAAGGAGATATCCGGATGATCCACACACTCACTACAGCTTGGGAAGTACAGGCATATATGATGCTTTTCCTCATTTGACTACCCTCCTTTCCTGGGTGCGTCCTGTGTCAGCACACAGCTCTCAGGGCCATGTGAGTTTATAGTGAAGAAACCCAGTGACAGGGGTGGGCAGAGGATCATGGAGCCGAGCTGCTGCAGGCACATGGTCAGAAGCCAGGTACAGCCCTCGCCAGCTTGCACAAATGCCCAGGCGGCACAGCTTCCACTTTCAAATCCAGAATTGCTTCTTAGATAGATTTGCTCCTGAACTCCGATCTCTGTGCACAGGCCGACCACATTTCTCTGACAGACATGACCAGTACACAATGGCTGTTTTAGCTATCACATCTGTGGAATGGCTCCCAGGGGATCTCCAGCTAGTCTTGGCTTGGGCCTTCAGGTGGCTGAGAATTAGAACAGAACAGTCCTATGAGTGCTTAGTTAACACTTCTTTATAATGCTGTATTTCCAAAAAATAAGCTCAAGATCCAGACTGAATATCAATCCTGGAGTAACCAGCGCTACCCAGTGTCTTCTGAAACAACACTGCAGGTCCTCACACAGGTCAAGGCAATGCATATGTCATATCTACTGCATGCTGGGTTAAAAGACTCCCATCCACAATCCACTACGTTGACCTGAAAGTCACTAAGGCAGTGGAAGGCGGCTTTGTCAAAGTGTATTGAGCTCTCTGAGGACTCTGGGTCAGCACCACTAGAAATCACCACCACAATCAGATCGCAAAACTTCTTCAAAAGCAACTGATCCTACATATTGTACACATTGAAATATCACTTGCCCCATAAATATGTGCAATTTTTATATGTAAGCCAAACATTTTTAAAATGTTTAAAGAGCTAGAAATATTAACTATCCTGAGAGATCACTGGACACTGCATATAGGTATCAAGTTATCATTGTATAATTAAAATAACAATTAAAAATGATAAAACAGAACTTATCAGCTGGTTCTTCCCTACACTCTCCATTTTTTTCTCCCCCAATTCCATTATATTCTATGATCCCCTGTTTCTCAAGGAGCAAAGCAATGGCTTCTATGTTAAATGACCAATCTGAAAATAAAACATATTTCCAGAATCCAAAATGGTTATAAAATTATTAATCTTAAATGTCATTAAAGTTAGCTCCAAAATGTTTATACTGAAAGCATTGTTAAACAATTACAAATATAAAATACTTTCGTCATTTATTCCTATAGGTGAATGCTTGAAAGGGAAATACACTTTAATCTATGTCACCACATATAATATTTCTTGAAACACACAATTATAATAAAAGAAAAATCAAATAAAAATTAAGAACTACTTTAGCTACATACTAGTGATTTTCTTTTCTTTCTTTATTCTTTTTCTTTTTGTATTAGGGATTGAACCCAGAGCCATTTAATCACTGAGCCACACCCCAACCCTTTTTATTTTTTATTTTGAGACAGGATCTCTCTAAGTTGCTTAGGGCCTCACTAAGCTGGTAAGCCTGGCCTCAAACTTGCAATCCTTCTACCCCAGTCTCTCTAACTTCTGGGATTACAAATGCATGTTACCATGCCAGGCATATACTAATGCTTTTCTACTACTTTCTGTACCAGTATAATTTATTTTTTAAGCAACAATTTGCAGAAAAATGTTTTATCTAGAAATAACCATTTCTCATTGAGAAATAAGAGTTGCCAGATGGTGTCCTTGTTTGTAAATTATTTTATTTTGAAAGGATTGAAATGACAGACAGTAGGCATTTGAGCCAATTTGGTAAAGTAATAGAGACACTTGCTACCATGAAATAGAGGCATTTAAATATTAGGATTATATAGGGCATTGAGAAATAGTTTCAAAGTATAAAGATAAATTGTTTCTTTCCTAACCAATAGTTCCTTATCTGTGGTTGTTCCATATTTCAAATATTAGAAATCCACAAAGCTATTAATTTTCCTTGTACATGAATTTCAAGATGTGCCGTGTTAAGAATGAAATATCACTGGGGATATAGCTCAGTTGGTAGAGTTCTTGCCTCACATGTAAAAGGCCTTGGGTTCAATCCCAGCACCAAAATAGAAAAAAAAAAAAAAAACAGCATAGGCACTGGAGAACACACACATGGATTAATCATGTATTTTCAATTCCCCAGCCACACAATGTATCACAGACCCTAATGTTTATCCCCAGAAAGATGATGACCAGAATTTTAAAAAAAATCCAAAAGGAAGAATTTAAAAAGTGTCCTTTTATAGCTTAGTATGTTCATTTTATAATATTGATGTATTATGACATTGTGGTCAAGTTTCCTCTATATATGGTCACTTTGCTAATAAAAGCAAAATTTTAAAATCATACTGTTAAAGAACATTTTTGAATGTTGACATGTCCACCATAAAAGTGACTGGTAGAAGGTCCATGAAAATATTTCAGCATGTTATGGAGTGACAGTGATGATTCCTTCAGCATAATGTGACTATTATGATGTGAACAGTCATCACGGACCTGAGTTCAACCAGCCTAAATTTTTAACAGAATCAACACATTGTTTAGCTAATTTGACCAAGATGTTATGATTACTTAGAAATTTCAATCAACACAGACCAATTGCTCATATACACAAACTTTTCTTGCTCTTTCTATTATACAGTGACCGATTTAGAAATGATGACACTTTTTAAAGAATCTTATTTATGTTCCTATTACATTACATAAAATTACCTACTAGCCTTGAGTTTTTATACTTTTCATTGATGTTATACATTTTCAAGTGAGCAGGCACTTCCGTCTGTAATATTTTTATTTCACTGAGAAATATCAATGTGCATATTTAAACAATTTATCATGAATAGCTGGAGTGTGTCTTATATTTCATTATATATTTTCCATATCTTAATAACCCTCTAGACTACATATTTACTAACAATTTTAGAAAATTATTTTTTATTAATGCTTATGTTTGTCAAATTATGTTTATGGCTTTAACATCCCAGAGTATGAAATTGATGATAGAGCATTTTTAAGACACACCTAGAACAAAATCACAAATATAATATAGTAATTTAAAGAATCATGAGAAAACTTTAATGCATGCTAAATGCATTTCAGTAATGGGTTCTATCCAAATAAAACAAATTTAAAATCCACGAGAGATAAATATTTTGGACAATTGAAAGGAAGAGGACTAGAATTATCCCAGCCTCTTCTCCCACACTTTATTTTTAACACCAGAACACTTTCACTGCAGCTATGTATGACCATCTGTCTCTCCCACAGGGTGGGTGTGAAGCTGTATTTTGTAGCCTATAAAAAGGGCACGATGAAGTAACTGACACATGACAGGTGTTCAATATGTGGTTGACATTGTTATTACTGTCTATAGTAATTGATGTCCCTAAATTTAGAGAGTGTTGTCTACTACTAATGTTCTAGCACTGAGAGCAAAAATTAGCGGTAACATGAAAAGAGGGCAAAAATCAGTGCATGAGAAAACTGAAAAAGTTTTGAATTATATCTTAGTTATATTCCAAAATTTTTTTCTAAATGTTTACAAGCTAAAATTTTATCACTTGACCCACCATTATAAGTGGAATAACCAATAAATCAATGAATCAATAACCATTTATCTGTCATGCTGCTGCCTTTAATCACTACTAACTTCCTTCTAAATAGCATCAGAAACTTAAATTCAAACCTAATCTTTTTTTCCCCACTATATAGCAATGCTTATTGTTTTCATTATATAACCTAGTTCATTATGTAGGTTAAAGGTTTCTTTTTAATACATTATTTAAGTATTTTCATTGCCACATAGAAAAAAAAATTAACTCCAAAACTGATGATAATAATTTGGCTCGTGTGTGTTTGCATTTGCATTAGTTAAAAGAAATGCTATAGTGTGGCATTAAAGAAAGTTGCTTGCTAGAGATGTTACTTAAATAGTTTTTCAGGGGTATGAAAGTCAAACCTCTACTTAATTAGCATCCCCAAATGCTCTAACAATCAGTCTATGCCTCACATTTTTTTCATAGATCTAGTACCCTTTCATATTTAGGCTTGCACTCAAATCAGTACTCTCTGTGATGGTCTGATAGACGTGTTTATTTTGACAATAAGAGACTATCAACTGATGAAATGTTGAAGTATCTGAACTAATGTGCTGTTAGAATAGTAAAGTGATATTTCCATTGTGTTAAACTCACAGAAACACTAGTAAAACACAGCAACCAGTACTGTCCTAGAAAAAGAAACTTCCCACAAAGCCCAGTATATATGACCAATGTACTAATAAAATGTTTTAGTGAAGTCTGAATTTTAGTGGATATAGTTTAGGGGGATGACAGATTATGGACTCTTTCGTAGTGTGTACAGATTTGAAAATAATGTCAAGTAGAATGTATTTAACTCATAGGCTCTTGTAACATCCTTAGGGCCCCAGGAAACGGCTTGCCTCACCTGAGCATGCGCTGTGGGTTCGCTCTGCCCCAGCCTTCCATTCCCGCTGGACGGGTTAGACGTGGACAGCTTCATCACAGCATAGGCCTTACAGCTCTATTCTAAGGGGGAGAGCAGCGGTGAGAAGCCAATAGAAATGGCCTTCCAAAGGCTTTCCTGAAGAGACGCATTTCTTAGAGTGGAACCAACCACTGCCTAAATCTTCAAAGGAAAGAGGGTTTCGTGTAAAATCTGGAGGAATAAGAAATGCATTCGTTCAGTTCTAATGAGCTGCATTGGTAGACTTGAGGTTCATCTCTGATCAGCCTATCAGAAAAGGCATATTATTCAAGCCAAAGAACAACGTTTTTAAAATATCAGGTTATAAAGTGCCCATTTAAAGACCTTACTACCTTTGTTTAAGGCTGGTATGGACTATCAACCAGTAATCTGTGCAAACGCTGTGCAGAAAATAATAACTGAAGATAATCTTATTGCGTGGACTATAATCTTGGCAGAGTTTGTCAGTGGTAAAGATCTGAAAAATGACAATGCTGCCCCCCTCACGTTTTTCTTTTTCTTTTTTGGTCGCGGGCAAAGATATTGAAGGCTACTGGAAGGATACATATTGTTCTTGTGTCTTCGCAGAGGCCAGCACTGCACTGAGGGGTGAATGAAGATTATCCGCAAACCCCATCCTTCTCCCTAGGACTCCCCCAAGGTTCTGCCTGAGTTCTCTTGTCCGCAGCCTGCGGCAGGGAGGCACTAGCACCCATAGGTGGCGCCCCACGTCCGTGCCTGGGCATCTCGCCCTTGCTGCAGGCGCAACTGGGAAACCCGGCGCGTCTACCCAGGTCGTTAGAGCTTAGAGCCGACGTTTTAATAAATAAGCGCGGTGCCAAAGCGCTCCAGGAGCCCCGAGGTTCAGAGGAGCAGACACATAAACCTAGGCGGGAGGCGCTTCTTCAATCCTTGCCAAAACCTGACGTTTCCCAAACTGGAGATTCTGGAACCGCGGCCCTTAAACCATTAAATTCCAAAGCTTTCTAGCTCCATCCCAGTCTTTTTTTTTTTTTTTTTTTTTTTTTTCCCCTTTTCTTAATTATGAAAGTGATCACGCTATTCAAGATTAAGAGTTGGACAGATTTTGGAAAAGAAAAGAAAGAATCTAAAAGAAGAGACGCGACTGGTGCTTTTGAAGGTGCCTAATTTTTAAAAAGGCATCTGAGAGGATTTGGCTCTGGGTGTTTGGGTGAGAGCTGGACCAAGGCGGTGCAGGGTGCAGAGAGCGGGGTGGGGATGCGGGCGGCGGGAAGGAATGCCGAGGCCCGGACGACTGCGAGGCACACAGGCCTAAGGGCGGTGGCAACGCTGGGCCAACGGGAGTCTGGAGGAAAGGCCAGGGCTAAGAGGTCCCGCCAGCGCTGCGCGCTGTGGGCGCGCTGCGCGCAGCAGCCGGGGGGCCCAGGCAGCGAGCTTCGCGCGGTGCGGCTGAGGACTCAGTGCGGCTGAGTGCCCGGCGGGAAGCGTGTGGGTTAGAGGCACCCGGCGAACGGCGCCCAGAGCAGAGTGGGGCGCGGCGCGGGGCGGCCGCGGGGCGCGCGGGCGCGGGGCGTGGTGTGCACCGGGAGCCGGAGCGGGCCGGCGCGGGAAAGCGGCAGGGCGGGGCGGCGCGGTTATTGGCCACGCGCTGGGAGAAGGGGTCGCGCTCCGAGTCCTCCTCCCGCCAGCTACCGCTCGCCTCATTTTCCCTAAGCAGAACTACTTCGCGGACAGCTGTGCTCGCCCATCATGGATGCTCCAGGTAACCAAATCCCGGCCCTACCCCGCCAGGATCCGCGAGTTAACTGCCCTCTTGCATGCATTTTCATGAGGACCATCACCAGTCTATGTTCTGCGGTTCCAAGAGAGAGCGAGAGGAGGGTGAGGGAAGAATATCGCAATCATCTTGCATCGGGGCTGAGGACAGAGGATATTTATCGAGAATAAACTTCTCTTGTTCTTAGAAAGAACATTGGGAGAGTTGTTGGGAGGCTGAGAGCTTTGAGGAGGCAGGCATCTTTGTGTTTTGCTTCTTGGCTGGGTATCGGAATGACCTGTCTGGTTTAATGGAAGAGGGGACGGGGTAAAAGTGCCAAAAGGCGCATAAGTTAGCAGAAATTTACAGGGGAAGAGCGGACGCGGGGTTCAGAAACAAGAGCTGGAAAATAAGCAAAGCCTGGGATTCCTGTTGGTGGAATCCTCTGCTCTTTGCACGAGAAGAATCCAAGAGGTTGACCTAAGAGGGCTCCTTAGTAGCCCTGGGATCCTTGGGAGTGGGTCTTTGGCTTTAGTGTCCCCTGCACCCGTCGTTCACTCTCCTGTCTCTCTTTCCCTGTATCTCCTCTTAATCTCATTCACCCTAAGGAGATTCTCGGTGTTTGTTCTTTGGGTAGAAAACGGAATTATTATTATTATTTTTAACGGACTGCCAGAAAACACCTTCGGATGGAAAAATAGAGGGTTAAAGAAAAGGCAGGGAAAGGAGGATTTTTGGATTTTTGGTTTGACTTTCAAGAAAATGCCGCTGAAATGAAGACGGTAAATCTTTTTTTTTTTTTTTTTTTTCCCCTTTACCCGCTTCTAAAACCCCCTCTCCCTTTAGCTGAGTGGGCAGGGGGTGGCGCCGACGCCCACTCCAGGGTCCGGGACTCTGTCTTAGCAATGAGGTTCTGCAGCATCGCGGCTCCTTGACCTCACGCACCCCTGCGCGAGCCACACAGGAGCCTTCCCGACGCGCAGCACCTGGCGCTCGGGCTTTTCTCCGAACCTGTTGGGCCAAGTCGGGGATGGGGGTGGCTGTGCTCAGACCTAGGGAATGGCCTCCCGGAAGGGAGCCCAAGAGCCGCAGGCACCTGCTCCCCGCCGCCCCTCCCCCTAGCCTTGCCTCCCTACCTAAGGGTTTGGGTTCTTTGCCCTGACAGGTCCGCTGGCGCCTTCCTTCTGAGAACTCCCTTGACCAGGAAAGCAGGGGACCGAGCCCAGAGAAGGCTACTTCTGTCCCCGAGCGATCCTGCGCGCTCCTTGGCGCTCTTCCAGCCCACGCCTGCCTCCGCCCTGCGCGCCGCCCCCCCAGCCCAGATGCCGGCGCCCGGCCGGGGCCCCCGCGGGCCGCGGCTGACCATGCCCGGGCGCCGGGGGGCGCTGCGCGAGCCGGCCGACTGCGGCTCCTGCCTGGGGGCGGCGCTGGCCTTGCTGCTGCTGCTGCTGCCGGCCTGCTGCCCGGTGCGGGCGCAGAACGACACCGAGCCCATCGTGCTCGAGGGCAAGTGCCTGGTGGTGTGCGACTCGAGCCCGTCGGCGGATGGCGCGGTCACCTCCTCCCTGGGCATCTCCGTGCGCTCCGGCAGCGCCAAGGTGGCCTTCTCTGCCACACGGAGCACCAACCACGAGCCGTCGGAGATGAGCAATCGCACCATGACCATCTACTTCGACCAGGTCAGCCGGCTCGCCCGCCCACCCGCGCCGGGGAGGAGGAGGCGGGGCCCGGGCGCCAGAGCTGAGGTTCCCCGGCTTCTCCGCCCTGGAGTTCCCCGGAGCTCCCTCCTCTCCGCTCTGCCCTACCTTTTGGTTCGCTGTTCTCTTTCAATTCACTGCTTTCCACGTTGTAGCATTTTTATTCTTAAATTACCAGTTTACTGGGCACTTGGATTATTGAGAATCCCTTAAAGATATCTGAGATAAAGGTCCTGTGAAACTGAGATTTGAAATATATTTCCCAAAAGGAAACATTGCACGTTTTACTTTTTTGCTGGGGGTGGGTGGGTGGGGGCGGTGGAGCGTTTTGTGGTTGATGATCTTCAGGCAGTCAGGTGCCAACCTGAGGGCTGAGTGCATTAAAAACTCCCCCATTCAGAAAAGGAGTACTCCAGAGAGCCTAGCCCAGATCACAGAAGAGATGTTTATTTCAGAAGATGGAGTAGGGAGAAAAACAAGTGAGGAAGGTTGTAGGGGAAAGAGCAGGGATCATTATATAAATATAAAACAAAATAATATGGTTATATAAAAACAAGGTATAGAAAATGAATCGTACAATATGCCAATGCACTGTCTACAGTACTTCACTATGTAATGTAGCTGTATAAACAAGAACAAAGAGCAGAGACTCACTTTGCTTTAAGCCACTTAACTTCTGTCACTGGGTTCAAAGCAATCAAGACTCAGACTTGGTCAAGTCTTTGTAATTCTTTCTCTGGGTGATTGGTGTTAAGGGTTAAAGGTTGTGACCATCCTTTTTGTGTCCTTCCTGTCCTTCTGGGTTAATGCCTTTTTTTTTTTTTTTTTCCAAAAACAAATTTAAAGCGTTTTAGTGTTTTTCAAACTTTACCTAATCAGCTAATCCTTTTGCCAAAGCGCTTCCCACACAAGGGAGCACTGGGCCATCCTGAGCACTTACTTTCCTGTGGCTTTATTGTCTCCACCAGTCAGCTCCAGAACCTGAGCAATAGCAGGCAGACACAGACCCTGGCCTCATTTTAGGCCAAGGTATTCATTTTGTAAGTCCTTGTTAAGGATCATCTGTTTGAAGGGGTGTGTTTGTGGGGGGGAGAGGCTTTTTCTTTAATGTTTTTATTTATAAGATATAAAAATATTTTAATCATTTCCAAGTCTTGGAGATAACAATGAAAGAGCATTTGGGAACTGTGTGCTCTGTTAATAAGTTGTTCTTTATGTGCTAGTATTTTGTGATTATTTTTTCATTTCCCAATTTCTTACCAATAGCTTCCACAGCATTTCCACATCCACCATTTCTTTGGGGTGTCAAGAAAATGGTGATGAAGGGCAGGATTAGTAACAATAGAATTCTAATTTACAGAAAAGGAAACTGAGCAGGGTAGGTTAAGTAACATGGGCCTGGCTAGGTCATGACTGAGGTCCACTTTTCAGGGCCAGGATGGGAGTCCTTTCTTCTGCACCAAGGCTGAGAATTTGCCAGTTTTCTAAATTCAAAACTGAGGCAAAGGGGTGGCTGTTGAAGGGAAGAAGCAACGCTAAGGGCTTAAGTGGAGAATTCGTTATTCTCCTTTAAAGCATTGTGAGGAGGATGGAGAGCAGGAGAGCAGGTCCCTGAAGTACTCTGTCTTCAACAGGAGGGCCCAGGTGGGCTGCGGGGAGGGTCCGGTCGCTGGGGAGTTCCCCAAGCCGCATCAGCTTCACACATTGCCTTCAGAGTTGCGTGCTGTTCATTTACAATGAGTGTGTAAGAAGTAACAACCAAAGTCACTCAGGCTGAAGTTTATTCTCTGATCAGATGACAGAATCTTGAATCTAGGGTGTTATTGTTGCTGCTGGCTTTTTGTTTTAGCAACCAAAACGCCAGTGGGACATTTTATTGTTTTAACTGAATTATAATTTGTATTTAAGGATGGACAGGTACAGGATCTGGACAAATCGGCCAGATTCTGTCTGGAACATCTGAAAGGGAGTTGGGTCATAACTGGGAACTTGCCACGCTACAAATTCTGCTATGATGCTGTAACCCTCTGGTCCCCTTGTATTTGAGGAAAACCATTGACAGGGTCATGTGATCTCCTGTCAGGGGGCTAATTCTCTCATTTATTCTCGCATGTTGTAGAATCCCCTTAGTTTGAGCTGAGGGTGCCCAAGCTACCAGTTCAATTCTTTTTATGTATTGAAACTTATCTGCATGACACCATTGCTCAATTAACAGGTAAAACATGTTGCTCAGAGGAAAGTGAGGAGAAACTAGCAGTTGTTGTTTATTGACAGAGCTCTTTCATTCAGTGTGCAATATTAAGCACCTACTATTAAGCACCTACTGTGTGATGCCAGGGGCTGGGAAATAGTGTGTGTGGGGGCATCTCAGAGACCATTTCTTCCCTGGGGGCAGATGAAGTTAGGTCCTGGCTTCCTTTAATGGCAGCAATCTCACTGAATCTGCCTCTTGCTGCATGGCCCTTTCTCCCCACATCAAGTACGGAACTGTGTTTGTGAAACAGAGCATCATGTTGAAGGCGTGGTAGGTAACCCACAGATCTCAGGAACGGATTTGAGTTACTGTGTGTTTACCGAGCTCAGCGTCTCCAGTTCCTTTCTCTCTGTCCTGACTCCAGGCATATCAAATCCACACTCACTTTCTGAATGCATGAATAAAACATAGTTTAAAAATCTTTAAAAAATATGATCTATTAGAATAGCTTTGAAATCGGTTCCTGCTACAGGATGGTGTAACTTCAGCTCTGCCCCCTTCCTGGGCAAGCCTGGCTGAGCCGAGCCGGTGTTGCCGGCTGCTCTGCGTTGATGCAGGACCTGGTGTCAGTGATTGTCTGAGCATCATTAAAACAGGCTGAGCAGCAGCTGGCTGTTAGTACTGTATTCCCTCTTCTTTTGCAGGTCTTAGTAAATATCGGCAACCATTTTGATCTTGCCTCCAGTATATTTGTAGCTCCGCGGAAAGGAATCTATAGCTTCAGCTTCCATGTGGTCAAAGTGTACAACAGGCAAACCATCCAGGTGGGTAGCTTTCAGAGGGGGCCTGTGCAGTCTGCTTAATGATTTCTCACTGCTGAAGGCCCATTCTTTGGGTCTGAGAGGCTGAGGAACTAAGAAACTGGGCTCTTTAGAGATGGTTGGCCCTGAGCTCACTGAGGGAGCCTCTCCATCAGGCCTCTGGTGTGGCCGCTAAGGGGGGGGGGGGGCGCAGTGGGGAAGAAAACAGCATGTGGGAGTGGGGTTCTTTATGGTCTGCTGAGCTTTCCCCTCTGCATTTTAGGTCAGTTTAATGCAGAATGGCTACCCAGTGATCTCAGCGTTTGCAGGAGACCAGGATGTCACCAGAGAAGCAGCCAGCAATGGAGTCCTGTTGCTGATGGAAAGGGAGGACAAAGTGCACCTCAAATTGGAGAGGGGCAACCTCATGGGGGGCTGGAAGTACTCCACCTTCTCGGGCTTCTTGGTGTTTCCTCTATAGACTCCGCCCCCGGATGATGGGGAAGTTGCAATCTGGACGCAGGAATCCCCCCTTCATAACACCCTCAACTCGCCAGAATAGGACACCTCATTTCCAGCCTCTGTCAGACTCTTACGGTCGGTCCAAGAGTGATTTCCTTCCAAATCTCCAGTATTTTCTTTGAATATTGACAATTCCTCGGGAACCTGGCCTCTAATTAGTTTTAGACGACAAGGTCTTAAGGAGAAATGAAATTATCGATTTGAGCAGTTTGTACCTGTGATTGTAAAGTCAATATCGGATCTTATTGTTGGGACCACTGACTTACCTTCTTTTGTTTGTACGTTGTGTCATTGTCCCGATGGCAGGAGCAGCGCTGCTGAGGACCCCAGGCCTGACTGCAGGTTGCAGTCATTGCAGTCTGGGCTCAAAGCAAGAGCCCGTCAAAGGACTGCCCGTGGGACAGTCCTTGACCTGTGTCCCCTGTGTGTCTGTAGAGCCTTAAGAGGAAGAATGGCTTCACCCTCATTCTGTACTTTCCCCTGGGTGGACGGGAGGGGGCGGGGCATTGTGAACCTGTCAGGAAGTGCTTTATCCAGAGGAGCCAAGTGTGCAAGACTGGGCTGCGGCTTTTGTTTTGTATTGTTCGTGTTTTCTCGAGAAGCTTTATTTTCTTTGTTAATTTTTTTTTTATATTTTTTTTTTATTTTTTTTTTTATTTCTTGCACACACTGGGCTCTCCATCCTTACTCCACTTTTAGCTTCTGCACTGGGGTTGGAGTGGAGGGAGAAAATGTATGCTGAGTTCATGGATGAGATCAAACAAAACAAAACAAAACCTGTATATTTTGTTTTGAATGAGACCACACCAAACCAAAAGTATCTATCAAAGTTAACAATAGCAAATGGACAATTCTGCTTATTCTTCCTGAGAGATTCTCTCAGATGCATCTTTAGAACTTGCAACCTGGATTTTATTTTGTTTTTTCATTTACACTCGGAATCCTTTAAGAACCTGGCATTCCTGGGTGGGCCTGAACTGTGCTACTTGTGGCGCTGTGATGACCAGATCCCCTCAGCACTGTCTTCACAGAGTGCTTACCTTGCTTGGATCCACCTCGGAGTGAGCACAGTGATCAGGTGCTAGGAAGAAAACAGGATCAGCCCCTCTTCCTCGGGATCTTGGAAAGGTCTTGTTGACACTGGGGCAGGCACCTGGCAGGAAGCCACTTGGAAACCACAGCAACTAAAGGTATTGGTCAAAGCACCCAGGAGCAGTTTTACACATGCTTCTTGTACAACACTGTTCTTAAGACACAGCTGAGAGATGATGGGTGCAGGGCTCCTATGCCAAGGAAGTGTCACTAATCCCAAAGCAATCAAATCTGAGACCTCAAACAGGATGTTAATTTGTTCTTTGTGTAACAATGTAACCAAAATATTGATAAAACTCACAATTTAAGATTCAGAATAAATGGGTTTGATGTCTGACTTGCTCTAATCCCTCCACATCGTCTCCCAACTGTCAAAATAATTGGGGAAGTAAAGGCCAAGTGTCAAGGACTTGGGGACTTTAAATCCATACGGTGCCTCTTTAAAAAGTACGCACACAAACACGCACCTGTGTATGCAGATGCAGCTGTGGGTTTGGATGGGTATTGCATACTTAAGTACATTCAATTCTTACTTGTGTTGTTTCAAACAGGAAGAGTTTGGGGAGGAACATAGAGACGATTTTATGGTAGGCCCTCTGATGCCATCATACAACCTCCGAAGTGGTCCAAGAACCAATCCCACATTGCAATCAGTGACAGCTAATTTAATCAAAGTCAGCAACACTGGAAGGCACAGGACTCCTTTCCAGACTGAGGATCGGAGGCCTTGGGTTTCCAGGGCACCCAGTGGGGGTTATGCAAAGAGGAAACCTACTTTGACCAAGGGTCTAAGTTTTACTGCCCTTAAGTAAAGAACACAGTAAAACACGGAATTCGATTTGAGTTAAAAGTTTGTAAGGAAATAAACCAACCCAAAGTCCTGTAGAGTACTTTGTTTCTGTGAGTAGGAGACATACTTCCCCAAATGGGCATTGTTTATTAATGCTGGTGACAGAAATAGAAGGCAGCTAGAGTATGCACCCTCTCTCTGTGTTTTGTTGTTCTTAGTTATTTGAATCCTGTTTCACTCATTTCCTTAACTTTGTGTTCAGTTTAAAACAAACAGGAAATCTCATTAGAGGACAATATGAGTACTTGTTACTTTTATCCCTTAATACATAAATACATGTATTTGTTTGTATTTATACCTTTATTATATGCTTATTGTTATTGGGTTATACTTTCTAATAAATAAGTTATTTAGTTGACCAATCTAAAACTAAGTATATTTCAGGAGCTTATTTTATGTTAGGAAAGCAGCTCATCTTACAATTCTACCTCTTTCCACCTCGTCCCTTTTCTTTCTTGCTTTGGATGCGAGCAGTGACACTAGGAAGAGGTCCTGCTGAGAGCCTCTCTGAAGTTGTTCACCATCTACCCAGGCATCTGCCAAGGCTGGATTTGGCTGAGGATATTGAGAGATAGGAAGCTTCCTGTTATGGTCCACACATATATAGGCCAGATCCAAAGCTGATGTGCATTTTCCTTTTATTGGAAAAAAGAAATGCGTACCATGTCACAGCAAGTCTTGGCAGCCTTGGCGTGGGGTCTGGGTTTTCTCGTCTGCAGAGTGAGATTGTGACCCTAGGTGGTCAGTCACCCCTGGGGGTTGTTGTGAGGGCCCCCCAGAAGTGCTTTGAAAACAGGGCACTGGGGCAATGCGGGTGCTATTGTGGCAAGAGCATTCCCAGAAAGACGGATTTATTCAATGTGCAATTTGTGAAAATCACTTAGAATGAATATCTGACAGGAGGGCAATTGTACATGAAAGCAAATTTCCATGTTTCTCAATAGACTATTAAAACTGCAGTGCTATATTGAGGGTTCCATTAGTTTGATTTTTAGGGATGATAATAATATCACAATGTATACATTTTAATTTAATTCCACTCTCAGTTATGTGTTTTGGCTGTCCTGTGGGGTTCCTGTTCATCTTTATGTTCCAATATGTACTTCCCATCTTTTAGAAAAAAAAAAAAAAAAAAAAAAAAAAAACACAAATGTAACATTTCTGATAAAACTTAAAAAATATAATTTGATTAATATAGTTAATAATATGGCATTTTAATATTAAGTTGCTTTAATTCACAAATGTTAGTTCTACTAAATTGTAAATGCCCTTAAGAGAAATACAATTTTCTTTACTTATATTCCAATTTGAAATAAAGCCCCAGTGATTCAACATCCGGTCCCGGGAAACTGATGTTACCATCTGTAATTCCCGAGCCATTTTTGCACCCTAACATTTTTGATATATGTGTTTATGTGCAAGTGAAATTATCAACATTTCTACAACGTGTGCTTTCTAAGGCTGCTCAGATAAAATCCTACTGAACATTAGCATGAAAACTCATGGAACCCTGTAGAGGTGACATAGATTTACTTGTTTAAAAAAAATTAGCTAAATCTAGTTATATTGCGACTCAGAAAAAAATAGAATATACATATAAAGCAAAACAAAACCTTTGCTGAATATTTTATTTTACTTGTGGTACTTTCTTGTTATCAAGGAAATTACAGTGGGCATATACATAGTAATTATCACATTCATATTGTTGATCTGTGGATACACTAACATACGATCTTTTAACATGGTAATAAAATAAAAATTACATGGATCGGCTACATTCTCCTGGAATCTGGGAAGATGTAAGAGGAAAATTTGATGAATTACTTTCTACAAGCAAAACAAAGGCAGAGGCTGCTCCTTCGTGTGCTTCAGCTGTAGCAAAAGGAGCAAAGACTGTTCTATCAATTCCTGAGCCCACATTTTGCATCTTTTATAAAGGAACAAATGTTGTAAGAAGATAACATTGCTGTGAATAAAATGGTCAATGTTTGTTTATATTTCTATGGCATAAGAAATATATACTAATCTAATGCATAAATGCACTTGGTTGAAGGAATTCTTTAACATTATTTTTAACATGGTGTAAATAAATGGGAAACTCATGGAAGCGGGTTGCATTGAATCATTCTAAAGGGTCAATGGTTCACTCTGAAAAATTACTTGTAAAAACTGTAAGAATACAATGAGTTTTGTCCTTTTGCCTTGCTTATGTGAAAATTTACTTATTGAAATTCTGTTTCCAAAATGGACAGACACTTCGTTACTAAAATGGGAAATTACAAACATTTTAAAGTTTAAGAGCCAAGCTTATAAATTCTCATGAGTCACTAAATTATTTTTGTCAGCCTTTAAAGCTCAAGTGCACAAACATAATGAAACGAATAACATACTCTTCCCACACTGGTTTTATTATTGTTGTACTCTTTTTGTGCTCTGTAACTTTTTTCTCTAACCTATTGGGAAGAGGTTAGCTGATGATGGCCACAGTCATTAGTCAAGTCTGTTTATGAATTTGCCTAGCATTTCAAACCATACGTTTTTCAGAGAGAATTCTCCAAAAAGCATATTTACTGCTTTTGCAGTCAGGCTGCAATTCATTTTTTTTTTTTTTTAGACATTTCAAATGTTGTTCTGTTACATAGAGTGATGTGATTGGACACATTCAGTCCTTGCAGCCTCTCTCCCTCCCCAAAATAGGAAAAAGTTATGCTGAAAGTCCTTTAAAAGATCTGATGACTATAAACTTCAAAAAAATGTCATGTATGTGAGTTTGTATAATAACATTAACGGAAATATGAATCTTAAGCAAATGAGCTTTCCTTACATCCTCAAACCCAGTAGGGTAACTTGAAATTTGCAAGGGCAAAAGGCACATAATTTTACCTCCTACAGATAATAGGAGTTCTGTTCCATCTTCCTAAGTGGGTTTTGCTGTGGATTTCCATCACTGGAATCACTTAAGTGTCTACAGCATCATAAATCACCATCTTCATCAGCTTGCCCACATGCATTTGCTGTGCCTTGCAAATGAGCTGCTTGACAACTTAATTTGGAGAAGGAATCTTCATTCCCTCTCCTTAATGCCTGCAGCAGGACTCCCCAGGGTGAGGATGCCGCCTTGCAGGGGAGCTAGCCTAAGGAGCTGAAGCAGCTTATTAATGAGCCACCACCAGTCCTGCAGCCCGACTCGCAGTGCCAATGTTTTCACCATGGTCCCTCCACATTCTTCGGGAATACTGATTTCACCTTGGATTCCACATCGGGTTGCAAAGGACACTAAGTTGTAGAAAGTTGGCAATGCTTTGGAATGTGCATCTCCTACCTATTTTACATCTATTGAGTCCTACTTTATTAATTTAAAAATGCATATGCCCATCTGTTATGCTTCCAAGCGCCCTCGCACATAGGGCATACAATTACTTCCTTGACTTCACACTGAAAATTGATCATTTACTGTGATTCTGGGAATATCATTATTATACACCTGGCTTAAGCATATCATAGTAAAAAGTCTATCTAACATATAGCTAAATTAAGTAACACTTGGCACATTCTCCTTATTAAAATACCTCACTTGCAATATTTTTACATGGGTCTTTCTAAAGATTTCAGCTAGCTTTAAGTGTACCCTATTCTATGAAATGCTCATCTTTGAAATGCTATTGTTTAATAATCACGTAACTTTAGAGCATAAACAGTATACTTCCAGAAAGTAGTCTATCACTGGAAAGCAAATTTAGGACATGCATTAGCAGTATTAAAGACATGATACTGTCTTCTTTCATATTCCCAGCACCATGTCAGGATGTCATAGTACGGTTTTTATTCTGGAATTGTAAACTGTCAATGGAAAGAGCAATTCTATTACTTATAAAAATGATCTCTTCTTTTGGGAACCAGGTGTAGATATTTCCTTTTTCGTTCCACAAAATACCTATTGTTGCCTAGGGGGCAGATATTGTGCTTACAGAGGATGGTAGGAAAATGAAGACACACTCAGTGTGAACCAAGAACTCCGTCCTTGTTAAAATCAGCCTGGAGGGTATTAAGTTAAACAAATGGTGAGGGGTAGGTGGGAGTGAGTGTGGGAGGAACCTTAGAAACTTGAGTGCATGTGTGCTGAGGTGAGTAACGTAGTTTACATTTTGCACATGTGAAGAGGAGAGTGTTTTTCTGGCACTGACATGGAATGCTGAACTTTAGTTGTCCTCCCAATTAAGAGCTCCTGTGTTACCTCCCTTCCCTTGCTGAGCACGGCCGGATATTTAGCCAACTAATGACGGACTGGGGCTCCTGGACCAGCCTTGGAAGTATTAAAATGTATGGGGGCAGATTCAGGGAATGCTCATTGCTTTAACACAGGGTAGCCTTGAATCACCCATTTTATGACTCATGATCTCTACTTTCCTCTAGGCAGTGGGTTACTTGGGATGACAGAGTCATGTGAGAAGTAGTCAAATCCTTAGAAACATGTAGCAAGGGACAACTGAGGCAGCCGTTGATGTCTGTCTTCAACAGACACATCAGGGAACCATGCCTAGCACTTTGGTGTTTGTACATGATATTAACTGAATGAATAAAGACCTAACTTAAGAAAAAAACAAAGGAGAACTATGGGCCCAGAAGGCACAGGTAGAAACATGACTTCTGTTTGTATTATATTTCTGCTACTGTGCACACATGTATTTGTGAGTATGTGAATATGGATAATATTTATGATCAAAATTTACCCACTGCCAGAGCCTTCACTATACTTTGAGCCATTCTGAAAACTTGCTCTCAATAGGAGAGATGATGCTTCTCTCTCAATTATTTTGTCTGTATTTTGCAATTATTTTTTGTATTCAATCTTCAGAATTTATTTCACCAGAAGGTAGAAATTACATCTGGTCTCCCAGACAGACAGAGATTGAGAACTGTTGAGAGTAATTAGGCCATCTGGAGTCATAAATCCAGTAGAAAGTTATGATCAGTGGATCATGGCCTAATCTTCTCTTCACCCATAGCATCTGAATTACCTTGGCACAAAAGCATGAGAAGGGGCTAGAGTTTTAAAGGAAATTGCCACATCTCCTCAGTCATTAGCAGGCAAAAGGCATGCATGCGTCAGACTGTGTTAATTAGGGAAGACTTATTCTCCCAAAAGACCTATTACTTTTTCATACTTTTTTTTTTTAATGTTTCAAAATATACTGCACCAAACAGTGGATGTCATATGATTTTTATTTATGGGTCTCAATAAATTTCTGAGTTTGTTTCTTGGAAAAAATTATTTGTTAAAATAAATTTGTCTCTTTATCTTAATGGAGAATTGAAGCGATCCTAAATTTATTTTGTTGTATTTTCTTCCAGAATTACAGAATCATTCATTTCAGGGGGAAAAATATCCCCAATAGATGGTGCTGCTGCTGTGATTTAAACCATTGCATAATTAGTATGCAAAAAAGTTCCAGAGAGAGGCCTCTGGGAATTCCCTTACATCAAGTTATAGAAAGACAAAAATGTGGCTTTATTTTTGCTAAATGCAAATTGGCATAATTGTGTAATTTGAAAACTTCAGAAAGATTTTGTGATGTTTTGAGCTCAAGAATTTACTTCTTCTCTCCATTGTTCACATCTCAAATCTCTTTGAAATACAAATGCAAACAAAATTAACTGTTATGAAAGGAGGAGATGATGGGCCTTCCAGGTTCTTCTCCCATAATTGCTCACAGATCTCTTAGGTTAAGTTATATGGTGAAGGTAAGAGTACAAATTGTATGGGTTCCTTCCTTTGTATTTAGGAGAAGATGCCCGGATGTGAGAAATGTGTTGGCAGAATGATGTTGCTTCTAATGCTGATGGTGAACACTTAATATGGCCGTGATCTGTCACTTCAACCATTAGGACATTATTACCAGCAGGTACTTTAAATGCTCTGGTCAAGGTCTCAGAGCAAATATGTTGCAGAGATGCAATTTGAATCGTGGACTCTCTCACTTTAGAACCCTTTTTCTAAGCTATTGTTTGTACGGAATCTCAGTATGAACAGTACAGTGTGAAAAGGCATTTTGTCAAATAAGAAGTTTATATTCTATTACTAATCCCATGCCTGCATCACATTTATCTCACTAAAGCACATTGTTTAAAAAGTTTTAAAAAGCACAATTTAACTTTACAGGCTGCAAACATAATAACTGCTTTATTATAATTGTAATAGACAAATTACAATAACTGTAATATAATATAAATTTATCAAAATTCTCACATCAGAAACACTAAAGTTTGGGCTCTCACTGGTTGGTCATCATCCCCATGCACAAAATAAATAAATAAATAAATAAATAAGGAAACTTTTTTTCTTTTATTTCTCTTGCCAGAATTCTTTACAAAGACAAAATCAAAATACTCAGGCATGTAAAGTTTATTCTCCCCAAAATATTGCATGTTTCATAAGTCCACATATCGCTCCCTGTTTGGTAGTCTAGAGCAAAGGCGAAGAAATAAAGTGCAAGAAGCAGATGATGTATCTCTCCTTGAGGTGAGCAACTTGCCTCTTTGAAGTTGCCTGGTTGGAGAACTCTCGCTCAGAACCAGGAATCAGAACGTTCCTGAAGTGATTGCATCCCTTGCCCTGAAAGCATATTGGCCAATTGAAAACTTACTAAATTAAACCAAAGGGAGATTCTAGAGATGGCAAGAGGCATTCAGTTGTATTAAATGACCTTAGGATACCTGTACACCAGAGGAAAACAAAGCTTCAGAGTGAGGTAATAAAAAAGCTACACAAAAGATATCTCTAACATTTTTTTTGAAGATAATCTCTCTTTTTTGTTACCTCCCATGACTCTTTGTAGCACATCCACTATCCTAAAGACTGTGGACATAGAAAAGTGCTTGCAATAGTTGATACATCTAGACCCTCTACCAAGTCTTTTTATATAATTCACATGTTCTTAATACTTTAAAAACAATATAGTTTTTTTAAAAAAACTTGTTAAAGGTACTTATGTAAAGAAGTGGTAACATGTTTCTATCCTATAAAGTAAGGCAAACAGTTGCCATTAACATTTTATTTTAGTTATAATAAGAGCTTTCATTTGAATGGTAAGTAAAACAGGTGGGCTCCTATTTGTTTAGCACCAATTGTCTGGGTTCTTCACTACCCTAGCAGGTGAGAAGCCTAAAAAGCACCCTTCCCTTGGTACAGCTGACAGGGAGATCTGCTAAATGTGCTGCAACTACGTACGGGGAGGTTTTACTTTTCAGTGAGGTAAGATTTAAGTAAAATCCAAAATGAATGTACATTTAAATTTAGATTTTGTTAATTTAATTGTTTTTCATAAAAAATATTGATATTTTCTGTAGATAACTCTGGACAGATTGGTTCAAATCAAATATTACCAAGTTGAACTTATTGGCCCGTAAGATAATCAAGGTTACTTCGCAGTGGTGTTGCTCGCACATGGGGCCACAATCTGTCGATCCTATTTTGGAATCGTGGAAGTTTATGTCGAGGTCAACTCTGGTGGTTTCCCCTTCAGTTGGAAAACATCCGAGAGCTCCTGTGACCCAGGGTTGAACACCACCTCTTCTCAGGCTCCGGCCACGGAGGGGGCTGGGCCAGGCTGCTGCAGCGGGTCCTCAGACGGCTTGGGCATTTCCCTTAGGAATATTTCCAGAAAGTGCCTCGTATCCCTGACGTACTTTAACTGCAAGAACACACATGCTTTTGGAGAAGAATTAGAATAAATGAATAAAACAACACTTTGTAATTAGAGATAAATATAGGGAAAAATATGTCAGAGTATTTTGAGATAAAGATAATGTTAGGAATATTAAAATATATACACAAATAGACTAGGCAGGTAGGTAGACGGATGGATACACAGGTGTGTGCACAGAAAGGTGCCTGGGTACTTTAAGTGGATGGTGGTTTGGGAATAACAGACTCTCTCCCTGGCCTAATCTAAGCAGGCCCTTTGAGCCCTCTTTGTACTAAGCCTTGTTCTGGGCCTTGTCTTTAATTTTGCCCACCCTGATTGTTTAATAGCAAGAATCCTATTAAAATGTAACATTTAACATTTTAAGAGAGATGAGTCTGATTCCCAATCCAACCCAGTGCTCCGGAGGAGGGTTCCCTGAAGAGTAATAAGCTTGTGGGTAAACTCTCAAGGGTGGGCCAGGGTCTCCAGCTCCTGATAAGAAAAGGGTCTTCCTGGACAGTGTCTTCATGGCTCTTTTTGAGAGGGGATTTACTCCCTAGCGTTTGAATGGGAAATTCCCTGTGCTTTTATGAGGCTTCTACTTCAGCAGTGGGTGAGGGTCCTGGGTACCCTGGGCATCTGTTCATAAGACACTGGGCTGGATGAAACTTCTTTGGTGTCTTTGGGAACCTTCAGATGCCTCCTCCAATCCTCCCCGTTCCAGTTACAATCCTCCTTGTTCCACCTTCCATCTTCCTTTCAGGCCCCTGAGTCCTCTGACTTGAACACCTTCAGACCCAGACCTCCTCTTTCCCTCTGAACACGCTGCCACACATTTCCATTGGTATTCCAGCTCCCCCACCCCCAGCTCCTCCCAGTCCCTTGAACTTTAGGTCCCTGCCCCTCATCACAGGATCTCAAGGGACTCAGGCCACTACAAACCAGGGGAAAAGAAGATCTTAAAGCACCCCCTACAAATAAGTGTAGAAATCAGTAGTAGGTCTGCTACTCAGCGAGTAGGCTTAATGCTCTCCATCTAGCAGAAACACGACTCAGAAACATAAACTAGAGCCAAGTGAGCCACAATTTCCTAAACCAGGAGTTTATAGTACTGTTTATGTGAGTCACAATCACAGGCTTAGAATGAAAGCTGTAAGAGTGGTATTGGCATCTGTCTGCGTTTGTGTGTGACTGCACATATGCTCTGTGTGTGTGTGATGCTTTTCTGACTTTGGATGGTATTATCACATTCAGTCATGGAATCCTGTGAAAGAATTGCATTCAAAGGCTGCAGAGATAGATAAGTGCTTACATAAATATTCTTTAAAATTCCAGAAGGATAGTAACTAACCCCAAATGTTTTTCAAGTTCACATGACTGGAGTAAATCTTTGACTAATTAAACTATTTTGGTATTATTGATTTATTAAAAATCAGTGTGTTTTCTGGGGTATCAGAATTAAGTATAACGTGAGCATTCATTTTATTCTGCTTTATCTTATTAATTAAATGAGGTAATGTATATTAGATGTTTTAGAGTATAAAGGTTATAAATTCAACCTGTGAACAAATGTACAAGTAAAGGTGAAATACAAATGAATGACTTCATTCATGTCAACCACAGCAGGAAAACAAAACACTCAGATGTTAAACTATTTTAGAGTTTTTGCTTTTATGATAGTTGTCTGATAAGTAGGTGCTGTAAAATAAAAATAGTTAAAGGGGTGATAACTTGAAACAGTGGTTGTCTTTGTTTAATGTTAGAAGTGTCTAAAAATAGTTCCTAGAATCTTTCCAGTAATTTGCAACCTTTGAGTTAAGTGAAGTTAAGCAACAGATATTCATTAATCAAGATGATAAAATGTGAAGCCTAAATATAATTTTTAAAAAATTTATCTTCTTCTTTTATGTGGTAAAGGTATGCAAAATAAATTTGAGTCTTAAATGAGGATGTTCTTCCTGCCTCATGGAAGCCCTATACTCTGAGGAGGCCCATACCTGTAACGCTGGTGAGATGGCAGGTCCACCAAGCTAACCCGGGGAGCTATCTGAAGGGCAAAAATCACACACAGGGACAGCCATGCAGCCAAGAGATTTATTCAACAGCCTTTGTGGCTGGTAGCAAAACCGGAGAAGAGGTGTTCTGGTCAAAGGTCGAAGAGGTGCTGGGAGAGGGGAGTCAGGGAGAAGGGAGTGTGCAAGCTCTGAACAGAAGGTGGGTGCTTGGTCGCACCGGCTAGGATCTCTGGAGCTATCAGCTAAAGCAGCTGCTGTCTGGCTGGAGACTGGAGCAGCTGTTGGGCTGAAGGTGATGGGTCTGAAGCTGTCGCAGTGGCTTCCTCCTCTCCGCAGGGTCGAGCTGATGTGTCTGAGTGGCTTCCTCCTCTCAGCAGCGATGAGATGATGATGTGTGTGTCTGTGTGTGTTCTGAGTCTCTCAAACAGGGCCCTATGTAGGGATTTCTGGTGGGAGTTGCACCAGAGCAACCCCAACGCCATTCGCTCTTTGCCCCTAGAACAGGGCGACCTTTAAGCCTATTGGCTCTTGCCTGGGGAAAAGAAACATCCTGTCCTGGGAAGAAACATCCTGTCCATCCTGTCTGGGGAAGAAACATCCTGCTTGGGGAAGCTTGGGGAAGAAACATCCTGTGCAGGGAAGAAACATCCTGCCTGGAGAATGAAACAAGGTTGCTTTGCTCAGGATGTGGAAAGCTGGGGGGGCTGGGGGGGCAGGGTAGCCCATCTATCACTATCAAATCCTGGTGTCTGAACAAAAATGCAAACTTGCCTGCCTCCTAGTTCTCTCTGTGGGAAAAAAAAATATATATATTATTAATAGATAGTGTTTATAACCAATATATGAAAATAAAAGTTTAAAACTTAATAAGAGTAAAGGAAAAGGACATTGTTAGAAATGTGGGATATATAATGTTAAAGGACAAAGAGTAATTGTGTCCTTCTTAGAAGAAAATATAGAAGAACAACTGAATGGATATAAAAAGTTGTAGAAAGTTTGCAGAAAAACAGAATTTTGGAAAAAAGAATCTTCTCGTTTGTTGAAAACTGTCTACCATTGGATGGAGTTATTTATAAAATTGTTTTTCTGTTTTTAGGGTTTAATATTGATAGCACATCAATGCTGAACTAGAATGTGAATTTCTCTTTGTTCAAACAGCCGAGTTCTCTAGGATTATTTGTCTTCTTTTAATAAGAAATTATACAAGAGTTCTCTTTACCCTTTAATTGTCTACCTATGAAATGCAGATTCTGTGTCTTATCAAAAAATTTCCTGTGCTTTATGTGTGCTTAATATCATGCTCTTGATTATAAGAGAAACAAGTCTTCTTATTTAAGAAAATAACTATTTTTTGTGTGAGATCTACATTTAATTTTGAATTATTTCATTGTCATCTTGGTTAAGTAAGAAGCTAAGTATTGGTTCACAGTAACCTAAGATCTTATTTAATCAAAGGTTCAAACCTTGTAATATTTTTGACATTTTGCCTTATCAAAATCAAATCTCACATGAATTCTTCATGATGTTGAACTGACTTTGCAAGAAAACCCCTGGAAAGTCCCAAAGCATCTTTAACTATGGCCATTTAAAAATCTTTTCACATCCACAATTTTTGTTTCATTCTAATTCTTCTACAAAAGCATGCATCCAGATAGATCCATTAAACTACTAACACAAGATCCAGCACATCATGAATTAAGCACATGAGACTGAATGAGCTGATCAAGAGCGATTATGAGGGCTGAGGATGTGGCTCAGCGGTAGAGCGCTTGCCTAGCACGTGCGCGGCCCTGGTCCAATCCTCAGCACCACGTAAAAACGCATTGTGTACAACTAAAGCAAATAAATAAATATTTTTTTAAAAAGAGTGATTATGACTTTTTTGGTTCTGTTTTTATTTGGAGTATTGCTGGGTGTTCAGTGATCTAGTTTCTGGGCACAACAAACTGCTTTTGCTTTTCTCTTAAACTATAGCTCATGAAAACCTTGTAGATTACACTTTTGTAAATAGAAGGGAAGCACTTTTTTCGCCATTCTTCAGCTGCCTAATCCCTCCAGCTTCTGGAAACTCTCACAGTGACTCCTTTTCATGGCAGTGCATCCATTTATACACTTCACTAAGAAACTGTCCTTGTCATAGCACATAACTGGGGACTTATATAACCAAGCCTTCCACTGGTATGTCATCTTTGAGAATGATGTACTGAGAATGTGATATGACCAATTTTATGAAACTAAGACTGACTTTCTTGGAGGCAATTCTTGCAAAGTTTGGGAAAAACAGCCTGGTACCCAGCTTGCAGCATCCCCAGCCTTTGAGGTGAGTATAGACAGTCATTTCTTAGTGACTGTGGAAGCTCATGATGATTTGCGTCCTTGAGAAGGGAGGAATTCACTCAAATCTCTAAGTACTACAGTTAAAGGCCCCTGAAGATTTTTGACTTTGTTTCTTAGCCTCAGGAGACTTTAAAAGTCTAATCTTGGATTCCTTATGAAATATGTCAGAGACACAAACTTAAAAAGACCTACACGGTCCATTAACACTTTTGTTGCACTTATATAAAATGGCTCGGTCAAATCTAATTGGAACAGACTTATTTTGTAAATAGAATAATCTTACTTTGGTTATTTTTGAAAACAAAGAGTGATTGCTGTAGAAAGAAATGTTCTGTTCAGGAAGTTGGCAAACCCTTGTGCGCCATCAGATTAGGGTTTCCTTGACTGTCTTTAGATTTGGCTATTTACCTGTGAAATAGACTGGGTTTGGCATCTTGCAGATCTTGTCAGTCCCTACCACATCTGGACTCTTCCTTCTCCTTGTCATTTGGCTATAACTCTCCAATTCTTTGGTCATCCTCCTTAATTGGTGTCCCTGAGAACCAAGACCTGACTCCCAGGATCCTGATGGGGTCCTTAGGATGTGGGTGACTGGTAACTGAGCTTCCCCTAGAAGATGCCCAGCTAGCTGGAGGTGCAGGACCCTCAGCCTTGCCCTGGGCTGCTGCCACAGGGCATCTTGGGAAGCTTCCTGCCCAACATCTAGATTTATCCCTGAGTGTCTTACCATCAAGTCCTGGCAGCTGTCCTTAGGTAATAGGAGGCAATCAAAGGAGAACTGGACTTACATAGTTCAGAGGTAAGAGTACCGCTTCTCTGAATAGGGGCGGGACTCACGAGGTCTCTCTCCTTGACTGGACTTTAGACAGGTCCCATGGGCCCTCTTTTTTTTTTTTTTTTATCAAGGTCTCATCCCAGGGCCTTGTCCTCAAGCCTGCCTACCCAGTGGTAGCAGGAATCCTGCTGAGACTGATTGATGAGACCCCCCTTGATATTTGATCACCTGCTCTGTGTTATGAAATTCCTCATCTTTCACCTTTGATAGCCACTCACTCTGCCTCACCTTTAGCAAGAAACCTTTTAAATCAGCTGAAAATATCCTGTATTTTTTTTCCCATTGACTCCTTAACTCTTTTTTTTTTTTTTTTAATTATAAATCTCCATCTCTCTTTGTTGTCTTTGGAGTTGAACTCAGTCTCTCCCCTATCATGAATCTCTACACCAGTTGCAACAGCCTGTTTAAAGTCTTTTTTGCAAATGTCAGAATGAGTTTCTTGTTAACAAATGTATGCATAAATATAAAATAAGTTTAGGTGAATAATATACATAGAACATACATTTAAAAACTGTATGTGTACATATGCAGAACATATTTATATGTGTGTGTATATGAGTGTGTGTGTATGTGTGTGTGTGTGTTAGATATAATCACACATATGAAAATAGGGATAAAACAGAGTAAGGAACAAAAGCACAATTCAAAGAATGAATCTGTCTTTTTAAAACACTTATGAAACACGTTCATCTGAGAGCACTCATGACCTTCTGCTGGGCAAGCTGTGCTATGCAAGGTGCAAACTCAGCTGGCCACACAGCTCTGACTCCAGCTAGACATTCGGATTCCAGCCTGTTCTTCTGACCACCACCTTGTACAGTCCCTACGATGATTCCACCATTAAGCCCTGATGACACCACACAGAGACTGCACCACTCTGATTGTTGAATCGGGTTTTATGATCATCAGAGTGAATAAATGCTGTGATCCGGACGATGACTGTGTCATCGTGTCCCCAATTCATAAGGAGTTCAGCCAGTTCCTTCAGCCTTCTCTCCAGAGAGTCCAGCCACGGTACAGAGTCCACTGGTTTCTGGGACTCGCATTCCTGATTTCACCCAGGTGCTGGATTCCCAGGGCTACTTCCCTCCTTGCTCCATGCTGTCCTCCCTGCTCCACGCCCTGGAGCCTGGTTGTTGCTGGTCTGCCTCGTGTTTCTGCGCAGCCTGGAGCTGAGTGTTCCTGAGCCCTGGCTTCCAGTGTGGGCCAAGTTTGGATAATCAAGTTCCCGGTCTTTTTCCGATGCCTGGGTTTTGTGATTGGCACTCTCACACTCTGTCCCCACCAGGTCTAGGTAGCGCTCCTCTCTCTTGGCAGTTGGTTTTCCTAGGCAGACGTCCTTGTCCTGAGGTCCCTGGCTCCTCCTGTACAATGGCAGAAGTTTCAAATCTTGGCATCTCTCAGATCTCTGAACTCCTTTTCTCCTGGACCCTCAGTACTGTCACTTTTTACATCTGTCAAGTGATTGCTGTTTTATAAGCGATCTTTTGGGAGTTTTTCTAGTTCTAAGAAGATGAGGATAAGGTGATCTTCCTTGGAAAGGGACTGCCTCATGGGAATTATTGGAAGACATTTAAGTTCCCCGGTGAGAAGTTATGAGCGTTCTCATTCAGTGACTTTCACTCAATAATGTGAATGTGAAGGGGTAGAGCAATTCAGAGAAGGCAGTACTGGGGACAGTGACGTCGCTGCTTGTACATGGAAACTGGAGACAGGAGAGTCATAGCAGTCTTGGGTGGCTGTCTATTTCAGTCAGAGAGAGAGAGAGAGGAGAGAGAGAGACTAGTCTCATTCACTAAGATGGAATAAGAACAACCATATTTACTTATTACAGCAATATATGCGTGTTAAATTTTCTGATGATTTTATGTAATAATCTTTTCTGGCTTCTCCTTAATGTATCATATCCCTAGATTCAAAATAGATTTTAATAATTATATATTTCTTTGATATTTTATGAATGTATTTCATAAAGATTACTATATAACAATTCATCCATATACTATAATGTATGTAATTGCTCAATTATCCAAAGAAAAATTCTTTTAATAACATATTGGACTTGAATTCACATTGCAGCCTACAAAGTGCCTTATTTCCTTATTTATTTATTTAAAATTGTTTAGTTAATTTCACTTTAAAACACTCAGTTCAATTAAACTGATTATCAGGTTTACAGGGTACAATATGGAGTAAAGTTTACCCTTTTACATACAGTATAGAGTTCTCTTGGTCATAACAGCTCAGACAGGTCTCTGGCCCCACCTTGATCAAGATGAAGAGAGTGTCCATCAGCCTCCGTCACCTGATTCCTGTGCCCCTGGTTCCAGGGCTCCATGTCTGTGATCCATCTTGTACTACAGAAGGCCACTTAAATGGGGGTAATGTGGCTCTGGCTGTTTTCCCCGGCATCACGTGTTTGGCAAGATCCCCCCATGTCACTGCACGTGTGACTGGCTTCTTCACTTTCATTGCTGAGTCATGGATTGTGCTAAGTTTGGAAGCTGAAGGATCCTTAGGTTGCTTCCAATCTTCAGTGGTTATTTATAAAGCCACTATACTTATGTTGATCTACTTTTTGATCCATATTACTTTAGGTAATAATCCTAAGAAATTTGTAAATTGGCACCATTTTATTCCATTTACCAGATGCAGAGATTGAATGACTTTCTTTCTCAGAGTTAAACATCCAGTGATTGATAATAATTCTAGAAATGGCAGGATTCTTGGAAGGTTAGACTGCCCTTAGGTGAAGAGGTGAGTACAGTGATTCCAGGAATATGCATGTGTTTGCATGCATATTCCTGGAGTATGCATGCACTTGCACACACGTGCTCACATGCTTGGTCTCAGTGCATGGATATCAAATTGGGCCATGACAGTCACACTCCTGTTCAGGATGACTTGCCCATCTGCTCCCTCCAATCATGCCCATGGGCTCCACATCGCCTTGCTCCTGCCAATGCTTGCCCCCTTTCAGTCTTTTAATTTTTTGCAGGTGTAATCAAAGGCATGGCAATAATAAATGATGACAATGCTAATGAAGATACGGGTTTAGCTAGTCCATTCATCACTGGTTTGCAGCAAATGTGAAAAGGTGGAACCTGAGGAAAAGAAATCTGGTTGGCAGAAGCCTGAAGGTCTCCAGATGGCTGAAGAACTCCATATGAACACAGAAGATGGGAAGAGGAAGAAAGTAATCGGGGCAAGAGACATGGGGGTAGAGACCTTGATGACTAATTGTGACAGTTTGGAGATTTAGATGTCTAGCAAAATAAGAGTGCTTGTGACAAATTAGAGGAAAGTTATGTGCTACTATTACATAGTAAAATATTTTAATAAAAAATTGTATGTACCTAAGAGACATTTAAGCTCTAATTTATAGAAAAGGCTTCTTTAAAGGTGGCAGATGCATTGGCCGTGTGTCTCCGGAGTCAGGGATGTGAGGTTTCATCTTGGTTTTCCTCTACAAAACATTCAAGATGAACCAATTTCATCTGTCAAGACTGGTTCATTTTAAATCAATATGTATGGTTATTGGGTTTTGTTATTTTACATTTAACTAAACACTGTTTTAGATCCAAAACATAAATCTGAATCTGCTACAATGAGGATTTAATATTCCTTGTCAAATCTAATTTGCTGCTTGATTCACTGATGGATGGTGCTGATTGTGATCCCCAATCTTGGAGTGGGGGAACTGCAAAACACCATGAAACGTGTTTCTAGAAAACCTCTAAAACAATATTTAAGGGACATGAAGAATAGAGTTTATTGACAGCATTAAAATGTTCTTTAAATCTTAATTTAGTGGGCACATCTGTAGTTTTCTTCCATTTCTAAGATTCTGAAAGTGTTCAGACTTAAAATGCATGAGAATTGTCTAATACCTAAGATATTATAATAAAAGCAGTGTTCAAATGAGATAATTGGTTTTGCTGTTGTTGTACTTGATTCTATGTTAGAATTCTGTCACTCAGAGGCTAAGTAGCAATCCCTGATAAAAACGACCAACATTTATTGCAAGCTGACAGAGGGGGGGCAGTTGCTGTGCTTCATGTGTCCTGAGTGTTCAGCTGGGTCGCGTCATTTTCCCTGGTCTACAGCTAAGGGCACTGAAGCACAGAGATTAGTTAACCTGCTTGTGGCTCTACTGCTGGCTGTCCTGAACCCAGGCTGCCTGGCCAGGAATCCATCCCATAATAGATTCTGACATCATACAGTGCTGAGAGCCAGCCTCTGAACATTTCAATAAGGGCTGAAAGCTTCTTTCTCTAATTGACTGTTGTGGCCAGATGACTATCTTGCAAAAGTTTTCCTTTTCACTCCAAATATCAATTATTTATTATGTTTGCAAGTCCAAATATCTCTGAGGTTAAACTTAATTTATGTATTTAATAATATTTTTGGCCAAGTATGCAATGCCAAATTAAATTCAAGCACTGAAGTACTTATCTTGATGGCTTAATATGTATTCCAAGCAGACTCAGTTTATTCATTTATTAATTAGGGTTCGATGCTGGGGATACAATGACATAAATAGTCACAGTTCATTAAGCATGCAGTTTGGGGAGATTTTAAAAAGTATATTGAAACTATCATGTTGTATACTGTTAGTACCTTGCAAAGCAGAGGGCTCCCAGCCTAGAAGCACTCTGTGGTGCTGTCTGACCTCACCTCTAGGGAAGGCTTCACAGGGAGGTGACACTTTTAAGCTCCTCTGAGATCAGGAGGGACTAATCTCAGGAGGAGGGAAGCAGAAATGAAGAAGGCCAGAGACAGGGGAGCTGGAAAAGTGACAGGGACCAAGAAGAACTGCTAAGGGTATGATCTGTTTTCTGTTGCTGTAACTGGATATATGGACAAGGTGATTTGTAAAGAACAAAGGTTTATTCCCATGAGGCCTCTGGAGGCTGGGATGTTAAAGGGCCCTGGTGAGGGCTTGCCTGTTGATGGGATCTTTTTGAGGCGACCTGAGGAAGTACAGGTGACAGGCATCACAAGTTGACAGGGCCCACACAGGAGACAGCCAAGCTGACCTTGAGATCACTCAGGAACCCCTTCTCTAGTGGCCCACAGAGGGATGGCTCCGCCCCCCGGATCTAGCACCTCTAAAAGGCCCCACCCAGTCTGACCTCCTACTAACTCATAGTAGGACTAGTTTCAACGTGAGTTCTGGTGGGGACATTCCAACAACACCAGACACAAAGACAGTTTTGTAATTCTGCTTGAAGGAAAATTTTCTGCAGTTTTACGAATAAAGTGCTGTGATCAAACATTCATCATTTTAATGAGCCTGGTTCTACCTGTATGCAAAACAAAGAAACAGGGCGGCGCACTTTTGACATTTGTCATTTTCTGCCTACCCATCTTCCCATAGTGCCTTGTGGAAATGCAATAAATCGTGTCATAACTGAACGCCGGTTTGTGGTGGAGGCATAGAAGACGCGCCCAGCGGCCCCCTCTTTGTTCTAGCCCGTCAGTCACAACTTCTTCCCTGCAGCATATGGAGTTTGTAATCTAGGAGAACGTAAATTGATTCTGATTTCTAAAACAATTTAGAGGGTAATATGTAAATTGGATATTTTTTCCAAAGTAAGGGTGTGTGTCATCTTTTCTTGATTAATTTTGATCTACATTGATTTGTTATATTTGTTAAAAATTTAAATTTCAAAAGCTTACAGAACATTTCAATCTCCTCCCATTTTTGTAACAATGTTTATATAAAGTAAAACCCCTACTCAGGGTCCAGTTCTGCGGTTTTGGACCAAGTCCTATGGGCAGGCTGCCAAGTCAAAATCAGCCCCAGCGCCAGCCCACACTCCCCCCGTCTCTGCGCATGCCCACACTACCCCTCCCCCCCGCCGCTCCCCCCCCCCCCGTCTCTGCGCATGCCCACACTCCCGCCCCTGTCTCTGCGCATGCCCACCCCCCGTCTCTGCGCATGCCCACACTCCCGCCCCTGTCTCTGCGCATGCCCACCTTCACTTTCAGGCCCTGCTTGCGGACCATGCGTCTTTACCTCCATGCAGTTTCCGCCTTGTCAGATATTTCATGAATGTGATCTTCTAGCGTGCTGTTTTTTGTGTCTGGCTACTTTAATTTGCCTAAATAGCATTCAAGATTATTCTATATAATCGTGTATATCAGTGTCCATTTATTCTTTGAAAATTGAGATTAATATGTGGTGATTGTGCATATTTGGGAGTATGGTATGATATTGTACCACGTACTGATCAAATCAGGGAAATTAGCATTTCCGTCTCCCTATTATTTCTTTGTTTGGAGCCTTAGAGCTTTTCTCTTCTAGGTCTTCCTAAAATATGCAATATACAACAGCCGTAGGCTGACAATGATACAGAGCATGGAAGTGCATTAATTCCATATGGCTGTGCTTGGGGACCTGTTGTCCATCCCCCTTCGACTTCCTCTACCACCCTCATCCAGTAATCACTCTTCTTTATTCCTCTTAACTTTCCTTTTTTCTTTTTCATTTGTTGTTTTTAGATACACATGACAGTAGGGTGTGTTTTGACATATTAGACATACATGGGGTGCAACCCATTCCCATTAGGATCTCATTCTTGTGGTTGAACATGATGTGGAGTTACACTGGTCATGTATTCATATATGAACATAGGGACGTTAAGTTGGGTTGATTCTACTGTCTTTCCTATTCCCATCGGCCCTCCTTTTCCTCCATTCCCCTTTGTCTAATCCGAGGAACTTCTATACTTCCCCTCCCTACCCTCCCTTGTTATGGGTTAGCATCCACATGTCATAAAGAACATTCAACCTTTGGGTTTTTGGGACTGGATTATTTCACTTAGCATGATATTCTCTAGTTTTATCCATTTACAAGCAAATGCCATAATTTTATTCTTCTTTATAGCTGAGTAATATTCCATTGTGTATATATGCCGGGATTGCTGCGTTACTTCTTAATGGGGCTGAGGTCTAAAGCTACCCCCCTTTTTGGACCCCAAAAGGGGGCTCCTTCAGCCAGCAGAAAGAGTTAAAGTAGCTTACCTGGCGAAGATAGGCTTAACGGGCAAAAGTCGCCGAGTGTCTTAACCCCGCCTGATTGACGGAACCACGCCACACCTGGGGAGTTTTGGTAGAAAGCAATGCCAAAAACTCGGTTTATTGAGGAAGTTGGACGGTCTTATATAGGACATGGGCCAATCAACAGAAAGATCATAGGGACACACAAGGATCATGGGTGGATGCCATTGGCAGAGCGATTGGCCTATCCTTGGGGTGGTTTCAGTTCTCATAGCCACGCCCCCTGCTTAGCCTAGGTCCTGTAACAGGGCGTGGTAATGTGGCAAGCAGCCAGAAAGCAGTGTAAGGTCCCAACATTTCCCCGTTTTGTTTTTTTTTTTCCAAAATGGGGCTCCCCCATTTTGTTTTTAAAAATGGGGTGTCTATCAGGTGGACACACCCAGGGCCAGCAAGTGGCCAGGGGAAGGACATGGGACAGGACAGTCATCTTTGGGAAGGCTTTTCAAGGATGGCTGGTTTAGACCTCCGCATCTTGTTAAGGACCATGGCCAAGTCTGTAGGGCTCTCACTCAGCATCGCTGAAGGCATTATTGGTAGACCACCAAGCTGTACACAGGGCCCAAAGGTGAAGACAAGGAAAATGACAGTCAGGGATTTCACACAAAAAAGGGAGAAGGTAGGGATTAGACAGATATAAAGTCCAGCATGAGGACATAACCGCTTAAGCTAAAGCCGACCCATTTAGTTCAGTCCAAAGGAAGCCGTATAGAACAAAGTCTGGACAGTTGGCAACGAAATACCACTTTTCTCTCAGGAATAGGCATAGTCCCTCTTCTCTCGTCGCAGAGAGTTGAAATACTGACAAAGGGAGAGTCCAAGGCAACAGTGCTCATGATGAACATCAGGATAGAGATGATGAGAAGTCCAATCACAACGAGACAGAGGGTCCATCATGGGTTTTTCATTCCTGTGGAAAAAGGGAAAAAAAATCACCCCTCAAGAGCATGTGCTCTTGGGTAGTCATTTTGTTCTAATTGGCAGTATTTGAGGTCCCTAGCAGGTACCCAAATAGGGCTTGGTTCTCCAATTGGAAAGACACATAGGTAGGGTGTCTGGTTGGACCAATGTCTCTGAAAGACATTCAAAGGCTGATGCTTGGAAAAATTTAAGCATCACTGTTTTTAACTGATCATGGGGGCTGTTTCCCCCTTTTTGTTTTATTTTAACCTGGGTTAAAGCACCTTTAAATTTTTAAGTGGAGAGGATTTAATAAGCCATTGAGTGAAGACAGATACCAACTATCTATGAGATTTTGGCTTTTTTATCCTTCTAATTTTAGGAACTTTTTACTACTGTAAGGGAAATAGGACGGCGACCGAATCTGGCTTCTTTGAGCTGAAAGTGGGCGAAGTGATGGGGGAAGTAGTTTGGAGTTCCCTTATTAGAAGTCAGGTCAGATTGAAGCCTGGGGAAAGTTGTAAAGTCATCAGGTATGGGAGCTTTTATTAGAGAAACAAAAAACATGAGTACTGAATAAATGTTACAGCATCTGGAACATTTCAATGTATACCATGAGGATGATAATTTAAATCTTTAGTATGTATAGAGTTATCAGGAACGTAAACAGAACATTTAATGTTATAGATGTCTATCTAGATAAGATGGTAATTAAGCTACTTAATGTCATCTGATCTTATAAAATTTTTTTTATTGGCATGACCTTTGTGTCTAGCAGAGAACTCTTTTATCTCTTTCACTTAGGGCTAGATAATTATCTTACTGAATATTAAGCCTACCTGTGTAGGTTAGGAAGATCTGTAGGCCTTAAACTGACTAAAAACTTTTGACTTGGCAGTTACTTAGTTGTTAAACTGTTTACAAGTGTATATCTGAAGTTACTTTCACTTTTTAAAAATGTCCAGGAATGGCTGTATTTTTGGTTTTAACTGTTTTTGCTAGGTGTTTAAAATGAACTTAAGTCGAACTGACTTTTGCCTTTATCTATTGTTAAGAGTCAGTTGAATTCCCATGGGAGTAATTTTGGGGGGGAACTCGAGAACAGCTTTTTTCATTTTGTTAGTGTCTTTCATGAGTACGGATCCAGGTCTTGCTTGACCATGTGGCTTCTCTTGGAAGCAGCAGGGATGCCTCTCTTTTTCAGGACCCTCTTCTTTATAGCAAGGTCACTGTTTGGCTTTTTTTTTTCCTATAGGTCTCACAACCTCTCTGATCGGGAAGTTATGTGGCCCAGAGTTGCAAAGCTTTTTAGAGAACCTCTCTGTCTCCTGGATTTAGACTTGACTCTGAGGGCAAGAACCAAATATTGGTTTTTTTGATCCTTTTAATTTAGTTTAAAATCTTGATTTTAAACTTCTAGTAAGCTAATCTTAAATTAAGATTACTGGGCTTTAACTTTAATGCTTATAAACTTACAGTTGTCATTTACTCTTTATTAGCTGGGGTCTGTGGTACAAAACATTAACAGGCAAACTTAAAAACATATTTAGTTTGTGTAATAACCATCTTGGATTTTGAGTTATATACTATAATCTCTGTTTCTGAACAACAAGAATCACTCTTTAGACCATATATTTTGGCATGTAAGACCAGAGCCTTATCTTATCTCAGGTATGGTGGGATCTTTAATCTTAGGTCAGGTATTTTAATTTTGAAGTTGATCCCTGTTTCTTAAATAAAATTTCACAGTGTTTACATACATTGTTGTTTGAGCTTTCATGAACTTTAGCTGACAAAATATCATGTTTAGAACGGATTAAAGACATTTTGAGAGTATTTAAATTTTTTTGGAAAAGTAGCAAAATGTTTTTATAATATACAGTTACATTGATGTCTTTATAAATCAAGTTTAGCTTTTAAAGAAATAACCTTATAATATTTTAAATTAATAGTTGTTGTTTAACTATAGCTGTATAATTTTTAATTTTTTTTAGATTATTTGTTTAAAAAAATAAAACTTAAAACTTAACAAATATAATGTTATATAGAAATCTTTTAACCACTTTATAAGAACATAATATTAATGCATATAGAATTAGACCTGTTGAAATTTTAATCTGTTTCATTGATGACAAAGACTAATTTATGAAAACAATCAATAATGTTACTTGATGTGTTAGAATTTCTTAGGACAAGAAGTTACCCTCGAACACCGTGTTGAAAAGGGATGGTTTATTGGGGTGCCATGTGGCGTGGTAGGGGACAAAAATGGCATGGAGGGAAGGGAAGGTGATGGCCAGGGCATCTGCTAGTCAGGTTTGCAGGCCAGGCTGAGGCACTTGGGAAATGTAGTCTTTTTCACAAAGTATCTGGGAGGTGTGGCCTTTTACCTAGGAGGTGCAGCCTCCTGCCTGGAACTCAGCACAAGGGAATTTAAGAAGTTATCTGATGGCATATTTAACAGTATTTTAACTTTGAAAATTAATGTCTAACAAATAAAGTTACTTATAAATTTATTTTTCTTACATTTACTCTAGAGAAGAGACACAATAAAAAGGCAGAAAAACCATAGAATACAAGACAAGACATGACATAAGATGGCAAGAACTAGGAATTATTATTATTATTGTTATTATTTTTTTTTTGATGTGGCAGTTTATTCTAGTAATCCAAAAACAGAAGGCACATCTTGGGGCCTTGGAACTTTTCTAAGGTGTGCATCTCCTTGGATGGCATTTTATCTTGGAGTTTTAGAGCGAAGGTCTAGCTTTAGAATTTGTGATGGTAAAGAACTTTTAAATCACGTGAGTTAAAGGTATTTGGATCTATATTTTAAATTTTTATGAGCGCTCAGTCTACACACACAAACATATAATCAGAACACTAATGTACACACAACGTAACCAAAACATCAATATGGGTGCACAAAATTAGAATTATGAGCTCAAAAAATCTTAGAAAAATGACAGGCTGGTAAAAAGACATTTTAACCTTTTTTTTTTTTTTTTTTTTTTTTCTTTTTGGGGCTTGAGCTTACTTTTCCATTTGCATTTTAATGTAAGTCTTGATTTAGGTCTGGAAGGGTGGGGGACTGCAATTGTGAGCAGGTGCCTCGCCTAAGGCACTTTTTTTTTTTTAAGGCCTAAACCAGTTGAGTTTGCCTAAGAGTTCCCGCATCTCTACTAAAGAGTAAGGGGACAGGCAGAATCTAATTTAAGTTCAGCTCCTAAGATTTTAAAAAGAGGTATAGTTTGAACCTTGTTGACAGAAGGATGGGCTATCGGCATGTGTCCCAGGAGCTTTGCCTCTATAAGGCAGGGTGCAGTGGCCAGAGTGGGGGTGGGGGGAGGAACCTCTCTTGATGGAGAATTGAGCAAGGTTGCCCAGGCTTAGGGCTCAGGCAAATTGCCTTGGCTCGGCTGTTTGGGCGCATAAGTCTTGGCTCAAGGAACAGAAGTCTATTCGCGCTGTAGCCAGCCAGTGAAGGGATCTAGAGGACACAGGCTGTATGTAGCCGCTGGGCTCAGACAAAGAACGTAGGCCGCTCACAGCTGCCGAGAGGGACCGCGTTGCACAGGCAGGAGAAAGCTGGCACCCCAGCCATAGCAAATTGGCTCGTCCTGCGGGCCGCCCCAGCCATTGACCCAGGGAACCCCGCGGGAGCCAGTGTGCAGCATGAATGGTGCATTGGTCTCGCCGAGCTGCGCTGGCCGCCTGCGTGTCCCACCATGCGCGGTCGCAGGAGATGACGTCAATGGTACGACGGTGGCAGCGCTTTGGGGCGGCCATTTTACACACCATTGGCAGCCCGTTGCCAGGCAACGACCGGATGTACCCGCATGCGTTTGGCCCTGCGGGCGACTCTGGTTTAGATTTTGTTTGTCTCCGACTGCAGGCAGCGGCACTTTTGCCTTCGCTCCCCCTCGCACTCCACTGCGCCGGGCTGCCCCGAGGCGTCCCAGCTGGCGAGGCCCCGTGCACGCCCCGGCCCCGCCCCCAGCGGTTTGGACGCAAGCTGCAAGCTGCACGCCAGGCAGGCCGAGACACAAGCCCGGGCCATGCAGCGGTACACTTTTTCTTTTCGCCAAGCCACAGAACTGCGAGCCCTGGTGATGGTGGCAGCCATGTACCCGGGACGAAAGCCCGGGGCCATGTGGCAGTGGCAGCAGCCCACCGTCTGTACACCCCTAGCGACCCCATATGGTCGCCACCAAAGAACAGGGCAGCTGTTCTTTGTTCTTAAGTTTGGGCTCGCTCTGAGTTTTTTCCGCACCCAGGCTGGCGCTCCCTTCAGTGAGCGCGTTTTTCCTGGACATCTTTCTGTTCTCCCCCACCAGGCACATACAAAAATTGCAGGTTTACTTGCGCAGAGGTTCCCGAAAAGGGAGAGGAAGAAAGAGAGAGAAAGATATATGGTTGCCTCGTTTTCTAGAGGATACTTTTGCCAGAGAGACGCTGCGTCTCTAACCGATTGTTAAGCCTATCGATAATTTTCTTTTGTTTTCGTTCCCCATGTTGGGCGCCAACTGCCGGGATTGCTGCGTTACTTCTTAATGGGGCCGAGGTCTAAAGCTACCCCCCTTTTTGGGCCCAAAAAGGGGGCTAAGGGGGCTCCTTCTGCCAGCAGAAAGAGTTAAAGTAGTTTACCTGGCGAAGATAGGCTTAACGGGCAAAAGTCGCCGAGTGTCTTACCCCCGCCTGATTGACGGACACCACGCCACACCCGGGGAGTTTTGGTAGAAAGCAATGCCAAAAACTCGGTTTATTGAGGAAGTTAGACGGTCTTATATAGGACATGGGCCAATCAACAGAAAGATCATAGGGACACATAAGGATCATGGGCGGATGCCATTGGCGGAGCAATTGGCCTATCTTTGGGGTGGTTTCAGTTCTCACAGCCATGCCCCCTGCTTAGCCTAGGTCCTGTAACAGGGCGTGGTAATGTGGCAAGCAGCCAGAAAGCAGTGTAAGGGCTTTTATTAGAGAAACAAAAAACATGAGTACTGAATAAATGTTACAGCATCTGGAACATTTCAATGTATACCATGAGGATGATAATTTAAATCTTTAGTATGTATAGAGTTATCAGGAACGTAAAACACAACATTTAATGTTATAGATGTCTATCTAGATAAGATGGTAATTAAGCTACTTAATGTCATCTGATCTTATAAAATTTTTTTTATTGGCATGACCTTTGTGTCTAGCAGAGAACTCTTTTATCTCTTTCACTTAGGGCTAGATAATTATCTTACTGAATATTAAGCCTACCTGTGTAGGTTAGGAAGATCTGTAGGCCTTAAACTGACTAAAAACTTTTGACTTGGCAGTTACTTAGTTGTTAAACTGTTTACAAGTGTATATCTGAAGTTACTTTCACTTTTTAAAAATGTCCAGGAATGGCTGTATTTTTGGTTTTAACTGTTTTTGCTAGGTGTTTAAAATGAACTTAAGTCGAACTGACTTTTGCCTTTATCTATTGTTAAGAGTCAGTTGAATTCCCATGGGAGTAATTTTGGGGGGGAACTCGAGAACAGCTTTTTTCATTTTGTTAGTGTCTTTCATGAGTACAGATCCAGGTCTTGCTTGACCATGTGGCTTCTCTTGGAAGCAGCAGGGATGCCTCTCTTTTTCAGGACCTCTTCTTTATAGCAAGGTCACTGTTTGGCTTTTTTTTTTTCCTATAGGTCTCACAACCTCTCTGATCGGGAAGTTATGTGGCCCAGAGTTGCAAAGCTTTTTAGAGAACCTCTCTGTCTCCTGGATTTAGACTTGACTCTGAGGGCAAGAACCAAATATTGGTTTTTTTTGATCCTTTTAATTTAGTTTAAAATCTTGATTTTAAACATCTAGTAAGCTAATCTTAAATTAAGATTACTGGGCTTTAACTTTAATGCTTATAAACTTACAGTTGTCATTTACTCTTTATTAGCTGGGTCTGTGGTACAAAACATTAACAGGCAAACTTAAAAACATATTTAGTTTGTGTAATAACCATCTTGGATTTTGAGTTATATACTATAATCTCTGTTTCTGAACAACAAGAATCACTCTTTAGACCATATATTTTGGCATGTAAGACCAGAGCCTTATCTTATCTCAGGTATGGTGGGATGCTTTAATCTTAGGTCAGGTATTTTAATTTGAAGTTGATCCCTGTTTCTTAAATAAAATTTCACAGTGTTTACATACATTGTTGTTTGAGCTTTCATGAACTTTAGCTGACAAAATATCATGTTTAGAACGGATTAAAGACATTTTGAGAGTATTTAAATTTTTTTGGAAAAGTAGCAAAATGTTTTTATAATATACAGTTACATTGATGTCTTTATAAATCAAGTTTAGCTTTTAAAGAAATAACCTTATAATATTTTAAATTAATAGTTGTTGTTTAACTATAGCTGTATAATTTTTAATTTTTTTTAGATTATTTGTTTAAAAAAATAAAACTTAAAACTTAACAAATATAATGTTATATAGAAATCTTTTAACCACTTTATAAGAACATAATATTAATGCATATAGAATTAGACCTGTTGAAATTTTAATCTGTTTCATTGATGACAAAGACTAATTTATGAAAACAATCAATAATGTTACTTGATGTGTTAGAATTTCTTAGGACAAGAAGTTACCCTCGAACACCGTGTTGAAAAGGGATGGTTTATTGGGGTGCCATGTGGCGTGGTAGGGGACAAAAATGGCATGGAGGGAAGGGAAGGTGATGGCCAGGGCATCTGCTAGTCAGGTTTGCAGGCCAGGCTGAGGCACTTGGGAAATGTAGTCTTTTTCACAAAGTATCTGGGAGGTGTGGCCTTTTACCTAGGAGGTGCAGCCTCCTGCCTGGAACTCAGCACAAGGGAATTTAAGAAGTTATCTGATGGCATATTTAACAGTATTTTAACTTTGAAAATTAATGTCTAACAAATAAAGTTACTTATAAATTTATTTTTCTTACATTTACTCTAGAGAAGAGACACAATAAAAAGGCAGAAAAACCATAGAATACAAGACAAGACATGACATAAGATGGCAAGAACTAGGAATTATTATTATTATTGTTATTATTTTTTTTTTGATGTGGCAGTTTATTCTAGTAATCCAAAAACAGAAGGCACATCTTGGGGCCTTGGAACTTTTCTAAGGTGTGCATCTCCTTGGATGGCATTTTATCTTGGAGTTTTAGAGCGAAGGTCTAGCTTAGAATTTGTGATGGTAAAGAACTTTTAAATCACGTGAGTTAAAGGTATTTGGATCTATATTTTAAATTTTTATGAGCGCTCAGTCTACACACACAAACATATAATCAGAACACTAATGTACACACAACGTAACCAAAACATCAATATGGGTGCACAAAATTAGAATTATGAGCTCAAAAAATCTTAGAAAAATGACAGGCTGGTAAAAAGACATTTTAACCTTTTTTTTTTTTTTTTTTTTTTTTCTTTTTGGGGCTTGAGCTTACTTTTCCATTTGCATTTTAATGTAAGTCTTGATTTAGGTCTGGAAGGGTGGGGGACTGCAATTGTGAGCAGGTGCCTCGCCTAAGGCACTTTTTTTTTTTTTTAAAACCTAAACCAGTTGAGTTTGCCTAAGAGTTCCCGCATCTCTACTAAAGAGTAAGGGGACAGGCAGAATCTAATTTAAGTTCAGCTCCTAAGATTTTAAAAAGAGGTATAGTTTGAACCTTGTTGACAGAAGGATGGGCTATCGGCATGTGTCCCAGGAGCTTTGCCTCTATAAGGCAGGGCGCAGTGGCCAGAGTGGGGGTGGGGGAGGAAACCTCTCTTGATGGAGAATTGAGCAAGGTTGCCCAGGCTTAGGGCTCAGGCAAATTGCCTTGGCTCGGCTGTTTGGGCGCATAAGTCTTGGCTCAAGGAACAGAAGTCTATTCGCGCTGTAGCCAGCCAGTGAAGGGATCTAGAGGACACAGGCTGTATGTAGCCGCTGGGCTCAGACAAAGAACGTAGGCCGCTCACAGCTGCCGAGAGGGACCGCGTTGCACAGGCAGGAGAAAGCTGGCACCCCAGCCATAGCAAATTGGCTCGTCCTGCGGGCCGCCCCAGCCATTGACCCAGGGAACCCCGCGGGAGCCAGTGTGCAGCATGAATGGTGCATGGTCTCGCCGAGCTGCGCTGGCCGCCTGCGTGTCCCACCATGCGCGGTCGCAGGAGATGACGTCAATGGTACGACGGTGGCAGCGCTTTGGGGCGGCCATTTTACACACCATTGGCAGCCCGTTGCCAGGCAACGACCGGATGTACCCGCATGCGTTTGGCCCTGCGGGCGACTCTGGTTTAGATTTTGTTTGTCTCCGACTGCAGGCAGCGGCACTTTTGCCTTCGCTCCCCCTCGCACTCCACTGCGCCGGGCTGCCCCGAGGCGTCCCAGCTGGCGAGGCCCCGTGCACGCCCGGCCCCGCCCCCAGCGGTTTGGACGCAAGCTGCAAGCTGCACGCCAGGCAGGCCGAGACACAAGCCCGGGCCATGCAGCGGTACACTTTTTCTTTTCGCCAAGCCACAGAACTGCGAGCCCTGGTGATGGTGGCAGCCATGTACCCGGGACGAAAGCCCGGGGCCATGTGGCAGTGGCAGCAGCCCACCGTCTGTACACCCCTAGCGACCCCATATGGTCGCCACCAAAGAACAGGGCAGCTGTTCTTTGTTCTTAAGTTTGGGCTCGCTCTGAGTTTTTTCCGCACCCAGGCTGGCGCTCCCTTCAGTGAGCGCGTTTTTCCTGGACATCTTTCTGTTCTCCCCCACCAGGCACATACAAAAATTGCAGGTTTACTTGCGCAGAGGTTCCCGAAAAGGGAGAGGAAGAAAGAGAGAGAAAGATATATGGTTGCCTCGTTTTCTAGAGGATACTTTTGCCAGAGAGACGCTGCGTCTCTAACCGATTGTTAAGCCTATCGATAATTTTCTTTTGTTTTCGTTCCCCATGTTGGGCGCCAACTGCCGGGATTGCTGCGTTACTTCTTAATGGGGCCGAGGTCTAAAGCTACCCCCCTTTTTGGGCCCAAAAAGGGGGCTAAGGGGGCTCCTTCTGCCAGCAGAAAGAGTTAAAGTAGTTTACCTGGCGAAGATAGGCTTAACGGGCAAAAGTCGCCGAGTGTCTTACCCCCGCCTGATTGACGGACACCACGCCACACCCGGGGAGTTTTGGTAGAAAGCAATGCCAAAAACTCGGTTTATTGAGGAAGTTAGACGGTCTTATATAGGACATGGGCCAATCAACAGAAAGATCATAGGGACACATAAGGATCATGGGCGGATGCCATTGGCGGAGCCATTGGCCTATCTTTGGGGTGGTTTCAGTTCTCACAGCCATGCCCCCTGCTTAGCCTAGGTCCTGTAACAGGGCGTGGTAATGTGGCAAGCAGCCAGAAAGCAGTGTAAGGTCCCGACATATATATATATACTACATTTTTCTTTATCCATTCATCTGCTGTAGGGAATCTAGGTTAGTTCCATAGCCTGGCTATTGTGAATTGAGCTACTACAAATATAGATGTGGCTGTATCACTGTAGTATGCTGATTTTAAGTCCTTTGAATAAAGGCCAAGGAGTGGGATAACTGGGTCAAACAGCGGTTCCATTCCAAGTTTTCTAATGAATCTCCATACTGCATTTCACAGTGGTTGCACCAATTTGCAGTCCCACCAACAATGTATGAGTGTAGCTTTTCCCCCCATATCCTTGTCAATATTTAGTTTTACTTGTATTCTTGATAATTACCATTCTGACTGGAGTGAGATAGAATCTCAGTATATATTTTTTTTAATTTGTATTTCTCTAATTGCTAGAGATGTTGAATATTTTTTCATATATTTTTGAGCATTCATATTTCTTCTTCTATGAAGTGCTGTTCAGTTCTTTTGCCTTTTATTGATTGGCTTAATTTATTGTTTGTTTGTTTGGTGTTAAGTGTGTTGAGTTCTTTGTATATCTTTCTGAGGTGTGTGTGGTAAAGATTTTCTCCCATCTTGTAGGCTTTCTGTTCATGTTCTTGGTTGTTTCCTTTGCTGTGAAGAAGCTTTTTAGTTGGATGCCGTTCCATTTATCAATTCTTGATTTTACGTCTTGTGCTTTAGGAGTCTTACTGAGGAAGTCAGTTCCTGAACTGATAATGATGGAGAGCTGGGCCTACTTTTTCTTCTAGTATTTGCAGGGTCTCTGGTCTAATGCCAAGGTCCTTGATCCACTTGGAGTTGAGTTTTGTGCAGAGTGAGATACAGGGGTTCAACTTCAAGCTTCCACACGGGACAGCGAGCATGTGGTATTTGTCTTTCTGAGTCTGGCTTATTTGATGTTTGGTGCTTTCCAGTTGCATTCATTTTGCTGCATGTAACAGGATTTCATTCATTTAAGTGGCTGAATAATATTCTGTTGTGTCTATCTACCTCCTTTCTTTATCCATTCATCCATTGGTGGACACGTAGGCTGGTGCCCTGTCAGCCTAGGTAAGTAGTGCTGCAGTGGGCATGGGCATGCAGGTACTGCTTTGGTGTGTTGATTTCATCTCCTCTGGATATATACCCAGCAGTGTGGTACCTGGTTCAGATGGCTCATCTATTTTTAGGTTTTTGAGGGCAGAGCTACATGCTGTTGTCCATAGCACCAGTACAAACTTACATTCCCTCTAATAGCATTTCTCTGCGTCCTTACCAGCATTTATTATTTTTTGTCCTTTTGATAATAACCATTATAACTGGGGTGAGATGATCTCTCTCTCTCTCTCTCTCTCTCTCTCTCTCTCTCTCTCTTTTCGGTAGCAGGGATTGAATCTAGGGGCCCTTAACCACTCAGCCACATTCCCCAACTCTTTTTATTTTTTTATTAGAGATTAGGTCTTGCTAAATTGCTTAGGGCCTCCCTAAATTGCTGATTCCTATGCCTTAGCCTCCTGAGCCACTGGATTACAGATGTGTGCCACCTGGATCGTTGTTTTGTATCTCCCTGATAGCTAATGATATTGAACAACAATTCTCAACAAAAAACTAGCAAATCCAATCCAACAGAACAATGAAATGATTATTCAACTTTACCAAGTGTGGTCATTTGTTTTTCTCATGGACTAGATTTTTGGTGTTTTATCTAAGAGTTTTGTTTGTTTGTTTTCTTGCATCTGAGGGTTTGGAGATTTTCTCATTTGGATTCTTCTTAATTATTTATAGCTTAAATTTTAGGTTTTGAAATCAGTGGTAGTATTTAACCAGCTAGCTCACATTGGCTATCAAGAGTGAAATGGTAATATCTAAAACTTTTGTAAATTAGTTGATATCATTTTGTTAGTTTGGGTCAATTATTTTCATGTTATTTGCACAAGGAAAATCAGCAAATGCAAAAAATCTTAATCTTGTACCTTTCACAAAGGTTGTTATTACATATTTTCAAACACAGCACTTCAATTTTTTTCCTTTTCACATTTTTTTAAAAATTTGGGCATTGTGTTTGCACATAATGATGGGCTTTGTTATTAGGTATTTGTTCATGTACACAATGTAACAATATAATTTAGCCAATATCACTCCCCAGCACTTCCAACCTCCTGCTGTCCCTCCCAACCCCTGGTCCTTTTCCTCTATGGTCTCCCTTTGATTTAATGAAATCCAATCCCCCACCTTTCCTTTCCTTTTTCCTCTATAGCTTCCACATATGAGAGAATACATACTACCCTTATTTCTGAATTTGACTTATTTCAGTTAACCCAGTAGTCTCTATTTCTATCCATTTTCTGCAAATGACATAATTTCATTGTTTCTTCATAGCTGAATAAATCTCCATTGTGTGTATATATACCACATTTTCTTTATCCTCCATCTACTGATGGACACGTAGGCTGATTCCATAGTTGGGCTATTGTGAATTGCGCTGCTGTAAACACAGGTATTCATATAAGCCTATAGTTTGATGACTTTAATTATATTCAGATAAATACCGAGGAATGTCATTTGGGAAACCTCCATACTGATTTATATAGTTGTTGCACTAATTCACCATTCTACTTACAGCATAAGAGTCCCTTTACTCCACATCCTCTCCAGCACTTATTATTGTTTGTATTCTTCTGACTGGTGTGAGATGAAATCTTGGTGTAGTTTTGATTTATATTTCCCTGATTGATTGCTAGTGATGTTGAACAATTTTATATATTTGTTGGCAATTTGTATTTCTTCTTTTGAGAAGTGTTTATGTAGGTCAATTACGCGTTGATTGACTGGGTTATTTGATATTTTGGTGTTAAGATTTTTTAGTTCTTTAATCTAGATATCAATCCTCTGCCAGAAAAGTGGCTGGCAAAGACTTTCTCCCATTCTGTGGGTTGTTTCTTCAGATGCATAATTGTTTCCTTTTCTGTGCAGAAGCTTTTTAATTTGATGCCATCCAATACATCAACTCTTGGCATTATTTCCTAAGTTTTAATGGGTCCTATTGAGAAAGTCGTTACTATGACTAAAAGCTGGAGTATTGACATTACATTTTTGTCTAGGAGTTGCATTGTTTCTGATCTAATTGCTAGGTCTTTGATCCATTTTTTTAAAAAAATATTTATTTGCTTGCTTTAGTTGTACACAATCCGTTTTTTATGTGGTGCTGAGGATTGAACCCGGGCCGCGATGTGCTAGGCGAGCGCTCTACTGCTGAGCCACAACCCCAGCCCACTTTGATCCATTTTGAATTGGCTATTGTGCACAATGAGAGATGAGGATGTAGTTTTCATTCTTCTACATATGGATAGCCAGTTTTCCCAGCACCATTTGTTAGAAAGGCTGCCTTTTCTTCAGTGTATGTTTTTGGCACCTTGATCAAGGACATGATGACTGTAGGTATGTGGGTTTGTCTCTGTGTCTTCTATTCTGTACCATTGGTCTGTGTGTCTGTTTAGATGCCAGTACCATGAAGATTGTGTTACTAAAGCTCTGTACTTATAATTTGAAGTCAAGTGTTGTGATGCCTCCAGCATTGCTTTTTTGGTCTAGAATTACTTTGGCTATTGTGGGTCTTTTATTCTTCAAAATGAATTATAGGACTGTTTTTTTCTAGTCCTTCAAACACAGCACTTCTTATACTTTCCATGTTCTATGTTATATTTTTCTTTATTGAGAGAATAGACATAGATATGTATTTTGTTTTTACTAATTCCTGGTTCATGTGTTGCAAAAACTATAATTTCTCCATTGAATACCTTTGGTATTTTTTGGTATTTTTCTTGAAAATCAATTGACTTTATCCATGAGTCTATTTCTCAACTCTTAGAGTTGCCATCCTCTCCCTCCCTCCCTCGCTCTCTCTCTTTCATATATATACATATATATATGTATTATATATATATATGTATATATATCCTAAATTTCTCTATAATTGCACAGTCATGACCAGTGTTAGCTTTGGTCCAGACACCAAGACAAGTCTGACATCACCATACTTGGCTTCTTTCTTTTCAAAGTTCACTGACAACTGTAATTCCTTCTTGCTGTCCTTTTATCCATGCCTTAGGAATTTTGAAGCTGTCTGCATGCTAGTTATGAATGACATTCCTTTGCGGGTCAGAGGCCCCTTAGTCATTCTATGATGTTTTCCTGTATGGCAGGCAACAGTTTGTCCAGAAAATTGCTGTGATATCTAGCTAGCTACTCCAGCTCGCTTTCTATTAGTGTTTGAATCGTGTACTTTTTTTTCTTTTTATTTTAACCTATTTATGTCATTACATTTAAATTAGATTTTATTGTAAACAATACAAAGTTAGGATTTGGGTATTTTCCCTCAAAATTAAAATTTGTTTTTTATTCAGTGAATCTAGAACACTTATGTTGTTATTGATATGGTTGGATCAAAATCTGCTGTTTTGCCGGACGTGGTGGCGCATGCCTGTAATCCCAGCACTTGGGAGGCTGAGGCAGGAGGATCAGAAGTTCAAAGCCAGCCTCAGCAATGGTGAGGCACTTAGCAATTCAGTGAGACACTGTCTCTAATAAAATACAAAAAAGGGCTGGGGATGTGGCCCAGTGGTCGAGTGCCCCTGAGTTCAATCCCCGTTGCCAAAAAAAAAAAAAAAATCTGCTGTTTTGCTCTTTGATATTTATTTCTTTCTGTTTCTTTATTTCTTTTTTATTTCTACCTTCCTGTTTGAGTACTTTTCATGATTTCATTTTGTCTCTGGTCTTGGGTTATTATTAATAAGTTCTTTGAAAAGCTTTTACTGATTTCCATATGGTTCAAAATATGCATATTTTGATCATGTAATGTTGACAAATGAAAATTGTGCATATTGGTGCTGTACACAGGATATGTTGAAAGATGTATATCAACAGGTTGTGAAATGGTCAAATCAAGCTAATTAACATATCCATCACCACACATACTTATTTAGTTTTAGGAGAATAAATAAGGTAAATATTATCTTAGCAATAAAATATGCACATTTATTGATTAAATTCCACCTTCCAATGCTTTCATACTATTTCGCATGTGTGTATAACGCTCTTGCAACTGCATGCTTTCAACTTCTCTGCCATTTTTGCCTCACTGTCATGTATTTTACTTTTATACACATTGTAAATTCAAAATGTTGCTACTACATTTGCTTTGGAGAATAAATTGCTTTCACAGCAATCAAAAAATAAGAAATAATAAATTTAAAAATTATCTTTGTCAACCCTACATTCTTGATTTGTGTAGATCCAGCTTTCCATCAGTTTTTTTTTTTTTTAAGTTTTTTTTTTTTTTTTTTTTTTTTCTTCTCTCTTTTTCTTTTTTTAGTACTGAGGATTGCACCCAGAGGAACTTAACCACTGGAGCCACATCCCCAGCCCTTTTTATTTTATTTTGAGACAGGGTCTCACTAAGTTGCTCTGAGCCTTGCTAAGTTCCTGAAGCTGGCCTTGAACTTGCAATACCCCTGCCTCATCCTCTGGAGTTGCTGGGATTATGAGTGTGAACTCTTCCCGGCTCCATCAGTTTTATATTTCTTCTGCAGCTAACTTCTTAAAGTGTAGATCTCTGTCAAAACATTTTCCTACAAAACATGTATTTGTCATGGGCACATTATTTCTTCTTCATGTTGAGATGTCCCTTCTCTGAGCACAGAATCCTGGTTGATAGCTTTTTAAAAAGTCACTTCCTTTCCTCCCGGCTCCTCTGGCCTGTTATGAGAAGTCGCTGTAATGTATCTTTGTTCCTGTGCTCTGAGTGTTTCTTTTCCCCTGCTTTCCAGCAATTCAAGATCCTTACACCTCAGGTGAACTTCGGGTTTGGGCCTGAGGTTCTCTGAGCTACATGGCCCAACGGGGTTCTGGCTCCACCCCTCCATCCTCAAGGACTCGGGTTTTTGTGTCTGTCCTGTTTTCTTGTGTAAGGAGGTGGATCTCTCTAATTGCCTAGGTTTCAACAGAGTTTGTTGGTCTTTGTGCACAAAGTCTTTGTTTCACAGGAGAGATGGCAGATTGGGTCCTGTTTGGGGTTCTGCACGTGCAGAGCATCAGCTGTCACCCCAGTAGGCCCTCAGCCTGGGGAGGCTTTCTCAGGACTCTGCCCAGCCATCCTGAGAGCTGCAGGTGGAGTTCAAGGAGAAGAGTCTGGTGGGAAGTAAGACTCCTCTTGCACCTGCCACTCCCACGGCTTTTATAGTTTCTCCCTCGCTCACACTCAGTCTTTAGTTATTTGTTAACAATTTTTAGCTGAATTCTTCCTGGTGGTGTCTGGTACAGGAAGCAAGTTCTGTCCTGCGAGTTCTCCTTGAAGGTGTCGTTTTCTGTAGATTTCAGGTTAATTGATTGCCCTGTGATATCAGCTTCCTGGTGGGTGCACAAAGATTTGTAAACTTATAGATTATCTGGCAGGTTTTTGTTCTTTGTTCTTGTAGGAACAAGCTTTTCCAGTTTCCCACATTCTTCCTGGGTGTCAGTGTCCTGTTCATTTATATTTTATGTGACTGTGTGTATAAATTTATGGAAAATTCACATGTAATCAGAAGGAAAATCTTGACTCATAATGGAATGAGAACAGAAATGGTGAATAAACCTTATTTAGGTCAAACTGTATACACATACACACATATGTGTATGTATACACACATATATAATATATTATACATATTATATATATATATTATATATGAATACACACACACATATATATGTTTGTTTCTCTTTTAATTGTATATCAATACAGTACGTTAAATTTTTTGAGTGTGGAACTTTTAGTATATTTCCACTATTATGATTTTTTCTTTAGTAAAAAAAACAAAATTCTGACCGCTGCATGAATCTCTGTGATCAACCAGTTAGCAGAAAGCATAGATTTCATTTTCAGCTGATTACTTCATAACCTAAAAACATTTCAGACAATATGGTAAGTCTTTTTTCCTGTTTTGATAGCATGCCATAAGTGTAATTGTTATTATTATAATAACTACCACATAGGTACAATGCTTGCATATTTACTATACTAATATAAATAGTAAGTACTTGCTATGGTCTGAATGCTTGTGTCTTTCCAACCTATGACGGCTCGGAACTTACTCCCTAAGGCAATGGTACTAAGAGGTCATGGAGTCATTGGCAGAGACTGGGCGAAGGACATGCGTGTCTGAACAAGGGAAGAGGCTGTTTTCCCTCCTGTTCTGTGAGCACACATCTGGAAGGGCCCTCTGTGAACAGCAGGCCCTCCTACACATTGCAACAGTGTGTCACTTCTGTGATTTATAAATCTCCCCATTCTGAGGTGTGTTTGTCATGATCACCAGAACAGAGTCAGACATTCCTTACTTAAATAATTACATAATAATTTCATTGTAACCATTATGACAGATGTTTGAAAAGCACACACATGAAGATCCATGGTGAGAAAAAACAGGAAATTCATTAATAAATTTTTAAAATATATTTATTTTTTAGTTATAGTTGGACACAATACCTTTATTTTATTTATTTATTTTTATATGGTTCTGAGGATCAAACCCAGGGTCGCGCACATGGTAGGTGAGCACTCTACCACCGCTGAGCCACAACCCTAGCCCCAGGAAATTAATTTAAGTGGCACTTACCTTTCAGATTTAGAAGGTATCATTTTTACCATTGATTTCAGTAAACCATATTGTGAAAATTCCAACTCTTTGAAAACACATTAAAAAAATTTCCCTCCTCTTTCTATTCCAAAATTACTTTCGTGGTACTAATAAATATCATGGACGCTGCTTTCATTCAAGTCTGTTTGGGAGAAAAAGAAAGGAAAGGAAAGGAAATGAAAGAAAGGAAAAGGAAAGGAAAAATACCACTGAAAGCCTCATCTTACACTTACCAAATCAGGCCTGGCTCCACTCCCGGCAGCCCCTGGGCCAAGGCAGCTCTGCCAGCTGGCATTGCAGCCTCTACAGCCCCAGGTTCACCTTTCTATCTTATGGGGTTTTGTGCGTGATCTCTGAGCTTCAGCAGAGGGGAGCAGAATTGCCCTCTGACTCAGGAGCTTCGGCTGCTGAAGACACTTTGCTTCCCTTGCTGCTGCAGTTGGGGAAGCAGCCTGGAGGGAGCTGAGGAGGGGAGGAGCCCTTCCGGTGCAGAGGACCAGGATCCTGCTGAGGTCCTGCTGCAATCACTGGCCCTCAGCCTGCGGCTCCAGGGCTGAACAGGGATCCCCCAGGAAGGGCCTTCAGTGCACACAGCAAGGCCTGGGGCAGGAGAGGCCAGGAGGAAAGGCAGTGGAGGAAGGCGTGCACATCCTTACTGATATGAAATGCACAATGGAAAAATTAGGTCACACATGGTTGAGTGAGAAGTGTCAAAGGGGACTCTTCTACTTCAGAGAGGGCAGTGACTGAGTTCCTGGGTAAGGCGAGGCGTCTTAGCTGCTAGGATGTGGGCAGACGGAAGGAGGGAAGGATGCTCAAGCCGAGAGTGGCAGTCACCTCTCCCAATAGGACTGTGTTTTTCCAGGAGTCCAGAGGGGTTCCAGGCACCCTCTTCTGGGCAAGCTTAGGAAGGTATGAAGGGGATAAACAAAACTGTTATGGAAATTGCATACGAAGAAAAAATTAAGAGGAAACATATCAGATAGCACTGGAGGAGAGAATGAAGAAAATCCTGGGGAAATTGCAAGGGGGAAGAATAAAATGCAAATGCACTGGGTGCTGACCTTTCAGAGTGCGGAGGCAGGTGTGGGTGCGTACGCACAGGTGAGCGCTCGGGCTACACAGAATGTGCTCGGGTCACATCTCTTTATAAATCCTTTGCCAAGGACAGGGTAATTGATTTCTGAAGTAATGGATATTAGTGCTTTAACCTGGAATTGAATTAATACCACTGTCTTTGGAGATTTATTTGTTTCATTATTTTGTCAACCTGAAAAAGCCCTCAGATTCAAGGTGTGGGCCTAAAGCCTGCTGTTGTCATTGTTTGGAGAAAGTTGCTAGTTGTACAAATAACCCAGAGAAGGCCCGGTACCTTGGCCCCTGGTGGTCTTCATACCTTCACAGCAACTTTCAAAACTGAAAAGCCCACATACACCGTACCACATTCAAATTTTTACATATCCTGTTGCTTTAAAAACTAACAAATCAATCAGTCCCCCCACCCCACCAGCCCCCATTTAGTCCCAGCATTGTCTGGGTCGAGAAGCTGTTCCCAGCATCTTCGAGCCACTGAAGTGATTGTGTGTTGCTGCCTGATGCTGTTGCAGCTACAATACCGCGGGGAGGAAATTCGGTGGCAGGAATCTTTTATCTTTTTCTCTTTGCTTCTAAACTCTTTTCCTTATGTTATTCTTCTTTTTCTCTTTGGCTTTCTCTCTCTAGCTTCTCTGGCTTTTTCTAACTTCAGCAACCTCTTGAACTCTTAACCGCTCTGACTCTTTTCTTCTTCTGGCTGCGTTCCTCTTCTGACTCTTTCTAACCGACCTCACCCGGTTATATAGCTTTAGCTTACAGGTGCGTCACGTGCATACTTTGAATTATGTATTGATATCAGGTGGAAACTAGAACATCTTTTATGGCTCCCAGCTAACCGCAATAGCTATCTCCCTGATTAGGGCTTCTTCATTTGTGGTTTGGGGACCCAAGAGCATCTCTCCCTTGGAGCCTTTGGACCCTCTCCTGAGCAGCAAGCATCCCTGGACCCCGGAGCCTGTCGCTGACGTCCCTGTCCCAGCAGCTCCCTCACTTGCTTCATCACTTTGGACGACGGTCCCTTGCCACGCGCCCTCTCACCTGGCGTGTGCTGGGGAGCGAGGGGCTTCATGCGGTTCTGTTCAAGGCTTCCTGACGGAGACTGTGTGTTTCTGCCTCTGGTCTTCTGCCTCCATCTGTCCCCAAAGCCCTCAAACGTCCCACTGTGGCTCCACTCCCAGCTGAAGTGACTAAGTTGGCCAGGAGTTGCTCTCCTTGTCCCTTGAGTTTTGCTGAGCATGGAACCTATTGATATGTATGATTAGGATGTGTATAAAAAGAAAAGAGTCTCAGTTAGGGTCAGCTGACACGTTTTTCTTTTTTTCTGGATATCAATCAGGAAGTTTTCATGGAGTAACTGGTGCATCAGGACCGATGCATTGCCAGCTCTCTGAGAATCCATTTGATGAAAATGAACCTCCCTGCCCATCCTTTAAATGACATCGATGCGTGTAGTGTAAGTGAGTGGAAGGTAGCAGTGTCCCTCGTGAGAGGTTCTGTAGAAACCCCTGGCTTCCTGACACACACTGGTGTGAAGCCCAGGCTGTGATGGGCCTCACCTTGTCACATCCTTCATCAGGACGATCCATACTTCTTCCCAGAATCATTTAGGCCAATTGTCTAACAGCCACCTCTGGGGATGAAAAGAGAGGTTACCAAGCATTTCAATGAACTCCAAATACATTTTCAAATGTTCCTGTATCTAATTCTATATTTGAGAGTTGCAATCTGTGTTTTGAGGTAGATGATGAGACATTGTTTTAAAAAACCCAATTCATCATAGATGCATACCCTGCTGATAATGCCAATGGGGAACCCAGAGAACCTTTTGGATTTTTTTTAAACATCTATTTGTATGTGAGTTAAATGAGATCAGGAGTCAGGAGGACACTCTACCATATATAAAGAAAAAGATGCATGTTAAATGGTAAATGTGCAGTTCTATGGGTAAGTATGAGGTTAGGAGTATAAACACAGGACATTTGTGTTCATTAGATAACTTCAATGTGTTTGATTTTACATATGCAGCACCTGAATGCCCAGGTTATTTTCTGCATCCTACTTAGCAACTGATGATAATTTTAGCATGTGGTAACTGTAAGCTATTTTCTTCCTCATCTTACCCTACCATACAGGAAGATTGTCTCAACTTTTGTAAATGCATTTAACACTGAGGGAGGTAGGCTTTGGAATCATGAGGTGTTAATGACTCACCTAATGAGATGATACATCATTACGACCCTGAGCTATGTTTTTCCACAAAGAAACCCTTTTCTGCACATGCTTTACTTTGCCCCTGGATTTGAAAAAGATATGAGCAAACAATATGCTAACAAATGCTGCGATTTATTATGTGCTAACGACATACCAGACACTGTGCAGTTGCTGCACATACATTATCTCTAATGATGAGGTATCCTGAAGAGGGCTGAACTACACTTCCAGGTACCGAGAGAGTTTGAAGTTAGTGAGAAACAAATTTGATGAAATGTACAGCATCCAAGTCTTCCCAGTTGCTTGTCTCCGCGACTCGTCATTGGCAATTTGCACTGCCATGGGGCAGCTGGACACCTGGTAGGTAGCCTGAGTGCAGACCACCCTCAGTGTACCATGACGGGGTCCACTGCGCCCCTAGAACTTCTTAGTAATGTGGAAATCACAAAGAAACACACTGCATTTAGTTGGTTCCCACTATACATTTTTGTTCTTTCTTTAAAAATTATAGATTTAAGTTATGAATAAAGAAAATGGGTGTAATTATTTGACTTAGGAAAAGTTAGAGTAATACCTGCAACCTGGCACATGGTTTACCTGAGTATATTGGACACCTTTTAACATGTTCCACTGTCATATGCAAAATAGTATTTTCTCATTTCCTCAGATGCTCAGTGTCACCCAGAATTGTAGTTTTGACCTTAAACTCTTGAAAACAACATGGTACTTGTATTTTAATAGTATGTTCTGACCAAGAAAAAAAAAAAAAATTTAATAATTGCATTTAAAAATTATCATAATTTATTCCCACGTGTGTAAGTCATAAATTTTAAAAAGACCTGTTTGAGTCGATTATAGATTAAGGTATCCATTTTTGCTTAATACATTGTAAATTGAGTTTTGATTTTTATTCTGAGAGACCACAAAAAAATCACAAAAAATAGTATCTAATTCAGTGTTACTCTTGTAATATATACTCTTGTCACTACTTGGAATTTTCTACCACTTAATTTAAAAGTGTAGATTTTGTTGATAAGAAACATTTTCTTATCTATTGACTTTGGCCATGTGGCTTTATCGTGTTTATTTATTGCATGTAAGTATTGATATGTAAAATACCATCTTATCATACTTATTATTTTAGTCAGTAATTTGGTTATTTAATAAGATCCTTTTGCCCCAGTGACAGAATTAAAAGTGTAATCAGCTTAATTTTTTTTTTTTTGCACACAAAACTTCAGTAAAATATACTTATGAAGAGGTTCCCATACTTGATACAAAATAGAAGATGTTGAAAGTATTTCATTTAAGACACTCATTGGTCAATCATTATACACAATATCATTCATATATTAGAAAAACTTGATGGATTAGATGAGGAAGGTGAGAAAAGAGGATATAATTGACTGCTAAACACTCCAGATACATGAGAGAAGATGTGGGTGTGCATTTTTTAGTGGATTCAAGAAAGGAGTGGGGGTGAGGAGTTAGCTAAAGAGACAACAAAATCATCCTCAGAACAGGAACATGAAGGAAGGAGGCCACTTATACCATTGCACTAAAACTTCCTTGGGGTCTCAACATTTTTGCTAATCTATCATGCAGAACGTGGGAAGGTAAAGAGTGGACGGGGAGCTGTTTCAGCTTTGATTCTGTCTGTTGCTGTGTGGTTTATTGCAGCCTATGGTGAGAGAAAGATCAGTGGGAATCACATTGAAAATTCTTCTCATTTGCAATGCTCTATAAAAAGCAAGCCTATGATGTAAGGCACTTCCCTTAATCAAAATGCATAGAGCTTTTCTAGCTGCCAGGGGGACTAGAATACTATGGCAGAGTCTTTATCCTTGTAAGATGAAACAAATGCAAAGGTGAAAGTTAAATAGAAACCCAAGCAGGTGTGTGACAGCTGAGAGGCAGGCAGCGCAACTGGACCTAGTGAGAGGTCAGCGTGACCCAGAGAGCTTTGCCAAACTTCATCAAACAGGACTCTTCTTACTTCTGAAGTTAAATCATCAGTATTTGGAGGGGGGGGGGGGGGGTGGCGGGGGGGTGGGCGGCGAAACTATCTAAAACCTGGAAAAATATAACAGTAAAATGGTTTTACAAGATTATTTGATTTTCTTCTCTTAAGGAAGAGTAGTGAGCTTTTCCTGCAAAGTCTGAGCTTAATACTGAGACGTTAAAAGATGGAAGATAAAAATGAAAAAAAAAAAAAAAAAAAAAAAAAAAGCAAAACAAAACAGTGTCCTGTGGAAGAAGAATGTGCCTGAGGGAAAGCTTCTCTCATCCCGCCATCTTTACCCCTTGTTCTTGGTGAGACCTGTGGAGGCTGGTGACCTCCTGAGAGCAGGAGGGGAAGGAAATCAGGAGTCCTTCCCAAGGCTGGTTCAGACTCCAGCCTTCCCTACATCTTTCAGTGTCCACCATTACATGTGAGTAATAAATATTTTACAGTAATTATGTCCCTTTTAAGAAATTCAAGGAGAAAGCAAAGTATATGTAAATCTCCACACTACAAAGAAAAAAAAAAAAAAAACAACCAAGAACAAATAAGACATTTTCTTCTTGCCTTTCTTTTCTGCTACGTCATTTTGCTATATCCTAGGCCTCTCTTCTGTCAGTCTTTTAAATGCATACATTACTTAGGAAATTAGATCATGATTACATTCTTGTATCTTTCAAATACTATGTGTGTCATCAGTAAGACACCTGCCTTATCCGGCAATTATCTGCAAATATTTGTCATTGTACAATTGAGGACATAGTGGGTATTCAGGCTCCTTTTACAGGCTCCCCATAGGAGGAAGGACATGCAATTGCGCTGGCAGCTTTTCAAAGTTTTACAAAACAGAGATTTTTAGATCAAAAGGATTAAGGTGTGAGATAAATGGGTAATTCCAAATGCATTGGGAAAATCCTAGTTGGTATCTTTGTTACAGTGACACACTATACAGGAAAATGAAAGTAGGTTTTGGTGAGGAAGCATAATCTAGACCAGGAGGAAAGAGTGTGAAATGAATTAGAAAAAATACCAGCTATGTGCTTGTAAGCATATTATGTTCAACAAAGGAAATTTTTTTCTCTCTCTTTTCTGCTAGTAGTAATTTTGATAAATTATTTTCAATACCTTTTCTTTAGACAACAGTTAATCCCAGGGGAATTTTTTTTTTTTTTTTTCTGTCTTTATTTACTTCAGCGTTTCAGTTAGTGTCTCAATACAAATTTATGCAACAGTATTTATTACCACAGTTACAAACAAGCTTAGAATATTTTTCATTTAACAATTTAACTTTTAACATGACAAGAGATTTGAAAACTTTCATAAAACTTAATTTAAGCCAAGATATAATCAGAGACAAGAAGAACTGAACCAAATGTAAGTTTTTTTTTTTTTTTTTTTTTCTTAATGCATCTTAAGTTGAAGGTATAGTGTTTACATTTAAAACCAGTAAAAGGGAGAGGTTTAATATGGGCAACCAAAGGATTCCAGGGTGTCCTCATTTTAAATTGCGTCTTTCATAAGAATTTATAAAGCCTTACTGCTTTTCAGCTGAAAATAAACATATATGAAGTACTCCTTAAATTACAAAAATATTCTTTTGTGATATTTTTTGGCAAAATCTTCCCATAGTAAACCTGCCGTGGCCAGTACTGAAGTGTAACTAAGGTGAAGTTGGTCTGGGCTGTCCTTTCAACTCAGCCGGCAAAATGTCCATTGATTGTATTCTCAGAAAGTGAAGAGGTGTACGTGCTAGAATTAGGAGGGGCTGTGACCAGCTTGTTTCTTTCAGCTCTGGGTGAGAAACACAAACATTAATTCGGTCTTTAGTCTCAGACTATGCAAATTCATGGGTGGCATGTGAAAGCGGTTAATGATTTCTCCAGTTGGTATACTGCCACACAATTTTCTCTATTTTTTTTTTTTATTACACTTTGGAGGACACAGATTATCATGCAAATTTAAAATTATCTTAAATAAGTTGCACTAACTAACGTATGGAAATCTTACAGCATTTGAAGGTCAGATTTGTTACTTCAAGGGCTTGATTTGCCACATGCTGGTTTTCCAAATTTGAATAATGATGTTTACCTCTCTAAGCCTAATATTTAATTAAAAAAAAAAAAAAAAAGTTAAAACAGTATCTCCCACACAAGATGAAGTGGCAAAATAAAAACAAACAAAATTTATAATTTACCCAAAACAATGACTTCTTGCACAGAAGCACCATATAAACTCTGGCTGCTATTTTCTGGATAGAGAAGGAAGAACACCTGTGGTTGGTGGGCAGCCCAGGCTGGCAGGCTCCCACTCCATCCTTCTCCATGGCTCTGTCTCCACCCACTTCCACTCCATCACAAGCTTGGTGCTTTTTGACGCTGCACCACTTGAAATTATTCTTGAGCCCCTCACAATCCCTATTGTAACTCCAATTTCTCGTTCTTTTTTCAGTCTCCAGTTTCCTCTGGCCTTTGTTCTCCTCATGATGTGAAGCCTGTTTGATGGTTCCCCATAACCTGCCCCTGCTTCTCCTGTGGGCATGTTCACACTTCCCTTCTTCAGCTTCTGTCTGGCCAGCCGTCAGCTCTGGGTCATGGGGCACTCCGTTTTCTCTGCTCCTGTGAAAATATTTTTCTTGAATGTAACAAGAAGAGCAACTACTACTGGAAGGAAGCATGAAGTTTATCTTCTGGCTTCATTTTCCCAACCTCTTACAGGAATCGCACAGCTTGTTTCCACTGGAAGCTTAGTTCTGAATTTATTAGTTCGTTTTTCTTTTTCCTAGTTCACAGTCATCTTCTTTCTTTCGTACATGCTGCTACCAACTTGTCCCTGTCCTTAAAAATAATCCTTGAAGCTCTTATTTCATTATACCCTGCTTCTTTCCTCTGACTCTGACATCTTACAGAAAGAACTCATTATCTTTCCTACAAAATATGTGACAATTTATTTACCCTGCATCAGGAAATGGGACTCATTTGTATATAACTACTTTGCATGGGGGAGAACAGTGCTCATTTTGCATTGCTCAGAGCAAAATTTTCTTGACTTCAAGTAGATTTCTAATTTTAAGTTGATGATTATTTTGACACTACATTTCAAAACACATTTTGGAGTAGTTGTGCAAAAAATATTTAAAAATGTGATAACATTAGCCTACTTTTTGACTAACTGCAAGTAAATTTATAGTAACACTTCATACACCATTACGGTTCTTCAAGGCCTTGGATCTCAGACTTACTTCATCCTTGCTGATAATTAGTTTCTCTATCTTCCCCTGATATTGTGCTCAACACACACACACACACACACACACACACACACACACACACACACACCTGGGAGTTAATGGCAAATTCTCTAGAATTTATCCCTCCTCTAGTTGAGACATATTTTCAATACACACAGGCATGCACTGCTATCCAGGGAATTGACACTCACTGGATCACCCCTGGTCACACCTACAGGGCACCACACTCTCCTGGCATGTCAACAATTTTGGAGCCTGGAGGAACAGGATCGAGGACGCCGTCCTGAGATGGCTATAATTGCCAATGATTCAAGACCTCCACTACTCAAGAGCCTGCGTGCCACAGAGGCTGGATACAGACTCTTGATTCAGTGCTTCTTGAGTGAGAATCCCAGGCTTGCTGCTTCCTACCACTTAGATTTCAGGTGATTTTTATAACTTCTCTGTGCTGTAGCTGACAGCAGGAAGGGTCTCCCTACATAGTGATATTCCCAGATAAAATTGAAAGGAAACTACTCTTTACTGGAAACCATCTATAATGTAAAATTCATGAGTATGTATTTTATAGAGGGAAGAATTAAAGCCGCAGGATATTGATCCTCAACTATTGTGAAAACATTTTTTTTTCAGATTATAAATTGTATATCTTTCATAGAAAATTTGTAAATACTAGAGAAGCTCTTAAAATAAATTTATCTACCTGCAATCCCTACACATAGCTTTGCTAACATTTTAGTAAATATTGTTTTCAGATTTTTTCACCATTACAAAAAAAAAAATAAATTAATTAAAATAATCATAACGAAATACTGATTGTGTGATATTATCAGTTATCAGATAGAGTCTCTAGTGCACTCCTGATGCTATACTTTTTATGTATAATCATCTCATGTTTTCCTTCCAGCAACCCAATTAGTTTGATATTATTATCTTTATTTTATAAATAAACCGAAGCTCAGAGAGTTCAACTTGTCCAAGTCCTCCCATGCAGTATGGTACAGTACTGGGGTTCCTCTGAGGGCCCACTGACTTTGCTGCTGGCTATGTCTCTTGAGATACGAGTTTTACAAAGCTGGAATCCTTCAGATGTTCTCCAGATGTGTCAAACACAGAAAATCTAACCCTTATGAAGGACTATTGAAGGCGTTCTACATCATTAAGATATTTTCCATATCATTTTATTCTTGCTCATTGTAGGAATATAAGGGAATATGTTTCACTGAATGGGCCACACCAGAAATGATAGACTCTGTGATGTAGGTGACAAAAATATGGAGGAAAAATATGCAGCTGTGTGTGTGTGTGTGTGTGTGTGTGTGTGTGTGTTGTTCTATGGATACAGTTTTTTTTTTTTTTTTTGTACCGGGGATTGAACTCAGGGGCACTTGACCACTGGGCCACATCCCCAGCCCCCCCCTTTTTTTTTTTTGTATTTTATTAGAAGCAGGGTCTCACTGAGTTACTAAGTGCCTCGCCATTGCTGAGGCTAGCTTTGAACTCGCGATCCTCCTGCCTCAGCCTCCCAAAGTGCTGGGATTACAGGCGTGCGCGACTGCGCCCAGCTTGGATACAGTTTTAATGCTTATAATATAATATGTGCAATGTTTAAAGAAATTTATTTTTTTACTTATGGAAAAGAATATAACATAATTGTATAAGGGCTAGCAATACAGTAGGAGGAAACGAACCTGTCTATTCTCAAACTTATCACTCACACAGAAAAATTCCACGTCACTGTGTGATTTTGCTGTTTTGTTGTAGCTGGAAGCATAAGACTTTCCCATTTTAAATATGTTATTTTGCAAGTGGTGCTTTTAAATGCTCTGCATGTTACAGAATGTCATCAGAGAGAGCCTCTGTAATTGTTTTAATATCTTGATGATAACACAACCTGGAGCGTTGGTCATTCTCAGTGTAGAATCTGGGCTAGCAGGGTGGCTAACATTACTATTTTGGAAATAAGTTGTGAATGAGGAAGATATTGAGAAGAGGAGGATAATGGAGGTAGTGCTGATTGACAGACCGTTTCTTAAGTTATTAGAATAGTGTTATCGTATTTTGGGAAGAGAATTTCATAAACTCAGAGCAGAGTGTTGATGTTTATAAATTCCTTTCTTGATTTCTTATGAAATCTTATGAATCCAGTATACTGCTTCCATGACTACCATTTTTATACATATTTGATTACTTTATATTGTAATTTACAACTCAAATGTGCACAATCCAACAGCAGGAGCTCAGTTAGAATTTAGCGGGTTTATAGCTTTGTTTGGCCCTCGGCACAAGTAATAAAATCCTAGCTTTAAGTACCATTGGGGTTTATAGAATGAAGACATCTGCATTATTATATTAAAATGGTCCTCTGTGTAATAAATATAACTGACAGTAGTGCATGACTTTCTTTATGAAAAATATGTTGATAGCAATATAGTCTTAAATACTGAAAAAACTGCCAATTAAAATTTTATGTGCCTAGTTACCATCTAAATGCTCAACAGATGTCCATAATAACAGTTTATTACTGGGTATTTCTAATAAAGGTTTTAGTTAAAATTATTTTTAAAATACCCATGCAAACAGTGTATTAACCTCCCATTTATTTTAGCAGTGTTTGTGTTTATTACTCTAATGTATTCTTTGGGGGTAACGCGTGTGTTTCAATGATTACAACTTTAAGTAGTTTTCTCTGACAACGTTGCAGAGCCTCTGGATTGGGTGTGATCTAAACAGTGTGGGATGTTGCTTTCCCTGAATCTGTGGGAGGCCCATGGCATACTGACTTCAGATTCTCAGCTTACACCAGAATGTTGGCATGCCCAACCATCCATTGGTGGAGGTCTGAGTGCTTTATGGGGGTAGAAATCTGTCTGTGCTCAATCCAGACAAACCTGCATGCTGGGTCCCTAGAGAGGGAAGTGTTGTGTTAACATGAAGCAGAGGGAAAGAGAGAACTGTTTCAACTAATTTATGGCTCATCTTGCTAGTCTAAAAATCAATGTTAGACACAGTCCACCACTGGACATTTTCGTATAGTGTAGAATTTTGTCTACGTAGGTTTATGTGGTCGAAAATGGCTAGTATGTGGAGCCACAATTTGGTACCAGCAGATGACTTTTTATCTTTTGACAGCCATGAAAATATTAATTACCTCTTGCTAAATAAAATTTACATTTTAGATGTATTAATATTTAACATTTGAATGCAATCCTTAGCATAATCACAGATACATATAAATAATTTTTGGCTAATGCTTTTTTTTTTTTTTTTTTTTTGTGGTACTGGGGATTGAACTCAGGGGCACTCAACCACTGGGTCACATCCCCAGCCCTTTTTTGTACGTTTTAGAGACAGGGTCTCACTGAGTTGCTAAGTGCCTCGTCATTGCTGAGGCTGGCTTTGAACTCGCGATCCTCCTGCCTCAGCTCCCAAAGTGCTGGGATTACAGGCGTGCGCCACCGTGCCCGGCGGCTAATGCATTATTTTATCATGGGCTGTTTCCTATCACTTTAAGTGGAGGGATGTTGTTTGCCATCTGTAACCATTCCCTCCCTTGTTATTCTGGAATGCCCATTATCTATTTGTGAAGTAGAGAGCAATTTTTTAAAATCAAAAAGTATAAAGATGCTGCTACCCACAAATCTTTGTCTTTTCATGACTGAGAATCATAGCATCTGCCTTGAGGCATTTGCAATAAATATTTATATTTTGATGATGGTGAAGTGAAGGTTTTGGTAAATTGTAATCTTATCTCAAACACTGCCTGGGAGCAGAGAGAAGAGTTTATGTAATTATAATTAACATGTGTTTCCTAGTCCTAAGTTGTTTTTGTTCAATTTATAAGCCTTTTGTTTTTTTTTTGGTACAGGAATTAATATTCCTTCAGAGATTAAAGATACTGATCAGTCTCTTAGTTCTCTCCCAGACACATCGCAAGGATTATCTCCTCTTTGAAGATTTGCTGGCTGGAATTCTCCTTTCTGTTTTCCCTACTTCTTTTGGTTTAATTTTGCCTTATTTTCTTTAAGATAAAATGTCAGAGATCATTTATACACTGAGTTACAATTATTGATTAATTTACTAACTGTTTAGCTCCATAAGCAGAGAGATTTTAGCTAATTCTCCTTTATATAAGAATAGGTACTCAGTAACTGTGCATTGGGTAAATGGATAGCAGGTACATATAATGTTCTAGCGGAGTATGGAAAATGGAAGAGATTTTTGTGACCAGTTGCTGGAATTAAATAATTCAGCACATTATTGGCCTACAGTGACTTTGAAGAAAGTCTCCTTAATGCTTAAGATGTTGAGTCTGATTAGAAGTTATATTTGTACTTAAATTAGAAACTAATTTTATATTTTTCCAACCTATTTGTTTTATATATTCAGATCCATCTTCAGATGATCAGTGCCTACCATAACTACACGTGCCTGATTTTGGTTGGGAGAGTATTTTGCCATTTTCTCTGTGAAGAATTTTCAAGACCAATGACCATTAACTGACCTCACTATGAATTATGTGAAAGAAATACTTTCAACCCCCAAGCCGGGTCTACAATGGATGAAGGGGACCCTGATGTAAGCAAGGAAACCACAATTTTTGTTTCAGAACTTTTAGGTCTTTTGTGTCAAAGTAACATTTTTAAATTAAATAGCAAAAAATTTTAAATAATGAAACAAGAGGTGAACTACCAACAGATAACAAGGTTTAATCCATGATGAGAAGAAATAAACCTTTATAAGTACAACTTCTATGTTTCAATTTCAATAAAACCATGCACAGTTTGAATATTGGGAATGCTTTTGTATGATTAATAATACAGCCAAGTCATTTGCATCTTATCTAAAAAAATAGGACACAATTTATCAAAGTATCTCAAAGTATATCCTTAGTAATCAATTATCAGACATCAAAAATTTCTGAGGTGTAAACAGAGCTGCTTGCTGGGGGTGTAGCTCAGGGGTGGAGTCCTGACGTAGCATACACTAGACTCTGCTTCAATCCCCAGGACTGAAAAGGCAAAGCAAAACAAACAACAAAGCAGTGGCAGTCCACACCACTTCCTCTAGAAGCTGGACCAAGTCTTCAGGTTCGCAGCTCTTTGTTCCTGTGGTATTAGTCCTGCATCTGTCTACTAATCCCTCCTGCAGCAAGGACCCCACCTGTGACCTTACCTGGTGCCCTCCAATAGCACAGATGGCTTCCGTGTTGACGCTTGAAACCGAGCCAGCCCTCATCTCTGGAACTGTGGGTCCTTACAGGAGGTGACCACTACTCCGGACGGCACCGTACAGGACCTAGAGTGTTTCAGCTAGGCGTGTCTTTTTCTCTGAGCAACCCCTTGATTCAGGAACTGTGAAGATTCCAAGATTGACTTCAGGATGAGAGAAGAGAAGCCACAGTGTAACTAATGTGCTGGAACCCCTCAGTCTCAGGAATGTAAAATCAAATCCCATGCTCCTATGCTGAAATCCTGGGGTCAGCTGTCACGAGAAGATCATGTCCTTCTGCCCACTGTCCTCGCAAGCAGTCACTGTGTAAATGAGAAAAGTGTCCACCCTTGGTGTGTCATTGGCTGTCCTGCTTGGTACCTGATTTCATCTGCTGAGCTATTGAGCACGGGTTGGTCCAACCCTGCTTTGGACATTGTGGTGAGGTTAGTTAAGAATGCAACTGAAGCCTGTGGTTGGTTGATTTTTAGTCAAGCAGATAATCTCCCTAATGTGGCTTTATTCAGTCAGCAGGGAGCCTAAGAGCAAATCCTGCTTCTTCCCCAAGAGTAAACAGCTGTGCTCCAAGCTATGACCTGGGACCTGGGAATGCTTCCTGCAGGCCTGCCCAGCAGAGTTCAGGATCAAGGCTGAACAATGGGCCTCCTGCCAGTTTCCTGCCTGCCTGCCCACAGACCTTGCACTTGCAGCCCTACAGAGGTGTGATCCAATTCCTTGAAACACCTCACCCACCTTACCCTTGTTCCCCCCATTCCTTCTCCAGTCACCTCATAAGGTCCCCAAATTAGATTAGGACCCTCCTATAGGAACTCATTTAGCTTTATATATTCGAAGTCTCTGTCTTCAAATGCAGTTGCATTTTGAGGTACTTGGGATTAAGATCTCTGTGTATGAGTGTATGAATTCGGCACCCAGCTCCTGTTTTGCAGATAAGGATACTGAGGTACAGAGTCCTTTGACCACTTGCCATTCAGGAATTGTGAGGAGTAGAAATCCAGGGGAATCCTCATCAGGGCATATACTGCTAATGTACATGCATAAAATCGTTGAAAACATTTCAACTATGATAATAAAAATTTAAATTATAACCAGTGTTTGGAAATTCATAGAAACTAATTTCAGATAAGTATTTAAAAAAAAAAAAAAAAAAAAAAAACCTGAAATGCGATGTGTTCTCCATGTACATTTAGTCTTCAGATTTAATTGGGCATATAGCATTGTGGAAGTTATGTTGCATCTCCTGTGAGTTGGATAAATTGAAGATCCCATGCCCACCATGGTACTCCGATCTACAGACCATGGCAGTAATAAGAATGCCCTCTTTAGCTAGTGACATCTTCTCTCCTGTCACTTCAGTTCTAGGAGTGTCTGGTGGGTGTCCAGTGCGTCCTGAGATTCACCTTTTCAACTTTAAATTTTACAGAAACAGGATGCTCTGGCGGAGGGACTAGGATGTGCTTGTGTGTGACTTTGGGAGATGGGTATTTAGATATCCAATTTCTCATCTTCAATTATTCCTGCCTTGTGGGGTGTGACAAAATATCTAGAATTTTTCTTTGTACTCTATTCACTCTAAAGAAATAAAAAAATAAGTCCTCTCCACTTGGTAGCCCTGGCTCAGGACCACACCACCATCACTTCTGTCCTTGGAATAATAATGGATGAGAAATGCAAACATGCAGAGCCTGTCTTAGGGAGCCAGACGCAGACTTACCTTTGTAGGTTAGTGAATAGAGAACAAACCTGAAATTTGAAAACAACAGAACATTTGCTTGGTTAAAACCCCAATTCAATTAACTCACTCATTTGATTTCTTGTAAATACATGGGATTCCACACTAACCTAACAAACTCCTGAAATTCTTTTGTATGCAGATAGATGTACTATTCAGTTCCCCTGGTTATGAAACCACATGGTCAGAAAAGACATAACTATGTAATTAGGTACATCACATAGGATATGTATAAGAAGAGGATAAAAATTTATCTTGGCTATTAAGAAGCATAGGCACTCGAGCCCCAGTATTATTTTTCTGATAATAAGTATTCTAATTTTTTCAACCCAGAAAAAAATGTACAATTTTTAAATAATTGCATAATTCTAAGTTAATTACTAAAAGTGTCAATGGAAAGGGGGATTATTTTCCAGATTTCTGATCTGAAGAAAGCCACAATTGAATTCTGGTGGGTTGTGTGTCCGTCTGCAGATGTGGGCCCATCCAGTGCTGAATACAGGTGTGTGGAAAGGAAAGGCGTCTCAGAAGAGGTCTGTGTGTGAAATCAGTGTTACCAGAGATTGTGATCAGTATCTGCTTTTTAAATATCATTCTTGGAAACCACTGAGTACAACTTCCCCAGTCATTGCTGCCAGTCGCTAGTCTCTCTGGCATGGTGAGCCCTGGGTGCTCCATCATTACAAGTCACGGGGTGCCGCTCTCCCACAGCGTTTTACAATGCATTTCTGCGTGACTCATTTCATGAAGAATATTTTCTAGTGTGCAAGAGAATAGGAGGAGAGCAACTAGTGGCAGTGCCCGCCTTGGGCAGAGAAGGAAGACGCGGTGGGGGTGTTGGGTCACACCCGCTGCAACCCCAGGGCCTTGACAGACTCGTTTCCATTTGTTCATGATCAACCAGGCCGAGAAATGGTGACCCCCCCCTCTAACTGGCATTTCATCTCAGAGTGTTTACAAACGCTTCACCCACAAGAGAGACTTTCAGTTCGGTCTTTACAAATCATAATTGGGAGAATAAGGCCTTTCTCTATGAGATTGTGGGGGAATTGCTCAGCAGGGTGTTGTGACGCCGGGTCAGTGCTCCTGCTCTTCAGTTACGCATGACATTGATGGAGCAACGGGAAGAAGGTTGGGTTTTCTCCGCTTGTGGGATCAGCAAACCATACACACGTACGTGCGCTCACCCAGCAGACCTAAGTGATGCCTCTTGTGGAGAAGGCGCTAGCTGACCTGCTACAGGAAGGGCACACAGCTCTGCCCCCCACTGCGCTCTGCGTGCCAGGTTGGCCTGATGACGCAGTCGTCACTGCGGGAGGACCATTTCAGCCGTGGCAACTCCCTGGATGATCCGAGGTAGACCACGCTCCGTGTCGCTCCGTGTTCTCCCTGGGCTCGTGGGGGGACCGCATGCCATTCTCTGCTTTAATTGAGTTACATTTTATTTGGACTCTGGTCAATAAGACGTGAGTATGTCACGACCACAGCCCAGCTGTGCCAGGGAGGGGTGTAGGCTGCAGAAAGACCAAAGGCAGTGCTAGAGACAGCGTGCGAGACATGTGGCTTACTGGGGGAAGTTGAGAAGAGGTCAGTGACGGTTCCAAGAAGAGGTCAGTGGTGACAGCCGAAGAGAGAGCACCTCCATCCCTCAGGGGCTTCACCAAGGGGAGCCTCTGTCCCTCCTGGACCCTATCTGCAGTGCCCTCAGTCAGCATCTGTCCCCACTCAGAGAGAGGTCTTGCACTTTCGGCTGCAGAAGCAGGATGGTACCAGCCTCAGTCTGCTTGTATCACAAACATCCAAAGAGCCAAGGTCTTGGTTCATTGGCAAGCAAGTAGCTCTCTGCAGATGACACGGACTTCCCTAGTGCTCCGCGCCATAGGAGAAAGTCAGTGTCCCTCGAGAGGGCATGCATGTGGACATTGCAGACCAGGCTTTCTTTCTTCATTCCCCCACCTTGGCTAGGTTTCTGAGAACAGAAAGGGATTTTCAGGGACACGGGGTTTTACTGTCTCCCTTTTCTTTAAGGTTGGCACAGGTTGGAAATGGAGCAGGACCCTCACACCTGTCCTTAACAGCATCTCCCCAGGAACCTTGACATTTGCAACTCTGACTTTAGAAGAAACGCACCTGAAGTCCCAAGTCTCATGTGGGGAAGTCATGTGGCGTTTATATGAGTGAAATAAACATATTTTTTTGAGAAGCCATTGTGTGTATGTGTGTGAATTTTTCACAAAAGTCACTACAGTTCTCCAAGGTATGACTCCTACACCAGTGGTATCAGCTACACTGGGTTCTTGTTAAAATGCTATTCAATGCTTTCCTCCCCACACCTGAGGATAAACATCCCATACCTCAATGTAGTCCTTTACCTTTCTAGCATGCAATTGTTTCTGCAAGCACTTCATGGTAAGAAACCAGGCTACTACTTCAATAAAAAGCAAATGGTTTATGGAGTGACAAAACTCCAAGGTATTAATTATATGGTACAAAGAAAATTGATGCCATATCTCTACTAAATACATCATCATTACCTACCAAATGGAAAAATGTTCGACGTGGATGACTAACTTCACATCCCAAGAGACCTCCAGCTTTCTTTGTCTCTGACTAATTACAGATGGAGCACATTTTTCATCAACCTTTGGAAGTGGGCTATCAACATGAGTTCAGAATAAATCAGCACCATCATCTTTTTCATTTTGTGTGACATTTAAACAGAATGGTGTACAACTGTCCTGCCTTCTCCTGAAACATAGCACCAGGAAAATACGCGAGATGACAACTCACGTCATCCAGATGGTAGGACATCACCTTGAGTGTCCTCCCTTAGCCGTGAGAGCTAGGGTCAAAGCCAGGTTTGAGACTCGCCTGCCCAAGCCGCACACTTAAGCTCTCCTTCTCTAACTTTCTTCATTGAACGGTAGGGTGGTAAGGACTCTCAACTCATTCACTTCCTGGAGATTGAATGTGAATGTATCTAAAGCAGCAAGAAGGGTGCTTGGTACTTCCTGAATGCTAAATCGGAATTCAACACGTGGATCTCGGCTTGACTTTTCAAAGACAGACTCCGTAGAGGTCCAAGAACACATTTGAAAAATGTTTCAAAAGTTTATTTCAGAAATTAAAACTCACTTTAATAGATAGCTTTTATATTTAATGAATGTATATACACTATAACTTTATTGATAGGTTTAAGGTATGTCAGAGCTTCATTTAACAAAGATGTAGAAAAAATATACTGTGCCTTGAATTATGTTAATGAGTGAAAGAGTTTAGGCTTTAATATTACTAAAATCCTTCTACATGGTCAAATCTGATTGCTGGTTTGGAATCATCACTCAGTTTATTTGTGTAAGAATGCTGCTCATAAATCACATTTAAAGGAAACAGTCCTCTGGAGGTTGATTTTAATATTTTAATTTGCTTCATGTGAACAAGTTAAGACAACAGTGAGATACAGCTATGTACCTTATAGAATGGCCCAAATCCAGGAGACATATAATGCTGAATTCTGGAAATGATCAGGGCAAAAGGAATTCTCATTCACTGTCAGTGGAAATTCAAAACAGCACAGCCTCATTGGAAGACAGCTTGATGGTTTCTTAAAACACTAAACACACATACTGTGGTCAGAGGATCCAGGGTTACGCTCCTTGCTCTGTGACCACAGGAGGTTGAAACTTGTGTTCTTGTGAAACTGCACAAACATGTGGTGTTTATAGCACCTTCATTCACAGTAGCCCAAATCTGGAAGCAGTGAAGACATCCTTCAGTAGGGGAATGTATCCACAAACCTGGGCAGCATCTGACAGTAGATCATCTTCGGTGCCAGAAAGGAATCACCCATCAAGCCAAGGAAAGACATGGAGGAAACTCAAATACTCTTACGTGAAAGAAGATGATCAGAAAGGCTACCTCCTGTGTGAGTCCAACTGTAGGACATTCTGGAAAAAGCAAAAAATTACACAGACAGTAAAAAAAAGATCAGGAGTGCTGAAATGTGGATGGAGCATAGGGGGTTTAGGGCAGTGAGAAATCTCGGCGTGAGGCTGTAATGGTGGATATCCATCCTTAGTCTTTTCCCCCAGGATACACACCACCAAGACTGAGCTCCATGGGAACTATGACTTCCCTTGGTAATGCTTTTGTCAATGTAGGCTCATCGCGATGTAATGAACGTGCCACACAGTTGACAACGGGGGGGGGGGGGGCACGCCTGTGTGGGGGCAGGGGCACCCAGGAATGTGTGTATCATCTTGAATTTCACTGTGAACCTGAAACTGCTCTGGAAAGGACGAAGTCTCTTAAAGAACAATGTGAACAACGCTTTGATGAATGCAAATGCAGGCACTTGTAGATTCTACTGGTAGACTTGGGGCTTGTGAGTTGTAGCAGCAGTAGAAGTTCAACTGCGTGACCACGCAGTTTATCTTTCAAGATAGGAATTTTACTGCTAATCAGTCACTGGAATGTACCGGTTGTGGTTGTGTCAGGCACAGAGGGTCTTTCCAGGCTTTGCTGATGCAGCACTCTGGAAAATGTATTAGAGAATTTATTTCTGTGAAATCTTTCCACAGGTTCGTCTAGTGCTAGGCAGGCAGCCGATCCGTAGGACAAAGCTCCCTTGCTCACCTTGACCTTCACCGTTACCTTCTCGTAAGCTGTGCAAATAATTCCTGACATTATTATTCATGAAAAAATATGTCTCATGAATATAATTTTATGTACAGTTTAACATAAGGCATTTAGAAGCTAATAAAATGGCATATGCTTCTAAATTAGTGCCTTAACGTGATTTGGGAGGCGCTGAGGGTCAGGGTTTCACTTATTCCCTTGGCTCTGACTCAGTCTTCCCTGACACTGGACAAGGTTCTTTGTGCTCTTAAAATGTCTCAAGTATCTTCTTCAACCCCCAGGCAATATTTTCTTGGCATTTGTCAGAATTAAAACAACAATTTATTGTGCAGCACTTTGCACCTTGTACTGCATAAATACTTTAAAGTGCCATCTCATCTTGGGGATGAAAGGAAATTATTTCCTATGCCGAACCATCTGCCCATCTTTCTGTTGACAGGCCTGGTTTCCCATGAAAAGTACTTATCCCCGATGCAAGTCAGGGGGCAGATGGATGTTTTGCTGCCTTTAGAGTGAATTCATCATTGGTCTAAACCAAATACTGTGTGCCCTTTCCTTTATGGTGGTGGCTTTAAGGTAGAGATGGGTCCATGTCCTTCTAATGAGACAACAATGTAGCCTTCTGCCAAGGCCTTAGCTCCTAAGTCCGGGACACTGGCCGAAGGTCTTTTCTGCGTCTTGGTGTACCTGGATGTGACGCATGGACGGGCTTCCATGTGGGGAAGGCCATCTGAGGCACCTTTGCAGGCTGGGTGTGCAGCCGGGAGGGCACGGGTCCCAGAGGAAGTCACTGAGTCTGAATCCTCCCATCCTGGAACAATCCTTGTCTAGCTATGAGGCACCGTTGGGCATGGATTCTTGATTCCCAGAAGCAGAAGTATTCCATTATCAACTGTGCTTCCCATCCTCGGAGTCTCTGATTTTCCCAGGATTGTGTTTAAGAAAAGCGTGTGGCAGATGACTCTTGGGATCCACAGCCGAGCGACATCATGAAAACAAGCACACCAGGATGTGCGGGTTCATTCATTGCTCAGTGTGCTGGAAAGACTAAAAGCAATTTTTATTGAGAATTTAACGTATGCAGACAGTGTTCTCAGTGCTGCACGTGAAGCACCTCACTTAATCCTCGTGACATGATGAAGTAAGCACCCTTATTATTCAAGTCCCATGGCTGACAAATTCATAGTTAGAAAACCTAAAAATTGTGGCATTATCAAAATTCCAGCTCAGGCAGTCGGACTATATCACACAGGCAGAGCCCTAGGATGTGATGACTTTCCTTTGTAGTGAGAATCTAGTTCAAGTTCACGCATTTAAATATTTTTTTTTTTTCGATCCTGTGACACAGTTTATTTTCATTTTGAAAACATAAATACAACTATGGTTACAAAATTAATTGGTGACCTCTGAGCCAGAGGAGATTTACATAATTAATAGCTATTGATGATTGAAAGTGTCCCTCCTAAAGAACCAGATTCTAGACAGCAACATGAGATCACATTGTTTGGGTGATTCATGCCAACAAGGTGCTACTGTGTGCATTTCACATTTCTTCCATGTATAACATGTGCAAGACACTGGCATGGCAGATGGTGCCAACATTTCCATGTAATGTATGAGGTAGAGAAGGTCCTGAGACATTAGGGAACTTTCCCAGTTTCTTGGCAGCTCTTCAGAGGTTGATTCTGCCTTTGCACCAGAGACCTTGCATGTAAACCCTTGGTTTTGCTGCCTCCCATTTTACTAATCAGACAAAATATATATCACCTTTAAATACACCATTTTCCTTTGATTTTTAAATCAATAATTTATAAATTTCAATTTTGTTCTAAATTCAAAAGTGGAATAACTTCATCCCAATTTACCTAGCAATAGCAAAATCAAGTGACGTGCAAGTTATCAACACCACCTGGTTTCGAGGTGAACCATATTCTTTTCACTTTTCACAGTCTCAAATGTTCCAGTATCACTTCTATTTTATCGAGAAATTTGTGGTGGCCTAGCCCATTGCTATTAAAACAATGTTGTTAAAAACTCGCCATCTTGGTGCACTGTCTGGAAACACACCTGCCTTCCCAGTGCAGATCTTAATGTTTGGAAATCGTAGGGGCTGATAATGTTTAAAGTTCCATACTGCATCATGGAGATCATCTGCTTCCCAGAAGACCAGGTTGTAAAGATTCCTTTTCTCTAACAAACTTTTCCAAATCAACTATGTCAATGTCTTTTACAGATTATCAGCAGAAGCAGAGCAAAGGGGGCCGCCTGGTTCAGTCTGGGCTTTTTCCATGTACTTGCACAAGTTGATGACATTATTAGCTTGTGATTCCTACAAATATCTTCTAAAGTGTCGGTGTAATGTGTGGATACCAAGGAGTAGTGGGGATCTTATTTCAGGTGGAAGAACTTAGCCTACAGAGATCTGGAAAGGTTGGGGAGAGCAGTGATTCTTGCTCTTATTTCTTTGGGTTTTGGGTCAGACCTGGTCTTTGGGATTTTAAAGACTCTGTGCCTTTTGGTAAGTCAAGGCTGAGAATCACTCTCTGGAATTACTGGGTGAAAGTTCAACAGCTGCCATGAAAAACAGCCACCTCAAATGACTCAGCCACTGACTCTCAGTAACACTCAAACTAAGGAAATTAAAAATCAACTATTGCTGATACCACACCATCTCTTTAATGAAGTAAGTGGTAGAGGATTAACAGTGTGAGAGAACAAAACCACAATATTTTATGTTACCTTCTAGATTCACACAACATATAAAAACAGGCTAACTTTGGAAGAGGGGTGGGGGCACAACAGCTAGAGTGAGTCCAGTATCCTGTTTCACGACTGTGTGGGCTCAGCAGGGAGGTTTTCAGCTGCTGCTCAAGCCTGCTTGAGGATCCTCCCCAAAGCTGTCCTCCCTCAGCACAAGAGCATTCTGACCTGTGGACTTGACCTCCCAGCTCTTGCTCTCTCCCTTTCTCCTGAAGGGCGACCAAGCAGCAGGAAGGATGCTGCAGGCATGGGAGGGTACGCTGCCCTCTGTGCCCGGTGCGCTGCCCTCGCTGGGGAGGGAGCCCTGCTGCGGGCATTCGCTTCTGCGTGGGAATGAGGTCATGGCCCATCTGGTGATCAGACAGAGGTCCTGGGATGACAGAGGCCACGGGCAGGTTCTCCAGACACCTTCAGGCCCCTCCTTGTTGGTGCTCTCTTCTTGTGTGGTGGCGGGGACAGGTTCCAGCAGAGCAAGAGGCAGAGCAGACCCATTGGTGGGAGTTACTGTGGTGTCACCCCATCTTCCTCCATGCTGGTCACCCTCTGCTCTTGCATGTGGACCACACACAACAAACAGAGATGTCTCGTGGTTGCCTTCGAATACATCCTTCTTTCTCCTCCTCTTTGTCTCTTTTCACCCAGCTTCCTGCATTTGGAATCCCTGGCAAGACCGTATTTCTCTTTGTTGGAACCATTCTTGGCTCTTCCAGGCCACAGTGATTCTTTTCATCGTTCCTCAAGTGCACATTTTTCTACAGCTGTCAAATTGAGATCTTATTCTCTTCTCTGGCATCACTTGTCGTTTTACTATTTTTAATTTTGATTTTTATCCATGTTTTCTTTCCAAGCAGACTCTAAGGATCTTGGATGCAGAAAATACACCATGTGTTTGGACTCAGCACCCCTTCCCCATCTTAATATCATTCCTTGTACACGCTGGGAGTCAAATGAAGTCAGGTCAGTGAAAAGCTAAGGCATAAACATAGGAACAAGGACAGAAGGCAGGTGTCAATTGCTGGAATTGTAGTGAGAATGTACTTGCTGACAACCAAAGGCCCATTGGTTCTAAGGCCACACAGAGATCTATCAGGCAGGATATGTAGAGTTAGGAAAAAATCCCACCTCCAGGGTTTGGAGAACAAACTGCATGAGAAGAGAAGCACTGTCCCTCTCCTAGTGCAAGCATAGCTGGGGTGGCCACAGCACTGCAATGTGCAAAATCTCACCCCAGCCCTATCCTGCTAGATTAGGTTCGAGGGCAGTGAACGCATCCGACATGTCCTGGCTACCATCAGGAGCAAGGTATCGCTGCTCCGGCAGGTTGGCTCTGTGTTGCTCTGTGAAGGCAGGACGTGGCTGTGGGCGGGGATCAGGCCTTGTGGACCTCATGATTGTTGGCTGGGAGGCCTCAGCAGGTGTTAGAATATTTGCAGGAGGGCTACTCCTCTTCTGAGAGATAGACCTGCCAAGTATTAGTCATCACAGATACAACTTCTCTCAGATTTATTTTGTTAATCACGCAAAACTACTGATGTTTGACCATTTTTGACCTTCAACATTCAATGTTAGGAGGTTTAATCTAATGCCTATAGATACAATGCGCTTTCATGTATGTAGAGAAAATACCAAGAACATTAGGTAAAATAATTGGAAAATAACTAAAAAATAAGTTATTCTATTTCAAACTTAGAAAAATAGTTTTTAAGATACTTGAAGCATATCAAATCTGTCCTTAAATGACATTAATCTATTTAGTTTACCTTTAACATGATCTCTTTTAAGATTTTTCTTTTTAATATCTAAGCTCTCTGGAATGTCCTCAGTTTCATCCTAAAGGACAAGGACATAATATTCTGGGAAATGTGGAGATCATATACAAACTCCTCATTTGTTTGCATGCTTCAAAAGCCCACAATAATCCTTTAATAAAATTCTGGTATTTGCTCTTTGTGCCTGATCATTTCCCAAAAAGGTACATTAAAAACCACAGCTCATAGCTGTGAGCTAAAATGCCTTTGAGGAAGGCAGGCAGGCCTGGTGCTCACTGCAGAGCCCTCTCACCCATCCACTCTCTGTGTTCTTTGGATAAAAAGGCCCCAAACATCAAAGTGAGTCTTTTAAAATGACAACATGTAATGAAATTAGGATCATTTTGAGTGGTATTTCCCTGATAAGTTTAGATTTGGTTCTGATAGGGTTGACTGGGAATTCCTGTGACATCTTCAAAATGTCCTGGTTGAAGGTGACACCCAAACTGGGAATGGGGAAATCTGGGTAGTGGCTCCACCTTTGAGTGGCACTTGGACTCCTGGTTCAGCAGATGAGTCTCACACCAGGGAATTCACTATGTATCTGCTGGCCAATGGTGTTTCCCCATTAACAAATCAACCAGGTAAGACATTCAATACCTAAAACATCAGGCACAGCAATAATAATTAGGTTTGGATACATTGAAATTAGTCATCTTTGTGCCTAGGTAAATATTTATATGTATTTACAGAAGAAGTTGCTTCATATTCTTTGCCATTGCTTCTCTGATCCTATGGGAGCCTCTGGTCCCTGACTCTTCTTTGCAAGCATGTTTCTAAATACCTGGGCAAAAATTAACACTTTGATGAATATCTTCAGTCTTTGGTTGCTACCCTTTTAAAAATAAATAGTACAGTGGTAAACTTAATTGCACACAAATTTATTATTTTCTCAGGAAAAAATCACATTACTGTAAGTTGAATTGCCAAGTCAAATGATATGAACATAAATTTAATTTATGTACAAAATGTACTTAGCCACAAAAAAACTTCCAAAAAATAGAGATCTTTAAAGCCACAATCTGTAACCACAGTGAAATAAAAATGGATATTAACAATAAAAGTGACAAATAAAGTTTCTAAGCATTTTTTAATTTAAAATAACGTCATAAAAAGTTAGAAAGTCAATGAAATGAGCACATATTATATAATGCCAATGAAGTATTATTTCAAATATTTTATTATATAGAAAATAATTTTATTATATATTTTATTTTATTATATATTCAAAATACATAATAGGTTATAAATTAATAAAACCACTCTGAAAAGCAGTAGGGAGATTCTTAGAAAAAACTAGAAATGGCATCATCATATAACTCAGCTATCCTACTCCAGTGTATTTATCCAAAAGATCTAAAATCATCATAGGATAGTTATATAGTCACTTCAGTGTTTATACAGTCACTTCAATGTTTATAGCCAAATATGGAATCAACTCAGATGCCTGTCAACAGATGAAATATGGTATATATACACAATGGAGTTTTACACAGCGATAAAGAAGAATGGAATAATGGCATTTGGTGGTAAATGGATGGAAATGGAGAAAATCATGCTAAGTGAAATAAACCAGACTCAGAAAATCAAAGGTTGAATGTTTTCTCATATGTGGAAACTAAAGAAAAATAAGGGAAAGAAGGTAGTGGGGGAGGGGATTGGATAGCATGAAGATCCAGGAAGATCAATGGAGTAGAAGGAGAAGGGAAGGGAGGAAGGGAGGAAGGGAGGGAGGGAGGGAGTGAAAGGGGAAGATAAATGGAATTAATTTAATAAAAGTAATGTTATATGCACATATAAAAGTACCAAAGGGAATTTCACCTTTATGTACATGCAGAAGAAAGCATGTTTAATACAGTAAAGGAGGGAGAATTGAAGGAGGGGAAGAAAGTGGGGGATGGGAATTGAAATAAAATTCCTTGCAAGTATGGTTTTATCAAAACGAACACAAAAATACTATGATAATTATAATGCTCTCATAAAATAAAGAAATAAAAAATGAAATTATAGTTAAATTTAAAGATGAGGAAATTAATAAAAATAATAACTAAAATTAACACATTAAAATCAAAGTTACATTGATTAATAAAGTTAAATGCTGGGTTTTTGAAAATAAAATAGGAAAACATCACAAAAAACCAGTAGTAAAAATGAATGAATTATTTAGCCATTCTGAATATCTTTAAGAATATTTGGTACTAAATGTGTAAACCCAAAAGAAATGCAGGTTTCTACAAGTGGTTAAAATAGTGTCAACAGAAGTCAAACATTTTAATAGACTGTAAGTGCACAGAAAAATGGATACTTTTGTAGAACACATACTATGACAGTGTCCTCTGGCTTCCTTGGCACGTACTGACCCTCAAGTAACAGACTAGTCCTGTGTTATGCTGGGCTTTGGGGAGTCTCTTCTTTTTTTAAAGAAACTCTCATAAACCTAACTTCCAAATCTAATAAAAAAAGGAGCTTAGAGTCCTTATTTACAAATATAAGATTAAAATTTAAATGTACTATAGTAAATCCAATCTAGAAAAGGATATAAAGCTGTTTAAAGAATCATATATGTTTTTGGTGTTATGATTTTTGAGTTCTTTATATATTCTAGAGATTAGTGCTCTATCAATAAATGGGCCAAGGAACTGAACAGACACTTCTCAGAAGAAGATATACAATCAATCAACAAATACATGAAAAAATGCTCCACCTCTCTGGCAATTAGAGAAATGCAAATCAAAACCACTCTAAGATTTCATCTCACACCTGTCAGAATGGCAGCTATTAAGAACACAAACAACAATAAATGTTGGAGAGGATGTGGAGAAAAAGGCACACTCATACATTGTTGGTGGGACTACAAAATGGTGCAGCCAATATGGAAAGCAGTATGGAGATACTTTGGAAAACTTGGAATGGAACCACCTTATGACCCAGCTATCCCACTCCTTGGTCTTTACCCAAAAGACCTGAAAACAGCATACTACAGGGACACAGCCACATCAGTGTTTATAGCAGCACAATTCACAATAGCTAAACTGTGGAACCAACCTAGATGCCCTTCAGTAGATGAATGGATAAAGAAGATGTGGTATATATACACACAATGGAATAGTACTCAGCAATAAGAGAGAATAAAATCATGGCATTTGCAGGCAAATGGATGGAGTTAGAGAATATAATGCTAAGTGACGTTAGCCAATCCCAAAAAGCCAAATGCCAAATGTTTTCTCTGATATAAGGAGGCCAATTCACAGTTGGGTTGGGATGGGGAGCATAGGAGGATTAGAGGAATACTAGAATGGCCAATGGGGAGGGAGGGGAAGGGAGGGGCAAAAGGGTGAAGGAAAAAAAAAAAAAAAGATGGTAGAATGAGATGGATATCATTACCCTAAGTGCATGTATGAAGTCACAAATGGTGTGAATATACTTTGCATACAACCAGAGATTTGTAAAAAAGTGCTCTATATGTGTAATATGAAATGTAATGCATTCTGCTGTCATTTATATCATCTTAGAATAAAAAATAATTTAAAAAAAAAGAATCATATATGAAGATAAAGAAGTGTCTGGAGAGGTGTTGCATGCCTATAATCCAGTGGCCTGGGAGGTTGAGCAGGATGGCAAGTTCAAAGTCAGCCTCAGAAACTCAGTGAGGCCATAAGCAACTTATGGAGACTTTGCCTCAAAATATAAGATAAAAAGGCATGGGAGGCTGGGGATATGGTTCAGTGGTTAAGTTCCCCGGAGTTCAATCCCTGGTGCCAAAAAAAAAAAAAAAAAAAAAAAAAAAAAGCAAGGAATAGTTCCAATAGTTCCAGTAATACAGGAATAGTTCAATCTTTGGTTATTTATCAAAACTACACTCTAGCCGGGCGTGGTGGCGCACGCCTGTAATCCCAGCACTTTGGGAGGCTGAGACGGGAGGATGGCGAGTTCAAAGCCAGCCTCAGCAATGGCGAGGCACTTAGCAACTCAGTGAGACCCTGTCTCTAAATAAAATACAAAAAAGGGCTGGGGATGTGGCCCAGTGGTTAAGTGCCCCTGAGTTCAATCCCCGGTACCACAAAAAAAAAAAAAAAAAAAAAAAAAAAAAAAAAAAAAAAAAACTACACTCTATTAAAATTTCGAGAAAACTCTAACTTACCTAACACTGGTTAAAAAAAAAAGTTGGATTCCAGGTAGTAGCCCACTTTTAATTAAGTGTGAAAATTTTCTAGAGATCATGGGCAGGATGCTATGATAGAAGATCCCTAGAGGAAATGGGAGAGTTCTGGAAGGAATCCATGTGCAGAGTGACACTTGGTCCGGATCTGAAGGCTGAGGAGTCAGCCGTCCAGAGAAGCAGGGGACCAGCACATGGCTGGGCACTGCTCAATACCTGGAAGACTAGGGGAGATGGGCGTGAGTGGACAACATGGGCCACTGCCGGAAGGGCTTGGAGAGCCACAGCAGGTGGCTTAGACTTCTGTCTTCATTGGCGTTCCTTCCAGTTAAAGGTTTTAAGTTGGAGAGTAACTTGGTGTTGTTTTCTTCGGAGAATAGGAGGGACCCAAAGTGGGGAAAAGACAAGTGTTTTCGTTTTTCTTCCCTGGGACAAAACTGCAAGAAAGCCACTTTAAGAAAGGGAGGTTTCTTTCAACTCAGAGGCTTTTTAGTCCCTGTTGGGCTGGCTCCCTTGTTACCAGGCCTGAGAGGAGGCAGAGCTTGGGGCAGAGGGCGGGCAGGAGAAAGCTGCTCACCTCATAGCAGTTGCCAGGGGGTGGTTTCTTAAATTTTAATTAAACAAAATCTATGCTGGTTGTTATTTTTAGTCCTCAGCTATTTGGGCAGGCTAGTTTTATTCATTTTGTTACGGTTGGGTTTTATCTGAGATACTCTCCCTTAGATTTGCAACAGGTGTTCTCAGTATCATTAAACAAAAGGACAATTTTCAAAAATAGTAGTGTTATGCTATTACTGCTGACAGGAAAATCTTTGGCACACCAAAATAAACAAATGAAACTTTCCAGTAAATAGACTGAACACCAGCAGGACCTGGGGACACATACTCATAGTCCCAGCTACTAGGTGGCTGAGGCAGGGGGATCACTTGAGGTAAGGAGTTAGAGACAAACCGGGCACTGGAGTGAGACCTGTCTCTAAATAAAGGGAATATCAATCAATCACTTGAAGACTTTAAAGGAAACAAGGCATCCTGCCAATTCCTCACTGCCACAGCCTTACCATGCCCAACCCTAGGTCTTGAGAATTCTGCTGTGAAGACTTTCTTCAGTTCTGCAAATCCATATATGCATGTTCTACCACCATCTCTGAGTCCTAAGACTTTGTGCTTTAAAAGCCCCCCCCTCCCCAAATGAATATTTTGGATTTGTGGACATTGGCAGGAGGGAGTGTAGATTTAGTTATATGGCCTTTGGAATGAATATTTCTAGTAGACTCTTACATTGTTTATTACTGAAACCCATAAGCCATTTGGTTAACCAAAGGTTAAGGTTGATTTGAGAAAGAAATTCTCCTATCCTTTTTTAGTTCTCAATTTTGATTTTTCCAGGTTCCTTTCAAAGCCTGTAATACCAATTAAGTTTGGCTCAAGCTATTCATAGATTCCAGAGCTCTGAAGTGCTGGCCTGCTCTGAAGTGCTGGCCTTTGGTCTTGCCCTTTCTGGTGGACGGCTTTGGGAACAGCACTCTGGGAGGAAGGTTGGACAACCCTGGAAGTCTTAGGGTTTCCAATAGTCCCATTCTGTCTACGCAGGCCCATCATATTTTTGGAGGAGTCCTTGTTCTAACCTGACATATTGGAGATCTTTCAAAGTGAGAATCCAAGTCCTACAGTAGCTACTTTGCTTGGTTTACTCAAGAAAGTTAGAGAAAAAGAATGATTATTACAGGAGAGGTAGTGACTATCATTTTTCAGTAAGCTCTGTTCAATTTTTCATGGTATTCATCTGACAGATGTGTGCTTTATCAAATGTTACACCTTGATCTAACTTAGAGTTTAGGCTCTAGAGTGATTCCTATTAATTAATCAGAAATGTAGGGAATTTTTATCATGGAGCAAAAATAGCAAAATCTAAGTCTCTACCTGATTGGCCAATTTGTAACTCCTATGGTAGGTTGTATAAGTAGGCATTTCTAGAAGATCTTGGGTAATAAGATATGCCACCCAGAGTTATACTACATATAATATGTACTGAAGACACTTCACTTGAAGTCACATTCAAGAGCTGAAGGAACAAGGACAGGAAGTCAAAGTCTATAGAGAGTTTTGTCCATTTGATTTAATAGAAGATAAAATACATGTAAACAAGGAGCAAATTTATTCCAAGAACAATTTAAGCTTGTTTCATTTCTTTTCTTTTAATTGACTGAGTTGATTGATTTAACTCTGGACTTCATGTTTTATAGACCTGTCAAATATCAAAATCATAAAATACATGCTGCTCACTTTCTTTTATGTTTATTCAGCTGGATAATTGTAAACCTCTTCTATTCACACATGTTGATGGAACAATGAAATTAGCCCTTTGATTGCCACTTTCCTTGTGGTAATTTGCATAGCATTACCAATAAAATGACTTTACTTGTGGGGCAATTTCTTTGGCAGTCAACCCAATGTAATTAGATTTTTCTCCTAGGAATACTGTCAGTCTTTATTACTAAGTAATTAGCTTACAATATAATATTAAATGTAAAAAAATCAACCACATGATTTCCTGTTTAGGATGTAAGTTAAAAACTATAATATTAAGAAATTAAATGTGTGAAGAACACACAGTTCTCATCTAAATTCTTTTATCATGTTTTACTTTTCTAGCCAAGAGTGCATTTTACATTTATTGAGAAAGAAAGTGTGCATTGTTCTTTTAGAATAGTATATAACTCTTGTGAGAGCCATTTATGAAATCTAATAAACTCCTGTGTAGCACTTGTAAATCAGCATAAACTTGACATTACTCCAAGATTGATGGGATTTTGCATAACTTAAGGAATATTAAGATAATTCCTTGGGCATCATTTTGTGTGTAACTTGTTGAATATTTTCTGTAGACATGTGGAATAATATAACTGATCAAGTTAAAAGACTTTACCTTTCCAGTATATGCATTGTCTGTTGTGTTAGTCAGCATTCCATGGCAGTGACTAAAATACCCAGCAAGAGCAACCTGGAGGAGGAAATGTTGATTTCGGCTCATGGTTTCAGAGGTTCAGTCCATAGATGGCTGACTGAATCGCTCTGGGCCTGAGATGAGGCAGAACATCATGGCAGAAGAAAGATGCTCAGTTTGTGGCATCTAGAAAAGAGAGAGGGGATTGGGGAAGGGAAGTGGAGGGGAGGGGATGGAGAGGAGGGGAGGGGGAGGAGCTAGAGAGAAAATATCATCCACGGGCACATCCCACATTCCTCCATTCACAGCCACTGCCTACAGTCACCACCCAGTAGTCCATTACAATTCGTAATCCATCAAACGGATTCATGCACTGATGAGGCCAGAGTCCCCCCTCAGCTCTCTTCACCTCTGACATTGCCGAATTACCTAATACGTGAGCTTTCAGGGAACAATCCAGACCCAAACCAGAATATCTCTTTATTTACTGCTGCAGGATTTATCCAGAACACCTCTTCAAAAGAAAAATCATCTTAATCTATTTTTGTCCTTTACTTATAAATAATTATAGAAATGCTATTTGTATTCTTATTATTTTATAATGAGGCTGATATTTATTGCTAGTTTAGAAGATTTATTAGAGCCGGGCGCGGTGGCGCAGCCTGTAATCCCAGCACTTTGGGAGGCTGAGTCAGGAGGATCGCGAGTTCAAAGCCAGCCTCAGCAATGGCGAGGCACTTAGCAACTCAGTGAGACCCTGTCTCTAATAAAATACAAAAAAGGGTGGGGATGTGGCCCAGTGGTCTAGTGCTGCTGAGTTCAATCCCCAGTACCAAAAAAAAAAAAAAAAAAAAAAAAAAAATTTATTAGCTTAAAAAATATTGACAATATTTCAATAGTATCAGATTATCATAAATAACAAATTGTGAGATTTTCATGAGATCTGACTGAGTTAATCCAAGTATAACAGACCTATAGGGATTTCTGCATTGTGCCAAGTTACAGGAATTTTGAATCTCAAGTTGATGCCCTTAAAATTAATTTTTTAGTGAAAGTTAGAACTTTCGATGTGGACAAAGGACAAAGAAATTTTCTTTTAAGTAAACATACAAAACCAAGCCTTATCCATAGTCTTAAAAAAAGTTACCAGAAGTAGGTAGATTTAATTGACTTTAATCACTAATTTTTATTGACTTGTCTTCTTGACACCTACCACACTTGGTCATACAAAGGATCCATTTCTTCTCTGTTCTTGTCTCTCATCTCAATCAGAACCCTCTCCACATCCAAGGGAAAGTGTCCAAGTTCTGCCCAGTCCTTAGAATCGAGATGAAGAAGCTGTGTCTATCATCCGAGGCAGGCTACACTGGGAGTGGAGGGACGCTAACCCAGGGGCCCGGGCTATGCGGGCACAGTGGGGCCTGGAGGCAAGTCTGGAATGAAATGCAAAGGCCAAGCCCCACGCCCCGACTGCCAGCTTGGCTTGGTGGCTAACGAATGGCATGTTTCTGGAATGCCTGAGGCCAAGGGGCTTCGCAGAACCCAAGGCAACGACAGGCCCACGCAGATGGCTGAAATGGCTACAGACCGCTGGTCTCAGCACCCAGGATTAGTGTTGGCAGTGACTGTCATGGCAGCGGGCCTGCCGCAGTGGCCCTCACAGACGCTTCAGTGGTTTGCACGTGGTTGATCCTTTACTCTTGGTCTACGATTTTGCACAGAAGTGCAGGTCACCATGTCTTGGGAGACAGAAACTTACCCCAGGCTGCATTTGTCAGTGGTGGAAACATCCCATCTTCTGCCCATGCTTGGGAGGCAACACAAAGACTCTAACAGAGGTGGCGTTTGTCGCTGAATGTCTACCTGCGAGACCACTGGCAACTGGGGGCCTGCCCATTCCGACCTTCCTCCCCTTCAATCCATAAGTAAAATGATATTACAAAACCACCAAAAGTGCTTCAGTGTATTAGAATCTATACATAGCATTGGTCTTTAACTTTTATAAGTCTATCACTTATTAGCTCATCTCAGAAATATAAATTTAGGAATCAGAGAGTTCTGGAAAACTCGACCATAAAATATGAGCAACTTATAAGAAACAAAATCAGAATCCCCAGAGCCACAGCAATGCTACTTCCCATCAGTACATTTTATCATCTCTGTGGCCTGTGGTTTCTTTCTCTGATACAGCTCAAAGACCACAGACTCATCCTTACCATGTTTGGTAGGCAGAACAACATTGCCTTGGAAAAGGAGGCTCCCAAATCAGGCTGAAATGGCCAAGTTCCTGCCCACTGGCAACCAGCTGTAGTGACTTCCGTAATCAGTGTCTCAATTAACACATCTTAAAGTGAATATTACATTGTCTACCTAATTAGTTTGTTGTGGAGATTAAATGAAACAATATTCTCAAGTCTCCAAAAAGCACTTTGCATTTGGTAAGAACTAAAAACAATGCCCGAAGTGTTATTATCCTGCCAACACTGTGTCCCTTAAGGTAGAATGACAGTGACTTGCATGCCTCCTGAATGGGGGGACAGAGGATGCCTTGTAAGATACAATGGGCAGCTCTTACTGTTAGTCCCATGCTGTTAGAAAGCCCTCAGCTAGCTACGAACACTCTGGAAGTGTTGATTGTGCAAGATTCCTGAGTTACTCTTGGTCTCCTACTGAGGTCCTCACAATTCAGTTATTTCAGTCATTCATGGGGAAATGTCACCCACTTCCACCAAAAAAGTTCACAGATGCACATGCACAACAATTACTGGTATAAGAGGCAACTGAGCAATTAATTAAACCCTGTATGATTGTATCAGGCCTATTAATATATTCATCAACTAAACTAAATTTGAATGGAAGTGAGGAAGCAAGGGGCAAGATATCTGAACTGAAGAAGGAGAGCGGATGTGTGCACCATAACAGGAGAGTCACTCCAAGTATTACTGTAGATAACAGGAAGGACTATCTAGAAGTAACAAAGAACAAAAAGGGTTTATTTTCCACCTCTCATTCCAATGGTAGACAAGCTGTGTCAGTAAAAAATTTCCAAACCTAGATTATAGATTATTGATGGAGGAACTATGTCCTCAAGGGAGATGCAAGTTCCGGTGAAAACAAGAAAATAAAGGAAATGTTCGTATCAACAGAATTTTCTCCTTTCACTTCACATAGTGGTTTTATGGTTTAAGTATGTTGTATTGTGTATCAGTGCATTTGTTTACACATCCATTGATGGACTTTGGGCTATTTTCTTTTTTTATGGTTATTAGTAATAATGGCACCAAATGTTCCCATACAACTTTTGATATGCACGCGCTTTCTCTTTTTCTTGGTGAAATGCCTAAAAGTGGAAATGCTGGTTTACGTGGTTACTGTGTGTCCAAACTTCGGAAGGCAACTGTGACATTTTATCTTCCCACCAGCAACGCGGAGGGATCCGATGTCTCAACATCTTTACCAACATTTGTTGCTCTCTGACGTTCAGGGCCTCCAAATCTTCCCTGCTCTTAGATGCGCTGCGGCCCCCTCTGAGAGTGTGCACAGGCTTAGCTCAGGCACGGATGGGAAAGGTCATGGGCCCTGTCCTTGTCTGAGACACAGGACGGTAGCAGTGATCTCAGGAATCTTTGCTCAGATAGTCACTATTTGCCCTCCTGGGAAACTGAGCCAGGAATAGAGGGACGTGGGAACTGACTCTCCATCTTTCCCCCTCCTGAGACAGTTACCTATGATTTCTCAGGGCACCTGCTTCTTCCTTCTTCACTCTCTAAATCCCTTCCCCCAAGGTAAGAACTCCAGCCAAGTGGAGTTGGAGAATTGTGGCTGGCCAGAGCACAGGAGCCGATGCTAATCCAGTTTTATCCAAATTGATGTTATTTACTCAATTATTTTGTTTTCCTTCACTGAAATGTAACCACTGTGTTTTCTTCCACTAGAATGTGATGGTTCCGAGGGCAGAGATCTTGTAAATTTTTTCATCCCCTGGCTCTGTTTCCCAGAGCCGTGTCAAATCCATAGCAGGCCCTCGGTAAAGACTCATGGAATGGGTGAGTGGTGCACCCCTCCTCCAGCCGCCAGCTGTTCCGAACACAGCGCTCATACCGGAGGAAAACCTCGAGGATCAGAAAGGGATACCCAAAGGTTCTAATGCTAAGCCGGATAATCTCTTAACTTACATGATAACACAGTGAATTAAAGTCTATAACGGTGTCTTAAGAGAAGCCAATGAAAACAAATGAATAACTGTACCAGATGATTTCAACAAAATCAATAAAGAGACAAATTTAAAGAATAACTCAGGAATAATAAAGAATCTGATGAGGAAGCGGTGAAGATTATTGAATTTACTAGATGATTGAATTTATTTAACTAAGACTGAATAATTACAGAATCATGTCCACCAAACAGAATATAAAGAGCATGCACTTTGAAAAGTTAAAGCAATACATTTAAGGAAGGGAAGTTTGTGTGCTAATTTTGTCATCTTTGCTGTGTTTTATATCTATGTCTATATCTATAGTAAATATGTGGAATATATTGAAGGAGCCCTAATTAGGAAGGGCTGTTGCAGCTAGCTGGAAGCCATAAGTTCCACCTGATATGTATGTGACACACCTATAGGCACCCGCAAAGCTGAAGGTATATAACCGGGTGAAAGCGGTCCGAGTTAGGAGAACGGAGAATTCAGTCAGTCGGGCAGTCACTCGGTCGGTCAGAAGAATCAGAGTGGCCAGAACGTAGGCAGAGCGGTTACAGAAGAGAAACCAGATAGAAGAAGTAATGACTGGTCAGAGTTAGGCCGAGGCTCCCAAGGAAAACAGAAGACAGAAGAAAGAAGAAGGAAGAAAGAAGAGAGAAGAAAGAAGCTCTAATCTTTCTCTAAGATAAGCTCTAAGCTCTATCTTTGACTCTAAGCTAAGAAGAAGAAAAGCTCGCTTTAATCTTTCTCTCTAAAAATCTTTCTTTCCCTCTCTAAGCTCTAAGAAAGTAGAAGTAAAAGTAGTAAAAGCTTTACTCTGCCTCCGAGAGTTTTCCTCCCGGTTTTCGGTACCAGGTAGCTTACAGTTGGTGGTCCGTCCAGGGCTCGGCAGGCAGAGAAGAAAAGATAAAAAATAAGAACAAGAAGCTAAGATAGTGAGGAGAGCAAAGAAAAAGCATAGCCTCAGACTCAGTTGAGACCAGCAAAAGGAGTAGAAATAAAAGAGCATAGCCTCTGACTCAGTTGAGGCCAGTTAAGAATTAAGCCGAAGCAGAGTAGCCGGCCAAAAGCCATAAAAAATAAAGAAGAAAAAGCCATGAGCTTAAAAGAAAATAGAGAATTAAATAGCATGGTAAAAACCATGCAGAGAAAAAGCCATTGAGCTTCGGCAAGAAAGCCATAAAGAAAAAAGCCATAAAAATAAAGAAGAGACAAAAAAAAAAAAAAAAAAAAAAAAGTCAAAGCCGCTTATGCAGTTGTGCTTAACAAAGTGCGTTAGTTGCTCCTCAGCAGTAGGCTTCCTTAAAGCCGCAGCACCTTCTCAAAAAGGGCTCAAATATCCACCCTTTTAAAAACAAAAGGTGAAAAGCTAGGTAGGGACAAGAAAATAAAAGAAAATAGAGAAAATAAAATAGAGAAAATAGAATTAAAGCACCTTTTTAAACTAAAGGGGAGGAATATGAAGGAGCCCTAATTAGGAAGGGCTGTTGCAGCTAGCTGGAAGCCATAAGTTCCACCTGATATGTATGTGACGCACCTCTAGGCACCTGCAAAGCTGAAGGTACATAACCGCGTGAAAGCGGTCCGAGTTAGGAGAACGAAGGAGAATTCATTCAGTCAGTCGTGCAGTAGCTCGGTTGGTCAGAAGAAGAGTTCGGGTCGGAGAAAAGAATCAGAGCGGCCAGAACGTAGGCAGAGCGGTTACAGAAGAGAAACCAGATAGAAGAAGTAATGGCTGGTCAGAGTCAGGCCGAGGCTCCTGAGGGCTGGTCAGAGTTAGGCCGAGGCTCCCAAGGAAGACAGAAGACAGAAGAAAGAAGAAAGAAGCTCTAGTATCTTTCTTTCTCTCTAAGAAAAATCTTTCTTTCCCTCTCTAAGCTCTCTCTAAGAAAGTAGAAGTAAAAGTAGAAAAAGCTTTACTCTGCCTCCGAGTTTTTCTCCCGTGGCGCAGTGGCTGGCCATGACAGGCAGCTTACAATATATGGTACATATATAATAATTAGAATATAGTTAGAATCATGTATAGTTAAAATAAAAGCATTATGATCAAATTTTCATTATGAACCGTATGTCACAAGAAATATTTTCTGATTACTTTTCTTAAATTTGAAGAAATCTCTTCAGACTTGTATGCTTTCTTATTTTTTTAACTTTTTTTTTTCAAACAGCTTTATAAAATCATTTAACTTGAAGCTGATTACACTTAACCTGGTGGACATCTGGTACCTCTGTAGAAGCCCACAGTCGTGTCTGGGAGGGCATACACTACGTGTGCTGTATTTTTCCCCCCCTCTGTTATCTTTTTTTTGTATTTCTTGCAATTTTTGGAATGAATGTCAATCCTTGGCATAGTGCCAAAGACATTCTCCTTTCAGAGTTAAAAAGAAGTGGGTAGATAATAAATGCAACCTAATAACAGGAACCTCAGCCAAAGGTATGACTGCTGTAAGGATACGGATGATGGACCAGAGACATGCAAACTCCAAGTTTACTGCAAACTCTTGTTTCCATAAATAAGCACCCATGGCCAACCCACCTTATTCAGGGCCTGATATCTCTTCTAATCATACATACTGATATAAGACATTGTTTTATTATCAGAACCAGGCATCTTACTGCTTTGATGGTCTCCTTATAAATGAAGTACCTAATTTTTAAAGATATTTTGAACATTCTAATAGTTTTTCTTGAATTTTGAAATGCATTTCTTTGTTTACTTATTTAGTGGTGAAGAAAGAAAGAGAAAACTGAAGGAGATTTTCTGGGATGTGAACAGACACTACTTCTTTGCTTCAGAACTGCTCATGGACACCAGGGACGTGCACCCTGATGGGCAGTTCCAGAAGAGGTCTGGCTGGACCTTCTCCTGAATTCAAGCTGTGCTCCCACTCCCCACGGCTGAGGAACTGGGCTGCGGACCCTGTCTCAGTTGCCCTCATTCTTGGCATAGTTCAGCTTCTCCTTGGCTTCAGAGGCTGGATGCAGTTTTACATACTCTCCGGTTCCAAACCATTTGCTGTGTGATTCCACGCTCTACTGAGACCACCATCCTCCCTCGTGTAATACGTGGTGGGAAAGTGCGAGGTCCCCGTGGATGTCTGTGGCATTGCTGCTTCTCATTTCATCTCACCAGGGCCTTGCAGGGACTGACCTTCTCCACAGCCTCCCCCTTGCACTCTGGTTTTGCTCACCCATGCAGAGTTGGATTGCTTGGCTCCTATCTTGGCACAATGCAATGACCTGTGCAAATACACAAGCACTCTCTTCAAAAGAACAACAACAAAAAACAAACAAACAAAAACAGAAAACAAAACACCAGATACAGCAGAGTTAAATCCATATTCACAAACAGAACACATCTCCTGAAAACAATGTAGACCTTGTGTAAATGAATTGCTTTCAGCTCCTGACAAGAACTAACTTACTATGTTATCTTCTTTTTTTCTCTCCTTCCTTCCATCCATTTTTATAAACACACAAATAATTTTCAGAATTCACATCTCATTGAATTTCTCCTGATTCCACCCTATCTCAAATGTTTAAGATAAATTAGTGGGTTTTGTAAAAATTATTTTTAATTTTTATTGATGCATTTTGATCCATACATAATAATGGGACTCATTGTAACACTCTTCCTCTACTCCATTGGCCTCCCTTTAATGTTCATGAAGCTGCTTTCTTTACTTTTTTTCTCTCTAGCTTCCACATTTGCCCCTTGATTTTCTGTGCCTGACTTATTTTGCTCACCATGATTCTCCAGTTTCACCCACTTTTCTTAATGGCATAATTTTGTTCATTTTCATGACTGAATAAAACTCCATTTTGTCTTTTTTTTTTTTTACAGAAAATTTTAGCAAATTTATTTACTTCATCATCTCAGCAATCTTGGAATTTCCTACAAATATGATAAAACCAAGTAACATACAGCTCTTTCTTCATAAAAAAGAAGCAGACTGGAAATTACCTTATATGAAACATTAACAATAACATTTTACAGTGACTGTAATTTTTCCAATAATCCTATGGTGTAGGTACTGTTATCACCATTTAGAGGTGATAATGAAAATATAGAAGGCACCACTACCATCCAGCAAATGAGAGGTATCATGCCAAATGCTTCGTATGTGGTGGTGTCTTAATTTTCAAATAACCCTATGAATTAAGCACTGTCGTTATCTCCTTTTATAAAGAATCAGGTACAGTCACTTAACTACTGATTGGCAGATGTTAGACTCAAAAGCGCAGGTATCTTGTTTGTCTAAGCCTATACTGTTTATACTTCAAATGCCTTCTTCCAAAGAGCATTTAAGATACTGGAATATAACTTTAATTATGAAGTTTTCTGGGTGATACACACACTATATTTAACTGTACCATAAAGTGTAAAGAGTCTATTAAAAAATGCATCACAGTGGGTTGGGGGTGGGGCTCAGTGGTAGCACACTTGCCTGGCATGTGTGAGGCACTGGTTTGATTCTCAGCACCCCATATAAATAAATAAAATAAAGGTCTATCAACAACTAAAAAAAGTGCATCACAATAGTACAGTATACACTTTCAAAAATGAACTACTTCATCAGAAGTAAAAACTGTATACTGTATAAGAAAAGAAGAAAGTGCAGAAGTGGAAAAGGCAAAAAGTTTACCCAGGGTTCTTGACTAGGGTATTTACAGCCTTGTCAAGATCTCCCACAAATAGAAAAGACTAGCTATATATTCTTTATTTCCCTGATAAGGGCAACTGTTTAGTATCTGTTTCCCCAGGTCCAGGTTTCACAATCATATATGATTATTTAAAGAATAGCTTCATGTATAAAGAAAAGAATTAACATAGCAAGCCTGAGACGGTTACTCTAGAAAACCTGCATACAATGTTGGTCCATGGCTGACATCTGGGACCCTGGATTTGAGCAGGGTTCCCATCATGCCCTGATAAGAAGGATCACTATGCCTAAACTGTCCATGCAAACAATATGGTTTATGCTGAACACCTGCTTTCTTCCTAGAGTCTGGAGTTCTGGTCCATGCTAAGTGGAAGGTTCCTACATGATGATCAGACCCCAATAAGTGTCTTGTGCACTGAATCTCTAAGGTGCTTCCCCAACAGACAATAGTTTTCATTTCACAGGTGTGAAAGAATGTGGAGAGAATTAAGTACATATTTGACTGTGCTGGGAGAGGACCCTTAGCAGCTTGGTTTCCTCTGGAATCTGCCTGTGTGCCTTTTCCCTTTGCTAATTTAGTTCTTGTGTTTTCTTTGTCTTTATGTTTTATTTATTATTTATTTTTTATTCTAAGTTGTTAGAAGTGACAGCAGAATGTATTACATTTCATATTATACTTGTAGAGCACATTTTTACATATCTCTGGTTGTATACAAAGTATGTTCACACCATTCGTGACTTCATACATGCACTTAGGGTAATGATATCCATCTCATTCTACCATCTTTTTTTTTTCCTTTCCCCTTTTGCCCCCTCCCTTCCCCTTCCTCCCCATTGGCCATTCTAATGTTCCTCTAATCCTCCTATGCTCCCCATCCCAACCTGACTGTGAATCAGCCTGCTTATATCAGAGAAAACATTTGGCATTTGGCTTTTTGGGATTGGCTAACTTCACTTAGCATTATATTCTCTAACTCCATCCATTTACCTGTGAATGCCATGATTTTATTCTCTCTTATTGCTGAGTAATACTCCATTGTGTGTATATACCACATTTCCTTTATCCATTCATCTACTGAAGGGCATCTGGGTTGGTTGCACAGTTTAGCTATTGTGAATTGTGCTGCTATAAACATTGATGTGGCTGTGTCCCTGTAGTATGCTGTTTTTAAGACCTTTGGGTAAAGACCAACAGGCCCAGGCTCCAGCCTGTCCATTTTGTCATTTTGTACCTGTACCACATTTTCTTTACCCATTCATCTGTTGATGAACATCTAATATGATTCTATAACTTGGCTATTGTCAATTGTGCTGCTATGTATATGGGTTTGCCTGTATCACTAAAATATGCTGACTTTAGTTTTTCTGGGGGATGAATACTGACAAGCTATCCTGCTTGTCAAGGTGTTCCTCTCCAGCTTTTTTTTTTTTTTTTTTTTTTTTTTTTTTTTTTTTTTTTTGGTACTTTATGGCTGCCTTTCTAACTGAAATTAGATGAAACTAATATAGCTTTGATTTGCATATTGAACATCTTTTCAGATATTTGTTGGCCACTTGAATTTCTTATTCAGAGAAGGGCCCAGTTAGTTAATTTGCTCATTTATTGACTGGGTTGTTAATATATTTATTTGTTTGTTTATTTTTGAATTCTTTATATATTTTGGATACTGATTCTGTCAGAAGAGTAATTGAAAAAGATATTTTCCTCCCATTCTGTAGGTTCTTTTTTCACACTCTTGTTTGACATGCTGTGTAGATTTTTTAATTCAATGCCACCCCATTCATTAATTTTTGGTATTATTATCTGAGCTTTGGGCGTCCTTTCCAGGAAGTCATTGCCTATATCTGTATGTTGGGATGTTGCCCCTTTAGTGTCTTCTAGCAGTTGCAAAGTTTCTGATCCAATTTCTATGTTTTTGATTCACTTCGTGTTGAGTTTTGTGCAGGGTGAGAGGGATCTAGTTTCATTCTTCTACATATGGATGTCCAGTTTCCCTAGCACCATTTTCTAAAAAAGATTTTCTTTGTGCCACTGTATGTTTTGGTGTCTTTATCAAAGACCTGATGACTGGATCTGCATGGGTTCATCTCTATGTCTCTTGTCCCACTGGTAGTACTAGGCTACTTTTAATGGGTTTTCCATTCTGTTAGCAATAATGATATTCTTGTTCCTACTCCTAGTTCTTCCTCTATAAGTTTGCAGCATCAGTTTGACTGGTAAAGCACCTAGCCTCATTTATTATTAATTCAAAACAAAATGCAAGATCTGGGTACTTCTAAGAAATTGGAGAGTTAGCTTCATCATTAGTTCTATATTCAGAATTGGGTGCCTTGACTAAACCCTTTGAGCTTCAGCTTTTTCATCTTTGAAAATGATGATTATATGTGATATTATATATATATATATGTATACATGTATTTATATATGATTATGTATAGTATAATCATATATGATAATCATAATGATTGATATAGAGAGTAAGATAGGTATTTGATTTAAATGAGTATAACCATTTTTTGTTCTAATGCATCTTCAGATGAAATCTTGGGGTGAGATAATAAAGTGAATTAGGGCCCACACCACAGTCTGCCAAATTGATTCAACTCTTTACTCTCTGATTGTGGCCAAGTTGCTTAAGCTCTTCCTGAGATTCAGGGTAGTAGCACCTATCTCAAAAAGTTATACTCAAAATTTTATACTGGACTATTTGGTAAAAGAAGAAATTACTAAAAGATTTTGCTGTTTACTGAAAGCGTGACTAACAGTAGATTTAGCAGTTAAAATTAAATGTAACGCTGTATTATTCCATCTAGTGCTCTCTCTGACCCTGTGTGTGTGTGTGTGTGTGTGTGTGTGTGTGTAAGCTTTATTTTGAAATAATTTAATGTTTCTGAAAAGTTGCAAAAATAGTACAGTATGTTCTCTGTTGGTCTTAATCCTGCTTCTCCAATGTTTTATGTAACCCAGTACTTACTGAAAAAATTGAGAAATTAATATTGGTACATTACCATTAGGTGCACTATAGATTTTGATTGGATTTCCTCATTTTATATATTTTTCCTGCCAATAGCTTCCTCTGTTGTAAGATCAATGCAGAATATCACACTGAATTTATTAACCATTTATCTGCCTCAGAAATCTGTTTCCTGGTTCTACTTCTTGTTTGTTTTTCACTGTTTTGCCATTTTTGAAGTGTGCTGGCCAGGTATTTTGAAGAATGTCCTTCACCTTGGATTTGTCTGATTCTTGCAATGATTGAAGGTATGTATTTTGGGGGAAGAATGCCACACATGCTTTGTGTTTTGGTAACCTTTTTTGCTGCTGAGACTTAAAGACCTGATCAGCACAATTGTAGAGGAAGAAAAGTTTATTTGAGGACTCACAGTTTCAAAGGTCTCAGTTCATAAGAGGCCAGCTCCATTTCTCAGGACTCAAGGTGAGGCAGGACATCATGGTGGAAGAATGTGGCTAAATGTTCCTCAAAAGAGGCGGGGCCGTTGAGTGGTCATTGTATCATAAGATACAATAACCAGGATATTGTTCTAGTTAATACAGTACTGTGCATTTCATAATCATATATATTAGATATTTATTATAATAAGCTCATTTAAAATTATGGTTTGGCACTACTAAACAGTACACCTATAATTTAAAAAGAAACAAGTAGATACTGTATATAAATAACTGACTTGTTTCATTATTAATCATTTAATAATTGAGTATGCTGAATCAAAAACAATATGTTGGAATTCTAGTTGTAATTAACAGGTGAGTTATTTAGTGGGCCCATTAGCACTGCATGAAGCTTAAGAACTTGAGACATTCACAATATGATTATCAACATTCTTTAGATGAGCTTATTATAACAATTGGTCACATAAAGTAATACCAAAATATTAGGAAAATAAATAATTTAGGGACATGTTAGTTTTGACATTTAAAATAACTTTTTCCTTTTGTTTTCTACTTATACAACTAGCCCAAGGTGAATTTTAAACCAAGGATGTAATACTGATCAGAATGGCAATCCATAAAAGTACTGTGGGAGTTGATGGGAAGTTCATTTTCAGTTTTCTTTTCCTGCACTAGCAGAACCAGTTATGCACCTGTCATTTTAGCATATGATCCCTCTTTTTGAAATCAATATTTGCTGACTGTATTAATGAGGTGAGCTATTGATAGATATGCTGTGGGCCTACAATGGCTGTCACTTTTCATTGCAATCTGGAATTTCATCACAGTATTAGTGCTCTTTCCCAGCTATTGATGTAGTCTTAAATTACTAGGTTTTGATAGAATTATTACATATTATTTTGATTTTGAGTTCTAGTAAACATCCAATACTACTGATAAAATAAAATATGTGTGTAAGAACCTCACTGGATTGGGACAATAGTTGAAGATCCTAAAGTGTTTTTGGTATTTAAAAGGAGGTAGATACTGAAGTTTTCTTTTTCTTTTTAAAACAACAATATATACAATACATTGGAGCCTGGAGCACTGAATGATAAGCCTGTGAAGGAAGTTTCATGGGTACCTACTACATTCTAGGAACTTATGTCAACTAAGTTGGCTCTTCAGTGACTCTGAGATCTTTGCATTTCTAGAAGGTTAAACATGTGGAGGAACTCATTGTCCTCCAGCTAGTATGTGGTGGAGATGTCTTTGAAGTCTAGACTGCTTCCAGCACATTTCAGCCTATGGCAGATACTTCTCCCTGGACATCTCCTACTTCCTCCGCTAACATTCTATTGGCAGTCGTCACCACTTCAATGCTACTGTTTGAGCATATGCTGTATTTATGTTCTGTAGTGGAGGCTTTGCATATTCTATTTAAATGCTGCACACACACAAAAAAATACATGTTTCTGCACAATTCCAGAGGGAAACTTTCACTCAAGAAATAAAGTTGGGAGGCTATCAAGATGTTGGGATAGAGGAGGTAACTTTCCTGGCTGTTCTGTATCCAAGAAAGCAGATAGTCAGCTTCTAAGTGGATGAATAAAAACAAATGGGGGGCTTTACTGGAATTTAGTACTGGACATTCAAAGCAGACTGGGGACTCAGGAGTTGGATATAATAAAATAAGGAAGAAATCCCCAGTGCTACAAATGCTGCTGCAGCCAGAGATGTCAGCCAGAGTGGTTCCTCCATGAGCAAAGTGGAGTGATACGATAATTAAAGGAACCTGCGAATTTAGGAGCACTGAGTACAGAGAGTTTTGAGATCCAAAGACCCTGCCCGACTACACTGAAAGGCACGCTACATGATAGCATTGTGTGAAAAGAAGCCCCATCTTTTCAGACATCATGTAGAGGATAGAGGAAGGAACAATTTTGTAGCGACAGCATAGGGGCCAACACCTGTGGGAGTTGATTTCTGGAAAATGCAACCCCATATACACAGCATAATGTGTGCCTTACTGACCAGGAGAAAATCAGACGTGGACAGAGGTTTATACAGGGAACAACCCAGTTGGCTTTCCCCATCCTCCTCCAATCCAGCTGCTTACTGGACCAGCTGGGAAAGATGCACATGGCTGGGAATTGAAAGCCGGGGAGTGGGAGACATTGAGTTTGGAGACAACCTGAGACCAGGAAATGTGGGCTTTGCAGGTGACGAAGTGGACTACGAATTGGCTCCTCCACCACACAAGTGGAACCAGGGAAGATCCCTGAAGTGCAGTCTTCCAGCATGGATTGGCAATTGCTGGGCACCGGAGGGGCAATGATTTAGAATCTCCAGACCAATTGTCATTCTCAGAGAGCTTGACGCCTGCCTAGCCTAAACCCCACATCCAGGAATTGTGCTTATGATATTACCTCTCTCAGCCCAGTATTCCAGAAGGTGGAGCATCACACCCCAGATGACCCCACATAAACCTGCTGAGAAAAGGAGCTGAGAATCTTCTGAAATCCAATGGAAACAATAGTTCAACTTTTCATTGAGATTTTTTTTCCTTCTTTTTTCCCCTGTTTAATTGTGACTGTAATGGTTCATAGACATTTATATATATTCATATTTTTTTCTCATTTCTAGCATTTTTGAAGCTGATTGTTTTTTTATGAATCAGTTTTTGAGGCCCAGTATGTTTGATTAGAATATTTTAGTTTTGCTTTGTATACTTCTATTTTTATTTTCTTATTTTATTCTATTTTTAATTTTTAAAATTTTTACTTTATACATTTTTCTCTCACTGATATGTTTTGCTAGATTCTCTTTCTTCCTTTTGTTCTGCTAACAGCCAATCCCTGTTGTGCAATTCTCTCCCTGTCCACCACTTGAAATTGTACACCTTTTTGAAAACTTTCTGTATTTATTTCAGGCAATAACTGACTATATTATTTCTGTTTATTTTGAAAATTAAGATTCATTATCAGCAATAATTTTGTTTAATTCTATATATTGTTTGCATTCATTGTTGTTATGATTTGTCTCCTTCTAAATGGTGAGGTACTGAAAATCTTCAGAGACTCTATGGGTCCACAGGGTAGAATTTCTTATCCCTCAGAACCATAGTGTTAGATGGATACATACAAACAACATGAAAAAGCAAGGAAGCAAATTGCCCAAAAGATAGATTCAATAACAAGATCCACTGACACCAAGTGGAAGAAATGTCTCACAAGTTTAGAAAGTACATTGTTAAATTGATATGTGGGGTAATGGATGATGTGAGCAGTGAAATCAAGAGAAAATACAATAAATCAAAGATTAATTCAATAAAAAGAGATTCTGAAGAAAAATCAGTGAGAAATCCTCAAAATTAATGAATCAATAAACAAAATTAAATATTCAATGGAAAGCATAACCAAAAGACTAGACAACTCAGAAGACAGAGTTTTAGGCAATGAAGACAAAGTATTTAACATTGAAAATAAAGTTGACCATCAAGAAAAGATGTTAAAAGACCATGAACAGAACTCACAAGAAATATGGTATAACCTGAAAAGATAAAATTTAAGATTTGTTGGATAGATGAGGGTTCAGAGATACAAACCAAAGAAATGCACAATCTTTTCAATGAAATAATATGGAAAAATTTCTCAAACCTAAGATTGAAATTGAATATCAAATACAGGAGGCTTACAGAACACCAAATATACAAAATTACAACAGATCTACACCAAGGTACATTATCATGAAAATACCTAACATACAAAACAAGGATAGAATTTTAAAAGCTGCCAGGAAAAAAAAAATGACAGGTCTCATTTAGAGGGAAGTCAATCCAGATCTCACCTGATTTTTCAACCCAGACCCTCAAAGATAGAAAATTTTGGTATAATAAAACACCAAGCTCTGAAAGAAAATGGATGCCAGCCAAGAACACTTAAGTTAAGCTTCAAAGTTGACAATGAAATTCAAAACTTCAATGATAAACAAATGTTAAATGAATTCACAACTAGAAAACCTGGGTTATAAAACATACCCAATAAAATATTTCATGAAGAAGAAATAAAAAAATAAAACTGAAGACCATGCAAGGAGGAATTACACTAGAAGAATAGTCAATCCAAGAAGACTAATTCAAATTAAAAATGAGAAATGAATCAAAATGACAGGGAATAAAAATCCTTTCTCAATAATAATAACATTAAATATAAGTGGCCTAAACTCATCAATTAAAATACATAGACTTGAATATTGGATTAAAAAAGAAGACCCAACAATATGCTGTCTCCAAGAGATTCACAACATAGGCAAAGACATTCACACACTGAAGGTAAAAGGATGGGAAAAAACATATCACTCACATGGATTCTTATATCAGATAAAGTGGACTTCAAGCCAAATTTAATCAGAAGGGACAAAGAAAACCATTTCATACTGCTTAAGGGAATTATACATCAACAAGACAAAACAATCATAAATATTTATGTCCCCCAAATGGAGCATCCACGCACATCAAACAAACCCTTCTCACTCTCAAAAATCAAATAGACCACACACAAACAATACTGGGTGACTTGAATACAACTCCCTTGACACTGGATAGATCCTCCAAAAGAACAACAACAAGAACAAAACTAAAGAAGCTATAGAACTAAAAACAAACAAACAAACACAATTAATAATTAGACTTAACAAACATATATGGAATATTTCATTTCATCCATCAGTGACTGAATACATTTTATTCTCAGCAGCACATGAATCCTTCTCTAAAATAGAATATATCTTATGCAACAAAACAACTGTTAGCAAATACAAAAATTAAAAATAGAGATAATACCTTACATTCTATCAGATCATAATAGACTAAAATAAGAAATCAACAACAAATTATATGCTCTTCAATGATCAATAGGTAGCTGATGAAATGAAAGATGAAATTAAAAATAACATGGTAGTAAATTAAAATAGCAATACACCATATCAAAATATTTGGGACACTACAAAGGCAGTTCTAAGGTGAAAGTTTATGGCATTGAGCTCTTTTATTGAAAGAATAGGAATTGAATAATCAAATCACCTAATATTACTTCTCAAAGCCCTAGAAAAGCACAAAAGCAGTAGAAGACACGAAATAATTAAAATCAGAGCTGAAATCAATTAAATTAAAACAAAAATTGCAAAAAACAAAAGTTTGTTATTTGAAAAAATAAATAAAATTGATAAATGCTTCACCAACCTAATGAAGAGAAAGAAAGAAATCTCAAATTTTTAAAATTTGTGATGAAAAAGAAAATATTACATTGGACACTACTGAGATACATAATATAATTAGAAATTATTTTGAAAATTTATACTCTAATAAAATATAAAATCTTGAAGACATCAACAAATTTATAGAGACATAAGACCTACCTAAGTTGAATCAGGAAGACATAGAAAATTTAAACACATTGATTTCAAGCAATTAAATTGAAGACACCACCAAAAGACTATCAACAACGAAAAGCCCATTTTCCTTTGCCCTAGAACCTGAGGTACCCACAGGATCTGGGGACCAGGAGTTGGGAAGCTTTGGGGACCTTGTTTTTCCTGGCATAAGACACAGTTCCCTAGTACCATTGAGCTGTTCTTGATTACTGATTAGCTATAAAGTAATGGAGCCAGATTACCTGGGTTTGAATGCCAGGTATACACTTACTACCCTTACTTCTGTTCACCACCTTTCCCACCACATCCCTGGGCAGTTTAGCAACCCCCTCTGTGTCTTGGTCCCCTTATTTGTAAAATGGAGATGATAAAGATGCCTTGGGGACTGATGAGGAAAACAGTAAGTTCATCTTTATAAAATATTTTTAAAGTTACCTGGTATCTTTAATTTTTAGCTAAAAGATAAAAAGTAGTTCATCCTTTTGATAAAAATTAAATGTTTTAAATTACATAAACTACATAAATATTTGATTATATTGGTTGAAAACAAATGCACAATTACAACTTTTTTGATGTTGATTAAGCTATGTATGATTTTAAACACGCAACACGCATGCATGCACACACACACACACACACACACACACACACACACTCTATATAAGAAGATGCAGATTGCTGGGAAGACCAGCAGGGCTGGGAGGGCTCCCAAGTTTTTCTGCCTGGAGCGAGGCTCCTGTCTTGGAAACCTGAAATCCCCTGTGAGAGTGGCAAGTGGCTCCAGGTCACCAATACTCTATCATTTCCTTTCTCTCAACATTCCAGAGACAATCTGTGGCTGTGCAATGCAGCAGAATTGGGGTTAGATTGAAAACCATGCAGATGCCTGCTCCCCATCCCAAACCTGCCTCCTAGGTGTCTGCTAAGAACTGCAGCTTAGGCAGTGTCATTCAATAGGTTTTCTTTAAGTACAAATACACAAAGAAGGAAACAGAAAGACAGAGGAGCTAGAACAAGGCTCAGTCACCCCCAAACTCCTATTCTAACAAGGTGACCTTGGTCAAGACACATTATTGAAAGTCATTGAGTCTGATTTTTCTGCATGTCTACAAGGAAAGCAAAACCTATCTTGCAGATTTATTATAGGTTTAGAGCTCATCTAGGTAGAATGCCTAACACAGTGCCCAGGTACACACATGAAGTATGTTATATCCTGTTTGCTATTTCAGTTGGAATAGATAAAAGTGATTCCTAAGGTAGAGGTTGTCTCTGATCTATCTTTAGCCATGATTACTGATCCAAGTGCATGTGTGTGTAATTTTGCACATCTCATGTACAATTTCATACATATATCTTATTTATTAATATATATTTCTAATAGATTCCGGAGAGTCTTTTAATAATGTACAGAACCTACAAAAAGACCAGAAGTATTTTATCTTGGTTTTTATGATGCCGCAGGCTAAAGGGGAATTTGAAAACTCTTAAAGTAGTATGCAAGATTTTGTGTGCATATAAATTTATTGGAAAAAAATCTTTAGCTTTTTGTCAGATTATTAATTATGTCTTTGACATGCTTAAGAATTTCAAAGAATCTGGCCAAACGCCTTTTTTATATCAAATAGAAGGATATTTCAGAAACAGATTTGGAAGAACATTCAAAGACAAAGCTGGCCTTGAGCCAAGATTAACCTTAGATTAAAGTTCCATAATTACAGAATATTATAGTTAAAAGCAACCATTGAGGTTGCCTTTGCCCTTAATGTACAGTAATGAACTGGAGTTTAGAGAATTAAAGTGACCTGCCTCAGTGATATTAGAACACAGCAGAGTCATTAATAAAGTTCAACTTGTCAGAATTCTAGTTCCAAAGACTTCCCCATGGGACTTCTTGTGTGTGTGTGTATTTCTAAACTGGCATCCAGATATTTAAGAAAAATGACTGTATTCTCAGAATGATATGTTAATACATCCTTAAAACTACCTGCAAAAGTAGCATCAGGAAGATTGTGAATGTCTAGCAAATTAACACTTGATGACTCAGTGCCAACTAGTGCTAATTTCATTTACTGTAGTATTGTGAATGACACAGATATTTGGCACATTATGACTTACCATCTGGCCTGGGGAGTTTATGATTCATTCACACAGAAAGACTTTTTTAAAAGTTTTATATTGCTTTTTGAGACCGTGCTGGAGTGTGAGCTTGAAGGACAGCAGCTTGAGGCTTTTCAAGTTGAACATCACACTTTTTACACAGCAGCTGGATTTCTTCAGCACGGGTATGTGTGGACATCATACTTTCAGTGAACTTGAGTGTTTGCAACAGTGATGAATTATACAGATATTAGTCTATACATTTCTGGTTGTTCTTTTCCGTATAATGACTCCATTCATCCTTCTATCAGAGTTAAGAAATGTATTGGGGAAAAGAGAGGATCATTCTATGATTCGACGAGAGAAGCTATTTATGGACTCTAGTCTCAGCGATGACCAACTTTTTAAAACGAGAGTGGGTTCTGAAAGCCGGACTCTCTGCGCAGAGGGACATTTCTTAACAATGAAGCTTCCCTTTAAGTGGTGGGTCAAGAGGTTTGGTTTGCAGAAAGTGAGTGTGTGTCTCAGTCCCCTGGAACATTCAGGATGAAAAGTAGAGGAAATGGAAAGTCACTTGTTCCAGGCTGTTGAGGGATGTTACCTAATAAACGTGCGTCAGAGCATACACACCCTGTTCTCCCTCCAGAAACCCGGACGCCACAATGGAAGGGAGCACAGGGTGGGGGAAGTGGCAGTTATGCAAATGAGCTGACATATCCCAAAATAACTAGGGGTACATGTTAAGGTTTAGAATTATTGGCTTGGTGCAAAATGCCTGTCTTAGATGAAACGTAAATGGGCACAGGCAGGTGTAGAATGACGATGGGGATGGGTAGATTTGCCTCTCACCCTAAGAAGATAGGAAATGATGATGATTAAATTATTGCAATAAGAAAATAAAGTTCATCACTTTTATACAACTAGCACTAGCCCAAGTAAATATTTCAAACCACAACATAACTGTCACTTGTCATGAGTCATTAATGGGTTGCATGTGGGTCACCGCGCAAGGAAGCCTCGTGGATAGAGACATCTGGGAATAACCAGTGGACATTTCCTCAGGTCAATTGCCCAGGGACAATGTGAATCTCTTTCCTGTTCTGCCATGGCCCACAGGGCACCGGAGATGGGTGTGACCAGCCAAGATGTCAATCAACCTGCTGACTGCAAGACATCAGTGAAGCAAGATTCCGCCCTTGAAGCCTTATCCCTGCCTTTGATGTACCCCCTTAAATAAACCACGGGAGCCATCTTCCCTTTGTCTAGTTCCAGAACCCATGTGGACTAGATCTATCAGGGGCTTCACATTCTTTAAATATATTTCTGAGTATTTTTGCTTGTTATTTGCTAATTATCTGAGATTGTAAGTTTTAGGGTGGCTTGGATTTCTGGGTAGAAAGAAGGACCCCTTGTTGAGACACTGGCCATCATTCCCTCAGAAAGTGACTTACTGAAAACATTTGTGAAGGAGGCTTTTACCCAGAATCCTGTACATATTATTTCATTTGGTCCTCACAATGATTCCACGAAATTCTCATTATCATATATTCAAGCAAAGCTAACTTCAAGTATTTTTTAAATGTCCAGGGGTAATAATGTGGAATGTGCCTCCAGTGAGGAAATGGCATGTATCTCAGTGGTCTCCTGTGATGTGACAGTCACTGGACTTGATATCTCTGTGCCAAGCAAGCAGCGGCGAATCTCCATTAGCCAGAGAATTAGACAATATTTCTTTAGTTCTTTTCAGATGGACACAAAATGCTTTCCTCTTCAATCTCTTTCCTTAGAATGCTGCCTTTAGATACAAAAGATAAATCTAAAAAATGTACTACTTACACTGGATCATATTTTCTTTTATTAGAAGTTTTTTTCCTGAATAAATCCTTCAAAAAGAATTTTGAAAGTGAGTGAATTTCAGGGATCATGTCAGCATTGGATAAAAAGATTTTCACATGGGAATTTTCTGACACACTTCGAATTGCTCCACCTTATTCTTGCCTGCCTGAATACATTTTAACCCTGAACCTGCTCAGAGTACGCAGAACAGGGGTTCAGCTCATAACCTGATGGATAAGACAACTTTATTGCTAGAAAATCTCTTAAGCAAAAGTTTTATAAAGTGCTTATTGCAAATGTTCCACTTACTGGCCATTACGTATACGCTTGCTTATTTTTAGAACAGGACATTTCTCGTCTCTTTACTATTGAATCCATCATGAAACAATCTTTAACATTATCATTTGGTCCATTTGGCAGGAGTTGGTTTGAGAAAAAGCTGGTGTCCACCCAGGGAAGCTTAGAATTCTCTCAGGGAAGGAACCACTTATAAGGTGCAGTTCCAAATTAAGAAGAAACAGATTATCTCAAATTGATAACAATTCCAAATTTTCATTTGCAGTAGAAGAAAAAAATGTTTATATAAGAAAAATCTGTGAAATAGAAATGCATAAGCATATATGCATAATATACACATATGCACTTTTTTGATGCTCCCCCCCATCACACAGGGATAAGGGGATGGCGGAATCCTATCACCTGGCACTATACAGGGGAGATTGACAGCAGTTTATTAGTCACAGCCTGGGAGGGGAGGACACTGCGTGAAGGCGGGTCCGTGTGGTGGCATCACGGGGTGCAGAGGGAGAAGGCAGAGCTGAGAGAGGCAGGCTTTGCAGCAGCACCTGTATGGCAACCCTGTGGGAGTGTATGGTTGGCCTGCTTCACTAACTTTGTGGGTGGCCCCAGGCTTTGTCTCCAGAGCAAAAATTGTTGCTTAGCTGGGACCTTGTGCAGGAAGGCAGAGAGAGGGGAGTGGACTTGTGATGGGCCCCTCAAGCCCTCCAGTTTCCCCAGATGGCAAGTTACACTTAATGACCTCATATTCAGCCTTAATTTAAACTTCACACAACAACCTATCATAGGTACATACACACATGTGCGTGCGTGCACACACACACACACACACACACACACACACACACACCCTCATGCATATACTCATGCACACTCACACACAAATTGCTGTTTTATTTCAAGATCTCTCTTTTTTGCTCCTCATTGCACCTATGGCTACCAAAACTTGCAAAAAAATTCAGTCAATTCTGTTGCAATATAATTAGTTATTATGGCTACTGGACAGAAAGCACTCATTTTCACATTACTTCAGTTGTAAACATTTTACTATATCCTAAACATTTAGCCATGAATTATTACCAGGACAGCGTGGAGTGTCAGAAAAAATCTTAACGTTTGATTCATTATTTGACATGTCTTCGCAGTTAAATTTCAACCCGAATCTATGTCTCAAGAGGGTATAATGAGATCATAGGATTTTGTATACCACACTCTTTTAGTCACCAAAAATTTTGGAGGATGTGTCCACATTGATTTCCACAGCTTAGGCGTCAGTGCACAAGAGCATCCTTATTTAGGCAGAGGGCAGACTCCTTGGTAAGGTGAAGTGAAACTCCATGAAGCAAGATGTTCTTAACTGACAGGTGGAGGCTGGAGAAACAAGGGCTGGGAGAGCCCTGGGCTCTTCTAGGAGGGTGGACCAGGCATTTGGCTCACACAGCCTGGGGTAGCTCCCATTTCCACACTCTCTGTCAGTCAGGAGAGGGTTAAAGGTTATTTCAGAAATAATATAAACCCATTCTGAGTCTTGACACCTGCAGTGTGGAGAGGAAGGAAGGAGGTTGGAGCAGGTACCCAAGGGATTTTCTTAACTATAGCTGGAGGAAGCCTAAAATATGCCATTCCTCTCTGGTTGCTGAGCCTGTTCCAGGAACACCTCATCATAATCATATCGGAGATGGATTTTAAAAAGCAGCGCCTCAGTCTATTCTCCGGCTGTAGCTCCGTCATGGGGACTTAGGTCCTGGCGATGACATCTAAATGAATGTGCAGAGCTGCATGCTAATTAATGGGCATCCTATTTAATTTACCCCACAGCACAAAGGTAAAAACCTGATTAGAAAGGAAGCCCTGAAGACCATGGGGTTGGCTTACTGTTGGACCAGGAAAGGAAATCCGGAAAGTCTAACTGTAGCTGGAAATGTGTGAGAACTTTTTACCTTCTCATAATTGAAATATGGAAATTAATCATATAGGTGCAGAGGAGCGTTTGACTCCGGGGTGCAGCGTTTCAATGAGGGAGCAGCTGTAAGATGCTCTGGCCTGGGACCCCTTGCCAGCCCACCCTGCAGCCCTGAGCAGCTCTGCACTCGTGGACCGTGATCTGCACCAAGGACAGGTGCAGGAGTGGCCGCCAGAGAAGCCTTTCCAAAGCCCCTCCATTCCTTCCTGTAAGAAGCTGTCAGGCAGATGCCAGGGAGAAACCTCTGTCACTGTGACTTGCTTCACCTCCTATGGTTCTTTAGCACATTCTTTGCTCCTCGCTGGCTAACTAGCCAAGGAGAAGAGAAAGATCTGCGCACCAGCTGGAGCATGCTCTGGAAAGGGGATGGAGGTTGAGGCTGACGCTAGAGTAGGAGTGGCCCGGGGAGGAGACACAGACCTGGACAGACGTGGGTGGCTCAGTGGGTACCTTCTACTCTTCTACTGGGGTTGGCAAACTGGCCATCACAATGCTGAACTTTTAGTCAGTTTTTCTTTTTTCAGTGACTTCTTATTCAGCCCTACTAAGCTAATGGACCTGTTGCCATAGTTTAAAACACATTTTTCTAATAAACATTTGATTTATGTGTTTCTTTTTTAGACTTTTAACTTTCACTTTCCGAATTTAAGGTGGGCAACTTGAAGAGTTGATATAGGTGCATTTTGTAAAATAATCTCCACACTCAAGTCCATTAATTCTCAATGGCCTGACATAGCCGCCTTTTCCTCTGGTATTTTCTTTCGGTGGTGAGAACACTGAGCATGCACCTCTGCAGCCCGTGCCAAGCACACAACATAGTGTCGCCACCCAAAGCCAGGCACACATTGGATCCCTGGAGCCAGCCCTCCTGAAGCCCTGTGCACTTGGAAGGACACCTCCGCGTTCATGATCTCCCAGCCCCTGATGGGAGATCTCTGCTCTCTGCTGCTGTGAATTCGATTTGATTCTACGTATGAGGGGCATCATGCAGCTTGTGTGTCTGTGTCTGGCTTATTTCACCAAGCATAATGGCCTCCAGGCTCACCCATGTTGCAAATGTCAGGACTTTCTTCTTTTTAAGTCTGAGTAGTGTTCCACTGGGTATACGTCACCTTTACTCTGTCCGTGGATAGACATTCCTCCTCCACTGATAAGCACTCAGGTTGGTTCCCTGTCTTGGCTCTGTAAACAGTGCTACAGCAAGCAGGAGGATGCCGGTGCCTCTTAGAGATCCTGATGTCAATTCCACAGACCCAGAAATGGAAATGCTGGGTCGTGTGGTGCTATGGATGTAGGATGTGTCCCCTCCAAAGTTCATACTTTGGAAACAGAATCCCCCAATTCATATGTTGATGGTATTTGGGGGTGGGGTTAGAAAGCAATCAGAGTTAGATGAGGTTATTAGGGTGGAGACCATGCAGTGGTATTAATGGCTGGTTTTATTTGTCTTTTGCAGTGCTTGGATAGACCCCCAGGCCTCACACATGCCAAGCAAGTGTTCTACTACCGAGCTTCACCTGAGCCCTCAGGTGAGTGGCTTTGTAAGAAGAGAAAGGCCGACCCAAGCTGACACAGTCCTCCCAAGTCCTGTGATGCCTTCAGCACATTATGACAGAGCAGGAAGGACCTCTCCAAAGGCAGGACCTTGATAAAGGTTTTCCCAGCTTAGAGAACTGTGAGAAATACCTTTTGTTACAAATTACCCAGGTTGTGGTATTCTGTAATAGAGGGAGAAAATGGACTAAGATCTACGGTAGATCTGTACACAACGATGAACTTCTATCTGTTTTCCATAATGGCCATATGATTTATATTCCCACCCACAGTGTACAAGCATGCCCTTTTCTGCATATCCTCATCAGCCTCATTTCATTAAATAACAACCGCGTTAACAGAAAAAATCAACATAAAATAGAGTGAAGGATTAAGTGTTAGACCAGAAACTGTAAACCTCCTAGAAGAAGACAGAGGGACAAATCTTCCTGATGCTGGTCTTGTCAGTGATTAGCTTGATATGACACCAACAGCACGGGTGACAAAGGAGAACAAGGACGTGGACGACACCAGACTCCGCAACACAGAGAATGGGAATCTGCATGGCCAAGCTGGCAGGATAGACCCTCTACGTGCCCCGAGTTCACTCGGGACCCATGCAGCTCACGGAGGAACGTATGCCCAGGTACAAACTGGGCAAAGGATCTCAACAGACATTTTCCAAGGAAGACAAAAATAGCTAACAGGTACATGAAAGGGTGTTACAACACTCAGCATCAGAGAAACGCCAACACAAACCACAGTGAGGACTATGCTTTTCTTCAAACATGCCACACAATGGCCTGTTCTGGAATAACCAATTATGCATTTTTGTCTTCCAACTCACTTGGGGCTACATGCAGATTAAGAACAATATTAACCCACATGTGAGCAAAAATGACTGAAAGGCTCACGCATTCTTAAGGATTTATTTTCCAGAATATTGATGAAAATGCCTATAATAGCAGAGATATTTGCTTGTGTAATGTGGGTAGTAAGATATCTACCCCACTCACTGCATGGGAAGTAAACAGCATGAAATGTGGAAAGAGAAGATTTAGGTTAAAAAGTGGAATGTAAATTATAAATGGAAATATACATGAAATGCATTATCACGATTAACAATGGCAGGATGGTGGTCTCCACATCTAATTCAAGCTTCTATTTCATTAAATATGGCTTCTGTCATTTTTCTGTTTGGCTCTTGAATACCTCAAAGTTAGATCAGAAAGAAAAATAAAGCAACAATGAGAAAAGTAGAAAACAGATGAAAGGAATCAGAAGAAAGAGCCAATGAGGAGAATTTAATACAACCTATGCTTCTGCATGTGGGAATTACACAAGGATCATTTAAAATTATCACTTCTGAAAGTGCAAATCCCTTGAAAATGGTTGTAGCACTACTGGGAGAAACTAATGTGCATGCAAAGAAACAAATGATGTTTTATGAATAATGATAAATATCTGAGTAGAGAGCTTTTCCTCACTGTGCTGTCTTCAGAAAATGTTCATGGATAAGAAATCCCTTTTTAGTGTTTAGAGATCATTCTGTCTTCCGCTGGTTTTGGCCCAGTGTCGGAGGCACTTTTCTTCTGGGGTGTGCCATGGCCTCCCCCTTTAGTTTGTTCCCTAGCTCCTTCTCTGTTGCAGTGAGTTTCAAATTCTTTTCAGTGTCTGGTGTTATGTCTTGATTCTTATTCCTTTCCCTTTTCACAAAAAGCACTGAGTTAATTTGTAAACCATCTCCCAAACATTGTCCTCCTTCTTTCTGTGAAAAGTAGAAATGAGCATAACTTTTGCAATATTCATTCTAATTTTACAGGTTATTTACCAAGTAGGAGAAATGTTGGTGCTGACTTTTATTATGGGAATTAATTATACCTGGTTTTATTGAGACCACTAGAAAAGCCATCATTTTTTACACTTGTCTTCTCATTCATGAATTTAGGAATTTATCATCAGACTCTTTCTTGTGCAGGGCATCTCTGTGTGTTGGGGACCAGGCGTCCTGGAGGAGAGGCAAAGTCCTGCTGTAGTGTGCTCACATTCCTGCTGGGAGAGGCTGGGAATAAACATGTGAACAAATGCACAGCCATGACTCTGCTTTAGTGACCTAGGAAGAAAAACAGGCAGACTAAGGAACTAGCCAGTGAAGGCATTGTGAAGAGGATTGCTATTTGAATAAGGTGGCCACAAAGGCTTTCTCTGAAGAGACCCAAATGACTGGAAATAGCAGACTTGCTAGACCCTTGCGTGTTTCAGGCAGAAAGCGGCAGAAACTGTGAAGTTCCTGAGATACACTGAGTTTGATGCATGGAAAGGACAGAATAGGGCAGAGAAATAAGGGATGAGGTCAGGGAAATAGGTGGGGGCACGCATTGTGGAGGACTGTGGGCGAGGTTGAGGAGTTGGATTTTATTAAGAATATGAGGCAGCCGGGTGTGGTGGCGCACGCCTGTAATCCCAGCACTTGGGAGGCTGAGGCAGGAGGATCACGAGTTCAAAGCCAGCCTCAGCAATGGTGAGGCACTTAGCAACTCAGTGAGACCCTGTCTCTAATAAAATACAAAAAAGGGCTGGGGATGTGGCCCAGTGGTCGAGTGCCCCTGAGTTCAATCCCCGGTACCAAAAAAAAAATATGAGGCTACTATGCAGCAGCGCACGAGCGGGGGGTCACAGAACTGATCACCCTGGATGGACCCAGTGACAGAGCATGTGCAGAGGCCAGAGTAGAAAGGGGAGACTAGGCGACCAGAGATGAGAGCTGGGGGTGGTGAGGACAGGAGGGGTTCAGCAGGACTCGGACGTGCTGAGGCTGCTGGAGGTGGATAGAGGAGTGATGTGTGCGGCTGTGGTCTCTGCAGCTGGGGCGTGATCGGGCCAGCCCAATCCTGTTGAAGGAGTGTGTTTCTCAACTGTGCTCTTCGGGACTCAGGTGCAGTCAACAGAAACCATTCTGGCTGGTTTATGCAGAGAGCAATTTACTAAGAATATTATGTAGCAGACGAAGTCCTTGGGGAGGACAGAATAAGGCAGAGGGGTAAGGGGTCATACTTCCAGTGCCTCAGGACGATGCTGACCACAGGAGTGTCCTTAGCCATGAGCTATGCCTATGTATGTTTCAAATAACTGCATTCTCCCACTAAGCCCCGCCCATGTGTCTGTGATTGGCAGATGTTAATCTCTTTCTTTTTTATTTTTTTAATTTTTTTTTAGTTGTAGTTGGACACAATACCTTTATTTTATTTATTTATTTTTATGTGGTGCTGAGGATTGAAACCAGTGTCTTGCATGTGCTAAGCAAGCGCTCTACCACTGAGCCACAACCCCAGCCCGGCAGATGTTAATTTCTATAGGGAAACGTGATGGTAAGAAAGTAGAAGCAGCTAGGTTGCAGCTTCTCAGTCTGCATAGTTCAGAAGCGTATGCTACAGAGAGAAGATAAACACACAGAGAGCAACAGATGCACCATGGGACTGAGGAATGGAAAGCTAAGAGTCATGGGAGATAATGGCGTATGGACAAAAGCGATCAGCATCAGTATATGGGTAGTGTGAAAAACTGGAACTCAACTGAGCTCACCCAAGGATGAATGCAGAGAAAAAGAAGGCGAATCACATCACCACCCAGGAGGCAGACAGATGAGCTAGCAGAGAAGACTTAGGAAGGGGAGACAGCCAGGAAGGAGGAGGGCAAGGGGGTGCTTTGCAGGACAAACAGACAGGATGCCAACAGCAGGCACTGTCAGTCACACAAAGTGACAGGGTGTTTAACACACTATCAAGAGAGACACGACCCTAAGACTTAGCCAGGCATGGCATTGCACTGGAATAGTAGGGAGAAAATCTTAAGGAGCCTGAGTAAAGTTAAGTGTCATAATGCAGTAGAGCTGGCACAAACAGCATTTCAGGAAAATCTCACTCTAGGCATTGGAATTAAGGAAAATTCTCTGATGTGATTTGACAGGTGGAGTGGGATTAGGACCAAAGCGACAGTTTATAAAAGAAAAAGAATATACCATGATCAACTACTGATGGAAATGATGATCTAACCCCTTTGAGATTTTGGTCATCGCTTTGTTCTACCCCAAGTACAAGGTGTTTTGTTACGTTACTCCACATTCTCCATATTACGTCACCTGAGGCCCAGCGTCAAATGGGCAAGAACATGAAAATAACTGAAATTGAATACATTACCAACCTAGATTGTTTGCGAAAACAATGGATTATAACTATTCTCCTGTTTTTTACTCTTAGGAAAATAATACTTAGTATTTTTATTTCTAACTTTTTTATTTGATGAAGACTTTAGTATGTCTGAAGAAGGTGGATAAATTTTATTTCTAACAATTATATCACAATCAAGATGCTGACCAAATAAAACTCAGACATGCAAGTGTTTGTGAATATTTTATTTATTCTTCTAAAATTAGATACTAAAGAGTATTTTCCTACCAAATATGAAAATGTTTTCAATTATTTTAACCATATGAGATAATGTATTGTTTTTTTAAAATGTTTTCTCACTTTGGTTTGTGGTATTTCAACTGATAGAAAAATATCTCTGAGTAAGAAAGGGTCAATAATATTTTGTGGGAAATTCACTGTCATTAAAAGTGAAACAAGTTATACAAGTTATGCCATTACAAGGCATATTTTCTATTTTGTCTTGATATAGAAGAATCTATATTAGACTATAATAGACAAATCATTTTAAGAGGAAACAACACAGATCTTCTTTACATTTTCCTATAGAAGTTGCTTTTTGCAGGTGATCACTAAGGATTTTATCTCCAGATTATCTGGTAGTGATTTAAGTTTAATTGCTATAATTCCTGACGGTGATAACTATTTTAACTTTGGTCTCAAACCTGGATTTCAATCTGGTGAATGCACTTTCAGCTAACAGAGATGACCATGTACATCACAGAACAGCTGTCAGAGCCAATGATGGGATGCAAATGCCACCCCTGAACACTCTGTGGCTAAGGCCCTGGTGGGGTGGGGGCAGCAGTGTGGGAGCCCCAGCTACCTAGGCAGCAGGCTGAGTGAGCCTGCATGTGCCTGGACCCCAGCCTGTCACCCAACTAGTCTGTGAGCTCCAAGCCTCATTTCAATGTGCAAACTGGTGGAGAGAAGGGAACTTCACAGGGTACCTGGGAGGGCAAGATAAGATGGAAGAGGGGAAACTCTGGGTATCAAGAAACACGGTAAATGTTTTAATTCTCTAATTTCCCAACTGTGTCACTTTGATAAACACAAGGAGATTAGCTGTAATTAGTAAGGAGAACAGGGTGGGAGATTCTTCTAAATCTTCTGCCAGTTTTGCACAAACATTCCCTGCTGCCTCCTAACACTGATTTCCAGCACATGGCCCTTAGCTAGATGGACAGACTGCTTTTACCAACCCCCATGTGCTGCCTCACGAGATTCTCCCCTTGGTTTTCTTTTTTTTTTTTTTTCCTTTTCTTTTCTTTTTCTTTTCTTTTCTTTTCTTTTTTTTTTTTTTTTTTTTTTTTTTGTGTGTGTGTGTAAACCTGGGTTAATAAGAACTGTGCATATTGAGCAAAATGGTGGTTTATGAAGAAAAAGATAGGAAAGTCAATCATAATGATGAAAGTCTAAATAAAATGAGTGTTTATTATGTTTTAGGCAGTTATAGAAAGTAGCAGAAATAAAACCTCTTACCTCATGCTGGGGTAGAAATCCTTTTACTACCCAAGACTGTGGGGGGGAATCCTCGGAACTACCCAAGACTGTGGGGGGGAATCCTCGGAACTACCCAAGACTGTGGGGGGGAATCCTCGGAACTACCCAAGACTGTGGGGGGGAATCCTCGGAACTACCCAAGACTGTGGGGGGGAATCCTCGGAAACAAGACTGTGGGGGGGAATCCTCGGAACTACCCAAGACTGTGGGGGGGAATCCTCGGAACTACCCAAGACTGTGGGGGGGAATCCTCGGAACTTATTGAAGCTGTCTTTGTTGGCAAGCATTCTACATTCAGACGCTGACCTTTAGGACAACAGAGGCCATGGTCTATCGCTGATGGCTGAAGTCCCAGGAAACAATATCACTGTTAGGAGGAGGATTTCCCCCTGAAGTCATATGTTGGATTCCAATCCCCAAATATGAATATATTTGGAGATATGGACTTCAAAGAGGCAATTACAGTTAACTTATCACAAAGGTGAGACTATCTTCATGTAATATGGCTGTATCCTTATAGAAGGAGGAGACACCAGAGGTCTCTCTATGCCAACAGAGAAGAAAGACCCAGGTTCCAGTGAAAAGGTGTCTATCTGTAAGCCAAGGAAATAAGCTACAGGAAAAAAAAATAGTCCTACCAGCACCTTGATCTTATTTTTCCAAACTTTAGAACTGTGTGAAAATAATTTCCTGTTGTTTAAGCAACCAGTCTGTTGTGTTTCGTTGTAGAAAAAACTAGTAGACTAATACAGTCACCTTTGTAATTCAAACTGGATTTCACTCCCGGTTCTGCCATTAACTGGCTGGGACTAATGTAAACTTTCTAAGCTTTTAATTTGTTTTTTTAAAATAGTAATATTTCTTCTCCTGTGGTAAAGATTAAATTAATAACAATAGAGCATGAAAGCCTAGCATATAGTAAATGTTTCATATATTGTGATTATTATATTCATCAAAATTATTTAGTCAAATGAATGAAAGCAAGAACACCAGCTGATTTTTTTTTTAATTTTTGATTTTTCCATCCCAAGTAAATGTACTTTTCATCATGCCAAATACAGTTTTTTTTTTTTTCTTGTTTGAGCATTTTTGCCTATGTTTGGTTTACCACATTTCAAAACTCATAAAGTGAACTTACAAACACTCACCTGCTTCTGCAGAATATTCTTAGTGGTAATTTGAGAAGCAAATTGCTGGGCAAAGTGACAGTGATCCTGATAGATTGTGGCAGGTCTTCAAGGCCAGGGCCACAAATGGATGCTGGCATGCCGTGGACCTTAATCGTCTTTTGCTTTTTCAAATCACAGAACAATAAATTCAATCATGTGATTGCGGACCTCACAGTAGATGATTGGACCAGGCTGCAGCTGATGTATTATTTATTTGTAAGTCCTGTGATTATTTTAAAGATGAAAAGATCATGGAGAAGTGAGTTGAAATCAGCTGTCATTTAACTCTATGAATTCTTTGAGAATTCTGTTTTTTAAAAATACTTTGCAACTCCAGTGGTGACATGGAACTACAGTCACGTAGTTTATGTATTGCTGATTTTAAGAAGGTTATTATAATATTTATGTGTGAACTTGTAGAGCTGGGTGACACATGCAAGTTGTTGCTTAGTTTATGTGAGAAAGGGCCGCTCAAAATTCTCCCCTTCAAGACTTTTGAAAAGTGTGATTCAGAACTGATTTAGTAGTTAAATATCCCTAGAAACTTAAAATATAGAGCAATTAGGCACAAGGGCACTCCAGTCATATTTAACTGTGGGGATTAAAATAGAAGAAACCTGGTAAGCATAGGTTGCAGCAACTTTGACATCTTCTGTGACCTGTGCATTCATCAAAAGATGGAGCAAGAGATAAGTATATCCGAACTATTAAGATGTATTAAATTTGTTTGAGTCTAGGAGAAAAATGTTAGTAGGAGGAAGTGCTGAGTTTCTTAAATTTATTTGTTTCTACCTGTTGGATATAACATTGTCTAGGTTTTATTTATCACTATTGAAAAATTGCATTTTGACAGTTTGCACTATCAGTGGAGAGAATAAAGGGATAATTGTAGAAGGTTTTGCTGTTAACCCAGGATTATTCTGGTTAGCTCCTGCAGAAAAAAGACAAAGGCATTCGCTTAAGCAAACAGTGTGATTGCCTGACTGATGAGTAACAAGACCATGGGATCAGTTGCAGTTATCAGAGACAGGATCAACGACACGTGGTGAGAACAGAGTATTTCTGATTTTATACTTCACACTTACCATGCATTAATTCTTCTTTTGATGTAAACCAGGTAATTTTTAACTCTATATAGATACCACAGAACATAGGGGAATAAAATGGCCACTATTTTTACTGAAAGAAACATTAAAACTAAATTGAAGCATTAAATTGTGCCCTTCTGATACTTTGTTCAGTTTGGATATTGTGACACTAGGAACTTCTCATTATGGTGAATTGATACCATGTGGGTCACATTATATGGCAACATCCTTAGTAAGTGTTATTATAATTTTGTCCATGTGTAGCCACTAACGGTACTGAAAACAAAATAGAAGCATGATAAAAAACATGGGAGGTGGATGAGAGGAATGAAAGAACTTTAAATAGAACAAAGAGTGGGGAAGGAGGGGAGGGGGCAAGGGGATAGGAATAATGGTAGAATGAGTTAGCCATCATTACCCTAAGTACATGTATGAAGACACAATTATAAAAATACTTTATATAAAACCAGCAAATTGAAAAATTCTGCTCTTTATATGTAATATGAAATGAATTGCACTCTGCAAACATGTATAACAAATTAGAATAAAAAAAGGAAAAATAAACTTTATTTTGTAAGTCCATTCTAGAATGATTGAATTTATTTATTGAGATCGTGAAGGTTCATATGGTTTGTAGACTGTTCAACAAATAACATAAACATGATTTAAGAAATAAATTGGCTTATTGTTGACATATTATGTATCAAAATCCATGTGACAGGTATCAGGTTTTCTTAGGGAGAAAAGAATGTAGTTTATTTAATGTTTACACTATCTAAAAAGTAAAGACCAAGGAACTATAACATAATGAGCTGCTTTATGCTCCTTTGGGAAGTTAATAAAACCATTACAAATACCCCTGTACAATGACAGATCTTCAGTGTCCTAGAACGAATTATTTCTGATTGGGTGCATCTGATGTTTTGGAAACTCCTTTTTTTCTTTAAATATTTATTTATTTACTTTAGTTGTACACAATGCAATGCATTTATGTTTACGTGGTGCTGAGGATCGAACCCGGGCCGCGCATGTGCGAGGCTAGCGCTCTGCCGCTGAGCCACAACCCTCACTCCTTGGAAACTCCTTTGTCTCTCAGATTTTCCCTTCAGAGTGCCTTGAATGAGAACTGAGCTGACGACAGGTACAGTGTGCCCGCAATGACTGGTGGAGCCTTATTTCATTAGTTTGGTGCCTTTGTAGGGACTTATTCATAACGGCAGCTCCCTTTCTACGGTAATTTCTTAAGAAATAGTGACATTATTACATTTTTTCAGGATGAACAATAATTGAATAAAACTATAGGGATAATAAATGAGAAAAGAGGTTCAATTTGGGGAATATAAACTTTCAAATGAAGTTATAATGCCAATTATTTCATTTGGATGAATTTTTTTTTTTTCTGAAATAAATGACAAAAGTTATCATCCATGACCCTGTGTTAGCCACCAAATTATAAAAACAAATTCATTAGAAAAGCCATTTGAGGAATGTTGAGGAATATTGTGGAGACAGACACAGAAGACATTACTCCTATCTACAGGAAGAATTTAATAGAACAGTAATGCACAATAATGTTAAAGCATACATAAAACAAAGAAATTAAAATAATAGTGCATACCACATGTAGAAAATTTTGCAAGATTGATGAGCATAGGTAATGTCACTATTTTGTAGACTTCATTTCATAAACTTGAAAATATCCATCTAAGCTGCATTGAACAGAGGTGACTTTGGGCAACTGTGGGATTCATTACTAGCATTTCTTCATCACTTAGATTGACCTAGAGGCAGAGAATAGAAAGGCACAGCCAGTAGAAGGAGGTGAGAAGAAAGAGCAGCGAGAGAGAGAATAAACCTGGCCCGGACTTGACCTCAACTCAGGTGGACGAGGCGTGGCTGGACAGGTAGGCTGGGATCCACTCTGAAGGGCCCTGCACACCAGATGCTGTCAGGGCTCCAACAGGGGACAGGATCCAGTCCTAAAGGAAATAGGGAACCAGGGACTGTGCCTCAAAAACGGAGGTTGCCCATGGATGTTTGTCAGCTGTGGAGCCCTGGTTGCATCAAGACCAAAGGCGGAGAGGAATTATGGAAGTCCTTCATACTGTGTGAAAATTTACAGTACTTTCTTAGCATCAGAAGAAAAGGTCAGAATTTCTTGTGTGAGATGCAAGCCGGGGCACGAGCCAAGGGGAGTGATGGGTCCCTAGAAGCTGGGAAGTGGAGAGAGAAGGACTTTTCCCTGGAGTCTGCATGAAGGAAAGCAGCCAGGCCCACGTGGGATTTGAATCCAGTGAGAATCACTTTGGATTCTGAACTACAGACTACAAGATAACAAATTCATACTGTATTAAGGCACTAAGTATGTGGCAATTTGTCACAGTGTGATAGAAACCCAATGCAGTGTGGTAAATATTTTTATTGTACTATATTTTAAAATCCCAAGCAATTCCTTCCAGAGCTACTGAATTTTCTTAGATTTTTCTTGCAGTGATATGTCACATTTTCCAGTATCCGCAGCATGGTTTCTTGGTATTAAAAAAGATATTTTTTTTTTTCTTCTTAAAAGAGCAATTAAATGAAATATTCTTATTTTTAGATGAGATTTTTTATTTTGAAAAATAATTTATTACTTTGTTTTTATTAGTATTGTCACTGACATTTCTGTTTTGAAATCTATGCAAAGACACAAACCCTTTAAAGACTTCACACAGGTGAAATCTTCCAGCCTTCATAATGGGAGAACGAAGAAGTGCATTTAAGTTCTTTTTTTTTTTTGCTTCTTAGAAATATACCAACTAGCTCATTGCATGTTTCACACCAGTTTTACCATATGTGAAGTTAATACACTCCCCATTCTTTCTATTAAAATTGTTGCATTGTATTAATTCATTAAACTTTTTATTTTCCACTGACTTTTTTGGGGGGGAGGTACTGGGGATTGAACTAAGAGGCACTCGACCACTGAGCCACATCCCCAGCCCTATTTTGTATTTCATTTAGAGACAGGGTCTCGCTGAGTTGCTTAGTGCCTCGCTGTTGCTGAGACTGTCTTTGAACTCCCTATCCTCCTCCCAAACCACTGGGATTACATGCGTGTGCCACCACGCCCCCATTGACTTTTTAGATTAAAAAAATAATAATTCTAATCACTAATTATAAATCTATTTTGGAATAATAAAAGCAGATTATCTATTTCTTTGGTAAACAGACAGATCTCCTGAATGCGCCCAACTCACCCTTGCAGAAGCAGCCTCATTAGGCTTGTGGACTCTCTTCTGTCTCTTCTGGTTCCCTGTGGTCTTTTATGTTCTTGAAAGGTACCAGCTGACAATGACACACACTAAGATGTCTTCCAGATGCAGAAGGGCACCTTGGGACCAATGCTTCATGGACAGGAATTCATCACGGCCTGACAGCCTCTTTACTTGGCGCCCCCGCTCCCGCCGTGTCCACCGGTGGCACCTGGCACTCCATGTGGAAGCTGTTTGGAGACTTCCAAGATTAAAGCTGCTGTGAGATATTTCTGCTTTCATATAAGCCTTTTGATTTTTTTCCCCTCACTATTACAGTCTGGATCTTAATCTCAATTCCTTTTGCTACTTTTCCATTTTTCTTAAAATCCGCTGCAGGGCTCTGAAGAGACTATGAACCATTACAGCTCAAATATTCTTTCTTTTTTTTTTTTTTTTTCCTACAGGATCAGTATGACAATAATATCTGTGCTTTCCTTCACTCTGGGTATTTTCATGTGAGCATCCTGAAGCACTTTGCTAAGCATTTACTGGTGTTCCTAACATCTTTTCAGAGGAATCGAAGGCTTAAAAAAAAGGATCAATCCAAGTCTTGCTGGAGTGAAGTCCTTCAGGGGAGAGTTTTTCAGAACACAACAGCTGCTTACAGCTTTCTTGGTACAAAGCCTTTTAGAAGTACATTTTTTTAAGGGATCAATGAATGCATTTGTCTAATTAAAAGAAGTTCAGTGCTTAATACATGAAATACATAATACAAACACAATCTCTGCCTTTAAGAAATGTACAATATAAACCCTTGGTGCTGAAAATAGACATGCATCAGACTCTCTCAAAGACTGGATGCAGAGCAGACTGTTGGGTTTTGGGCCAACATTTCTCAATTAGCAGGTCTGGGACAGGGGTCCTAAATTTTTATTCACGTGAGGCCCATGTTTTCTGAGAGCCACCATGTAGAGAACTGGATAGCCCATGGTGAGTGGATGATTGAGCTTGTGCTGGAAGAAAAGCAAGTCTTTCTTTAAGGAAGCAAAGAGGAAGCACTGATGAGCACGTGGGTCTACAGGTGGACATGCTAGTTTTCAGAGATGCTTGGACATTGGGAGTAGCATGGAGAACCATCAAATCCATGGAGGCAGCACGATGCCTGGTAAGGAAAAGGAGAGGAAGTAACAACATGTTGGGATACGGCTATAGGGCTATACCGCTATAGGATAAGCTATAGGGTGTTGTAAGAAGCTAAAAGAAAATTTAAATGACAGAATGTAGGAGCCCTGTTTGGGGAGATGGCTAAGATTGCGGTTGACTATGGGCTTTGGACATGTTTGGGCATTGGCGCCTTCCGTAGTCTCACGGGACTTGGCCCGGGATCTTGTGAGACTTGGCGGAGATCTTGAGGGACTTGAGCGAGATTGCTGATGAGGTCTGCGCCATTTTTGGAGGTTAGAGAAGCGTGGACGGCGTGTCGGTGTGTAGTTAGAGCCAGAGAGAAAAGTTATCAGAATAAAGAGCTGTTTGTTTCCAGTTCATCTCTAAACTTCTTCCCGCGGCTTCTTTGCTCCAAGAGGCCATCGCTTCAGGCGACTACAACAGAATTTATGGTATTTTACAGGTATTATTGGTATTTAAAAATTAATTTCTTCTAAATGTACAAATATTTGTTTTACCTCTAGTTGGGACAACAGGTTCACACTTAATAGTTGTGCCTCAGGCTAACGTTCTGTTGAACACATGGACATCCAAATCTTGGTAAGTTGCCTGTGTAGGTGAGTATGTCCCTTAAACAAGGATTTCAGAGGTGTACTGGTAAATGTTTAACAACTGGCGTGGTGGGGGTGGCGAGACGAGTCCTGCTCTGACAGTGTTTACCCATCGCCAGTTTCAAGCTATCAACATTTTAATATCTGGCCCTTTGAAGGAGTCCCAATCAGGGAGACAGCTATTGCGGTTAGCTGGAAGCCATAAGTTCCACTTGATAATAATCATACATTAAGTGTGCACGTGACGCACCTGTAAATGCACGTGACGCACCCGCAAAGCTAAAGGTATATAACCTGGTGAAAGCGGTCAGAAGCAATTCATTCAGTCAGTTGGTCAGTCGGAAAAGCCATGCAGAGAAAAGCCATGAGCTTTGGTGAAAAGCCATAAAGAGAAAGGAAAAGCCGCAGAGAAAAGTCAAAAGAAAAAGCCATGAGCTTAAAAAAGCCACGAGCTTACAGAGAAGCTGCAAAAGCCATCAAACTGCAGCTTGGCGAAAATAAAAATTCAATAAAGTCAAAGCGCTCATGCAGTTGTGCTTAACTAAGTGCATTAGCTGATTTGTTTACGCTATGAAAACTTGGCTTGTCAGCAGTAGGCTTGCCGCCTTAAAGCCGCAGCATCTCCTCAAAAAGGGCTCAAACATCCACTCTTTTAAAACAAAAGGTGAAAAGCTAGGTAGGGACAAGAAAATAAAATAGAGAAAATAGAGAAATTAAAATATAGAAAATAGAGAAAATAAAATATAGAAAATAGAATTAAAGCACCTTTTAAACTAAAGGGGGGGAAATGAAGGAGCCCCAATCAGGGAGACGGCTATTGCGGTTAGCTGGAAGCCATAAGTTCCACCTGATAATAATCATACATTAAGTAGGCACATGACGCACTTGTAAATGCACGTGACGCACCCGCAAAGCTAAAGGTATATAACCGGGTGAAAGCGGTCAGAAGGCATTCATTCAGTCAGTCGGTCAGTCGGAAGAAGAGTTTGGGTCGGAGAAGAAGAAAAGAGTCAGAGCGGCCAGAACGTAGTCAGAAGAAGAAATAAGAGTCAGAGCGGTTAAGAGTTCGGTCAGAAGAAGCTAGAGAAAGAAATGAGAAACCAAAGAGAAAAAGAAGAAAGAGTTTTAGTAAGATAAGGAAAAGAGTTTAGTAAAGAGAAAGAAAGAGACTAAGGATAATAGATTCCTGCCACCGAATCTCCTCCCGCGGTATTGTGGCTGTACGTCAGGCAGCTACAACCCTTGCAAACTTCTTGAAAATTTAACAATTAGTTCCGATGAACCAGTATGAGCCGGATCACCTTGTTTACCCCAGTTAAGATTTAGATAGTTGAAAACAGAGATGACTTATAACCTTACCATTTTAACAAAAAAGGCGACTTAATATTTAAAGAAGATCTCTTCAGTTTCTAGAAAACTTAGTAATTCCAATGTGACACGTAAAGGCATAAAGACATAGACTTTAGCCAGCCGCCAGTGTCCCTGGCCGCCTGGGCCCAGAGTAGCAGCTCCCTGCTGCTGCACGCAGGGCCAGACCTGGGGAAGGGCTTCCTCCATTATCGGGAAGAGTGCGACCTGCCCATTTGCGACCAGAGCAAGAGGTAGACTCCTGCCCGCTGGAAGGAGTGACCCAGCCGCCAGTGTCCCTGGCCGCCTGGGCCCAGAGTAGCAGCTCCCTGCTGCTGCACGCAGGGCCAGACCTGGGGAAGGGCTTCCTCCATTATCGGGAAGAGTGCGACCTGCCCATTTGCGACCAGAGCAAGAGGTAGGCACCCGCCCGCTGGAAGGAGAGACCCAGCCGCCAGTGTCCCTGGCCGCCTGGGCCCAGAGTAGCAGCTCCCTGCTGCTGCACACAGGGCCAGACCTGGGGAAGGGCTTCCTTCATTCCCGGGAAGAGTGGGACCTGCCCAGCTGCGACCAGAACAAGAGGTAGGCACCCGCCCGCTGGAAGGAGAGACCCAGCCGCCAGTGTCCCTGGCCGCCTGGGCCCAGAGTAGCAGCTCCCTGCTGCTGCACGCAGGGCCAGACCTGGGGAAGGGCTTCCTCCATTATCGGGAAGAGTGCGACCTGCCCATTTGCGACCAGAGCAAGAGGTAGACTCCCGCCCGCTGGAAGGAGAAACCCAGCCACCAGTTTGCCTGGTCTTCAGGGCCCAGAACAGCATCTCCCGGCTGCTGCACGCGGGGCCAGACCTGGCGAAGTGCTTCCTCCACTCCCTGGGGGAGTGCGACCTGCCCAGCTGCAACCAGAGCAAGAGGTAGGCACCTGCCCGCTGGAAGGAGAGAACCCGCCGCCAGTTTGCCTGGCTTCCAAGGCCCATAGTAGCATCTCCCTGCTGCTGTAAGCAGGGCCCAGCCTGAGGATAAGCCCCTTCCACTATTCCACTGTGCCACTCTGCAAGGACCAAAGGTGCAGCCTTGACTCCACTAACAGGGTTGCTGACTGTACATGATCTGGATCAGGTGGCTTAAACTGGAAGGGAAAAAAGAAGGGCTTCCAAGGGTCCAGTTTGTTTGAGACTTGTTCTTGGGTTCAACGTTTTTGTGTTTTTATTTGCTTGTTTGTTTGTTTTGTTGTTTCTTGGGAGTTTTTTGTTTTTGTTTTGATTGACAGTGTGTTTGTGTGCTTCTGCTCCTCTTTTCTTTCTTTTCTTCCTTCTCACTTTTATATTTTTTTTTCTTCCTTCATCTTCCCTATTTACACCCTGCCATTGCATTCTCAACAGAGGCAAAAACAAGTTATACGCACAAATTGAGATTTCTTGAACGTGTACAATTGAAATATATAGCAAAGTGGTGTTATATATGGTTTATTCTCTATTTTCTAGACTTATTCTCTCTCTCCTCTCTCTTACACTAATTACTACTCCTTGGTTATTTTTTTTTTCTCTTCTTTTTTTTTTTTCTTTTCCATCTTTCTTTATTTCTCCTCTCAACCACCGCATAAGTTAGGTTTATATGTAAATCAGTCTTTCCATCTATTCATTCACTTCATTCTCTTTCCTCTCTCGTCGGCTGATACTAAACCACTTCCACAGAACTCTCTTTTCATACTTTCTAAGAAAGAACAAGTCAATACACTCACTTCCTTCTTCCTAAACATATTACCTCTCTGTCCATTACTTGAAACTTTAAAACCCCATCAGAAGCATACAGAGTAAATTGGAAACAACATCTGGGTTAACTAAATCTGTACATTGTGATCAAACTGGGATTCTCTGAATAGTAAGTGTTTGATTTTAAAGTGTAAAGGAAATATAAGGGGATCTGATAGCATTGTACTACAGGAGCAACATAAGGTTTTAAGGTAAAATCAAAGTAGACAAGGTCCCACAGTGCAGGTAGAATAGACGCACAAGCAATATGAAGAAACAAGGGAAGAAAGTGACACAAACAAATCAATATACCTCCTCAGTAGATTCCATACCATGCACAGTTGGTGCAATGCCAGAGATGGAATTCAGAAATTACATATTCCAAATGTTAGCGGAACTTAAGAATGAACTCAAAAATGAGATGAGGGAGCAAATACAGGAGGTGAAAGATCATTTTGACAAAGAACTCCATAAACAAATACAGGAAGTAAAAGATTACTTCAATAGGGAGATAGAGGCTCTAAAGAGAAACCAAACAGAAATTCCAGAAATGAAAGAAGCAATAAATCAAAATAAAAGCTCAATCGAAAGTATCACCAACAGAGTAGATCACTTGGAAGAAAGAACCTCAGACAATGAAGACAAAATATATATCCTAGAGAAAAATCTAGATTACACAGCAAAAATGGTAAGAAACCAAGAACAGAACATTCAAGAATTATGGGACAACATAAAAAGACCAAACATAAGAGTGATTGGGGTAGAGGAGGGGGCAGAGTTTCAAGCCAAAGGAATGAGTAATTTATTTAATGAAATAATTACAGAAAATTTTCCAAACTTGAGGAATGAAGGGGAAAACCAAGTTCAAGAGGCCTACCGAACACCAAACATACAAAATCACAACAGATCCACACCAAGACACATTATAATGAAAATGCCTAATATACTGAGCAAGGAGAGAATATTAAAAGCCACAAGAGAAAGGAAGCAGATTACATATAGGGGGAAACCAATCAGACTATGTTCAGATTTTTCTACCCAGACCTTAAAAGCAAGAAGATCCTGGAATAGCATATTTCAAGCTCTGAAGGAAAAGGGATGTCAACCAAGAATCTTATATCCAGCAAAATTGAGCTTTAGATTTGAAGATGAAATAAAAACCTTCCACGACAAGCAAAAGTTAAAAGATTTCACATCTCGAAAGCCAGCACTTCTGAACATCCTGGGCAAAATTTTTCATGAAGAAGAAGAGAAAAATAACAATGAAAATCAACAAAGGGAGATATTAAACTAAGGGAAATACCAACCAGAAGAGAAACCAAATCAAGCTAAAGATCATCATACAAATAAAAATGGATGGGAATAAAAATCACATCTCAATAATAACCCTGAATGTTAATGGCCTAAACTCGCCATTCAAAAGACACAGATTATCTGAATGGATTAAAAGAAATGACCCAACAATCTGCTGTCTCCAAGAAACACACCTCATAGAAAAAGACATCAATAGACTGAAGGTAAAAGGCTGGGAAAAGTCTTATCACTCAGATGGCCTGCGGAAGCAAGCAGGGGTTTCCATTCTCATTTCAAATAAGGTAGACTTCAAGCCAAAGTTAATCAAAAGGGACAAAGATGGATATTTCTTACTACTTAAGGGAACCATTCATCAAGAGGATATAACAATCATAAATCTATATGCCCCAAATAATGGAGCACCTACATTCATCAAACAAACACTTCTCAAGTTCAAGAGTAAAATTGACCACAACACAGTTATTCTAGGGGATTTCAACACACCTCTCTCACCAATGGATAGATCATCCAAACAAAAACTAAACAAAGAAATCTTAGGCCTCCTTAAAACAATTAATAACTTAGATCTAATGGACATATATAGAATATTTCATCCCTCAGTAAATGAATACACTTTTTTCTCAGCAGCACATGGCTCCTTCTCCAAAATAGATCATATACTATGTCACAAGGCAAATCTCAGCAAATATAAAAAAATAGAAATACTACCCTGCATGCTATCAGACCATAAAGGGATGAAATTGGAAATCAACGACAAAACAAGGAATAAGAAAAACTACTCCAACAACTGGAAGCTAAGCAACATGCTACTGAATGAACAAGGGGTTGAAGAAGACATCAAAGAGGAGATTAAAAAATTCCTAGAGGTAAATGAGAACACAGATACATCGTATAGAAATCTCTGGGACACTATGAAGGCAGTAGTAAGAGGAAAATTCATTGCACTGAGTTCATTCTTTAAAAGGAAAAAAAACCAACAAATAAACGACTTAACATCACACCTCCAAGCACTAGAAAAAGAAGAACAGATCAACACCAAGAGCAGCAGAAGACAGGAAATAATTAAAATCAGAGCAGAAATTAATGAAATTGAGACTAAGGAAACAATTCAAAGAATTGACAAAACTAAAAGTTGGTTCTTTGAAAAAATAAACAAAATTGACAGACCCTTAGCAATGCTAACGAAAAGAAGAAGAGAAAAAACTCAAATCACTAACATTTGTGATGAAAAAGGGAATATCACAACAAACACCTCAGATATACAGAAAATAATTAGAAATTACTTTGAAAACTTGTACTCTAATAAAACAGAAAATGCTGAATGCATTGACAGATTTCTAGAGTCATATGATTTGCCTAAACTGGATCTGGAGGCAATACACAATTTAAACAGATCGATTACAAGCAAAGAAATAGAAGATGTCATCAAAAAGCTACCAACAAGGAAAAGTCCAGGACCTGATGGGTTTACAGCAGAGTTCTACAAGACTTTCAAAGAAGAACTAATACCAATGCTCTTCAAACTATTTCAAGAAATAGAAAAAGAGGGAGCTCTTCCAGACTCTTTCTATGAGGCCAATATTACATTAATTCCAAAGCCAGGCAAAGACACATCCAAAAAAGAAAACTTTAGGCCAATATCTTTAATGAACATAGATGCAAAAATCCTCAACAAAATTCTGGCAAATCGGATACAAAAACATATCAAAAAGATAGTGCACCACGATCAAGTGGGGTTTATTCCAGGGATGCAAGGCTGGTTCAACATTCGGAAATCAATAAACATAATACATCACATCAATAGACTTAAAGATAAAAATCATATGATTATCTCAATAGATGCAGAAAAAGCATTTGACAAAATACAGCACCCCTTTATGTTCAAAACACTGGAAAAACTAGGAATATCAGGGACATATCTCAACATTATAAAAGCTATTTATGCAAGGCCCAGAGCTAACATTATCTTAAATGGAGAAAAATTGAAAGCATTCCCTCTAAAAACTGGAACAAGACAGGGATGCCCCCTCTCACCACTGCTATTTAACATAGTACTGGAAACTCTGGCAAGAGCAATTAGACAGACGAAAGAAATTAAAGGGATCAAGATAGGAAAAGAAGAGCTCAAATTAGCACTATTTGCTGATGACATGATAATCTACCTAGAAGACCCAAAAAACTCTACCAGAAAACTTTTACAACTAGTAAATGAATTTGGCAAAGTAGCAGGATACAAAATCAATACCCATAAGTCAAAGGCATTTTTGTACATCAGTGACAAAGCCTCTGAAAGGGAAATGATGAAAACTACCCCATTTACAATAGCATCAAAAAAAAATAAAATACCTGGGAATCAACTTAACGAAAGAGGTGAAAGAGCTCTATAAGGAAAATTATAGAACACTAAAGAAAGAAATCATAGAAGAACTCAGAAGATGGAAAGACCTACCTTGCTCTTGGATAGGTAGAATCAATATTGTCAAAATGTCCATACTACCAAAAACATTATACAGATTTAATGCAATTCCAATCAAAATCCCAATGTCATTCTTCAAAGAAATAGAAAAAGCAGTCATGAAATTCATCTGGAGAAATAAGAGACCCAGAATAGCCAAAGCAATCCTGAGCAAGAAAAGTGAAGCAGGGGGCATCACCATACCGGACTTTAAATTATACTATAGAGCAATAGTAACAAAAACAGCATGGTATTGGCACCAAAACAGACTGGTGGACCAATGGTACAGAATTGAGGACACAGAGACTAATACATATAATTTCAGCTATCTTATATTAGACAAAGGTGCCAAAAATGTACAGTGGAGAAAGGATAGCCTCTTCAATAAATGGTGCTGGGAAAACTGGAAATCCATATGCAACAAAATGAAATTAAACCCTTGTCTCTCACCATGCACAAAATTCAATTCAAAGTGGATCAAGGACCTAGGAATTAGACCAGAGACAATACACCTAATAGAAGAAAAAGTAAGCTCCAATTTCCAACATGTCGGATTAGGCCCCAAGTTCCTTAATAAGAATCCTGTAGCACAAGAACTATTACCAAGAATTAATGAATGGGATAGATTTAAACTGAAAAGCTTCTTCTCAGCAAAAGAAACAATCAGTGAGGTGAATAGAGAGCCAACTAATTGGGAACAAATATTTAATACATGCACATCAGATAGAGCACTAATTTCTAGAATGTATATAGAACTAAAAAAACTTAACACCAAAAAAGCAAATAACCCAATCAATAAATGGGCTAAGGAATTGAAAAGACACTTCTCAGAAGAAGATACACGATTAATCAACAAATACATGAAAAAAATGCTCAACATCACTGGCAATTAGAGAAATGCAAATCAAAACTACTCTAAGATTTCATTTCACTCCAGTCAGAATGGCAGCTATTAAGAACACAAACAACAATAAATGTTGGAGAGGATGTGGGGAAAAAGGCACACTCATACATTGCTGGTGGGACTGCAAAATGGTGCAACCGCTATGGAAAGCAGTATGGAGATTTCTTGGGAAAATGGGAATGGAACCACCCTATGACCCAGCCATCCCACTCCTGGGTCTATTCCCAAAAGACTTAAAAACAGCATATTACAGTGACACAGCCACTTCAATGTTTATAGCAGCACAATTCACAATAGCTAGGTTATGGAACCAACCTAGATGCCCCTCAGTAGATGAGTGGATAAAGAAAATATGGTATATATACAAAATGGAATTTTACTCAGCAATAAGAGAGAATAAAATAATGGCATTTGCAGGTAAATGGATGAGTTGGAGAATATAATGCTAAGTGAAATTAGTCAATCTCAAAAATCCAAGTACCGAATGTTTTCTCTGATATAAGGAGGCTGGTTCACAGAGTTGTTGGAAGGGGGTACATAGGATCAGAGGAACACTAGAATGGTCAACGGAAAGGGAGGGGAGGGAGGGAGTAAGGGGGGGGGGTTGGAAAAAAATTGGTGATTGAATGAGATGGATATCATTAACCTAAATGCATGATTGAAGATCTGAATGGTACTTATATACTTTGTATACAAGCAGTTGTATGTAAAAAGATACTATACTTGTGCATGATGAATAAGTAAATAAATAATAAAAAAATTAAAAAAAAATAAAAAAAATAAATTTTGTGTAAAAAAAAAAAAAAAAAAAAAAAAAGACATAGACTTTAGAGGGCTTGGGAATATTTTCACTTTCTCTTTAAAACCACACCCAAATTAACAATCTGTAGCTCATTCTGTAAATTCAGTTGACAATTCTCCCATCATTTATTTTATAACTTTATTTTTTTTAAGGTATTCATTGCACATCTTTTGGATACTGCACAGCAATCCAAGCTCCATGGGCACCTTAATGCATAAGAAGTGCTCTGGAGGTTGTGGGAAGGGGACAAATCATCCACAGGGCTGTGGCATGCGTCACCCTGGAGGCTTCATCCCAGCTCCCTGAAGACAGAGTTCCTGAGGGCACCTCCTGACCTTGTTCATATTCTTTCTGGAATGGCAGGACTCAACTGTGCTTGGTTCTCCTCCTATACACACTCACAATTCTACAAGGGGTCCTGTGACTTGGGACTTTATGAAAATAATACAATAATATACCAAGAGTGACTGAAATTGGCTCCATGAATTACAGTGAGGCCCACACCCTGTTCATCATAAACAGGTGTTTAGAAAATCAGAAGCTGTGCTGAGGTCTGGCATCAGTTTCCAAGTTCTATCATGACAATTGGGATAGGCCTGAGGCAGAGCAGCCACAGGAATAGTTCAGGCTCTGCTGTCATCTCCGGCCACCCTCAGCCATTCTCAGCCTGCCATGGTCACGGTCCTGGACTTTGCATCTTGTTTCAGTGCCTTCTTAGATGGCCAGAGGTAGGCGTGAGCTTTGACTTGCTGAACAGCGAATTGCCAAGTGACTTTCCAGTCACAATTTAGAAGTATTTTAGATTATAAACTGTGAACCCCTCTGTGGCAGTCCGAGAGCTGGCTGCCTTTGGCAGGACAGTGTTGAGAAGCAGTGTCATGCTTTCGATCGACTTACTGGGTGAGGGTGGGGGGGACGCATCCTGCCTGGCCCCACCATTCCAGCCAGCAGGCCTGGCTCATTAGTGCTGGACATCACTGGCCCTTTAGGCCTTGCCTGCTCCCCCTGATGAGCTGCTGCGTTTTGGTAACATTCACAGGTTGGAATTGAGATGCATTTGAGTATTGGAAGTAAGCCAAGTTTCCTACTCCAGGAGTCAACTTTGAAGTTACATCTGATGTCACAGAATTTTCTCCATTTCCACATTTCTTGAGATAGGTTCCAAATCTCAAACAGCAAAGAAAATAAATTACTTATCCAAAATTCATGACAATTTTTTTCAAATTTATTTATTTTTAAATCGACAGGTAAAGCTGTATGTATTTATCATATACAGCATGATGTTCTAGATTACACGTACATGGTAGAGTGGTTGAATTGGGATAATTAATGTTTGCACTGCCTCACACAGTTTTCATTTTTATGGTAAGAATTCAATATCCACTCTCAGCATTTTTTTTAATAATACAAGTTATCCTCTATAATCATTATGCTTTACGATATATTTCTATTTTTTCTTTTAGTTTTCACATTCCTTCATTGCTTTATTTTTTATTAGCCTTTTAGTTTTTATTTTTTTAAAATTTTAACAGGGGATGTCCCTAGGTAGTCCCAGCTAGCTTGGAACTCCTGGGCTCAAGTCTTCTTCCCAAGTAGCTGGGATTATAGGTATGAACACCATGCCCAGCTTCCATTTTTAAAAATTAAATTAAACTTATTTTAACGGATGAATAAAAATGCCAAATTGTATATATCCAAGGGGTACCGATGTTTCCATACTCTTGTATATATATTGTGTGTATATGTGTGTGTGTGTACATATGTGTGTGTGTGTGTGTGTGTGTGTGATGTTCAAATCAGGGTAAGAGTATTTATTTCCTCAAATGTTCTTTGGTGAAAATATTAGGTCGTTTCTTCCAGGTGTTTTGAAACTTACACTATATTCTCATCATCTGTAGTCACCATACTATGGAATACAATGCCACATTTCTTGTAACTGTAATTTAGTATGAGCCCAACTCTTTTTGATTGACATATGAGTGAGATTGTGGGGTAACATCCTCCAGGCTCATACATGATATTGAAAATAATAGGATTTCATTCATTTTTATGTTTAAATAGTATCCCTTTGTATACACATATAACCATTTTCCTTATTTACAGATTCGTTGATGAGCACTAGAGTTTCTCCATTTCTTGCTCATTGGAAATAGTGCTTCAAGAAACATGGGTGTGGAGATGTCTCCTTGACACATGACTTCATTTCCTCTGGATACATAACCAGTAGTGGGGTTGCTAGATCACATGGTAGGTCTATTTTTGATTTTTTTTTTGAAACCTCCATTTTAATTCTAACTTCTTTAAACCATGCATATGATCACATGCACAGACCGTTACAAGAAAATGTCAAAAAATAGAATTTTATCTTATCTTTTAAGTAACTGTGGTACAAAGAAATGACAAAAGATGAACTCGAAAATACTTTCAAATAACTTATTTCAACACAAATTGGTTTCTTAATCAAACTTTTTTTGCAAACCTTTATTTGTATATTTGTTATTATTTTTAGTGAATTGTAGCTTTACATAATATTGGGGTTCATTTTGACATATTCATAAATGCAGGTAACATAGTTTTCTCCATTTTAATTCCCATCATTCTCCCTTCCCTCCCCTTTACCCTCTACCTGATTCCCTTCTTCTATTCTATTGACCTTCCTTCTATTAATTAATTTATTTTGTATTTAATTATTTATTTACTTATTCATAATGCACAAGTATAGCATCTTTTTACATACAACTGCTTGTATACAAAGTATATAAGTACTATTCAGATCTTCAATCATGCGTTTAGGATAATGATATCCATCTCATTAATTGATTTATTTTTAATAGTGGCATTGTACCTGTACATTAAATTGGAAGGCATTGTGATATATTCATATATTCATGTAGCATAATTTGGTCAAGTGTATTCCCCAGTTCTTCCTTGGCCTCCACTTCTCCCTTGCCATTGGGCCCCTATTTCTACTCTACTGATCTCCCTTTTATTTTCACCAAATCCCCTTTTTTTTATTATTTTCGTTTCTCTAGTTTCTTCGTATGAGAGAAAATATTGGATTTTCTGAGTAGGGCTTATTTCGCTTAGCATGATGTTCTCCAGTTACTTGCAAATACCATCATTTTGTTCTTCTTCATGGCTGCATAAAACTCCACTGTGTGTGTGTGTGTGTGTGTGTGTGTATTATATGTATTTTTTTATCCATTCATATTTCTTTATCCGTTCATCACCTATGAAGATACCATAATGTGGATTGTATTTTTGTACCATTCTAAGCAACACCATGATGATCTATTAATTTCTGCACGTACTTAAAAACAAGGACGAGAGTATAATAAAAACAACTTGAGTTAGTTCTGTTATAATCTCTGATCTTTCTAAAAGCAATCAAATGTTTAGAAAAATTATTGGTAGACACTAATTATGTGGAATAGCGGGTTTAGTTCTGGCACGTTGGCATATGCACACGACACAATCGGGTCAATTTCACTCAGTACCTCCCCTGCCCTTTCTCCTCCCTCCCCAATGCTCTGGTCTGTCTTCCATTTTCCCAAGGTTGCTTTTCCTCTGCATCTTCCTTAAGACACTTGTTGTTTTGAGTCTGGCTTTTTTTCTTTGATATAATGCTCTCCAGCTCCTTCCGTTATTTTTCAAATGATATGATTTTGTTTTCAATTTTTTTGAATTTACTCTTCTTTTTATTTTTCTGTTAGAAAACTTAACATTTCTAAATGATATCCTTAGATTGCTATTAACTTTTCTCATATTTAGACCTCCTACGTAAACATTATTATGATAGAGGGAGTCAGAAGAATGGATTGATGACTGTTAGTCTGCCAGGCATTTATAATGTAGAACCACTGAGGCCTGGTGCCAGTGTTGCTGGTTTTATTCCCTCTATTCAATTTAAATGACAGAGCTTTGTTTCTAGTTACCAGATCTCAACTCCTTGCTTCTTCTATTTTAATAATACTATTGTTCTTCCTCTTCCTTTCTACTCTTCTCCCTGACTTCTCTCATCTGCACTTTTATTTTCATAATGCCAAGGTTAATAATTTTTAAATGTTGCCCTGAGCCATTTGAGAGTGATTTGCCAATCTGATGCCCATTACTCCCAAACATTGCATTACATATTTCCTACAGACAGGGATATTTTCTTACAGAACCAGAGTCTAACCATGAAAATTAGAAAACTAACTTAGACTCACTGTAATGTGCAATTTTCATTTTTGCCAATATTGTCTTTGTTTTGTTTTCTTTTTTCTTGAGACAGCGCTGTCTATGATCCCAGGCTGGTCTCAAACTCCTGGTTCAAGCAATCCTCATGCCTCAAACTCTGGAGTAGCTGGGATGGTGGGGGTCACATGACCTGCTCCCAGGAATGTCCTAAGGCAGGGGAACAAGTTCAGATCAGGTGCTGCATTCACTTGCCTGACTTTCTTGCTTCCTTGGGGTCGGAGGTTTCTTCAGCTGCCCTGACCCTCATGACCTTGACCCTTTGAAGACTGGAAGCCACCTTTTCTCTGGAATGTCTTTCCATCTGTGTTTTTCAGATGCCTTCTTCTTCTTCTTTTTTTTTTTTATATTTATAATAGTAGTATGTATTACAATTCATAATGCACATATATAGCATCTTTTTACATACACTGTCAGATGCCATCTTGTGATCAGAATAAGGTGCTATAACCTCAACAGAAAAGGTCACAGAAGTGACACAGTGTTCTTCTGATGGGAGGACACCTTTCCCCATTCCTTGTTGACACCTCTTTAATGGCTTGATCAAGGTGATATCTAGGTGGCTTCCTAGTGTATGTTTAGTCTTTCTACCTTTGCAATTTAACAAGTATTTAAAGGGGAACAATTTGAATCTCTTGTCAACATTCCATTACTAATAGAAGTATCAATCTCTTTATGTCTGTCAATATAGAGTTGTAGGTTCTCATGTATTCAAGGATCATGTTATTATTGTATTTACTTGGATGCTCACATCTTAGGTTCTGGAGCGGAGCTGCCTGTGGGCCTTAATTTCACTCATCACCTTCACTCTCTGAGCACCCCTTCACTCTGTGGCAGGTACCAGGAGTTGTTCTTGAATGTTTAGTTTAATTGTTTGTTTGTTTAGGTCTGCTCTGGAGTGAATCATTTTCACGAAGTTTCTTTTTCCCTGTTAAAGGGGGATGGTAGCTAGAAGGCCTAGTTTTGATGGCTTGGTCTCTGCATGGCTGTTGCTTTATCACTGCTTCTAAGCACTTAGGGATCTAACTGGTCACTGAATTTCCGTGTGCAATTGTTCAGGGAGGGGACAATAGGTAGTAGGGAAACTTCCTGAGCAAGATTACAAGAAAAGATGATTTTATTAGGAACTCACATTTATTTGACATTTAGCAGTTATCCACCATGTGTTTTAAGGAACTGTTTTCTACCACTGACAAAATGGATGTTTGCATCTATTAATCTCTACACAAATTCATTTATACCACTTTATTCATAATTCAAAATCAGATTATGAAATCTTTCAAAAAATAAAAATTTGGGTATCAAATTAAGAGAGTGTTTTTTTAAAAAATATTTATTTATTTGCTTTAGTTGTACACAATGCAATGCATTTATGTTTACGTGGTGCTGAGGATCGAACCCGGGCCGCGCATGTGCTAGGCGAGCGGTGTGCCGCTGAGCCACAACTCCAGCCCAAAAGAGTGCTTTTAAATCTCTTTTGCTTATCCAGTGAATGCGGATATTGGTTTGTTATGGTTTAATTTTATGCATAAATGGAAAATCCACAATAGCTTGAAAAATATTTTAAATGAACAAAAGCATTTTTCTTTGGTAAATAATGGCTGTTAATTAATATAGTTATGATTTAATTTTAAACTTTTCTCCCCAAATGAACAAATAAGCAAAACATTTTATCTTTATTTTAAAATATTTATTTATTTACTTTAGTTGTACACAATGCAATGCATTTATGTTTACGTGGTGCTGAGGATCAAACCCGGGCCGCGCATGTGCAAGGCGAGCGCTCTACTGCTGAGCCACAACCCCAGCCCAAAACATTTTATCTTTATCCATGTATTTGTCAGTATTTTCAGGTTGATCACTCATAGATACATGAATTATTTGTTTAATTTTTATTTTTTGGTAACAGAAAGGAACCAGATTTTATACAGATATTTATTGGAGCATGAAGAAATATCAAGTTTTCTTAGCCAATTTCAGGCAAATTTTAAGCATAATTATAGACATTCAAGTATATATAAGACTTCAGAACATAAAAGGAAATGAAATACTGATTTAAAGCAAAAAACTCAAGCGAAAATGCGGGCATTGATCTTGTAATTATGTAACAATGTCTCCATTGTCAATCATCTGTTCCTAACCCTGACTTCCTGCCTCTGGGCATATTCACATCCAAGAAATTACTCTTGGAATTTCAAAGCTAATTGAAGACAGTAGATTGTACATTGATCATTTTAGCTTCATTAAATCACAGAATTTAAACTGTACTATTCCTGATAGGGGAAACATAACTTTTTATTTGTTCACAATGTGATCCAAATGAAGCAGAAGATGGAAATGGAGGGAAAGCTCCTTGTTCACTCCTCTGCTCTTCAATTTCTAGTCTCTATTTCATTCTATAGGAGTGAAAGCGGTAAGGATCAGTCCTTTTAGACCCTGGCTACCTTCCTTGGTTACTGCTCTAATCTAGGGATGGAATCTGTAGGATTCTGTTGAAAATATTATTTGTCTTACCATTATTTAACTTAGGATGTTTCTTGATTTTTAATATTTTCAGTTGTAAATGGTACCTTTATTTTATTAATTTTTTAACATGGTGCTGAGAATCCAACCCAGTGCCTCACACGTGAAGTGCTAGGCAAGCACTCTACCACTGAGCCACAACCCCAGCTTTCTAGGATGTTTCTTAATTGTGATGTACAGAACAGAGGCACCACTTTACATTTTAGTAAAGTAATGAAATATACCAACATGTTATATGAAATGTAAATTGGACTGAGAGTCAAGGAATTTGCTGCATATGAGAAGCTTGCTGGTATCCTGGTTCTTTATTATTTTAGTGTTACAGAGTGTTCAGTCTTGATAATCTTCCTAAACCCTACATGTATTTTCTGGGAAATCATAGTTTTAAAAAAATGCAGCTTTTAATTATGGAAAAGCATCTTTTTTAACAGAAGATCAATAAAAATTTTTACTATAAGACATTTTAAAATGTAATTTGGAATTTTTGTTCCTACAGAAATAATTTTTTATCTGTATCTATAATTTTTACATTTATAAGATTCATTTATAAAAATAAATGATCTTTATAATAAAAATGTTGGCAAGTAAATGACAGTGAGGGAGAGTTCTCAAATCCACCTGGGACACTGAATGGACAATACAGTTTTTACTAAGTTTTAAAAGAAGAGCCAAGAGTGCGAGCGGCCCACAAACTGAACCAGCATTAGCAGTGCGGCTGCCGTGGTAGCGTTGCAGTACTGGAAGTGCAGACCACGGCCTCGCGCAGCGCAGAATAAAGGGAAAGCCAGACGCGAGCAGCGGCCGCATAGACTTCTTTCACGTAAATTGCTGAACGGGACCTGCACGCCTCGGAGTGACACACAGGTCCAGGCTACTGCTGTTGGGACCTGGGAAGGCACTGCCATTTTGGAGGAGGGCTGTGGCTGACCGGGACAAAGAAATGGAGAAGAAAAACAGCTGCAGACATCCAAGGATCGGTCCAGGGCCCGGAGAACAGCACACACCTGGGTGAGACGCGCGCAGGCAGCCCGCAGGGAAGGGCCTGCCTGAGGCCAGCGCAGCAACCATGAGAGCTATAACTGGGGGCGGCCGTGGGGAATGCGTGCCTTTTGGATGAACCCTTTCTTGGTGCTATTCACGTACTGACACCCCCCACCCCCCAGCCATTACTCCTCTGTGCCAATGTGCTGCTGGCCAAAGCTGCAGAATAGACGCCACTAATTAGTGCTCTGTGACTGTCTGGGCATGATCCTGGACAACTGGCCTAAACTGGAAGGGCTTCCCAGGGTCCTGTTTATTTGAGACTTGTTCCTGGGTTCAACTCATTTTTTGTTGTTGTTGTTTTTTTTTTTTTTTTTTTGTTTTTGTTTTTGTTCTGTTTGATAGTGTGCTTATTTGTGTGTTTGTATTCCTCTTTCTTTTCTTCCCTTCTCACTTTAGTCTCTTCTGCCCTCATCTTCTCTATTTACACACTGTCATTGTGTACTCATCAGAGGCAAAAACAAGTTATAGGCAGAAATTGGGACTTCTAGACCTGGGGCAATTGAAATATACAGCAAAACGGTGTTATATATAGTTTACTCTCTATTTTTCTTGACTCAGTTTCTCTCTTCTCTCTCTTACACTAATCCTTACTTCTTTCTTATCTCTCATTGTTCCTTTTTATTTTTTCATTTCCATCTTTCTTTATTTTTCTTCTCTCAAAGACTAAATAAGTTTGGTTTATATATAAATCAGTCTTCCCTCTAAATTGCTCATTCCATTCTCTTTCCTCTCCCATCTGCTGATATTAAAACACTTCCACAGAATTCTATTTTCATACTTCCTAAGAAAGAACATCTCGGTAACCTCACTTCCTTCTTCCTAAACATATCATCTCTGTGTCCAATACTGAAACTGTAAACCTCAATGCAAGCATACAGAGTAAATTGGAAATAATACCTGAGTTAACTAAATCTGTACATTGTGATCAAACTGGGATTTGCTGTAAAGAAAGTGTTAGAGCTTAAAGTGTAAGGTATTTATAAGGGGACCCGACAGCATTGTACCACAGGAGAAACATAAGGCTATAAGGTGAAATCAAAATAGGCAAGGTCCCACAGTGCTAGAAGAATAGACACAAGCATTATGAAGAAGCAAGGGAAGAAAGTGGCTGAAACCAACCAACATGCCCCCTCAGTAGATTACATGGCAAACACAGTAGGTCAAATGTCAGAGACGGAATTTAGAAATTACATAATCCAAATGTTTATGGATCTTAAGAATGAACTCAAAAATGAGATGAGAGAGCAAATACAGACGGTAAAAGAGCATTTTGACAAAGAACTCCAAAAATAATTACAAGAAGCAAAAGATTACTTCAATAGGGAGATAGAAATTCTACAGAAAAACCAAACAGAAATTCTGGAAATCAAAGAAGAAATAAACCAAACTAAATGCTCAATTGAAAGCATCACCAACAGATTAGATCTCCTGGAAGAAAGGACCTCAAATTATGAAGACAAAATATATATCCTGGAGAAATATCTAGAGGACACGGCAAAAGTAATAAGAAAACAAGAACAGAGCATTCAGGAATTATGGGACAGCATAAAAAGACCAAACTTAAGAGTGATTGGTGTTGAAGAAGGTGCAGAGTTTCAAACCAAAGGAATGTGTAATTTATTCAATGAAATAATAGAAGAAAATTTTCCAAACATGAGGAATGAATGGCAAAACCAAGTTCAAGAGGCTTACCGAACACCAAACGTACAAAACCACAACAGATCCACACCAAGGCACATTATAATGAAATTCCCTAATATACTAGGCAAGGAGAGAATATTAAAAGCCACAAGAGAAAGGAAGCAGATTACATATAGGGGGAAACTGATCAGACTATGCTCAGATTTTTCAACCCAGACCTTAAAAGCTAAAAGATCCTGGAATAGCATATTTCAAACTCTGAAAGAAAAGGGATGTCAACCAAGAATCTTATATCCAGCAAAATTGAGCTTTAGATTCGCAGATGAAATTAAAACCTCCACAATAAACAAAAGTTAAAAGATTTCACAACTCGAAAGCCAACACTTCTGAACATCTTGGGCAAAATTTTCCATGAAGAAGAAGAGAAAAATAACAATGAAAATAAACAAAGGGAGATAGTAAGCTAAAGGAATTACCAACCAGAGGAAAATCCAAATCAAGGTAAATACCATAATACAATTAAAAATGGATGGAAATAAGAATCACATCTCAATAATAACCCTGAATGTTAATGGCCTAAACTCACCATTCAAAAGACACAGATTGTCAGATTGGATTAAAAGAAACAACCCAATAATTTGCTGTCTACAAGAAACATGCCTCCTAGAAAAAGATCTCAAGCAATTGAAGGTGAAAGGCTGGGAAAAGTCTTATCACACACATGGGCTACAGAAGCAAGGAGGGGTTTCCATTCTTATATCAAATAAGGTAGACTTCAAGCCAAAGCTAATCAAAAGGAATAAAGATGGATATTTATGACTACTTAAGGGAACCATTCATCAACAAGATATGACAATTATAAATCTATATGCCCCAAATAATGGAGCACCTGCATTCATCAAACAAACCCTTCTCAAGTTCAAGAGTAAAATAAACCACAACACAGTTATTCTAGGGGACTTCAACACACCTCTCTCACCAATGGAAAGATCATCCAAACAAATGCTAAACAAAGAAACTTTAGGCCTCCTTAAAACAATTAATAACTTAGACCTAACGGACATATATAGAATATTTCATCCCTCAGTAAGCGAATATACTTTCTTCTCAGCAGCACATGGCTCCTTCTCCAAAATTGACCATATATTATGTCACAAGGCAACTCTCAGCAAATATAAAAACATAGAAATCCCACCTTGCATTCTATTAGACCATAATGGGATGAAATTGGAAATCAATGATAATACAAGAAATAAAAAAAACTACTCCAACAGCTGGAAGCTAAACAACATGCTACTGAATGAACAAGGGGTTGAAGAAGACATCAAGGAGGAGATTAAAAAATTCCTAGAGGTAAATGAGAACACAGATACATCCTATAGAAATTTCTTGGACACTATGAAGGCAGTAGTAAGAGGAAAATTCATTGCACTGAATTCCTTCATTAAAAGAAAAAAAAAAAAAGCAACAAATAAATGACTTAACATCACACCTCAAAGCACTAGAAAAAGAGGAACAGATCAACACTAAAAGCAGTAGAAGACAGGAAATGATTAAAATCAGAGCTGAAATTAATGAAATTGAGACTAAAGAAACAATTCAAAGAATTGACAAAGCAAAAGTTTGTTCTTTGAAAAAATAAATAAAATTGACAGACCCCTAGTGATGCTAATGAAAAGAAGAGAAAAAACTCAAATTACTAACATTTGTGATGAAAAAGGAAATATCACAACAAACACCTCAGATATACAGGAGATAATTAGAAATTACTTTGAAAACTTGTACTCTAATAAAATAGAAAATACTGAAAGCATTGACAGATTTCTAGAGTCATATGAATTGCCCAAACTGGAACAGGAGTCTATACACAATTTAAATAATCAATTTCAAGTGAAGAAATAGAAGACACTATCAAAAATCTACCAACAAGAAAAAGTCCAGGTCCTGATGGGTTTACAGCTGAGTTCTACAAGACCTTCAAAGAAGAACTAATACTGATGCTCTTCAAATTATTTCAAGAAACAGAAAAAGAGGGAGCTCTTACAGACACTTTCTATGAGTCCAATATCACATTAATTCCAAAGCCAGGCAAAGAAACAGCCAAAAAAGAAAACATCAGGCCAATATCTTTAATGAACATAGATACAAAAATCCTCAACAAAATTCTGAAAAATCAGATTCAAATCGTATCAAAAAGATAGTGCCACCACGATCAAGTGGGGTTTATCCCAGGGATGCAAGGTTGGTTCAACATTCTGAAATCAATAAACATAATACATCACATCAATAGACTTAAAGATAAAAACCATATGATCATCTCAATAGATGCAGAAAAAGCATTTGACAAAACACAACACCTTTTTATCTTCAAAGCTTTAGAAAAATTAGGAAAATCAGGAACATATCTCAACATTATAAAAGCCATCTATGCAAAGCCTCAAGCTAACATTATTTTAAATGGAGAAAAATTGACAGCATTCCCTCTAAAAACTGGAACAAGATAGGGATGCCCCCTCTCACCACTGCTATTTAACATAGTACTTGAAACTCTGGCCAGAGCAATTAGACAGAGGAAAGAAATTAAAGGGATCCAGACAGGAAAAGAAGAGCTCAAATTAGCACTATTTGCTGATGACATGATAATATACCTAGAAGACCCAAAAAACTCTACCAGAAAACTTTTACAGCTAGTAAATGAATTCGGCAAAGTAGCAGGATACAAAATCAATACCCATAAGTCAAAAGCATTTTTGTACATCAGTGACAAAGCCTCTGAAAGGGAAATGATGAAAACTACTCCATTTACAATAGCATCAAAAAAATAAAATACCTGGGAATCAACTTAACGAAAGAGGTAAAGGACCTCTATAACAAAAACTATTGAACACTAAAGAAGGAAATTGTAGAAGACCTCAGAAGATGGAAATACCTACCTTATTCTTGGATAGGTAGAATTAATATTGTCAAAATGTCCATACTACCAAAAGCATTATACAGATTTAATGCAATTCCAATCAAAAGCCCAATGACATTTCTCAAAGAATTAGAAAAAGCAGTCATGAAATTCGTCTGGAAAAATAAGTGACCCAGAATAGCTAAAGCAATCCTGAGTAAGAAAAGTGAAGCAGGTGGCATCACCATACAATACTTTAAATTATACTATAGAGCAATAGTAACAAAAACACCATGGTATTGGCACCAAAACAGACTAGTAGACCAATGGTACAGAATTGAGGACACAGAGACTAATACATATAATTTCAGCTATCTTATATTAGACAAAGGTGCCAAAAATGTACAGTGGAGAAAGGATAGCCTCTTCAACAAATGGTGCTGAGAAAACTGGAAAGCCATATGCAAGAAAATGAAATTAAACCTGTATCTCTCACCATGCACAAAATTCAATTCAAAATGGATCAAGGACTTAGGAATTAGACCAGAGAAACGACACCTAATAGGAGAAAAAGTAAGCTACAATTTCCAACATATGGGATTAGACTCCAAGTTCCTAAACAAGAATCCAGTAGCGCAAGAATTAATACTAAGAATTAATGAATGGGATAGATTTAAGCTAAAAAGTTTCTTCTCAGCAAAAGAAACAATCAGTGAGGTGAATAGAGAGCCAACTAACTGGGAACAAATATTTAATACGTGCACATCGGATAGAGCAATAATTTCTAGAATATATAAAGAACTCAAAAAACTTGACCCCCAAAAAACAAATAATTCAATCGATAAATGGGCTAAGAAATTCAAAAGACATTTGTCAGAAGAAGATATACGATTTATCACCAAATACATGAAAACATGCTCAACATCGTTGGCAATTAGAAAAATGCAAATCAAAACTACTCTAAGATTTCATTTCACTCCAGTCAGAATGGCAGCTATCAAGAACACAAACAACAATAAATGTTGGAGAGGATGTGGGGAAAAAGGCACACTCATACATTGCTGGTGGGACTGCAAAATGGTACAACCGTTATGGAAAGCAATATGGAGATTTCTTGGGAAATTGGGAATGGAACCATCCTATGACCCAGCCATCCCACTCCTGGGTCTATTCCCAAAGGATTTAAAAACAGCATATTACAGTGACACAGCTACCTCAATGTTTATAGCAGCACAATTCACAATAGCTAGGTTGTGGAACCAACCTAGATGTCCCTCTGTAGATGAGTGGATAAAGAAAATGTGGTATATATACACAATGGAATTTTACTCAGCCACAAAAGAGAATAAAATAATGACATTCACTGGTAAATGGATAAAGTTGGAGTATATAATGCTAAGTGATATCAGTCAATCTCAAAAATCCAAATACCGAATGTTTCCTCTGATATAAGGAGGCCGGTGCACAGTATTGTTGTGTCGGGGTACATAGGAGGATTAGAGGAACACTATAATGGTCAAAGGGAAGGGAGGGGAATGGAGGAAGAATGGGGGAAGGGGGAAAAAAAAGAACAAGTGGTTGAATAATATGGATATCATTCTAAGCATGATTGAAGACTTGAATGCTACAAATATACTTTGTATACAAACTGTTTTGTGTAAAAAGATGCTCTATATGTGTAGTATGAACTGTAATACATATTACTACTATAAATAAAAATTAAAAAAATAAAAGAAGAGCCAATAAATTAAACTCAGTAGATTTATATACATTTATTTATTTAGATTATATTTCCTTCTCCAGGACATTAAATAGCAGAATAATGTGCTTTATACAGAATTTATGGTGGCTCTTTTCCTAGGTAATTTTGTCCTCCAGGTTCCTCATCTGCTTATGAATGATCATTGAAAGTGTGAATGAGAAACCAACCAACAAACAGCATGAAATCTCCACACGGCTTGGAAAACTTAATTTATTTATCTTCTTAGTATGACATTAACAAAGGATTCTGATTTCTTGAACTTTACATTTTGAAAGAAATGTTTTTATCTATCTATCTATCTATCTATCTATCTATCCATCTATCTATCTATCTATTTATTTTGGTACTGTGGATTGAACTCAGGGGCACTCGACCACTGGGCCACATCCCCAGCCCTTTTTAGTATTTTATTAGAGACAGGGTCTCACTGAGTTGCTAAGTGCCTCGCCATTGCTGAGGCTGTCTTTGAACTTGAGATGCTCCTGCCTCAGCCTCCCAAGTGCTGGGATCACAGGCTTGCGCCACCACGCCTGGCTATTTATTTATTTATGGTATGGGGATTGATCCCAAGGGCACTTGACCACCCAGCCACATCTCCAGCCCTTTATTTAAATTTTTAAATTTTGAGAGAAGGTCCTGCTCAATTGCTTAGGGCCTTGCTAAATTACTGAGGCTGACTTTGAATTTGAAATTTTCCTGCATCAGCCTACTCAGCTGCTGGGGTTACAGGTATGTGCCACTGTACCTGGCTTGAAAGACATGCTTTTAATGCTCAGTGTATTTACACATAAGTCATATCATTAGGCCTGGGGCTTGTTTGTTTTTCAAAATGTAATGAAGTATGGGCTTATTTAAAACAAAAGAAAAATGTAGGACTATTCAAGCAATAATTGTTATTACCTATTTTTATGGCTATATATATACATGTATGCACACACACACATATATATAAACATATGTATGCATATGTATATATATGTATTTACATATATTATACATAGGGATTACTTATACAAAACATTTGACTTTAAGAGAAAACATGGTTTAAATTGCAATCATTTTTCAGTTTGAATGTAAGAACTGCTGAGCAAACATTATAGATGCAATGCTTTATTCAACTCTCATAGGTATATATGTATAGTATGCAAATTTAATGTTTAAATAGTTTGGTAATCATATAAACAGAAAAATATGTTTCTAGCTCTAGTATTAAATGGTTTTGTGTTCTTATAAAGAAAATAATCTTGGTATTTTTAATTGTGCAAAATATTGAAAATCTAAGCGTTTATATTTTCTTGTTCTAATTTGCATTTCTTTTTAATTATAAACAACAGTCACTTGAGGGATGTCTACAAAAATGATGAAAGTCTAATAGATATTTTAATAGTGACTATTTTCATAGTATACATGGTTGTAACTCTAGTACAGGAGAATTTATTAAACATAAGTTATCTGTGAAAATTAACAAATCACAGACTAGGTACCAAATGAACATTTTCTTCTTGGGACATTTCAAAATAGGTAGATGTCATAGTAGTTGGGTGGACAGACTTTTTCTTAGAAATTGAGGCTGAGGCAGATAGTATCTGAAGGCCGTATTCTACTATCAATCCATAAATACCAGTCCATGTTATTTTTTCAATTTTTGAGAAAACCGCCCTTTAGCTTTTACTTGCTTTTTCTTGCAGTCACTTTATTAAACTGGATATTAAAGGAGGCTCCCATTTCTGTTTCATATGGATTCCACGTGATCGCGTCAAGGGTCACCACCAAGCCTTCTGGGACTCCTCCAGTGCTTCCTGCACACAGGGCTGATGCGCTTGCGTCTTATCTGGTGCTTTGGGTGCTTGTGCCAGCCCTTACCTCTCTGGGGAGGCCAAGGAGGTTTCTCCACAGCAGGCTTCATGTTGGAAAGCAGCACTGGAAGCACATTCCCCTCTTCCCCTTCACGGAGCCATCAGTGGCTCCCAGGAGAACTCCTTTGTTTTCCTTGAGTCCCTAGTCATTTGCTTATTTTTATTTATTTATTTTTTAATACATATATTGTTTCTGTACACCCCCAAAACATAAAAAAAAAACACTTAGTGATTTTGAATGGATGTCTATAGATACATTTACCATTTTCAACTTAAAAGATTAATAATGCTTTAAAAAATTTAGACTTATCTTGAATATTTTGCATAGTTTTATTTTAGATTTAGTATTTTTGACTTTTAAAGTTCCAAGTTTAAAATGAGTTAATGACACAAGAGTGAAAGGCCATTTGACTCCTGGAATGAGCAGGTGTAAAGTTGGTTGCTAAGTTCAGTTCAGTAACACTCTCTTAAGGAAACGGTTTCTCATCTTGAATGGCACCCAAAGGGGTAGTCAAATTACAGAATCACATTTTCAGTAGGAGTGTTTAGTGGCAGGCATAAGTACCTGGCTTTGCAGATTCTAACCCTGGAATTGATAATATAAAACTTCTTAACCCAGCGGTGTGCTGTTAAATTCTAAGAATCAGTTTGTGGAGGACAGAGGGAGCAGGATTTGTGCTGCAGCTTCCCGTGGTGTAAACACTCCCAGAATGGCTAGCCTCCCCCTAGGACAGGCCCGGGTGGACTCTGTGGACAGAGTGGTGGAAATGCAGAGGAGTGCTTCATCTCAAGGCTTCCAACTGACAGACACAGATACAAAAGACGCCCAGCACCAAGTTAATAGCAAAAGGCAGTGAAAATATTCACATGATGACTTATGTATGTTATCTTTTTTACTCTTATTTATTTAATTGTACATTAGAATACTTTTAGTTTTTCATAATTCCTGTATTTAAAAACTGGCTCACTTGAGTTTTTCTTTTTCTTTCTTTCTTTTTTTTTTAATTTTTTGGTTCCAGGGATGGAACCCAGGGGCACTTACTCATCGAGCCACATCCTCAGCCCATTTTTTTTTTTTTTTTTTTTTTTTTTTTTTTGTATTTTATTTAGAGACAGGGTCTCACGGAGTTGCTTAGGGCCTTGCTAAGTTCCAGAGGCTGGCTTTGAATTTGCCTCCTGCCTGTCGCGATGGGCAAAAGTGTGACTTATGCAGTTGAGGGGGAGAAATGCTGAATGCTTTATTCACTCAAATCACTCAATACAATTATACTCTATAGATTCTTAATCCAGAAAATGAAAATCCTTTATGCTAGGCACTGAAATAGCCATAATCACTTCACAGCAAACAGTTCTAGGTTAATTCTAAGCACTGCAAACACATTTAATCATGACAGGCTCATTACCGACATGCCCTGGGCATGCTAAGCTCAAGTGCCAGATCTAGAGTCTCAAGCCTGAGGCTTTAGGTCCAGCAGATGCCCACTCACTCAGACTGCGGTGATCAGGTCAGGAACAAAGCAGGCTTCTCCTGGCATGGAGCTGAGGGCCGGTTGAGGAGAGGGTCATAGGGAGAAGTCGCTGTTCTCACCAGGGTCAGGACGTGGCTGCAGGGTTTGAGAGTGCTGAGGAAGATGCAGAGGACCAGGCAAACAGTGAGAAGAGCTGGGGTGTCAGTCCAGTCCTCAGCAGGCTCTCGGGCAGGTGGGCATCCCTGTCGGCTGGCTGGCTGAATGTCTGTTCATTGGCTCCATCATTTATACTAAAATAAGACCGCCCTTTCAATCCCTATCAGTTGATCCCGGGTTTCTCAGTGATGTCATTTGTCCTGAGGTTAAGACATCTGGTCTGTCTCACTTCTTGCCTTTGGCAGGGACTTATCAGGGGAGGGTAACATGACAGAGACTTCGCTCTGGGTTTAAGCCAGGGTGGTGGGGAGTGACTTCCTTTATCAGGCTATGCCTGAGGACTACAGTGGAGAGCTCTGTAGGCGGGCCTGGTGGGGACTGTGGGTTCAACGTGAAGTTTTGAAATGGAGTGGCTTAGGCTAAGGCCTAAGGCCGTCCTTACACTGCCTCAGCCTCCCAAGCTGCTGGGATCACAGGGGTGCGGCACCCAGCCAGGTTGGCTCATAGAACTCCTAAGTTCGTGATGATCTGTTCTCACAACTGCTCTTCACCATCCCCCACACGCCGGAGTCTTGACTGTCCCATGGAGCCTGTCCTCAGAGATGCGGAGAGCAGGAAGAATATGGCTGAGAAGCAAAATTGGTCAGCAGTGCATCTGGAGCAGCAGACCCTCAGATACTGCTGGTTGGCATGTTTTAGGCGATTTTTCACCTCATTTTTGGAGATTAGGCCCATGTGCCTGTGCGGGGAAGGTAATGGGAAGTTGTTCTGAGCACTTTAAAATGAATAGTGATGGCTTCTAAGTGACCATGATTTCCAAACGATTCAAAGCCAGTCTTTCAGAGACGCCCATTCCTCCCTTGCCTTGACATCTAAGGACCTGTCCTTCTGGGCTTGTTTTTGTCAGGTTTTATGTCAAACTGCTTTTTCCCAAACTTTTGTGTTCATGGCTGCCCTCCTCTAATCCCCGCTGCGCTGACTGGCCGTGGTTATTACCTTTTATTCGAAGGCTCTGTGCCGAAAGCCAGTTATGAGTTTCTGTCCCGATGGATCACGATGAAGTCGGAGTGGCTGTCATCCACAGCAGCGTGAGAGCCTCAGAAGGGGAACAGAGGAGGGCCAGGGATTATTGATGGAGTCATCTCTGCAGTTCTGCTGACAAACCGAACGGCTGCTTTGCCAGGTTTCTAATAGTAGGAAATCTTTCTGGTGGCCTGTCATCCTCTTGAATCATTTGGACTGTAGATCATGATTTAAATTTCTAGGTTTTATTCTGATAATGAGGACTGATTCTTTTTTTTTTTTTTCTTCTGATAATGAAGACTTATACACAAAGTGTGTAAATAACATGGTAAAAACAAAACAATTCAACAGAGAGGTAATGGTACATAAAATCACAGTAGCAGAACCCTAGGAGCATCACAGTCTTCAGTAGTCATTTTTAAAGAAAGGGATTTGCCTATCAGATTGTTTCCCAAATAACGCACAGATCCTCAGACTTAGTGATTATCTATCTCATAAGCACCTTAAACAGGAATCAAGAGGTAAGTAGTTAAAAAAAAAAATACTTCGTTTTTTTTTTTTTTTTTTTTTTTTCTTACTGACAAGTAGATTGATGTATTTGCACAGCTAAGTGACATAGTTACCACTGAAAAGTATCTTCTAGCTTGGCATAAACTCTTAATTTGTTTTCTTAATGCCACTTCATTGCAAAGCTAGTGTGAGGAAAAGAAAAAAAAAAACTTTCTGACATTATAAAATGCTATTTTAAAAAACTACTGCTGTCATCTCCCTGGAAACTGAAAAATCATTCCATTTAGAATTTCCTTATGCAATATTTTTCATTCATTTCTATATTGTTATCATGTGTCTTACCATAAATGAGATGGGAAATTATTTTGATGTCACAAACGAGGACTTAAACCCCACAAAGAGAGCAAGGTAAATAGGAGGTGACCCTAGTGTGAAACAAGATTGCCTGTGGGCAGTGATTCTGTGGGAAATTGTGTGGTTTTTACTTCTTTTAAAGTTCACAGGATGGCTAGCCAGGTATGGAAAGAGAGGATTTAAATATGTCATAAAGCACAGCTCTTTTGGTTATGTAAGATACAAAACAACAATTCTTTCACATATCTGAAACTTCCTCTCTTTATATCTACCAAATCATAGATCTTATACCCAGATTTGTTTATAAATGAAACTGATATTATAAAAAACATATCTTATTTGCTTAATTTATATGTGCCCCCAAATTCATTGGCACCTTATTATCTACAGTATTTTCCTGAAACTTCTGGTTCTCAAAGTTCACACCTTGGTGCCATGAGGTAATTTTGAATTTTGAAAGTTTTTTTTTTTTTTTTTTTTTTTTTAATGAATGTATCTTACATGAACCAGAAATGAAGACATAGTAGTGATGGAGCATTATGTTTTTCTGTTGATACTGATCTTCTTGAGTTGTATTTGGGCAGATAGAAGACTTGTTATTTAAATGTGGGATAAAATTTAAGCTCTGCTTAAAGATTAGGAGTAAATGGAGGAAATAAAATACAAAGATTTGTGTTAGCTTAAATTTGATTTCATTTTTAAAGATGTATTTGAAGATTTTAAGGAGAAGCAATAGTTGGAATCCCAGCATACATGACACGGTATCAAAGGTGCAAGTCACATGAGTTCACACGTAAAAATTGTAAATTTGGCAGAGGGAAGAGAAACGGGTAAGTGATTGAGTCACAGGAGTATTACCTTACTGCTTTTTATTCTTCTGTCTCTTTTTATTGCTATGATTTTAGGTTAGGTGTTGCCGCCTACAGCAACGATACTGTGGGAAAGAAATCGGAGGCAGACTGGGAATGACTGGTTCCTTTATTCTTGCTTCTTCTTCTCTGCTCTCTCTTCTGTCTTCTCCATCCCCTGTGTTTCCCCCACAGTCTCTTTAAATACTCTTTACCTTAACAAGTATACACGTGTCACAAGCTCAACTTACAGGTGCGTCACACAGTGTTCCCGGGCACAGAAAGATTCCTAGTTAATTACATTAAGGTCGGGTGTAAACAATTAAACGCCTCTTCTTTGGCTCTCAGCCAGCCGCCATCTTAGCTACTTCCTCATACAAGGCTCTTCCAGTTAGGCAAATCTTTTGCCTCAAGTATATACAATGCAACTATATCAGGGGTTTTGCTGATAACAGCTCAGTAGAATGAGCTTCTGGAGGGAAGTCAGAAACTACATATAATTTTACATTTTGTCTCTTTCCAAACTATTGCCATACCACAAATAAAGAAAGGCAAAGGAAGAAACTGCATGACAAACACAGACTAAGTAAATGGTAGGTAAGTTGAAGGAGTGCATTTTCCCATGTATTTTTGATACCTAAGATAAAATTAGCAGATTCAGCTTGGCAGGTGCATTGAATTGGTATGAGTGAAGAATAATGGTAGGTATTTCAGATGATAGGAAGGTGAGAAACATTAAGTCATTCTCGTTGTTTGAAAGAGAAGGCAAGTTGTCTGTAGAGTCAAACTTTCCTGGAACTTTAATGTCCTTTTTGAATAAAGGACACTGAATATTTGCAAATCAATTCTACTACAGGTGTTTTTAAAGGCAGAAAAATTTTGAAAATTATTATCAATTGCTTAATAGATGCTCAACCTGTGTGTTAAATGAATTGGTGAACATTTATATGATTTGTGCAAATTTGTATAGGCATATATATTTTCAATATTTTATTGCAAATGAAAAAATAATATTGAGTAAATGTGTTATGAAGCTGAAATAATGTGTTGAATTACTATTTTACATTTAAAAATGCAGGAATAATTCACATGATCAATACAAGGTAACTCACATGATCAATCCTCAAATCACACAGGTGGAAAGGGTACCTCTCCCTCATGAATGGGCCCAATGGGGAATCTGTAGTGAATTATTATTTTGTAAATGGTGTAATTTAATATGCAACAAATACTTCTTTTGCTACACATGCACTTGATGCATAAAAATTGTCATGGGCCTCCTGTTGCCCTACTGTGTGAAAAGGCTCAGGCTGCTGCAGCTAGCTCACAGCACACATTTTAAATGTTTGAGAGAAACTCAGTGACATCCTAGGACCCAGCCAATTACTAGTTCAAGGTGGTCCAGTATTTAAGGTGATCAGGCTACTACTCTCTGTTCAGTGGTTTCATATCTTTGCCAAGCTGGGCTTTGGTGATGACTGTGACAAAAAACAAGTGTCACATGAAAATCCATGTTGAATAGGAAGCATAATGGTGGCATCCAATCAGATCCCAAGACTCAAGAGGCAGTATGACTGTCTTAGCTTTTTTACTGCCGTGATTAAAATATCTGATCAGAACAATTTTAGGGAAGGGAAGGTTTATTTAGGGGTTCATGGTTTCAGAGGTCTCAATCCAGGGAAAGCAGACTCCACTCCTCGGGGCTCAAGGTGAGGCTGAACATCATGGAGGAAGAGTGTGGCAGAGGGAAGCAGCTCACATGATGATCAGCAAGCAGAGAAACTCCACTGTCCAGATACAAAATCTATTCCTCATAGCCATGCCCCAATGAAGCACTTCCTTAGCCATACCCCACCTGGCTCAGTTACCACTCAGTTAATCCCATCGGGGATTAATTCACTGATTAGGTTAAGGCTATGACCCAATCTTTTCTCCTCCAAACCTTTTGCATTGTCTCACATGTGAGCTTTTGGGGGACACCACATCTAAATCATAACAGCCACCATGAGACACACAGCCAATAGTCTTAACTGTGGTTATGTAGGCAAGAAATATATTTTTCCAAGTCAGGTATATTATGCTTTTTAAGTTGTTCAGATATGCATGAATGTTGATTCATATAGACCAAATATTTAAAACATATGTACTTATTTTGGCTGAGGGTTGTCGTCAGGGTGAGGTGGGATGCTTAAATGTGCAAACACTATGAACTGTGAATGCTTGGGAACCTCTGCACTAGGCTTTAAATAATAGTTGAAAAATGCTACTCCCTTGGACATTTTTAGAGTCAGATTGTATATTATCCTAAACTGGATATCTGATTGACATCTCAAAGTCAATGCAGCACTCTTAGGTTTCTTCATTAATAAAGTAGTGTTAGTGATTTTCTCTATGGAGCATGAAATATGATGCTTTTTCACAGAGGCCTAAAATTTTCTGCTTTTGATATTTATTTGTATTTTGGAATATTCCTATTAACTATGTAGGCCAGTGCCTATTTTGCCTTTTCTCAAGGCAATAGCTTGGATTTGCAGATTAAATTATTCTCATCCCCATTTTTTAAAAATATCTTTATTTGTTTATTTTTTCGTGGTGCTGAGGATTGAATCAGTGTCTCACATGTGCGCGGCAGGCACTTTACCACTGAGGTACAGCCCCCCCCCCCCCCCCCCCCGTTTTCCTTGATAAGCAAACAAACAGCTGTGCACAGAGTAGACCCAGTCAATTTCCCCAAAGCTCAGCTGTTTTGAAGGATAGGTGTAGTGGAGGCTCCAGCCAGGGCCGCAGCAGGTGTTACCCACTGAGGGTTTACTCCCCCAATTATCAGTTTTTCCAGTTTCCATTTACTTTAGCAACAACTGAAATACATTCAGGATGTTTAAGGACTACATATGTATAGACGGAATCGTGCTTCAAGTTCATGCGGCCTAGGCAACAGTGGCTCCTCAGTCTTTGACAACATCCAGAGCACAGTCCCACGCATGCTCACTTTCATTCTTGCTGAAGGGCTGTGTCTAGGACACAGAGAACAAGGGCACACAACATGGCTTTGGAGAGAGGTGCACAATTCAGTAACCCCACGCCATGGGAGAAGTCACACGCGTGAAGAAATACCTGCCCTGAGACTACATCAAGGGAGAGGTTACTAAGAAGACGGCGTTTTGGCTGGACCTGAGAATTTTCCAGATGGAGAATCCCAGGGCATCCAGAATGAGGCGGGCAGGTTTCAGAACTCATAGCATTTTTCTGAAGACACAGAGGGAAGAGCTAAGGTGGAATCACAAGTTGATGGTGCTGGGTGACACTTAGTGTGGCCTGCCTGCAGGGTCTGTGCAGGGGAGTGACAGGGAAGTGGCTAGGAAGGGAGGTGGAAACAAAACAGACCTGTGTGCATACCTGTTGGGAGAAGATGCACGTCTGTGCTTAAATACCATGAGGCCACTGAGAGGTTTTCAGAAGGGAGGAACTGTTCATGTTTGTGATTTAGAAATTATAATCTTTCGGCTCTCATAGAAACTGGAGATGCGGGGCCAATAGGGACAGAGACACGTTTTAAGGGCCCTGTCAATCTGGAAATTCTGCTCCTTGTGCATTTGATAGTTTCACACCATGTCTTTTGGGTGGTAGGAAGTTCACTAGCCTGCCAATCATCTGGGCACATCTGTTCAGTGGGCACTGCCCTTTTTCACCTGCTTTTCATTCCATCTTGGAGAGCCACTCAGGTCAGTAGGTTGCAAAGGTAATGAATAACAAACACTCAGTGCTTAAGCAAAAGTAGGGAGGATGGTCTTGCCTTGTCTCTGCTCAACATCGGGACTGGACAGTACCCTTAAGTCAGCAGAAAAGGGAAGATGGTCTCTCAAATTGTGTCAGTTTAAGTCAAATGATTATGAATGAAAAGGAGACCATACCTATGAGCAGGGAATTTAAATGCTCATCGCTTGGTTTATGTTGTCTTTAGTTCTTACTGTTTCTAGTGCTAATGTAAAAATTAAAAACTAATACTTAAATTGATATTTTCGCAAACAATTTTAACCATCTTTTTATTATGATTAGTATTGGAATGATAATATTGAAATGGTGCTATCAAAGTTTTATATGTATTGTATTTTTTTAGTGTAGAAATTCTTTTGTATACTGATTTTATTGTTATGTTCCTAAAAATTAGCATGAAGAATGTGTTTAGCTGGTGGACTGGGGCTATAGCTCAGTGGTAGACCAGTTGCCTAGCACGTGTCTGGGCCTGGATTCAACCCCAGCACTGGAAAAAAAAATGTGTTTAGGTTTGTAAATCATACTTAATTTTTATTTCTTACTTACTGAGTAGTAAACACAGAAGAATAATCAAAATGTCACCAAATGAGTTCCCAGAGGGACCCGAGAAGGGAAAAGAGGACCTCAACTTAGCCCTGTTAAGTTTTTGACTTTTAGCACAGAAAAGACCTGTGGGTTGTTTGCAAAGAGGCACAGCAGAGCTTTACTGTGGAAAGCAGGTATATGTAGGAAAGCTAACCACAGAGCAGTATTTGCACCCAGAGGGAGAGGCAGTGTGGGAGCTCAGAGTGAGAGGTGCTTTGGGGTCTTGGGTTTCTTCTTTTAAAGGAAACCTTGCAAGCCAAAGGCTGAATGTTTTCTCTGATATGCAGATGCTAGTTCACAATGGTGTGGGGTTTAGGGAAGAAAAGAAGTGCTCTGGATTAGCCGTATATGTATAATATATCAAAACACAGTCTATTACCATGTATAACTAATTAGAACAAATTAAAAATGCAACAAATATGCAAGAAAAGAAAAGAAAAGAACCCTTGTGATTGGTGAACACCATGAGAGCAGAAGGTGGTACCAGGCCCCTGAGCTCAGCTCCTAGGATTGAGGAGTGGAGCAGGTGTGGTCCTGTATTTCACTCAGGATCTTTAGGTGGCTGTTACCTGGTTAATATATAGCACTTGGACTGTACCCACACCTCGGTCTTTAATGATCCCTCTCTCTAGGCTTCCTCTAATCACTCTAAAAATACGTTCTGTAAACCAACAAAGTATATAGGCACTAATTAACTGGATTTATAGTACTCTAAGATTTACTGGACTTTAAAGAATGTAAGCCCTGAGGAAAACAGGCCTGGGTGGGGGTGAAGGTGAGGGCATTCCCTGAGTTTTAGATTTAAAGTCCCAGTTCCTCTGACCTTCCCTGTTTGTCTCCTTTCTACCTCTTCTTATTTTTTCTATCCTATCTCTCAAAAACAAGCATTAATTACATTACTGTTCTCTCCACATTGTTTTGAAACTTCACTGTATCAGTAAGGCCCCTCAATATTGAATTCCAGAGAAAAACTAGAATCAAAGTTGTTTTTAATTTGTAATTTCTGTGTAGACTTTTAGATTGTGATTTCATAAAACTGCAAATTCACCACTGGTACACCTCGAGGGGGCAACATTTTAAATATTTTGGATCTATAATATATAAGCTCAAATTCCATGTTGCAAGCAATTTGTCTTGAGCTTCTATTATTGATATATTTGCCTGTGCAAATAGAGTCCCAAGGTCTATTTTCTAATAGATACTGTGAATACTTCCTCTCGTGATTTGATTTGAAGTTATTCAGGGCATATGGAAACATCCTTTAACACTCTGTCATTACAACAAAATAAATATGCAAAAAATAAAATTTGTGTAGAACAGGGAATGTGTATGTGTATTTCATTCATGCGTATGTGGATAGCTATAGGTATAAATTGCATTGAAAAGTTTTTAAATCAATGATTTTTAATTTGCATTTCCTATCGATTCCCCGTTCACCTTTTTTCTATTTTCTTCTTTATTGCCTTTCTTCTTTTTCTTTACTGTCTACTTCCTTTCACTATTCTCAGTCTTTCTGTACTGTAATATAGTAGACCATTAAAAAAGCAGGATAAGTACGTTTACAGCTCTCTTCCTGCTGCCCACAGGGTGCTATAAATGCACAAACTGGAGATAATTGAGGCCCATATTAACTCACCTTCTGTTGCACAGGAAGCACATAAGCAGCCTGTTAATGTGCACTGTGTTGAAACTCTTAACTTGGGGGATGAGAATTAGCTTGCAGTAGTAATTTGGTAAGCACCTGGGAAAATTGCAAGCTTCATTTCTTGCAACGTGGAATATGATTAAAAAGAGAATATATTATTATCATGGGCACCATTAAAAAATGTGTAGACAGCATTCTATGATGTTAAAATGGAAATTGGAAGTTGTACTCAAATGTTGAAGATGCTGCATGTTAATTACTGTCTACCACAGTGCACTGCAAGTGCAATTCAATTATTTGCTTTGCCAAGCAATATTTTGATTAACTTGAACTTTAATTTTGTGCATCTAGTGTTTTTCATATTGTGATGAAACAGTGGAGTGGCATGTTGCCCCATCAAGAGCTCTCTGAAAATACCAGGAATGTATTCAATATTAGAGGAACCCACATTAAGTCTAGATTAAAAAAAAAAAATTCTCAAATTCAGAAAATTTCTTTTTAAATATTAGAGTTTTTTTTTTCCCCAAATCTATTGAGTTCAGCTGTATTATGCTGGGTGCTTATAATAGCGCTTGTTATTCCTAACAACTTTCTCAAGTAGGTACAAATGTGACCAGATTTTATTTGTAGACACTAAGTCGGAGGAAAAATAAATAACATATATAAGCTCACTCAGAAAGTTTTTGATGGAGTTCAGCTTTAAATTGAGGCTCACCTTTGACCAGAACTAAATCTTACTTGCTCACTTTGTGATTTTATAGGAAGAGTCTGGACAACTCCTGTTTGTAATTTATAGAAGTTTACCACAATCCAGGGAAATATAAATAAATATAAATAATATATTTCAAAAGCACCATTTATGGGCAATTTGGGAATAACATTTTGATAATCTGTTTTTTTTTTTTTTTTTTTTTTTTTTTTTTTTGTAGTAGGGATTGAACCCAGGGGTGCTTAACCACTGAGCAATATCTGTAGCCCTTTTCTTCTTATTTTGAGACAGGGTCTTACTAAGTTGCTTAGGGCTGCAATAAGTTGCTGAGGCTGGCTTTGAACTTGGTGATCCTCCTGCATCAGCCTCGCCAGCCACTGAGATTACAGGCATGTGCCACAATGCCTGGCTTTGACAGTAATTTTTTTTTTTTTTTTTTTTTTTTTTTTTGGTACTGGGGACTGGGGATTGAATTCAGGGGCACTCAACCACTGGGCCACATCCCAGCCCCCCCCCCTTTTTTTTTGTATTTTATTAGAGACAGGGTCGCACTGAGTTGCTAAGTGCCTCGCCATTGCTGAGGCTGACTTTGAAACTTGCGATTCTCCTGCCTCAGCCTCCCAGGTGCTGGGATTACAGGTGTGTGCCACCGCGCCTGGCTTGACAGTATTTTGAATGTTAGGGAATAAATGAACTTTTATTTGCTGATTACTTCATTCTATTCACAAGTCAATAACCCCACCTGACTGAACATTTGATTGCTTACCTTCTGATCCAAAATGCTTGCAAAGATATAATGATATATCTTGTATTTAGTTAATTTACTCTGGCAATGAAAGTGATATAAACATATACTTTTAAATTGAATTATTATATCTAAAATGATACATACCATAATATCTCTAGTCATTCTTTTTTTTTTTTTTTTTTTTTTTTTTTTTTTTTTTGTGGTACCGGGGATTGAACTCAGGGGCACTCAACCACTGGGTCACATCCCCAGGTTTTTTCCCCAGCCCTTTTTTGTATTTTATTTAGAGACAGGGTCTCACTGAGTTGCTAAGTGCCTCACCATTGCTGAGGCTGGCTTTGAACTCGGGATCCTCCTGCCTCAGCCTCCAAAGTGCTGGGATTACAGGCGTGCGCCACTGCGCCCAGCTTCTCTAGTCATTCTTTAAAAAAAAAAAAAAAAAAAAAAATCTTGTTTTGAACATCTATCAATTATCTCTTAAAATTGTGCTTGGCTATAAATTGTGCTTGGCTATATGAAATATTTGTTGTAGGTGATTTTTAAAAAGTCAGTAGTTTATGTAAACAGACATATTAACAATTCATTTTGTAAAAATGCTACTAATGATACAAGATGAAACAACACAAAATGCTAATTGCACACAGAGGTGAAACTCACTCATTCTACCTGAAGAAAGGAGAAGTGGGCTCCAGACTAGAATCAGGAACTTATTTGTGCAGAGATATGTTTAGAAATGTAAAGGAATCCCTGCTAGATAGCAAGAAGGCTTATTTCAGTTAAGAGGGGCTGTCCTTTTTATGAGCTAGATGAGAAATGTAGTCTGTGTATTCTTATACCAAATGTATACAATAGGCATTCATACATTCCTGCACACACATATCAGTAATTTGCCTTGGATTTTGTTTCTTTTTTAGACACTACACTCTATACATAAAACAAAGTAAAAAAACTGCATCTGAGAGAGTGTGTGTGTATGTCTGTGTCTTTATGCATGCACATGCATACATATATTTAAAAGCATGGATTGTATTGGTTCTTTAAAATCTAAACCTAATATAATTTAATGAGATATGATATCTTGATTGGGGGTATCTTTATAAGATCCTGGGCATATGATTTATTTAAGAGATTATGCAGCAAAATTGTATTATTTATCTCATTTACAAAATTTAAGTTGGTATTGTTTTGATGCAAACATATAATATTTTTAAGAAACCAAAATATATGGATTGAAAAGTAACCAACAAATATGTCAACTTTACATCTACTTTTAGGGATATTATCTAGAGTAACTTTGATCCCAGTTACATAATCCTACATAAAAGTAAGTGCTTAAAAATTTAACCAAAAATTTACTTCTGGTACATAAATAACACTTTGTGTATACACATATACTCACATACATATATAAAATACTTATAAAATTTATGTTATATATATATATACTATGTATACTATGTATATATATACACTCTCTATTTTATGTATATATGTGTGTGTGTGTATATATATATGTATATATATATATGTATATATATATGTATGTATGTATATACACATACATACATAAATATTTCCAGTGTTTGGATTTTCTCCAAATTGGTTCTCTGTTACTAAGAAAATAATTTTATATATCAGTCAAATTCATCATTAGTATATAGAACAATTCAAGGCTAAAATTCAGATATTCAGCTAGCACTATCTGGCAATTATTTTTCTGATGTCAAACTGTAAGTAATAATTGTAGATTTATTTAAAAGTGCCCAAAGGTCTTTTAGTAATAGAGTGGTTTGGCACTGATGATTTGCAGTATATATCATGTGAATACTCACATGCTTACTTGCCCAATTAGTAGATTCTAAGTTTTGATGAAGGGCTTTTCTGTAGTCTCTGTACTATATACATTTTATTGAAAGTGATACTTTGTTCCTATGAGAACAAACTTTTTCAATGGAGGGTATTGGTATATATATATCTATATCTATATTTATATATATATACATACTATATATATTATATACATACTATATATAATATATATACATATATCTTGATAGCTAGCCTAGTGCATTTTCAGGTATACATATATATATATATATATATTATATGTACATATAATATATATTTTATATGACTACATGGTGAACATTCAATTTGAACTAAATGGATGTAATAGTATTTCTAATTTTTATATATATTTAGTGATGATTAACTTTAGTCATGATAAATCAATGATGATTAGCATATGCATATATATATTTACATAAATATGTAAAATCACCTGAGAATAAACCCTATCACAATATAATACTAAATATAATATTGAAGTCATGTTACATATATAATAATAAAGTTATATTTATAATATTCTCCCCAAGAAAGTATGGAGAGCTATCCACCCCTTGTCCTCTATCCCTATTCAATTAATCTTCACCCTTCATGGAAATGAAGGCTTTACTAGTCCCAGGGATGAGAATGCATGGCCGAGGCTGGTTTGCCCCAGTTCTCATTAGCTTGCTGTCTGTCTAGCTTATAAAGACCCCAGGTTGGGAGAGGTTATTAAGTGATTTGGTTTAATAAAAGACCTTCATTTTTAGCTCCTGTTTACCTCCTCTAACTGAATCACCCTCATAGGTTTATAAAATGTGAAAACAATGATCTCACATTTGCTATAGAAATAAATCACATTGTATGATTGAAAGTCATTTCCCAAGACAGCTTTCTATAAACTCAAAAGAAAATGTATAATTAATATATAATATTTATCTGTTTCTTCATGTTCAAATATTGTGACTCCCTAACTGTATATTTACAGACTGTATATCTATTCATCTCCCTACCTCCAAATATTTACATGTGAAAACATAGTAATTTACTGATGATTATTAGTGGATTTGTGACTGCCAGTCATGTGCTTGTCACAAATGCTATGAGGACACTCAGTAACTGACAAACTGACAGTGCAAATGAATTAGCAGAAGAGATGCATTAAGCAGGAACTTCAATATTCATGATGACACTCCCCTTAGCAAATAATGTTATTGTTTTAGATTTTCTTCCCATCACATCATGATTAGGACTTGACCTAACTATTGATTTAACAAAATTTGTTCTTTTTTTCATAAAACCTTCTTTAGGTAATAAAAACAAAATTTTCAAACTTTACTAACTATACACACACACAAACACCTGTTATTGCATGTGAGATGATCAATAAATATAGCAATTTTTCACCCATGTTTCTATTTTCCTTCCATTGGCCATAAAAGCGCTTATTCCATTCTAAAAAATATCCTCAATTATGATCTCCTTATTTAAATACTTATTTCAGGTTTAGAAAAAGGATTCCTGAATATTTGAGATTTGAGTTAATTCAAATGAGAGATGCCCACTGTCCTCCTACAGGTGAGAGTTGGAAGAGTCAGTTAGTCTAAAAGTGAGGCTAGTGCACTGGATTCTGGTGCCTGGTCTCCAGTGATCCCCGTTCTGTGGACACTGCTAGTCAACCACTTAATGCAGCCCCACCAAGGTGGGCTTGTTGGCTCAGGTTTTACTCAGCATGTTACAGCCTCTCTAGCTCTTCATGGGCAGGTTCCTCCTCAGAGCCTCCAGAAAGAACTGAACTGCCAATGTGTCGGAGTGAGACTTCCAGTACCCAGAAACTAAGAGAATAATTTCTGTTGTTTTGAGCCACTTAGTTTGTGGTAATTTGTTTTGACAGTGCAAGGTGATTAACAAGAACTTTGCTGCCAGTATGTGGAATGCAGAGGGCACTGTATGCTGGGTTGAAGAGTGTCCCCCAAATTCATGTGCACCTGGCATGTCAGAAATAGCTTCTTGGAAGACAGGATCACTTAAGTGACCATGAAGTCATACTGGATAGGATGGGACCCACCTCCAATGACCAGTGACCATTATTCTTATAAAATGGTGAAGACACTGAAGAAAATGTGAGTCTTAATTTTAGCATAGAGCACCATGTCAGGATGGAGGCAGGGACTGGGGTGATGGGCCCACAGCCCCAAGAAAGCCAAGGATTTCCTGCAAACCAGAAGCTTGAAAAGAGGCAGGGAACAGATTCTCCTCAGAGTCTTCAGAGGAAACGAGTGCCCTTGGCCTTTGAATTTCAGATTTGTAGCCTCCACAACTGACAGAGTATAAAATCGTTTTGTTTCAATCTACCAGTTTGTGGTTGTATGTTATTGCAGCCCCAGCAGACAAACACACTGAGTCTGTGTTACGTGTGCCACTGAACCAGCAAGGGGGCGAGAATTTGAAGTTCTGGATTAGAACTGGGCCTGAGGCCAGTTTCAGCCCCAGTGAGTTGTGTCCCTCTCTGTTTATATTTTTGTAGTATATAGTAATAACACAGAAGAGTGGGTTTCACTGTAGCATGTTCATACATGAATATAACATACCTCAACCATTTCACACCCCATAATCCCATTTCCCTTCTCACCCTCCTTCCCATTCCTTGCTTCTTCTCTGCTAGTCTTCATTCTACTTTCATATTATCCTTTTCTTTTTCTAGATGCCAACATGAGAGATTACACATAATACTTGTGTTTGTGATTCCCAGTTTCATCCATTTTCTTGCAAATGACATGATTTCATTCTTCTTTATGACTGAATGATAGTCGTGTGTGTGTGTGTGTGTGTGTGTGTGTGTGTGTGTGTGTGTGTGTATCACTTTTTCTTTATCCATTCATCCATTGAAAGGCATCTAGGCTGCTTCCATATCTCAACTGTGTGAATTGTGCCATGCTAAGCAATGGTTATGGTCATGCAGGTGTCTCTAAGGAATGCTGACTGATTCCTGGCTGTACACCAAGGAGTGGTCTGTGGTTTCACGCTGCTAGATCCTAAGCAGCAATTAGACAGTCCTGGGCAGCAGTTTCCACTCCTGGGATGTCTTCCCTTTGCCTGTTTTGGGTTGTGAATGGGTCTTATGAGTTGGAAGAAAATTTCATTTCTTTTTCTACCATAGGCTTTCCTAATGTGAATGATTTTTCTATTTGTCCTCTTTCATCATCATTGGAAAAAATGTGACTCACAACCTGAGTTTTGACTGTAAATTAAGCCTGTGAGGGCAAGTGTCATGGTTACCCAATGCAGTTGACTTTCTAACATGAAAATATGCATGTGAAAACACACTTCTTGAAACTATTAATTTTAGAAAGTGATGGTATGTCATTAGTTAGGAAAACCGAATAAAAGAAGCAGCATCAAATGATAATAGTGCTACATCCTTTAATTGTGTAGAATTCCCATCCTCAATTTGTGGTAAAAATTTTAATAGACATTCCCCCCTTCCTTTAATTTACCAATTATTTCTAAGTAATGACGTGATCAGAGTTGTTGAGAACAAACATCCACTGCTTTGCGCACAACCAGCAGAAATATATTGCTGATTCTCCCTGATTCTATCCTTTAGAGGGTTGATCTATTTTTAGTGTTTTTTAGTTACATCTAAAATATTATTCCCAAGGACATATTAATATTATTAAGTTGTGAGATTATATTTGAAGGATGTTTTTCCTTTAATTTGGAAAAGTGTATCAAGACCTCAGTCGTTCAAATTTCTCAGTACTGATAAGATCCAATTGGTGCCTATGTCAGTAATTCAGGCAAGATGCTAGTTGTGCAAGAACATTTTGGAGATTCTTTTCTCCATCATAAAAAATGAAATGGCTACTCTTAATTGGATAAAGTTTGATTTCCCATCTCCTGATATCTAATTAAAAGTATCCATCATGTGTATATATTTCATTACTCACAGCCTTATGGCAAAATGACTTTAGATCTTTATGCTTTTGATTTCAGACTCTAATGATAATGTGCATGGTTTATTTAAAGTCACATAGAAATGATCATGGTTAGTATATCCCTTTGAAATGAATAGGAACTTCTCACTATTGGGATTGATAGTAAATGAGATCTACTCTCAATAACCTGCATTAATATCTGCAGTGATTTTTAAAAGAAGCTATTTGAAGTTTTATCCTGCCATAATCAAGAAAGCAAAGAAAATCATTTTAGATTCATTTATCAGAGGATAAATGATATTACTTTTCTTATGCTTTTAATGCTCATATATCTGTTAGTTAATTTATATCAACACTACTCTTTTGATAGTCAATGACAGATTGTGCAGTGTTTTTATAGAAATTAAGATCTGTGGAGAATATGGTAACATGGTTCATGGTGCAGAATTCTTGTTGTTTTCATTATTTTATCTTGAAGGAAAAGGCAGAAGAGTGAGTAAATAGGAAAGTAATGGGACAGTGACCTCCCTGTCACATCAGTGAAAGAATAGAGCCTACGCTGAGACTGAGGTGACTTCTGGATACTGTCAATTTGCTTGGGACCAGTGATTGCCCTGGAGGGCACAGCCAAAGGCTTGCTGTGGAAGTTGTCCTCCTGCAGTGCGGAACGGGAGGAGGGTTCACTGTGGCTTCCAAGACCATCTTCTGCACCTACACTCTCCATCATTCCTGACACTTAGCCTCACTGGCTGAGTATCTTCTGCTCCTGAATGTTTTAGCCACATGTGCCTGTGAGCACTGCTTGTTTGTTTTCTGATCAATGAATTGATTTAAGTTCACTTTTCTAGGATATTGATGTTTTTGTGACAACAGAAAGAGGAAATCCTTTCTTCCCAGCATAAGAAAATATTTCAACCCCAATAAATAAAAATTAATATTGAGAATCAACAAACTGTTCCAAAAATGTTAATGAAGATTGATTGTCTAATAGCATTTCTCTCATTATGAATTAAATTAGGCATTGGCTGGGCACTAGGTTATTTTTTTCCCAACACTGTTTTGGTGAGAGTTTGTATTTGCTTTCATTGAAAACATTTGCTTTCTTTTAATGTACAGCAAACTCATGAGTTTAAAGCCACACAAACGTATTATGTCACAGTTGCTGTGAGCCTGGGTCTTCTAAGGCTTAGATCAAGGTGCTCATTAACTGCATGCTCATCGTGAAGATTGAATGAGCAATGATCTGCTTCCAAGATCCATCAAGGGGTCACAGAATCCATTTCCTGTGATTGCAAGACTGAAGTCCTTGTTTTTGCCCTGGCTGTTGGTAACCCTCTCATCAACTAGAAGCTTGAGGACCTCTCAATGTGGTGGTCCCCTCTGAACATGACAACTGTTCTTCAAAGCTCTCAGGAGACTCTCCACCTTCAACCTTCTGGGAGGGAGTCTTGGTTAACATCACATGCTCATGGTAGTAGAGTTCAGCATTTTATTCTCAAGTTCTGCTTGTACTGAGTGGATGGGAGTTTACCAGTGTATACACTACGTGAAGGGCTCTCCTGGGTTGTTTCAAAATTCTGTCTGCCAAAACTCTTCAGGCATAAAATTAATAGATTGGAAGTTATAATTATTTGCATTTGAACATCCAGTTCATTTACTAAGGGGTTATTTATTGATTACCTATGTTGAACCAGGAACTTAAAAAATAACATTAAGTACATAAATGAAATAAAAGGACAATTATCACAGTTCTTATAATTGATCAAGGCTCTTATAAATCATTGTTATAACACAGAAATTCAGCAATTTACCTCATATTCTGTGTATATGTATTAGCAAATTGGAGAACCAAAGCATTGGTGCTTGCATTAAAATATGATATAAAAGAAAGGTTTTTCTGTCTGTTATGTAATATTTCAGGTTTCCTGGGGAGATATGTTCTTGATTATGGAAATACAAATTCCCCCCCCCCAAAAAAAAAATATTGGGAAAAAAATAACCTAGTGCCCAGTCAATGCCTAATTTAATTCATAATGAGATAAATGCTATTAGACAATCAATCTTCATTAACATTTTTGGAACAGTTTGTTGATTCTCAATATTAATTTTTATTTATTTATAAGAAAGTTGTATTCATTGTCTATTGTTCTCAGTTGAATTAGAAAATCAACGTTTTGAAAATGTAATTTTAATAATCTGGCTTTAAATGTGTTAATATAAATAATATTTTATACTTTTCAGTTGGAATATTCTATTATACCCTATATTCTATTATATACTAGCAAATATTTGCTGGACTGACTATTCACCGTTTTAATTACTATTACTTTATGTTAGTAAAATTAAAATGAAGAATTTTTTCCAAACTATATTGTTACAAAAGAGATCATTCTGCATTTTTTTCTGTAAAAGTAGAGACTTTTTTTAATAAGAAAAAAGACTCAAGTTGAATATCCTCTTGAACAATCTTCCTACATTATTTTGTGTGAAAACGAGCTGCTTTAAATTGCCACTTGTTTGAATTCTAAATGGTGTGTTATTTTATTTCACAAAACTGTATTGAGAAATTCAGGTAGAAACATGATTAAAATGAGGCTGCAGAAGAGGCAAATAAGAAGAGTTACATGAAATTTTCACAATAGTTGGCAAAATGTATTGAATTAGGTACTACCCTTCAATCTTATAGTGATCATTGAATAAAAAATTTCTCAAGCTTTCCAAAAATTAGCCTGCAAGAAAATCTCACATGTATACATATTCAAGAAGAGGAAGGCAGAAACCATTCTGTATATTTTTCCTGGTTAAATTTATGAACCCAATGCATTCTAGTGTAGTCGCCTGAAGCGATGGCCGCTTGGAGCAAAGAAGCCGCGGGAAGAAGTTTAGAGAGGAACTGGAAACAAACAGCTCTTTATTCTGATAACTTTTCTCTCTGGCTCTAACTACACCCCGACACGCTGTCCACGCTTCTCTAACCTCCAAAAATGGCGCAGACCTCATCAGCAATCTCGCTCAAGTCCCTCGAGATCTCCGGCCAAGTCTCACAAGATCCCGGGCCAAGTCCCGTGAGACTACAGATAGCGCTAATGCCCAAACATGTCCAAAGCCCGTAGTCAACCGCAATCTTAGCCATCTCCCCAAACAGGGCTCCTGCATTCTAGTATGGGAAGAACTAGGTAATGACATTGGTAGATGATTCTGTTGGATGCATTAATAAAATACACAGGAAATTTGGAAAACTTCATGGGGCATGTATCATGGCTATTACTATTTTTGTATGAAATAAACACACATGAAATTTTGAAGCTTCTTTTTCAAGTTTACATAGCATGGAATTATAGTTGACATTTTTTGTTTCAATTGTTAGTAACAATTATGGTAAGTACATAATGAGTAGGGACAAAATTCAAGAGAAGATCAGGAAATACTTTTCAATTTACTTTATTAGAATGTATATGTGTACGATATGAAATCATATAGGTAGTAATAATTTTATGTACTCATTTCCTATATAATTATTATTTCTGAAAATGTGAATATGAACTTCAAAGAAATAAATATTAAATGAATTATATATTTTTGAATAATAATAACTGTGAAACTACATTGTATTTATTTTCAAGACTTTAAAAATGCCCCAAAGAACAGAACTATTGGTTTACTAGAATAATGCACAGCATACCCCCTTGATATTTAGTGTACGAACTTGCAACAAGGCCTGGAGTCAAAGGGCAGTCCTGAATTTCTGAAGAATGTGTTTAACACGTGTGGTTTGAGTCTAGAGCTTTGACCATTAAAAATTAGTATTCACAAAGATAATCAAAGAAAATGTCTTCATTTCATAATTCAACAATTATTTATCAAACAGAATCAAACCTCAAAACCACAAACGAGGATCTGACCTTTCATAGTGTTGGAAGTCTAAGATGTGGGCTTCAGGCTGACACTGGAGACTGCAGAGCATGGGGGCAGGGGGGGAAAGAAGACGGCATCAAGCAGGAGTTAAGAAGCGTTGGAACCCAGAACCACCCGTGATGAGTGTGAAGTCCTGCCTGCTCCTGCTGCCCCTAGCCAGGGCCATATGTCCCCTGCAGGAGTGTCTGATTCGTCACAGAGCTAAAGCACCTGGCACAGGCACCCAGCAAGAGGAAGAGAGCTTCCTGGAAGCTGGGGCCGTTGTAGGTCCAGATGCTTCTTCAGCCAATGAAGCGAGCCAGGGGATCCGTGGCCATGCACACACACCTGCTGCCTGGCCTCTGCCTTCCAGTCCAGCAAAAGGCGCGCTCCCCTGGCTCATGTATGCCAGAGCACACATGCTGGCTTCTTCGCCACGTGGATGTGTTACACAACTACTAAGGTCCACCATGTGTCAAGGTAGCACCCCACTGCATCTCCTTGATCCAAACCTGAGTCCCAGTACAGACACTGGCCAGCTTTCACTTCTGTGTCACACAACACAAGCACCCCAGGCACAACGGAAGTCCCTCTGTCCCTCCACCCATGAGAGGACACAATGTCCCTCTCTGTCTTTGGCAAGGTTCTTCCTTCCCCGACCAACTTCACACTCTTTCTTTGATCTCCTTTGAATGAAATGGTAACATAAAAAGTCAATTATTAATCCATCTTATATAAGATGATGAGGAAATAAGAAAGAGGAAGAAATGAAAAAGTTAATTACTATACATATATTCAAACAGCAAAGTGAGTAAGGGAAACTCACAGCTATTGTAGTTCTCCTTGTTTATGGTTATGCCGTCAAAGCTGCTGGGACTTAGGGATGCCTTCTTCCACTGCCCAGTCCATTTACCTTTGCTCAGAATGAGCCCCCCAGCTGCTTAGGGTTCCTGGCTTGATGAGGGAACCCAAGTCTTCTTAGCTGAAAGCCACCCGCAATCTTGCTTGAATTGGGTTGTTGTCAATTTCCAGTGACGTTAAGTAGAGTGTTTTGGTCAGCTTTGAGTCGCTGTGACCAAAAGACCTCACAAGAGCAGTGTAGAGGAGGCAGAGGTCAGCTTGGTTCATGGTTCTAGAGATTCAGTCCATTGCAGGTTCCACTTCCTGGCTCTGGGCCCAAGGAAGGCAGAACATCACAGTAGAAAGGTGTGGCAGAGTAAAGCAGTTCAGGAGTTGGAAATCAGGAAGCAGAGAGAGAGTTCCACAGCAGGGACAAAACATAAGATCCTAGTGTCACCCTTCTCCACGTGATCTACTTAGTCCAGCCATACCCTACCTTCTTCCAGTTACTGCCCGGGTAATGTATATCAATGGATTAAACCACTGATTAAGTTATAGCTTCCATCACATCATCATTTCACCTCTGAACACTCTTGCAATGTCTCTCACATGAGCTTTTTGGGGGACACCTCACATCCAAGTCATAACACATATTCTACTTAGGGAAGAGGACCCTTGGAGATCTTTGGTATTCCAAACACACTCCTTCTTCAAGTAGTAAACGTCAACTTTCTCCTTGATACGTAGAACCAGTTGCTACAGACTGCACCATAAACTCCCTTTCATCTGTTGGTGCTACAGCTGGAGGACCAGGAGGCCGTCCCAACTCTTAATTCTGTGGAGTCACTCTTGTGACTCTTGATTGCACCCTTTCTTCTTTAAAGCTAAGACTTTCAGCCAGACAGTCAAAAGATTTGAGGTTTGGAAACGAAAATAGCAGTAGATTTGGTAGAAGCTTTGCCTGCAGGGAAGGCAGATCGGTGTCTATAGTATCTACTCCAGTGCCAGGAGCACTTTGCTTCATCCAGATGGAAGCCGTCCCCGAGTGCCGAGCACGCCAGCAGGCAGCTGGCTGACTCTGCTACAGAAAGACGCCGAAGCAGGGGGCAAATGTTGGCCTCCTCTCTGCAGACTGGGCACACTGGAGTGACAGCCAGAGGGACTTCAGAGAGTGGAAGCCCACGGTGCTGCTTCACCTCCATCTCACAGTCATGGCCACTGATTCAGGCACCCGCTGGTGAAGACAGGGGCACCTGAGTCCCATTTTATATTTCATCCTCATTAGGAGAAGCCAACTGACTTCTCTCAGATAGCCTAGCCATCAATTTTCTAAAATACACTTGTTATTTTGTGCTATTTTCATATTTACAAAAATGTTGGAAGATGATAGTTACATGTGCTCCCTACACCCAGCTTTCCTCATTTTTAATAATGTATGTTAAAATATTTCCTATAGTTCTTGAACCAAGTAGACACATTATCACCAACCAAAGTCCATGTGCTGGTCACGTTTCCTTGGCTTTGAATCTCATTTCCTTTTCTCTTTCCGGATTCCCCCTGGGTAGCACATCACATGTACTTGTGACACCTCCTTAAGCCTCTTCGGCTGCAACTGTTTTTCTGACTTCTCTTGATTTTAATGCCTATGACAGGTATCAACATGTTCACAAAATACTACCGAGTTCTTCTCTACAATATTGCTCAGTGGGATTTGTCCCACGTTTCTTTGTGGTTAGTCTAGGTGCTGGGGGGGGGGCTCCTGCAGAGGCCCGGTGTCACCGTGGTCAGGTCATATCAAGGGTGACATGTTCACCTTGGTCCTCCTTCTGCAGCAGTGGTTATCAGATGCCAATACCGCAGAGCTCTTTTGCCTCCACCTCTCTGTACTGTCCCCTTGGCAAGTACGTCACTGTGTGCAGCCCAAACTTAGGGAGGGGGAACGCAGCCCCAACCACTTGAAAGTAGAATATCTGAATTATTTGGAATTCTCCTGTGTAGCATCCAAATCTATTATCCTAATTTGTTTAGCATTTATTCTGTATGGACTTATGGAAATTTATCTTAATGTTTGGATTATAATATAATACTACTTTATTTTTTGGTTCAAATTGTTCTGGTATTGGCCGGTGAGGTCTTTCAGTGGCTCCTGTGTCTCTTCACTTAACTCATCAGTGTGTGTGTGTGTGTGTGTGTGTGTGTGTGTGTGTGTGTGTGGCTTTATTTTTATTCTTTGAGCATTTAGTTACTTTGCAGCTTCAGGCTTGTCTTGAGTATTTCCTGCCCTCGTTCTTTAATAAGCCCTTTCTCGGAGAAGCTCTGGCCCTGTTCATTGAAGAATTATATTGGAAGCTAAGGCTTGAGTGTGAAGTGTACTCATTGTTTCTAGGTTGTCATTTTTTTTTTAACCCCCTCATCTAACAAAGCAAGGGACCTTATGTGGGTATATGAATCTTTGTACATGCACATGTCTCAATATCCCTAACTGTATCCATCTGTACTGATATCCACACAGGAGCTTTCCCTAGTGGTCTCAAGCCTCGTCCGTGACACTCTGACCATCCTAGCCTTCTCTCCTGGCTCCTCTCTACCTGACACATCAACAGCAGGAAAACACCAAGCACGCGCTTGCTAATTGTCCAATTCTGGTGTACACCTATGGAAGCATCACAACTGTAACTGCAGACTCTGTGGAGGGAGAAAACAGCCTCCTCTGGAGTACAGAATGGATACACGTGTTCTTTTGTCTCTTATTACAGACTCCACTCGTTTTCAGGCTCCTTGGTCTGTGCCTTTCCTGATGCCCTCCGCTGAGGCTGCTTCACACACTGCAGTGGAGTTGGGTGGTTTCCTCTCTGCATTGCCCCAGCCTCTCCCTCCTGTCCACTGCCGAGCCCTCCGGCCAACGCCCTTCTGGGTCTGGTCTCTATGATTTTGCTTGTTCGAGAGACTCTCTTCTAAAGGAATCAGGTAGACTTTCAGAGGGACCTCTCCCACTAGCAACGTGCACTTATTTAAGACAATTATTGCCTTGCATAGCTTGGTGGATCATTTAATGTTCCTTGCTGAATCTTTGTGTCTTGCCTAGATGAACCTCAGTTTGTTTATTCCTTTACCCACTGAAGGACAACTCAGTTGATGGAATAAAATCGCTGCAAATATTTCCTAGCAGCTTTTCTTTTCTTTTATTCTCTTTTCTCTCTCTCTCTCTCTCTCTCTCTCTGTGTGTGTGTGTGTGTGTGTGTGTGTGTGTGTGTGTGTGCCCACACACATGCTGAAGGGAACGGACCCTTTGGGTCTTGCCCGTGCCAGGCAAGGGGCTCTTCCACTGAAGGGCATGCCCATGCCCATCTCTTTTATGAGATTTTATTCTGAGACAGGAGTCTCACTAAATTGCCCTGGTTTGACTCAAACTTACGATCCTACTCACTCTCCCATCTAGACAGTTTTTGAGGTGAACAAAAGTTTCTTAATAGGTAGATATCAAAGAGCGTGTTTGCTGGATCATACCTTAGGACTATGTTTAGCTGGGTAAGCAGCTGTCACACACCCTTCCCACATGGCTGTGCCATTTTGAGGTCTCACTCACAAGGAATTGGTGTTGATAAGGCTCCATAGCCTCACTGGCAATTGTCATTGCCATTTATTTATTTATTTATTTATGCCCAATGTAATAGGTGCACAGTGACATCGTGCACAACTTCTCAATTCAGGTTACTACCACGTCTCTAAACATCCAAACATTAACCACTGATGATTGATTACTGGTGACCTTTACCCCTGGCCACCTCTTTTCCAGGGAAGGAGTTTGCCCACCAGAAGGACTTTTCTCCCCCACTGAGTAGCAGGGCCATTTACGCACTTGCCTGTTCATGTTCATGGAGTGCTGTCTTACTGAGCAAAACTACCTGTAAAATCAAGCCTGGGCTTTTTCTTCCTCACTTATTCTATCACAAAGAACTACCTATCAGGCTGCAGATAAGTGATGTGTGAGAGAATGGAAGTTAGCAAGAATAAGCCTGTGGGCATCTGGGCCATTTTCTCGTGCAACTTACTGACACCTCGGAACATGATTTTTCCCAAAGTCTATACACATCACTTCCATGATGATGGAGTGCTCTGGGCATGCTCAGTTTCACCACCTGGTGTGCCTGGTGACATGCAGTTCCTGGTGAGTGACTCAGGGTAATGGTAACATTTAGGCCCAGTAGAAAACCAAAGCATGTTTCTCAAAAGAATAAGAGTATCAATAGGTCATGCAGCAGTTGGTCAAAATCCTAAATTTCTGTGCTGCGATTCTCTTATAGGGCCTGCAAAAGGCTATCGACTGCATCCCTACCTTCCAATGGTATTCTGAGCACTGTTGATTCTCCCATGTTGTATGGGCCAAGGGCAGAGGATCTGGCAAGGCAGGCTGCCCCTGTTGCAGAGCTTTCTCTTGTTCTGAGCTGTTCTAGAAAGTGGCAGCTTCTGAGTCATACAGTTCCAAGTAGCTCCTTCTTTGAAGTATATAACAGCTTCAAAAAACGTGAAGAGACACTCATCTCATGCCTTTTTCTTTCACTGCATGTTGTGTCCATTTCTTGGTGACAGGAGCATTGAGATGTGGCAACTTGTCCTTCACCCTGGAAGCAATACTTTGATACTCTGAAGATCACTGGACCTTAGAAGTATCAGTGAAGTTTCAGGTCTTTGAGTTTTTCTCCATTTTAGTTCCTATCTCTGGCATACAGTTTTTAAAATGGGTCCACAGTAGTTGTTGTTTCCTGCTCTACAGATCCAGTTAGAATAAAATAATCAAGATAATGGACTAGTGTGATATTCTGTGAAAGAGAAAGGTGACTAAATGCCCTCGGGCTAGAGGATAAATTAAAGACGGACTGCGGCTATGTTCCTGGGGTAGCACGGTAAAGATTTATCGCTGGAAGTGCCCACGGAAAGCTAACAGCTTCTGATTTACTTTATTAGGAAACATAGATGGTAGAAATTCATTCGTTCGATAGCTAGCTGCATATGAGGTGTCAGGGATGTGTAGATGTGTGAAAACCACATCGATACAGCAGCTGAGATAGGACTCACCACCCTGAACAGGTCTATAATGCTCTACTGTGGTTTGCCAAGATCCACTGTTCTTCTGCAGGCCAAATATTTGATATGAACAGTAACAGGATGGAATCATCTCCCTTTTAAATTTAGAACTCATTTTAGGGACATTAATTTTTCTTCAGTCCCTTTATCAGTGTGCCATTGTCTTTGTTTATGTGGTTAGATGCAATTTTAGTGGCTTTCAATTACTGTTCCCACCATAATATTTCTCAATCCATAAGTCATGAGGCCCCTGTGGGGATTCTGCCAGTTGCTGAGTAGGTCTATTCCAACCACTTATTCCAAAGTGGGAAAATAACCACAGGATGTGTTTGAGGCCTACTGGATCCTCTATAGGATGGATTTGCACTTAAACCCTGCTCATTATTCACCCCACCATTCCCTACTTTGACTGACAGAATAAGGTGACATTTTATGTCTCTAGAAATTGGGGTCACTTCAGAACCACTCTTTATCAATCTGAAAATTCTATTTCCATTTTCCAAAAATATTGTCTACCTGGCAAGTAACTGGAATTCCTTTGGGAAAGTCTTGGAAGAAAGATCAACACTATGCATTTTTAGCATTGGAACAAGGACAAGGAAGCTTCTTTCACAGAATTATGGATGCTGGAACTTGCTGGAGCTGTGAAGGTCAGTGATTCCCTCTGTTAGTGACTCGGGTTAGATTTCTGTTCTCCAGACTGAGATCTTCTTTGCTTATTCCTGTCATTTGAGACATCGCTAGGATGCACATCTATTTCATTCATACCAACAGCAGGATCAACTAACCATACCAAAGACTTCTGCACACCAGATTCTTCTGATTCCTTGTTGATTCTGTTGTCCATTGCAATGCCTATGCCACAGTGCCAGTGTCTCTGGCCCCTGCCGTCCGATCCTCTGTAATTCACTTAAACAAACCCAGATGCCCTTCAGTAGATGAATGGATAAAGAAAATGTGGTATATACACACAATGGAATATTACTCAGCAATAAGAGAGAATAAAATCATGGCTTTTGCAGGAAAATAGATGGAGTTAGAGACTATAATGCTAAGTGAAGTTAGCCAATCCCAAAAAGCCAAATGCCAAATGTTTTCTCTGATATAAGGAGGCCAATTCACAGTGGGGTTGGGAGGGGGAGCATAGGAGGATTACAGGAACACTAGAATGGCCAATGAGGAGGGAGGTGAAGGGAGGGGGGCAAAAGGGTGAATGAAAAAAAAAAAGATAGTAGAATGAGATGGATATCATTACCCTAAGTGCATGTATGAAGTCATGAATGGTGTGAATATACTTTGCATACAACCAGAGATTTGTAAAAAAGTGCTCTATATGTGTAATATGAAATGTAATGCATTCTGCTGTCGTTTATAACATCTTAGAATAAAAAATAAATAAATTTTAACAAACAACAAAAAACAAAAACACCGCGGCTATGGCATGAGTCCCCACTGTGATTTCTGATCTATAGAAAAGAGCAAACACAAGTTCCTCAAAGAAGTAGAGTCTCTACTCAAATGTATTTTCATGGTTGTGGTGAAGGCCTATCCACTGTCCACTCTATTATTAGAATATCTTTAATCTTTGGACACCTTTCTCTAGAGTTTACGACAAAAGTTCTGAGAGTTCAGCTACAATTTACTGTAGGCCATTTGAGGTTTACATTCTAGGACCCTGAGCTAAAATATGCACCCAGAATCTTTCTTTAGTGTATTCATACAAAAATTTCTAATCAGATCAAACTCATGTCTCTTCCACTTTAACCACATATTCTTAAGTTCCTGTCATATATCTTTCTCAGGTATTTGTGTAAATTGACAAAAATCATATAATCCTTTTGGACCATGATAAACGTACTAAGTGGCTCTGTTTTGTACTTCATGCTTACAGAGCTGCTGGGACTTGAGTAAAGCAATATGTTCAGAAGCAAAGGGAGGCAGTGAGTGTAGGTCCTGAGGCAGATCCACAGTACCATGCAAGGTATGTGCATCAGGGAGGGTGATTAAGCGTTTTTCAGTGTCATGGTTTAGACACCAGGTGTCCCCCCAAAAGCTCATGTGTCATACAAAGCAGGGATTCTCAGAGGCAAGGTGACTGCATTGTGAAAGGTCTAACTTAATCAGTGGATTAATCCACTGATGTGGATTGGGTGGTGACTGCAGTCAGGTAGGGGCCACCGGGGGTGTGCTGTTGGGGTATATATTTTGTCCTTGAAAGTGGAGCTCTCTCTGTGCCTCCTGGTTGCCACGTCCTGAGCTGCTTCCCTCCTCCACACCCTTCTGCTATGATGTGCTGCCCCAAACTATGGAGTCCACCAACCACGGACTGAACCTCTGACATCGTGAACCAAACAGCAGCAAAAAGCTGACTGACTAAAACATTCAGAGAGAAAAAGTGACTAACCTCCTTAGGCAGGAGTAACAGGGTTTCTTCAGTGGCAAACAAGGTCAGGGTCTCGGGATCCCTTGCTTCACTAAACTCTGCCCATATGTTTCCATCCCATGTCATTCATAATGACATGCCATCCCAGTCATTGGCCTCACTTGAACAGCAACAAAAGACCAAAATAGGAGAAATTCAATTCATATTATACTGAAGCCACCATTGGATCAGACTTGGTGTTTTTCAAAAATATTAGCCCGGAGCTCACAAGAAAGATGGGTTTCTTGAGGAAGATAGGAAGCATTCTGTCTCCTTATACAGACTTTGAGTTGCAAATTTGATGTCTTGACCTCATTCGTATCTCTTCCTACCTTTTCCAGCTCAGTTGAAAGCAATCAGCCCATGCTTTACCCTCCTTCATTTTACTAAACTTTCCTAAGACTGCAAATATTCTGTCACTCGGAGCCAAGCCTTCCATAAGCACTAATATTCAAAGGTGGTACACTGAGTAACAGTTCTGTCACTACATGCCATAGGTCATCTCCCCCCTTTACCCTGGAAACAAGCTTATTTGTGCATTTAAATTAAAAAAAAAAACAGAATGCACAAAACAGTTTCATATAATTTATCTCGTATTTCCAACTGCTCTTGCTACCCAATTTCGATATCAGCCAGGGTTCAACACACACACTGCCTGTTTGATTTGTGACAAGATTTGAACGTGCAGCAGCTGGTTGAGCAGTCTGTGAGTAGCCTCTGAAAGGCTGTTTGCTTTGGACCAATGCTGGAGCAAGTCCACAAGCAGTTGGGTAGGAAAGGCAGATGGAAGATGGCGTCAGCAAACACCAGCCGAAACGCTGCATTAGTCTAACTGCCTCTGGTCTTGCAAGTGCTGCAGAGAGCAAGACCCTTCAAAGAGCAAGACCCTTCCATAAGATCCATCTCCACTGGGGGGCAGATAAGTTCCTGCAGGAGGATGGAGGGAAAGCTGGGGTAGCTGCAGGCCCAGCCTCTGCTTTGCACTGATGTGGTGGCTTGGGAGCCACCCAATATGTGCTGGTACCCTCCCCTCCCGGAACACCACACCAGCCTTCCTGTGACTCCCCCAGACTCCCCTCCCGGAACACCACACCAGCCTCTCCTGTGACTCCCCCAGAGTGGAAGACACAGGGAAGGAATTAGGAGAAGTGAGGTGACTTGGCCAAGATGACACATCATAGACACGTCCTATCTTGTTTAAAATATTGAATTCAAGAGCGCATTCTTTTAATTGTTTCTATTTTCAATAAGATTTTTTTTTATGAAAAAGTCAAGGGGGCAAGGGGGAGGTGGAGGGGAAAAAAAGAAAAGGTGATTGAATAAGATGGATGTCACTATCCTAAATGCATGATTGAAGATTTGAATTGTACAAATATACATTGTATACAGTGTTATGTAAAAAGATGCGCTATATGTTTATTATGAATTATAATGCACACTACTATTATAAATACAACAACTTTGAATAAAAAAAATTTTTAAAAAATGATTTTTTTATGTAATGTGTGAAAGTAAACATTATTCTAACTCATGAGAAAATACTAGAGAAATTCAAGTTCAGTGATATTCTCCAAAACAACCAACTGGAATTCTTCTGAAGAGCAATGTCATGAGAAAGAAGGTCTGACAGCAGTAGTCAGAAACTAGGGGAACTAAAAACAATGTGGGGTGTTGGGGGTTAGATAGGAATCTGTTTACATCAGTGGTGAGCCGGTGTGATATGAGCAGGGGTTGCAGCTTTGCTAACAGTGAGGTGCAGAGCTAAGAGGCTGGTTTGCTTCAAGATACTGCAGCGTGAGGGGTGCAGTGCCAGTGTCATGGGGCGTCTGCGTACTACTTCTGTATCTTTTCTCTAAATATAAATTGAAAAGTTAAGAAAAGGATTTTTCTTTATAAAACAAATATCCGCTTCCTCTTCAATACTCAAGTTAACTTCCAAAATACAATTTAGGTTTCTGTTTTTAAATGTTTATTTTCTGGTACCCATTGTAAATTTAAACAACACGTGTACCCTCTTTTTATAGAGTAAATTTAGCAGTTAGATAATATACAAATGAATTTCTATGGAAGACTCAGAACTTAGGTGAAGAGTTGGACTGCCTGCCTTTCTCTCTCTTCTGATATTTGTTAGCAATATTATTTTACGTTGCTAAGGGTTATAATATTTATATCTTATTTTTCAAATTCAATTAACATTTCTCAGTTGTCTCTTTTAAAACCTTTAAAGATACGCTGTAATGTGTTTCACATGTCATTTACACATTCTCATATTATTTACATATTTCCACATTATTTATCTCTACCTATGTGGGATGATTGGATCCAAAGTCAAGGAATTATAATTCAATGTCCATAAATTCTTGTTGCTGGAAAAAATTCAAGTGTCTGTTTTGAAATCTTTCTTTCTATAAAGATCTATTTTTAATATTTTTGAACTTTCTTTACTTCCAAAGGTCATACCACTATCTCGTCTCATTTCATTTTATTCCTTTCTAAAAGTAATTTACTTTTTTTGCATATTAGAGAGTACTAGGTACTTGCACATGCTAGGCAAGCAATCTACTACTAAGCGACAGCTCCAGACCATTCTAAAAATTTTTTACTTATTTGTTTGTTTGTTTATTTATTGAGATGGAATCTTGTTATGTGCTCAGGCTGGTCTTAAACCTGTGATGTTCCTGCTCAGCCACCCTAGTAGCTGAGATTACAGGTGTACACCACCATGCACCATGGTGTATATCATTTTATTCTTAGATAGCTTTTAATTTCGTGGGAAAACCTCATCATTTAGTAATTCTTGCTATTAAATTATATCCACCAAATTTGAGGTGCTTAGGTTTTTTTTTTTTTTTTTTTTTTTGTACAAATAAATTATGCACAATCTGATTGGTTCCCATTCTTTATAATAAAAAGATAAACTCTGGACAATATGCAGCAAGTTTTAGCATCAGATGGGGAGTTCAATAAAAATGTAATTTTGTTTGCTTGTTTCAGGTTGTTTTTCCTCTACTGCTTATCAGTTATTCCTTTTTTTTATATCTTCAGTACAATTTTTCACCCATTATATAATATTGCTAATTAATATTGCCTTACCTGTATTCACTTTATGACTCCAAATCTTCCTTTTAAACATAAGATTTGAAAAAAAAATCTTTTTATTGTATGTTCTGAATTTTTTCTACATTCATCTCTAGATCATCAAGTTTGGCTTTATCCATTTTAGTATTTAATCTGAACTTTGGATTTTTCATTTTGGCAAGAATCACTTTAGTTTCCAAGAAATTTCATGCTCTCCAGTTGCTCCTGTTTCATATCATTTTGTTCTTGTTTTATTAATCTTATAATCTTTTGAATCTGAGGACACTAAATGAAAGTGTTAAAGTTCTTTTTATTTAAGTTTCTGTAATTTTAAATGTCAGTTTTTTCTCATATTTTTTCTTATCTATATGAACATTAACATTTCTTTATCAAGCTTTAGTTTTCTTAAAATATAAGGTGATATGTTGTTTTAATAAGAAGTTCAATAAATAAAAGACCAATTATATTATATTTTATTCATCTATAATTATATTGATTCATTTCCCCAAAATATTTTACTTTAAACAACAGAGCTGAGTGATAGTAATAACTCACTGACAGGCTTTATTTTAAGGTAAAAGAGTGTGGAGAACTAAGGTACCCTTGGGATATACTTCCTGATTCCAATCAACCATCAAAATAAGGAAGATTTTTATTAGCTGAAAAAAATGTTGAGTATTTCTCTCCTTGAAAGACCGATGCTTTCTTTGAGTGGCCTCATAGTATATGCGTGGATGTTAAGTAAAGTCAAACATAGGGCTGTCACTGGATTTCTCTTTGGGAGGGAATTCCTTTTCTTTAGTTTACTATTTTTTAAATCTATCCTAGCAAGAGAAGTTACCAATGCAAGTTTCATACAATTGATATACAATTGGAAGGGGTAAAAGAGAGGACTAATCCACCCCTTAGGAATGTGATTCTCCATTGGATTACTTAATAACAGCCTCACTAAAATACTGGTATTTTTTTCTTTTTGAAAATTATAAGGCAAAATATAGTGCTTCATCAGGGTTTCCTGCTTCATCTAGTTTTTCCTGTTTTGCTTTTCTTTTTGCCCATCAATTTTCCTTGAGTGAACCAATGTGGTTCTCTCTCTAACGCTATGCTTGTTTTTCACTTCTACTGTTTCCGTGTTTCCAATATCTGTTTTGTCCTTTCAGTTGTGCTTGGAAAGGTGAAGTAAGGAAGTTTCATCTATGCCTCTGTGTATGGGAGGGAATGCTGTTGATTACTTTTTATTTATGTCAAAACATTAAATTTAAATTGTTCAGTGGAAATTAATTGCAAGAACAATCCCTATTTATTACAGCTTGGGAGTCCAACAGTTCCTTTGTTTATGAACCAATTTATATTAAGGTGGGGTCAGTGATATAGCCTAGGCAGTCTTTGGAGGATTTGAAGATGTTAAGGACTTGTATAGGGATCAAGAGTTAGCAATTTGATATCAGGAAATCAGAGGAAAATGCATGGAAGGAAGACTTATGCCATTTCCAGTGAGTAAATATTGGGTTCCCCAGTTTGGTGGCCACACTGTCTGTGGCTGATCAAAAACCTTATGGTGTATGGGCGGAGCCCCCAAGAAAGAAGCCCAGGCAATAAACAGATGCACACTTGGGCTTTGGTAGACACGATGTCCTTGAGCCAATGAAACCAAGTGACCCACCAATTGGGTTGATTACTGTGAAATGAGTTTTACCTAACCCGCTAAGCCACAAAGCTGGGAATATTGACACACATTTTCTCTTAAGTGCAAATGAAATAAATAAAAAAGTTCCAGACAGGTTCTGAAGAAATGAGAGAGTTGTGAGGAGCTGGGGGGCCTCTTCACTCACACCAGTATCATTATGGGCAATCACTTACGGGACGCAGTAAGGAGAACAGCAACACTGGCCTGCACATCATTTTGCATGGTGGGTTAGGTACCCTGAGTGCACGCAGCAGCTCTAGAGCTGTCCGCAGAGCTTCCCTGAAAGGTACTACATTACTCTTCTGTCACCATTTAACACATCATCAAACACTTGGCTGCTTAATAGAACATGCAAGCAATTCCCGTGGGTCACAGCCCCGCGTGGCCCAGCTGGGTCTCTGTCCACGCTCTCACGAGGCTGTGCCCAAGCGCCAGTCACTCAGCACTCTCTTCACATGCCTTGACTGGGAAAGAATCTTGATTCCAAGCTCTTCACGTTGTTGGCAGAACGGGGTTCCTTTTTGTTGCTCCCAGAGGTCCCCCAGTCACTGACAAGGACCCTCACCCAGGGAATTTCACATCACGGCCACTCGTTCCAGTCTGCCATGCCACCCACTCACAACCTTACCTCTCCCGTTAGTGGCATCTCAGGACTTTTTCCATGTTGCGAATCATGGGTTCCACTCACATTCAAGCAGACTGGGTTTGACAGGGGCACCGCTCCTTGGGGGTGGCCTTAAGGTGTGTTGTCCTCAGATGCCGAGCATTCAGGCAGTAGGCCTGGATGTCTATTTTTCGGACGTAAAGCATGGTCAGAGCTAGTGACTCCTGGCTCATAGATGGTGAGTCGTACCAGTGTGGATGGACAAAGACCTGAAATGAGCCTCCTTGTAAGATGAGGAGCTGTGCTGAAGCAGTGCTCCTGGACATGGAGCCCAGGAGTGGGGACAAGGGTTCGTTCCATGTGAAAGCTCACCAGAAAGCCGACCGCAGATGAGGCTTCTTATATGCAAGTTCTGCTCTGGGGCTGAGTCAGCCTCTTGGCTCACTGAAGCTTCCACAGTGGGTTTATGGACAAAGCGTGCTGACAATTAATGTTAGGCATTCACATCATCACAGGGACTTCCCATCCCCAAAGTGTGTCTGCTACTGTCATGGCTGAGAGCGGTATGCGGCTGGGAAAGGCTGCTCTCTGTGGGTCTGACGTGCCCCATTCCCATTCAACTGTCCCACTGATCATGTGAGACTGTTCCCATCGGCAGGCAGAGAGTGACTCTTCCCTGCTAGAATAGACACTTATTCTGGATGTGGATTTACCCTCCTTGCCCAGCATGACCATTTCTATTAGGTAATTAATTAGTATGTTGCCTTTTAAAGGAAGCCTATGTTGAATGTGTTTCCTATTGGCAAGGTCACATACTTACAATCTGCTCTATTGTGAGTGAAGTGTCCATCTGAGTTTTTGGCCCATTAGTAGAAGATCAATAAATATTTCTTGAAAGAATAGATACATAAAATGCATTAAGATGTCCTAGAATAGAAGTAGGTGGGAAAGAAAAAAGGAATACACAGTTAGGGACTCAAAAAATGGATCCCAAATTGAGACTGATACAAAAATCAATTCTTAAAAACCTTTCACATTTGCGGTGAGTGGGCCACAGAGTTGACTTCCAGCCCTGTAGAAGCCCGCATGGAGAAGGAAGTGGCATCCATTACCCAAGTCACCATATCCATAATGGAGAGGGTCCTTGGTTATTCCTGATTTGGAAACTTCTGCTTTTACACAATCCCTTAATGCAGCCCTTAATGTCTCAATATCTTTCCATCACAAAACAGCCTTTCCTCTAAAGACCCTCACAAAGGAGAAAAGGATAATGAAGCTAAACTTGTGTTTGGGGGCACCTCTTACTACCTTTGCTTCTTTAATTGAGAAATTTAAAACATTTTTTCACTTTTCCATTTTTAAGACTATTTGTTCTAGTAAAAGTTATTCCAATGTATAAAGAAAATATATTTAGGTTAAAGCAGATGTATTAATATTTTCTAGTTATTCCCTTTAACATTATAGTAGAAATCCTTGAATTGTCCCTATAGCACATCTGAAGAATAAAATATCAATATTTCAAGTAATCATCCATAATCACTGCTGTTTATACTGACTTACTAAAACCTTATGGTTATTGTTGAGCATGAGATGGTTAATTCCTTTGAAGTTCTGGGAGTTTATCTCTCTCAGTTAACAATTAGGTGTGAAAATACCATGAATAATTGTAATAGTAATACTAATTTTTTGAATTACTTATAAAGTTTGGGTGTCATCCTTAGTGTTGTGTATATGTTATATTATTATCCCATTACCAATATTATTGATAAAATTGATTTCACATTAATTAAATGCATAGAAATCACATATCTAGAAAATCATATAGTAATAATTCAATCCATATCTGTTTGACTCTAAATCCATGATTTTAACATAAACCCAACACGATTTTTTCTACTTGACCAAAATAAAAAAAAAGATGACAAGAATCTCTTATTAGAATTAACATGTAAAAATATATCTGCTAACATAACAGAATTCTCTTTAGAAAATAATTTTTAATTTCTTAATTCATAAATAATAAATAATTGAGGCCCTAAATTTCTGCAATTAAGTGCTGACAATAATCTTGTTTTAGAAACCAAAATGGCTGACATATAACAATTTCAGCACAGAAAATAAAATGCTTCTGCCTGAGTATTTCTAAACTAAAGTTTTTCTAACAATGCAAATGGTTATACAATGAAATAAATCATCCTCTCCAGTGCAAAAACCAATGACCCAGTCCTCAGAGTTTCTTATTCAGCCTCACTAAACTATTGTTATCTCTGTTACACACACACACACACACACACACACACACACACACTACTTGTATGCCTGCAGGGTGATTTTGTTCTAAACACCATTGCATTGCACATAATTTGTGTATCCAAAGCTATGTTGATAGATTACTAGATTATATTCATCACAAACTGGCAAAAAAAAAAAAAAAAAAAATGTTTGCACTTGCACATTTCTATCCTTTTGTGCATCTTCAGTGCAGGTTTCTGGAAATGGAATACCTGGCTCATTGGGAATGTGGGATTGAAAGTGGCAGGGCTTAAGACATTTCCTTCAGGGAAGCTGCCTAGATCAGGTCACTTCCTGTGCCAACAACACATTAGCCCACGGCTTGTTACAGCCCTCCAAGGCTTGCAAAAATGTTGGTCGACAAAAGCTTAATCTGTGAAAAATACTATACTATTCTTTGAATTTCCAGTTGTCTATGAGGATAATTGTGTATAGTTTCTCCTGTATATGAACCACTTATTATTTTTGGGGTGAATACCATTGTCCCATAAAAATAGATTGGACTATTTCACATCTTGATTTTTAAGAACTCTGTGTATATTAAAGAAATTTATGTTTTATCACACATGTTCTGAATATGTTACCCATATCTGAATTTTTTTTTGTTTCCTAAAATGTATTTTATAATTTTCACCATTTGGATGTATATGTTTCCCTTTGCCCCTAGGTATTTTACCTGTGTCTGTATCATTGCTACTAGGAATTGGAACTTCATTTTCTAATATCCTCCACCTCTTCTGTTTATCCTTCCTGTAGAGAAAATTACTGATTATATGTATATATTTGAAATTTATAATTAGGCATTGCAGAAAAGATCCAAGTAACTTTAGAAAGTTTTCCTTAGATATCTTAAGAAATAAAATCACTGCTTTAATTCATACATTGTTATTTTTAAGAAAACCTTGTTTTAACTATGTAGTTGGTACTTTAATACATTTTAAGTGCATTAGTGTAGTAACATCTTCAATTTCAGAGGCGAGTCTGGAACAAAAGTCCAAAGACAGTGTCCTAGAGATATTAGCTTATTTAGAATATGCTATCATTTTCTTTGTTTTAGATACATATCTACCTTAGAGATATGTCATTTCCTGTATATATAAAAATAATAAAATCTTTCACATGTTGTATTACATTAACTTTATTTGCTCTTGATTGCACGTAATGTTGATTACCTAAACAAATGCTTATTTTTAAATGTTGCTTTGTATCCATATTTTGGGTATCCCATTTTTTGTTAGATTTATTGATTTGCTAAACTCTTAATTGCCTTAAATGTTACATTTGTAAAACAGTCTCCAGTGATCCTGTCTTTTTGGGCCTAGTTGACCGATGCACAGTTTTTGCCCATCTACCATTGACATGATGTGACTATTCTTGGTGCTCAATTTAAATCTTAAAAGACATTGCCAAATTATCTTCTGAAACATTCTAAAACACAAGGAATGTTTATTATCACTTCTTCCATTATCCTTCCTTTTGGGGAAGGAGCCCATCCCTGCGAGACCTTGGTAACGATCCACACCCAGCTGGCCAAGTAGAGCCCCTCCCTCCCCTTGGCACACTCAGCAATGTGCAGTGAATGAGGCTGAACGACCAGGGCAAATCAAGCCAGGCTCCAGGTGACTACCTGGCAGCTGCCTGAGCAAGCGCTGCCTGCCTTCTCTGAGATCATGAACCAGGTATTAATGGATCTGAGAGCCAAGGTAGGAATATTATACACCACATGAAGAATGGCAGCCAGAGAATGAACCAAATGAAAGAAGACAGAGGGGAGCAGGTAGGGGAAGATACTGAGTTTTGATCATACACTTTGCTTCTCTGGCAATGCGAATTCTACCTCTGGACTAACATGTACCAACAAAATCTATTTTGCTTAAGGGAGTTTGAGTTCAGATTCTGCACTTGGGAGTCCACCATATACATACTACCGCAACCTCTGCTACCTGAAGAAGAAGACTTCGAAGAAGCACTGACCCAGGAAGTGGGCTTCCTGAAAGCAGGGAACAGGACATACCCTTTCTGTGCCTAATTGGCAAGTTAGCAACCCTGGTTAAGCCACAGAAGAGCAGCTGCTTAAATGCTGTACCATAACCTGGGACTCCTGTTGCTGTCTGTGAACTCTGGGGCTTTAGGAGACGTAGCGAACATATGTCAGTACCTTGAAATAAGTCGACTAGTTCTTGTCACATTCATTAAAGCTGTGCAGGAAAGAAGCCACGATCAGTCCCTGTTGCCATGTCTGAAAGCATAGAGAAAAAAATATATAATACAATCTGATAAAAGAAGCATTTTTAGCATAGCTGGGAGTGACATGATGATGAGATTGGTCTGACTGACTTAGAGGAAAATTATTCAAATGTTACTGGTGAAAAACCTAAATGGAAACTAGCTTCCCTGGTTCTTAACTGACTTAAAAATCACTACGTTTGTAGGTTACGCATCGTTAGCCTTCCACTGGCTTTGCTGTTGACAACACCTCTGATGTGTGGGTTATGATGACAGTGGTGGCCTAGGTTACTTTTTAGAAACTTCAAGTCCATTTTGGCTGAAAACACTGATTTGTCACTTGACCTGCAGATGTCCCATAGACTAGATTAGGGAAAAGTCTTACATCTCTATATTCTATGTATCTGTCTCCTTTGGGCCTTAACTTTTGGGTCATATTCTACTCAGTTTTGCACATAGACCTGTTAATCATTTCAGGAATATGTAGTTCAATAGATAGTAAAACTATAATACGTTTTACTTGACCCAGATTGCTTAGTCTCTCTCCCTCCCCTGAATCAAAGCTAAAGCCACCTACCAGTTACCATGTCAAGAAATACCACCCACCCCCACACAATTAAATAATTAAAAAAAAAAAATGAAAAGAGGCAGTAGCCAAGTTCCTGGAAGATCTCTATTTCCTCTAAAGACACGACTCTCTTTCTCACCCTTTTGACAGCCTAACCTATTAATATTCTCCCTTATTTCTGTCCCATATGTGTCACCCTCCACACGTGGACAGGAGAAGCTGATTATGAGCATGGGCTCCCATCTCTCCATTCTTTGGACGCTGAATAAAACCTTTCTTTCTCCTCCGCACTCTGCTCGCAGACATTGGATTTTACATGGCAGGAGCTTCCAAACCCGGGTTTGGTACCACTAACACTTGTTAATGATGGTAAGATGGACTTTATTCAAGAGAAACCATGGAGATAGGTACAGAGGTCATCATCAGGGAGGGAGAGTGGACTCATCCCCAGCTCCTTAAGGGATGAATGGAAATTCATAAGCAAAGAGCAGGGAGGGGTCAATGGATGGACAATTTCTAAGAGGAAGCTTATGGATGAGGGACTTCTGGCTAACCTGAGTTGAAGGGATTATTCTGGAAGGCAGGCTGGAGTGATAAGGTGTCAAGGAGACTAGACACCGAGGGCAGGGGATTATTGCTCAAGTGATTTAGCAGAATTCTTCCTCTTCATAGTAAGAGGGGGAAGCCCAGGTCTGGTCAATCAGGAGTAGAACTCAGGGACGTCTGGCTGAGGTTGTGGTCACAGGAGCCAGTCTTTACCAGTTGAAAGAGTCAGTGATTTTCTTTCCCATCACCCCACGCTTCTTCCCCCAACCTCCTGCCCTTCACCCCCCACCTTCCCCTCAGGAAGGACTAATTCTGTCTGGAATTAGAAAGGCAGCTGCAAACAGGGTCAGAACCCACAAGAACTGGGGGCTGGTGTGGCCTGCACCATGTTCCCACACCCCTCTCTCACCCCTGGTTAAGAGAGTCTGGAGATGCATCCTGGTGGGGAAGGCCATGCCCTGTTCCTTTGAGGATAGCTGACCACAGGCAGGAGGTGCAAGAGACAAGGGGTGTGGAGGTGTACAGGTGAAGTCAGAGCTAATGGACAGAAGGCCCCCACTGGCATCTGCTGGAGGACAGTGGGTTGTCCTGTGAAGGGCACTGGTAACTGGCTCAGGCTGCCCCTGTGGTTGGCCTTGGTCTCAATCACCACAACCTGGTTCCTGGAGGGGAAAAGAGGCCACAGACAATGCGGAGATCATTGAGCATGAGGATGTTCAATGAAACTTTGAGCCTGGATCCTGAAATTTCAGTTTTGTGTATTTTCATGTGTTATGAAATATCATTTTTTTCCTTTGGATTTTTAAAAGCAATTTAAATGTCAAAATAAAAAAATTCATTGAAAACAGACCCCATTAAAACACAGGGTGTGAAGGATTTGACCCCAATCTCTGCTGCAGATGATAACTTAAAGGAGATGCATGATCAGAGAAACCCTAGCACTGGGAAACCAGGTCTGTGACAGCTCAGCTCCAAGAAAGTTCTCTCAGTCCTTAAACCAGAACCAACAGGATCCTCTTGTCTTACCCTGTGAATTCCCAGATGAAGGAAAGGCCCCCAGTTTATCTCAGCGGGGCTGTGGGTAGATATGGAAGGAAGGAGGCAGTCTCTTAAATTACAGAACCAGGGATAGGCAAATTGGTCACAAGAGTGTACGTACGCTGGATTGCATACCGTGGGGCAAACCTTGCTATCAGTTTCCAGCATGTTGTAGCAACATAATGTGTTATTTCCTCGGCTTGCTTTTCTAAGTGGCAGTTTTCATCACAGTGATTTTATTTTCCACCTATTATGTGATATTGGGCATTTTGGGAGCAGTTATATTCATTTCTTGATCACAGATTTTCAGTTTACAAGAGCCAATTTTGGAACAAAAAGAAATGCCCATCACCTAGCGATCTCAGATATGGAAGTGAACAAAGTTACCATGATATCATGTAACTTCATTGCTTGTGTGGAGGCAATCCATGTTAATGTCACAGGACTGCTGTGGTTGCAGCGCATCATGGGGAAGCTGAACTCTGTTCATTCCCCTTTGGGGATTCCTGCTTCTTTCCTCTGAGCAAGGTGAAACAGAGGGATGGCCAGAAGCATTCATCATTCCAAACTCAGATGATGTTTCCTATTGTCTCTGGGGCATTTCCCTTATCTATCATAGTGACTGTCATTGCCTGAATTTTGTTTGAAAACGTCACTGCTTATCAATAGCTGGTGACATGTAGGGGAGGCTATGGGGACAGTCACTGTTCTCAACTTTGACACAGAAATGATGTCTGATGTTTGCACTAGGAGAAGAGACCGAATAAAGAATTCTAGAGTAAAAGCGTAGCGAGCACATCCTAACAAATGATGACTACACAGAGGGTTAAAATTCAGCCCCTTAAAACTCAAAACAATTTTGATTTTTTAATAGATTTCTCACTCCACATCTCTCTCACTAGTCAGAATCCAGTGCAAACTTCTCACTGCCTTGTGTTTTCTTCCTTTATTTCATATATCTTGGTAAGTCACATGTGTGAGCATTTTTGGATACTACCTAGCTTACATTCATATTGACACATTGCTAAATATCAGGCTTTAGAGTAAACACTCTTAATGTTATTTCTGAGACTAAATTCTCTAAAGGTTATATGAGTATAAATTCATTTTCTAAAAGCCATATTTGACAATATAGTGAAATATTTAAGAAGTTAAGTCTTGGGTGCCAATGTTTTGTGATCTGGCTCCTGCCCAAAACAGCATCTCCAATGCCTGCCACTGTTTTTACAATGATTAATGATGAGGAAATGCTTTATTTATACCTTATCCACTTATAATTTATTCATTTATCATTCAATGGAAAGCTAGTATGTAATGCTGGGGGGAAAAACTCTAGAAATAATAGAATTCAACATCACATGGAGTTTGTGTTTAATACTAAAAGGTCAGTTCAAACACTAAATACTGTGATTCTATTCTAGGAGATGATGCTTCATTCAGTCCCATTGGTAGCTATTAACTGAAGGAGGAACTTAAATGCTGACCAATAGAAAATGGGCATTACAATTTTAAGAACTGTGACAGGGCCTCTAGACGCTCCAGAACACTGGGCACAGACGTGATCTATGTATTTGTAGGCTGCGGACACCAGTGCTTCTCTACAATGTGCTTTTTAGCATTACAGTTCTGGCCTCTAAAGGCCCACGGTGGTCTCTCTCTGCACACTGCTTTTGAAGAGGGCTGTGTTGCCGGCAGCCATGCCAACTTGGACTGGACTTCTTCCCATTACCCTCCAGGGCAAGCCACTGAGGAACTCATGTTGCATCCAAACACTTTTGTGTGGTTCACACTTATCTTGGAGAAGCATCTGCAAATCTGCCTCATTTCGTGCATTAGTATCTCTACTCAGGGAAGTCCCCGTGAGGCGGACCCTGGAGCAGAGGAGGCTGACCATCAAGGGCACTGGCAAGAGCCACAGAAGCATTTGGTCACAGACCTGCCTCCTGCTTGAGTCCAGCTCCTGCCTGTCATCCACTCGACTGCTTTGTGCACATTCAGTTTTGCGTCATAGTGGGTCAGATGACACCACGAGGTGACACCATCTTCATGTTTGACATTCCAGGTGGCACAATCTCCTGGTATGCTTTTAAGCCCCGCTAGAACGCAATGGCAAGGCCAAAGGTGTTTCTTCACAAGGAAAATGTTTATCTGCAGAGTATGCCATAGCTTCCTTCCAGACTTCTAGATAGTTCTTCTGTGAGCCATGCACAGGGCTCACCTGGGGCATGGCATGGCCGGGTTTCCTATTGTGGACACCAGCATGCCATCATCCACTCCGTCCTCAACCAAGAAGTCCAGCACCTGCATGGCTCTGCCCCAGTGGCTGGCCTCCCTGCTCTGGACACAAACAGCTGGAGCTCCTATGCTACTGCACCAGTGGTTCAGAGAGGCACACCACCATTTACATATACATATATATGTTATATATGGAATATGTATTATATGTGATATATATGTACATATATATATATATATATGTATGTATGTATAGAATGTATTCCTCATTGGACTAAATTACAATGGATGGGAAGTCAGAGAATTGGTATATTGTGGAGACAGTATAGTTAAAGTATCCTGTTTTTCCTCCTTGGTGAAACCAAACAAACTTTGGACGTCATAGTTAACTGTCAAAAAGATAAAGGTGCTGACTTATCAGGAGATGCACACCAAGCACCAGGGACTATGTAGACTTTGTTGTCCCTGCTAGTCATGTTCATTCAGCATAAAACTAATAGTTGGAATCATTCAGTTGCCTGTTTCATAATCAATTGCTATTCTCTAAGAAGCATCAAATCACAGACATAGAAAGAATCACTGTGCATATATATCTATATCTATCTACCTATCTCTCTCTATATTTTTTTAATCATGCAATACATGCAAACTATTATTCCTGGAAAACTGTCTTGAAAAGATGCAATGAGTAATTCCTGGAAGAGCACTGGCATGAGCAAGTCACCATATAGAGTGTACCTGTCACAGGTAGATAATCCTGCAATCTTAGCATCAGGGCTTTGGCATCATCCTTCCTTAAATAGCTCTTGCACATGGGGCAAGAATCTGCTCTGCTTTAGTGGAGAAATAGCAACAGCTTAACTCTATTCACACCACTGCACAGACTTCTCAATGATGGTATTTTTGGTGCAGACTTCAAGTGCAAGCCACAGGGTCGAGTGAAGGACCTCTTAAGTCTTTAGTAGCAGCACTTGCCACTCTAGTTTTCTCTCTCTAGAGCCCTGATGTGCAACTCTGATGATCACGTGGCATACTCTAAGTCACATGCATTCACGTTAAATAATACGGGAGTCTAGAGGGATGTGTTCCAGGGCTGGCGGGAGCTGAGACACACAATAGTTATTTCAGTTTAGAGAAAACATATTTTTAGAAATCAAAATAAACATGATATTTTGTGATATGTGAAATTTAAATAATGTTAACTTAAAAATATAAATTCCTCAATAAAAGGTCACATAAAAACCTGTAGTAGGATGGATTTGACCCCTCTGCTCTAGAAAATTACTTAAAGGAGATGGATGATCAGACAAACCCCAGGGCTGCAGAATGCACACGGAGATGAACAGATCATGGCAGACGGCAAAGACTCCACAACATTTGCAAGAAGTCCCCTTCGACAATCCATGCAGTGACAAGGCTACTTCAATTCTCTGGGGGGCCGAGGAGCCTCAGTATATACCTGTTTCTTTCTGCATCTGGCTTATTTCACGTAACATAATGTCCTACTGTTCTACCCACATTGCCACAAAGGATAGGATTTCATCATTTATAGATAAGATACCAGAAATGAACAATTAGAAAACTTTGGTCAAGTCACATGAAAGTTTAATGTCTGGGTTTGTCATGAAATTAAATGTATTATGAAATATCTTGAATTACTTGAGAAAAAAGTGTAGAAATTTCAAAATTTATCTCCGGTTCATTCAAGAGGGATTTTAGAATGTGTCATTTCAAGGAAGACTTCAATACCCATCTTGAATATTTTGATTGCATTAATTTGTCAAACTAGGATAGATTGTAAATGCCCTTAAGAGTTAAAGCATTTTTAAAAATGGTTTTGCTTAGATTATGGAGGAGGGAGAAGAAAGAACAACTAGATCAGGAATTTGTGAGAATGAAAACTTACTTTCTACATATACATGTTTTGTGCTGGGTTAAGAACGTGTGTGTGGTCTTATTCATATCTCAAAAAAAAGAACTGTTTTGTCTCATGTTTGCTGAGCTTCTGAGCATATTCACAGCTGTGTGGAGTGTCCTGCTCACAGCCTTCTGCAAGTACGGAGGTGGGGAGGAAGCTGCTCTCCTTCTGGCTCAATCCAGTGTGGCTTCCTGGGCCCCTCCAGGTGACGCACTGCAGGAGTCTGACCTGCGGTGGCTGCTCCAGCGCTACTGAAAGCTGTAGCCACCACATTGTATTAATGCTTCCCAAGATATTGAGTGATTTCTAGGCTCCTTGGAGTTTGCAAAAATAAACCAACACACTTCTCAGGGAAAACTTGCCAAGTCGTTTATTAGCTCCACATTTTTTTTTTTTTTTTAATTACCTTGCCATTCAATCTATAAATTTCTTGTTTAGGGTTGAAGTTAACATTTGTTATAAGAAAGATAGTCATTGCAAAACATTTTTTTTTCCAATAGATTAGACCATTAGGAGCCATTTTTATGTCACTGAAAATATTAAGTTAATCTGTTATATTTTATTATCTCAGGTACATGGGATACACACTGCATTGAGATAATTCCTGGAATTAAAATGCTCAGTATTAGATTAAGTGCTTGAATATATGGAAAATATAGTTTTTGTTCTTTCATGTGTTTTGGATTTACATATTTAAAATGACATATCTTTATATCATCTGTCAATCATTCATCAATATATTTATCACATATCCATGTACATATCTATTATCTGCCTCTATGATCTATCTAATTTGCATGTTCTTCCTGGTGCTGAGATCTTATGCTGGTTGTTAATTATGCATTCATCATTATCTCTACATTCTAATCAGCCTGGTCTTGAAGTCCTCATTCAACAATGATGTGTGTGTGTGTGTGTGTGTGTGTGTGTGTGTGTGTGTTTTCATTTTGACAAGTAACCTAGGCTTCCCCAATCTCAATTTTCCAATTACAACTTTCAAGCTTAAAAAAAATATTGAAAGAATAATGCCCCCCCAGAAGAAATTGCCTACAATTAGCCATATTTCCTTCTTCTCTCCCCTATCCTTCCCTCCCACAAAAGCAATGTACAGTTTGAAAGTACAACGTAGAAGCCCCATAGCTTCACACCCAAACACACTGGCACTCATTTGGGAAGAGAGAGCACACTTGCCATCCCTCATGGAAAGATGTTTTGTAAGAAATAAAGATTCTAGCCGGGCACAGCGGTGCGTGCCTGTAATCCCAGCACTTGGGAGGCTGAGGCAGGAGGATCACCAGTTCAAAGCCAGTCTCAGCAATGGCGAGGCACTTAGTAACTCAGTGAGACCCCGTCTCTAATAAAATACAAAAAAGGGCTGGAGATATGGCCCAGTGGACAAGTGCCCCTGAGTTCAATCCCCAGTACTAAAAAAAAAAAAAAAAAAAAAAAAAAAAAAGAAATATTCTAAATATCCATGATATCTAATTTATATATTCTTTCCTTATCTTTGTGTATTCTTTAAAAGACTGTCTATTTTGAAATTACAAAAGTAATGTTTCCAAAGTTATTTTCGCCATTGCATTTATGTCTGTAGCTTTCTGACATTGATTTTTATGCACGTAAAACAAGGGGTTAAACTGTATTTGCTTGTTTTTAACTTGTGGTTATGCAGTTGTGCCTTCATTAAATTTATTAAATGCTCCATCTTACCCACAGTTCTGTGATCCCTCCAGTGTTGTATAGTCAGGCTTCCTCGTATTTCTGAGCTCATTTTTGTTGTTGATCTACTGCATATTTTCTAATCACTTTATAATTAGCATTACATATTCTGATTACTCTAATGACTAAATTAGTCTAGGTATGATCAAAACTTGAACATTTGATAGGGTAAGTCCACCTGGTTAGTACTTTTGCATTGTTTTTATTATTATTATTCTTTGTCTTTTTAAAATAATCTCATAAACTTCTCTGAAAAAAATCCTAATGAATTACTATTGGGACTTAAATGACTAGTTCATTTGTGGTGTTTTCACGTCTTTATAGTATTTAGTTTATCTAACCATGATAATATTTAATATCTCTTATTGAAGGCATACAGTGCTCCTCATAAAAGTCATGCCTTTATTTTCTTAGAATTACTTCTTGGCACCTTGCATATTTTTTCTTATACTTCTTGATGAAATTGAATAAAAATTTCCATTTGTTCAATACCGTTAGGAAGAAAGGCATATGTATATACGTGATACAGTTGCTAAGTTATGCAATTCTCTTTTTATGAATTTTGTGCTTTCTATTTAGAAAATCAAATCATCCTGGAACATTTCCAGTGCCATTTCTTCTTTCCTTGTGTTTATTCTTTTGGTCTTTTGTTCATTTAGTAGCACTGTGGTTACAACAGAAACTACAGATTCTCATTTTCAGGTTGGGGAATTTCCCACTTGTTGCCCATTGACTGCAAGATACAATTGCTAATATTGCTTCAAATTTTGTCTAAATGCTTTTTTACATCTGCTATGTTTTATTTAATTTGGTGAATATTTTGCTTAGAACATACAATTGTAAGTTTGATTGGCTGGTAAGTCTAACATAAATATATATTTCTCATCTCACTTATCATTATTATATTTAAGCACTAGTGAATTAAAGAATAACTCCCATTGTCTATTTTATGTTGCAATTATCTCTCCCTTTAGACTTTGAAAAGGCTTTTATGAAGAACTTGAGACTGATTTTGAGAAATTTTAACAATAATTGCACTTCCTATGTAAAAGCTTCTAATTCACTTTGGGCATTTTATCATTTTTCTGGGAAGATACAGGTGATTCTGCACATTTTCAGATACACAATCTCAAATTCATGTAGACATATGTCAAAAAGATTGTTTTAAAAATAAGCTAGGGAGTTAAAATACAACTTAGATATAAGAAAAGTTTTATTTATAGTTATTGAGATCACAGGTATATTAAAACTTGTTTCCATTATCTTATTTTCTGCTTTCAATTTGTTCTGTTTCACCTTTTTCAAACTCTTTTTTGTTCTGTTACCTCATTCTGGTGCTAAAATATCTTTTAATTTTTAAACAAAATAAGCAAGCATAAAAGTGACTTGCATTTATTTTCTAGATGGATTTAGGAATTATATTAATGCATATTTAATCTGGTAAGTATGAATTGAGTCAATAAACTTATTATCATCCACTGAATAAAGAATTTCAAATGATTAAATCTGACATCTTCCTCCTAATTTCTAAATATTACATTTTACTATTTCAGCTCTTTGTGCTTACTGCAAAATTGCACAAAATATCTCAGAAATAGACATTAATTTTCGGCAGGTATGCAGGCGGTATTGGGGTAAAACCTCAGGACATTTTCTCAGTCTAAGGACAATAGTTTTCTCAGACACTCCAATTTGAGTTGGTCATCAACATATACTTATGCCATCCCTGCCTGCTCTTTTATAAAAGGCTTACTTAAGCACCCCAGCTCTTGATTTGTAGATACCTGACTAACTAGTGACTTGTTCCTATTGCATGAGATAACTCCATGATCCCTGGAAGTGTCCTCTGACCTGGGCTGTGACCAGATACTCTGGAACTCTCAGACTCACAGAAGCTCAGAAAACAAGACCTTCCCCTGTTGATGGAAAAGGAACTGCCCAGATTTTCACTTTCTCACTTTCCATTAATCATAGATGGCTTCATCTCTAAAGGGTCCAGAACAACCTTGGGCAGCTCGGAAGGCATTAAGGCCTTAGTGTGAAGGACATCAATGTGATGAAACAGCGAGAGGGACACTGGGTCAGAGATAGGCGTGGGCTCTGAGGGAAGCTCGCTCTGACTGTGAGCTGAATGATCATGTTTGTATGGCCCATGGCCGCATCCATCAAGGAATACTCAAGAATTCCCATGAGTTGCTAGATGCCAAAGATGCAGAGGACAGTTAAGTCCCTAAGTGAAGCATTTTAAACACCTACCACTCAAGGTGTAGGAACCAAGGGTCAAAAGGGAACAAGAACATGAGATTAAAACAAAACAAAACAAAACAAAAAGCAGAACATATTGTCGGATCTGTGGTGTGTCCCCCACAGACGCAAGTGTTGAAGGCTTGCTCCTCGATGCAGCCATGTCCAGAGGTGGGGTCTTAGGGCGGGGGAGTGGATCGTGAGGGCTCTGACCTCATCGGTGACTAACGCCTTCATTGGATGGTATTATTGGGAGGTTGTGGAGACCCTAAGTGGTGGGCCCTAGCTGAAGGCAGTGCATCACTGGTGGCACGTCCCAGAAGGATATGTTTTGCCTTTCCTTCTTCCTCTCTCCCGTGTTTCTCTGCCTCACCACAGGGCCATAGCAATGGAGCCAGCCGAGCATGTGCGGAAATCTCTGAAACTGTGAGCCAAAATAAGTCTCTCCTCCTGTAAGTGGATTTTCTCGTTTTTTTTTTTTTTTTTTTTTCCATACAGCAGTGAAAAGCTAATAGAGAGTATTTGCTAGAAATTTAAGTTAGGCCTATTTAATTAGAAATAAGACCCTATTTACCCTGAGCCTAAAATAACACTGTGGCTTCTGCTCAAGCCATTGACCTCCGTTGTGTGGCTCAGATAAATCTTCACGGTTATTATAAGAAGAAGAAGAAAAGAAAGCCAGGTGATGAAGTTTTATTTTATAATTTTTTTAAAAAGCAATGTGCTCACTAATCTGTCAATCTCTACAGAAAAGGGAGAGGGGGTGAGGGTGGCTTCTCAGGGGCCCATGATGGAAAGCCAATGTGATAGAGATTGTAGTTAGGGTGCCCCAGATACGTCTTAAAAGACAACCCAAGGACAGACTGGCAAAGAAGTAAAGGACGCAGGGTAGATTTATGAATGAAATTAGGAAGATTCATGGTATTGACTTTAGATAAGGAGAAGACAACCAGTAGATATAATGAAGCCAGTGTCCTTAAACTACTGTGAAGGCAATTATAAAAGGCATTGCTCTTGGAAGCATCATTAGCTTTTTTTGGCAATTCAATCCTTGGATGGCAATTATTACTTTTGTGAAAAGATGTAAATTACTTATACAATTCAGTAAATAAATTCCATTTGTCACACTCTAAACTTTTTTTATAAATGATTTCCTCAGATGCAGAAAATCGACTTAACTGACTTTGGCACATAGAAAATATGCGTTGGCATATAAAAATCAGAGTATAACAGAGTAGAATCCTTTTGCCTAGTCCTACTTATCCTGTCTCATAAAGAAATTATAAAGCAATGAATTTAAAATGGGTCAGATGAAAGCCATTTAAATTGTGATATATATAATCAATTCAAGTAAGTTAGTGCTACAGGCTTATTGAGACAAATCCTTTATCAAGACATAATGCACTAATAAGAATAGAGTGTGCAGTTACTGTGGATAATGCCTCCAAGACAAGGTAATTTTACTTTATGATGCTACTGTCATCAACACTTTTCCCATGCCCACTGGGCACACACAACTTCTGAGAAAAAAATAAGTCAGGGTGAGGGGTTCTGTCGAAATGGGGACGACTTCCAAGAATTTACAGTCTAGGGCTATACACATCATTTCCTTGAATAATAATAACCTACACTTCCATATGAATTAGGATGCTAAATTTTATCTGTCTTCTCAAGATTTTGCCCTTGCAATAGAACTCAATAGTTTTAAGAGGGCTTTCTGATCCAATTATGTGGCCTTTTATTCAAACATAGGTAATAAAAATCCAAAATTCTTATACAGTGTCAGTTACCTGCCTTACCACGGCATGGAAGAGCATTCTATTGAAGATTTTAGCACAGGCAACCAAAAGAAAATTATGATTCAACAGTTTCCTCAGGCTGAGGAGAATTTTGAATGCTTTAGAACAAGTTTGGAAAATCAAAATTCATAAAGCCACAAAGGATGAGTTCATGTGAAAATGCAGTGTCATAGGATTTGAACACCTATAGGTGCTTCTCCACTTATGATGGGGGTGACATCTCAATAAACCTACTATAAGTGGAAAATATCCTAAGTAAAAAGTGCATTTAATACATCTATTCTACCGATGGTTTAGTCTAGCCTAGCCTAGCTCGCAGATACCCAGGACACTTAGATTAGCTTACAGTTGGGCAAAATAACCCAACACAAAGCCAACTTTATAATAGAGTATTACCTATCTTGTGGAATTCATTGAATGTCATACTGCAAGTAAAGAACAGAGTGGCTGTCTGCATACGAGCCACAGAGGGGCATTTTGCAGACATGATGGGCTACAAAAGGCATAAAATAATATTCTAGAAACACTGTGGACCCTGTGCACTGCAACAGATCACTTATGTCCCCCTCTGCATGGCTGATGACATTGTGGCTCACTGTGAGTAGTGCCTCTAAATGCACATTGCTTTCATAACATCATAAAGTCAAAAAATTGTAAGTGAAATTGTAGTAAGCCAGAAGTATAGTAGTAAGACTAAATTCCTTTTAGAAGTGAAAATTAATTTTTAATAATTTAAAAAGAAAAATCTGTTCTGGACATTTAATTCATAAGACTCTTTCCAGCAAGGTCCAAGGTTTTGGTGTGAATGAATAGAGGACTTTTGCTGTGATGAGAAATGGAACCTTCTTTTACTTCAAAGTGGAGCCTATGAGTAGTGGCACCTCTCTGCTTCAGTTCAAAAGACTAAATATAGTCTCCAGCTATGAAATGTGATCTGTTAATTCATAATATTTGCTGAGCATGGCAATCAGACAGGCACCTTCAGATCTTGGGATTCATCAGTGAAAGTGATGAGCAAAGAGTACCGCCCGTTACAGTCATCTCCTAGCAGGGAGACACAAGTCAATCAAACTATGCCTAATGCATAATGCATTGTATATTTGCTGGTTCACAAACTGAAGAATAAGGAGCGCAGGGTAAGGAGGATCAAGAACATCAGGGCAGGGTGGATGGAGAGGGCTGTTTATCCAGGATGCTTAGAACAGGCTGATGCAGAAGAGGCACCTGACCAGAGAACTGCAGGTGAGGATCTCCAGGAGAAGGTTGCTCCAGGCAGATGGCCAAGCCAGGGCAGCCAGTCTAAAAGCAAGGGCGGTTGGTGTTGAAGAATGGCCAAATGTCTGTGTGGGTGTGACCAAGAGTGGGGAGGAGGAGGTGAGCAGGTGAGATCAGAGGGCTTGCAGCCCCATGCCCTGTATAGACCCTGGCTGTGCTGCGGTTCTCTGACTTTAAAGAGGAAGCACAAGAGAGCCGGGAGCGGAGGAGAGACCTGCTCTGCACTGGGCCCTCAGAGGCTTGCTTGGTTGTGCGAGAGGAGCAGACCCCAGAGACAGGCAGAGCAGTCGTGGGCGGGGTTGCTCTAATTCAGATAATGGATAACAGTGGCTTGTGTCAGAGGGGCAGGTCAGAAGGTTAGGTGTGCTAATTCAGTATATATTTTGAAAACTGTTTTGACTATTTAGAAAGGGTTTCCTTTGATTGGTGGAGGATTACTTAGGAGAAAAAGGAGCAAGGATGCCTGTAACATTTGAGGCTGAGTTGTCATCATTGAGTTACCAACCATGGCACTGTGGAAGGCTGTTATGAAAAGTTTATGAAGTCTCACCAGGGATTTATTTGGGGTCATGTTATGTTGGAGATATCTCTGGAAATGTCAAGCTGCGCATGGGATACATGAGCTTGAAGGGGATAAGACACATGGCAGAGTCTACAATTGGGAAGAGACAGCCTAGTAGAGATGATTTGCAAAGCCCCAGATCTGGATAAAATATGAAAAAAAAAAAATACAAACAAGAGAAATCAGATGTTAGGACAAAACACTGGAGCTCTGCAATAATAAAAAGTCCCATATAAGGGAAGAACCTATTAAATAAACCCAAGAGGAGGAAACAGTGGACTAGAAATAAAACCAATGAAGTATTGAATCCTAGGAGTGAGAGAAGACAGTGTATCAAGAAATGCTCAACTGTGTTCATTTCTGGCTTTGGGACAAATAAAATAGGTCAGAAAACTGACCATAGATTTTAGCAACAGTAAGGTCACTGATGACTCTGGTAAGATCAGTTTGGTGGAGTAGTAGTTTTAGATGGACTAGGAAAGGAGGAATTCATGACCTCTCAGTTTTAGAGAAACTGAGCAGAGAAACTGAGTGGTGGCTGGTAAGGAAGCAATGTAAATAAAAATTCAAAGTTTTTTTGTTTATAAAAAAGAAAAGGAATCAAAGGTATATTTCCTCATGGATTGTTTCTTTTGCTCAGAAGAAGCTTTTAAGCTTGAATCCGTCCCATTTATGGATTCTTGATTTTAGTTTTTGTGTTTTAGGAGTCTTGTTCAGGAAGTCAGGGCCTTCCTCTCATCAAAAGAAGCAATCAATGAAGTAAAGAGAGAGTTGCATTTTGGGAGCAAATTTTTGCCACAAACACATCAGATAGAGCATTAATCTCCAGGATATGTAAAGAACTCAAAAATTTTAACCCCCACAACACAAACAACCCAGTCAATAAATGGGCTAAGGAGCTGAACAGACACTTTTCAGAAGATATATAATTGATCAACAAATATATGAAAAAATGTTCAACATCTCTAGTAATTAGAGAAATGCAAATCAAAACTACTCTAACATTTCATCTCACTCCAGTCAGAATGGCAGTTGTCAAGAATAAAAACAACAATAAGTGTTGGTGAGGATGTGGGGGGAAAGGCACACTCATACATTGCTGGCCGGACTGCAAATTGGTGCAGCCAATCTGGAAAGCAGTATGGAGAGTCCTAGGAAAACTTGGAATGGAACCACCATTTGACCCAGCTATCCCACTCCTTAGTCTATCCCCAGAGGACTTAAAAGCAGCATACTGCAGTGACACCATCACATCAATGTTTATAGCAGCACAATTCACAATAGCCAAACTGTGGAATCAACCTAGATGCGCTTAAGTAGATTAAAGGATAAAGAAAGTGTGGCATATATACACAATGGAGTATATTACTCAGTAATAAAAGAGAATAAAATTATGGCATTTGCAGGAAAATGGATGGAGTTAGAGAATACCATGCTAAGTAAAGTAAGCCAATCCCCACAAAACAAAGGCTGAATTTTTTCTCTGATAAGTGGATGCTAATTCATAATGGGGAGGGGCATGGGATGAGTGGAGGAACACTGGATGCAGCAAAGGGGAGGGGGGCAGGGAGCATCGAGGTAGGAAAGATGGTGGAATGAGGCGGTTATCGTTACCCTAGGTAATGATGTATGATTGCAGGAATGGTGTGACCCTACATTGGGTACAACCAGAGAAGTGAGAAATTCTGCTCCATTTGTAAACAATGAATCAAAATCAAAGAGTATTCTGCTGTCGTGGATAACTGATTAGAAAAAACAAACAAACAAACCAATAAATAAATAAACAAATTGACTAACAGAGTTTTCAAAACTGTTGTGATTCTTTTAAGGATTTGTGATTTCACCATCTATAACCTCTATCTGTAGTAAATTTTAACCCATTGTTTGTACAAAAAAAGCTGTATTTCCTACTAATGGGAATAGTTCCACAGAGAACAAAATTTGATGATGGAGAGGGAACTGAGAAATAGAGGAGCCATGCATCAGAGAAAGGGCTCAGATAAGCAGGGGAGCAGTAGTCTTTGAAGATGACCAGAATGTCTCAGTGAGTAGTGGAGGGCTGCAGGAGTTGGTTTACAGGTGCTTGTGGTGGGGACAGGCTGTGGCATGTCTCTCCTGATCACTTCTCACTGAAGAACAAAGTTATCAGCTGAGAGTGGAAGGAGAGATGCTGAGGTTCAGGAAGAAACAGGGTCATCTGGACAACTCTCACCAGGTCATCTGAATAACTCTGCCAAAGAGAACATACAATACAACCTAAAGCTGCAGGTGCCAGGTGGCTCTGAAGGAGCACATGGGCCAATGACCACGGATTTGTAAAGTGAGGAGAGTCAGATTGATTCTGTCTTTCTTCAGCCACTGTAAGGTGCAGTGAAGAAGACAGTCTCTGAGTAGATTGAGCTCTTGCCAAATGAATATCTGGAGCATGTGCAGGAAAAGTAGCTTCCTGTTTGACCTAAAATTCAAGCTAAATCACTCACCATCAAGGGGATGAAAAATAACCACAGAATTTAGATGCTTTTGGGGAATAAAAATATTGTGTTAGGAGCAAGAAATAAGCTGAAGTTAGCTGGAAAGATAGCTGGTTGGCAAATAGTTAGATGCTTTTCCTCAAAGCAAAGCCAGTTTACCATTTGAACAAAAGGGAAAGGAGTATTCAGGGAGTTGAATTATGTACAGTGTTTTTTAATAGCAATCACTCTGAAATTCCAGAAGATACAGAAATTCAGAGGTTGGAGGGAGATGGAGAAAGGTACAAATAGATATGGAGTGCCTTGGGGATTAAAGCTCAGGTGTTGTGTGGAGATCTGGAAGTTTGAGGCATCTTGATGATGGCCCTGGACTGGCAGAAGTTCATCTAAGTTGAAGGTAGACAATAATGATAAGACCACAAGCATCACAGGTGTTATTGTTGAGAATCTAGGCCTCACTGATCATGATGAGGATGGAAATAGATAGTCCCTTGATAATGGAGGTACATGGTCCTGTGATGATGGTTGCAGAGAGTCCCATGATGATTGAGGTAGATGGCACCACTATGATGGGAGTAGAAGGACACGTAATGATGAAGGTGGACAGTCCCATGTTGAAGGAGGAGGAAGGTCTCATGATGACAGAGGTAGACAGTTGCCAGAAAACTCCATTTCATTCCCATTGTTGGGCTCACCCCCTGACTTATTTTCTGAAAGTAATGTTCTCTTTCTGAGTAGTATTTCTTCACATTGATTCTTATTTTTGACAGACAAGAAATTTTAGAAGCTGAGTTCACCAAGTTTTTGTGTTTCCTATTTATCTTAGATGATAGAAGTAAGTTCTTCAGGGGTGATATCTAAAATAATATTAATGTAAAATAATTCCACAAGAGATGCCTAATTTCAAATTTTAGGGAAAGAAATTGTAAAATATAGAAGTCATAATAATTTGCATAGGTGAATTTTTATCTCTAAATTCTAAATTATATTACTGTTAGGTCATACCTAATAATGTTTTAATAGAACTATTTATAGGTTTTTATTATTGTTTTCAAATTTTCTATTTTTATGAAATTTGTGTTATAAGTTGTTAAAATATTAACTTTATAGAGTATTAAACTCAACATAATTCCAGGAACCAAGAATTTATCTGAGCAGCATACATTTCTAAATCGTAAATTATTTATTTAATATTTATTGCTTAAAAAACATTATATAATAATTAATTCAACTCAGTTTGGTTGAAATTTTCTACATTAATCGAAAATTAATGCATTATAAAATAAGGAAATGAATAATACATGTAGAGTCTTGCGTAATAATTCCTTAGGAGACTTGGTGGTGTACTTTTCATACACATAGTTACCAAATCTCTCATGTGTTTAGATGGGGCAGAAACCCACTCCCCTCCATGGGTACTGGAAAAGCTCCTGAGTTCCACCCCTCCGACTTGCAGTGAGGGAGAAATGGTGTGACAGAACCTTGATCAGATAAAATGGCTTACTCTGGAAAAGGAATGTGGAGAAAACAATGCCTATAATAGCAATAAGTAAAAGAGGGATGGGAAGGGGGAAGACAGGAGACTGTGCGTGCACCGGGTACAGACACTGTAGATACCAATGTCTACAGCATCAGCTGTGCACATGCCCATGCTGGAGGGCAGCGTCCAGCCAGAGGGCCAGGGGTGAAATCCCATGGTCAGCACCAGAACTGGCCGTGTGTACGAGAGGCTGCATGGGTGTCCCAGTGGTGCTGATGTTCTCTTGCGTCTCCTGGATGATGTGGTGTCTGCAGTGATCGTGGTCAGGTAGCCACGTTCATGACACAGCCCCCAACCTTGCAGTAAATCGGAGTTACTCGATGTCTTGACATGACATGAAGTTGGAAAAGCAGCTAGGTGAGTCATCCCATGACATACAGGACTGGTCAAAAACAAAGGTTTGGGGGACAGGCTGAAGTCTCTGTTGGCCTCTCCAGATGCACTCTCCCTCTTCCCCCTTTCATTTTGTGACTGGAAGGCTGAACCCCAGGAACTGAATGCACAGACTCCTTTTCCCTGGAGTTTCTGGTCGTGTTGCACATAGGGTCTGCGTAAGGAAAGACTGGACCATGGAAGTGGAAGACAGTGTTCCCAGCACACTTCCCCACCATGCCCCAGAATTGTAGTGAGTGCATTTCTTCACCAACAGCCAGGATTCTGTCAAGGGGCCTCCCCTTTCCCTGTCATAGCTCCCTATCTGGACCTACTAGTGCTAGATGAGTATCCTGGGGCTAAAGGAACAAAGTGCCACCAGCCAAATGGCTTAAACCAACAAACACTTGTCCTCCCACCATCTATAGATGTCAGGGGTCCAGGTGTCCATGTTTTTCCTTATGGAGGGCTCTGAACCCGTCAGCTGCATGCCCCCCCTTAGCTTCCATGTGCCTTGGCTTGTGGAATGGTCACTTCAGTACCTGCCTCTGCATCTCTTCATGTAATAACACCAGTCATATGGATTAAGAGCACACCTAATTCAGAATGTGTTGAACTAAGTACCTGTGCAATGTTCTAATTTCAAATAAAGTTACATTCTGACCCTTTCTGAAGGACATGAATGGGGACTCTCCAGCCCAGTACAGATGGGGACAGCTCCCTGCTCTTGCTAACCCTGGCATGACATATGTCACGTTTTCTTGATGGTTTTACTTAATCATGTTCACAACTATTTAAGTATGCCCTTAATGAACTTTTCTCATTTTCCCTAATTGAATACTCTGTTTCCTGGTGGGACCCTGACAGACACTAAGACCTGAGCAATCTGTCCACTAGAGTGGATCTCCTGTGCTTTAGATGGAGAAGCCACGTTAAACAGAAGGGGGCAGATTAGGAAAGGAACAAATGAACTCGGCACAAACTTAAATCCCTTGTTCATGGAATAGGCCCAAACCAGGGACTTCTCTACAACCATGGAAATCATTTCTTACCACTTCTGTGCTGGGGATAAGATGCTTTAAAAATAAACTCAAATATTGATTTTGCAGGTGGCTGAGATACAACATCAGTTCAATTCACAGCCCTGCAAAGTCTCCCGTAGAAATTCAGTGCATTGAGGATGAACAAGTCAGAACCTGGAAACTGAGAATGGTGAAAGGTAGGAACGTGAGAGGTCTCAGGAAAATGGAGCACACTACATGGGCCTCTGACAAGAGGCGTTTACAGTAGTTGCACCAATGAGACCAGAATATAGTTACAGAAATGGCTGAATTCATTTGTGCCAAAACACTGAACAGAGTTTGTAGATTCCATGAACTAAATTAAGGCATTGAGAAAGATCTATTTCCATGGCACCCAAAATTCTTGTTAAAATGAAATGCCCACAGATTTGGAGGCCTGGAATGCTGGGAAGATTTCATTATATGTGATGTACTCTTCACCTCCTAACTAGGTCCCCTGAGATGGCCCAGAAGTCTGTGCGTCCACCATGGTTTTACAAACACTTTGATGCAGAATTGCAGGTTCTCAGGAAGGTGTTCCTGTGGCTGATCTTTGTATGCTTGTAACACTGAAAGCCACTCTGCCATTGAAATGGATCCCCTGGGCATGGGTGGGTCCTGGTTTGGGCCACAGGACACATGCACTGTCATATTAAGCACTGTTGCTTGAGTGGCAATCCTAATGGTGTGCTTCACAGGGTTTGGGACATGGTTAATGGATGACTGGTGTACTGGAATAGTTCTGGGAAGCCCACTAACATTCTAATATACTTATATATTTATTTAAACTCTAGGCTTAGGAAATAGATCCACAAAATCAGAGAACCATGCGTTCTGATTATTGCAGTTGTGAGTTTGTTCAGAAACCCCAGAGCTCCTTGAGTGGATGATAGAGTGTAACATATCTGAGGCTGGATAGAAAACTATTCAAAGATCTTGGACTTGGAGGTAAAGTATTAATAGACCTCAGAACCGAGGCACCTGAGTGTCTGAACTTTGGTGATTTTTCCCTGTCCAGGGCTAGTGCATTCATCTAAGCTGTCACAGTCGAGCAAGGATGCATCAAGAGGTGCCTGGTCGATCTCCAGGGGCTCACACACATGTCAGTATTTCATAGAAACTCTATTTTCTCCTTCTGGTCAAGGTCAATGATTAAGTCCAGCATAGTGACTCCTTTCTTGTCTGATGGGCCACTTAAGTTAATAAAGTGGTCTGTGGGAAAGAAAGTTGGATCCTGAGGATTGATGGTGGACTGCCGCCCCAACGCCAAGGAGAATCCCCACCTATAGCTGCCGTGCCTTGTGTGGTACTTTTGATGGAGCAGACCAACTCAGACCAGGAGATATGATATATACTCTTGAATTTGGAAAATGTGTTACTTTTCAACATTAGGAGTAAAGAGTATCCACGGCCACTTGTGTTTGCTTGGAATGGAGAACAGCGTGCGCTGGCAGTCTCCCTGCAGGCCTGATTGGCTGTCCTGCCCGCTGTCGTAATGAAGGCCATATGAGCTTGATATTGCAGCTATAAAATGTTTCCATGCACATGATGAAATAATTGATACACACTAGTTATCTGTGGATCAGAAGTACAACTTGGGTCTCACCAACCTAAGATCAAGGTGTGGCAGGGGTTGGTCTGCTCCTCTGCAGATCTAAAGAGGGTCCATTTCCATTTCCTTCATTTGAATTATTGGTAGAATTCAGTTCTTTGTGGTTAAGGAATTGAAATCCCCTTTGTTTTCAAAACCAGTGAGGATGTATTGAGTCCCTCTCCTTCTTCCACTTTGAATTTCTTCTTCCTTCTCATTCTAGCTCATCTCTATAAACCATTCATGGAAGTTTCTCCAAATTTAAGCACTCACATAATTGGGCTCACTGGGTATTTCAGGATAATCTCACCACCACAAGGTCTATACCTTAATTGCCTATGAAAGTTACCTTCTGCCAGATAAGGTTTTATTGACAGGTTGGGGAGATTAGAGTGTAGACATCATTGGGGGTCATTATTCTGCTTACCACCCGTCTTCTCTTTGACCCTCAAGATTCGTGTCAATCCTGTATGGAAATCATATTTATCCCCATCCCACTTTCTCAAAAAGTCTCAGTTCATTACGGCATCAGTTCCAAATCCAAAATCTTATCCTAAATCTAGCAACTCAGAAAGTCCCAAATCTCATTTTCTAGATCATCTCAGTTAGAAAACTGTGGGCCCAGAAACTAAAAATAAATAAATAAGCAAGTAAAAGTTATCTGCTTCTACATGAAAGAGTGAGAGAGGCACAGAATAGGAGTCAATCGGTTAATCACTCTCCTCTTCAAGAAGATGGAAGGAGAAAGCAACTTCCTCCTTCAACCCAATTGCCAAATCCAACCAGGGAAACCACTTGGTTTCAAAGTCTGGTGCTGATCCACGGTGGCTTGCAGCTGTGTTCTGTGGATTCACAGCTCTGCCTTGCTCTCAGATGGTCATCCAAGCCAAGGAAAAGAAGCTGGGGAACCAAGCTCTGCCTGGTGATGGCACGTGCATATGTTGTTTTCAGTTAACAGCCCTCTGGGTGGAATTGTGGACCTCTGTGTAGAGAGAATGGAGTCTGTAAATAGGTCACATTGCAGGACAAAAGATATTTTCCAGACTGGACTTTAATTTAGGGAAAGTATCCTTGACTATTGAGGTGTCCCCAACCTATTCCTTAAAAACAGATAGCTATCTCTAGCTGAGGGAGAAGGAGAAGTCAGACACACAAAGCTTGAGGAACACCTGCTCACACATTTTCTTGATTTACGATGTACATTCCTAGCTGTGGGGCCTAGGGGTGGCCCAAGGTGGCAAAATGGGGGCCACGGTCCTAGGATGGAAAGGAGCTGGATTCTGTAAGAACCTGGAGAAACTCTGATACAGCTTCTTCCCAGAGCCTTCTAATGCAAGCCCTGTTGGCTGACACCCTGATTTCGACTCTCTGAATCCCTGAACAGAGAAGTGAGCTGAGCCAACCTGGGGTTCTCGCCTTCACAGCTGTGAAGACGTAATCAAACATTGTTCTGAAATGCTGAAGTGTGGTCACTTGTTACGTCCAGGATGGGACACTGACGTACCTCGCTCCACCCGCAAAGCTCAGCAATGCAGTGCTCCAAGAGGTCAGCCGGGCGAGGCCACAGGAAGTGTTGTTGAGCACTGGCAGCGCCCTCCACAGCTGACTAAGGAGCGTGAGCGGGGGTTCTCCTGGTAAGCACCTGCTCCCACCAGTTGTCAGAGGAGAGCTGCAGGTTGGGCATTGGACACACGGCTGTTAGCCTGATGCAATCTGAAAGAATAGTGTTAACAGATGCAAAAAGGAGATTGTCAGCTCACTTATTCATGCTTCTTATTCACTTATTCATCACAGTATTTAGTACTTATGGGACTTGAATATATCCCAAATGCTATCATAGTCTCCTGAAAAATAAATACATTATATTGAAAATTAAAAAAAAATATGATTTTGAAATTTTTTCAAATTATAGAAGTAAACTATAAATTTTAATCTGTAATTATCATTATTTGGGGGGAGGTATTGGAATTGAACTCAGGGGCACTCAACCACTGAGCCACATCCCCAGCCCTATTTTGTATTTTATTTAGAGACAGGGTCTCACTGAGCTGCTTAGCACCTCATTCTTGCTGAGGCTGGCTTTGAACTCGTGATCTTCCTGCCCCAACCTCCTAGGCCACTGGAATTACAGGTGTGTCACCATGCCCAGCTATGTAATTGTTATATTTTGGTTTTAAGATTTTTATTTGAAACTTTTATATGCTATCATATGTCTAGAAACGTGTGGCACAGGAAATTCATATTTATTTTATATGAATTTTATTTATTCATTTTATTAGTCAAAACTGAAAAATTAACTGATGATAATAATCTCTCTCTGTTTGAGGATTGGGGAATGGGACAATTTTAAAGAAAATGCTAGTACAATTTGAGAGATTCACAGTTAAAGCTGGGAATGGTAAAGGCAACATGTAGAATCTAATTAATTTTCAAAATTATGATTCTCATAATCCCATGAGCTAGAAAGATAAATTTATAAGAAATAAACTTTCCTGGAACTCAGAAAAGTTTATTGATTTGCCTGGTATTAGACAGGCCTTTTGTCTAATTTCAAAGTTTGTTAGTGCATAAGTATTTTATTACACATGATTCCTTTATAGATTTAGTATAAAGAGGATTTTTTAGAACTTACAACGAGTTTTTACACATATTGAGTCTCAAAATGTAGAATAAAAAAGTCCTTTATTTTCTTCTTCCAAAAAATGAAATTAGATAATTACATTTGTGAAATGAAATACATAATGAAGTGAAAATACACAATTGCATTGCATTGTTTTTATTTCTTCTTTAAATATCTCAATTATATATCTGTTTCTGGTCTGCTGTTAGTGTTAAAACCATCTCTGAAAAACTATTCTTAGGATTTTCAGTCTGATAAATGCTGTAAAAATTTATTTTGGGTATGCTCTTCCTTCCAGAAAGAAGTTAGAAGACCACATATTAACTCATTACCACCAACGTAGTCAATAAGCAAGGATTTGCCATGGAAAAGGCTTGTTATTATAATTTCAAGTCTCATTACTGATGCAAATATGCCTTTTAATTTATCTTCCAAAATATTTGCTATCCAAATATGTCTGCCTGTCAAATGCATAATTTCAGGCATAAGCTGTTCTTTCTTGTATCAAGTTAGTTTTTATACAGGTACCTGAGTTAAAAGTTTGTGATCTTAATCTCTTAAAATTATAACTCAGAAAAATGTGTAAAAACCCCACATCAGAGAGAGAGAGAGAAAGAGAGAGAGAGAGAGAGAGAGAGAAGCTTGGTGTGATAGTCTGACATCTTGTGTTGTTCCAGTCATTCTACATCATACTGACACTTTCTTAAGAGTAATCAAGTTCTGGTGAGACAAAACACAGAGTAGAAAAACTTGTTGAAATACTTTTGGGATTTTTTTCAGTGGTTATGTGAAAAAACTTTATTGCTTTACAGTAAAATTTATATTTACGCCAGATTTCACTACCCATGTTTGATAGCACTGTCTACTTGAGTTGCATTTAAAAGTCCATACTTTGGACTTAGAAGATCGAGGTGTAATGTACAAATATAGCGAAGAGCCACATATGCAGGGTCCCCAGCACAGACACACACTCCTTCTCAGGCTCATTGCCGTCCTAGCACAGCCTGCCATCTGTCCCATTCATGAGGCACAGACTTCTCACATGTTCAAGTTCCACAGAGACCTTGTATGATTAATAACCTGACCATATATATGACGAAGGAGGAAGTTGAGATGTTAAGCAGTAAGAAGCATGCCCACGTCAAACAGCTAAGTAGCAGAAGCGCAATCCTTAGCCAAACCCATGGTCCTAAGTCACAGCCTGACCATTGCATCATTGTGTCTCTGTGTGCTGGGTGCCTGTCACCTTGAGGATGGAAATAATTAGGAAACACAGTGAAATGATAAAAAAAAAAAATCATATAGCAGCAACAACAGCAACGATAAAACAGTTCTATTGGGTGGAGGTCGGGTGAATCTGTAGAGCAGAGAGGAATTTAGGGCAGAGGTCCTACTTGGTATGGCACTGTAATGGCGGATCTGTCATTTCACATTTGTAAAATTCAGAACTACAACACCCAAGATGAACCCCAATGTGAATGTGGATTTTGTGTGATAGTGGGCTGTGACGCTGGCTCCTCAGTCACAGTACCTGTACCACACTGCTGGGGCATGTGATGTGCTGGTGATGAGGGGGTACCATCATCGCGGGGTCTCTGTATGCATTCCTCTCACCTGTGACAGCAACCTAGACCTTGACAAACATAAAGTCCAAATGCAATCCAGCAAGCACATGAACAAAAATCTAACCCTTCAGACCTCCTGCAGCGTGACAGGCATGGCCTGTGGGGCCAGATTTTCTCCTTGGGGTAACCAGCCATCCACACTCCCCTGCCGGACACCATGACCACAGCATCCTGCAGAACGATGAGCCCCTTGATTGCAAAGTAGTCTGGGAGTTCTTGTTAGAATTCCCTTTTCCTTTTCCCTTTGGCTCTGTTGGAGAGACTTCCTCATGCTTACCAGGACTGGAGCACTTCGTTTGCGGTGTGGACTCCCCTCTCTAGGAGTGGGACAGCATCCTCAGGAAGAGGAGGTGCCCCTCACCTGCTCACAGCGTAGGAACCTTCGAATGCTCATTGCTGCAACTTCGACTTCTGAAGCTTCTGGTGTCCCGCAGGGATCTGCTCCTCACCCAGGGTTCCCGGGGCTGCCCTTATCAGGGTGGAGATTCAGAGTGTCACTGACCCGTGCATACCTCCCCTGGACACAGTGATAGATTCAGGCTAACGCGGCGGTCCTTGCCAGTTGTAGGTCAGCTGTGAAGCTTTGCTATGACATCTCAGCTGAGGCTCTTCCAGGCAGAGCTAGGACCCTGGAGGACCCGAGCTAGTGTGGCCCCGGCTCTTTCCCCACGTGACATCTGAGAAGCATCAGTGCCTGCCTTGCCAGGGGCTCTCCTGCTTTCAGGACCCACATTAATGTTGTCCAGGTTCCTGATTCATTCTCATAGCAGGAGATCACTGAGAAGTTCTGAGGTTGTTTTCATTTTCTCATTTATTTCATTAGTAGAGTATGATTTTAACTGGAAGTATGCATAGTTATTTTTAAATGCAGAGGTAAATAAATTTTCTATTGAAGTGTGTCAGAAATCCTTTTTAAAAATTATAGTCCATGCCGGGCGCGGTGGCGCACGCCTGTAATCCCAGCACTTGGGAAGCTGAGGCAGGAGGGTCACAAGTTCAAAGCCAGCCTCAGCAATGGTGAGGCACTTAGCAACTCAGTGAGACCCTGTCTCTAATAAAATACAAAAAAGGGCTGGAGATGTGGCCCAGTGGTCGAGCGCCCCTGTGTTCAATCCCTGTTACCAAAAAAATAAAAAAAGAAAAAAAGAAAACAAAATTATAGTCCATTAAAAAATATATATATATATATATATATATATATATTCATCAAAGATTAAAATATAGTATATTTAAATACAAAATTTTGAACATACCAAAATCTACTCCCTTATTTGAGGTTTTAGAACAGCCTAAAATTATGTCAATGGGTTCTGCATTCAGCAGCTACTTTTGTTATCAGTTACCATTCGAGGATTTTTTCCAAACCAACCATCTGCAAATCAATGGGAGATTTTTTGGCAAACCACATCCAAGCTTTCTGTTTATACAAGTGACTTTATTTAAAAATTCTACTATTTTTAAAGTTAAAAAGCAATCTTGTGTGCCCAACTCTTAAATTTTATGTAATGCTTATTTTTAGGAATACGTTAAAAATAGGGCTAACACAGCTATAATTTATGGTTTTCAGAGTTTCATGTTAAGAAAGAAAGCTTATGACTGCTCTTACAAAACCTAATAATCAAAACTTACTGTGGAAAATTGAGTCGCTTTAGTTTTCTTATCTTAATTTTATATCTCATTTCTCCCCAAAGAACCAATTTGTTTGTTTGCAAAGTCCTTTGGAGAAACTTATTTTACTTAGCTCCAGTTTTACTTTCACTGTATGAATTTTGAGTGTTAGCTATTTTTTCCCCTAATTATAACCACAACTTTACTCTTAAAGGAAACGCACTTATCTGCTTCTTTCCCAAAGTGTAGGCTTCCCTCATCATTTGGTATCACAGAAACCTGATGTCTTGGCACGTTCTGTCCAATCTAAAGTTAACTTTTAAGTAATGAGTGAAGATTCCAAGGACACTCTACAAAACTTTAAGATTTCAAAAGAGTTCTTAAAAATCAAATAAAAATGTTCAATATTTTGCATGTAATATATACATTGAAAAGATTAATAGTTTCAACACCTTCCAAATTAATAATAAATAGTAACGAATAAATGGTAGGACAAGTTTCTGAAGATTTTATTTATTCAAAACATTTAAAGTATTACTTTCAAATGCAGTTCCTTCTAGCCACACGTGGTTATGTAAAATTAAATTTTAAACAACTAAAATATGAGTAAAATAGACCCATCCCTCTGGTCTCTTTTCCTCTTTGTGTTCACAGCACTTTCCAGTTAGTGGTGGGTGGTTGCTCATGGAGCGGACAGTATGGAGCTGGGCACTGATTGCCTCACCACGGAGATGTTTTTCAGACAACAATAATCAAAATACTATTAATTTGCATTTTGCACAATTGGTATCAGAGGGCAAAGAGAACTTTGGTAAATCTTGCTACATTTCCATATTATGAACCTTTTCGTGATCATTTTAAGTGAAATCTCAAGAGAAAATTTCATTAAAGCCTTCTGCAAGCATTTAGTACAGTTCACCCACCCTATTGACCCAATGCAGTGATGTGGATACTGTTTAAACTTTTTACCTATCAGTTAAATTTTAGAAATAAATAAATTGTGCTATTAAAAAAGAAGATGGCAGCAGGCATGAAAACTGAACATTTTGTTTATTCCAGTGAATGAACCACCAACCACCTGGGGGAACCCTCTATGGCATGTGGATTCCTACAACTCCTCCCGTCTGAGGTTTTAATAAGCAAGGTGCCTTTGGATGTTGAGAAGTCTTCCAGAACATCTCTTTGCCAATAGAACTTCTGATAGTTTGATGAAGTATGATTGATGATGTAGTTTTCATTCACGAATTTGATTCACTCTCATCCACATTGTATAACCAATGTTGAGATAAGACTTACAGGAAAATCCCTACATGATGACAGTTGCTAGATATAAATTAACATTGAAAGATGGATGAGAGAGCTACTTGGTTGTTTGGAAATAGCAAGACATGCGGAGGAATTAAAGGAGAGGTACCTACCAGCTTGATGTACATAATATTGGAATTAAAAATCAGTTTACTCCCATCAACATGCAGTTTAGCGTGGATGAATGGGGGCGGGGGCCTTGCAGCCTAAGATGACGAAGGGGCAGAAAAGTCTGTGCAGAGGGAAGAGCTGGATGATGGTTTTAAGGCAGACGTGTGTTTGTTCCAATCAATAAAAATGGGAAAATTCAAATGACTCATGCACAAAGCATGGGGCATGGTAGGGGGAGTGGAAGAAGAGGGTGATACCAGCAAAGAGAAATACTTAAATAGGACCAATTTCTAGGTGTGGGCAGACACTATTGAAATCAGAGTGCTATATATAATTTGGGATTCCACCAATGAGCAAGAGCCTCTTTATTTCTAATTAGGTGTTTTCCGTCAACAGTATCTATGTTCTGCGTCCACCTCGTACCCCTGTCTGTGCAGATGTGGAGTCTGTATCCACATCTGCCTCTGCCTCCATCCATAGCCCTGAGCTTTCCCTGCTTTCTCAGGTATGGGGCACCAGGTAGCACACTGACAGCACCCAACTTACAGGACGAATCCATCACGTCAAGTCTTTGAAAGTTGAACAATAGCCTCCTGTTCAAAATATTCACGTTTCTATCAAATTCTAGCCATCTTTTGTGATTCCTGTCTTTCTTTTACACATTTTCATTTTTTCCATTAGCAAGTAATGTCAAAATTACTGTGAAGAAAATATACATCAAATCCACCATTTTTTTTTTTTTTTTTTTTTTTTTTTTTTTTTTTTTGGTACCAGGGATTTGAACTCAGGGGCACTCAACCACTGGGCCACATCCTCAGCCCTTTTTTGTATTTTATTAGAGACAGGGTGTCACTGAGTTACTAAGTGCCTCGCCATGGCTGAGGCTGGCTTTGAACTCACGATCCTCCTACCTCAACCTCCTGAGTGCTGGGATTACAGGCGTGCGCCACTGCGCCCGGCTAAAATCCATCAATTTTTGCCGTTGATGATAGCAATGTCATCATCCAAGGCACCTGAATCTCGCCCGCCTCCTGCAGTCTGAATCCTTCTGGCCCTGAGACCTGCCATAACCAACTTTGCACTGACGTCATTGCTTATACCATTTCCTGCCTGCAGCACCCTAACCCTGCAGCAGCCTCAATGATTAGATCGTCCCTTGGTGCTGCTCTGCTCCTGTGGTTTACTGAAAAGGTGCGCCTGTGGCTTAGGGGCCAAGGGCTTAGGGGCCAAGGGCGTTTATCCCACAACTGGATTGGGGCCTGAGCGAGCACCCAGCTGTGTCTCCTTGGCGGAGCCGTCTCCAGGTGAGGCTGGGCTCAACCTCCTGGCTGTGGAGGGTGTGTCAGGAGGGAGAGGGTGACTTGAGCCACAGTGATCATGGGGTTCTAAACACAGACTCCCCTAAGGCAGGGGACTGAGAGAGGTCAGCTGGAGCCAGGAGCAAGCCTGCCCTTCCCTCCATTCAGACCTGAGGGGGCGCTAGGCCTCCCAGCAGAGCCTGTGAGGTCACCGTTTAGCTCAGAGGTGGGTTCTTCACCAGTCTTGTTTGCATCAGTTACGAAAATCATCCCTCATGCAGGACCACCCCAGAAGTTCTGACTTGGTGCGTTTGTGTGGGATTAGGTATTTGGGATTTCACTATTGTGTTCCCAGTAGTGATTATGTTCACAGCTATGATGGAAACTACTGACTTAAATGATCTTCTTTTTAGTTTTAATTATCATCAGATATAATAATCTTACTCTCACATTTAGCTTGCATCATTATCTTTATCTGTTATTGGATGACAGATACCTTCTTTTACAGACTTAAATCATAATCAGCTAGATAGTCACGGTCACACATTTTGCTAATTTTATTTTCTGATCCTCCTCCTAATGGGACAAAGTCTAAGTTTGATATGTGAGGTTACCTAATCTTTCAGCGATATCCTGAGAACCCCAAATACAATGTGGGTGAAAATTCAAAACACCACTCAGTTAACAGGCAATAATAAATTGGAATTATTTTTCTCAGCAAAATTGATTTTTACCTGGTCAGTCTCTTTGTTAAATTTACTGTTGGCACTGGAGTGTAATGAAGACCACCTGTGCAGCATACAGGCTGTGGGAGAAGTCAAGTAGATCAGCATTTGGAGTGAGGGCATTGACATATATTGGAGGCAGCTTGTACCGGGCCCCCCACAGGTCTCTGCTTCTGGTGCAGGCACACCTGGGTAATCTCTTCTTGTTAGGAGCTGTGTTTGGGTAGTTTCCTCTGACTGTAGAGTATGCAGATGTAATGGAGGTTGGTCCTGAGATTAGGGTGTATAATGGCCTTGGCTTTGGTGTTGTGGCCCCATGCTGCCTTCTGTCTTACCTCTGATGCTCACTCCTAGGGAGGCACCTGCTGTGCTGCCAGGAAGCCCTGAGAAGTTCCCCTGAGGAATGAGGCTGCCAACAACCACACAGGTAGGCTCAGGTGTGGTTCCTCTCCCGCCGGTCTACACTTCCCATGACACCACAGCCCCAGCCAACACCTTGTCTGCAGAGTCCTGAGGCTCAGAAGATGTGAGAAATGAGAAATTTTGTTGTTTTGCATCGCTAATTTGTAGAGCAACTTCTCATGTAACTATAGATAAATATTCTATGAAATTAATTAGCATTGTACTGTGCACTGTCAAGGAGCCAATTCTGATTTGGAGTAATAGTGCCAACATTTACACATTTGACGCAAGGGGGTGTTCATGTGCTCTTCTTCTTAGGCTGTTCATAGAATATATATTTTTTTTTTTTTTTTTTGCAAAAGAGTTGTACACAAAAATCAAATTGGAAATACATAAAAGATGTCTTATTCTGTTCACAATTTTTAAAAATGAGTTTTTTATCTCTCCATCTGAAATCTTTGTGGAAATGCATTTATCTACTTAATACTCATTCATTTATTCCTTTGCTTATTTCTTTATACCCTGTGAGGAAACGGTTAACCCAGCAGGTCTGCTTGCTTCAGTTCTTGCTTATCTCTGTAGCCACAGCACTGACCACTGGTTAAGCTGGGGGAGTTAAGTGTGCGCACACAGCCACTAATGAGGGATGTCATTCCACAGGCCAAGGCAGTGGGTCAAGATGCACCAGGCTGTCAGTGCTGTTTAATGTAAATAGGAAGATTCATGAAGTGAATCTGAAGCCTGGCTTGGGGACTGCACAGTGGCTGGTCACTCAGCTGTGTGAAAACATCATTTAGGAATCTGAATCTCAAAGGCTCGAGTTGCTTCAGAAAAGTGTCTTATAAACCTAGAGGTGTTACACGACTGGGTTGAGCAATATGAAACTTAGGTTTTAAGGCTGTCACCTCCAGGAGCTCATTGATCAATTGAGTGTGATGCTCTCATAATTTATATTCCAGAGACTCACATTTTTTTTGTTGCTAAAGGCCCCAGTTTGGAGGAGGAAGAGCAACTCCCAGCTCTCTGCATGGCTGGTGGAATGAGAAGCAAACAGGATGCAGAGATGTCTGATTGGGAAAAAATGCAAAATTACTGCATTTCTAAGAGAAGCACAAATGTGGAAAATAGATATTCAAAGATTGAAACTTCTCTCAAACTATCAAAAAATGTAAAGGTGAAATACTTCCTAAAATCCTTACCACACATACAACCTCAAGACAAAACATGAAGATCAGAGTAAAAAGAGCTCAAAATATCTGAATCTCAAGAGAAGAATATGAATGAAATGCAAGGATTAAATTTTGGGACTTAACCAAAAATACTCTACCTTGAAGGCATATGGTCAGATGTCATAAGCTGAATAATTGCAATGACTGATTGGATAGTCTTAGTTACTTTTAATATTATTCTGATCTTCCATTTTTGATTAAGTAGTAATACTGGGATGCACTTGGCCCCTGTGGCTTGCCTCTTCCTTTCATCCACACCCAAATGCTTTTAAATGATATTCATAAAACTCCAGAGTTGTTCTTTACTGACTCCTTTCCCCTATTTTTCTCAAGCGCTTTAAGTTGAGCCCACTCTAATTCTCTGAAATGCAGGGAGGTGATTGCTTTTTGAATTCTTGTTATAATTAAAACCCACACCCACTTTCTTCATTATAACTAAAGTTGTCATTTTAGAAAGAGAAATTATAACAATGTTACTCAAAAGCCCCAGTAGCTCTCCATATTGTTAGGCACAACCAAGATACTTTAACTTGTTGAAGAATACGCCTACTTCACAGTCTCACTTACTAATGCGTCCTTAGTTTCACCCAAGGTTCTGGCCACATTGAACCTGGTGAGCTTCTCTGAGATTAGTGACTTCTTATGTCATTGTGATATTTGACTTGTGCTTCCTCATCGTTTACTCCCTCTCTGCTTAGCAACTCTCTGTCAAGTACCTGCTCTGGTTTTACTGCTGAGTTCTTCCCTGATCCTTCTCCTTTCCCTTCCCCATCTTAGAGTACCTTGTCTTACATTCCAGTTTGGCAATTCTCTTAGATATTCATCTCCATGTGAGTTAGTTGTGTGGAAACATCATAGACCATGGACTCCCTGCAATGTGTCCGTGTCTTCTCCGACCGTCCAGCCTGACATCTAAATTATGGTGGTAATAGGCTTTCTCAATGCCTCACTGCGTGCTTAATTTGATTATATAGCTGACTCCTGATGATGGAATTGGATTTTCATGATTTCTTAGTAGAAGAGTTGGATTATCATGATTTCTTAGTAGAAGAAGAGAACCCAGTCATTACTCTGCAGACCTAAGCTATGAGCAATTTTTGGAGAACCTTCAAAATATCAGCTTCAGGATGTACACTGAACTGCTGTGCCAACTGGTCCCTGGTCTCTCTGGCTTCCACAAGACATTAAGACTCATTCACTGATTGATTAATTTAGTGAGTATTTACTCCTCAGTTGTCACATCTGAATTCCATTTTGAGGACACGTGGATGTCAATGCCTTGAACAACACAGAAGTAGTCAATGTTTCCATGGAACCTTTGTTCTAGTAGAGAACACACAAATACTCATATAAATATGTGCTATTAATATAAAATATGAAATTCTATGGACCAGAATAATACAGTTGGTCTGGGCAACAAGACACAGCTAAAGAAAATAATAATAAATGTATCACTTAGGAGGCAACACTTAAAGCTACGTGAAATATTTGGAAAGAGCACACTAGGCACAGGGAAGAATGAAACCAAAGAGCCCAATGTGGTGTAAAGAATTGGGTCCCTTAGGGGCATAAAGAAAGCAGGGAGACTTGTTTACATGAGGGGGGCAAGATAAGGTGAAGGAGGGGAGTCAAGGAAGAATGCATTCTTAACTGGAAACTGGCATCAGACCCCAAGGAAGCTCAGTAACAGAAACTGCCACACAGAATACTGTCCTTGAAGCAACTAAGAGAGTAGAACAACGAGACTGGTAGGAAACCATTGTCACATTAGAGGTAGGGAAAGATGGTGGCCAGCACTGGTTAGGGTAATGGAGTTGGCGAGATATGGACTACTTCATGATATGCTTTGAAATTTGTAGCCAATAAAATCAAGTGAGGACTGCGTTTATTATGAGGGAAAGAAAGGAGTCAAGAATTTAGGTTTAGGGCTGGGGTGTTCATCACAGTGGTAGAGCACTAGCCTAAGATGCACAAGTCCCTGGGTTCTATCCCCAGTACCAACAAAGGGGTGGGGGAGGATTTAGGCTTGACCATCTGGTGGTGCCATTTATGGACATGAGAAGAATAGGGGGATGTGCTTTGTGGGGAGAGGCTGATGATGGTGAATGAAGAGTGTTGCCTTAATCATACTAATATACATATGTAGGTATACATACACATATATACATATGCATGTGATATACATATTATGTGTAATAAAGTACGTAAGAGAATTCTCAGGTGAGATGCTCAGAAGGAAATTGGATACAGGAATCTGAAATTTAAAGGAGAAGTGGAATCTACTGGTATCACTCGTATATCAGTGATATTTATGGATGAAGGTGGTATCATGTATGTACACAGTGAGAAATGTTTTCTAAAAGGAAAGAAGGAGCCAACAATTAAATCCTGGGGCACTCCAAATTGCAAAGCTTCCGGAAGACAATGCAGAATCAGGCAGAGGTTGAAAAGGAGAGGCCCAGGTTTTCTTGGGGAGCAGCAAAGTGGGAGATCCTGGGAGAAAAAAAAAATAAAAATTAATTGTAACAATTGCTGCTGAAAAATCAAAGGTACAGATAGAGAAATGTATCTGGCAAAAATATACATCATTTGCGAGTTTGACAGGGGATATTTCAGTGGAGTATAGGATTAGAAGCCCAATTTGAATGAAATCAGAAGAAATGGAGAATTGGTGGAGAAACAGGTTCAGTGAATATGGAAAATGTGAAGTATTTTAGAATGAAATGTACCAGAGATCTGTGATGATGACTGAGACCATTATATCTAGGGAATTTCTGTGTTCTTTAAATTATCAGATATTAGAATATTGTGGTATGAATAATATTTTTTTTTCCAAAAAAATAATAATGATATATGAGGAAACAGGTAAACAACTAGGCTCAGAGTCCAAGTCCAGACTTTTGCTCCAGACAAGTTGACTTTTTTCTCTATGCTCAGTGGTGCTTCCTCCATGAAGTACAACTGTTAATTCTGAAACGACAAAAGAGGCCACTGATTATTAGAGCAAGGTTGATAGGAGATGAAACACAAAACCGTGACCAGAAAACAGGGTGTACTACATGGTTCTTCGTAAGAACTGAAATTTTGCACGACTGAGGAGGTGCTAGGAAGATCAAAGTTGTTGAAGTCAAGTGGGTAAAGGAACGGAGGGTTCTCTGTCATCCATGGATGTTGAAATGATTACCACAACAGCTCTGGAGAAGAAAACAGTAAACATATTCAGTGCCAACATGACTTGGTGGCAAAATCATCACTACGTTCCAGAGGAGTCATCTTCATTGTGTCCTGAATAATGAATGAACTCCTGAGGTCACAACTACTATAATAACAAAATTCTGGATGTGGTTTCCAGCTTTGTGGAATGTGGATTTTATGTGTGATTTCCCAAGCCAGTCTAATTAATAATCTTATTCGAGAGGAAAAAAAAATAGCAATTCATTTTTTCTTTATTGCACAAAACCTAATGTTTAATTCATGAATTTGGACTTTTGTGCATGCCTTCACAATTCATGAAACCTGGAAAAATGGATGGGTATCACACTTGTTCTCACTGTTTGTCTATCTCTTGTTGCAGAATATAAATGTTAACACATTGTCATAGCAGCTGCTACTGCAGAAATTAGACATGCACAATTGGGACACACAGTCCTAAAGTGATAATGAACTACGGTTTTAGAATATTCACATTCTCACCAGTGCGACTGTGTCTTGGCGTTTCTCTATCCTGTTTTGTTCTCTGGCTTCATCTGGGGCTCCTCTCTCTACTTCTCTGCCTGTGATGATTTAAACATGCTGCAGTACCTCTCCTGCTCTGTTCCTCACGTTATCTTTCCTTTTTTCTTGTCTTTGCACACTGTTATCGCTTCCTGGGTTGGAATCATTCTCCTGATCTACCTGCCTAACTCCTCCTCTGAGACAACAGCACAGGAGGCCTTCTCAAGGAATTAGTGGACCCTCCCTCTTGTGTATCTCCAGTACTTCCTCAGCACACAAGCTGTTGCTTGTTGTCAGCACTCCTGTTTTTCTTATTTCTCATTTGTATTTCTTATTACCTTTCATCCCTGGACACCCATAGAGCACCTGACACATCATTGTGGGGTTCACAAACAGACAGAATAATGAATAAATGAATAAATGATCTTCTTTACCTGAGCTATTTTTATGCTGAAATAATATTATTTAAACATTTGAACTATAGATATGAGGCATGTGAGAGTTATAATGACCAAAATTAAGAACAGGAGAAACTGAAGAGAGTAACATAGCACTATATTACATGGGAAGGTTAAAAAGAGTCTTAGCAGCTTCCTGGTTGCCAGGCCCTGAGCTGCTTTCCTCAGCCATGCCTTTCCACCATGATGTTCTGCCTCACCCCTGGCCCAGAGCTCTGGCGTGGGCCAGCCATGGACTGAACCTCTGAAACCCCACAAGGAGAGCAGCTGTGCACTGCCATACACACCTGTTATGATGCCCTGAAAGCCATGGGGGCAACTGGACATGAACAGAACCCTTCAAATCTGAACCCAGGGTTTCTGAAAGCTGGACTGGCTTCTGGAAGGCATTACCTGCAAGGCACAGATGTACAGGTGTCAGTGGACGTCTTCATGAACACAGAGTCGCTGGGCTCTGGAAGGCACTGGGTCAGGACACGCAGTAAGGCCTTTCATATGGACACCCGAGACTCCACAGAAGCACCCTAAGCCAAGCCTCAACTGCAAAGAATTGTGTGTAGGAGTGACTGTAAGTGATGATAGAGAGATTTAATTATGCCTGATGGTATATTTCCCAATGAACATATTATAAAATTGCATTTTATTTCCTCTTTGGCCTATTTCTAATCCTCAATTTAATAGACCACAATGTTGTCTTGCCTGAACTTACCTGTAAGAATTTGGAAAGAGATATCTTATGAAAAGTATCTTAATATAATTTTAAATATTTTAATATAATTTTTAATCTTCATCAGAACTTAAAAATGGCTGAGTTGTAGAAAATAATGAATAATATATATATTAAATATATAGTAATCAGACAAATGATCATGTATTATAAAAATGCTTTTAACCACACTGTAGTTTGCATAGAGTAAATAAAAATCAACTATTTTTTACACAAGAATTTAATTTGGTGAACCAAAATTTGTAAAGAAGACAATTGTAGAAATGTCACATTTAAAAATAAATTTCATCTCAGAAAGTAAATTAAATGTCATTGGGACTGGCAGAAAAAGGGGATGAAGAGTTGTAGCTTAATGGATAGAGAAATTCTACTGTGGGTGATGAAAATGTTTTACAGACTGATGGTGAAAAAGATTATACAACATTGCAAATGTCATTAGTACCACTGAAATGTCCACTGAGAACCTCATAGGAACAGATGGCAGAGAGTGTTTGTCCAGGGCGGGGGAGGGGCAAGAGTGTCCAACCTGTCAGATACACAAGGTGAGTACCATCTAGAGAACCAGAGCATTGTGCCTATGGTTGACAGCGCTGTGTTGTATGGTTAAAAAAAATATATTGAGGGTAGGTTGTATGCCAAATGTTCCTACCATTACTTTAAAAAAAAAAAAAAATTATGTTGTACTGTGGTAGAAGAGCTGGATCCCCAGCTCTACATTCTTAAGTTTAAGTTACCCCCAGTTGACCATGGTCTGAAAATGTCCAATGGAAAATTTAAGAAATAATTCCGTAAGTTGAAAAAAATTGAGATGCTGATGTCATTGCTGATGAACAATTTCTCTTTTTGAAAGTAGGTCCTCTGAGAGGTATGTTTGCAGTGATGCCGAGAGCTATCATTCTAAGCTACTGACCCTCCCTGTGGTCACTTGGCAGTGGAATGACAGGAGCAGTGCTATGCTTTATCACAGGATAGCTCCTGTACAGTGCTCCTAGTTTGCATGTCAGATTTTACCAAAGATTGTGGTTGGATACTCTTGAGATTCAGAATAGACATCCTGTGATTTTTAAGACCATCTGATTTAAAAAGTCATGAAGGATCATGACGGTTCTAAAAATAATGCCACGTCATCCATTTTGAATTTTAAACCTTTTCTTTTTTCCACCAGAAACCTTGGCCCTTGGACTATTTACAGGCACACGTGCTCAGCAGCACAACTGTAACCACCTGTCCTGTCGCCACCTTCCCCTTCACCCTTTCAGAGCTTCCTGGGATCATATTCTAGGTAAATTACCTGCACTCACCCTTTTCTCAGTCTTCTTCTGGGGAGGTTGAACCCAGGGAACTCAGACCTGTCAGAAACAGTGACGTTGGAACTAGTTAGGGAGGCATGAATGAGACTTTCTCAGGTTACTGAACACATGGATACTCAAGGAATGAATACAACACAGATCCAAGCTAGAACCAGGCTTGGATCAGAACCATACTCAGGACTCTGAAATTATTTGTTCATGGAAGTCAAGCTTAGAGTTGTGTAAAACAAAGTTATAGGTAAAAGTATGAAACAGAATGCAAACGGCCCCCCACACCTGTTTCAGGAAGACAGGATTTTAGCTCATCTGCAGTACCAAGTCATGGAAATGCAGCGCAGCGGACCAGCGTGAAGCTGTGGCATTTGTGTGGGTGGAGATGTATAGAGATGCTACGAGACTACTGAAATGACACAGTCACAAGAGGACGACAGATTGCTGCCAGCAGTTTGGGAATTTAGAATCAGTAAAACTGAAAAGACTGAATGTGGTAGGATGGGGACTTGACTTAGTGCCTGTTTGGTGGCAGTGACACTTAGTGGCACTTACAAGTGAAGCAACTTGAAGGAAAGGTGGGGTCTGAAGAACAGGGCTGCAAGTTTCCTATTGATCACTTTGACTTTGTGCTGCTCATCATTACTCTGCAGAGGGAATAAGCTTTGGAAGCTCAAAGAGGAGACCATAGTGTGAAGTTTTAAGTCCTCAGGAGAACACTGGTAAAGATGTGGTCATCTGCATCCTCATGTAGCTTTTCAGAAAAAGTAAAGAGGGGCCAACACACCCAAGGGTGTGTGACAAGGAGCCACAAGGTCATTTCCTCATGGAAGGGTAGCAAATGTTAGTTCCAAAAATCCACGGATTGAATACAGTGTTGTAAGACCCTATTCTGTGGTGCCTTGATAGTCGATACTGGTGTTCCAGGCTGACACTCTCACTTTAAGAAAGTAACTGCTGTAGTCTGACCCTCCTAGATTCCTGTGCAAATTTCTTTTAAGGTATTCAGGGGTGGGTCTGAAACTTGGGCACTTCCTCAGGTTACCTTTCAGGGGGAAGAAGCCAAGACAGAACCCTCGAATGCTGAATAGGTTCAAATGAAGAGAGTGGTTTTACATAGTCATGCCATCTTTGTAGAAAATATCCTCTTATGCTAGAAGTATCTATTACTCACTTATAAACACATAAAGGGGCACTTTGTAAAATTATCTACTTTTGGTGTATTTATCTGTGCACATAAATAAATGTATATGTGTGTTTGAAAAAGATACAAAGAGCTAAGAATATGCTAGATCACAAAATCAAATAATTAGATATTTTAGTAACATTATTAAATTTGCCTGTTCCTCAACAAAATAAAAATAATGTTCAATTAAATGCCCAAATTTTAAAGTCTTAAGAAGGATAGTACTGAATAGAAGTTTAGCAAGTGTTATTGTACTCTTGATTGTGATTTAAAGATTCTAAGTTTCAATGAAAGATTTGAGGACTTCATTTTTCACAGGAAACAGACTGATCATTCAAATTGGATGCTACAGACTTTATTGCAACCCTTGATTATCTTTCATCTCATTAAAAAGCTGTTGAAAAAAATAATTTATTATTTAGTTGTTAACAGATGATAAAAATTCATTTTTGCTAATGGCACAATCTGATTATATTTTATTACCCAATTTTTATTGGTCTTGATAAAAGGGCAGTAGATTAATTATATCTCTATTTCACATTTCAGAGAGAGAAAATTATATTTGCCAAAGCAGGACTTGCTTAGATCACATAGATTTTTCTGTATTTTAATTAAATGATTTTTGAGACTTAGAGCAGATATAGCAACTCCAGTAAGTACTTGATAATTCTTCTTGAGTATCATATCCTACTAGGCAGTTCATACAGAAATTAGAATTAAATTATTATTCGTACGTTTAATGGGACTAAAATATTTTTTATGATTTTTGTTCTCAATGAACTGGATGGAAATCGCAAAAAAAACTAGCTTGTGCACTGCCTGAACGTGAGATGACCTTTGCTGGTAAGTCCTGAGGAGAATGAAGGAAAGGTAATGTGTTTGGAGCTGATTCTTCCTGGAGTCTCTCAGTGACTTTCCACACCACTCCCATGATGCACTCAGCGATGGCAGTTACGGAAATGTTCAAGCAAAATTTTCTTTTATTTTTCTTGGTGTAGAAGAGCCCAAACTGAAACATAGAAAGACAGATTACCCATATTACCCGATAGAAAGACATAGGGCGCCTGTAACCACCTCATGTCTCTGTACTCTGCTTCACCCTGTCTTCCTATACCTCAGCAAGCTTTTGGGTAGATAAAAATGTCTCCAGATGGGTGAAAAATCACCTGTAAAGACGCTCACTACCTAATCTCTGGTATTAGACTCACTTATGTGTTATGGGTTGAATTACTTTTCTTCCAAAGGTGGTGAAGTCCTAACTCCCAGGATCTGTGACCATGGTCTTATGTGGAAATAGTGTCCTTGCAGATGATCAAAGTAAGATGGAACCTTTAGGATAGGCCCTAATCCTCCATGACTGGTGTGTTCGTCACAGAGGTCAATTCTGGCCCATAGCCTGATATGTGTAGAAGGCCCCAGAAAAAGACCACAGTCTGTAATCGAGAGCACCCAAGGCCACTGAAGGTTGGAGAGACACAAACAGCTCCGAGACCTCAGCATGGAAGCACTCTGCTGACCCCTTTGCTTTGGAACTCTGGCCTCCAGAATGTATTCATTTAGATTCATGTACATTTAAATTTGTTTGAATTTAAATTTATTTTAATCTGCTGTGAGACAATACATTTCTGTTGCATAAGCCCTAAGTGTGTGGAGCTTCCTCATGGTGACCCTAAGGAACCCCAACCACACCTTATTGTTATGTGACAAAGGGAGATAATTGAAGATGATTTTGAAGATAGAATTAAATTTACTAATGAACTTACTTTAAAATAAGGCTATTTCCTGGATTAATTTGGCAGACCTAAGTTAGTTTTAAGAATTATGAAAAATAGAAGAAGTCGGTTAAGTTTCAAAGAAATGCGAAAGCAGAAGGATTTGACCCTCGTCTCTGTCTTTGAACTTGAAGCAAAGAATGTCAGGCCAAGGGTCAGGGATATCCTGAGCATCGCCTCCTTCTCCCGGGCTGCCAGGTTCTTCCTGCAGCATCCCAGAAAGAAAGCATTCCTGCCAATGCTTCCATTTTAGCCTCGGGCAACAGTGCTGTGCACCTGACCTACAGACTTAAGGTTGATGAAATCATGTTTTCTTAAGCCACTAGATGTGTGGTCAACTTGTTACAGCTGTCATAGTAACTAGAATATCACTATGGCCCACTGCTATAGGGAACTCAATGTGAAGTTTAGGAAGAAGAGTAGCCCACATATATCTTTTGTTTTGCTTTTCCCCCATAGTAATCCTGCATATGAACCCCCAAACTCAATGTTTTCTAAATAACTATTTTGCTCATTTGCAATTCTGTGACATGGCTTTGGTAGATCACTTCAGTCAGTAGGGCTGTTTCAGGCGTAGTCACATCTACTCTTCTAAGGTTCAGGTGAAAAAGCATGGGGCACCTCGGGGAGATCTCCTCAGGGTCACTTTCAGGACTGTGGAGAAAGAAGCAGAAATGCGTGCCTCTAACATTGGTAGCTTGGAACCTGCCTTTGTAAAACCATCCCCTCTGCATGGCAGAATTCAAGACCGTGGCCACTCCCAGCATCCCTGGAGTGGGAAGTGAGCAGATGGCGACCACAGCCACCTTTGAGTCCAGCTTCCTCTGACACAGGCCATACTCTGGGAAAGGCAGTGTTTCAGGTTTGCTTCAGGTGAAAAATATCAGCCAAGCACAGGTATCCGGGGGTGCAATCCTGAGTGAGGTCAGCAAAGGGAGGCTCACTTGTAGAGGACACAAAAATACTCAAACGCACAAAGGTCGGTCTGCTTTCCAATCACTGCCGTGAGCCCGCGACGTTGAACCCTGTGAGTGAGGAAGGGCCCTCCCTGCCATGGCAGATTCCACGTGCACTTGGGGCTGCGTGCTTTCTACTGTGCAATCATCATAGGTGTCAAGTGAGCCAAAGATGATTCTCGATTTACAAAAGAAGTGTAAGTAGTTTTGTTCCACATTGGTTTGTAAACCAGAATATAATTTTTCAGAAATAAATGGGACTATTTCATTCAACAGTGAATGACACAGCATAATCAAAGCAAGAGAGAAGTGAATTTGGGTAAAGAACAAAAAAAAAAAAATGAAAGTAATGTTTTACTGAAGAAAGTTATACGATTTATACATGTTCACGTTTCGATGAAGAAATGCTTCTTGCAATAAGTCATCTAATATTTCAAGATGCTGCTTTCAACGATTCCAAATGAAAAGCATTGCTATAATTCTTGGAATTTTGAGAAGACTCAAAACATGTTAACATTCAGCACTGTCAACTTCCTTTCGTCCCTTCATTCCATATTTCTTTTTGTCTCAACAGTGATGGTAATTTGTTCATTTTCAGTTTTAATTTTTCTTCTCAAGCACAGATAAGCAGCTGATGGGTGATTGTCTAACGAACTATTCATCTATCAATACCGTCTTACTTCTTTTTTCCTGTTTCAATAGTCTGGGTATGAATTATTCCAGAATTAGGTCATCTGGCATTATTGTTCACAATTGTTTTGTCCTATCAGTTGTTTTTAGCATTCATACTCATTTATTATGGTAAATATACCAGTATTGTTTTTTTGTAAATATTTTGCCAGGATAAAACATAATTAAAGACATAATCATGGCTTTTTTCCCCTACCTTAACATAATTTCTTATTTTTCACTATATTTTGAACAGTTTTTGAAAGCTTTGATCTACGTACTGGCCTGGCATTTTCAATTTATATTACCAAATAATAGATACAGTTATGTCACCATTTAATCTTAACAGTGAAGGAAGATAAGGTTTCATAGCAATAGAAATAACAAATACTTAAATCACTCAAAAAATGGACAGAAAAACGTAACAAAACTTTTAAACATTACCTAAGAACATTCTCTCTTTTTGTTTGTTTTTTACCTATGACTCATGCTTTTCTTTTTTTTTCCTCACATCCTTAGAAAAAAGTTCTATATAGCCTTGGGAACTTCGAGTTGCAGCTCCCATATGCAATGAGACATTTAAATGTTGCTCTTTGTTCTACCATAGACAGGTCCAGAGAAGCTCGTAAATCAGCCACTTTCTCAGACCCAGAGATAACTGACTTGCAAGGTCTGTGGCTGTCCTGAAGTTTGGAGAACCATTAACACCCTTGGGGTCTGGTGAGATTCTCTTCCACAGCATGCTCACGGTGATTTCAGCTCAGGAGACCAGAAGTGAACTCATCTAAAGTGTGCTGGGCTTCTGGTCCAAAGCAATTGAACTATATATTTGTGTTGCTTTGAGCCACTATGATTGTAGTAATTATTGCCCATCAATAGAATATGAATACAGAAAGACACAGTATATTTCACGTTTGATATCATTTGCTGAACAAAATGATAAAATTGGTTTGTACCATCTATACAGAAGAAAATTGTATTAAATGTGTAGTTTTTGCAACAGTGATATTTTCTATTATTATTTCCATATTTATGTAATATTGTTTAACTCAAGTTCACAGATAAATCATTCATCACCTGATCTCATTGTCTTTGGATTTGTTATCCATGATTCTTTGAAATAGGAAGAAAATAAAAGATGTTAATGTTGCAACTTTGAGAAAAAAGTTTCTATAACTTATGAAAGACCCACTGTATCATAAAAATGAAATACTAGGCCTTCAACAATATTTGCCTATACTCTGACTAGACATTGATTTGACAAAAGAATTGAAATCTCAACACTGTAATAAATTAGAATTCTTTTTTTCTTTGTGTTACTGGAAGTTTAAACCAGGGGTTCCCTACCACTGAGCCATAACCCAGTCCTATTTTATTTTTATTTTCAGAGAGAGTCTAAGTTGTGCAGGCTGGCCTCTCAGTTGTGTTCCTTCTGCCTCAGCCTCCTGAGTTGCTGATATTAGAAGTAAGAACTTTAAATGTGAGTTTCCCTGGGGTTTTCCCCATTTTGTTCACTATTTAACAGAAAAATAACAGAATCACAGATAGGGAAGATGAGGGTATAGGAGTGGGTGTGGTTAGGGTGAGAAAGGCCAAATGATTTCAGCATAGGGAGGGGCTTGAATTCTAGGAAGAACAGGAGCCCACCGTGATTGTTCACAGAGAAGAGCTCGCCCATTTCCACAGGCCTCTGGCAGACGGTCAAGAGAGAAAGTCATCTTCCTTCAGAACTGTGTAGAGCAAAGGACTCCAGAGCACCCATGAACTGTGCCTCAGAACCCTGCTCTAACAGGCAAGCCAAGCCCTCTCACTGTGACGATGTGGCTGTGAAGTCCAGGCTTCAAGTAGACCTCATCGTCTCTCCAAGCAGAGTCTACAACAACGAGAAGTTTGGTGAGATGCCAGCTTCTCCCGGTAGACAGGAGTCCTTAGGAGCACCAGAAGTGCCCAAGCACTCTTGGTATGGAGGCTGAATGTCTGGGAACAGGCTGCCAGCAGGGTGGGGTTCCGGTGAGGGCCCTCTTCCTGCTGGCTAGTGGCCGCCCTCTTCCTGAGGCTCCACGTGCTCATCCTTCAGTATGTGCAAGCAGAAAGAAAGAGTTCTCTGATGTCTCTTCTTTTTAAGGACGGTATTCCTGCAGGACCAGAGCCCAAACATGACCTCGTTAACCCTCATTTACCTCCCGAACGGCCTGTCTCCAGCTGCAGTGGAGCTGGGTGTTAGGGTTCCAACAGGTGAACCTCTGAGGGAGACCCAGTTCAGCACGTAGCAAGTGTCATGTGAGTGATTATCAGGTAGCTAAATAATTGCACGTGATATATAAGGAAGAGGAGAGGAGAAAGAGGAATTGAAAAGGGAAGGGTATTCCAAGTATTAAGAGAGACCTTTCTGTGTATATGGCCATCCATCACATCTTATTCTAAATTTCTTACAGGAGATGTATTTCACCAATTCAACTCCTTTGTCTCCACACCAAGGTCTCAGTCTCTTTGGTCCTAGGGGCTGGCAGTGCCAATACTTGGATCTTCTGCAGAGGAGTCCTTGAACTCTGGCTCTTTTTCGCCTCCTACGGTGGAGGCATTTGGCTTCTCTGAGGATGGATTTCCTGTTGTTAAGCCCTCCTGTTCCCTCATGCTTCAAAAACATGACATTTTGAAAGAGTCACATGATTTCCCAATGAAGCTAACATGATATTTATTTCAAAATAGCTGTTTTCCCCAAAATACTATCCAAATTTTACATGGCGATGAGATTGCTATTAAAGTACTATGTATATTTTGTCATTGCTACTTGATATTAATATAATATTGTGTTTAGCACATTTAAAAACATAAGAAAACTACTCTTTTAATAAGCTAACATTGAGTTTTAGTTAGAAAACTGAGGCATATTTCAGTGGTAAAATGAAGTTAAAAACTTCACAGGCAACTCAAGGACTCAAGTATGTGTTGAGAAATGAATGGTTTTCATAGGGAATGTCCAGTTCCATTTCATCATAAGAAAAACTTGAGTTTGGTTGGGAGGTCCTGGGCCTGCCACTGTGTCAGCACCTGGAGGAGGGCAGGGCTGGGAGACGCTGGTTCCACTTCCAGGGGTAACTGTAGCCTCTGGGTTTGAGCCACAGTGGTGTGATCCACCATTGTGGATCCACCATTATTCCAGCGACCTGGGAGGCTGAGGCAGGAGGATCACAAGTTTGAAGTCAACTTCCAAAACGTAGTGATATCCTGTGTCAAGTAAATAAATAAATAAATAAATAAATAGGAGCCGGGCGCGGTGGCGCACGCCTGTAATCCCAGCACTTTGGGAGGCTGAGGCAGGAGGATCGCGAGTTCAAAGCCAGCCTCAGCAATGGCAAGGCACTTAGTAACTCAGTGAGACCCTGTCTCTAATAAAAATACAAAAAAAAAAAGGGCTGGGGATGTGGCCCAGTGGTCGAGTGCCCCTGAGTTCAATCCCCGGTACCAAAATAAATAAATAAATAAATAAATAAATAAATAGGCCTGGGAATGTGGCTCAGTGATAGAGCACCCCTGGGTTCATTCTCTGTTCCCACATGCACACACACAAACAATGCCTGAGCTAGCACAGCTTCTCCAGCCTCTGCTGAGGCTATGCAGTTACTGGGACATCATGAATAGCAGCACTGACTCAGTTCTCTATGGAGAAGAATTTTCCTCTGCACCAAAACAGTTCACCTGCATTTCCACATATTCCATAGACTTCAGGGGGTGCATTAAACCACTTGTAGCATTCCAGGGGTGAGGGGCAATACTTAACCCAAAGAGGGGAGAATAAGAATTTCAAAGTAGGACAGAGGAAAATGCAAAATGGGAAATCCAAGGTTTTGTAGGTTTAACAACAAAATGTATCAATACTGTCTTTTTATATATATTCCACATTATTGTTTCAAATTTTATAGAAACTCATAAACCTGCTATATAAAAGGTGGGTCTAGATGTGTTGAACATCCATCATAGAAAAGGATGGTATATAGGTACCCAGTGTTTTTCCTTAAGGGAAAAAGAACAGAATTTTTTTCTACATTATTTTTAGCTCATTGTTATAGGATCAAGTGATGATCCGGTTGTGAAGCTAGACCTGACTGTGTGCTCCATGCCTGAAAATGCCACCAGGCTGCACCAGCCACCCGGTGATTTACCACCAGACTGTAGAGAGTGTGACAGTCCCAGCCACTTCCCGTCGGGGTGTCAGACACAAAAGGTAGAGTGCGCTTTTGTGGCTAAGGATGAGTTTATATTAAATAATTCTATGAGGCATCCTTAATTTCCCTTTGGTGACTAGAGCCACTCCTCTGCGATTCTTTCAGCAGCACCAACAGGAGTGATTGTCCTTAGCACTTCACTGTAGACAAAAGCCGTCTTGGTCACAGGGGTCCCCTTTGTAAGTGACCAAATTCACAAAGCAGCCACAAAAATATGGAAACAACTTTGGGCACTTGAGAAAAGGAAGTGTTGACTACATTACCTTATTCTTCCAAAGATAATAAATGATAAGGGCAAAATCTACTTTTTAAAATTAATCATTTTGTGTTGATATAATAGTAGATTTACTTACAGTTATAAGAAATATTAGAGATTCTGTCTGTATCCCTTTGCCTTCTTCGCCACTATGGAAATATGTTGAAAATCATAGCATGATGTTACAAACCAGGTGTGATGCTGGTGCATTCAAGACACGCCACCTTCCCCACCAGAGTCCCTCTCATGACCATATCATTTCCCTCCCAGCCACCTGCTCCTTACTCTCTAGCAACAAGTCCATTCTCCACTTCTAAAATTACATCCTTTCAGGAATGGAGCATGATGGAGTTGTATTGCAGGGAACTTTTGGTATCAGCTTTTTTTTTTTTTTTTTTTTTTTTTTTTTTAATCAGCATGTTTTTCTGGAGATCAATCCAAGCTGTTGATGTAGCAATAATTCACTCTATTGCATTGTTGGGGAGGATGCCATATGTTAAAAGGTAAAACCCTTATACTTTTCAAGTTCTGTAGTCAATTTGAGCAATTATAAAAACACAGAATAAAGCAAAACAAAAAGAAAAAATTCCTGAGTTGGGCAGATGGCAGAACCAAAACAAATTCAGAGGACTCCAAGCAATAACACGATCTGACAGCCTTTGCAAGAAACACAAGTGCAGGGTAGAGACAACTTAATTGTTTCCAGCCTGAATGGTTGATTGGTTACAGAACCTCCTGCAATTAACTAAAGCTCAACTAGTATCATTAAACTCCATAATGGTTGGGTTAGCTCAAGGTTTGGGTCCACATCAGTGGCCTCCCAGAAATTCTAGTCAACACATGCTATCAATACAACACAATCTTTTTAGCCCTAACATGCTGAAGGAACTCTAACCAGGATAAGGGTATCCCGAATAAAGCAGCTATTCCCAAGAGCACATTTGCTGTTTGTTGTGGAAACTGCTTGTTTACATGTGTCGGAAACCATCAAACTCTCTTCTGGAACAGCTGCTGCATTTCAGCTTCCCACCAGGAGCCCTGGACCAGCACTCCAGTTCCTCCAAGTCCTTGTCAGTCCTTGATGATGTCACTGGTTTTCGTCCATGAGACACATTGTGTACAAATATTTTCCCACGATCTGTAGCTTCTCATTTCATCCCCTTACCAATCCTTTCTGAGCAATGTTTTTAATTTAATGAGGTCTCCTTTATGGTTTTTCCTGGAATGGATCATGTTTTTGATATTAGATCCAAGAACACTTTTGTCTTGCCCTCAATAACAAGACTTTGTTTATTGTTTCAAGAGATTAATAGTTTTATATTATTCACCTAAATCTATGATCAGTTTGATCTAAGTTATGTATAAGAGGTGAGATTTAGCTCCTTGGGCACAGCATCGGTTACTTGGGATGCAAATTCCAACACTATCTCTGTAGGCTGAACTGGAAGTTTCCTGTCAGTCAACCCCAGGGCACTGGACCACCATTGCTGCTGCCTCTGAGTCCGTTGCTGCCAGCCTGAGGTCACCTGGAGGTCTTCTCTTTGGGTGCTGCTGTCACAGAAGAAACTGCTGCCCTGGATGCAATGGAAGCCGGCACTGCTGCTGACCCCCAGAGATCTCCTGGTGATGCTGCCCCCACAGCTGCAGGGGCAGCTGCTGCTGCAACCACCACTACTGCTGACCCGCTGCCTGCTGCCAACAACCGCCTCCACTACTGCTGCTACCACGCCTGGAGGAATGCTTCAGGTGAGACACCAGGTTTGGTTGCACGTGCCTGCACCCATTTTGGGACACCAGCCAGGGTCTGGGGGGCTGGGTGCTAGCAGGTTTACCATGACAAAAGCCTCTGTCTGGGGACTCCAGCTGGGCCCTGCAGATCCAGTGTGCGGTGCCTGCCAGTTTGGAGGAAACTGGGGTCTTCCTGCTGAGAGTGATGGTGGCCTTTGTCTTGCTGCTGCATCTCGGGGTTGCTCCTTTGCATGAGGGTATCCTTGGTGGTCTCTCTGCAAGGAGGAGCAGCATTGAGATCTTGAGCCTGCAGTGTGGCTGAGACTTAGGTATCGGAAGCCCAGATCCATAGGATAGAGACTGGGTTTGTGAGGGCTGATCTGGGTTTGGTGATCCCGAGAGATGACAGACAGGGCCAAGAAACTGTTGAACACTGACAAAGACAGTTTGACTTTCCAGCAAGATTTATTTTATTTTTTGATTCACCATTCTCTTTTTTTTTCAAATTTATTTTTTATTCTAAGTCGTTAGAAATGACAGCAAAATGTATTACACTTCATATTATATTTGTAGAGCACATTTTTACATATCTCTGTATACTTTGTATATTCACACCATTCCTGACTTCATACATGCCCTTAGGGTAATGATATCCATTTCATTCTACCATCTTTTTTTTTCTTCTTCACCCTTTTGCCCCCTCCCTTCCCCTCCCTCCCCATTGGCCATTCTAGTATTCCTCTAATCCTCCTATGCTCCCCATTCCAACCCCACTGTGAATTGGCCTCCTTATATCAGAGAAAACATTCGGCATTTGGCTTTTTGGGATTGGCTAACTTCACTTAGCATTTTATTCTCTAACTTCATCCATTTACCTGTGAATGCTATGATTTTATTCTTTGGTATATACACACAATGGAGTATTACTCAGCAATAAGAGAGAATAAAATCATGATTCACTATTCTCTACCATATTTGAAACACAGTGTTTTTTGTGCATCAGTATGTGGAGAAAAACACTATATGAATGATGTTTTGCATTTTTGTTGGATTCTTTATGTCTTTAATTTTTTCTCTTTGTTTGTATTATTCCCCTCTCTTATCTATTTTCTTGGATTTTCTTTCGAACTTTTCTCCAACCAACAGCCAATCTCTGTCAGCTCCTTTTCCACTGTTCCCGTGTTTTACTTCTAGCTTCTCTCTTCCTCCCTCACAAGTATTGCATAATATACTACCTCTGTTCTCTCATCCACCATTTGAAATTGTAAATTATTTTAATAAATATTCTGTTTGTACTATAGATAGTTATTGAACTCATCATTTTGGGTTAATGAGAGAAAGCAGTAGATGCCTTAGTGGGAGCTATTAGGTTTAAGACTATATATTGTGTACACTGGAAGCTGTTGATATCAGTCTCACCAGTAAAGGTGAAGTGCTGGAAACCTTCAGGGACACTATAGGTCTACAGGGTAGAATTTATCCTGCCTTAGATCTATACTTTTAGATGGACAAACACATTAACAACATGAAAAAATAGGGGAATAAAGAACAGACCAAGATGCTTCAACAACAGAAGCTACTGATAACATAGTGGAAGAAATGTCCAAGAAGGAGTTCAGATTGTATATAGTTACATTGATATGTGAAGAAAAGGATAGTATAAGGAGTGAAATCAAAGAAAAAAAATACAGAAAGTGAAAGATAACTTCAATAAAGAGTTAGAGATTGTTAAAAACAAACAAACAAACAGAACTCCTTAAAATGAAGGAATAAGTAAACCAAATTATAAATTCAATACAAAGCATCACCAACAGACTAGACCACTTGGAAGACAGAACCTCAGACAATGAAGACAAAATATATACTCTTGAAAGTAGAGTTGAAAATGCAGAGAAGATGGTAAGAAACCACAAACACAACATCCAAGAATTATGGGATAACATGAAAAAAGAAATGTAAGAGTTATCAAAATAGATGAAGGAGCAGAGATACAAACCAAAGGAATGAACAATCTTTTCAATGATATAATAGCAGAAAATTTCCCAACCCTAAAGAATGGAATGGAAAATCAAATACAAGAGGGTTACAGGACCCCAAGTGTACAAAATTACAGCAGACCCACACCAAGACCAATTACAATGAGAATGACCAACATACAGCATAAAGATAAAATCTTAAAGGCTGTCAGAGAAAAAAATCAAATTACATGTACAGGGAAACCAATTCAGATTTCAACTGATTTCTCAATCAGATCCTCAAAGCTAGGAGGTCCTGGAATAATATATTTCAAGTGCTGAAAGAAATCAGATGCCAACCAAGAATTTTACATTCAGCAAAATTAAGTTTCAGATTTGAAGATGAGATTAGAATATTCCATGATAAACAAAAAATAAAAGAATTCACCACTAGAAAGCCTACACTACAGGGCATTCTCATCAGAATGTTCCATGAGGATGAAGTGAAGGAAAAAAAGTGAAAACCAGCAAAGGGAGGATCTACACTAACGGGGCATTCAACCAAATAAGAAACTAAGACAAATCAAAAACCAGAAATAAATCGAAATGTCAGGGAATAAAAATCATACTTCAATAAAATCCTTGAATGTTAATGGCCTAAACTCATCAATCAAAAGACATAGACTGGCAGATTGGATTAACAAGCAAGACCCAACCATATGCTGTCTTCAAGAGACTCACCTCGTGGGCAAAGACATCCACAGGCTGTAGGTGAAAGGATGGGAAAAAAACTTATTATTCATATGGATTGTGTAAACAGGCAGGGGTTTCTATTCTCATTTCAGATAAAGTAGATTTCAAACCAAAGTTAATCAGAAGAGACAAAGAAGGACATTTCATGCTTCTTAAGGGAAGTATATATAAGCAGGACATTATAAATATTTATGCCCCAAACAATGGAGCATCTATGTACATCAAAAAACCCCTTCTCAATTTCAAAAGTAAAATAGACCACAATACAATTATACTGGGTGACTTTATCACACCTCTCTCACTACTGGAAAGATCTTCCAAACAAAAACCAAATAAGGAAACTACAGAACTAAATAATACAATCAATAATATATACTTAACAGACATATGTAGAATATCCCATCCATCAAGGAGCAAATATACTTTCTTCTCAGCAGCATATGGCTCCTACTCTAAAATAGACCATATCTTATGCCACAAAGCAACTCTGAGTAAATACAAAAGAAAAACGGAGATAATATCTTGCATTCTATCAGACCACAATGGAATGAAATTAGAAATCAATGATAAGACAAAAAATAGAAGCTACTGTAACAAATGGTGACTAAATAATACACAATTGAATGATGAATGAATAGTAGAAGAAATCAAGGAGGAAATAAAAAAATTCTTAGATGGAAATGAGAACACTCATACAACATATTGAAATCTCTTGGACGCTATGAAGTCAACACTAAGAGGAAAGTTCATTGCATTGAGTGCATTTATTAAAAGAATAAAAATTTAACAAATAAATGATGTAACACTACATCTCAAAGCCCTAGAAAAAGAAGAACAAATCAACACCAAAAGCAGTAGAAGGCAGGAAATAATTAAAATCAGAGCTGAAATCAATGAAATCAAAACAAAAGAAAAATTTGAAAAAATTAACAAAAGAAGAAGTTGGATCTTTGAAAAAATAGATAAAATAGGTCAACCCCTGGACATGCTAATAAAGAGAAAAAGAGAGAAAACTCAAATTAATAAAATATAAGATGAAGAAGGAAATATCACAATGGACACATATGAAATACAGAAGATGATTAGAAACTATTTTGAAAATTTACACTCTAATAAAATAGAAAATATCAATGACATCAACAAATTTCTAGAGACACTATGACTTACCCAAACTGAATGAGGAGGTCATACAGGATTTAAACAGATCAATTTCAAGTAACGAAATAGAAAATGCCATCAAAAGCCTACCAACCAAGAAAAGCCCTGGACCAGATGGCTTCTCAGCTGAGTTCTACAAGACTTTCAAAGAAGAATTAACACCAATACTCCTCAAAGTATTCCATGAAATAGAAAAGGAGGGAACCCTTCCAAACTCATTTTATTAGGCTAATATCACCCTGATACCAAAACCAGACAAGGACACATGGAGGAAAGCAAACTTCAGACCAATATCCCTGATGAAAATAGATGCAAAAATTCTCAATAAAATTCTGGCAAATCCCATACAAAAACATATTTAAAAAATAGTGCACCACGATCAAGTGGGGTTCATCCCAGAGATGCAGGGTTAGTTCAACATATAGAAATCAATAAATGTAATTCATCATATTAATAGACTTAAAACAAGAATCATATGATCATCTCAATAGATGTAGGAAAAATATTTGACAAGATACAGCACACCTTCATGTTCAAAACAGTTGAAAAACTAGGGATAGTAGGAACATACCTTAACATTGTAAAAGCTATATAGGCTAAACCCAAGGCCAGCATCATTCTAAATGGAGAAAAATTGAAAGCATTCCCTCTAAAAACTGGAACAAGACAAGAATGTCCTCTCTCACCACTACTATTCAACATCATCCTTGAAACTCTAGCCAGAGCAATTAGACAAGAGAAAGAAATTAAAGGGATACAAATAGGTAAACAAGACTCAAACTATCACTATTTGCTGATGACATGATTCTATATCGAGAAGATCCAAAAAATTCCATCAGAAAACTTCTAGAACTAATAAATGAATTTAGCAAAATAGCAGGATATAAAATCAACACCAATAAATCAAGCACATTTATATCACCAATAAATCCACTAAAAGAGAAATTAGGAAAACTACTTCATTCACTATAGCCTCAAAAACAAACAAACGAACAAAAAACCTGGGAATCAATCTAAGAAAAGAAGTGAAAGACCTCTACAATGAAAACTCCAGAACACTAAAGAAAGAAGTTGAAGAAAACCTCAAAGATGGAAAGACCTCCCATGCTCCTGGATAGGCAGAATTAATATTGTCAAAATGGCCATACTACCAAAAACATTATGGAGATTTAATGCAATTCCTATTAAAATCCCAATGACATTCTTCATAGAAATAGAAAAGGCAATCATGAAATTTATTTGGAAATATAAGAGACCCAGAATAGCTAACACAATCCTTAGCAAGAAAAGTGAAGCAGGAGGTATCACAATACCAGACCTTAAACTATATTATAGAGCTATAGTAACAAAAAAGGCATGGTATTGGCACCAAAATAGATTTGTAGGCCAATGGTACAGAATAGAGGACATGAGACAAACCCTTATAAATATGGTTATCTCATATTAGACAAGGGTGCCAAAAACATTCACTGGAGAAAAGATAGCCTATTTAACAAATGGTGCTGGCAAAACTGGAAATCCATATGTAGCAAAATAAAATTGAGCCTCTATCTCTCACCCTGCATAAAAATCAACTCAAACCAGATCAAAGACTTAGATACTAGAACAGAGAGCCTGCGCCTAATAGAATAAAAAGTAGGCCCAAATCTGCAGCACTTCAGCCTAGGTTTTGACTTCCTTAACAAGACTCCTAAAGCACAAGAAGTAAAATCAATAATCAGTTAATGGAATGGATTCACATGAAAAAGCTTCTTCTCAGCAAAGAAAACAATTAATAACATGAGGAGAGAGCCTACAGATTGGGAGAAAATCTCTGCCTCATGTACCTCCACTAAAGCATTAATCTCTAGGATATATAAAGAACTCAAAAGAATTAACACCAAAAAACCAAATAACCCAATCAATAAATGGGCTAAGGAACTGAACAGACACTTCACAGAAGAAATAAAATTGATCAACAAATATATGAAAAAGTGTTCAACATCTCTAGCAATTAGAGAAATGCAAATCAAGACTACTCTAAAATTTCATCTCCTGTCAGAATGGCAATCATCAACAATACAGGCAACAATAAATGTTGGCGAGGATGTGGAGAAAAAGGTACACTCATACATCACTGGTGGCACTGCAAATTGGTGCAACCACTATGGAAAACAGTATGGAGATTCTTCAGAAAACTGGGAATGGAACCACCATTCGACCCAGCTATCCCACTCCTTGGTCTATACCCAAAGGACTTAAAATCAGCATACTATATTGACACAGCCACATCAATGTTTATAGCAGCTCAATTCACAATAGCTAAACTATGGAACCAACCTAGGTGTGCCTCAATAGATGAATGGATAAAGAAAATGTGGTATATATACTCAATGGAATATTACTCAGCTTTAAAGAAGAATGAAATTATGGCATTTGCCAGTAAATGGTTGGAGTTGGAGAATATCATGCTAATCGAAATAGGCCAATCGCTCAAAACCAAAAGCCAAATGTTTTCTCTAATATGTGGATGCTAATTCACAATAAGGTGGGGGGTGGGCACTAGGGAAGAATAGCATTACCTTAGATTAGGTAGAGAGAAGTGATGGTAGGGGAGGGAGTGCATATGGGGAGGGGAAAGACAGTGGAATGAAACAGACATTATTACCGTATATTACTCTGTAACATGTACACTTAGAAAAATGAGAAATTATATCCCATCTATGTATGATATATCACAGTGCATACCTGCATTTTACTGTCATAGTTATATATAACTAATTAAAACAAATAAAAAAAAAACTAAAAAAAAAAAAAAAGGTGAGATTTACATCAAGATTTTGTAGAATGTTCCCTAATGAGGTTCAGTGTTCTAGCACTTGTTGAAAGTGCTGTTCTTCCTCTGCTGAATTGCTTTCTTAGGGACACTTGTGGGGGTCAGGTTCAGGTCTCTCTTCTGGTCCTCTTCTCCCTTGATTTCTTGGCCTCTCTCTGCTTGGCACCTGCTTAATAAAGCTACATACCAGGCCTGCATTTTTGGCAGTGATGTTCCTTCAATTTGGTCTTAATTTTCAGGATTCTTTTTTTAAAAACTGTTCTAGTTTTCATATTCATTTTTAAATAAGCTTTTATGTATCCTCAAATAGCTTGCTGGGTATTTGATGGGAGTCAGGTTATATTACTAGGTCAATTTGGGAAGAACTATCATTTTCACTGTTTAGTTTTCAAATCCATAGATGTAGGGTATCTCTATTTATGTAGGTCTTCTAGAATTTCCTTTGGCTTTTAAAGTTGTGGCATATATGTCTCCTAACACATTTTGTTAAATTTATCCCTAAGTATATGAGTGATTCTTCTGAGTGACTACAAATGTTTTTGCTTTTCTATTCTCAGTTTCAACATGTTAGATATTAGTATGTTGCAAATATGTTGTTTCAGGTTTATATGGTAAACTCTTCATTATCTACTAAACTCATTACAGTTCTGAAAGCTGTGTTTTCCTTCCTTTATTTCTTTTTTTTTTTTTTTTTTTTGCATATTTCTTAGGATGTTCTACATGGACAGTCTCGCCATCTGCGATCAGGGGTGGGCTAACCTCTTCCTTTGCAAGTATGTGTGCTGCATATTATATCTTTTTCTTGCGTCATTGCTGTTTTTCTCTTTGTTCTTTAATCAGCTGCTGGAATGTGTAAGTTCATGTCCTTTCCCATATTTGGGAAGCTTTCAGTCATTATTTCTTTCACAGTCCCTTTCTAGTTCCCTTCTGGGACGCTGACACTGTGCGATTGTCTCTTTCGTCTGAGAGAGTCCTGAGCTCTGTTCCTCATCTGTGCTCAGTTGGGTCTGTCAGCTGTGGGCTTTTGTTTTGTTTTGTTTTGTTTTCTTTATTTGGACTGGGGAAATTATTTTGATCTATTGTTTTCACTCTTATTTCTTGTCATCAATGCCATATTAAGAAATCTGTCTAATAGCCTCCTTCCTTCCCTCCCTCCCCCTTCCTTCATTTCTTTCTTTCTTTTATTCATTCATTCTTTCTTTCTTTCCTTCTCTCTCTCTCTTTCCAGTGATTGAACTCATGGGCACTTAACCACTGAACGACATCCTCAGCGTTTTTTCCATATTTTATTTGGAGACAGGTTCTCACTGAGTTGCTTAGGGCCTTGCTGGGTCACTAGGGCTATCTTTGAACTTGCAATCCTCCTGCCTCCACCTCCTGAGCCTCTGGGAATACAGGTATATACACCACCACGCCCGGCGATTGCTTTTCTACTTTTTTAAATTATATTTTTTTGAGTTCTATATTTTTCATTTGGTTCTTCTTTTTAATTTCATTTTTATTTATTTATTTATTTATTTATTGCTCCAATTTTCTGTTGTTTGAGTCGTTTGCTTTGGGATGATTTGTGATTGCTTCTAAAATTTATTTCTGAACGGTTGCTTTAAAACTCAGATAACTCTAACAGCAGATTCATCTCAGTGTTGGCAACCATGGATTGTCTTCTTCTATTAAGGCTCTGACTGTCCTGGTTCTTGTTATAATGAGTAATTTCCTTGTAGTTATCGTATCGGGGAACTCTGGATCCCATCTAAATTGCACTTTGTGTATTTTGACATGCTACATCCTGTTGAGATTTAGCATATGCCCAAGTCCAGCTCCAGCAGGGGGTGTGTATACAGGGGTGGAGAGTGAGGAGTCCCTTAGAGACGGCGGAGAAACAGCACAGAGACACAAGAGTCAGGCTGCTGAATCTAATCTTTACTCAAAATTAGGTTATCTATATACTATGCTTTTTTGGCATGAACATAGAGTCTCATGATTACAAAAAGGAAGTAGAAGAAAAAATACATGGAGAAGTATAAGAACAAATTGTAAATAACTCTAAGTAAGTTTCATCAGATGAGTATTGTAATAACTAGTAACTTGCAGCAATGCAGAAGTTTTTACCTTTCGTTCCGCCTTAAGCTATTTCTATGTTGCTAAGCTTTTCTAATGATTATAATTAACCCAGATAGTTGACTCACAGCCTTCAATGCAACAGCCGTGGTTAAGCTATGTGGTCATTAGTTCATATCAGGTTCAGCTGTGTTAATATTATTTTTAATCTATATTATTTTCATCTCTTACCAACCAGAGGCAATGGGGACATTGTTTCCTATAATACTTATTCCAATGTTTGATCAAAGTTCTTTTTTCTCTTGCCTACCTTTTATGCACCATGGGGTCCTGCTCCTCCTAATTCTTTCCTACCTACTTAAGGTGTCACGTTTTACTCAATTACTATTTACTCCCACTGCAGGGCCCTTGTTTTCATCTACATAGCCTGTTCAAAACCAGAGAGGTAATGTTGGAGTTGGCTTGGGGCCGGGGCTTCTAGAAAGGTACCAAGACCTGCGTCTAATCAGATAGGCAGGTTCAAATGGTCCCAATGACTGCGGGTACCAAACGCCTGGGTTTCTCGATTTTCCTGGTTGGTTTAACTTTAACAGGAAGAACTTCAGGTGTTTCTGGAGTAGTAATCTGTGGTGTCATTATAATTGTTTGTTTCAGTTTATCAAAAAACTTTCTATTTGAGTCTTCAAGAGAAACTTCCCTGCTTAAGGTTCTGATTAACTCTGATTCAGAATCATTGCAGTTCATACACAATCACCTGTTTCCTCAGGCAATTCCTGCAGACATAATGGTCATATGAGAGGAAAGCACAATTCCTATAACTATTGAAGTCCCCAAGAGCCAAATTAATGTCTTCGTTATGCCACGTTTCCCTAGAGGATGGCCGCCTCGCGCCGTCCACATCAGGAGAGCCTTGCTGCATCCCGACTCAGGAGGGAGACGTGGTGAGCATCCCTGCGTTTGGCTGTGGGTCCAGCGGACTGTGGGTCCAGCGGGACTGTGGGTCCAGGGGCAATCTAATTAGCTTTGAGGCACAGCTTTGTGGCTCCAGCTGAGGACAGAGTCCACTGCCTGGGCAACTGAGGGTGCTTCTTGGGGTAGGGCTTGCTCTTGGTGGATGTCCCTTGCCAAGAGACTTTGGCCTCGAGAAAAGGGTAAAAGTAAGAAAATGTAGGTAGTAAAAAAAAAGCGTTTATGCGTGGGGTTGGGGGGGGGGGGGGGGGGGAGGGGAGTCTTGGGGACAGTTGCCCTGTGTGGAAGGATCCTCCATTGGGCTCTGGTCGGTCCAGTGCTTCTGTTGAGACTCTGAGCTGCCTGGCCCTCATCTGTTGTCTGCTTGTGGGGAGAAGAAAGGCTAGGAAACGCTGTCCTTGCTTACCTCCCTCCTTGGTGGGGGGGGGGGGGACAGTTGTTAAGATTTCTGGTCCCTGTGAGGCTCCTCCAATGCCCCTAACCTCCCTGTCTTCAAATTCAGAGTCCTACCTCTCCTGTCTCCTTTTTTGTTATTTTCTGGGTTTATATTTTTGTTTAGCAGGAGTCTACATATTTTTTTCCAGACTGGAAGTCCAGTGTAGTTTTATAAGGTCTTGCTATGACATAATCTCACATTGTACAATCATGTGTCAGCCTTGAATATGTTCTAAGAAGGGATTTCTTTTTTGGTGAAGCTGCACATGGATATAGTTATGGTCCTAAAATATGGTCATGTACTAGAAACTTTGGAGTAAGTGCTATAGAAAGTTTCAGAGTATATGCAAATCCTCATCTTGCACTTGTGAAAATTATGTTTATTAATACAGGTTTTTATATAACTGTCCTTTAGATTTTACCATGCTTGGTGATTCATCATTGTGACATATCACAGCACAGCTGGTTGCCAGAAGTGACATTATAGCAAAGATTTATATAAAATATCTAAAAGTTATGCAGCTATGATGCTTCTACTCCACGGGTAGCACCATCAATACTCACATTTAGGATAATGGCTCTGAGGAAAAAAAAAAAACAGTTCCAGGAAGAAAAGCTGTAGTAATGAAATTACTTGTCTCTGACATTCTAGCAAAGGAAACATGACTATAAAATTTGTATCTAAAAATATCCAGTGTCCTCAAATACTTACATAGGACAATTGAAAGTGAATGGTCAGTTAAAGCTGGTCTTTTGTGGAAGGGCAGAGTATTCAAACAATTGTTAGTAACTTTATAATTAAACTGCAAAGATAATGTCAGTTAGTGATTTTAATTTGACTTTCTAAATCATTAGGTTGTTTCAGTTTATTGTGATAAAAATTATCATTTGGTTTGGACTGCATTTACTATTTGGTTGATGATTAGAAGTTATTAAATTCATGCTCAAATGATCCTGTATTTAATGATTGTTGTAGAAAAGAGTAAGTATGGATTTTTCTTCCCATTACCTTCAAGTAAACTTTGATCAGAAGATTTTTCTACATATGCCTGTATATATGCATACTGTTTCTTTGAGTGCATGTTCAAAGCCAACACGACACAAGAGGAGACTCAGATCTTAGTATACTTCTAGCTTTCAGGAGTTTTCCTTTAATGTCCCATAATGATTAATACATAAACAAGTAGTTTAAGTCCAGAAATTTCACAAGAGGTCTAAAGAAATCACAGGTTATATTTTTTATTATTCCTTACATTCACATATGTGAATTGAAGAAACAATTTAAATGGTTTAGTTGGCACATATGATTGAGACAAAAGAAGAAACTGTTTGTTATTTCTGACTTATTCATGCAATTATGGATTCATCTAATAATTTCTGACCTTTAAACTTCAAAATGCCTTCACGATGACCTGACCCAGAGGCTCTCTGAAATCAGATCCAGTGCTGTCGTCAGAAGCCACGATGTCCCTGCTGAGGTCTCTGGCCCTTCATCTCCATCTTGCTGGCCACCCCTGTGTCTGGGATGTGTCAGTCTGTGGGGAGTGGAGGAAGACGGCATGCTGGGCCTCTGTGAGTGTCACTTAATTTTCTAAACCAATCCCCCTTTTGAAAAGAATGACACATACTCATCAAGGTTTACTAAGGATACAGACAGGTTGTCTAATTTAATTTTTACATCTCCATTTTACTTACAAGAAAGCTAAAATTTTGTGACGGAAAATATGTATTCCAACAATATCACACACATTTTTTAAACAACTCAAGACAAACTTCACAGTATCTGAATGCAAATTCTACCAATGCTGATACCACAGAGGGGAAGATCGTTTCATGCTGCTGTCACCACCCAGGGGCTTCTAGTGTGGAGGCCAGAAGGTGCAGAAAGCACCCAGAGGACACCATTGGGTAAGGACATTGAGGATAGAGGCAATGTTGTGTGGTAGAACAGGCACTAAATTTTAGTTTCAATGTCTTCTTCTATGTCTCTGGTCAAAACAAGAAAGATACTTTAACTTGGCTTTCATATAAGTAAAAATGGTGTGACAACTACAGTGACCCTATGCAAGACCCCCACCCCCCATTCTTATGCTAAAACACTAACCTCTGGGGTGGTGGATTCAGGATGAAGACTCCAGGCATGGATGTGGTAACAAAGGTGGAGGCTTCATCTCTGGGACTAGGTTCATTGCCAAAGAGACCCCAGAGAGATCTTTGCCTTCTGCATCTGAAGACGCGGCCCTGTGAGGAGGGAATCAGCAGAGCAAATCTGCTCAGCCCGATCCTGTAGTTGCCTGCTGTCAGAACCGGCAGAAGTAAATTTCTGTGACTTACAGGCCACTCAGGCTATGATAATCTGACTTTGCAGCCTTGACAAGCTCAGGCAAAAAGGTTAAATCTTCTCGACTCTGTCATGATTGGGAATATTTCATCCTAAATGGTTATTGGGAATAATAATTCAGAAAAGGGATAAGTAAGTACAGAGTTATGGATTTTAATAATAAATATGTTCTCCACTGTGAGCTCTAGTGATCGGCTCCAGCTTATATTTACACAAGCAGTTTTTAGTCATGAGCGTGAGTTTTGATCAAGCTAGAACTCATGGATCTAAGGATTGTAAGTCAACCTTCTTATGTCAAACATAGCAGTCCTGAAATACTTTTACTGAATTATTAATTTTTGCTTCATAAAAATGGAAAAAGTACAAAATATTTCAATATTTTTGAATATGTATTGTAAAAGTAGTGAGATAAGTATAATATTTAGCTGTGACATGACAAAGAGGCACACAGCATAAGATAATCACAGGTTGTGACTACATTTTACAAATTTTTAAAGAGAAATACATTGACTTTTTCCAGTATATATCATTTTTCAAAAAATCTCATAATGTTATGAGTTGATGAAAAATTGTGTACAATAATATATTTTCACCCAATTTGATTTAGTTTTGTAGCTGAATCAAGTGTTTGGGTCAGACTTCTTTGGTAAGAATGAAGATAAATTTCTCTCTGAAGTTCCTAAATTTGAAATTTAGTTAAAGATACATCAAACTTCTCAAATGCCCTTCAAAAGAGCCATTTTACTGCTGCAATAATACTTTTCCTCCTATGACTATTTTGCCATTGTTCAATTATTTCTTCTCCTTGTCAAGCAATACCCAATATTAAGTTTAGAATATGTACAGAGTTTTATTTATTTATTTATTTTATCCTTCTTTTGGGGCAGGGGTAGTGAACACAAGAGCATTGTACCACTGAGCTACATCCTTAGCCTTTTGTATTTATTTATTTTTTTTTATTTTGACAGAGTCTCATTCATTGCTGATGACGGCCTGGAACTTGAGATCCTGCTGTCTCAGCCTTGTGAGTAGCTGGCACTACAGGTGTGGGCCACCAATCATGGCCTGAGTCTTTTACTAAGTACAAGCAAATATGAATGCAAATATGTAATTGTGTATGTGATTATATATTTGTAAATATATATCATCTATTTAAAAAAATATCTATGTACTCTTTTGTGAATCTTGCTATTTTTCAATTAGTAAGCTATTTGGTTGTTGTTGCTGTTGACTTTTTGAACCCAAGGGTGTTCAACCACTGAGCCACATCCTTAGACCTTTTAATTAATTAATTTATTTTTTTTGAAACAGGGTCTTACTAAGTTGCTTAGGGCCTCCCTATGTTGCTGAGTCTGGCTTTGAACTTGCGATCCTCCTGACACAGCCAACCATGTTGCAGGGATTGCAGGTGTGGGCCACCACTCTGGGCTCAATTAATAAGCTATTTTTGTAAAACAGTTTTAGGTAAGAATATTTCTATATACTTACACTCCCATGTTTCTATTCCCCACATACTCTCCCTATAATAAACTCTTGCACGAGTCCGGCACATTTTACAAATTATTGATGCATGTTTAACTCAAGTACCTATCATACATTAGAGTTCAGTCTTTGCCTTGTGCCAGCCCATGGGTTTTGACAAATGTGTAGTGTGTGGTACCTTCAGCATCAGATAGCAGTTTCACTGACCTCCAAGTCCCATGTGCTGCACGGATTGTTTTAGTCCCTTCCTCCACTGAACAGCTGTCAGCCACCTATCTGTTTGACTATCTCTACAATTTTGTCTTTTCCAGAATTTCATAGACTTGCAATCACAGAGTATAAAGCCTTTTCAGATTAGTTTCTCCCTCTTAACCAATGCATTTAGTTTTCTTATCTGTCTTTTTTGTATCTTCTTAGTTAATTTCTCATCACTGAATTATCATTCTTTGGATGGACTACCATTTGTTTATGCATTTACCTGTTAAATTGCCCCTTAATTACTTCCAATTGCTGTCAATTATTAACAAAGCTGCCATCAACACTGCTATTTGGATTTTTGGGTGGGATTTTCAACTCTTTTGAGTAAGTAGCTAACAAATAACTAACAGCAGGATTGTTTTATTTTATGGTAAAACATGTTGAATTCTGTAAGAAACTGTCAAACTCTTCTCCTCAGTGATTGGACTATGTTTCATTCCCCTCTAATGCTTGTCAGCATTTTGGATTTTAGAAGCTCTCATAATGCATAGGGCCATCTCATTGCCGTTTTAATTTGCATTTCCCTAGCAGTATATATTGAGCATAGTGTCAGATACTGAATTGTCATCTGTGGATCTTCTTTGGTGAGTTGTCTGTGCAGATCTTTTGCTTACTTTGAATCAGACTATTTGTACTCTTAATATTGTGTTTCAAGAGGCTTTGTATATTTTGCCCATCCTTCATCAGATACATGCTTTACAAAGATATTCTCCCAATTGTGACTAGACTTTTCATTCTCATAACAATGGGTTTAACAGAGAAAAGTTTTTAGAATTTGCCTTCACAACCCGCCTCCCACTTTGGCAAGGATCATGCTTTAGGTGTTGTATCAAAAAACTGAAATTACAACTAAATATTGATAAGTCCCAAGTCACCAAAAGGTTTTCCTACTTTATTTTCTATAAATTTTATATGTTGTTCTATAATCTATTCCTGATTTATTTTCACTAAATCTCATCACTTCTTCCTTTTATTCTTTTAATCATTTTCTTATATATTTCCACTTTTCCCTTATTCCTTTTTCTTTCTTTTTTTCTTTTTTGGTATTGGTATTGAACCTAGGGGTGCTGAAATATCTCCCTGATCTTTTAAAAATATATATATTTATAAAGGTCTTGCTAAGATGCTGAGGCTGGTCTCACATATGAAGGTTTTCTGTCTCAGTCTCCTGAGTTCTTGGGATTACAGGCTTGCATCAACTTGGCATTATATAATTGAAACTATTTTTTTCTCTCTAAACCTAGTATAGGTGTATTCTGCATCACATATATTATGATGTAATAATGTTATTGTCATTGTTTCCTCAATAATGAGCAACTCTATTTCATAGTTTATTGTGTTACTATCTGAAAGAGTATTATCTTTACTATTTCTACTTGTTCAAGTTTAAACTTTTCTTTGTGACATAATGCAATAGTAGTTATCATAAGGGTGATTTTTATTTACTTACTGTAATAATGAGTATTCCATATTCCAGGATGACAAGAATAATGGTTATCAATTATTATATACCCTGCATATCTAAGGTTTTAAATCACATTTTAATTTGATTTGTTTTTGTGCAGAACAAATTCAGTTCTGCTACTGTACTACTAATACAGAGATCTTCCATCTAGTTTTGCTTACATAACATTTAGTGGTAGTTTTCTTATTTAGTTAGAGTTGTGCCTGGCTATTGTAGCTTAATGGAGAACTGCAAATTTTTAACATCATATAATGTTTTTCTCTTAAACATTTTCTTTTGCAGTTGCAAGATGTGGCTTTGTGCCTCTTTTTATTTTGGATCTTCTGAATCAATCTACATTTTGGACATAATAGGAATTAACTTCATTTTTTGTCCATGTGAGGTTGTTATCTATTTATTATTGTTTTGTAAGTATGGACTGAACTTTTATGTTTTATTCAATCCCTTATGGTCTTTCTTTCCTCTTCAAACATTATTTACTGAGTGTCCTCTCTTATTTCATGTAGATTATACTTTTGTTCAAAACTTTATTGAACATTTTTAGTGCTCTTAACCCTGCAGGATACCTATAAATGCCCCATTATGAATAATAACATTATCAAGATCCATGATTCCTACTTTCCGTTTCCAAATTGTCAAGATTTTCACCATTAAAAACTAGATTGCTAGCTTTATACTATGTTTACAACTTAATGCTGTTATACAGTGGCGATCAATAATTCATTTTGATTCCATACTTTTATTTCCCTCTTTCACTTCTGTTTTATTTGTTTGTTTGTTTGTTTATTTATTTACTTTTGTGACCTGTGTCCCTTCTCCTCCATGGTCAGGCACATCCATATCCGTTCTGTTGGGTACCCCCCAGGTCTGCGGTGGGCTGTGTTCTGTGAGTTCATAGGCTCAGGCTCCCCATCACTCCTCTACCTGTGGTTTCCTGAAGGGTGACTTATTGAATCATATTTATCCCGTAATAATTTCTTGAAAACAAACTCACAGGAATAATGTTCCTCAAGTGATTTCAACTTTAAAATGTCGATACCTGTATAATTAGAGGGAGGCTAGGGACGCAAAGCTGGGCGCTGGCTCAGGCCTGGCCCTTTGCTACCGTGCAGGTGGTCCTCCACTAACTTTGAACAGGACCAAGTACGTATCTGGGCCCGCTTTGGTCTCCCCTGTCATGACTGGATTCTCTGTCCATCCGCCTAAGTACCAGTGCCTCATTAAATCCCTGTGCTTCTATTTTGTTCATGTCTAAATTGCAAACTTTGGGGAGATTTTGCGTTTCTAAGTGTAGATTCAAGTTTTTCTTATTTTAGGGTCTGTGCTTGGATCACAACTTGAATATCCATTTGTTCCTTATTACTTTCACTTATATGTGTTTCCAATTCTCTATACATTGTCTTTTTCATTTCTTCCCTGACTATACTTTAAATCTTGTTTACGCTTCCTGTATTCCAACTAAATTTATTTATACTTCCTCATTTATATCCTCTATGCCCCTCATGTCTTTTTAGTCTCTTAGTGTCCATTTCTCTTTAAATTTTTGTTTTTCCTTTTATTTCTTTCTTAAATTTTACTAGAGTAACTTTGATTTTTGAATTGCCATTTTTCCCCCCCTGGAAATTTTCTTTTTTTTCTTACAGTTGATTTCTATCGATGATCTTCTGGTAGATTTTTTGTGTTACTCATTATAAGAGTAATTGCTTATTTTAAATGAGTATGACCGGGATTGAGTTAATACCTCTACATTTTGCCACTATAAGGGCATATATTTGCCATTATATATTTTCGATATATTTGCCATTATAATGCTTGGGAAGTTGACCAAGGACCCTTCTGTTTCCTCAAATGTCCCCCTGTTAAACTGTGGCAACAGGGGTAGCTAAGAGGACTCTGGGAGGCTGGGAGAGAGCAGGAAGCTTCTCTTACGTTTTGCTTTCTGGCATTTCTGTCTGCTTGCAGTTCCTCGGAGATCTCACCCCAGCGACCTGTCACCCACAGCAGAAGGTCCTCCCCAAGGAAGCTCCTGACTTCAGTGGAATTAAGTTAGTATTTTGAAGCCTTATGGAGCCCGCCACCCTCCCTTCCGCACACACAGCACACCATGTTCAGCGCACACTGGCGGAGGGCTGCTCTTCCCAGGCCTGATCTCCAGGCATTTGGGACTGTTCCTCTAAATGCCCAGCTTTAATATTTCCAGATTTCCCCCTTTGTCTCCTCAGTCCAAGAAGATAATGCAAGTAATAAGATTTTACAATTGACAGCAATACTAAAAATCATTGGTGGGATTCTGCCTTCACTTAAGATGTCAGAGCTGAATGAGAGCATGCTCTCATTGATGAAAAAAATCCAATAATCTCAAAATAATAACTTTTCTTGAGTCCATTAGGGAGTTGAGTCACAAAGCAACCAGGTGGGCTGAATTTTAAAATGCAGCAAGCCTCTAAGGGGACACTGGTGATGTTTCATCTTTGACAGAGCAGGAAAAGCAAGTGACTGCCATCAAAGTAGGTAAGAAGACTGCTAATATTTTAATGAATTTTTAATAGTCATGTGGGACTATCATGATGGTTTAGAATTTCTGGGAGTTCTTGGCACAAAGGAAGTTTTCGGTGAATTGCAAGCTCTTTTCCAAGGACCCAAATGCTCAGGATAAAGTCCTTTGGGGAGGTTCAGACTTGAAATTGTCCAAATTGATGGAATACAGGCACCAAAAAAAAAAAAAAAAAAAAAAAAATCTACACTCTTCCTCTCATTTCAAGCAAAGTCTTAAGCCTTCTGGAGATAGGTAGAAAATATTTCATTCCTCACAGTCCAGGCAAATATCGCTGGCTTCCTGGTGGTCAAGTGGAAGGAGGAGCTTCGTGTTCCTGAGGAAGGACCAGGAAACCACTGGCCCCTGGCTCCTACACCTGCTTGTGTTTTTTTATTTTTTTTATTTTTTTCAAACTAAGTAGTTTATTTTAAAAATCTGTTTTTTTTATTCAAAGTTGTTGTATCTGTAATAGTAGAATGCATTATAATTCATAATACACATATAGAGCCTTTTTTTACATAACACTGTTTGTATACAACATATATTTGTACTATTCAAGTCTTCAATCATGGATTTAATACCACCTTTTCTTTTTTTTTTTCATTTTTTTTTCTTTTTTTTCCCCTCCACCCCCCCTTGCTCCCTCCTTTCTCCACCCTCCCCTTTGACCATTCTAGTGTTTTTGGTCCTTGGATTGAACCCCAGGGTACTTTACCATTGAGCCACATCTCCATTCCTTTTTTATTTTAAGACAAGAATTGTTGAACTGCTGACACTGTTATTTAACTTGTGTTCTTCCTGCCTCGATCTCCAAAATTGTTGGGATTATAAGAATCTACCCCTGTGCCTGGTTTCAGGTCCCTGTCCTGCATCCAGTCAAAAGCAGCAGTACCCTTCCTGCCCCCACCTCAAATACTCATTCCCTACCCTATGAGAAAAGGGCAAACCAAAGCTGCTTCAGCCAGGGGAGCTGCAGCAAAGACGCTCAATCCCAGCATCCTGTCCTGAAAAGAAACAGAGTGTTGACTCAGAAATGCATTCATCTATCCAATCAAGGGTTGCCAAGCCCGACTTTCGCCACATGTGACCCAAGTACTTATTTGTATACCATTTGCAGAAAGTGAGCAAGCTAACGTTTAGTTTTTAGAAAAGTCTGGAGAAAAAGAATAATTCTTCTTGTATAAAAGAAACTATCATCTTTACTGGGAACAGACTATAACTGAACATTGCAATAATATGTACATTTAAAAAAATACATCCATGAAATAAATAAATTCAGTAGGATTAAATGAAATTTCTCTTGTGAAAAACTAATATCCAAAATCATAAATTTATTTCGTGACCTGCTACAAATAATAAGGTGTTTTCCCAGGTTCTCTCGTGGCTTTCTACAGCCAGAACTGTAAGTTTCAAATGTGTCAAATGGAAAAAAAAAAAAAAAAAAAAAAAAAAACTATTAATGATGGTGCTGCTTTTCAAAGAGCAGGATGTGCTTTGCATGTCTGAACAATCAGTGTAACCCTGACACAGAGGTTGTCATGATCTACCTTCTCCAAGGGTCCTGCCACCTGGGAGGAATGGAGGGACGTGTTGCTTTCTGGGTGCAGGTAATGAGACCAAACAGAATTAAATGGTATTCTGGGACAGGAGTCAACAGTGAAGAGAGCAGCTTTGACAGCCACTATGGTTACAAAAATTTCTACAGACATTGACCCTGTCTGTGGTTTTGCAAATCAGTCATTCTACCGGTTTTCGTCAAAAATTTAGCTTTACAAAAAATGGCATTCCTATCCAGTTCTATTTTCACTGGGATCATATTTCTATAGAAATAATCAAATGTCTATACCTTATATTTACATAGAGATTTTAAAATTGCAGCATTTCCTGATGCTATGTTGTGTCATTTTGTATTCATGGCAGCACTGTTAGGCTCTCGTTATGGACCATGTGAAATATGATGTCTAGAGACATGAAATGTTTCTGTCAGTTCACATGAATGAGTGGCCACTCTTCTGTCTCCTGCCCGGTTTCCCAAGGAAAGTACAGTGTTTTAGTTGTCTTTTTCACTGCTGTGACTAAAAGACCTGACAAGGACAACTTTAGAGGAGGAAAAGTCTAGTTGGGGGCTCCTGGCTTCAGAGGTCTCAGTTCATAGACAGCTGGCTATGCAGAACATCATGGCGGAAGAGTGTGGTGACAGGAAGCAGCTCAGATGATGATCAGCAAACAGAGAGAGGGACTCCACTCACCAGATACAAAATATCTACCCCAAAGCCACAGCCCCATTGATCTACCTTCTCCAACCACTCCTACCTGCCAGTTGATCCCATCAAAGCATCACTCACTGATTGGGTTAAGGCTCTCATAATTCAACTATTTTTCCTCTAAATCTTCTTACATTGTCTCAACTATGAGCCTTTGGGGGACACCTCATATCCAATCATAAGATATGGCATCCTTGGCATCCAATACTTCTGTGGTTTGAATGTGCATACGCAAGAGAAAACTGAGCAGGTGATTTTATATATATCAGTTATGCCATGCTAGTAATCCTCTCTGCCCTTTTGTTGCACTAAGTGTTTTTTACCGAAATTATTACTTTGTCTTTGGTGAACTTTGACTTTAGCTACATAGGACAAAATATTTGCATTCACTTTAATGAAGGCATGCAAATACAGTTCATTCTAGAAACTTGACCCTCAAGATCAATTAAGTTAGTCCAATGGGCAGAACACTTTCCATGTACAATTACCTATTTACATATTGTCCCCACTTTTTTGTTGTTGGTAAGTTATATTGATTTCCTCAGTAACTCATTATCAAACATGAAAAATTCATTAATATTTTGTTTGTATTCTTTACGTAAGCAAATATATAATAAACGTACATTAATAAACAGGGTCTCACCAAGGGTCTGAAGGTCATTTTAAAAAAATGCAATGTCTTTTTAAAGGCAGTTTTGACAAATATCTAAACTTAGAAAATTACTGTGATATTTGCAGTTATGTTTCAGATGTTTTATGGACGTCAAGACTCCACATTCCACTAGGTAGAAATGTAAAGAACTGTTATTTATATATCTTAACAACATTTTCTAACACTTATGTCTCTCTATGAAATTCAAATTTTCCCATAGGGAACGCCACTACGTCAATTTTATTTAGAAATCAAAATCACTAATAGTCAAAAGAAATTACATTGTACATAAAATGAATTTCAAACAATGATTTGCTTATAACCAAAATCAATAAACAGGCATTGGGGTATGACTCAAGGGTAGAGTGTTTACCTGGCGTGTGTGAGGACATGGGTTTGATCCCCAGCACTACAAAAAATAAATAAATAAAACAATCAATAAACATTCTACCACAGAGCATGATTCCTCCCAACTTGTCAAAGGTATTAAAAAGCATGTATTTGTTTATTAAAAAGGATACACGCAAGTTTATATGCATTCCCAACAGACGTGGCCTCCCACTGTCCATGGCAGAGTGACACATAGCATCTTGGGCACTGACAAAGCTGCCGTCCCCTGGCTAGGCCACCTCATGCACTCGCAGACTGGAACAATCTGTTATCACATGAAGGAGGGTTGAATCATCCAGTCTAAAGCTGAAATAAAAAAAAAAAAAAAAAAAGTGGAAGAGCCCCCGCAGAGCTGTTTGAATCTGGCACTGGAGACGTGAGGTCCTCGACTCTGCACGTGCATCATGTAAGCGAGTGACACTGAAGGCACCGCCACTCTAAGCACGGGGTTATGTTGATGATCGATGGGCATCAACCTTGAGAGTTCAAGTGCACTAGGGTATAGACTCATGACTGATCATGTGTGAAGTCACGAAGTTAACCTGTGGTGGTAGAATTTGGACGTGTAATTTAAGAAATAGTTTAGATTACTGTATTTGAATAGTTTGTTCTGATTGTTGTCTTCATGAAAGTTACCAATTGTTACTGATGGCTTCTTCCTCCTAGAAGTAGGTACATATGAATGCTGATATACATATATGTATGTGTGTGTGTATATGTATAAAACACGTGTGCATATGCCCTTGTAGATGTTCCGACAGATGTTTTATGTTCCTCTGTAAATACGGGTGCACATGGACGGATATGACTATGTAGGTGCATATCAGGACCACATCTTACCTGATTACGCATCTTCCATGTGTTTTGGTTCATTAACTACATAAAGGAGGGAGAGACTATCTGCAACTCAAAGGGTAACAACTGGAATATATATTCCATGTTTATCAGTTTCTAGATCCATAAATGTCTCCATTTCTATATTTTATGCTTTCTTCTAAGGTTTTCATTCATCTTATGTTACAACTCTTGTCACTTGATTTTTTTTTTTTTATCTTAGTTGTGCTGAACACTAGAATTTTAGTTTCAAAACAGACGTGGAAACAGTGTCTTATAATAGGCCATTACTGTTCAGGTGGGCTCAGATCATTTTTTCTTCTACAAATGCACAATGGCTATTGAGGACAGTCCCTGTGTTATAAATATGGAACCATACAGTGGACAAGAGTCAAAGTGTTTTCCTTCCTTTATTAGGACAGATCTTGCTGTTCACTTTCAAAGGGCAGAGAACCTCTATTCTGAGGATGAACCATCAAGTGAGGGTAAAGGAATTCTCCATAAAAAACAATAGTCCTTTCTCCAGACATAAATAATCCTGACACTCTGTTCCAAATGATTATAAATTTTGTCTTTTTCTCTTTTTCTGGGCTTTCAGAGCTGTAGTTGTGGACAACAAAAAGCACAATTGGTCTGAAGACATCTAGCAAACACCTTTCAGTTCTCTCAGCTGGGGAAGCCACCCTTTCTTCTCTTCCATTTTTACTTTTCCCTTAATTATGCGTTCTTTCCTTTTCTGCCATTTGTCTACCTGAAGGCCATGTTCTTTCAACTTGTTGCACATGTAGTGCTTGCCATTTCAAAATGGTTTGATACTTTGCTTATTGAACCTCTTCAAAGTATCCTTTTTATTTTCCGGATAATAATCTATATAACTTATTCTGCAGAATCATTCTTGGGGTAATTGACACCTCTCGTTCTACAGAACAAGTGTGGGGCCCATGCTGGCTTATTGGGGTTGAAGGTAGAAAGATTTATTCAGGATTGGGCTTCCTAACACATCATTTTTGAATCCTCGCTCACCCCTTCTTTTGCCCTGAACCATGGTTGCTGGCTCCTAGATAGCTGGTGTGTGTGTGTGTGTGTGTGTGCAGATGCCCCTTCAGAGATGGGTAACAGTCAAATCCTGTGTACCAGTTTCCGTCCTGCTGGTCCACACTCTTCAGGCTTCCTGACTCAGAGCCAGAGTGTGTGGCTAGAACCACTGTCCCTCAGAATCCCTGTCCTTGATAACATGCACGGAGGAATCACAGAAGGCCGGTGTTTTAAGGGTCGGCCAGGGTGCCAGGGCTCGCGCAGCCTGCACGCTGACCAGCCTGCTGCTTCACCTCCTTGGCGCAGCCCCGCGGCTCTTCCCACGCCACCTGCCACTCCCGGCCCTGGTGACTGACGCCTCTGTCGTGGGTGTGCCTGCTCTTTCTCGGGGCCTCCACAGCCCCCATGCTCCTTCATGTCTCCTTTCTATGCAGAGCTTGTTTTCCTAAGCTTTCCCAAGGTTCAGATGAACTTTGGTGAGTCCAGAGAGTGCTTCTCTTATTGTTTTGGTTAAGTGTGCAGACACAGGTGACCTCTGCTGAGATTTCATGACTCACTGTCTCTCCCACACGTCCACGCAGCCTTCTCCCTCCTCCTTCTTGTTTTCTGCTGCTACAAAGCAGCGGTGCCCTGCGCTCCCCTGTCACCATGGGCCTGCCCGGGAAGCGGATGTGCAGGTCCCTGGCACAGGTTGATCCTGTGCTCCCCAAGCACCGCGGCTCCTGCTCCGGCTCAGTGGTGCAGACCCCGTGGCCTGCAGGCCTGGCTCCACTTCTCCTCGTACTGTGCTATGTGGGGACTGTCAAGTTTGACGATTAGTTCTATCTAAAGACAACAGATTTTTAGCTCTCTATTTGTTGTTCTAGGAAGTCAGGTTTTGGGGATTTTTGTTTGTTTGTTTTGTTCTGATTTACTCTTTGCAATGCTGTCACCATGGAAACCTGACAAGAACAGCAGAGAGGAGCAAAAGTATTTGGGGGTTCATGGTTTCAGAGCTGTCAGTCCACACCCAGCTGGCTCCTTCCCTCCAGGCTCGGGGTGGGGTGAGGCAGGACCTCATGGCAGAAGAGTTTGGTGGAGGTAAGCAGCTCAGGATGTGGCGATCAGGCAGCAGAGAGACAGTCTTCACTCACCAGGTACAAAATATATACGCCAAAGAGAGGCACCCATGACTCACCTTCTCCAGCCTTGCCCTACCTGTCCACAGTTATCCTCCAGTTCTTCCCTTTCAAGGGAATAACACACTGATTCAATTAAGGCTCTCAAAAAAACTCAATCATTTCACCTTTAAACTTTCCTGCATTGTTTTACTCATGAGCTTTTGGGGGACATCTCATGTTTAAACCATAACACTATTTAATTGTGCTACTTTTATGTGGCAATTCAAATAAATAAATAAATAAATAAGATGTAACTTGTCCTTCCGACTTCCCAAGGTCCATCCCAGCCTTCCCCCTTTACTAATTTATTTATTTATTTTTATTAACTTTTTTTCGTGATTGTTATCATTATTGGATATTTATAATAAGTATGCTTTGCTCAGAATTTTATTTATTAAAAAAAAATACATTGTGCTGGGCATGGTGGTGCACACCTGTAATCTCAGCAGTTTGGGAGGCTGAGACAGAAGATTTGCAAGTTCTAAGCCAGCCTCGGCAACAGTGAGGCACTAAGCAACTCTGTGAGACCCTGTCTCTAAATAAAATACAAAATAGGGGTAGGGATGTAGCTCAATGGTTGAGTGTCCTTGAGTTCAATCCCCATACCAAAAAAAAAAAAAAAAAAAAAAGAAAGAAAGAAAGAAAACGCATACAGGATAAGTTACAAAATTCTTGAAGCTCCTTAACTATACTACTATTCAATCAATAAGTATTTTTTTTTTACCAGAAGGGTATCCTAAGAAACTACGTTTAATAACTACATTTCAGATTTCACATTTAAAATATTCAATTATTACATAAAAACTTTAACATCAATTCTGTCTTAGGTTGTCCATTTTTTAAATAATAAAAAAAACGGGTTTAGCTTTGAAATAATTTGAAGAAATATTGAGTCTGGGATATTAGTAACTTTATATTTGTTAATCAGCATTGTTATTCTCCCAAACTGGCACAAGCCATAAAATTTTCCCCCAAATTATTTAATCATTTGTAACTATTTTCCCCTCACAATACCCTGAATAAATAATAGCTCAGTATAGATTTTGGAGACATTGATTACCCAATCTGCAACACACAAATATAATAACTCTTTTAGGCAAAAAGCATAACCTGCAATTTATTCTCAGTAAACCAAGATTAATGTTTGCTGATTCTTTATTTACATTTTCAGTGCTTTGAAGTCAGCTTTTTCAAAACTGTTTTAAAGAAATTCGGATGGGAATGCTGGATGGAGCTGCGTCAGCCTCAGGTTCAACACGCAAGGCACCGAGGGTACTCCCTGGAAGAATTCCTCCATTTCTGATCACGTGGCCCCTAGTTTTTCAATGCCCCTTGGTTTGTTTCTTTATTGATGGTTGGTGTAAATCACAAGAACACCTCCCTTGTATACTTGGTTCACCTTGTGAAAGGTGATGGGCTAGTTCAGAAGGTGCCAGTTATCAAACTCACTGTCCCATTATGAAATCCCCATCTCTTTACCACCAATCCTTTCCTTGCTCTGCACCAGAACCATGCCAGGGGCTGCATGCGTCCATGTGGGTTGGATATATAAACAGATGACTGCATCTTGTTTAATCAGAAAATCCCCTTAAACAAACACATTCCATGAAGTCATCTTTTGGACAGGAAATATTACAAGTTATCCAAAAATAATTTACCCCCTGCATTTTCCTAGCACAGAAATTAATGATGGTGGTATCTCGTACCATCTGCTTTATAGATGTCATGGTGATGTGATGAGGCTCTAAATAAAAATAAATACTCTCACCACTGTGAAATCATAATTTTTATTGAATATTTTTTTCTTTCCATAGAAGTTTAAAAACCATAAGATAAACAAATAAGAAGTTCATTTTAACCAGTTCATTAAAATATTAGAAGAACAAATAAGAAACAAATATCATTCCACTATATGAATTTATTTCAACAGTCCACTATTTATTGCATGCACACACATGCTAATCCATTTGAGGTTCAAGCAATGCGTTGAGTTCTCCGGTAAGTAAAAATGGGGTGACTGGTTTCTTTGTTCAGAGGAATTTCAGCTATTTTAGTTTGTTTAGATACAAACTTTCCTGGAGAGACAATGTTATATGTACCTGACAAATAGGTTGAAATCTCCTCACTGCTCTTTTTTTTCTTTAAATTTTTTTAGTTGTAGGTGGACACAATACTTTTATGTGGTGCTGAGGATTGAACCCAGGGCCTCACACGTGCAAGAGGAGCGCTCTACCGCTGAGCCACAGGCCCTGCCCCTCCTCCCTGCTCTTTTGACTTTAATCCTAGAAAATGGGCAGTAATTCATAATAACAATGGCTCTGTTCATAGTAATCTGATGCAAGCCTTCGTAAACCTAAAATAATGTCACATGTGGGATGTGACAAGGAGCTTCTCGGGTGCCAATCAAACTTGACCTTACAGCATCAGCTTCTTAGCAACACTGTTGTGGGGTCAGTGTCCCCTTGCTCGTCTTTGAGTTCTTCCCATCTTGTCCTCACGCTACGCCGTATCCACCCAGTCAGCAACCAGTTGGCTCCACTCTTTCCTCTTCGCTCCTGTTCACCTTTAGTACGCAGTGAACCAGTTTGGGGGTGCTTTCTCTGCATTCATGTTTCCTATAAAACGAGGATCCTTGTTAAGCTATTGTGGCTCCTCTATCAGTGGGACTTCCCTCTCCACTGCATTGCTATAGGTCTTGGTTCATTCTGATTGATGACATTCGGAATATTATGGATTGTACTTGAGTTGCTTCTGTATACACGAAAGAAAAGGCTGCGCTCAACCTGTCTGTTTCCTGCAATGACGCGCTCACTGACTCCCAGAATCACGTCCTCCATTCCTAAGTGCACTCCACCGCCAGCTCTCAGTGGCTGGGGATTAAATCGCCTGTTGAAGAGGTGTAAGTCGCATCCTTGGTACTGATGGAAGTGTCTGTTAAGTGGATTTAATAAACGCCACAAGTGTCGGTGACAAGCTTCCTTCTGTTGTGGTGGTTAGAAATGTCACTGTCAATGGTAATAAATATCTGTAGCATCTTGTCTGTATTTTCCGCATTCTATCAAATGGCTCTCCAAAAGATTTCTGGGCTTAACTAGGTTTCAGGATGTATTTTAAAAACCCCTTTTCTAAAAGCCATCAGCCTTACCAGTCAGCACTCCTACATTCTTACAACAATGATCGGAGGGACGGTGTACAACAAAGTATCAAGGGAGTCTATAGTTTTGCACATCTGGTAGAATGTCCCCTCCTCTGTATTATGCTTCCGTAGCGTCAGACAAGGTTTAGTTCCCAAACTCATGATGGTCTCCCTGCCTCGTCACCTGTCACCCTGCTATTCTCTTCTTTGGCTTTGCTTCTCCCTCTTATTTACCTGGAGAGAGAGAGAGAGAGAGGGAGGGAGAGAGAGAGAGAGAGAGAGAGAGAGAGAGATCTCAAATGTGTGCAAGGTGTGAGCCAACCCATCTCTCACTCAAATGTGTGCAAGGTGTGACCCAACCCATCTCTCACTCAAATGTGTGCAAGGTGTGACCCAACCCATCTCTCACTCAAATGTGTGCAAGTTGTGAGCCAACCCATCTCTCACTCAAATGTGTGCAAGGTGTGACCCAACCCATCTCTCACTCAAATGTGTGCAAGGTGTGACCCAACCCATCTCTCACTCAAATGTGTGCAAGGTGTGAGCCAACCCATCGCTCACAATAGAACAAGGGCCCACTTTCCTTTGCTTGGCAACACAGCAGGAAAGCCATCTCATGTTTTCACGGTGATTGTCTTGCATTTGTTTCCCCTTTCTCTTTCCACCCTCAAATCCCCCAAACAGTCAGCTGCAAAGTTGCACAATAATGATGGCTGAGATAAATCAAGAAATAGTTCATCCCAAGACATAGAACCCTGGACTAAGCAGAATTTTGACTTTTAAAAGAAACTCTTTAAATAAATTTTTATGTGATTATAGTTTAGAATTCATTGTTTTTATTTCAAAAATAAAATGTGTTTCTCCATGAGGACGTAGAGAAAAATATAAGTCACTTGACTCCACGAATAGTCTCTACGAGGAGTCATTCCTGAGCACTACAATTTCATCTCTTAGTCCAGAGGATTGCTCTGGGAAGATGATGCCACGTGGAAGCCCTGGCTCATGATTTTCAAACCACCCAACCACCGTGCACTTCTAGCTTCAGAGGCGCTGGAGAAACGCAGACTCCAGCCTTGAAGGGACTTCATGTTGTAAACATAGGGACACTCGGGTGCTGGGTGCCGGAGGAAATTAACAATATTTTCCAGAAGAAGTGAATATCAGCATCTTGGCTTTCCGCTCTTGGAGTGGCTGCATACTCCATCTCTGATCCTTTCAGTCTGGTTTTGAATAGGTGATGGCTGAAATTTACTTTATTACCCGTTAACTTATCATTTTTAAAGTTAAAACCACAAGGGATTCTGAACACCTAATGAAACTCCAGGAGAAAATCTAATTACTAAATCAACAGCAACGCTGAGTTTCAACACCAAGTTGCCTTCCTTGGTTTTCTTCCTGTAGAATTGTCTACATGCCTAACCACTGCTCTGCGCCCACTTGCTGTGGCATGGTTTGGGTCTTCTGGACGTGTGTACTTCCTCAAGGACAAGAGACTGATGTTGTATTATTGACATTAGCTGTGCAGTGAAATAAAAGCTTGTCAAGTCAGACAGAAGGGGAAGAAAAGCTGAACAAATGTAAAATAGCTCCCTCCGCCTCCGCCTTATTGGTGTGTTCAGTGGCTCTAAATTCCTTCCCATCCTTTCCTGGCACGTGGTTGTAGTGATGATCTCTGAGCCTTTCACAGAACAACCAATTTCACATATCTGGCATCAGCCTGCCTGCGTTTAAAGCCTGATGCTATTAGGAGCTGTGTGATTTCAGAACAGTTCAGAATCTTTTTTTTTTTTTTTTTTTTTTTTTGTGTGTGTGTGTGTGTGTGTGTGTGTATGTGTGTGTGTGTGTGAGAGAGAGACAGAGAGAGAGAGAATAAGATTGAGATAAAACCAGTTACTAAGCAATTTCACTGAAATGCAGAGCCAGTGCAGGCAAGTGCAAGAGATGGGAAGAGATCAGTGGTCGCACGGGGCTGAGAGCTGGGGTGAGATTGGTTTGGGGCTGGGTTGATGAAAGGTCCGTAGCCTCTCTTGGTGGTGTTCAAAGTATTCAAAAAATGAATATAGTGACAATGCGAATATCTCTGAATTTACTAAAAACATTGTGCACTCTGAGTGAATTGTGTGAGATGTGCATTCTATCTCACTGCATAGCTGTTTACAAATCCCTGGGGGTGTCTCCTTCTTTATGCTTCTGATACGGCTTCTGACAAGAACCAACTTTGCTCTTGATAAACAGCCTCTAACTCTGCCTGCAAGGAGTCTGCTGACTGCTGTGGGTGTCCCCTCTGAGCCTTGACGCTGTCTCATACTTCTTATGAATACTCATTTTACAAATCTATTCATCTCTTTTCTAGAATCTTCTTCATCCTCTTCTGTCTCAACTCAACTATGTTTCCTGTTCTCAGCAGTGTGACAATTGTGCATTGACTTGTTCAGGGGCCCTGAGCACTTCACTCAATATCTGAAGACTCCTGTGGCGCTTACTGTAGAGTCTGAAAGAAAGACCTGGACTCCCTTGGAAAGTGGGTAGTCAAGGCACTCCAGGGCCCATAGAATTTGCCACCTGTGATGCAGGTGTTAGGGCCACCTGGAACGCTAGGCATTTTCATGTCCACTTATTCGTGCTGACATTCTCACACATTACTTGAAGAACTGATGTTAGTGTTTCTCAGGTGCTGAAAAGTATAAAAATGTAATATCAAATATTATTTGGTGTTTTAAAAGTCTTTTAACTTTAGACTTCCAACTAAAATCACAAAATTCATTAAAAGAAAATCCAGTTTGGTCAGTCCTGTGTTTAAAGGTGACACGTCTCAGCCCTCTCAGCCTCCATAATGTAGTGAGCCAGTTCTCTTACTATAAACCCTTATCTGTCTGTCTGTCTGTCTGTCTATCAATCAATGATCTATCTCATCCATTCTGTTTGCCTGGAGAACACTGATTACGAAGAGGGACAGTGAATTTTACTGGGGAGAAGCTGGGTGCAGTGGTGCAGCCTGTAATCCCAGCACCCTGGCAGGAGGATCACAAGTTCTAGGCTAGTCTGGGAAACATAGCAAGACCCTGTCTCATAATAAAAAAAATTAAAAGAGTGGCGATGCAGGTCAGTGGTAAAGCACTCCTGGGTTCGATCCCCAGCACCTGCCTCTCCACACAAGAGTGCTATGAGGTTTGTAGCCTGCTTCTTGACAGCAGTGGTGTTTTGCTGGACTCTGGGGATGAAATAAGTTGCTGGGGACCACGGAACCTTTGAAGCACCCTCCAGCAATGGGAAGAACGTGCGTAAATACATGTCCTCCAAGAAGATCTGACAAGCCTTTCCCTTAGCAGGACAAGAATGTGATGTGAAGAAGAGATTTCACCAACAAGATTACTGGAGAATTGCACAAAAAGATAGAAAAAAAATAATTTATAATTGTAATATTTTACTCAATCCAACAAAGTTGAGAGAGTCCTTAAATGCTTCAGAGAATTTTGTGATATAATTTGATGTTACCAGATTGTTGATATTCTTATAAAAATAGAGAAAATGGTTTAATTTTGAAATCATCCAGATAAACTATATTGAGATTTTGGATTACTATAGTTACCTGAGAGCATGGAGGAAAAAAAAAAAAAGGCACATTTTTAAACAATCATTAAAAAATGCAGAACAGATATAGTGTGCCAGCTGACTGAATTTTGGAAATGAGATATGTATTTCTGGTTATTTACCTTGTTAAGTTGAATTAATAATTAACTTTAGCAGACCTGTACTAAATGTTAGGTGATGAGTGAAATTCTGGGCTTATTGAACTGGATAAAATTATTTCTCGTTCATTTGGAGACAGTAACAAGAACTAACTTTCCAAAGAATTGTACAGATAGGCTGGGCGAGGTGGCACACACCTGTAATCCCAGCAGCTCAGGAGGCTGCAGCCGTGCCTGGCTTATCTCCCATTCCTTAGAAAGCAACCTATTATCTGCAGGAGGCGTGCAGGACCATGAGTTCAAAGCCAGTCTCAGCAACTTAGTGAGGAGGCCCTAAATAATTTAGTGAGAGAGACCCTGTCTCTAAAATATAAAAAAAAAAAAAAGGGCTGGAGATGTGGCTCAATAGTTAAGAGCCCCTGAGTTCAATCCCTGGTACCCACCTCAGAAAAAAGAGTTGTATAGATAAAATAAAAGTTATTGAGCCCTTTAAATGCAGGAGGAGCCTAAGAAGGGGAGAGAACTGGGTAGCATTCCTGGGGAGGCTAGCATTTGTGTTAAGGAGGGGCAGGGAGCAGGGGGTGACATGGGGGAGCAATAGTTGTGATGAGCAGCAGATGGACCTGAGCCTGGGCCTTGGGAACTTGAGGTCCAGGGTAGTTCCATAAACTGGGCCAGCTCTGCTGACCCCCACATGCCTTCTTTTAAAAAGCAATTACCTGCAGCCGTGCCTGGCTTATATCCCATTTCTTAGAAAGCAACCTGATATCTGCAGGAGGCATGCAGGCCCAAAATGTTGATAAGAACAACACAAGTTACCCTGAAGAGGGGTCTTCTGTGACCCTCACACGAACCAGTTCCAGAACTCAGGGAAATACAGATAATTTCCACTAACCACGATATCTGTAAGCATGGGTTTCAGTTAGGACTGGTAGCAAGGACCAAAAGGACCTCGAATTGTCCAGATGTTTACCATGCAGAGTGGGGGATTAAAGTCTGAAGTCGTCCTGCTGTAAGTCAAGTCCCTCAAAAGGCAGATCTGGACTGACTGGAGACTTCCCTGGAGGGCAAGAGGTGTGTTCCGTCTTTCTCCTCTCTGAGAATCCACTCTCTCCTCCAGAGTGTCCCCTTTTCTCTTTTCCTGTCCGTCCTAACATACTCATGCCTGCTACTCTGCATGACATCTTCCTGGCATGATCCACAGGAAACAGAGAGAGTGGACTGGCATGGCTACCTCAGCTCCACCTGGGCCCTGGCCCTGGAGCAGTTGGAATAGCCACCTTAGCAACGCAGGGAAAAGACACCAGGGTCATTGCTCCTGAGCATTTGGGTACAACTAGAAGATGTGCAATCTGCAGATGGTGGCTGGGGTTGAGGTACAGGGAGGCAGGCGGAGCCAGGGAGTGGAGGCTTCAGGAGACATGTATGAAGTAATCTACAGAAGGTAGGGACACTGAGGGCTGTGTGTGTGCATGTATTTGTGTGTGTGTGTGTGCGTAAGGGAAGTGGAGTGGTCAGCTTTGCACTGCAGATTCCTTGGTGGGTTCTGTGAAGAACTGGCTTTTGTGACAAGGTTGAAGACATGGCTGTCCAGAGGGGAGATTTCTAGTAACGACAAATAGTAGGTGCTGAAACAACTTTCTTGTTTCCCTTGGGGCGATCTGAATAGTGGCAGTGCTGCCAAAGGAGAGAGAGGACACAAGTGGTGGCCACTTGGGAATGTAGTGTATCTAGAAAGTAGATGTAAAGATTGCAGGTGGGTCTGGGCTTTGCTGAGTGGGTGTGACAGAACTAAAAAAAAAAAAAAAAAAAAAAAAACATTTAAATATTTTATTGCCATTTTTTTCTTGTTTTGTGGGCTGAATTCTACAGGATGTGAGATGAGTTTGGGACAGAAAAATTTATCAGAAAACATAGTAAATATGGAAGCCAGAGGTGCCTGTGGAGGTTATGAGGAATCTGTAGCAGTTTGCATGTATAACAACATCTCAGCCAACAGTGGGTGGCATACATGAACTGAAGTGTTCTGGTTGGGTATGAGGTGCCCCCCCACCAAAGCTCCTGTGTTAATGCAGGAGGTGAAATATTTGAATTATGAGAGCTATAACCTAATGAGTGGTTTAATTCACTTTATGGATTAACACTTTGAAAGGACTACCGTGTTGATTGGTAGCTACAGGCAGGAGGGGCATGGCTAAAGAAGATGGGTCACTGGGTGTGTGCCCTTGGCAATTAAGTCTTGTCACCCTGGCTCCTCCTTCTCTATCTACTTCCTGGTTACCATGAGCTGAGCAGCTTCCCTCTGCCCATACCTTTCTACCATGATGTTCCTCCTCACCTCAGACTCAGAGCAATGGAACTGGCTGATCATGGGCTGAGTCTCTGAAACCATAACACCACAATATACTTTCCCTCATCTAAGTTGTTTACGTCAGGTGTTCTTGTCATAGCAAAAAAAAACTAACTTATACAAATAGTTTCATAAAATTATAATGGAGAAGAAAAATTCTACTTGCCTAGTGATGTAGCCATTGTAATGCATGGCACAATGCCTTATTCATGTTTGTGGTGATCCTGGTATAAACAAATTACTGCCTTGCCAGTCACATAAAAGTAAAGCAGATATAATTATGTGCTGTGCATAAAACTTGATATAGTTTACTGGATTATGTATTTACTATACCAAATATTTTACCATTGTTTGAGAAAGTGCTCCTACTTAAAAAAAATTACTGAGTCTGACAGCAGCTTCATAGATCTCGTATTTTCTGTCTCTTGATCATGTCAAGAGGGCAATCCAGTGATTGACTACACCATCTAGGTTGTGTCAGTGATCTTGCACAATAACAAGATTACTTCGTGACATTTGTCATAATGTCTGTTTTAGTTAGCTATTTTGGTTATGATCAGAATGTCCAACAAGAACAACTTAGAGGAGGAAAAGCTTATTTGGGGCTCACAGTTTCAGTGGTATTAGTCCATAGACAACCAACTCCATTGCTCTAGGATCAAGGTGAGGCAGCACAGCATGGGTGAAGGACCCAGAAGAAAAATACTACTCAGCTCCTGGTAGGGTCAGGAAACAGAGATAGAGAGAGAGAGAGAGAGAGAGAGAGAGAGAGAGAGAGAGAGAGAGAGAGAGAGAAAGAGAACTCCACTCACCAGGGATAAAATATAAACCCCAAAGGCAGGCTTCCAGTGACTTGCTTCCTCTAGCAACAGCCCACCTGCCTACAGTTACCACCTAAGACATACCAGCAAATTAATCTCCTAATTAGTTCACCACTCTCATAATAAAATCATTTTGCCTCTGAATATTCTTGCATTGCCTCAAAATAGGCTTTGTGGGGACACCTCCTATCTAAGCTATAACAATGTCCCTAAATGACATCATGGGCCATTGACAGAATAATAATAATAAACCTGGTGGAAATGGTGTAGTAAAGCTAAAATTAAAAAAAATAATAATAATAATTTTTCCACTTGTACTGCTGAGCAGGTCCAGGTGAGACCCTAAGAGCAGAGCAGGGGTCTTTGTTTTATGTTGATTGACAGCATCTGCTTCATGCTGGGTCAGATCAGCCCTCCACGTGTAAAATAAGTATGTGCCAGGAGTGACCCATTTAGGAAAGGGCCCTGATTTCCCCTGATGCTGAGATGCCCATGACCAGGCTCACGCCCGCACAACTGGAAGGAGCTCAATCCTCTGCTGTGTGCCATGGGCCACTCGCCGCCACTTCTGCTTTAGGCTGAAAGGTTTGCCTTCTCTGTACTCTGTGGTTCTTCTGTCCCCACTTCTTCATACTTCTCTTCTGCTGTATTCCGTATAAGAAGGCAGACTTTCTCCCCTGAACCCCAAATATCTTTTACTAAAGACGGTTTTCACAGATGTCGCACCTGTGAGATATATCTAATATGAAGCCACCCCTCCAGGCTGGAATGAGAGCACAAAGCCCTATGAAAGGGTGTCGAGCCAGGAAGGGACACCAGCTACCAGGGGCTCTGCAGGACAGCCCCCTGCTGAGGCCCACTGCGTTCTCACCCTTGAATGTCCTCTTGCTCTAGGATCACCAAATAGGGCATGGGACATTCTTTAGGGAGATGGGTTTCTCCAAACAAGGAGATATCTTCATCTGAGAGTAGCAATGCAGTGACATAGAGGAGCCTTTGGAATTGCAGTTCTTCTCTGAGGATGTCAAAGATGGGAATTGAATTCTCCAGTGCAGGTGGTGACAGTGCCAGAGGCCGCATTGTTCACAGGTCCTTTTTCATGGAAAGCTTTTCCTAAGTGAGGTCTCAACTCTAGAACAACAGCAAGAAAGGCCCAGGGGACCCAGCATCCCAAGGACAGCCTGTCTCCTCTGCTGTCTGCCTCTGAGAGCTGACCACAGCTGCTCCCAGGAAAGTGATCACATGGGGCCCAAGCACACATATTTCATTTGAAATCAGTTCAGTGATTAATTAAAATATTATCAGATTTAAATGTCTTTAAAGTTATATTTCCCTTTACAGGAATAATAAAAGTTGCTTACCAAAAGGCAGCTAATATTATGAGAAGTGAATCTAGACGATCTTATTTTTCATTCGTCTGTCTGTCTTTCTATGTATTTACCTTGCTCTTATCACCATGGTAACTAGGTATCTCCAGAGTGCATATCATCAAATGAAGCTTCCATTCAGCTCTCTTTCTTATAATTTCTGCAGACTTACAAAGAGTTGGATATCTTAAATACAGGCTTCTTACATCTTCTATCTGGAAGCATAGGGGGAAAGTTTTAAAAACCTAAACTTCAATGTTAAAGCAATCTTAGAAGTCAATAATGTTCTCCAAATACAAGTGTGTATGAGCAGGCATTGCCTTATTTTTTAGATGGTGTCAAGATTTGGAAATTACATGTTTAATAACTTGTCATTTCCTAAACATGCACCATTTCTTAAAATGGGAGGGCATTTGACATTTTATCCAAAATCTTCTCAAAGTATAGACAGAGAAACTTGTTCTATTCCTCAGAAAAAGAATCAATAGTTTTCTTTTAAACATCAAGGCTCCTGTTATAGAGGAATTTAATATCAGCACTTACAGATCTAGAGAAGTATTTTCTATATCCTTAGAAAAGAGGGTGATGGGACTGCCCTTAGAGATATAAAGTATAAATTTAGACAAAATGCAATATCAAAGTGGTACTCAACTTGACCTAGCAGAAAAAATAGCAACAGTGACAACAACAAACAAACAAACCTACTTTCTCTTGCCAGGCAAGCAGGAGAAATGTGACAGTCACTTCACATTTATAATTAACAAATCTGAAACATGCCCACGTTCATCACCGAAGGTGCTCAATGATCTTGGGGAATGTGTAGGTGGGAGTTCCGAGAGCAAAGTGCCAACAATACCCATCCATGAAAGCTCAGGGTGAAGGTCAAATCCACCAGCTTTTGTGCCTGTTCATCTTTTATGTGAGATGAGGAAGTTCATGTGTGTTTTTTTTTTTTTTTCCCAGCAAGTAATTGCTATTGTTCTTAATGTGAGATAATGCTGTATACACATAGCCTTTGTATCAGGACTGAATCCAACAGCACACTCAGTTTTATTTCTAACTGCAAATTAGTACACTGCTTTTCTGGTTTTATGAAACAATTTCCTGATAAGCTTAATTTAGATTTCTATTGAGGATAAGGTTCACCTTTGGGTGCAGAATTTTAACTTAGTAATGTGTAGCTCAGATATGGGTAAATTCAGCCAGGAAAATATAAACACAGAGGGACAAATGGTCCTCTCCAGTTTTCTGTCCTTTTGAAAACATTATTGTTATTACTGTCCAGGGCCAGCTTCTGCAGACCAGCCCTCTTCTGATTTCTTACTCAGAGTAGTGCAGTGAATATATATTGGACATTATTAATATCCTGTTCCCTCTCCCCCTTTGGCTACTTCTCATGTCAAAATTATCTAACCAGAAAGGAAACAGAAATTTTCCCTGGAGGCAACACCTCTCCTCTGTGGTTAATGGAATTTCTACTAGGATATTCTGTATATGATATTGGAGACGCACGGGCTTGGCACGTTTCCCTGCTTTTATCTCACATGGATAGCCATTTTATAAATGAAGGCGGACACTACGCGCACATGCCCAGGATCTCAGCAAGTTGCTTCCCCCGGCTTCCTGACAAGAGAGAGATCTAAACAAACGTTGGAGCAAGGTGAGCTAGAGGGAGCTCCTGGGACAGAGGGTCCTCCTTAATGATTACCTCTCACAGGGATGGCTCCAGTCCTCAAGAAAAAAGTCCTGGTTTGACAAACAACCGAGATGTGTGAAGAGCACTGTTGGTTATGAAGTTCTTTTCCATGTGATGGTGATGTTCTAAAATGGATTGTGGGGACAGTTTTACAACACAGTGGCCATACCAAGAACTAGTGCATTGTAGATTTTAAAAGGGGGAATTGTATGGTATGTGAATTATATCTCAGTAATGACTTAAAAAAAAAAGAAGGAATTCATGCCCTCTTGACCACATGGACTGCCATCTCACCTCTGCCAGAAAGAGGGTCATGGAATTAATGTTGTCATAGCTAAAACATTTATTCAGCACCAACTGTGTGCCTGCCACCTGGATTAGGGCTTCAGTACACTGATCAAGGAGATACAATGCTTAACTGCTTCAACTTACAATCAAGTGGAAAACACGAGAAAATGGGAAATTACAATGGAGAACATTGAGTCTGTAATGCACTAAATTATTGGTTTATTCTTGGTAGGTGCAATGGGAGCACGTAGGGGGTCACATAACTCAAATTTAGAATCCAAAGCAATTTATTAGAGGTATTACATGTGAGAGGCAAGTAGATATTAATGACAGCAGGAATGTGGAAAATATGCCAAGAAGAGAGAACAGCAAGTACCACTCCCTCCATGAGATAATTATTATCAGAGAGTGAAACTCAAATAAGAAATGCAAATAGTATGAAAAGACCTTTAAAATCATGCCAAGAAATTTGTATTGAATGCAACAGCAGCCCATTGATGAGTTTTAAGAAAGGAAATTGTTCAAATGATCTGATTTACACTACAGAATAATTGCTCTGGGAGCCAAATGGGAAAGGAAATCTTAGGGGGCCAGTTCTAGAGACAGTTATCACCCTTTAAAGATTTTTGCAGCAAATTAAGAAAGAAGTGCAAGGTGCTTTGTTGTGGAAAGTCTTGGTTTTCCAGTCAGTTAACAGCATCCTGGGATTGCATTGCTAGGACCCAGGGGAGGGCGCGAGTTTGAGTCCCTTGCTCTTCCATGAGTCAAGTGTCCAGGGAAAGTCTGTTTGGCCTCCCTATCATGACCCACCCTCCCTTCCAAACCACTTAGTCATACAGGCCTGCGGCGTGGCTTGCAGCAGGAGGTCAAGTGGCTTGCCCCGCTGACCTGTGGGTGCTCCCCAAGGTCATTAGGTCCTGCTGATCAGTGGAGTTCTGCAAGCCTGTGGCATCCTCAGCTGATTCTCTCTCCTCTACTTCCACTCAACATGGAGGGAATGGAATTGAGACCATCAACAGTGATTGAGAATGTGTTTATTTCTCCCTGTATTTGCCGGGGTGTTTGCTCTCTGCATATGTAAGTTCTGTATTGAGTGCATGAACACTGGGCATCCTCACGTGCTCTGGGTGAAGTGGCAGCTTTATCATCAGGGAATAGCCTCCTTTGTCCTTGCTAATGCTCTCGTTTCTAAAATGTGTTTGTCTAATATTACCATAGCCACTCTAGGCTTCTTTGATTTAGGGTCAGCATGACATATCTTTTCCCCATCCTTTATTTGTATCATATTTGTATCTTCATATTTAAAGTGAATTTCTTTTAAGCAGCAAGAAGTTGGGTCTTGCTTTTTTTTTATTCAATCCAAAAATGTTTGTCCTTAGTTGTGGTAGTTTTAATCACATTCACATTTAATGTGACATTTTTATATTCTTGGATTTAGAATAATGACGCCCCTATTTGTTTTCTATTCATCCCTCTTGTTCTTTGCACTTTGCTCAGTTTTTCTGGCTTTGTTGACTATTTCTGTGGTTCTATGGTTCTCCATGGTTGAATTGTTGTGACTACCTTTTGTTCATCTTCCCATTCATTCATCAATCCATCCGCTCCTCTGGTACCTGGCTGTACATTTACATCAGTGATGGCCTGCGGTGTAGTTTTCCCTGTGAATCTTATGATTGGAAACTGTGAACAAATGTGGAAATGTTTCTGGCAATAGATCATCAAGAGTTTTTCCGTTGCACCCTCCCCTCCTTGATGCTCAACTCCCCTCCCCTCCTCTCTCCCAGGGACTCCAATTCCATGCACTGAGAGTCCACTCCAGCCTGGCTCTGTCTGCTCTTCCCTGAGCTCTGTGTGATGATGCTGTTCTGTCTCGTCATGTTAAATAGAATCATGTCTTTTTTCCCCCCCTTCACACAGCTTTTTCTTTGCACAGTCTACTAGGCTCTCAATTCCACCTAGGACTTTTTTGATCAAAGGCTTTGTGTGTCTCATGAAGCCCTTCCTCCTCCTAATTCCCAGCCCTGGGGAGGTAACATCAGCGCTGCTGCAGTGCCCTTCAGGGACTCTACCATTTCCATCATCTTCTGGGGACTGATTTTTGTCCCTGCTGCGTGTCCTGCTTTCCTGCCGCTTGGCATGCTGGTGATGAGTATTAGACCACAGTCATTATAAATTGGGCCTTGTTGGTGTTCAGGGGTAGTTCCGTCCAAGTAAACATTCTTGAACTTTGAGCTGAGTTTAAGTTACTTAGAAACAATCTGACCTCTGTGAGGCTTGTTTTTAGCTCCTTAGATGGGATTATGTTGACCTTTGTGCAGAGATAGTTTTGTCCCAATGCTAAGTGACTTTCTGGCCACTCTGCTGACCAAGGGGATTTTCTGCTCTGATGAACATCATGAGTCACAGCAGTGTGGTGAGAACCCCGGGGGTCCTCCTCTGTTTCTCTGTGTGCTTCCCCAGCTGTCTGCTGGTTTCATCACAGCTGTGTCTGATGGCTGCTTAGGTGACTCTAGAAGACTGTAGCTCTCTTTTCTCCCTAACCCAGCTTAAAAGAGGTCTCTGTCTGGGACTCCCCTCTGCAAAGCTATCGCTGTTTCCATCTCTCTCTCTTCAGTTCAGGGACATGCTCTGTTTATTTAAGTATTGACTAAGAAATATTATTCAAATTATACTCAAGAAGGATTGATGAAATGGAATTCATATGAATAAAATGACCCTTCCTTTCCCATATCTCATTTAAAACAGAATAAATATGCTCATGTAGACTGAAATTTTCTTTACAAAGGCAAGGGAATCACAATTATTTTTATCATGTTTTCCAGTACGCATTTCTTTTCAATCCAAATTTGGTGTATCAATGTTTTATTGACCCTTCACCATCTAATGTGAAATAATTGTTAAAATCTCACCATCTGGCAGATATTGCTTTAGATGATTTTATGAATTGGCTCATTTATTCCTTGCTTCAAGCATACCAGATAGGTAATTGTATTAGTTAGGATTCTTCAGAGGGGAAGAAAAAACAGTAGGATGGGCCCTCCCTCCCACCTGCCCACAGCCACACCCACCTTATAAGTATAGACTCCTGCAGCTAAGAAAGGCAGGTGGGGAGAGCCAATGGTGGAGTTCTGGTCAAGTCTGAAGGCATCAGAACCAGGTGACTCAAGCCTCTATAGCTCCTTTCCAAAGGCTGGCATGTTTGAGACCCAGAAAGAGCCAAAGTTTCAGGAAAAAAGTTGACTTCATAGTTTTAGGGCAATTAGACAATAAAGATTCTTTTACACTGGGGGGAAAATGATCTTTCTATTCTGTTCAGGTCTGCCCACATTAGAGAGGACAGTTTGTTTTATTCTGTCAATTTAAATGTTAATCTCATCTGAAAATAACCTCACAGAAATACCCCAAATAGTGTTTGGCCAAATATCTGTGCACAATGGCCCAGGCGAGTTGAAACATAAAATTAACTCTCACAGAGTAATATTGTTACTTGACAGTTGGGGAAATTGAGACCTAGGAAGGTGGATTAGCTCACTCAGGGTCACACAGGACATCCTCCTCTGAGAGAGGATTTGAACTCAGTTCGCCTATCATTATGCTCCTTCTGTAGAGTTTCCTGAAGATTAATTCTGAATAAAAGCATCTTAAGACCTGTCTCTTTGGAAGATAGGGAATAGGAATCTGATTACTGATAATCACAAAAGGAGTACTGATTTTTTTTTTTCATGTAAATGAGCATCTAGAAAAATTAAGTTCTTATTTCAAACCCCACTTGTTAATTTCCAGCTTCTTTTTCTGCATTAACCCGCTCTGGTGGTAGCAATCATTCAAATTATTATTACAATGGGCATTTTAGAAAAGACTGAATGTTCTGTAGAATATCATGTTCCTACTACAGAAGAACATTAATAATTTAATGGACTTTTTATTCTGAACTGTTTTAATATGGAGGAAAATTAAATTCTAATTTACATGACTTATGAAATATCCTAGTTAAAATTAGAGTAACTGCATTGACTGGTAGAGAAATAATTTTTAGCAATAGAGGAGAATAGGAGAAACAGTCTACAAAATGCCACTCTTCCCAGGTGAGATACACCTGGGAACAAAATTACATATTCAAATATAATGCAGACATATGTTTTCTATCTTTTAGCTTATACAACTGTTGATCTCTTATATACCTAATCTATAAAGCCAATGTATTATGCTTATGAAAATCAGCTTTTTCTCAGCAACTATCATAACCATCATAATTTCCCTGTTCAGATATAAATTTGGCAAAATCTGAGCTTAAATAAATAGGGATACTGTAATCTCCCTCATTTGTCCCAATATGATTTATAGTTACTTTTTGGTCTTTTTATTGAAAATATTATAAATTGTTTACTTATGTTTGAATAATCATAAGTTTGTCTTCAACTCTTAGTGACTATACCCTTTTGCACATGTCATCAAACAAAACATTAAACAAAATTTTGCTGGGCATGTGGCACACACCTATAATCCCAGAGGCTCAGGAGGCTGAAGCAGGAAGATCTCGAGTTCAAAGCATGCCTCAATAACTTAATGAGACCCTAAGCAATTTATCAAATCTTTTCATAAAATAAAAATAAAAAGGGCTCAGTAGTTAAGCACCCCTTGTGTCCAATTTTCGGTACAAAAAATATATACATCGAAATAAGATGTCTTTCACAGTATTGCTATATATATATGGTTTCAGTGTCAAGAAAATATCTTATTTAATTACCTTTCCACATATTTAAATAAATCAATTTGACATGACCTCTGATGTAATAGTACACTCTGATCTACTGCAAATGTTGAAAAATATGAATTTAGTAAAGTTAATGATTTCATTAATTAACACAGAAAATGCAATCAGGGCTATTCAAATATACTTATAGTTAAGGATGGGAAGACACATTTTCTAATTTGATTACTTTGAAGCAGTTGGCTTAAATTGCAAAATACATTAGTATTAATCATTCAATACATAGTATTTTATTTGTAATAACTGAGTTAGAGTTTCCATTAATTAAATGATCTCCTTTAAGTTTGAAGTTTCTTGTGTTTTGACAAACATATATATTGATATATATATATATTTGTGTGTGTGTGTGTGTATATATATATATACATATATGCATATATATATGCATATATACATATATGTATATATATGTATATATATATATATATATATATATATATATATATATGCTTTTATAGCTATGACCATGGTCAACATATAGAACATTTTCATTACCACAAAAATTTTTTGTGCCTTTTGCAATTAATTTCCCCAACTCTGTTACTCTCACCCCCTGGCAATCATTGCTCTACTTTCTATAATCAAAAGAAAGTTTTATTGAGCTCCAGGATTTCACGGAATTGGAACCCTGAAGAAGGAATATTTCATACCTGGTTTTCATTTTGTTTAGTTTAATGGAAGTAAAAGTGTTTCTGGGACTCATCCATGGTGTTGCACATACAGAGGGTCTGCAAATCATGGTGATCTGACTTGATTTCTCCACTTCCTGATTGCACAAAGCCTACCCATACCGCATCCACTCGCCATCTTTTCACTGTTGTGGCTAAAGTACCTGACAAGGCCAACTTACAGGAGGAATGTCTATTTTGGTTTCATGGTTTCAGAGGTTCAGTCCAGGGCTGGCCAGCACCATTGCTCTGGGCCCAACATCATGGGGCAGAACATCATGATGGAAGGGCATGGCTGAGGAAAGCTGTTCACCTCATGGTGACCAGGAAGAAGAGATAGAATAGAGGGAGGAGAAGAGGCCAAAGGGAAGATGAGTCCTTCCAGGACATGCCCCCATGACTCACCTCCTCCAGCCTCACCCCTAAAATTATATCTTTCATAACCTAATAATTTCACCTCTTGCATGAACGCAGGATCTTTTGGGGGATGCCTTGTATCTAAACCATATGACAACAATTCCATTTTCACTTTTAGTAGAGTATTCAATAAATATGAGCCATTCTACAATTTATTATAAAATGGGCATTATGTTGGATGATTTTTCCCAGCTATAGGACAGTGTAAGTGTTCTGAGTACATTTCAGATAGGTTAAGCCTAAGCTATAATTCTCCATAAACTAGATATAATAATGCATCTCACCCTTGCTATATTTTCAATTTTTCTACTACTAGTCATCTGTTGAGGGACATCTGGATTGTTGTCACTCTTTGTTATGAATAGTACTATGGGTTTTTTTTTTTTTTTTTTATGTGTATGTAAGGTTTGGTGTGGACATGTTCCTTGAGTACAATCCCAGGGTGTGTTTAACTTTATGAGATACTCTAATTGTTTTTGTCAGGTACTCCAACAAAAATAATTGTCATATTTTATATTCCCACTAGTAACATAAGAGAGTTCCATTTGTAAATCTTTACCAACATGACAGTGTGAGCCTTTTTAATTTCAGTAATTCTAGTAGGTTTCTGGTGGTTTCTCACCATGACTTAGTTTGTGCTTCCCTGAAGAGCAATGGTGTTGATTGTCACGTGGGGACTTTTGCTTATCTGTTCAACTTTTATTTTTGTGAAGTTTCTGCTGAAGTTGTTCACCCACTTTTGCCATATTATCAAATTAAGAGAAGTCTTTTTTATTTACTGTATTTGTGAGTGTTGTTAGAAATAGGGCTTGTAAAGATTTTTTTCAAAAGATAAGCCTTATATTTTGATTTTGTTAATTAAAACTTCTTAGGACAATATGTTCTTATAGTGAAGATTAATATATTATTTTTTTATGGTTCTTATAACCAAACTGAAAATATTTTGTCATATGATTTCACAGGTGATTTTTATATTTAGCTATTATATTTAGATAAATCATCAATTTTAATTATTTTTTTTTAATAATGCAAAGTCATGCTTGAGATTTTCTCTGTTACTCTCTAATTGTTCTAGCACCATATGTTGAAGAAGATTTTCTCCTTAATTACCATTGGCATTTTGTCAAAAATCAGGTTATCATATATGCATCTATTTCTAAATTATTTATTGTTCCTTATTTCTACATTTATATGAATTTGCAAATATACTACACTTCCTTTGTTATTATATTTTATATTAATTATTCCTATTATGTACTATAAATTTTCTACTTTTCTCTTTGAATATTTTTTTGTCTTTTCTAGGTCCTTTCAATTTCCATGTTGTGTGTGTGTGTGTGTATGTATGTATATGTATATATGTATATATATACATATTGATTTACAAAGATGTTAGAAATAGCTTATCAGTTTCTGCTAGTTAATCCGCTGAGATTTTGTTTTAAATTACATTGCATCTATGAAAAAATTAGTTTATAATTGATGCCTTAATAACTTCAAGTTTATTTTTAAAATTGATAATAACTGTGGGGTATAATATGATATTATGATACATGTGGTTAATTAACATACCCATCACCTCACTTATTTATCCCTTCTTAGTGATGAGAATATCTAAAATCTACCTTTAGCAATTTTGAAGTATGCAGTGTATTGTTATTAACCATAGCCACCTTGTTATGTTGTACACCACTAAAACTAATTTCTGCTGCCTGGATGATTTTGCTTTCTGTGACTAACATCTCCCCTTTCTCTACCCTTCCTCCACCCATCTTCTGGTCACCTCTGTTCTGTGTCCATGACTTTGACGGTTTTAGACTCCTCCTGTGAGTGAGATCATATAGTACTTGTATTTCTGTGCCTAGTGCATTTCATTCAGCATGATGGTTTCTGGATTCAGCCCTATCTACAAAAGCTGACTTCCATTCTTCTTTTCAAAGGCAAAAAAGTACTTCATTGTGTGTTTATGCCACACTTTCTTTATCCATAAATCATTCATTGCCACATAGTTCCTTAAATATCATAAGTAATGCTACAATGAACATACAAGTATGGATATTTCTTGAACATACTGATTTCACCTCATTAGATACATACCCAGCAATGGGATTCCTAGATCGTATGATAATTTTATTTTTCATTTTTTTAGCCATCTCCAAAATGGCAGTTCTAAATTACATTCCCACCAACAGCATATGACTGTTCCCTCTTATCCACATCCTTATCGGCATTTGTTATCTTCCATCTTTCAAAGTTTTTAAAAGACTTATTTTTAATAAACATATGATCATTTTTCAAGTGTCTTGGGTACAATTTGATTTTTGATACTGGCATACATGATGCAATAATTAAATCAGTATATTTGGCATATCTATTCCCTTAAACATTTATCTTTTTTTGGTGATAAATCAGTAAAAATCCCCTCTTGTGGATATTTTGAAGCATACAACACAATATTATCAATTATTGCCATGAGGTTGTAGAATAGTATTCCAAAACTCCTCCTATCTTACTGTAACTTTGTGCCCATTGACCAACCTCTTATCTTATCTCTCTTGGGGCTACCCTATCTGCAGCTCATGGTAACCATTATTCTATCTACCTGAGGAGATGGACGTTTTAAGGGTGAGATTATGCTGTATCTGTGTTTCTGCACCTGGTTTATGTCACACTACAGTGTTCTCCAGGTGCATCCAGGCTGTTGCCAATGATAGGATCATCCATGTTTAGCAGTTGCATTAGTGTTTCATTTTATGTACATACCATGTTTTCCTTATACATTCTTTTTTGATGGACATATAGGCTGATTCCCTACCTTGGCAATTGTGAATAATGCAATGATAAACTTGGGAGTGCAGATATTTCTTCAATATACTCATTTTATTTCCTTGGGTATACATATGCCCAGAAGTGGGGTTGCTGGATCATGTGCTAGTTCTATTTTTAAGTTTTGAGGGTTTTCCATAGTTTATAATGACTGTGCTAATCTAACACTCCTACCAACAGTGTGCCAGGGCTCGCTTTTCTCTAAATCCCCAGTCCTCCTAACCTTTTGCCTTTTTGAGAATAATCAACTATCTGGAATGAGGGGTTAACTCATGTCATTTTGCTTTGCATTTTCTGATGGTTTGTGATGTAGAGAATTTTTTCACATACCTGTGGTCCATGTGTATGTATTCTTCTGAGACATATTTGTTGGTTGGGTTTTATAATTCTGAGTTGTTTGGATTTCTTACCTATTTTTGCATCTCAGCCCCTTATTGGAAATGGGGTGTGCAGGCATCTTTTCCTGTCTGTCAGTTGTCTCTTCACTCTATTTTTTCCCTTGCCAAATAGAAATGTTTTAGTTTGCCTCAATGCCATTTGTCTGCTTTCCTTTTGTTATCTGTTCTTTTGGTCATATTCAAGAAATCGTTGCTCACATCAATCTTATGGAATCCACCAGCCATTCCTCCTAATATTTTTTTTTTTACAACTCCGGGCCTTATGTTCAAGCTTAGATCCATTTTGAGTTGATTCCTACCTATGGGGGTGAGGTAAGGGTTCAAATTAATTTTTCTGCATATGCAGACTCAGTTTCCCCACCATTGTTATTGAAGAGATGGTCCTTTCCTGTAGTTTCTTGTAGGCACTTTTGTTGAAAATCAGTTCAGAAAAAAAGCAGATTTATTTCTGGGCTCTCTAGCCCATTCCACTGATTGCTGTATGTCTTTTTGTATCACTCCCATGCTATTTCAACTACTGTAATTATGTAACATATTTTAAAATCGAGTCATGTTATGCCTCCACCTTTGTTTATTTTGCTCAATATTATTTTTGCAATTAAGGTTCACTTATTGTTCCATAATAATCTTTTTAAATTTGTTTTAATTAGTTATACATGACAGTAGAATGCATTTATGTACTGTGATATATCATACATTGATGGGATATAATTTCTCAAATTTCAAAGTGTACATGTTGTAGAATCATATTGGTCATATAGTCAAATATATATTACAGTAATAATGCCATAATAATATCTTAATAGTAGTATGTCTTTCAATGTATAAATATTCTTTGTCTCTTCATTTATTTAGTTTTTTTTTTTTTTATCTATTTCCCTAGGTATTTGGGAGCCAATATAGTGGTGTCACCATTATTATCTTAAGCTAATCCCTGTATTTAACATTTTTTATATCATTTAAATGGTGTAATATAGTTCATATTCCAACTGTTCTTACTAATGTGTATATGGGTGACTGTGTATGACCTTTACCTCTTATCTGGAGACCTTGCTAAACTCACTTATTATATTATTTGAGAGATCCATTGAGGTATTCACTTATTATTATTATTATTATTTAATACACACATTGGGGTATTCATTTTTCTTATTGTTATTTGATATATTGATTGGGGGTGTTCTAGATACACAATCAAGCAACCTACACAAAGAACTTTCGACTTCTTTCTGGTGCCTTGCTGTTATGACTTTGTCTACCCTTTGCACTGGTTAGAAACTCCATTCAATGCTGAGTAGATGTGATGTGAATGACGGAAGGGGAAGTCCTTGTCTCATTGCTGTGCAGGGGCATGTGCACAGAGTTTGGCCAATCAGTGGGTGTTGGGTGTGGATTCCCTGGGAGATCCTATTAACCCAAGAACAGCCACTATATTCTTTAATATATTTTTCTTACTTGAAAATTGGAAGAGAAGTTGAGACTTGTCAATGCCTTTTCTGGTTGCCATATATCTTTTCCTCCTTTATTATGTTAATATGATAATTTTCCTTCAGTAATTTTCAAGTGGTTTTAGTTTTCCCCTCACCACAATGGAATTAAAAGTTAGAAATCAATAAGAAAAAAATGTTATCATAAATATTCCTCAAATATATGGAAATGAAGCAGTATAAGGTTATGCATTTGGCACATCACACAAGAAAAAAAATGGAAACTAGAAAATATCTGGACCTAAATGTAATAAACCTTAGAATAAGTGAGATGAATATAAAGCTGTTCTTAGAGTAGGATGTATAGTTTTAAACACTTATACCAACAAAAATTCCAAGAGCTATAAAATCAGTTAACTAGATTTAAATTACAATGACATACATTTAGTAGCAAGGAAAAATAATGACAAATGTAGAAATCATGAAGTAGAACACCAATTATAAACAAAATCAATAAAATCAAAACTCTTAGGATCTATAATGTAGTTTTTATATTTAAATTTTACTTTGCATTTCAAACAATAAATTCCGAAAAGAATTTCAGATCCTATCTATGTAGATTATCAAGTAGGTACTTTGTTCAAAATTCATATATTTCAAAAGCAGGAGCAATGTTGCTGATTTCCTGATCTTGAGCAAGTCTATGTTGGTATAAAATCGCTAGAGTTGAAGCTGTTATAGCTTGCCTCTGTCAGAGTCCAGGTAAGAAGACAAAGTCATACCAGCTATTGCAGTTGGACTTTGTGCAAGAACTTGGTTACAAAAGGAGCCACTGAATGATAGAATCAGAACAGCAAAGGAGGAAATTCTGTGATGCTCAGAGATGTGACTCAAATGTTCCTCCTTAACTAAGGAAGTAAACAAGTTTCTAGAATTCAGGAGATCTTCTCTGCTGCAAATGTTTCATGTGTTTACATGAATTGCTGCTCCTGCTTTTGAGAACAACTGCAGACCTGCTCCTAGTGTTGTTGGCCCTGCAGGAACCCACCCATCCTGCAGCACAGGGTCTAGCGCCCTCCTTCAAGTCATGTGCATGTATTCACTGAGAACATTACCAGATCTCACCTGCCAAGCAAGTCTGGAAATGGAATTCAGGAGTTTTCAGAGCTGGGAAGATTATGGGAGCACAGATATGGGGATGAATATCAGTAGACAGCCAGAGGCAGTGCGCTCCCTACACATTACACAAACCCAGCCCTTTTTTGTATTTTATTTAGAAACAGGGTCTCACTGAGTTGCTTAGAGCCTCACTGTTGCTGAGTCTGGTTTTGAAATCTCGATCCTACCGCCTTAGTTTCCCAAGCTGCTGGGAATTATAGCATATGCCCCTAGGCCTGGCTTCCTTTCTGATTAATTAATAGGAGTTTGGATGATGAGATATGGACAATAATATGACTAAGGTCGCCTATCTTCTCAAAGGCTGTGCCAGACCTAACATCTCATGTCATCTTCTGCCAGTTTTATTGCTAAACGCAGAAACATAGTCATCAAGATCAACATCACTGCTTGGAAATGTCCCTGTTATTTGTAAATTGTAGTTAAATAACAACAATTTGAAGATTAGAGTGGTATATTTTACATAATATATATAATAAATCATTCAAAACGCTTTCCCCTCAACTTTAGTTATCACAAATGTTACAAAGGTAAAATAATCAACTTCATGATTTGTGCAAATTCATTCTAAGTTTGCATAGGTATTAAAAACCAGTGTCACAGAGGACATGTGGTATAATTCTGAAGCTGGATGGCAACTTCAAAAATGATGTTTAAGCCGGCGCGGTGGCACACGCCTGTAATCCCAGCACTTGGGAGGCTGAGGCAGGAGGATTGCGAGTTCAAAGCCAGCCTCAGCAATGGCGAGGCACTTAGCAACTCAGTGAGACCCTGTCTGTAATAAAATACAAAAAAGGGGCTGGGAATGTGGCCCAGTGGTCGAGTACCCCTGAGTTCAATCCCCAGTACCAAAAAAAAAAAAAAAAAAAACCCAAACAAACAAACGACAAAAAATGATGTTTAAGTGTATCATGTGTGCCAGATTTGCCAGATAGTCTCCAAAGATGGCTACTATCCCCTCCTACCCTCTGGGCATGTGGAGCATTTATGTAATCCCCTTGAACTTGGGTTGGACTTGTCGCTTGTGTCTGCCAATTTGGTGCATTGGAAATGTTGATCTGATAGTTTTGGTTTTATCCTTTAAGAGCTTTGGCTACTTCCTTCTTAAAAGGGGTCACTTACAATCTAAGAAATCCATTCATCTGGAGACCTTTATGCTTGGAGGAATCCCAAGTTCGCCATCTAAAGACAGACCCTGAGGATGAAGGGAAAACGGTCCAGCTAGGAAGGTGAGCAAGACCATGGGCAGCATGGGGAAGGTGACTGTTTCTCTGGGACTGATGGCATCTCTGGGGGTGAGGCTGACAAGGATGGCCATGGTGACTTTGAAGTGGGATAAGAATAGGTAATGCATTTGACCGATCCTTGGGATTGGAGGAGACTCAGAAGATACTAAAGATATGATAAGATACCATAGTGTTTGCTTTCTTGTCAATATAAAGTAAGGCAACCTGTGAGGTTTTATTGCTCTAACTGATATACTGTTTTTCTACACAAAGATTTGCTTGAGGATCTTATTTATTTATTTTTTTAAACTAAGGGAACAAAGACCGATCCCATCTCTAGTGAAATGACTTACGTGTGTCAGTGTGCTCACCGCCTCACAAAGGGTTGAGATTGCTCACTGCAGTTGTATTTTTGATGCCTTTCATTATTTTATCTTTTATTGCAGTAGAAAGAGATGGAAAGGCAGACATTTTCAAGGACACACATACACACGGGCACATGCATCCCCGATGATAACTAATGGTGTGATTTTCACTAAAGCACTTATCACCTGAGATGGTGGAAGTTATGTGTCAGGCACTAAAACAATGTACTGAATAGTGTCGTGTATTTGCATATGGTTCAATACCCATGACGGATGACCCACAGTGAACAGCAGCCTGGGCTAAAAGCACCATTTGTCAAATCCATCCTGCTCTGCATCATGTCCTCCCCTCTGCTTGCCAGCTTTATGAAAGAAGCAGGAGCATTTGTGTAAGTCCCCACATTAACCTCACAGGAACGTCTTCCTTAGGTAAAGAAACAAAAGACTCTCAGCAGCCCTGGAACCAAAAAATGATCTGGTAGCCTGGACAACATGACTTCCATTCTTGACAAAAGATCTCATCTTTTTCCACTTCAAACTAACGTCATCAAAAGAGGAGCAAAACCAGACAACTTAGAAATCCAGATTCATATGGGCCTAATACTACACAGCTTTTGATTAAGGATGATTATGCACAGAGATAAAATTTTTTCCCCTGGTAATGACACAAAGCTGTTTTGGTTCTTATAAAGCCCCCCCAAAAAAATACAGCCCAACTTAGTTTTCTTTACTGTCACCTTTCATATGATTTTCTCTTTTGATTTTCCTATAGTTTACCTTATCCAACCTTTAAAATCCATTGTGGTAGAATTTTCTTGTAATACCTCAGATTGTTCTCCTTCAAGTAAAGTATGCTGGTTGAAGTTTTACTTGGTTGTCTTCATTTATAAGTGGTAGGCCTGTTTAAATAATATGCATTTTAAAATTTATGCAAATAATGAATTTCCATTTCTATTTAAGCATTCAAGCATTTTTCTTCTCATTTGCCATATTAACAAACCCACATTTCTCACAGAGAAATTATAGTCTTTATATATTTATAGAGCACAATTTTTATGAGAGGATATTGTTGCTGCTCCTTTAATAATTTTGTAAAATACCTTAAATGATATTTACTATGTTATGACACTGAATTATAGAAAAATAACCTTAACACTAAAATTTTAAATAGAATACATTTATAAAGCCATGTAAACAGATTTTTATGGGATTGCATTGCATAATTACTTCACTCATACTTTTTTACTACCAGACTGATAATTCATGAAGTTATAAATCTCTATCAGAATTCTGATTATGGAATATTAGGAATTATCTACAACAGGTTTAGATAATATTAATGCCAAAGCACTGCACTGCACACAAAACAGCAATAATGAATCAAATTCGCAATATGCCTTGAACTCTGACATCTACTTGATAAGAATCTATCCACATATTTTCCTCCTAGATCTCTCAAGGGGCACACTAAACACCTAGCAAAGCAAATCTAATAACAAGACTTAGGACTTATTAAAATTCTCATTGAAATTCACTGATTTTCCACAAAAGAATATATGCTAAAAGATAGTATGATGTAGTTAGGCATTATTTGTTAAATAATGGAAAGATAAAACAGGCTCCCATTTTAGCACTGATGGCCAAGGAGCTCTGGATATTTTAATTTCAATAAAGAGAAAATGTGTTATTATTGAAAATATTTGAAACTCTAGTTATGTAAGGTTATTGCTTTACCTTATATAACAATAATACTGTGGCTGACACTGAAAAATATTATAATAATAAAAGGTTATTATACTATCACATTAATAAATGATAGCAATGTGTTGGATAGTGTACACAACAAGAGTTATAGGCATGCATTCCAGGAAAGGAATTGTTATTCTAAGTAAAAATAAAATAGCTAAATTTTAGTTTGCAAGATGCTCTTCTAATATTTTAGGTGTTTCACCTCATTTTGTTGTTGTTGTTATAACAACTTATTTTACATATGGAGAATCCAAGGCTGATGCATGGTTTGCTTGAGTTACACATGCAGTAACTCATGGGAGATGCAAACTCAGGCCAGTGTGGGATCACCAAAATTAGACCAGCAAATGGTTTTGCAGACACTCCAAAGAAAGGAGGAAAGACAAAACAGTGCAAGACTAATTTCAGCTTTTTATTTGATAACTTTGTTTTGTTATTAATGGAGTTGGTATATTCTAATTTTCCTAGTGGAAAATACTGTTTGTTGAGCAATAAATAAGAACTCACCAGAAAAACAATGTATTATGGTGTATGTGTATGGGTGTGTACTGTACATAGGAACTTTCATGGGGACACAAACTAAAATACAAATGCATACATATTCTAATCAGAGAGTTTATAAAATTTCAAGAAAAAAGTTTCTGGGTTTTTCTTGGAGGGAGCACTACTGGTGCTTAGAGGGACACTCGACCACTGAGCCACATCCCCAGCCCTATTTTGTATTTTATTTAGAGTCAGGGTCTCACTGAGTTGCTTAGCACCTCACTTTTGCTGAGGCTGACTTTGAACTCAGAGATCCTCCTGCTTCAGCCTCAGGAGCCACCACACCCGGCAAGTTTTTCAGTTTTAATGATTTTGTTGAACACTTATAGAGAAGTCCCAGAGACCAGCACGGGGAGCAGGGGGTTGGGGGATGGCAGTCTACTTAAAACACAGGAGGAAATGTCTCTAAATCGCACCTGCGGAAAATTTCTTAGGCTCAATCACCTTGGCATGTGACATACGGTCACACCCAACCTGAGGACATGCCCAGCATCCACAGTGGCAGCGAAGAGGGACCCCCCCAGAGAGTGCAGATGTGGAACTGTGAAATGGTGGCCAGATTGTGAAACCAGCTGCGCAGGAGCTCAGCTTCCCTGGCGCTGGAAGGGACCCTGGGTACCTGCCGCCTGTCGACTTGTGGCGTGGTACCCTCGCCCTACTGGCGAAAATGCCCTCCAGACTGCGCCACTCCCTGGACGATGCACTTTATTTAAAACACTGCTTGAATGCTGTTCCTGCCATTTGTCACCAACAGCTTCTTCTGGCACACAAACTTTACAAGATTTATATCAATTATGATTTTACCTGTATGTAGTTGAAAATCTGGCAAGAGTTAAAAGACACGTGCTGGTCTAGGTCTTTCTGTTTGTTTGTTTTTCAATAGATAAGCCAAGAGTGGCAATTAGCAGGTCACCAGGTTCCTGCTTCCTCTTCCTGCTCGGGTTACAGAACCTTGGCCCTGAGGAGGAGCTGGACTAGGCACCTGCTTTGACAGGAGGGAAGGAGGGAGTATCTGCTCTAGGAGGGAGGCTTTATCTTTCCACCAAGGAAGGGCAAACTCTTCTACGCAAACTCCCTCCTGATCTCTTACAAGGACGGTGGCTCTTTAGAGCTACCCCAGGAATAAAGGTCCACAAGGGTCGAAGCGGAGCCCTGCCATCTGGGTGGCTCAGGCACCTGGGGCTTTGCTTAACAAGGCAAAGACGCCCTGCAGGAGCGGATTCCCATCCCAGAAGCAGCCGTGAGCGCCTGCTACAGGGTCCCCCGTGCCTGCTGTGCACGGTTCTCAGCACTGGCCGTGATGCACAGGGTTCAGCCCGTGGCCACGGCCATCGAAGTCCTCATCACTGATCATGATCCAATTTGCCTGCATCTTGTTGGTCCTGTGAACATCACAGTGACATTTCCTCCCATCCACATGAGGTAAAACACACTTTCCCCTATATCCATTCCTGCTTTCACCAAATATTGAAATAGTCTTTCTAAGGTCCACAGAGACTCTTGTAAGTGGAGCTTTTTGCATGTTCAGTAGCTGCTCCCTATCCAGGGCTAAATCCTGTGCAATGCCTCATCCAGTCCCATCAGTCTCCCCAATCTTACTGCTTAACCAACAAGGAAGCCCCTCCCGAAACCTCCCTCCCTTCACTCAAACTGCTTCACCTCCAGGCCTGCGCTCCACAGGCCATTATGCACCTATAGTTATCTGATGGTTGGGTTGGGTCAGCTGCACCTGGCTTGATTGCACATGTATACAATGTCTGCTTTTTATCTGTATCTGCAAAGACAACAAAGGCCCCCTTGCTCGCCTGGCATCTATAGGAGTGGTTTCTTCCCCTTTGAAATGCATTATCCCATAGTAAGTTGTTTTCACTGTTAAAAATGAACATAGACACATGATACACTGTTCTTAATTAATGCGTTGGCAGAGGTTAGGTTATTAGGACTGTGTTGGCATTTTGTTTGAGGAGGAGAGGCAGGATCCGCGGGAAACTCCCACTACCACTTACACGGTGAGAGCTGAGTGCAGGCTGCTCTCTGGAGAGCCCTCCACAGCCAAAGTGTGTGTTCACAGGGCTTGGTCCTGTGCAGAGGAGGGATCCGGCCACTTGGGTCCTTTCTGAATAAATTTGAAAAAAAAAAAATCATCACAGGTTTTCCTCTGAAATACATTTTTTGCTTCATGTTGGTTGATAACTCTCCAATTCATCCCATTTTACTTTGAATAATGGGATTCAAAGATCCTCCACAATTCTAAAATGAAATACATCTGAGGCTGCCTGCTATGGGGATGAGACATGAAAAGGCACCTGAAACTTTTGAAATGGAAAATGGGGGAAAAAAAACCTGTGCAGATCAAAATGCATTTCATGTTCAAAATTTTCCAAAGAAACTGACTTCCTGAAACTACTTTTCATAACTTAGCTTCAGGTTTCAATTGGTCAGTGCAGGGTGACAGAATCAGATGGCACAATGCTTACCAAACCTTTAAAAAATCATTACTGCCTTCCAAACAATTTTCAGGAATAACATTGCAGGCTGCACTGTTATTAGGTATTCAAAATCAAACGCATTTAACTCATTAGTAATTGAGAGTTGGCAATCATTGCTTTTTTTTTTTTAATATGTCTGAATACACAAGTGACTTAATTCAGAGTGACATAAAGAAGAGATGTTGAAACTCTAAAATAATAATACTGTGATGATTATTTTATGTATCACCTCAGTAGGCCATAATGCCCAGATATGTAGCAAAATTATATTCCAGATGTTTCTGTGAGGATGTTTTTGGTTAAAATTAGCATTCAAATTAGTGCATTTAGACTAAAGCCGATTAACCTCCATAATGTGGGTGGGTCTCATCTAATCTGTTGAAGGTCTGTCTAGAACAAAAGCCCAGCCTCTATTGAGTAAGAAAATTTTGCAGAAGATGATTTCACACTCAAATTGCAGCATCAGCTCTGCGCTGGGTCTCCAGCCTGAGTGTCTTTAGGCTACAACTGCATATTTTGAACTTGTCAGCTTCAATAAGCATATGAGCCAATTCCTTAAAGTTAAGATTTTCCACATTTACATATATAAACTACATATACATGTATATATACCTTTGTGTCTATGGTGTGTAGAAACAAAAAAAAAGGGGGTACTGCTTAGAAGTAGATTTTATTCATCATAATAAATCAAAATTTAGTCTCATTAACATTCTCAGATATTTGAACTAAATTGACATGCTATATTTTTATTTATTGAATTGCTATGTTATATACAACATATACATGCACACATACAGAGGCATGCATATGGAAGAAATATAAGTTGATAAAACTTTTCTGGTAGCCTTCTTGGTAATATGAATCAAGATACCACAATTAAAAAGCATTTAACATTTTTACTAGCAATTTATAATTAATAATTTACCTAAGCAAACTTTTAAATTAAGAAAAGCCAGGAGTATTACATATAATTTTACTATAATAGAATATATTTATTAAGAAGATAGAAGAAAATTCAGTTACTAATTGTAAAGTTGGTACATCTAAACAATTAATAATTGTCATTCACTTTGCTAAAGATGAGTATCTGGTAATTACTTGATAAAATACTTTGTGAAGCAAAATGATAAAATATGTGTAAAGAGTGTTATTTTACAATCTGGGATTTAAGCTGAAATGTCTTTCAATGCAAACACTACATTGAAGTTATTTTGGAGTATGAAGCATTTCTGCAGAATTTTTGCTTATGTAGATATTTATTAATTACTAGCCATCTTGGGGAAATCTTGAATTTATAAAATGCTTATAACATAGTAATCTACTACTAATAAAAAATGTTTTCCTGTTTGGCAGACCACTTAATATCTGCCAAATTAAAAGTAACTTTTTGTAGTCCTTGTCTAAGCAAACACCACAGGTGGGTCATGGAGATACTGGAAAGGTCTCAACCTGTTGTCAGCAGATGACATCACTGTGGTGATGGTGGTAGCGTGTTCAGCCATTAGCCACCCTATAAGGGGCACACTCCAAGTCACTAAACCCACACAGGGTTAATAATTTGGGAAGACCATAAATGTTTCCTGAATCTTAATCTTCTGATGGTTAAACAAAGACAAAAGTAACTTGATCCTACATCTGGTCTCCCAAATGGAACCTGAGAGGTGAGTTTATTGGTGTGTATGCAACTTTCATTAGTATTTTAAATTCTGTCATTCTTTTATAGTGGTAAGAACAAATAGTGTGAGATATACTTTCTTCACGGATTTTTAAGTGTGCAGTCCAGTTTTGATAACCATAGGCACCATGTCATATAGCAGAGCTTGGGAAATAATCTCGATATCCCAAAGTGTCTGCTGCTGTATAGCACAAGGCGGGGGGAAGGCGCACAAGGAAGCCATCTGTTGCTGCTCATGGATGGACAGATAAGAAATGTGACATGGACAGAGAGTGGAATATCACTCAGCTTTACACAGGGGCTCCAGCCTTGCCACAGCAGAGATCCTGAGGACAGAACGTTCTGCCCAGTGACATGACCCAGGCTCGGCAGGTGAGGTGTGGGATGAGCCCACTTGCAGGAAGTATTTTATTTCATTTAGTTTTTATCAACATGTGGTGAGATTGACACTTGGCATGCAGTTTTGTGAATACCAAAAGCACTGCAGACCCATGCCACCGTCCCTAAAGCTGCATTCACAAGTCTCATGGCCTCAGAACACTTCCTTTTCCTCTCACTTAGTGGTCGTACCCTCCCTGCTCTTCGCCCCTGGTCTCTTTCCTGTTACCGTAGCTTTATTTATTTAGTTGAGAACTCCAACTAAAGGGAATGGTCCAAACCCCCAAGCCTTCATGAGCAGAAGGTCTACAATGTTCCCAATGCTGTGTGCGTAGGCCTGAGCTCTTCCTCTCTTCTGGTCAGCAGGGTTCCTTCCTAGGGCCACCCCATTGCCCATTCCTCCACTGAAGAGCATTTAGGTGGATTTTTTTTTTTTTATGGTTATGAATGAGTAGTTGCAAATAATTGTATCCTTTTCTTTCTTTCTTTTTTTTCTTTTTTTTTTTTTTTTTTTTTTTTTTTTTTTTTTTTACAAACACAAGTTTTCAATTCACTCTGAAATATGCCTATGGTTAAACTGATTGCTGACTTACATGAGAGCTTATGTTTTTTATTACAAAAATAAAAAGCCTGCCTGTCCGTTTTCCAGAGTGTCATCACCCCTGCATCCTGCCCTGTACCATATGATGGGTGGGTTTTGCCACACAGCTGGGGATTCCTGGGCTGTGCCGGTTATTTCAGACACTGCCCCAGTTTGGCACAGGACCTCATCATCTGTTTTAATGTACAGATGCTACCACCCACGTTCTCCTGGTGAAGGGTCTGTTCGAGTCTTTCACCCATGTCTTCATATTGCTGTTTTCTTACCACTTATTTTTCTGTTTATATTTTTATACAAGTACATTTTTCGACATGTGATTTGCAATTATTTTCTCCCAATGCATGGCTCATGTTTTCATCCTCTTAACAGAGAGCCTACAAAATGGAACAAAATCTTTACCACCTGTACCTCAGATAGAGCATTAACCTGCATTAACCTCCAGGATGTATAAAGAATTCAAAAAACTTAACACCAAAAAACAAATAAACCAATCAATAGATGGGCTAAGGAACTGAACAGACACTTCAAAGAAAAAGAAATGTAATCAATCAACAAATATATGAAAAAATGTTCAACATCTTTACCAGTTAGAGAAATGGAAATCAAAAGTACTCTAAGATTTCATCTCACCCCAGTCATCAAGAATACAAGCAATAATAAATGTTGGAGAGGATGTGGGGAAAAAGGTTCACTCATACATTGCTGGTGGGACTGCAAATTGGTGCAACCACTATGGAAAGTGGTATGGAGAGTCCTCAGAAAACTTGGAATGAACCACCATTTGACACAGCTATCCCACTTCTCAGTTTATACCCAAAGGACTACAGCACACTACAGTGACGCAGCCACATCAATGTTTGTAGCAGCTCAACTCACAATAGCTAAACTATGGAACCTACCTAGGTGCCCTTCAACAGATCAATGGATAAAAAATGTGGTATATACATACATATATATATATATATATATACATACGCACACACACACACACACACACATATACACACATCTTAAAGAAGAATGCAATTATGGCATTTGCTGGTAAATGGATGGAGCTGGAGACCATCATGCTAAGCAAAACAAGCCAATCCCACAAAACCAAAGGCCAAATGTTTTTTTCTGATATGTGGATGCTAATTCACAATGGGGTGGGGGGCGCTAGGGAAGAATAGAGATACTTTAGGGATAGGGGCCTGAAGGGAAGGGAGGGGGTATGGGGGTAGGAGGGATAGTCTACTAATGAATCAGACATTATTACCCTATGTCCTTATATAACAATATGACCAGTGGGATTCTACATCATGTATAACCAGAAGAATGAGCAACTATACTCCATTATATATGATGTATTAAAGTGCATGATATTATCATGCATAACTAACTAAAACAATTTAAAAATTTTAAATGTATTTTATAGACAGAAGGATTTTAGTTTTACTGAAGTCCCATTTACACTCTTTCCTCTTCTCGGATCACACATTTGGTCCTGTCTGAAAACATTTCACCTGAACCAAGTCTCTCTAGTTTTCGTCCTGAGCTTTTCTTTCAAAAGTTAGTTTTCACTTTTATTTTAACTATCCATTTTGAAGTAATTATTGCCTAAGATGAAACTTTTAGGTTAAAGTTATTGTTATTTGTAGGTGGATGTCTAAGTTTTTTCTAAAATGTGAGTGGAAACATTTGCCTGTTCTCTACTAAATTGACTTTCTCAATGTGCCAAAAAGCTGTTGGCCATGGTTTGGACTGGACACTGTTCCCCCCTTCACCAGGAGCCCACTAGCTTGATGACCACAGCTGCATGGTAAGTCATAACATTAGGGATGTGGTCCCTCAGAATAATTCTCTTTTGAAAATCATTTTGGCTATTTTAATTTCCTTGCCTGTCTTATAAAATTTAGAAATGGCTTGTCTATAGCAGCAACCACAACAGAAAGTTCTGCTGAAATTATTTGGAATAAATCTATCACCTTGAGAGGGTTTGTACAGTTCCTGCATTGAATCTTAAGAGCGAACCTTGTGGGTTTCTCCAAGTACATAGACCTTTTTGTTATATTTCATCACTATTTTGTGGTTTTCCAAAGTACAGATGCTGTGCATGTTTGTTGAAAAGCTGCCCAGTTACCCCATTTTCTTTGGAATATTATTTAGTAAGTGGTGTTGCTTTTAAAAATCAAACAATTAATGAAGATTTATTTTAAACAATCAATTCAGCTTAATTAAGAGTTCTGAGACCACTCAGGTTATATATTTCATTTTGGGCAAGTTTTAGGAGTTTGTGTATTTTGATGTATTAGCCCATTTTATGGCCATCTAAGTATCCAAATTTTTGCATCTGAAGTTATTTGTAGCAGTTCTTTATTCACCTTTGAGTATTTGTAAAATCTACACTGAGGGCTTCTCTTTTACTTCTAGTGTTTATATTTTACCTTCTATTTTTCAAAAAAGGTCTCTTACCTAACTTTATTAATTTTTCAAAATGTATTTTCAAAGAATCAGCTTTTGTATTCATTTTATCAGTCTTGCTTTCAACACTACTGATTTCAACCTCTATCTATATTGCTTCTGCCCATATGTTCAGTTTTTGTAAAATTTGCTCATCAATTTCTATTTCCTGAAGATGGAACTCTAGAACACTGATTTAGAACCCTTCCTATGGTCTAACAGGAACATTAGGCATTGTAGATAAGCAATGTAAGCACCGCACTGCCTGACTCATTTTTTTTTTTTTCTTCTTCTTTTCTTTTCGTGCTGATGAGATGGAACTCAGGACTTCACTAGTTAGGCGAGTGCTCTACCATTGAGCGAAAACCCCAGGCCCCTACATCAACATTGTATGTGCTGTATTTTATTTAATTTAAGCTATTACACAATTATCTTATGATTCCTCCCTTGAACCATGGATTATTTGGAAGACTGCTGCTTAGTTTAAAAACACCTGGAGAGTTTTCTTGGTCTCTTAATATTACACATTTTAAATCCATTTCCTTTGTCCCCTGCTGCCCTGGGCATCACATTGGACATCCTTGCACTAAAGTCAGCACATGAGTTAGAAAACTTTTCCTGAGATGTGTTACATTTTGCTGCCTAAAGCACAGAGGCATATTTCTTTGTCTCATGGTGATAGGTGTGAGACAGCAATTTGAGCTTCCCTTGGGAACTGTCTCAGTCCCTGCCTGCTCTTTGGCACCTCCAAAGCTTTACAGATATGTGCAGCCCCCCCCCCCCCCGATGTCTGCAGAGCTTCACTGAGATCTTGTAGAGCACAGGTGTGCAGGTGTCTTCCCAAGGCATTTGCAAGCTGGCTGCCTCCTGTCTTTCTAATTCAATCTGTAGCATCAGAATATTATATCAATATTTACTCTTTCTATCCCGAACTGCCTATTAGATCAGAAATGGTTTTTATAGATGTGGAATGCACAAGAAAATTTATGACCATTTTTTCTCTTGGCTCTTTTTATAGGATTTATCATATGGACACAGCTGTAATTGAATGTTATTGTTCATTACATGTCTATGTAGACTGTTTCTGATCCACTTTCCAGACTAGACAGAATGAATTAATAACTCAATCCTCCTGCACTCTATTCCTGAGTTCATATAATTCTGCTATACACAAGGTGTCAGATCTTAATGGCAGCTGTGATTGGGGCTTGAGTTTGCTTGAGTTTGAGCTTTGATCACTTTATGATTATCCTAGAAAATCTGTCCTGTTTCTTTACAGGCACCAGGACAGTGAATTATTTGGAGATGTAGAGCAATTCTGCAGTCTCTCAGCTTAAGGAGAGCTCAAGGAACTGAAGCAACCAGAGGCCTCTATTCAGATATGTCACCCTTTGTGTTGTAGACCTGGTTTTTCTGCATTTGCCATAACAAGTTTGCTTTGGCAGGGTGTGTGTTGCCCTTTAAGTTCAGTCCCTGGGAATGATTCTTGGGGCTTACCCTTGACTTTCTTTTCCAAGTCCTTACAGGAGATGAGAACTCTAACAAAGTATCCCTCTTGCTTTCAGCACTACTGTTCAGTTCTTGTATTCACTCTTAGCCCTCCTTTTTTTTTTTTTTTTTTTTTTTTTGGTACTGGGGATTGAAGTCAGGGGCACTCAACCACTGGGCCACATCCCCAGCCCTTTTATGTATTTTATTTAGAGACAGGGTCTCACTGAGTTGCTAAGTGCCTCGCCATTGCTGAGGCTGGCTTTGAACTCCCTATCCTTCTGCCTCAGCCTCCCAAGTGCTGGGATTACAGGCGTGCACCACCGTGCCTGGCCCTCCTTTTACTTAACAAAGAGAATCAGTGATGTTTAGCAAGAGGCTTCCATTCCATTATTTTATACCCACCATTTCTTTCTTAAACTTCAAAATCCTGACACAACACAGCTCTAGTGCATTCACTCCTACAGAAATGTCCTTCATTTTCCTTGGATAAGGCTAAACACCAGAACTGCCCCTCTGTGTCAGGTGGGCCTGTGTTACCCTCACTTCCAGGGATGGTGATCCTCAGGACCAGGGTGGCTTCCAGTGACCTGATCCCAACATCTCAGCGTAGAGCCTCTTTTCTCAGCCCAGGTCAACTACCTACCATTACAGTTTAGACTTTCCAGAGTTAGACACTGAAATACAGTTTGGGCTATAAGATTTTATCAGGAAATAATACTTGTGAGAGGAAAGGGAAGAATATAGAATTAAGAAAAAGAAAAAGAACAAATCAAATGGCTAAGGAAGCTGAGACAGGAGGACTGCAAGTTCAAAGACATCCTCAGCAACTTAGCAAGATGCTGTCTCAAAAAAAAAAAAAGAAAGAAAGAAAACAAAAGAAAAAGGGCTGGGATGTGTATTGGTGATTGCGTCGAGTGCCTCTGGGTTCAATCCTTGGTATAAAAAAATGAAAAACAAAAAGAGCCAGTCAAACTGCTATGCGAGCATGCTCAGTCTATCTGGAGCAAAACACTAGAGACTGGATTGGATCAAAGTGGCATTTTTGATTCAATCTTTTCCATCTTTCTTTGTCTCTCTGATACCAGGTGCAGCTGCCCAGGAATAGGGTTTGCTTTAGCATGCAGTTCTCTGCTGCTGATGCCAGTCAGAGTGGAACTGAAAGGTGGAGAATGGTGTGTTTGCTGACCACTCTCTCCATAGCCGGACTGCTTGTCTGCAAAGCGGGACCTATGTGCGGCATTTTGTGTCTACCACAATTTTGATTGTTTTCACTTATTCCATACATTTTTTTTTCTTATTTATTATGATTTACTTTTATTCTTTGATTCTTTGGAATAATTTATCTTCTGCTTTGTCAGTTTCCTTAGCTGTTTTCATCTGTAATTTTAGATTTGGGAAAATTGGAGTATTATTTTTAGTGGTTCCTCCTAAAATATTGTCATACATATTTGAATGCCTCATTATTTCCTCTCCAAGCCACCAGGAAAATGCACAACTTTAATTCCTGCCATATTTTGCCAATATACATGTTCTTTTTTCTGACTATATCTACACACACACACACACACACACACACAGATCCTTCTTATAAAATCATGAAAACAAATTAGTCCATCATTATTGACTCTCATGATTTTTATAATTATAGCAAAATGTTCATTTGCATTTACTGTATGATTCTACAGCATTTCTCCCCCTTTCTTTGTCCTCAGGTGTTTAGTCTGCAGGTATTTTCCTTTGAGGTGACCCATTACCTTGATAGGTTCCTCTGGTGAAAGTGGAAAGGAAGCAAACTCTCTCAGCTGTCCTTCTTCTGGAAAGTCTTCATTTCACCCCATCTTTGTAAGGATTACCTCTCCAGCCGAACGATTCTTGAGCAACTATGGATTAGCTTCCAAATTGTGATATTATTACATTGCCTTCTGACTTTCTTTTCTTTTTTTGCATCAGAGAAGTGTGCCATAAACCACATCTTAGATATTTCTCTCTGGTTTCTCAATATCTTACAGTCTTGCTTGAAATCCATTATCAGAGATGAATCTACTGATCTCTGTTTTCTTGAGTTTAATTGGTTCAAATACAATTCAATGATTTTCAAGCGCTACATCTCCTCCAAACCATATTGTCTATTCATATAATTCTGCTTAATCTCACTCTAATATTTTATTTAGCCTAAAATATTCTGGAAACTTTATTTATGTCTGTTTTGAGCTTTCCTTATTTATTGTCAAACCCATCGTTGAGGAGATCTATTGTTAAAGTTTCAAACATGGTTGTCTTTGCTTGAATTCCTAATTTATTATGCTCTCAAATACATCTAATAATATTTCAAATTCTTTTTTCTTTTTCTTCAATATTTCAAATTTTCAATATTAGATATGTTTTAGATATTCATTAAAGTATATTTAATAATACCCATTTTTCTTGTCCTTGGTATATTTTACTATTTCTATAATAACCATTGTTTGTTCTTTCTAGTCACTATTATGTTGTACAGACTTGTTTCTTATTTATTTGATGATGGTAAATTGAGAATTCCTACTCATTATCTTTCAATTTGTGGGAATCATGGAGGCATAAAAAGGAATATTTCCACTGGAAATCGGAGACAGTCCAGAGTGTCAGGCCCTCGTCCCTCTCAAACATCCCTCATCCCTGCTGCCACAGGAGTGTCCTGGTCAGAACGGAGCTCCTGCCGAACTCGACATCCACTGGGACTTTGCTCACCCTCGCTCTGCATGTGTCCACTAACGCCAAAATCGTCACATTCAACCATTTGTATCTGCCAAAATCTTCCAACTCATACTTTTCCGGTCATCTCTCCTGTTCTTTAAACCAATCCCTGTGATAATATCATGTGGTGACCACATTGCTCAATTGTGTCTGGCTTCTGTCTGTGCTGACCAAAACCTGACAGTTCAGAGTAGCTACCAACATCCCTACTTTTAAAGGCAGCACACAGACATTTTTCTGAGGAAGGAGTCTTCAGTGTGCGTAGGCCCTCGACTTTGGCCTTCAATCAGGAGGCCTGCCGCTCTTCCTCGACACCTCATCTCGTTGGCTTCATTGGAGGCCGCAGTCTCTTGGATTCTTTTCTGCTGTTCTTGACCTTCTCCATGTTTTATTTCCCTCTTCAGACCATCAATTCTGAATATCTTACAATCTTTGTTGTTGACATCTCTTTTTCTTTTGACTTATTTTATGTGACCACATCATTCTTACATCTAAAACATGCCATCCATGATCTAGAAGGTTCTCTAGGACTGACTTCTCTAAGTTTCTGCCTATGCCACAGTCTCTTAAAGATTTGCTTTGAGGATTTAGTAAACTTTGCAAATATAGTTTGCCTCAAATGCATCTATACTTCTTCAACAGTGAGTTACAACTCAATAAAAGGCATTACTACTACTTCTTAATTTCTTCTAGTTCCTATTTAGATAAAAAAAAAAAAAAACCTAAAATTTCATTCCTGATTTTACCTCTGCAAACAAGACATTCAAATCCATTGCTAAATATTAGTCTTCTTCATATTTACAGAAGTTTTCCACTTTTCTTCCTCTCTAGTACATCTCTGAAGGTCCAGATAACTGCAGTATCCTTCTTTTATCTACTATCATTACAAAAGTATTCTGTATTGTGATTCTTTAAAAATGTGTTCTTAATCACACTGCTTTCCTCTTTAAGACCCTTTAAGTGGTAACTAATTCCTGTTTGATTTAATTCAGAATTTTAAGCAAACCTGAGGCCCAGAAGTTCTTATCCCTTAAATGCCCAACCTCCTGGCATGCTATACTCCTTTCATTGCTATTCATTTTTGCATTTTCCTTTCCTCAGAGAGATATTTTTCTAAGCAGTTTGAAGTAGCTCAATTTCCCTTAACATGGATTACTAGTCCGGCAGTTAGCGTAGCCTGGATGATTACTTCCGTTTGAGACGTGTGCTTTGTGGCATATTTAACATCATTGCTGGCCTCCGTCCACTAGAGGGCAGCAGCACCTGCATCTCCAACCTGCAGTGCGGCAGTCAGACTCTAGTCTAGACACTGCCAAGCCATGCCAGGGGAGCCAAATCACCCCTACTGTAGGACCACTATCTAGATTTTTAGCAGCATTCACACTTCTTTCACCAGTATTGCAACAGTTTTCTTGTATGTGGGTTTGGTCATTTACTAGCCTCTGTACTAGGATGTTTCATAAACGTGTAAAGGTCCCGTATTGCATTTATTTTTCATTATGTGCTGAGCACAATGTCTCTCAAAAGAGAAAGCACCAAATATTCTTTTAAGTAAATGAATAAAGGCAAAGACCATTACTCCTGGAGCATTAAACAGGAAGATTGACTCAAAATGTTACAAAGAAGATGAGTGCAAGATGAACTGAAAAACCTCAAGTAAGCAAAAAAGCGATGGCAACATATTGATTACATTAAAATGAAAGGAGTGGCAATCAGATGGAGTGGCGTGGAGCTAAGAAACAAATTGGAACTGAAACACCTGTACAGAATTGATGATATGCCAAAGGCTTACTGTAGCATTAAAATGATCATTTTCCATGCATTCAAAAGAATTGTATTTCAAACTATTATAAATAAATGTAACTTCTAAAATTAAAATATCACAGAACAATGACAAACTACTTCTCTTGATGTAATTATACTTTAATATGAGTTGGATATATTTGATGTACCAAATAAATATAATGATATATTTGTATGATATATATGGATAATACCAAAAACGTGCTCTCATATAATTAAGCTTATTAAAACACATGCATATAAAATAATATCATTTCAATATATCAATGTAGAGTGGCCAACACAAATACATCAACAATTCTTAGGATCTATGTTTAATTAATGTTCAATTTGACTCAATTCAATTTCCCTTTTTCATTGCACCTGATGCACTCAACTGTTTTTTATATTAAATGTCTGTATAAGTAACCAAACATCAAGAACTGAGGTAAGAAGACCAGGAATATTTTCCTTATGAAATATAAGGTGACCACAGTTCTCTTAGTTTTAGATGCTACATTTTTCTTTTATTCTTTTTAGTGGAATGGATTTAATTCACAAGTAGTATAGACTTGTGGATAATTTCCTCCATTTGTTGTAATGAATTGAAACATATTCAGTGTCTCATTTAGGTGATTAATCATGACTTTTCTGATTGCATGTAAAATATTATTATCAACTTGATGGTTTATCTAACTAGTTTAGAAAACTAAAAAAATTATAGGAAAAATGTTTAAAAATGACATTGGATTTTTATCATTCTAACACCCAACCCCAAATAACACAGTAAGTTGTACATTTGCTGAGATTTAATATGAATGTTTATTGTTGCAAAAGGTCGTTCCACACATTTTTCCCAGTATATTTCCAATCATTGCAATTGTTACAAAATAGGTCTGGTTATTTTGAAATATTCTGTCAGTAAACATAAAGTGGCACATGCAATATGAGGATAATTTTAATGAATTTTCTCCATAATTTTTTAAGAAATTTTATGTATAAAATTGTACTAAGGGTCTGTGACTGTCTACATACATATGTGATTTATGACTACACATGTTTAACACAGCCCCTCCGCTTTCTTGCTTTTTTTCCTTCTCATTTCCCTTTATTTTTATGTTCCTAATTCACCTGTAATGTGGGATGCAAAATGTTAGTAGTGGGCTTGTATAATGCCCCATTCCCCCAGAGGTGCCTGACCTTCCCAACCCAGCAGATCTCTAACAAACACACTACTGGAATTTACTGGCTGGGCTGTGACCATGAAGGATTTACGTGCTTCCCTGTGGTTAGCTCTCATTTAAAAATACATTTAGGAAGATAACCGTGTTTAGTCTACATTGGTTATCATAAATAAATTTGAAATGTGCACATTTATTGGGTATAGCTGTCAGAAGAAAGGACACATCATGCAGAATTTGTAGCTATATAAGTATTAAGTTATAAAAGTAGAAAGACCCTGAAACTAAGTGGCTTCCTTGTACCAATCTCTACACTGTTTATTGTTTCACTCTGAAAAAGTAATTTTAGGAAACTATAGCACATAGACACAGAGTGTACTTCTTCACTATTTTTCTCCCTCATTAAGAAATTTTGTTGATGGGTATGACCTGCAGCTCCGCAGGAGTCACCCTGATAAGGAGCCTTTTGTAGCAGTGCATAGGAAGAGACTTTTTAAAGCACCCCACATGGAGGTTTAGAGCCAGAATGCGGCCTCTGCAGTCATAGGGGTTTCTTCTTTATGCACCATAATTTTATGACATCAGTATTCATTTTTTTAAACTCTTAGTTGTAGATGGACACAATACCTTTATTTTACCTATTTATGAGGTTCGAACCCAGTGCCCCAGGCATGCAAGGCAGGTGCTCTACCACTGAGCTACAACCCCAGCCCAATCAGTAGCCATTTTTATGTCCTCTTATTTTTCATTAAGAATAGAAGCCTTTTTGACAATGGGGAAAAGGCAGTGAGCACCTCTTGTTCTAGTTTTTCTCTTTTTAGCTCCTGCCCTCCTGTGTTTGATTATCGCTAGGCTTTAGTCTTGTTGAGCATCACTGAGCACTAAGGAGTAACCTCTGAGTAGCTGCAGCTACGAGCCCCGCGTGGTCCAGCATGTGTCATTCAGTGCTCGGTTAGCATTTCAGATGCATCATAATCACATATTAGCAGGAAATATGAAAACATTGTTTTGCCACAGAGAATAATAATGGTGTTTTCCAGTTGTGGTAACACTCTCCTGTAAATTATTGAGTATTACTTTACTTTTTAATATTCCTGAATTAAACATTGTTATGTGGACAAATAGCGCTTAATCTTTGGCAATAATAAACATAACAATAAGAATTTTCAAAGTGGTTGGAAAGAAAATGAAGTGGTTCTGTTTAGGTAAATAATACCTTATATTCAAGGGTGTTAATAGATTCAGAAATATACATTTATCCACCAGAAATTCCTTGAGTCAACTTAAAAATTATAGTCATATTTTTTTTACTTAGTAGTGTTAAGTAGGGTATTTATTTCTGATGAGAAAAATGTTAGTCTTATGTAAATTTTTTAATCAAACATGCAAGTCATAATTGAAAAGCCAAGTGTCTCAGAATCCCAAGAGCACTTAGATTTAGGCATAAATTCTTCATGAAGGTTTGACATTAGTGTGGGTATAGAGGAGTGGCCATGAGTCACCAACTACATATCAAGTCAAGGGTAGGTGAGATTTCTGGAGACATTGGGTGGATGACATTTTGGATTTACAAAATGATTTTTGGAGGAAGTGAGATTTGGAAATATTTTCATATTGCAACAGGACCAAACCTATATTTTTAATAAGGAAAAAAACGTACAATTTATAAACACAAATTTTCTTACCAAGTTTCTTGGTCCCATTCTCAGTTCTACAGTTCTTTTACATACATGATATTGCTGAAGCATATTTCTTTTTCAAAAGTTGCTGTTTGTTCTTGCTCAAGGGTATTGATGAAAAGTGCTATTTATGTACAAAGGAAAGAGCCAGCATCACATGAAATATATTTTTCATGAACTATAAAAGGTATACCAGAGAAACTAGTTTAGCCGTTTAAAAAGAGTGGTTCTTCTTTCTATCATTGAGTTACAGGAGAAACTACTGCACAGATTCTGTGTAGAATAAGGAAATAAAATTACTTATAGTGTCTTTAAATCTCCAGTTCTGTAAATGTTCATCTACTCAAATAATTTATGAAATAATTTATGTAAAATTAGGTATCTTTGTATTTTTCCCTTGATAGTGACCCAGTGCATTTCCAAAGGCATTTGGCTGGGATGATAAATTTAAATTCTAGCACCAATAAAATATTTTAATCTCTGCTAACCCAAAAATATATTGCAAATTATCCTGCTCACATTTTCTTCTCTTGTGGACCATAGGGACTTTGTATTTATATGGGACATAGTCTCCAATTCTATTGAAGAATTATGTGAAATGGAAGTAAAACAGAATGCATGGAAAACAACTATTATATGTAACACAGAGAGCAAATTCATGTAAACTATAAACATCTCACAGAAACTCAATAGAATAACATTTTATTGACATTATGATTTAATTTCTACTTTATTCTATCTTTGTACATTTATATTTGTTCAGTTTCCAAGTTTAGTTATAAAAATCTTACCTACTACTAATAGGAATGTATACATATTTGCAAATATATAATATGCAGATTTAGGTTAAAATAAAAATCTCATTAACAACTATGAGCTGGGCATGGTGTCCCACACCTGTAATCCCAGTGACTGGGGAGGATGAGGCAGGAGGATTATGAATCTAAAGCCAATCTCGTCAATTTAGTGAAGCCCTAGCAATTCAAGGAGACCCTATCTCTAAAACATTTATATAAAAAGGTCTGGGGATGTGGCTCAGTGTTTAAGTGCCCCTGGGTTCAATCCCTAGTACAAAAGAAAATGACTGGAGTGATTTTCAAATATGATTTATTTTCTTTACATTCTTGATGTCAGTATTTAAAAAGATCACCGCCCTGGCTTTTTCAGCTTTTATTGAAAGACATGCCATGTCTGTGAGAGAATAAAATTTACTTTTGTCAATAAATTTCAGAAAGGATTCATCACATACGTCCTCATAAAAAGGACCCTGGGACAGAACCCTGCTAAAATCCTTGCAAACCTTTGTAGATTTTGGCAAACTCATTCTAGAGTGCATGCCAAAAGGCAAATCTAGAAGAGTCAGTGCAGTACTGCAGAAAGTGAACACAGCCACAGGACTCATCCTACCTGACTTCAAGACCCACTCTAAGGCTAAAGACAGCACAGAGCATGGCACTGGCAGGAGAATGGCACCCAGATCAATAGAACAGAGAGACAGCCTGTCCCACAGCCACACAAGGATAATCAACTGATTTTTGACAAAGGCACAAAGCCAGTTCAAAACAAGGATTGTCTTTTGAACAAATTGTGCTAAACAACTGGATGGCCTCCAGAAAAAAAAAAAGAAAAAGAAAAAGAAAAAAAAAAAAAAACTTTGACACAGATATCAGAGCTCCAACAAAAGTAACTTGGAATGAATCTGTATTTAAATATAGTTTAGAAATGTTAGCAATTTTAGAAGAAAATGGGGAAATAGCAGGGTTCTGTGACAAGGTCCTTTTTATGAGGATGTATGTGATGAATCCTTTCTGGAATTTATCGACAAAAGGAAATATAACCTCTTCATGTAGCATGAACAACAAAATGATGATTTGGAAGGTAAAATGAAAAACTTCAACTCTCTAAAACTCCCTGTCCAGAGAATGAAAGGATAAGCTACAGATTAGGGGACCGTGCCACCAAGACACCTGATAAAATACTTGAATCAGAAATATACAAAGAATACTCTTAATGCAACAATGAAATTCAAAAATGGACAAAAGGTCTGAACAGACATTTCCCCAGAGAAGACATACAGATCACAGAGAAACAGGTGACAAATGTTTCCAGCATCATTTGACATGAGGAAAAATCAAATTAGAAAAGGGGGAGCTACTACTGCACACCTACTGGAATGGCTGAAATCCCCAAACTGGCAATACCAACTACTGGAATGGAGTGGGGTAATGGAAACTTCTATTCATTACTGAAGGGAATGCAAGACTGCTACAGGAACTCTGGGGGCCTTTTGGTAGTTTCATACAGAACTGAACACAATCTTATAAATCCAACAATCCTCCTACTACATGTTTACCCAAATTATCTGAAAAAGTAATTATGCATGAAAACCTGTATGCAAATGTTTATAGTGGCTTTCTTCAAAGTTGACACACACTGGAAGCCATCAAGGTGTTCTTCAACAGGTGAGCAGATAAACAATCTGGGGCACGTCTGCAACAAAAATTCTATTTAGCCATATAAAGGAATGATTTGTCAAGCTATGTATAGACATGGGACTTGTAAATATTTGTGGTTAAGTTAAAGAAGCCAGTCTCAAAGATTATAAAATTCCATTTACCAGGCTTTCTAAAAAAGTCAGTACTACAGAAATGACCAGCAGATTAGTGAGTGTCTGAGACTCAGGGGTAGGGGAGAAGAGTGTAGACATAAAAACATGGTGTAGTGGATCTATTCAGTCGTATAGTGTGAGCATAGACACATGGCCATGAGCATTTGTCAATAGAACATTGAAGGAAGAAGGATATTTACATAAAATTATGTATACATAAAATCAAGGATAAACCATCAAGCGTTTGGAGAATTTCAGGATACAATACAGAATATGCCCAACTACACTTGATCTATGAAAAACGTATGGGACAACCTCACTTGGGAAAAGGGTGGAAGAAAAAGTCACTCGCCTAAGTGGCTTTGTAAATAGGTGAAATTTGTAAAACCAAATGCAAAAGAAGCATTTCCTAAGCCTCTCGTACTATGATTTATGAAGTTGTTTTATTCCGTGCCTGGGTTAACATTTCTGATCCTTCTGTGCCTACATACCGGAATGGAGCAGTGAAATAAATGGGGGCAGGTGGTGGAGGCCAGGTGTCTCACTGTTGGAATGGAAGTAGCAGGCAAGTAAGGGTAAGAGACAAGGATGACCCTGGTGGAAAGCAATTATAGATGGGGATGTCAGCATGGAGAACACCGAGCCTTGTGTGGTCCATCTAGAACCACAGACGTGTGCACTTGGGTTGGCACGCCTGAGCACATTTCTTGCCTTTTCAGCTAAAAGGTCCCGGAGGATATTCCAATAGTGATGAACACACTGAGGCTAGATTTGGGTTTCTAATTATATGCTGTAATGAAAGGAACCAGGCTTTTTGCAGAAATGACTGACGTAAAGATGGAGGCAGGAAATATGCTAGACAGACCTGGGGCATCTTGTACTGTCTGAAAATAAGATGTGTTAAAAAATAGGATGAGAGAATGTCAAAGAGACTGGAGCCAACTGCAGCTGTTTCCAATGGCCATAGCTGAAAACTTTGAAGGACAAAATAAATAAGTAGTACCATATTACAATTCAGAACTTAAGACTAGTTCACATGTGAGAAATAAATTATGGAATAAATTAAGAATTGAGGAACAATGGGCAAATGTTCCCAGTACTTAGCATTGATTACCTTCCTCTAGGATAGGGAACATATCTGTGCAGTGTTTAAGCTTGGCTCTCCTTAATGAGGACCTTCTGGAAGGTACACTGTGGAAGGGGTGGGAGAGAGTAACTTTGCTGTTTAAAAACTGGCAGTTACTACCTGAGTCAGGTGACTGAGGTCAATGTCCATCAACAGTGATGTCGTGCCAACAGTAGGTGCCTGTGTTGTGGCATGTTGACAGTGACACTTGTCTTATGTCACCTTACTCTCAATGACTCATAAAATGAGAAAACATCAAATCAGTCACAGTTGAGGGACATTCCACAAAATATCAGAACTGCCCACAGTATCAAAAACAGCTCTCCACAAGATAATAATTATGTGAGGAATCTGTGTATTTATTAGCTACATTTAAACATGCCACCATTGGATATGTTCTTCAAAATACGCTCCACAGAAGACGTGCAAACAGCTTTATCTGTCAATTAAAAATAATAGTAGGAATAAAGATTATCAAAAAAGATAAGGAAAGTCCAAGCACCAGTCACAGTCAAGAAAAGTCAAAGGAAAGATGACAAACAAATAAAACGTGGCATAAGAATGGAATAAAGAACTAACAAACCAAAAATAAGGCATTAAGTAAAAATAAAGAACAGTGAGTGACTGCCTTAGCTGCTGACAGCCTGTCAGTGCTGATTCCTTCCTTGGTGCACAGGATCTCAGCGTGGAGTTACCTAAGTGATCCTGATCTCGGAGACTCAAGCTCCCTGCAGCTTCTTGTAATGTGAAACTTCAAATGTTAAGATTGTATTAAAATGCTGTTGTATGGAGTAAGAAAATGATATTACCACTGGACAGAATAAACTTACTTTAGACATTTTTTTTATGAATGCCATGTTTTATGAAAGGGCAGTACATAGATGACATTGAAATTAAGATTGATTTCAATTGTTTTTTCATCTTAAGCAGGGCTTGTTTTTGTGTGGTAGACGTGTAAAAATGTAAACAACAACAACAAAAAAAAAACTAGGTTTTACATTTTAAAAGAGCTTGAAAAGGCAAACTATGAATTAGACTCTATGGTCCATAAAACCTAAAGTATGTGTCCTCTGACTTTTTTTGTGTGTGTGTGGTACCGGGGATTGAACTCAGGGGCACTCGACCTCTGGGCCACATCCCCAGCCCTTTTTTTTGTATTTTATTTAGAGACAGGGTCTCACTGAGTTGCTAAGTGCCTCACCATTGCTGAGGCTGGCTTTGAACTCGCGATCCTCCTGCCTCAGCCTCCCAAAGTGCTGGAATTACAGGCGTTGTCCTCTGACTTTAACAGACAATGCAGACCCTTGACCTCAAGCCTCACGTTCATTTTTCTTATGCTTCCACCAGTAGCCCTGCGTATGAAGATATATTCGAGGGAATGAAAAATGAAACTGGTATAATTGAATGTCCTACCTTCATAAAGAACCTATGGAAGAAAATGACAAATTTTACAAAATACAAACAACACACATGCGTTGATTACAATGAAGAGAAAATACACTTTGAACTTTAAAAATTGTGAATTTAGTAGACATCAAATCACTGTTTAGATGCTGGGGTTGTGGCTCAGTGCTAGAGCGCTCATATGGCACGTGTGAGGTACTGGGTTCAGTCCTCAGCACCACATACAAATAAACGATAACTAAAAGAAAGGCATTGTGTCCATCTACAACTAAAAAAAATATTTAAAAAATGGTGCTATTTAAGCAAATGCTTAACATTGGGAACTAGATCTCTGAGATGTTTTGTGACATAAATAGATCTAAAATTATGTTAGTCATGTCCAGATAAAAGCACCATAATGTTTCATGAAACATTTATTTTCTGGGAAAATTTAGAGGTCAGGTTGACCACTTCTTTTCCACTTTGCAGGGAGTCTGTCACTGTCATTACCTGTGTCCTAGGGGAGGGCTGCCCAGTCAGAGAACACGTGGGGAAGGGAACAAGAGCAAGCCCCAAAGTCACTTCTGTGCCCTGTTCCTGCACCTATGAAGGCAGTGACAACCGTGCTGCTTTACTGCGACCCATTTTAAGCTTCACTGAGTTTGGTAGTGTTTATTTGTTTACTAGTTATTTTATTTTATATTTTCATCTAGTTGGACTGCTTGTTGTGTTAATAAAATATTCTATTTTGTATCTACTGTTCTTGTTACCACTGTATTGCAGAATAATCCATTGTTTTATTTTGTTTTGATCGCGTTGGTTTTCTGTTTTTGTTCACACTTAGCAAATCTGCAAACGTTTAAGTATTATTAAAAATCACCCTGGATCATTTTCTGTGAATAATCTCAGAGCTGTTTCCAAATAGTAATGAAAATATTCTCATACATTAATGGTAGATATGTCAAATGGTGTAGCTGCTTTGGAAAATAGTCTGTTAGTTCCTCAAAAAAATAAAGCATAGAGTTACTGTATGACCAAGCAATTTCCTTCCTAACTATGACCCAAGAGAATTTAAAATATATGTCCACACAAAATTCTGCACAGGAATGTCCATAGCAATAGTATTCAAAATTGCCAGGAGATAGCCTCAGTGTCTGTCAGCTGGTGAACGGCTAAACACAAAGTGGTATATACATGAAATGAAAGATTATTTAGCTGGAAGAGGAAGTGACAAAATGATAATGTGGAACAGTATGGGCAAACTTTAAAAACATTATGCTGAATGAAATAAACCAGACAACAAATCTTAGGCTAGCATTGCTTTTATGTGAAATGGCCAGAATAAGCAAATCTACAGAAACATGATATAGATTCATAGTTGCCCAGAGTTTGCAAGTGAGTTGGCTGGGGCACTGGTATAAAATGTGAATTATATTTCATTAAAGTTGTTAGAATAATTATCTATGGAAAATCTACGGATAAATGGCAAAAGCTAAGGGCAGGAAGTGTAGTATGGTTTTATTAGAAATGATATTGGCCTGGAGCCTGGTTAGAATACTAACTGCAAATTTATAAAATGTACATCTGTTCATTACAAAGATCAAGGGGACCTCCATCATGTATTTTGCCCCTCTGGTTATTTATTCCATTCTCTTTTCAAATTGGCTTTCTTTGCTTCCCTTTGTTTGCCTCAAGTGTGGCTTATGAAACTTCTGTATTTCCACTTAGCTCAAGTACCATCAGAGACCAACCATAATCATGTCATATGAATTCCAATTTTCTACAAGAGAGAAACTAATTAGGACAGTTTAAGTAAGGAGTTTATTTCTATCAATTCATTGCTAGACGAGGGACAAGGTTAAACATTCCATTGCTCATTCCGCCAGACTTGTGGAATTGAATTCACTGAAAGAGGGTGAGGACACGGCAGACCCACTGGGGACACCTGCATCCACATCTACCTCCATCCCTGTCTGTATCTGTTAGTAGATGGGAGATTGGTCATGACCCCACTGGATAACCACTGCAATCGGTGTCTGTCTGTACCTCTCTCTCTCTGTTAGTAGATGGAAGGTTGATGGGTGAATTATGAGGAATAAATTTCTGAGCATCTGGGCTTAGACTTACTGCTTTGTTATTGATAAAATTGCTTGTTATGCATGTTTAGCTATCCCAGATTCTGTGCGGGATTATTAAAGATGAGCTTAGAAAGATGATGAGAATTCATTGCTCTAGGAAAATGATTTCATCCCAGCACCCTGGGATGATCTCAGGCTTGTCATTTTGGGCAAGGTGGTTTGAGTCAGTCATGGAGCCTGGGTGACCAATATTAGTGGTTACAACATAAGTCCTGCAAAATCACAGTAGGTTGTCCAATGGTTTCAGTTTGGACAATAATTGTGAATATTCTAGATTCAGAGAAAAGAGAGTATTATGAACCTGGGATGTGGAATAGATGGTAAGCATTCTATCAGAAAACCACTGACCAACAAAGATTCAGAATTTAAAGCACCTATGGCAGAAAAACCAGTAGAACGAGAGATTCTGTTTTATTGGTATTAAATTTATTCTTAACTGATTCATAAAAACATAAAACGTGTACATCTGAGACTCTTACCAGTATGATGGGGCGCGTCCTTTAGGTAGTGTGCAGCACCAGATGGGAAAGAGACCAGACCCACAGGGAGCGTGACAAAGGAGGGGGTGGAAATCTGACCACAGGTCTCACGAACTCAGAGAGAGAAAAAATACACAGAGGCAACACCGTGGGGCCATACCTCCCTGCTGCCTCACTCAGGAATCAGCTGCCTCATAATGAGAGCTGTAAATTCTAAGCAATAAATTCATCTGCTTCTGAATGATTGATTTCATTAATGGTCACTTGGTAATTTTGTTAATCCATTCTCTCTCTCTCTCTCTCTCTCTCTATATATATATATATAGACACACACAATGGATTATATATATGATGTAAATTTTATACATGATTATATATCAGTATATATTATTAATATGTAACATATATCATCATAAAATATAAATATTTATATGATGTACATTTATATATAAACTATAATTATATACGTGTAAATACTTACTATGACACTTAGGTGGTAAATCCTCTTTCACCGTTCTAGAAGTCCACTGGATTGGAAAGACAATACAACTTAAATAATACAGAAGCAGTTTTGATCAATATATTTTCAAGGAAACATTGGCACTAAACCAAATAAGAAGTAGCGAATTTGAAAAGCTGTGCATAGGAGAAATAACTGTGTAGCAATCAGTGAGCTGGAGCACAGGATGGGACTGGCACAAGGAGGGAGGCAGGAGTTTCATCCACCCTCTTTGGGAGAAATGCTCCGGCGTCCACACACTCCATCCACGGATAAAGAAATCAACCTGTGAGTTTTCAAGGGCAGATGGATGCAGTGGAAAAAGAAGTGCGCTCAAGAGTTCTCCGAGGTGTTGATCACAGCCAGGGGGTGAAAGCAAACATTCACAGAGCAATCATTTGCTGCTCCTTAGGATTGTCACACAGGAGGACAGACATTCAGAGGCACGTTGCACTTTTCAGGACTGGAAACATTTTCATTCCCAAAGGCATGAGATGAGCGTCATCCTGATTTCTCACCCTCAAGATTTCTGTTTTGCACTTTAAATTACACTGAGAGCTTTATTGATTATCATATGCATTTGGAATTTGGGATTCTAGATTCTAAATTCTGTATGCCACGTGATCAGAGAAAAATTAAATTTCCCACGTGGATCTCCACTTAACCCATTTTCTCCAGTAGCATTTGCTGACGGCGTCTCCACTGGGTGAACACCAGATCCTTCCTCCCCGCTCCCTTCCGTGCTTCTACAGGTGTCCTGCTTCCCTGCATGCTGTTCCCAGGCATTCACCAACAGCACCCCAGTGCTAAAATACTGCAGTGTTCAAGATCGCCTCGCTTTTGTCCATTTCACATAAAATCTCAGTGTTAGAAAAGGTTGTTAATTTCTAAACACTGCCTTGGTATTTTAACTGCAATTTCATCAGAGCTATAAAACCATCTAAAAACCTTCTGTGTAAATTCCAAAGACAACAAACAAATGGTAAGGACAGGCAGCACACGTGTGGACCCGCAAACCCATCACTGAGTGGAACGGGCCAAGCACGACAGGGTGCATGCTCTCCTTGTATACAAGGCTCAGTGGCAAAAGCTGGTCTGTGATGATTGATGTCAAGAGAGGAGTTACTTTTGGAAAAGGGCAGAAAATTAAGTGAATCAGTTTATCTGAGTTCATTCCATTTAGCAGCACACTTAGGTTTGGACATTTTCTGTATGTATACTAAATTTTTGTAAAACATTCCATTTGAAAAAAGATATTATTTAAGATTTGGGAAGCCTAGCCATCATATTTTCTTCTGAATATAACAACAATAAAACAACCTAATAAACACTGCAAGGAGGTTTTTTAGGATAGCAGACACATACAAAATGGAAGAACTCAAAAACCAAGAAATTGTGGCATAAGATTTTAATGGAAGAACTCAAAAACCAAGAAATTGTGGCATAAGATTTTAATGAACACTGAAACAACTTAAATAAAATGTATTAAATAATGTTTGAAAAAAGGTAAAATACAGAATGTGAATATCATAATTATTAGTAAATATAAATATGAAGCTTATGAATATGTAATAATGATTGATGATGGCACCTATGATAGCAATTAATAGGCAGTTCTAAAAATAATCTGAGGGATGCAATTTTGTAAAGGGGGAAGTCAAGACCCTATATTCTTGATTTTGAAAAAGTACACTGATCCATTAAAACTGGGAATATGAAAAGAAAATGATAAATATGTCTATTTTTTAAAATAACCCTCTGGGGCACGGGAAGAGAGGAGTCACAGCCTCCGTTGGCAGTGATGTTTAGTAATTGCTGCTGATTATCTTCTGCAGTCCTGGTGAAAGGCTTTTCACTATAAGTAAGCCCTGAGTCAGGTCAAACGCAGAGAAGTGGGTGAGTGGGATTTCCGGGAAGCTGCCCTCAGGTCACCGAGTGCCAGTGCACTGGGCACAGGGCTTTGGAGGACATGGGTTCTGTTCAGCCTCGGGGAGCCGCAAGGCTGCTGTTAACACTTAGTGGGGTGCTCAGGGCTTCTAGTGCTTCCACTGAGCTGGGGAGACTGCGGTGGACATGGGGGAAGCCCAGCTGACACTAAACCCACTGTTCTTGCACAGATTTGGTCATTTCTTTCCTTGAGTAACTGATTCCCAGATTTTTGCAAGTGACTGTGACTCATTTTAGGAATTCTGAAGTCATCAGTTGTCCCCATTTTTGCTACTTTTATATAGAAGAGAATATTTGCAGATACTACTTCTCTATCTTGAGAGCAACACTAATGGTAATTACTTTAAGGCCTGTTGGTGATGACTTAATCAAAGATATTTGCATGTGTAAATTTTGAGAATGACAACAATTTAAAACCTTGCCAAGTAATATTGGATCAAATACAAAATGCTATTGTTAGCACATTTGTGATGTTTTTATATATTGAGTCAAGAGGAAAATGTCTCCGGTTTTCTCTTAGTAGAATTTTGAAATGAATTTTACAGAGAAAAATCTTCAACAAATATCCCATATATTCTGAGGCACTGAAAATTATCTAATGCTTTGAGAGTACGTGTGAGTAATAAATGGAAAGAGTAACAGTAATAAAATATTAAGATGTTTCTTTATTCCGGGCAATCGTCTTGTTTTGGCTTGCTGGAGACTCTTGGACATCCCTGAGCTGTGGAGGAAATGATTCTTGCATGTTCCAAACACACTTGGGTAATGTAGATTCCAAAACCAGAAATGAGTTTATACTCCCGGGGGGTCGGAGGTCCATTTACAGTGGGCAAAAATGTATGTTTCAAAATAGAAGTCACTGTGAGAAAAGCCAATTCCTACCATCTAAGCTGCTGAAAAATGTGAAAACTGTTTTATTGAAAAGTCTTGAGCCTACCCAAACCACCTCTCTGTGGTTCAGCTTCGCCATGAGGAAGAGACAAAAGCGCAGAGGACCCCCTCTGCAAACTGAAGTCAGTGTAAGAGGGAAGGAAGATGCTATCTGAGGTGACACGGTTTGCTTTGATAAGGATAATCCTGAGTTCCAAATCACCTTGCTATTTATTTAAAAGTTTCAAATCATCCTCTCTGCCCAGAGTTTAGTTACAAGTTTATGTCATAGGCATAATTTCTAAGACAAGTAAAAAAAAAAATAAAACCCTATAAAATAGATTGTAAAAGCTTGAGAAGTGAAAGAAAGCCTCTGTTCTTCTGCTTCCGGGAAGGGTCGCCTCTTTGAGAGTAAGTCCCGGGAATCAAGCCGTGTCACAATAACGTGGGACACACAGGACCAGCCGCTGGTAGCAGAGCATTGCTGCGTCCAGTCTGCTAATGTGGTGAGGACCCGAGGAAATATCACTTAGGACATGAAAGAAAAGTACGTTGGAAACTCTGTGTCGCTACCCTGAGACAGGGCTGAGGTTTATGGGGGGTTAATTAGTGTGACTTAACCAATAGTTATTATCAATTATCCAATCTTTTTTATTTTTTCTTTTGCGGTGCTGGGGTTCAAACCCAGGGCCTTGTTCATGTGAGGCAACCACTCTATCAAATGAGCTATATCCCCAGCCCCTCAGTTATCTATTCTTCATTATCAAGACTAATATTGTTCTTTTTAAATAATATTGAAACTTTTTTTTACTAACATTTCAATCACTAATACGTCCATTATCATAGTTGTCTACTCCACATTACAAATTCCTTGATTGACAAAAGCTTTGCTTAAGAATATAAAAATATTAAGCATTGAAGAATCCTGGTAATTCTTGGAAATGACTTCTACATTTACGTAAAATGTGAATTGCATCCATATTTAAAAAAAAGACAAGCATTTTCCCCTTAAAGTGATATCTAAATATGTATGAATATTAAACTAGGTAAAAATTGCTTCTTGTTCTTAAAACTTGTTATCTAATATAGTTAAGTAATATTTGACAAAACTTTCACTCTTTCTCCTCTTCCTTGTCAATTTCCTTCAGACTCATAGCCCAGAGGGCAGTCCTAGCCAGAGGTGATGTTGCACAGGAGGGTCCTGGAGGGCAGGGCCCTGATGTGTTTCCCAAAGTCCAATGCTGATGACTTCAGGAATGATGGCTTTGCACAGAAGGCTTGGAAAAAGAAGGATTATTCCCAAGATGCAGGGGTGGAAGAGAAACAGGGCAATAGACTCTTCTGTAGCCCTGCGGGGACTCCTGTTCAACATTCTGAAAACTCTCCAAGAAGAGAAAGTGACCCCACAAAGGAAGACTTTCTCTAGGAACATGAGGCCAAATGCATGGAGGATCACATCCTGGAAGAAAAATGACTTCTCCCCAGGCATGCTAGAGGCATTAAGGGCCTTTAGACCGGAGCAAGGCACCATGTCCACACCATGACTGGCAGTATATCAATGTCCACGAAGGAAGCTTAATTTGTTATAACCCTGGGCTGGGAGCAATCCGAATGTGCACCACTGAGCGGGGGAGCATAGACCAAGCGTGGCCTCTCCACGCAACAAGGAGGAGCCACTCGGCGATCAGGAGGGACTGAGCATTGATTCACTACTCCTAACTGTGAGCTGTGAATTGTGGGTGCAGCTCATCTAGGATGAATTCCTCAGTGGACTATGGGCACACCCGTGTCACAGTTGCTGCTGCTGTGTGTCAGGTCAGCAGCTGTCCTTTCCCTTCTGCTTGACATGAAATGATCACTTGTGCGCTAAAAGCAGCTCTGTGGTTTGGGTTTAGCGAAGGTGGACGATACAAACTAAGCAGGCCCCGTGGCATCAGAGACGCACCGGTGCAAAGGGAAGGGGTCAGTACCGATTCACAATTTAAAAATTAAGTCTAAAATTAAAAAAAAAAAAAATTCTCAAGGGGAGCTCCTAGAAGATATGTAATAAAGCCTTAGAAGGCAATTTTAGAATCAGTATTATATTGGGAACAACAAGCATGTAGTCATAAATGTGTGAGTTTAAATCTAAATGCCACAAAAAGATAGCTGTGTGAATTTGAGCAAAGCATTTAACTTTTTTTAACAAATGGTATCCCTGTCTACCAAAAAACATGGTTTTATCAATCTCATAGGACTTTGTGTGAATTGTATCAAATAACCTATATCCGTGACTTAGTACCTGAAACACAGTAAATGCTCAATAAACACCCATATTCTCCTTTATTTTCTATTATATGTAGAATAAAATACAAACTTAGGTGAGTATATGTTTTCAAGTAGGCTCTAAGTTGTGCATTTGATGTTTTGTAGAGCTAAGCATTCTTAGGATCAAATTTACTAACATGTAATTCCATGCTGTAAACTATCATTTCTTTGTAAAATTAAATATTTATTTAAATAAACTACTGTAGTTTGGCAGAATTTGTAATGTGCGACTTGGGTTCATCTATAACCATGGATTTTTTTGATAGCTCCTATTCTTTTATTATATGTTTTTAAAGTAGATGAGATTGAGTTGTAACTATGAAATCATAAATTAGAATTTGAGGAATGAATTTTGGTTCTTAAATTGTAAGTAATCTTGTCACTTTTTATTTCTGGGACACTAGCATTATTTTAGACAAATGTCAAACATGTATTTTATAATGTTTTCTGATTAAGTTTCCTATCATGAGTTTTTGTACAGATAGTACGAATAATTTTATTAAATAGAATGTTCTTTGACATTCTCGTGAATAAAATTAAGTGTTGCATAAAATACAAAGAAAGTGCTTTGATGTTTTTTAGTTTATATGAACAAGTGTTATGCTCAGGACAGATTGGAGTGTTCTGTGGAGAAATGTAGACAGTCAGGAAGCTGACTTGCTCCTGCCATGGGGACCAGGGGTGTTGTCCCTGGGAGGAGGAGAGTGGACTTGGGGCTGCACACTGAACAGCACGGGGATGCCCTGGAGGCCCAGCCACAGCCCGCTGCTGCCTAGACACAGGATGCATGTCGAGTGGGTGAAGTGTCCTGTCCCTGTGATTGGTCTGCAGGTCTCATGTTTGTTTGCTTAATGATATTGATATATGATAATGATATCCGTGTGTTTATGAAGATTTCTACTTGAAAATGTCCTCAATGGAACATAGCACATTTAATGACTACATTGAAGTGAGTTTATTGAAATAAAGCAAGCAGTGTCCTTGGGATAGCAAACATAATCAGGGGGGCTAAGAAAAGAGCAGGTGGGCTGGGGGTGTAGCTCAGTGGTAGAGCGCTTGCCTAGCACATGTGAGGCACTGGGTTCGATCCCCAAATCACACAAAACTAACCAAGATAAAGGTATTATGTCTATCTAGAACTAAAAATATATAAAAAAAGAAAAGACAAAAGCAGGTCCTATTGTTTTGGATCTGTATAAGAAGGAAAGACGTTCCTAAGCGGGCTGTTATGAAGTTTCTGGGTGCCCTGCTGTGGACAGTGGCACGATGCTGGCTTGGATATGGTTGAGTTCCGGACAACCTAAGGCCTCCACAGTAACTGTGGGCTTTCTTCTTACAGGTGATATGGACATTTTTCTACACTTTTAGAAATAATTTGCCTTCTGCCTACATTAATATTTTGTTAATATCAGATTGAAATAGTCTAATTAGTCCCAGGATTTCTGTGTAGTCGTATGCACTTAGAGATTCAGCCAGCCTCCCCGCCCCTCCAGGCTTCTTTTTTTGCCCCTTACCTGTGTGAAATAAAATGAAATCCCTTGTAAGTCTGAACATTCTAAGCTGTATTGCCCACAGGTCCAGGTCCCCCATCCTGAGTACAATAAGATGGGATTAAACTTGTGAGAAATATCTTGGTGGAGAGCACCATGCGAAGAAGTTGAGGGGGAACTGGAGGAGGCTGGGAGAGCTGTCACACTCTCAGGCTGGTCTGACCCGAATGCAGGGGTTGGGATAATAGATAGTTGTGCAGTTCTAACAAAATATTAGAAAGGCCAATGGTGCATCCTTGAATAAAAGTTCCTTGTCAGAGGTATCTCCTCTCTCCCAGGAAGTGTTTGCTTTGGCATTCCTGATGTGCTCAATCATGGGCTAAGAGCAGCCCGTGCAGAGGAGGACCTTGATGTCAAAATGGCAATGGGGGGCTGGGGTTGTGGCTCAGCGTCAGAGCGCTTGCCTCGCACGTGCGCGGCCCGGGTTCGATCCTCAGCACCACGTAAACATAAATGCATTGCATTGTGTACAATTAAAGTAAATAAATGAATATTAAAAAAAAAATGGCAATGGGGTCAGAGCACAGTAGTCAGGGCCCTGATCCCTACCTCTCGTTGCAGTAAATATGAAAGGCTCATTCTCATACATTTCACAATTGATATGAGTGTTATGCATAGATGTTTAAACAGTATTACCATTTAAATGTGCTAAAGAACTTATAAAGGAACTGACTAACAACATAGATATGCTCAGTGTAAATTAGGGTCACTGGTCACTTAGCAAAAGGTTGTTGATAGGGAACACGTTTGTTACCCAAGCAATCATTCCAGATCTTGTCATTCAAGATATTATGGGAGAAAATGTACAGATACACAGTGGAGCACCAATCAACCACAAAAAATAGCAAAATCCTGTCTTTTGTACCAGGAGGATGGTACCAAGTGATAAAAGCCAGACACAGAAAGCCGAGTGCCCACTGTCTCACACCTATGTGAATATGAGAAGTTGATCTCACTGGAGATTGGAAATGGGACTATCAGAGGAGGCAGCAGTTGGGGAGAGGGACAAAGGGAGATGTTCTTTAAAGGACACATGGTGACAGTTCTGTTCTGTAGTAGCATGATGACTAGAGTCTGTGACAATAGGTAGTCCACTCAAGTTGGTCTCATCTCTTTAACTAACCTGCTTTCACTAAATGGATGGTAAACCTGTGTGTATAGAAAAACTACAGTCCTTTTTGTAAGTCTAATTTTTATTCACATTCTTAAAAAGACCAAAGGAAAGTGGATGTTAAATGTTCTTCACCACAAAAATGATACCTTTGTTAGATGACACATCTGTTGACTAACTACATTTAATCTTTCACAGTATCTGTGCTCTTTAAAACATCATGTTGTATATGGTAAACATATACAAGTTTAGACATCAGCTAATAAAAAAGATATAGAAGACAGATTAGTTTTAATTTGGTGAAAATGTTCAGTAAGTTTACATAATATTTGCAAATATAAAATTTAAAATATTTCACATGTGAGTGGAGAGGCAAAAATGTTTATGATACAGGTTTCAGGTAATGAATTCCTAGTTGGATGTTTGCATTATTTTATTTAAAATATAGTTCCCTTGATAGAGAAGGTTTCACCTCAATTATGCCATTTGGATTCATTGCCTGACTGCTTGGGGATCCTTAGATATACTTTTTTTTAAAACTGTGGTTTTATATTAGCAAATATGTTTACTAATGTTATGTTTCATTGCCCAAAATAATCTTGAGTGATTGGGATAAAATGAGTTTAATTGTAAGGGTGAATTTTTTTTTTAATTTAGCAAAGTGTCATAACTAAAACTTTATGTAATATCTTTTGTATTAATTTTGGCTGATTTTTAAAGTGCTATTTTACTGATCTGTGATTATCTCTCTCCATATTTTGTAAAATATTTCATATTATTTTGCTCATTAAATAGCTATGGAAAACATGATTTGACCTTGGCCAGACACTAATTGGAATATGTGTCTTTATTTGAATAGTCCTGCCTTTTATACAGCCAATTTTGAGCTATATTAATATGCAGGTTATCTCCCATACACCTCCAGAAAATTTGTCCCTTGGAGTATTATAATAATGAGGTGCACTTATCAAATATGTCTTAAGACAGGCAGGTGTTTATCATCTGGTAGGCTCTGGACGGTTGTATCAAGAGGTGTGCTGTACACAGTGGTACACACAGAGTGGTTGTGTCTGCTGCTTTCAATTCCTTAGTTTTCCTTGGGCAAAATTTTCACCCTGAGAATTTAAGAATCTCACAAAGCATCATGGATCACCACTGGAAGCTATTGGGGAAGCCAAGTCACATGGACAGCTGTGAGTTGAGCAGTGGTGGATTCTCTGGGTATGTCTATTGGCCTGAATGACTGACAGAGTAGGTGAGTACCATGCTTGCAACCGAGCTACCATGTGCTCTTTTCAAAATGTGCATCTGGCAAGGACAAAAGCACACTGTACTTCCCCATCCACTTTCACCAAAGACCAGAACGTGATCATGGTCCACGCTGGCTTACGGGTTCCGGGGACTGCTCAGAGCGTTCTCGGACCACGGTCCAACCCGCCCTCTGGATGCCCACTGGCCATTGTCCAGGACCAGCATTCCCTCCCCTCTTTTCCATTTTCCTTAGTGACCTCCTCCCAACTCACAGCACCTTCCCCTCCCGTTCTCATGGAAACTCCATCCTGACCTTTCTTACCTGTATTCCACTTAGTCTCTTCATGTGGTCACATGGCAAAGCATAGCTTTCAGTGGAATCATGTCCAGTTTCCATTTTATGTCTATTTGTATGATTGTCTGATTGGTTGCTTTTTCCACTGACGTGTTTCATAATTAAAGAGGACGCATCCATCGTCTTAACTGGTCTATGGAACTGAGCACGGTGCTGTCACCGGCTAATGCAGTACAAGAACCCAATATGTATTTTTGAGTGAATGAATAAATAAATTCTCTAACTTAATAAAAACTATGATAATCTGAGATCGCCTGAAAAAATAAACATTGAGCAAAACATATTTTTCATTACTATTTATTTAAACCATCAAATAAATAAGCAAAATGTTTTATGTGGTTTTGCCAAAATGAGCACGTGCATGAAAGACAGTAATATGATGATGTAAATGTGCAAACTGTTAAGTCATCAGTGATTCTGGTGATTTTAGCTTCTGGTGTACAGCAGGTAAGTAATAAATACCATATTTTGATCCCCTCTTCTACAAGATAAGAGTATCCAGCTACAAATTTTAATTGTAGCTGATAGTTGGTCAAACAGCCTAAACAAATTGCAAGTTTTCTTTTCCTTTGACATCATAAAAAGAAAATAGCAGACCACAGAGGTGATTTTTAGTGGAAGTGTTGCAAAGAGTTGGTTACTGCCATTGATTTTTTTCCTGAGCAAAATACTAATATATGAGCTGGTATAATTTGAAGCAATTGTGCTGTATTGTAATTCCCATAAGAGCTTTTTCTCTGTCTAAATAGAAATTAGATTTCAACAAGAAAATAATCTTTGAACAAATCATATTTGGAAATATATTCAAAAGAATAAAATTGGTAATATTTTGCACTTAATATAGTTCATATTGCTTTTGAGTGCTACTTTATATGCTTTTCCATATTTATAGCTATATTTTCTTCCCCCAAATTGACATTGAACTCTCTTGAAAAACAACGGCTTGAGAAATAAACCTTTTTAAAGAGTGTGTTTCCTTCTGACAACTCTAAACATTCAGAAAAATTCATGACTACCCTCTAAAATAAATACAATAAGGAATAAATATATTAACTATACTTCATATGGTTAAAGAGTATGCATCTGGAATTTCTATTAAGCCTTAGCTTGTGTCAGAATCATGGAATGACTGCCCAGTCTGGGTACACATGCCTGTCACCCAGTGACTACAGAGGCTACGGCAGGAGGATCTCAAGTTTGAGACCAGCCTGAACAACTTAGATCCTATCTTAAAATTAAAAACAAACAAACAAAAATGAGAAAAGGTCCAGGGATGGCCCACTGATAAAGCAACTCTGGGTTCAATCCCTGGTATCACAAAAATAAAAATATAATCATTAACTGACTACTTGAGATATAGAGATTTCTTGATATATTTCTTTCACCTTCTTATGAGTTGACACTTAGACCAAATTATATGAATATTTAAAAAATATTCTACACTATAGGAAATATTTTATTATGATCTAAGATTTATTAAATTTAAAAAAAATTTTTTTAGTTAGTCATTTTTTAGACTACATTCTGTTGTGAAGTAAGGCATTAGCTATACAAATAATATTGGCATTGTGGAAAACATGATTAATTAATATTCCTTACTATTTAAAAATCACTATTACATAGGATATTCTTTCTTGCTTAGCTCATCTTATAAATGTCATTATCATCAGAAGCACAGAGTGTATTACTTCAGCCTCATATCCAAATTTTATTAAACACAGTACACTGAAAATAGCAAAAAATCATAATTAGAACAAGATCCATGTCTGAGCTATGATATGAAGTGCACTCACACAGATGTGAGTATACGGGAAGAATATGGCGAGTCTTTCTCTAAGGGGATGTTTCATTGTGTGGGTTTCATAGTCATCATTCCTGCCAGTTGGACCTGAATGTTACAGATCTGATATTGAACCATTACCATATGTTGCTTTCTAAGGATACTTGGAAAAAAGAAGATATTTCTTGCATATAATGCATATTTTTATTAACGAATATCCAGAAACATGATGCCGTTACTTGGAGGTGGTCATTCAAAGGTGCAGGGATTCCTCCTGTAGGATCTGATGAGAACACAGCACTCTGTTCAGGCTCCACCTGGAACCCTCTTTCCCTATCTGTACCAATTGTCACATTTTGATTGGACTGTGTTATCAATATTCTAACTTCATGACACTATGATCTGGGTGCTTTTTGAGTTTTGCACTTTAAGTCTTTAAAACTGGGTGTTGACGTAGATGATCATGGCTCACTTGAGCTCTGTGGAGGATTTATAAGTGGCCCAGTGGGTTCACGCACACTGCTCTGTCAATCTGCAAAAGACCTTAAGTTCCTTATGGCTCTGCAGATATCCCTTTAACTGTACCATTCTTTGTCAGGAGATTTTTGTCCTTTCTGAACTCTGCTTTTCTTAGTTTGTTTCTTTTGTGACATGTAAGGCAAATGAAATATTTCAAAGTCCAAGCAGACAATAGTAATCTCAGAGAAAATGCAAGGATTTGGGGGTTGTGCAATGACATTTACCACTGCCTGGGAAGTGGGTTTTCAAAAACATCTTCCTGTGAATTAAAGACAAATCCAAAAAGGTATTGATTATGCTCATCTTTATTATTCCCATTTGTGGAAGTTAGTTTTTCTAGTATTTACCATAACCAGTCTTAGGTACTCAAATTCCCCCAGTTCATTGCACTTATTTTTCAAAATCTGTGATAAAACATTTTAATTAATGGATAGGATGAGGTAATCATTGAAATTCGCAGGCCCTGTTACCTGTACATTCTGGTAGCTCAAAAGAAACCATTGAGTACAATAATTATGAATATAACAATCCAGAAAAATCAAAATCCTTAAAGTCTGAGATCCCAGAAATCAAAACCCTGAAAGATTAAAATCCTAAATGTAGCATCTCTGAAATCTGAAATCTACAAAATGGCAATTGTCATGGGAAAATAGGATGGAAATCCAAGTCCTAGAGCAGCAATGCTTATGCAATATGGCAATGGGGAAATTCAGTTTAAAAAACAATGGGGGTCTGCATTCACCTCCCTTCTTGCCGATGTAAGTCCAGAGCTTGTAGTGAATTGAAGCCACCTTTCTCTGGAAAATCCAGTGAAGTTACTGACTGGCTTAGAAAAAATTATCTGTACTGCAAGATAAGAAGACATAGAGACTTTGCTGTTTCATCACCAAATAGGTTCTGTTTATTAGTGCAAGCAGAACAAATGTCCATCTACCCAAAACAACATGGTAATAACATGGCATAGAAGATGGGAAAATTTAGTAGCAGATGCTTGGATTTGTGTATAGTGAATGACAGAAGAATTTCAAATTGAGCATCTTCATGTAGAAAGTGGATGTGAATGTATTTTCTGAGAAGAGGCATGCCCTGAAAGCGGGGAGTAGGGACATTCATTTTTCATGATGCAGGACTTTAAAATAGAGTTAATAATTTTAAAACACGGTCAGCTCAATGCAGTGGTCCATAGTGTAAAATGCAATTCATTTGTCCCTTGTCTGAATCTAGAAAAATGTTGCATTTTTTCCTTCAAAATTTCTTCAATCATCTTACTTAAATTGTTGCCATTAGTTTTAGAATTCCTTATGCTCTGTGCTTCATCATCACATATTTTCCAGTACGGGAGTTGTAAATCAGGTAAAAACTTATAAAGAATTTTAATTTGTTTTATGCAATTTTTGCAAATTTGACTCATGTCAGGACCTTACATTGTCTGCCAAGGGGATGGAAGAGCTCTGACTTTCTGGCTGCTTGCCACATTACCACGCCCTGTTACCGGACCTAGGCTAAGCAGGGGGCGTGGCTGTGAGAACTGAAACCACCCCAAGGATAGGCCAATGGCTCCGCCAATGGCATCTGCCCATGCTCCTTATGTGTCTCTATGATCTTTCTGCTGATTGGCCCATGTCCTCTATAAGACCGTCCAACTTCCTCAATAATCCGAGTTCCAGCATTCTACTGACTGGGCTCCCCGACACAGCTCTGAGTCTTTTGAAGGCGGGGGAGGAGGCGTCGGCAGCCTTTACTTTCCCAATCTAGTCTCATCGTTGAGGTAGGCCCCTCTGGCCTCTTTTGGTAGACAGAAGAGGTCCATCCTGGGTATGGGGGGGCTAGAGACCTCAACCCTTATAATAATTCAACAGACTCATAAAATTGTATTAGCAAAACACTGACTTTTTTCATTATTTAAAAAAATTGTTCCTTTTAGTTATACATGACAGTGGAATGTGTTTTGGCATATTATACATACATGGAATATAACATTCTAATTAGGATCCTATTCTTGTGGTTGTACATGGTTGTATATTCAAAAAGAAGGCCAGGGAAGTTATGTCCTGTTAATTCTATTGTCCTTCTTATTCTCCTCCGCTATGTTCCCTTCATTCCCCTTTGTCTAATCCAATCGACTTCTATTCTTCCCCTCCCCACCCTCCCTTGTTGTGGGTTTTATCAGAGAGAACATTCAGCTTTTGGTTTTTTGGGACTGGCTTATTTCAACTAGCATGATAGTCTCCAGTTCCATTTATTTACTGGTAAATGCCATAATTTCATTTTTCTTTATGGCTAAGAAATATTCCTTTATATGTATAGAACAGCAATGCAATATGGCAATGGGGAAATTCAGTTTAATATATACTTCACTATATATTAAACTCCTATATATTTCACATTTTCTTTATACATTCATCCATTGAGGAACACTTGAGTTGTTTCCATAGCTTGGCTACTGTGAATTGAACTGCTGTAAACATTGATGTGGCTGTGTCGCTGTAGTATGCTAATTTTAAGTTTCACCATTTTGTAGCCCCACCAGCAATGTATGAGTGAACCTTTTCCCCCACATCCTCACCAACATTTATTGTTACTTGTATTTTTTATAATTGTCATTCTGACTGGAGTGAGATGGAATCTCACTGTGGTTTTAATTAGCATTTCTCTAATTGCTAGAGATGTTGAACATTTTTTTCATATATTTTTGGATAATGTGTATTTCTTCTCCTTTGAAGCGATTGTTCATTTTTTTCCCACTTATTGATTGGGTTATTTGTGGGGGGGGTTACTATTAATTTTTTTGAGTTCTTTATATATCCCGGAGATTAATGCTCTATCTGAGGTACAGGTATCCAGGATTATTTTACCATTCTGTAGACTCTCGCTTTACATTCTTGATTGTTTCCTTTGCTGTGAAGAAGCTTTTTAGTTTGATACCATCCCATTTACTGATTCTTTTTATTTTTTTTTTCAGGATCAACACATGTTTTATTTTATTTTATTTTTTTTATTATTTATTTACTTATTCATCATGCACAAGTATAGTATCTTTTTACATACAACTGCTTGTATACAAAGTATATAAGTACCATTCAGATCTTCATGCATTTAGGATAATGATATCCATCTCATTCAACCACCAATTTTTTCCCCAACCCCCCCCTTACTCCCTCCCTCCCCTCCCTTTCCGTTGACCGTTCTAGTGTTCCTCTGATCCTATGTACCCCCTTCAAGGATGTGGGGAAAAAGGCACACTCATACATTGCTGGTGGGACTGCAAAATGGTGCAACCGCTATGGAAAGCAGTATGGAGATTTCTTGGGAAAATGGGAATGGAACCACCCTATGACCCAGCCATCCCACTCCTGGGTCTATTCCCAAAAGACTTAAAAACAGCATATTACAGTGACACAGCCACTTCAATGTTTATAGCAGCACAATTCACAATAGCTAGGTTATGGAACCAACCTAGATGTCCCTCAGTAGATGAGTGGATAAAGAAAATATGGTATATATACAAAATGGAATTTTACTCAGCAATAAGAGAGAATAAAATAATGGAATTTGCAGGTAAATGGATGAAGTTGGAGAATATAATGCTAAGTGAAATTAGTCAATCTCAAAAATCCAAATACCGAATGTTTACTCTGATATAAGGAGGCTGGTTCACAGTGTTGTTGGAAGGGGGTACATAGGATCAGAGGAACCATTTACTGATTCTTGATTCTACTTCTTGCACTTTGGGAGTCTTATCAAGGAAGTCAGTTCCTAAGCTGACATGATGGAGAGTCAGGCTTACTTTTTCTTCTATTAAGCATAGGTCTCTGGACCAATGCCTAAGCCTTGATCCACTTTGAGTTGAGTTTTGTGCAGGGTGAGAAATAAGGGTTTAATTTTGTTCTACTATATATGATTTTCCAGTTTTCCCAGCACCATTTGTTGGAGTGGCCATCTTTTCTCCAATGTATATTTATAGCACCTTTGTCTAGTATGAGGTAACTGTATTTAAGTGGGTATGTCTCTGTGTCTTCTATTATTTTGTTCCATTGGTCTTCATGTCTGTTTTTGTGTCAATACCATGTTGTTTTGTTATTATAGCTCTGTAGTATGACACTGACTTTTGTATAAGCATTGTGCATGTTCAAAAAAATATCGAAACTTTCTCAATAAAGAAATGTCCTTTTGGTTTATCTATATTTGTGAAAAACAAAATTTTTTGATATCTCAGTTCTTTCAAGATATTCTTGAGATCTCAGTAGCATCTCTGGCAGGGACCCACCCACCATGGTTTTCTGTCTTATCTGAAGATCCAGATTGCTCCTCACAGTATTTCATAAAGCACAGCTACCAAGCCTTGCATACACAATTACAACTATCGTGATATGCATTTACACAATTTCACTTTTTTATCTTTTATTTTCTTTTTCCTCCCTCCCTCCCTCCCCTCCCTCCCTTCCCTTCCTTCCTTCCTTCCTTCCTTCCTTCCTTTCTTTCTCCCTTCTGTTTTCCTTCATTCCTTGCTTCCTTCCTTTCTTTTTTATACATACTGGGAATTGAACCCATAAGCTCTATGCTACTGAGCAACATCCCCTGCAATTTGAGTTTTTATTCTGAGACAAAGTCTCACTAAGTTGCTGAGGGTGTTAATTTTTTCTGAGTATAGTTCACTTGCTCATAACTGTTTCAGACATGTATCCTTAGTATACCTGAGTGTCTGTGTTTGCCCATTGTATGTTATTAATGCCAATTTTATTGTGTAAAGCAGCCTATAAGATGACTGAGATTTCATGTTTCCCAAATGAAACCTTTTAAATGCAAATAAATGTCTTTAGAGAATTATTTTATTATTTTTCTAGAAGGATGTTGTCATAAAATTGATCTTTTCAGATCTTTAGGGATTTTGATGTTTTAGGATTTCAACATTTAGGGCTATAACATTTGGGTTTATGTCCTTTGTGTCTTGGTATATACAAAAATCAGAAAGAAAAATTTTATACTAAACTAATTAATAAAATATAAATAAGCATAATATGAGATACTTCTAAGGGAGGATGAGATAAAATGAAATAAAAATAAGAACTCAGGTGAGAGTAAAAATTGAAGAGTTTGAAAATGTCACTCATATTGGATGTCCTGTACTTTTCTGATGTGGTCTAGAGAGAGAACCGAGAGCTGATCAGCAGGTCTGAGAGCACAGCTCTCATTCTTTCCGTGTCTTTCTTAAAAGTTAAGGGACAAAACGCTTGAAGCAAATGCCTAGAGGCCATCTTGCACTGGTGTCCCACCCAGCAGGAACTCCACCCTGAGCCACACCACCTTGGTCTTCATAGTTTCTATGGACAGCAAAATGTGTTACTTAAAAGCAGGTGAGCAGGGTTCTCTCTCATTGCCCCTGGCAACATTTTATTTACATCTGTAGTTACCTTAGTTTGGATGATACAGAGGGATATTAAAACCCTAAGTGAATTTAATGTGTCTATGTCCATTCTTGAATCCCTCAGAAGAAAGGATGAGTGCTCTCAGAGATGAGGACTGGGCTGGGGGTGATTTACCCTTTCAGGTTGTTTTTACATGTTGGCTCATTTTGTATGTCCAATGCTTTCAATGATGTCGTGGTAGCTTATAGTTGCTTTGAATGATGATTCTCTCTCTCATTCCTTAGTAATTTGCAATATTTTCAGTTAATGATCCTGTCAAAACCAGAGATGTTTAAAAAAGTCAGCATTTTCAAGTATTATGTACATAAACTGGGAATTCCCTTCCAGCACCAAACATTGAGAAACCACTCTTCAGTATCTGAGCCAACAGTGACTGCAGTGGAGAACAAAGCAATGGTAGAGCTAAAGAGGAGTCTCCGTGGCAGAGAAATAATTTCAGCATCCCTGTGATTTTCTATGATCTGAAGCTTTTCTGCACTAAAATCTTTTATGGTAAGTAATAAAGAGAGATGATCCAGAGAATATTTTAATGTACTGATTCTGGATAATTGTATTCACATTTCCACAGAGACATTATTTCCTTACAAGAAAGCACTCAATTTTATTTGCATTGACATTAACTTCAGAACTTTGCCACAGCAAAGCTAAATTGCACCAGCTCATGTGGTAGTTTTATTGCTTAAACAATTTTAACATTTTAAAAAATATTCAATTAAAATTTTAAGAGGAATATTTTGATAACCTTTCCTTGGTCTAAAGTAAGATTTAGCATGATGTTAATGATAATAGTAGCATTTATTTTTTCCTAATCATTTACTAGTTTCAACTTAAGAGTCATCCTGTCAACCCTAGGCGAGATTACTTTCCAAAGATCCTATTATCTCCATTGTTTTTTCAGTTAAAAAAAGAAATCAAACAAAAAAAAAAAGTAACATTTACAGACAATTAAATAGATAATCGAGCAAAAGGGAGCTTGATAACTTGAACTTTGAGTGACTTCAAAGTATGATGCCCTCTCTGAAGGCCCAGACCTACTTTCCCCTTGATCCATTATGCGCCCTAATTGGAAGTTACAGGATACCAGATCAAAGATGGCAATGGCAGCTGGCCTTTCTCTAGCCTGGTTCCGGGGTTTTCTCAGGGCCATGTTGGACTGCACTGCAGCTCCAAGTTTTTATTAGGAGCAGTTAACAGTTTTCTGTGGACTCAGCATTTTTCTTAGAGATAATTCAGGCCACAGGAACAAGTAATGAAATGAGAACAAAATAATTCTTTCACATCTCGGATCTTTTCTTTTGTTATATATCAATAGGCAATTCCGGCTCATAATGATGAAATAGGTTACTTGAATCTAGTATCAAAATATTTTCTTTTATTTTGAAGCAACTGATAAACAACCCCATATATTCTCAGGCTCTTGAGAGGGCCAGAGGAGACTCACACTGTAATCTTTCCTCCCTTTCAGAATGACACTTTTCCGGAGGGGGAGAATATTTTTTACTAACACTCTTACAAATTATGATTGCTTCTTTTTATGTCAGCATACAAAGAAATTCTTTATTTCTCTAAAGAAACCCTGGAAATGATAGCTTTACAGTTTAGAAAATAATGAACAGCGCCTCCAAGAGAGGAATCCCATGGGTGACGCCAGCTCACTTTAATGATGACATTTGGCAGATTTTGTTTCGCACAAGGTTCTCCTAGCCACTCTTTTACTGGAGAATTGGAAATGGTAGAAAAGTATTGAAATATGCATCTCAATTCAAAGATATTGGTAAGTTTTTTCTTTTCTTTTTTTTTTTTTTCTTTTTGGCTTCTTTTCAACATAGCATACTCCTTGAGATTATTGTCATTAATCTAATATCAATTTGTGCAAAGCACAGCTATATACTTAAAGAGAGAAGTGACTTATTTCCATGTTCATGATTCTTCTTCAGAATTTGGATGTCATGGTAAAAATGGGCAGTCCTACTGCCCTTACTTCCAATTCTAAGTGTGACAATACAGAATTTTTCTTCATTGACCAGATATGTGCTACAAATTACAACTAAGAAATGCATGTGTGTCAAAGACAACCTGGCATTTTCTCTGAGCACTGGACCACTGTGATGAATTGGTTTTCAGGATAAAAATCAAAAGGTGAAAATGATTAATGAGAGGTAGAAGCAAGTGCTGCATCCTAAGAGTTAATTGAATCCTTTAATGCTAGTGTTAAGTTGATATTTAAAGAGATAGTAAACCATAATATAATGGGATATTTGTAAATTGTATTCTATTCACATTTCCTGAGGATCTATCTTTGGCTTACATATAAAACATGCTTACTGATGTTCAAGAAGGCCTGGCTTCTCAGAGAACACAGAGGATTTTCTAGTATGCCTACCTATTAGTTGAATAACCTCTTTTCTGAGATTTGGCTGCATTTTTTCAAAACTGGATTATGTCGGCAGATTTGTTATTGGTATTTTAAAATTGAATTGAAGATTTTATAAGCTTATTAACTATACATGCTAGAAGATTATTGTTTTGTGAAAATTAAGCAGAATATATTAGAAAAGTCAGTTCATATGAATCCTTCAAAAAGACAGCTCTCAAATTAAAAGTGAAAGTTTTGGTGAAAAATGTTAGGAACACTCAAGCAAAAGTTGTTTTTCTTGACTTCTTATTCATTTTAATTTGTAAACAACTGTACCAAAGTAGAATTGACATTTGACATTGCATGCACACACACACACACACACACACACACACACACACACACACACACACACACACATATAAAAGCATCACCATAGTCAAATGATAGAAATATTTATTACCGTAAGTGACTCCTCGGGCCCTGTGTGTAGTAATTTCCTCTGTCAAGCGTATGTCACCACCAATTAATTTCCGTGTTAAAAGTTTTATTTAAAGGAATATCATGGCCCTCATTTGTCTTTCCTCCTTCAGAAAATTTAATCACCCTGAGATTGACTCATGAGGGTCTGTGTGACTACATGGTACTTATCACTAATTCTAAGTGCCGCTTCCTGGAGTATCACAACCTGTTTCTCTACTCTCTATTTCCAGAATTTATAGGCAAGCCACACTGACATTTATGTACACATCTTTGTATGCCATGTGATTTTGTTATTCTTAGGTCCACAAGAGTGGGTGACTGATTCATGGTATTTTTGTGTTTAGCTTTTTCAGAAATGTGCAAACTCTTTTCTGAGGTGGTCCTTCTCAAGGACATTTTACATCCTCACTAATGGTATGTGAATTTGCTCCATATCCTTGCCAATGCTCTGTGTAGTCTGTTTCTTCTATTTTAGCTGTTCTAATGGAGAGTTAGTGATGTCTCATTGCAGTTTTAATTTCATTACCTTATTTATTAATGATGTTAAGATATATATTCATTTGCTTATTTGTCATCCTTATATATTTGGTACATACCTGTTCACATCTCTTGCCTGTTTTATAATTGGATTTTTTTTATTATTGATTTTTTTAATAGAATATGGAGTCAAGTCTTTTATCATAGATAAGTCTTGCACATCTTTCTTCCAGTCTCTGTTGGGTCTTTTCTTTATCTTTTGAAGAGCCAAAGTTTTTAGTTTTGATGGTATCAAGTTTTCTAGCTATTTTCCATGAATTACCCTGCTTTCAGTGTAGTATCTAAGGCATATTTATCTAACTTAAGGTTGTAGATTTTCTTTTTAAAATATTGTTGTTTTGAATTTTACATTTCAGTTTAATGCTAATACTATGCGTGGATCAAAATGTATTTTATGCATATGAATGTCCACTGTTTTCAGCAATGCTTATTTAATACATTATTTTTAGTTACTAAATTACTATAAAAAGTTCATTGCCTGTTTGAGTTTGTGTTCAGAAACACTATTTTGCTTAATTAATCTATTAGCTAACATTAATCCAATGCCACATGATCCTGATAATTACTGCTTATTTGTAGTCTTAAAATCATTTGAACTGTTCAACTTAGTTTTTATTTTTAATTTTTCAATTGTTTTGGATACTATAGTTTCTTTCCATATGGATTTTGTAATTCTCTTATAAAACTCTACCAAAAAAATCTTGGTTTTTTTTTGTTGTTGTTGTTGTTGTTTTGTTTTAGCATTGCACTAAATGGATATATTTATTTGAGAAGAATTGATATTTAGTCAGTGTTAAATCTTTCAGTATGCCTTCAGGAATGAGATCCTTCCCTTCCTTCATTCAGTTATACTGAATTCCTTGAAAGACCATCTCTGTCCCACCTAGAACCAGTTCCCAACTTTCCTCATGATCAACATATCAAAAAGTGTAGAAAAAAATGACTAAATATTAAGGAAGGTTAGGACCTAACAACAGATACTCATAGACACCAGGTGATAATATCAAAATTGATTTTGTGATTGTGAATTAAGGTGGCAGAAAATAATGTTGAATAAAATAGAGACTACTTTTATGGGAGAGACCTCTAACCGTGAGATTCTTGAATCAAAACAAAACAAACTTCTCATTGGTCGATTGGATGAATGGAATGAAGCAAATAAGAGCCTGTAATTAAGAAGTACCAAGTGTGTAGGTGGCTTTGAAAAATAGAGAGTGGGAGAAAAACTTTATCCAATTCAAGGGGCCTGTGTTAGTCACAGAGATATTCAGAGTTCAGAGCCCAGTGCATACAGTCATTCTCACTGAATAAAGAACTAATTATTTCTATTAAGAAAGTTTTATTCTTGGTAGACCAATTCCAGCATTGGAGAAACATTTCCATTTTTATTATGTCTTAATGCATTTAGGAAGTAATAGAAAAGTTTATCAGTTTTGAAAGGATACCAAGAAGGAAAAAGTCTGCAACAAGCACTAATTGAGGTAGGACATCTGCTCAGCCACAAGGGGCACTTGTACAGACAGACAGAAGGCTACAGAAGTGTCTCTGATTGGAAATGATGTCAAATAGAGATGAAGATATGACCAAGTAGGAACATTACAAGGCAAACCTCCCCAATTTCTGTATTGAATCTGTTCTATTAAAAAACAAAGAAGAAGAAGAAGAAAAATCACCAGTTTCTGGACTGATACCAAACCCCATTAAAATTAGACCAACAAGTATTCATGTAGCATTGGTCACCCAGCACATTCTGGGCTCCCTCACATGCCCCAAGTCATCAGGTTGGACATAGAATGTGTTCCCTTAGGACAAGCTGACAATGGAGGAAAAGGATCATCTAAGTTCTTAGAAGAGTTGCCTTGAAGGAAAAAAAGATAGTGTCAGAATTGAAGCTCTTCCAAGCATTGTTAATGTCTGGTGGGGTTACCCTCTCAGTCTACAATTTTTGTGATGCTGTGAACATAATACTTGTGCATTTACTTTATATAATTATATCACCATTTAAATATTAAAAATGTGTGTATTTTTCAAGTAAAAAAATTACCTATGTCTTACATGATAGAAATCTAAGTTGATACTCCGATTTTATCTAAATTCTTTCTACTATTCCATAATATGAAAGTACATAAGTTAAAATCATATCATTTTCCAATAATTTTAATGTAACTTATTGATACATCAAAGATGTATATTTTAGTATTTTGTGTAACTAACTTCTTCTCAACAAGAACACCTCTCTGGTCCTATTTAACATTGTGACCAGCCCAGGTATGCAGTCCAATATTCTTTTTCCTCATCTACTTTTTTCTTTTTCATACAACATTAATCATATTCTAGCAAAATGCAAAATTAATATTTATGTTATAGTTATTGACTATTGTCTCATGCTTCTGCTAAAATGTAGAAGAGCTTTGCAGGATGGGATCTTTATATTATTTATTGATGTACCACTGTTATGGATTAGCTGTGTGGTCCGCGTCCCCTAAAACCTGATGTGTGAGACGATGCAAGAAAGGGTAGAGGTGAAATGATTGGGTTATGAGGGACTTAACCTAGTCATTGAATCAATTCCCTGATAGGGATTAACTGAGTGGTAAACATATGTATGTAGTGTGTGGCTGGAGGAAGCGGTCACGGGTGACATGCCTTTGGGATATATATTTTCGCCTGGGCTGAATGGAATGCTCTCTCTCTCTCTCTCTCTCTCTCTCTCTCTCTCTCCTTCCTGGTGCCAGGTCCCGAGCTGCTTTCCTACACCACATGCTTCTGTAATGTTGTCCTCCCTCATCTTGAGCATAAAACAATGGACTTGGCCATCTAGGGACTGAGACCTCTGAAACCATGAGTCCCAAATAAACCTTTCCTTATTTAAATTGCTTTTTGTCAGGTCTTTTGGTAACAGCAACACAAAAACCTGACTAAAACAATCCCTAACACAAAGTAGATATTCAACACATCTCCACTCACTGACTAGTTCAATATAAGTATGGATCGCACCACCTTACATGTTGGATTTTTTCAAAACGTTCAGATTACAGCCATGTGGGGATGGGAAAGCATCTTATGCTGGTAAAAGACACAGGGTTGAACGCAGGAGAGCGAAGGAGAGCCCATCATCCACCACTGTCACAGAAATAAAGAGACTGATTTTAAAATGCTTTCAAGAATCAAGTAATTAATAATGGAATAAGACAAGGTGTCAAATGTAGGTTTTTGAATATACATATGTAATGATAGATGTAAGTCTTTGATATTAAACTAATTAAAAATAAACCAAACACGAGGAAATATGACAAGTGATATCTAATTTTCCCAATGACAGGCTGACCTAACACATTGGTGGCAATAAGATGCAAGCCTAGATGCTTCCATGATATATTAATCGCCACTTGAGGATATTATATATTAGTGTTTTCATTGCTCTGTTTAATACTCCAGATCACATAATTTGCATAAAAATCCTTCAAGTGTTTTAATGAGAGGCTTACTCCTTTTACATTCTCCTGGAAATATGCTAATATAGAACTAATGTGCATAGGTACTAATAACTCACCACAAAATACAGAAAGGAGTCACTAACTCATATCATACGTGGAGCTATAGGTGCCAGGAGCAAGAGAATGCAAATCAAAACCATTATTTCGCATAGATAGCTTTTATAATGTTGAGGTACGTTCCTGTTATCCCTAGTGGAGAAAAATTGAAAGCATTCCCTCTAAAAACTGGAACAAGACAGGGATGCCCCCTTTCACCACTGTTTTTTAACATAGTACTTGAAACTCTGGCCAGATCAATTAGACAGATGAAAGAAATTAAAGGGATTCAGATAGGAAAAGAAGAACTCAAAGTAGCACTACTTGCTGATGATATGATTCTATACCTAGAAGACCCAAAAGACTCCACCAGAAAATTTTAGAACTAGTAAATGAATTCAGCAAAGTAGCAGGATACAAAACCAACACCCATAAGTAAAAGGTATTTTTGTACATCAGTGACAAATCCTCTGAAAGGGAAATGATGAAAATTACCCCATTTACAATAGCATCAAGAAAAATAAAAAACTTGGGAATCAACTTAACGAAAGACGTGAAAGACCTCTATAACGAAAACTACAGAACACTAAAGAAAGAAATTAAGGAAGACTTTAGAAGATGGAAAGATCTACCTTGTTCTTGGATAGGCAGAATCAATATTGTCAAAATGACTATATTACCAAAAGCATTATACAGTTTCAATGCAATTCCAATCAAAATCCCAATGACTTTCCTTATAGAAATATAAAAAGCAGTCATGAAATTCATCTGGAAAAACAAAAGACCCAGAATAGCTAAAGCAATCCTTAGCAAGAAGAGTGAAGCAGGTGGCATCACAATACCAGACTTTATACTACAGAGCAATAGTAACAAAAGCAGCATGGTACTGGCACCAAAATAGACCTGTAGACCAATGGTACAGAATAGAAGACATAGAGACTAATGCCCACAACTACAGCTATCTTATATTGGATAAAAGTAACAAAAACATACATTGGAGAAAAGATAGTTTCTTCAACAAATGGTTCTGGGATAACTGGAAATCCATATGCAACAAAATGAAACTGAACCTCTATCTCTCACCATGTACAAAACTCAACTCAAAGTGTATCAAGGACCTAGGAATTAGAGCATAGACACTACACCTAATAGAAGAAAAAATAAGCTCTAATCTCCAACATGTAAGACTAGGCCCCAACATCCTTAATAAGACTCCTGTAGTGCAAGGATTAATATCAAGAATCAATAAATGGGATAGATTCAAACTAAAAAGTTTCTTCTCAGCAAAAGGAACAATCAGTGAGGTGAGTAGAGAGCCTACTAACTGGGAGTAAATTTTTACCACATGCACATCAGATAGAGTACTAATCTCTAGAATATATAAAGAACTTAAAAATCTTAACACCAAAAAAAAAAAAATAAAAAAAAAATAGCCCAATCACTAAAATGGGCCAAGGATCTGAACAGACACTTCTCAGAAGAAGATATACAGTCCATCAACAAATACATGAAAAAATGTTCAACATCTCTGACAATTAGAGAAATGCAAATCAAAACTACTCTAAAATTTCATTTCACTCCAGTCAGAATGGCAGCTATTAAGAGCAAAAACAACAATAAATGTTGGAGAGGATGTGGGGAAAAAGGCACACTCATACATTGCTGGTGGGACTGCAAAATGGTGCAGCCATTATGGAAAGCAGTATGGAGATTCCTTGGAAAACTGGGAATGGAACCAGCATATGACCCAGTCATCCCTCTATGGGGCCTATTCCCAAAGGACTTAAAAACAGCATACTACAGGGACACAGCCACATCAATGTTTATAGCAGCACAATCCACAATAGCTAGATTGTGGAACCAACCTAGATGCCCCTCAGTAGATGAGTGGATAAAGAATATGTGGTATATGTACACAATGGAATTTTACTCAGCAATAAAAGAGAATAAAATAATGGCATTCACAGGTAAATGGATGAAATTGGAGAATATAATGCTAAGTGAAGTTAGCCAATCTCAAAAATCCAAATACCAAATGTTTTCTCTGATATAAGCTAATTCACAGTGGGGTTGGGTTGGGGAGCATAGGAAGATTAGAGGAACACCAGAAAGGTCAATGGGGAGGGATGGCAAGGGAGGGAGCAAGGGGGTATAAAGAGGAAGAAAAGAAAAAGATGGTAGAATGAGAGGGTTATCATTACCCTAAATGCATGTCTGAAGACATGAAAGATATGAATATACTTTGTATACTAACAGTGATATGTAAAAAGGTGCTCTTTATGTGTATTACGAATTGTAAAGCATGCTACTGTTATATATATAGAACAACACTGAATAAAAAAATAATAAAAAAACACATTATTTCACCATTATTCTGTGTCAGTAGGAGCAGGCAATGGAAGTTATTGCCTTTTGAAGCCAACAGGGCTTGTACTGTTGGGGGACGAAATTCACTCAGGTTGTCAAACAGTACTTCATTTTCTGAATTATTATTCCAAATTTAGCACTAAGATTCTTCAAATTTATAGTTGCAACTTATAAGAAGAGTGCCCCCCAGATCATTTGTGCTTTTGGTTAAAAGTAGTCACTTCACTGAAGTAAATTTTGCATTACTTGTCATTCTGATGGAAAAATGAATGGATCACCAATAATTTTCAATTAGTGATCATCCAAAAGAACTGAGTTGACAAAATATGGAGCAACACAAAACGTGGCACAGTTATTTTATTCCTGTTATTCCTGATGTGCTACTTCTTATGATGAAATCCCTTGGTTTATTACAAATGGTAGGTTGCTGAAAAAGAAAACATACTGGGTTTGTAGAATATTTCTTTATCAGTAAATTCTTTATAACTTCAGATTTTCTAGATGGGGGAATACAAAAATAAATTCAGTATTTTAAATAAAATATTTCACAATAAAGAATATTCTGTAAACAATGAAAAGTATTTCTGGTAAGACCATAGTATCACTGAATCTTATGTCACTAATTAGCACAGATGTCTCTGCTTTGAAAATCAGATAAGCTGATGGGAGGACTGATAGAACGTTTTTAGAAGCATGCTTATTTTTCTTCCAAAAGGGAAAGACTGCTCCCTCCACAGGGGTGGCCACGCGAGTCCTAGGGATAGCAACTTGAGGAGTTTACTCCGAAGCAGCCTGAGTTGCATGTTTCCTGTACAAACCCGCGATTGTGTCCCCAGAGTCCTGCACAGTACAGCAGAGTGGAGAGGACTGGGCCTGGATGCACACCCAGGCAGGTGTGGGCAGGAACTCACCACACTCCTGCACAAGCACAGGTGTGACCGTGCTGAGTGTCTGGTCCTGTGCAATGCGGCTTCTGCTGTGACCCTGCGGGAAAGTAGCTAGAAAAGGCGCCACCAAGTAAGGAGTGGCACTAATTCAGTGAGGTTCATCCTCACGGGCCAATTGCACTCTAAACTGTCTGTGAACTCTGATAATGTTATTTTCATCTGTACTATTTTTTTTTCATGCTTGTGGATATGGAAAATGACATTTTTGATGCAAGTCCAGCTTTACATTTCCTTTATTGAAGGAAATATACTCAACTCCTCTACAGTGTTTCAAAATCTTTCACACATCTTGGAACACAGGATGTGAGGCATTTAAAAATATAATACAATTTTATCTTTTGACATCTCTGTGTAGGCAGGAGAGCAGATCAGCTTTCATTGACTCTGGGTGGTAGTGAAACTAAGTTTCCAAGAGCATTACTAATTGGGAATTTAAGTATTACTTAGCCAGAGTCAAACTCTATCCAAAACCAACAGGCATTTGCAAACAAATAAGCCAAATAATTCTTGCTAAGTTATTCTTGTCAAATTTCTTCAAGCAGTGTTTGAAAATAATATCATGGCCCATACTATAGTGGACCTAATAAAACCTGTTTGTTTCTAAGGCAAAAATCTAACCAATATGTGAGCTAGGTAGTGAAGGGCGAGAGGATTCCACCTCACTCTGTTCTCCTCCACCTCCCTCAGTTAATAATTAAGGGAACATGATCTAGCACCACATCACTCTTTGGAACATCCATTGTTGCTGAGTCTGAGACACAGACTGAAATAAACACATTCATCGGTTTTATAAAAAGCCTTGAGTGGTCTTGACTCCTCGATCCATTTTTCCAGTTTGTCGTTGGGCTAAGTGCTGGGTAAGAGTGTGGTTGGTCTTCTTTGAGAGTAGCACTGGGAAAAGGACAAAGACTGGTGTTGAGATCTGGGGAAACTTCAGACACTCCACCTACTTAACTCCAAAATCAAATTCCTAGCAGTGACTTGGTGACTTGGAGCATTGAGCATTTTATTGTTTTAAAGCAATAAGTCAAGTGCACAGGGGCCAGGAGTGACACTGACTGGTGGTGCACATCTCTGATACACTGTGACTCAAATTGAGCTCACTGTTGGGAGTAGCAAGTGAATTTCAGATTTCTTCGAACCATCCCAAGGCAGAGGCCGTACCCTTCTGAGAACTCTCACTGGAAAGGTGCTGGTCAAGATTGCTTAGTTGATGGTTCACAGGGGATGTTCACAGGGGATTCTGTGCAGCTCACAGAACGTATAGGTGCATGGCCTTGAGTTCCAACGCCAGCTGCCTGGAGGTAGAGGATTGTGAGCACAACTGATAAGCTTTAATTGAGCTGATTTACCCACAACTTGTTTTGTTAATCTTGAAGAAGCTTTCTTACAGTAAAGCCTTTTAATGTTTAAACCAATATAATAAACTTGCAGAGCCTGCTTGTGGCCAGTCTTCTCCCATCCAGAGTTTGCTTGGTCTACAGATTCCCTCCCACTTTTTCTATATTTGTGTTTGTCTGTCTTTTTCCAATCCCCTCATCAGCCTGGGTTTAAGGGAAACTGAATAAGCACTGCATGGGCCCTGACAGCTCACAGCACGCAGTTCTGAAATCTCTCTCTGATGTCCAGCCCCAAAACCACACCACGCAGGTCCACATACAGGCATTGTGTGGGTAGACCAATATATCAGGGTAAATGATTGAACGTGCCCCTTCAGACTTCATATTTGGTCTAGGAGTTGAGCGTTTGTCTCCTTCTAACTCCTTCCTCATGACTTTAGACCTAGAAGATGGTGAGTGCTGAGTGATTTGATCTTCTTCCTGCGAGACTCCAGGAGATAGATGACCGAACAGATACACTCATCACATGGTGCTAACATGGGAGCATCTTCCTGAAGCAATCTACATAAGTGCTGAAAAATGGTCCTGAGTTGGTCCCATTTGAAGTGCTCGCAGGTTGGGGCTGTGATCTTCATTTTGAATTCCCTAGGAGTGTCAAAGACCTTTGAAATTCTGATTGAATGTGTCCAAACCCTACATATCCTCAGAAGCATCTAATGCTACACATTGGTAGAAAGTGGAAGTGGGGGAAGTCTCCATTCATGTTGATTTCAGTTGGTCTTAGCAGAGTTTATACAAAATTCTGGTCAATTCAAATTATCTTAAACTTGGAAGAAAAAGACTGATGGCACTTTCTGCTCTCTTTTATATTATACTTTCTAACTTCTTTGTTTCTTCATTGAGGGACAGATTTATTTATTCTGAGAATCAAGAGTCTATGAAAGCAAGTCTATGTGTGGGGTCTTGTGACATGGCTGAGGTGCACCATTCTGCTTTGTAGCTGCCTAGACATTGTTATGAGCAGAAGTCTACCACATATAGGTGGGCTCGAGGTTTACTTGTCAAGAAGCCATCTTAATAGTGAAAGTAGATGGACTACTTTGGTATAAGTAATGCAAATAATACTTTAAATATAAAAATATAAATATGAAAACAGTTTTAATATAAGCTTTAAATATAAAACAATATTTGTATTACAGTGAATTTGAAAACATGCCATTGCTCATCATGTGTGGAGGTGTATTGGATACAGGTGTAAGACTTTTGCGAATTGGGCACTCAGTCCCCATTTAATGAGGAAGAAATTTGAACATACAAATTACTTTCTATGTATTTCCATTCAGGAGTGCAAGCTATTTATAAAGTCCAAAGCTTCTCCAAACTTACAGTCTTATCTTTTTAACTTCTGTGATTCCTCTCAAGAGGAGTAGTGCATTCCACGTGATTTCAAACAAAGAGAACCAAATTTTCACTTGGGGAGGTATAAATCTTTGGCGAGAATAGGGAAAAACAACTAATTTCCGTTTAGACCCTTCAAGCACAATGAGAAAACGTGTCTGAGGCCTGCGCATGCTTCCTTCCTAGAGGGAACGGAGCTGGGGGAATTGATAGAAGGGACTTTCTTGTACCAGCCTTGGTTCCACCTATTTAGATAATAATACTTGATTGCTGAAGATGATCAGAAAAAGATTTTGGAGCTTGAAAAGGACAAGGATGGCAGATGTGGTGGCAGAACCCTGTCATCCCAGCTACTTGGGAGGTTGAAGCAGGAGGAATGAAAGTTGGAGGCCAACCTGGGAAACTTTGCAAGATTCTGTCTCAAAATCAGAAAAGAAAAAATGAAAGGCTGGAGATGTAGGTCAGGAGCAGAGCACCCTTGTTTCAGATCCCTATACGCCCCCCCCCAAGTAAAGCCAAGCATAAGGTTTGAAAAATGCCCCAACACTTTACATAGAGGAATTAGCAGAAGGTTACATATGAATTTGTTAGCTCTTAATTAAGTAAAAAAGTACTCGCCAAATAAAAGTGAAGAAACTTGCTGTCAGTGATCTGGAATGTACTATTCTTGTAGGAAAGAAATAACAAAATGAATGCATACCTTCTTAAATGCATTTCTTAAATGGGAGAATCCGTTTTACATTTAATATGCCATGCAAATGTCTCTGCCACCTTTTTTTTTAAATAAATAATGTGAAATATTTCTTCCTTCTTGTTGTACTCATATCATTGTCATCAGACACCTTTCTTAATAATTTTCCCTATCTGTGACTTATTTTTCCTTAATCAGGGAGAGAGTTTAAAAAAAAAAAAGGTGAAGATATTAAGTTATGGAGGGTGGATAGAAGAGTTGTTTAATAAATTCTGCAACAAAGTATAAAAATTAAATGTGATATTTGATATGCGTATAATCTTGAAGATTTTCAGTTTTGCTGTCAAGACCTCTACAAATCAATGTGAGCTAAGCCAGCTTACTTGGGATGCTCAGTTGGAATTCAGGATTTTGTACCTCGCAGGCATGCATATGGGCGTGCAGAACTTACACAGTGGAGACAGGTCAGCCTTCACCTGAAGCTTTGAGTGTGTTTCCTAATTTGAGAATCCTGTTTCCAGTCTTATCTGCAACCTCAAACTATGGCATCAGGCTGTCTTCATGGAGACCACTAGATTTCTACAAAATGGTCTGAAAACTGAAGTGTATTGATTATAAGGTATTAAGAGAGATTTCATACTTAGGGATTTTAGGAATTTTTTTGTTTGTTTTAATTCTTTGTTCAAATGCACTTTATGTTTGAGTGCTGCAAATTCAGCATCTTTAGGAGAACCCAATTAAGAGACAGCCTTAAGGAAACCTTAAGGAAAATAGAACAATTACCCTGAAACAAACTATTTCCTTACCAAGTTTCAAAGTTGGTCATGCTTTTGATTTGGAGAGCATTTTTACAAGGAACAATATTTGCTGATAAATATGTCAATACAATCTATTTAGAAAATTACTAGAAGAATTTTTAAGAGATTGATTTAGAGGGAACACATAATCATTCTGTAAAATGTAACAGCAAAACTAGACACTGGATCAATTAGGTGTAACTGAAAAATATGGGAAAATTGTGTGCTTTTTTAAAAATATGAGTCAGAAATTACTCATTTTAACTAAAAAGAAAAAAAAAATAACCTGAGAGTCTTTTCTTCAATGAAGAAGGAAGATAGCGTATGCCAATCAAATCCTTGAAGTTTTAAATGACATTTTTTATCTCTGTTCTCTCAAAATTTCACATTAGATCCCAGAAAGGAGAGTAACACATTGGAGGAAAGAATTTGTTGGTTTTATCTGGAAAAAAATCCACCTAAGTTTTCTTTGATTTGTTATCAAAGTAACATAATCTCTTACTATGGCTTAGAAAATTCTGAGCAGGGGAGTTTGTGGTTTGATTCTGCAGAATTTCTGGCATTTGTATAGAGAAAGAATGTCATGATTTTGACCAAAATCAATTAATCAATTTATTAGCTCTGTACGTTAGTATTTTTCAATTTTATTCTCATCTCCAAACACAAGACTAACTTACTTCCTTTGGTGTATATGTACTAAGACTTTTTACACAGAAACATTTTTATTCTATGTTGTCTACCTTGCCTCTACAGTATGTATCAAAACAATGTTACCTTTCATGAAAATTCTTTTACACAATATCAAGATTCTCCCATTCAATGTTGGCTAATAAACTTTGGTCTTTTTTCAAGATTTCTATTGGAATTATTTAGTTCACTCTTCTCAATATAAATTATACAATTTTTTAGAACAATGAATAGAAAATGCATGCTTTGTTAAGATGCATGTTTTTGATCACTTGAAATTTTATACATTCAACTTTTTTTATTTTTGTAATGGGGATTGAATTTAGGGATACTCGACCACTGGGCCACATCCCCAGCCCTTTTTTGTATTTTATTAGAGACGGGGTCTCACTGAGTTGCTTAGTGCCTCACCATTGCTGAGGCTGGCTTTGTACTCATGATCCTCCTGCCTCAGCCTCCCAAGTGCTGGGATTACTGGCATGCGCCACCATGCCCTGCTTACATTCAACTTTTTTGATGTGAAGCAATTTTATATTTATAAAGAATTTGCATAGATAGTTCAGTGAGCCCCTATTGATGGCTCACCCAGCTTCTGCTTGTGTGATATCTCACACAGGCAGGTATGCTTATCAAAAGTAAGAAATTAGCATCAGTATAATACTATAAGTAAATATTTAATTCCGGTTTATCTTGTTTTCCTACTGAAGGTCTTTATCTGTCTCAAGATCCAATCCTGAAAGCCACTTCATGGCAAGCTGTCCTTTTCTTATCTACATGTCTTATTAGTCTCCTCCAATATGGACCAGTTTCCTGGTATTTCCTCGTCTTCGATGAACTTTGTTGAGTTTGATGCTGTTGGGACATAGTAGCCGGTGACATTTTAAGTGGCCCATCAGTCTAGGTTTGTCTGGTGTTTTCTTGTGGTCACACAGGAGTTAAGGGGTTTGATGATGAATGCTGTAGAAAGTGTCCTTTTGAGCAGTAAGGTCAGGGGTGCAGATTTCATGTCTTCCTGGTGATGTTCACCTAATCAGCTAGTTGGTCGTGTGGGGTCTGCCAGATTGACATCTTGTGAGGTCACATGACTCTCAGAAGCCTGAGCAGTGCACCCCTGTGCCTATGCTAATCTGCACAAGCACATTTGTCTTTGGTGTTTGCCCTGCTTGTTTTCCTCTGGGCTCCTGGGATAAGTGGTACATTGGTGTTATGATTTTGAATACTCTAAATGATGATTTCTTCAAATCTTTTCTGTATCTTTCTCTCTCTTCTTCTGTGACCTTATTGTTCATATGTTAGACAAATTGTATTGTCCCTCATTTCTTAAATTTCTTTACCTGACTTCTTCTTTTTCTTCTCTCTCTCCATTCTTTTTTTTTTTTTTTTTAATTTCAGTTTGGAAAATAAATATTGACTTACTTTCAAATTCCCTGGATGTTTCTTTGGTTGCCAAATTGATTAATGGGTACTTCAAAGGCATACTTCATCTTTTTTGCTCAGTTTTTCTTTTTTAATTTCTAGCATTTTTGTTTGATGCTTTATTAAAGTTTCTTTGTCCCTGCTGAAATTACTTTTCTGATTTTCTTTGATTACTACGTTTATATGAGGCCTTTCAACATTTTAACCATGGTTACTTTAAATTTCCTATCTGACAGTTCTAACATCTTTGTCCTACTGGGACCTGGTGTTGATAGTTGCTTTATCTCTTCAGAGGGTTTTGCCTTTTGGTGTGCTGCATAATTTTTGGAAGAATGCCAGAAATATTTCGAAGACAGCAGGTATTGAAGTAAATATATTTTATGATTGGAAACAAACACAGCTTTCTTAGGCAGGCTTTTACTGTGTGGGACTTGTGTTGATCTAATCAGAGATTCTGCTAGCAATGGAGGTTGTCGATCCTACACTTCTTCCTCATCCACCACCAGGGCATAAGGTCAAAGTCTTTCAGCAATTCATTGTCAACCCAGTTCTCCAGATAATTGATCTCATTTCTTGCTCCCTACTTGGCCCCTCCTTTTACCACATCACCCTGGGTGCTAGTCTTCAGACAGAACCTGTCTCTTGAAGCTCTCCCACTGTGGTGTTGTGAGCTGGGAAGTTGGACATTGTCTAGAACCCTCTAGAGCAGCTCTCTGTAGTCACCGGAAAGGGATTTGCAGCCCGGAATGGCGGCGCCGTGGGAAGGAGTCAGGATGGAGACGAAAAAATTCTTTAATCTTTCTCTCTCTGTCTCTTGTAATTTCTAACACCACATACACACTCTCACAAGAAACCAAGACACCTACTCTTACAAGAAACTACAATATATCTATACAATAGCGATAACCCCATCCGTTCTCTCTCAGGTCTCATCTCACGTGCCCAAGGAGGAATGGCGCTAGCCCGATATGCTGAGTCACGGCTCAAGTCTCTCGAGATTCTGGGCCAAGTCCCGTGAGACTACAGAAGGCGGCAATGCCCAAATATGTCCACGGCCCATAGTCAACCGCAGTCTTAGCCATCTCCCCAAACAGGGCTCCTGCAGCTCTCTAGAACTTCCTGCTCAAGAGAGCCTCTCTGAGTGCCTCCTCGGAGTCCTTTCAGGAATGCCCTCCTGATCCCTTTCTGACAGCACTCTTCTCTGGAGTCCTTTCTTCTCCAGCCCCTTTTACAGTTTCTTCTTTCAGAATGTCTTCATAAACCACTCCATTATAGAGCCCTCGGAGGAAGAACACTTTTACCCTTCACACTGAAGTCCCCTTCACATTCAGGTGGAAAAGCCTTCGAGATAGTTGGGGCCCATCCTGCCGGTGTCCCCGGGGCTCTCACACCCTCACAGGCCTCCCTCTCAGCATGCAGCCGTTTGCTGGAGACACCTAGCTTCTTACCGGGTACCCTGGAGCCTTGCTATGCTGTGTGAGTTTCTGTTGAGGGAGGGCCTGCTCCATCAGTGACGTCTCCCCTTGGTAGACGTAGACGTCACCCTCACACAGCAGATTACAGAGAGTTCAAGGAAGGAAGGGCTGTGTCCTTTCACGGCTGAAGAACAAGAGCAAAAGGGCAAGGAATTCCTGAGCTTCTCTCTCAGCTTGTAAGGACCCTGTCAGCTCCCAGGGCTCACCTTTGACCTCACCTCCAAGGGGGTTAAGTGACAACACAGCTGGCTGGGCTGTTGAGACTCGCTGTGTGAGGCTGGGTGACTCACACTGCAGAGATGCCTCCTCTCACAGTTCTGTAGGACAAAGTCCGATGTCAAGATACCAGAACGGTTGGTTCTTCTGAGGATTTTGAGTAAGGTCTGCTCTGCCCGCTCTCCAAGCTCCTGGTGTTGGCTGGAAACCTGTCCTCTGGCCTGTCCGAAGCGTGGTCTTCACATGCTGTTCTCTGTGTGCACACGTCTGTCCAGATTATAAAACACAAGGACACTAGCCATGTGGTACTAGAGGTCCACCCTGCTCCAGCGTGACCTTTTCTTAACTCATGCTGTCTGTGGTGACTGTGACCCACCAACTGGGACGTTCAATTTCTCAGGCACTGGGGCTTAGGACTTTGACACGATCGCAACATGCAAGTTCAACTCGATACAGTCGACATCTGCAAACCTTTGTCCCACGCCACCCAAGCCCCACTGTCCTTTCAGGCCCCTGTGTTTCTCCAGAATGTGGGCTACTGATTTGTCCTGAGATATCAGCGTTCTGAGGGGCTCAAGGAGCAATCTAAACTCATAGTTTGTCAGCTTTTCTCTTGATGGAAGTGTGAGTTCAGTTCTTCCTCGAGAATTCCACGCCCGAGTTGATGCGGGAACTGAAGTAGGTTACCTTCCCTTTTCTCTACGAGTCATCAGAATGTTTATAAAAATTGAACTCCACTCTTTTGCATTACTAAATTTGCAATAAATCGTTCCAACACCAAACTAGTATCATTTAACTGATTTTAGAGCTTAAAATTTGTGCCATCTAAGGAAGGGAAATTCATGTAGAATATCTTGATATTTCTATGGGTCAGTTAGCATTTCCTAGGTGCTCAATAAATGCAATGGGTAATATCAATGCAAAGCAAGTGCAGTAACATAGTGAAACACACGGAAAAAATCACATTTGTGCTGGGTGTGGTGGAATATGCCTGTAATCCCAGTGGCTTGGGAGGCTTAGGTAGGAGGATCACGAGTTCAAAGCCAGCCTCAGCAGCTTAGGCCCTAAGCAACTCAGAGAAACCATCCCTAAATAAAATACAAAAAAAGGGCTAGGGATGTGACACAGTAGATAAGCCCCCCTGAATTCAATCCCTGGTGCCAAACAAACAAAAAATCATTTTTTTTCTCCATAAATATATATATACAATTAGATTACATATTGCCATGGCTATTTTTTGAAATATGGCTAGGGTTATTTTAGTTTGCACTGCTATAAATTAATTCTCCTAAAAGATCAGCAAACCAGGAGGGCTTGACTAGTTCACAATTTTAGATTAGATCTGACATAACCAGGAAAACCACAGAATGCTTACTCTTTTTGAATAGAGTTATTTCAATCCTTTGGGATAAGTCCGTCCCATCTCATAAACACAGGACTTGTTTACTTTTAAAAACAGGCCATTGCTTGCTGCTTTCTGTAAAAGCGCATCGTGTCTTCCCAGGTTCAAGTGCTTGCATGACTATGGTGTTGTAAAGACAGAGAGGCCTTTGGCGCAGCTTCTCTTATCTCCTGGGATTTACTTAACTGGCAGCAGCAGGATTTGCTGCCACTGTCAGCTGCACAGAGCTGCCTGTTCCCACCAACACACTCGGATGTCACACCCACGGATGGATGCCAGAGCATGCAATTGTCTCTCTTCAAGCATCAGAATAGGAGGGTGGAAGTCCCCCACAGAGCTATTTTCTAAATTGCCTGAGCAGGTATGGTGGGAATGAATGAAAAGAATACACGTACCCTTTTGGCTGGCAAGGAGAAAGACGTGGGTACGGGGTGGAAAGGCTCACCTTCACTTCCTTCGTTTTTCTCCTTGTCCTCAGCAGGGTCTACTGTCACATTCCTCTCACTGGGCTTCCAGGGTCCCTCACGTCCCGGTTACCAACACAGTTGCAGTTCTTGCTGGGGCAGGAATCATTATGTTCAAAGATTAAATGCATTTATTTTTATATTCTTTGTACACAAACTAGAAATGTTATGTAAGGGAGATTTTCGGTGTTTTTGATCACTCAGCTAAACACTCCTTTAACGATGATATTTCAGAATCAGTAGACGAACTCCAAATTATTTATAGTCAGATAGAGCATCTGCTTAATATATGAGCATTTTGGATCAGGAAGTATTGGGACAGGCATCCTGAGCGTTAGGTACGGGTCTGCTTTGCAAGGGTCAGTTCACTTCAGGGACTGTGGTCTCTGTTTTGAAGGATGCTCAGCTGGTCTGATGGAGGAAACAACCACACATCAGGAACACAGGGACTGACCAGTACGTAGATTGCTTCCTTCCCAGCTTTCTTTCTTCTTTTATAAATCTTCACTTGATTATTTCTCAGAAGAAAGTATAATATTATGTGATCAAAATCCAGGCTAGTCCAGTTCAAATTTAAAATTTAAAATTTAAATCTTACCTTCATTTAATAAGTCTCTGCTTCTCACCTCTGGTAGAAAATCAGTAAAACTAGGCTCACCAGCGTGGCATATGACATATTTACTGGATTGAAACAGATGTCCTATGGTATTTGATTTCACTTCTACACCCTGGGGTAGATGCCGTGAAGACCAGTTTTTTCAATTTCATCTTCTTATAGCAAAACAAGACCTCAGGTGACCTTTCAGTTCATAGTCCTTAATGCACAGGTGAGGACACAAAACCCAGACAGATGAAGCATGTCATTTTGGTGTCACACATGCAGTTAGGTACAGCCCTGGGAATACTGGGAGTCTCAAGAACACGAGATGTGAGTAGCGTAGCAGCTCTTCCAAACCTTCAGGACCGCATGTCATAGTCATCCTTGCAGCAATTTTCTACCTTGTCTTTTCTTCTGAGCACTCCTATCCTCCATGGCTGGAGGCTAACTTGAAATCAGAGAGGGAGGAAGTAAAATCATGGAGAATTAGACGTTCTGCTTTCTCACTCTCTGAGGAATGAGTAACAAATATGAAAATGAGCAAAGGCAGGATGACCCTGTGGAGCTTTTTTTTTTTTTTTTTGCTGTGAAGTTTTTTTTAATTTTTTACTTTATTTATTTTTTACTTATAATATTAATATGTATTATGATTCATAATGCACATATATAGCATCTTTTTACATACAACTGTTTGTATACAAAGTATATTCATACCATTCAGATCTTCAATCATGCATTTAGGATAATGATATCCATCTCATTCAACCACCTTTTCTTTCTCCCCTCTTTGCTCCCTCCCTTCCCCTCCCTTCCCTTTGACCATTCTAGTGTTCCTCTAATCCTCATATGTACCCCCATCCAACACCACTGTGAACCAGCCTCCTTATATCAGAAAAAAAACATTCGGTATTTGGATTTTTGAGATTGACTAATTTCACTTAGCATTATATTCTCCAATTTCATTCATTTACCTGCAAATGCCATTATTTTATTCTCTTTTATTGCTGAGTAAAATTCCATTTTGTATATATACCACATTTTCTTTATCCACTCATCTACTGAGGGACATCTAGGTTGGTTCCACAACCTAGCTATTGTGGATTGTGCTGCTATAAACATTGAAGTGGCTGTGTCACTGTAATGTGCTGTTTTTAAGTCCTTTGGGAATAGACCCAGGAGTGGGATGGCTGGGTCATAGGGTGGTTCCATTCCCAGTTTTCCAAGAAATCTCCATACTGCTTTCCATAGTGGTTGCACCACTTTGCAGTCCCACCAGCAATGTATGAGTGTGCCATTTTCTCCACATCCTATCCAACATTTATTCTTGTTTGTGTTCTTGATAGCTGCCATTCTGACTGGAATGAAATGAAATCTTAGAGTAGTTTTGATTTGCATTTCTCTAATTGCCAGCGATGTTGAACATTTTTTCATGTATTTGTTGATTAATTGTGTATCTTCTTCTGAGAAGTGTCTATTCAATTTCTTAGCCCATTTATTGATTGGGTTATTTGTTTTTTTGGTGTTAAGTTTTTTGAGTTCTTTATATATTCTAGAAATTAGTGCTCTATCTGATGTGCATATATTAAATATTTGTTCCCAATTAGTTTACTCTCTATTTACCTCACTGATTGTTTCTTTTGCTGAAAAGAAGCTTTTCCAAAATAGACCATATATTATGTCACAAGGCAACTCTCAGCAATTATAAAAAAAATAGAGATACTACCCTGCACTCTATCAGACCATAAAGGGATGAAATTGGAAATCAATGACAAAACAAGGAATAAGAAAAACTACTCCAACAATTGGAAGCTAAACAACATGCTACTGAATGAACATGGGGTTGAAGAAGACATCAAGGAGGAGATTAAAAAATTCCTAGAGGTAAATGAGAACACAGATACATTGTATAGAAATCTCTGGGACACTATGAAGGCAGTAGTAAGAGGAAAATTCATTGCACTGAGTTCATTCGTTAAAAGAAAAAAAATAAATAAATGACTTAACATCACACCTCAAAGCACTAGAAAAAGAAGAACAGATCAACACCAAGATCAATAGAAGACAGGAAATAATTAAAATCAGAGCAGAAATTAATGAAATTGAGGCTAAGGAAACAATTCAAAGAATTGACAAAACTAAAAGTTGGTTCTTTGAAAAAAATAAACAAAATTGACAGACCCTTAGCGATGCTAACAAAAAGAAGAAGAGAAAACACTCAAATTACTGTGGAGTTGACTGAAGAGGAAGGAGGTGCTAATGCTCTCAGGTTTTAAACTAGATGTGGGTTATACGTCCATCTATACCTATGGAAAACTACACAGTATGTATGTGTTTATATGTACAAGTACTTTTGTTTATGTTTCTTAGTAAAATCTACTGAGAGCAGCTAGAAACGATGATGACCTGGTCATAAATAATACACAAATGTTGGTCTATAATACTGTTCTTTACCAAAAAATTATATGTGTAGGCATATGCATGTACTGTGTGTGTGTGCATGTGTGTGTCTCTGTATAACTGTATATTTGTAGAAATGGTTTGTCCCTAAGCATGAGTTGGAAAAATAACAAGAACATCTATGATGTCTTGTGCCAGAAAGTAAATCAATAAGGACACCTTCCAAAGACACAAAGCCCAGTCCACAGGGCCCTGTGGGGTGACACCTGGCACACTTTGAACATCAAAATAGAAAAGGAATTTGTACCAATGAATTCTAAATCATTTGTAAAGGAGAGGAATCTACAAGTTTATAGTGACATAAAGGGAAATAAATTAGTAAACAAATGGCAGATGAAGGAAAGCTCTACCTCAAAGTTGAGTACACACCAGTAAATATGAAATCATGATTGAGTTAGAAAAATCACAATTTAACAAACAACCTGGGAATTAAGGATTGAACTGTAATCATCAACAATACTGAAACTGGCGAGTGAAAGTTTGATTGTGATCAGACAATTTCATGCTTTTAAACATATGGTTAATGAATCCTTTCCACTGGGAAAATCTGACAGACTCTGTCCGAGGTGAAAGACAAATCCTGGCCTCCTGGGGTAGGTTGATAGCATGTGCCTCCCGATAGCATACACTGAGCAGAGCCCATCATTACTTTCCTGGTATTGGCTTAAGTCATGAAGAATTATCACAAAAACCCTAGATTACATCCTGAACATAAAAATGATATTTTGGGGGTAGATGTGTGAAACGAATTTGGGTTCCATGTAACAAATGGTAATTTTTGATTGCTATTAATTAAAATAAAAGTTGATCACTTTTTTTTATAAAAGATTGTCTTTAACAAGCATACTAGAGGTCTTCAGAGATTAGAATTATCACATCCATAAGTCACATGAAAGTTAAAAAGCGATTATGTGTACTATACCTGCAAGTTGTCTGACAATTGAAAATGCTTTAAAAACAATTAAGGTTAAAAGAGAAATAATATTTCTGATTAGAATATTGTTAACATAGAAACGGAGCAGCTCTGACTGGATGTCTGTGTGTTAATTTTTGTGAACTTTTTTTTTTCCTTGAATAATAATTATCCAGAGTGCTTTTCATTTAGTCAGCAATACCAGATCCCTGCAGAGCGCAGTTAGCACCTGTAATTTTCCAGTGTTGCTAATTAAAAATATCTGTAACAAAAAAAAGCTAAATTTTACTATTCATTTGCTAACACAACCTGCAGGGTATGCGCTGTAGGGTTGGATTTCTCTAGAATCCTGAAAATGGGACCTAAACAATGTGGGGAATAAATAGTTTCAACTTGTCTTTCACATCACTCCTGTAAAGATGCTCCTGAGAATGGTTCTCCATGTGGAATATCTTTACTGATAGAAGCAGGGATTCAGGGGACTTGGGGATGAGCCATCCCAATGACAGCACCTCCAGCCTCAGGGGTGTGAGCTTCTCCTGGCTGGCAGCTTGTCACATCTGTAGCCTTCCCTGGTTTTCCTTTCTCTAGGCAGTCTGTGGAAGTCACCTGGTCCTTTCCAGATTCTCCCCGGTTACAACCACGAATACAGGGAGTGCTCTTTCTGTTCCGCACATCATGTAGCATGCAGTCTTGCTCACTGTCTTGTCAGTGCATACGAGACTGCCCCCACTGTTGCTTCTGATAGCACCTCCTTAAAACAGTCGCCTGGGAGTCCTTCCCTGTCCGTTCATCAACCGAAAAACTACTCAGACCAGCACCCAGATTCCAGGCATCACATTCCATTTCAGTTATCTATGACTTCATCATGCATCACCTTGAATATCAGTGGCTTAAAATTTATCAACAAAAACATTTCATTCCATGTCACTAATATGTGGTCCAGTAATTTGGCCAGGGACTAAGTGAGGATTTCTTCTGCCCAACAACATGGTCACTAAAACGTCACAGGATGGTATCGAGCTTGTGGCTAGATTTGCAGGCACCAAATGGTTTCAGTCACAGAACTATTGCCTGGCCCGGGATGGCAGGTGGATGGGCTGGCTGGACCACGTGTTCTAGTCCCTAAAGTTGCAGGGCTCCTATGTGTCAGCTCAGGAGAACGTATACTCTTAGATCTAGAAGATGACACTGCTAAGGTCTCAGCAGCTGGAACCAAAAAGTGGAATGGTGGGATTTTATAGCACCTCTCCCAAGTATATGCAGCTGATTACCCTTCAAAAAGGAAGAGAAGCAATGAGAAAATGGTATCGAAAAACTAGGCAGGGATACAAAAAAAAGTAGATCTCTAGCTTACCTTCACAATTTTTTACAAGAATTAATATAGATAATGGACCTATATTGAAACCTCAAGTATTGTATCTCTAAGAAACAGAAAATGTATGGTCTTGTGATTTTCAGGCAGGAAAATACTTATTTAGTTATCACAAAAAAAAATGGTCATAAAGGAAATAAATGACAATGTGGAATTACTCAAAATTTAATCTTGTTATTCATCAATGTCCACAAAAAGGAAAATAGATAGCCACCTAGAAATTCTAAGAAAACATTCACCATGGATATTATATAAGAACTGCAACCAGACTACAAATGATCCACAATCAATAACGTAAAGACAAACAACCTCCTACTGAGTGACAACAAGTTATAAGCAGACACTGCAAATAAGGATATATGGATGATCAACAATCTCATTATGGGAGGATCAAACATCATTACTTATCAAGAAAAGATTAAAATCACAAGAAAACAGTTCTTCATGCCAAGTGAAAATTAAAACTACTGAAAGAAGAGCAAATTTAATCCAAAGAAAGCAAAAAAGAAATAATAAAATTATTAGAGAAGAGATCAAAGAAACTTAAAACAGAAATCAACAGACAAAATCAACAATACTGAAGCTAGCTCTCTGAAAAAAAATATAAAATTGATAAGCCTCTAGGAAGGCTAAGAAAGAAAGAGCGATCATAGATTCCTAATATCACAAAGGAAAGTAGGGACACGAGTGCAGATCCCATGGGCGTGAAAAGGTAAGAAAGGAATATTCTGAGCCACTCTAAGTCTAATATTCACCAATCTAGATAAAATTGACCAATTACCTGCCAAAACTCACACAAGAAATAAATAAATGAAATGAATTGCCAATATCTATTAAAGGGATCAAATTAATAATTTTCCAAAACAGAGACTACCAACCAGAAAGTTCATCATCAAATTTTACCACACTTAAGGACGAAATTCTATCAGTACTCTACACTTATCTTCAGAAGAAACAGAAGGAGTACTTCCCAATTCATTCAAAAAAACCCATAGTCTTATAATACCAAAACCAAATTCATTACAAAAAAACTACAAATCGATCTATCTTATGGACATAAATGCAAAATTCATCAACAAACATTAGCAAATTTTATTCAGTAATGTATAATTATACATGATCAATAAATGGGGCCTGTTGCACATATGCAAGACTTATTCAAGGATTATTCATACAAATATATGCAGAAAGATTTTAGACAAAATCTAACATTCATTCATAAAAAAAATATGCATTAGGAAGATAGGGAAACAATTTCCATTTGTAACAGAGTATCTGTAAGTATTCTACAACTAACATTACACTTGATGAAAAACTCAGAGATTTCTTGAAAGATTAGGAAGAAGACAAAGATGCCCTTTCTTAGCAATGCTTTCCAACATTGCAGTAGAAGTCCTAGATAATGCAATAAGAAAAGGAAAGGCAAATGGTATACATATTGGAAAGAAAGAAAAAAACTGTCCTTGTTCTCAGATGATCTAAATACCTATGTAGAAAATCCAAAAGAATCATCAAAAGAGAAACTCCCGGAACTGGAAGCAATTATAGGAATTATACATATTTGAGTGAGAAGATTCAAAACTGTTAAGAAATCAGTTTCTCTCAACTTGATTTTCAGATTCAATGCAACCCTGTCAAATGCCATTTTGCCTTTATGTGAATATTAAGAAAATGTTTTTGATGTTTGTATTGATATAAAAAAGACTCAGAATAGTCATTTTACTATGAAAGAGCCAGAGTGGAGGGTTGATATCATGCAACTTCAAAATCTCTTATGAAGCCATAGTAATTAAAATAGTATGCTATTGGCATTGTACAAATAAATCATTAGAACAGAATAGAGACCCCCCCAAATAACACCCAAATAACACTCATGAGTATGGTCAGCTCTGTGTGTGTGTGTGTGTGTGTGTGTGTGTGTGTGTGTGTGTGTGTGTGTGTTAAAGAAGCAAAAACAATATGGTGGAGCAAAAACAATATGGTGGAGCAAAGACAGTCCTTACAAAAATGGAGCTAGAACAACTGGGTATTCACAACACAAAGTAAATTAGTCACAGACCTTGACCTGTTTAAAAAAATTGTTTCAAATAAGATCGTAGACCTAAACACGAAATAAAACACGACAAAATTTCTATAAGATAACAGGCAGAAACCTAGCACCTCTTTTTAAATACAAACACAGAGAGCATGCTCTATGAAAGAATCTGGTGATACTATAGATCTTGTTATAATTTAAAAATACTCTCTGGAAGAATGTTGAAAGAATGATACAGCGAGCCACAGACTGGGAGAATGACCATGAAAAAGACGTGTAATGAAGAACTGTTGCCTCCTGTAGTGATTGCCGCTTGTAGCAACGACGCCGCGGGAGAAAATTCGGAGGCAGAATGGAAATGAAAAAGTTCTTTTATTCTTCTTTCTTCTAACTTCTCTCTCCGGCTCCAACAACCTCTCCAACTCCAACTCCAACCACACCTCTAACTCACCCTCACCCGGTTAAATACTTTTTGACTTAACAAGGACACGTGCTAACAGCTCGAGCTTACAGGTGCGTCACGCAGTGTTCACGGGCATCAAAAGATTCTTAGATAAATGCATGAATATCAGGTGAAAATACTTGAACACCTTTATGGCTCTCAGCTAGCCGCCATCTTAGCTATCTCCTTAATTAGGGCTCTTACAAAGAACTGTTACACAGAACATGCAGAGAACTCTTGGCTCAAGAAGAGGACATAAATGATCCAACTGAATTTGACTAGATTCCCTACCGGTGTAGACATATAGATGGCAAGCACCAGTAAGTATATGAAGTGCTGATACATCAAGTTTTAGTAGGGAATGGAAATTAATTTCAATTAATTACAAAATGACGACAAGGTATCATTACACACATTTTGAGAATGGCCCACATCTCAAACTCTGACAGCTACTTAAGCTCTTAAGCTGTCAGTGGAAGTATAAAAATCATGCCTCCACTCCTTTTGAAAACCAGCTGACATTTTGCTATAAAATTAACCACCCGTCCACCTTATGACCCATCAACTGGACCACTGTGTAAAAGAGTCATGAAGATGTTATGTCCACAAAATGTTTATGTTTCTATCCAGCCTCAGACAATACTTGTAGGGGCATTCTATTCTTTATTTCAGCTTTGTGTTTCTTCCATATATACTTTAACTTGAGAAAATCTAATTATCTTCTCTTGTTTTCAATTAAATATCATTCATCATCAAAAAAGAACTGAACATAATATCATGCTAAGTGAAATAAGCCAATCCCCCAAAACCAAGGCAGAATGTTTTCTCTGATATGCTGATACTAATTTACAATAAAGGGGTGGGGGCTAGCGAAGAACAGAGTTACTTTGGATTAGGTAGAGGAAAGTAAAGGGAAGGAGGGGTCTTGGAGTAGGAAGGATAGTAGAATGAATCAGACATTATTACCCTATGTGCATATATGATTACATGGCCGGTGTGATGCTACATCATATACAACCAGAAGAATGAGAAATTATACTCCATTATGTGTGATGCGTCAAAGTGCATTCTACTGTCATGTATAACTAATTAGAACAAATAAAAAAAAAATAAGAGAAAAAAAGGGCTGAGGTTGTGGCTTAGCGGTAGAGCACTTGCCTAGCATGTGTGAGGCCCTGGGTTCAATCCTTAGCACCACATAAAAATAAATAAGTAAAATAAAGGTATTGTGTCCAACTACAACTAAAAAGTAAATATTAAAAAAAAGAGGAAAAAAAAGAACTGAACAACTGGGATGAGTCATAATGACATTATTTAGAGTAACGTAATAGCTAGACCAAAAGAAAGTATACTGCATTATTCAATTGGTATGAAATAACAGGAAAGAGAATTAACCTATGATATATGGTATAGAAATCAGAAGCTCAGTCACAGATGGGCAGGCCTGGATCAGCTGGAAGGACAGAGGGACTCCTCTGTGTCTGTGCTCCAGCTATTTCTCTTGTCTGGAATGCTCTTCTCCCACATTTCCATACCACTGATTCCTTCTAGTGTTTATTTAAGTATGTCCTTGTCAAAATGGAAGCCTCCGTAGGCTTTATTTTCCTGCTCTCCCTGGCTTGCTTGCCTTGCCGTCTTTCATAAAACAAAATTTGCTCATCATGTGTGTTTTACTGATGTAAGTCTCTAGAATCCAGGGTCATTATTTAAAATTCTGATGCACCCTCGAGACTATTTGCACACAGAGACACCCAGCCATCTCCATCTCCCAGTCTCTGGTTCTGATCGGGGATGCTGTTTGGATCAGTGCCCTCTTACCTCCCTTTCTTATTCTCTTGCTTATTCATTATCTCGGCTTGGATTTTCAGTTCTTCTCAGTGTTCTTATGACTCCAAATATTTCCCATATCAAATATTACTAATCCTTTTGTCTGAATTCCCGCAGGTCAACCTCAGCAGCCAGCATTTCCAGGACAAGCTTTATGTATAACTCCTAAATCATTCTCAAAGTATTTCTGAACCATATGTTGACAATTATGTCAATGATGGAGGAAATCACACTTTGAACATTTTAAGTTAATGGAATAGTTTAAGTTAATACCCTCCTTAACGAGAAAATATTAATCTATGAGACTGAAGCTGTGCTTTTGCTTGGTAATCAGTGTCCAAAACACTACCAAGATGAGACTCTTGGCTTTGCATGCGTCAATAAAATTCTTACTGTTAAAATAAATCATGTTATCTTAGTTGATTTTAAATTAAAAACAAGAAATAAATTTGCTATTATAACAGGTATAATAATGCATTTTCCCTAAATATTAATTCCTTTTCTTCTCCATAGACGTACAGAGATATTCTATCACACACACACACATTTTTTTTTTTTTTTTTTGCATTTTGTATTTGTTTGGAAAGAAATACTGTTGGTTTTATATAAGTATTTCTGCAGATTCAAACTGATTTAGATGAGATTTACTTTGAAACCAATAGGCAGTATCTATATTACAATTTCCTTCTTTTTTTTTTTCTTTTCTTTCCCTTTTATTTTTTGCAGCTCTATCCCTCTGAGCTCCTGCTCATCAATCATACTGGGAAGCTGACTTATATTCTCCACACTTCACCACTAACTGGATTACAGAACTGAAAAACTTACTCAAAGTTTAAAATGTGATAAACGTAATCAAATTGCTCTAGTCAAATTCTAACAGTGGTGAATAGATGACACTAATTACCTTTTCTTATTATGCTACAAATGTGGTTTACTCCATCTTTATTCATGAAGAGCTATCATGCGGCCCACTAAGGGGACTGCAGCAGGATGTAATATTGCCTTATTTGTTTCCTTAGTTTTACTTCTTTCTTCTACCAGCTTTCAGGAGATATAATTTTAAGCTGCAATATATTTATATGCAGTAGTTTTTTATCCACTTTGGAAGATAATTGTTACCCACTGCAAAGCTTCCCATTTTACATAAACAAGTGCTTTCAAAACTCCAGTAAAATGACATAAACTTTTTTTTTCTTGTTGTTGAAGTTTATTTTTGTTTGGGAAGAAGTGAGATTGTTTCAACTCAGTTAACACAGAAAACAAATGGGGCCAAGCTAGCACAGTTCATGGAGACGAAAGAAAATGTACCATTTTTCAGAGAAAAAATATGGAAAACAATACTTTTATAAATATATTCTTCACTTTTACATGGGTAAATTTCTCATAATTCACCTTGAAAACAGTTTACAGAAAATAACTGCTCAAACGTGCTTTTATGCTATCTTACTTAAAAAATTCACATCCTATTTCCGGTGGTCCTGATAGAGGTGGTTTCACAAACTTGTCCCTAAATAATTCCAGACTCACTCTCCACATCAAGTATTGTTCTAAGGAAAATTATCTGTAAATGTTTCTGCTTTTATTTGTCAGATAACAAGAATTTGCTTTGCTTTTATGTTTGCGAGATGAAACTACCTTGAGGATTCTTCATGGGTCCATAAACTTATTTTAGGATTTAAAGCAATAAGCAGAAATATACCTCCACTACTGCAAATACAATAGAATATAGATTGCTTTCAGAATCTTGGAATTTTAAACATTCCAACAATGTAAGTATATCTGAAGCTAAAAGAGACTTATTTAAATAGAATGAGTAGATCGGAAGTTATACACATGGAAATTAATTCAATGAGTGTTTTGTGATCCTCCCAAAGATACTCCATATGGGAATGCAAGATAGGGACCAAATTACAAATTAAAAATTAATTTTCAGGGCTATGAAATCATCTATCCAGAATGCTTTGGACAATTCAGTTTTATTCCTGTTATTCTGGATTAATTGTCAACCACGTTTCCTTTAGTTTTCAGCTGCTCTCCTTAGGGTACAAAACTATATGGGTACCTTAACTATAGGCAATTGTAAGAGAATTGCATTTTATACTCGGAGCAAGTGAATGCTTCCAAAGAACTTAAACAGGGGTATGCCTTTGAAAGCATGATGTAGTCACATGACTTGATGCTGGGCTGAGAATAGTTTGGAGGAAGAGAATGGTGCAAGGTGGCCCTAGCAGAGTGGGCTGGGGGAGATTATGTGGGATGTGTTGGATGGTTGAAAGGGTCCCAATTCTGCCATTATTTATAAACACTGATAAGAAATTGGGTGTTCTCCTTTCTTCCATGATGAGATGGAAACTTTGTTAGACAATAAATAGTATAACTCAAATAGCAAAGTTGTATTTTTCCCATTGATTCTTGTGCCCTCTGTATTGTAGTGGAGTCAGGGAGAAGAATTGGGGCCAGTTGTGACTAAGAGCAGCAGGGACTCAGAAAAGAAAGAAAAAATCTACATCTGTTTGCAAATAATAAGTTTGGGAAATCTTAATATACAGAAATCACAGCAGCAAATTGTATGTGGATGGTAATCAGAGAACTCTGGTGTGATACAAATTTTGACGTTATTTGGATATAATATGAAATTAATTGAACATTTGCCCCTAGATTGTGACATATAGCAATTTTTTTTTTCAGAAAAAAATGTCACTTTTAGAATTCTTGGCCTATATAGTTCTCCCAATAAAATTATTCCAGCTAATGGTACTGAACTGTCTTCTAGCAGCTGTGCTGTTCAGGAGGGAGTGAACCATCCAAGCTCAGTCTGTGAAGCAACACAAGAGTTCTCTTTCAAACCAGCAGAATTTTTTCCTTATGGTCAAATTTCAATAACACAGTCAACATTGCTTCACAGACACTTAGATATAAATAATTCGATTGGCATGTTGTGCACTATTTTCAACTGCACACTTGGATCTCCAATAATCAAAGGGAATTTCTGTATTTCAGACACATTTCCACTTAATGCATTCTATTCTCTTCTTTATTTAGGAAATTTAATTTTCCTATTCTGGTTCTCGGAAATTAAAATTTTCATACCTAGATCTTATATCTATTTAATCACTTGTTCTTTCTATTTGCATTTGGGAATTTTTTTCTTCAAATAAAATCTGTCACTGACCTAATTTTAGCCAAGATTTCCTTCACTTTTTAATGTATTTTTTAACTGATGCATTAAAGTGATTAAAAAATATTTATGGGATGAAGGAGCCCTAATTAGGAAGGGCTGTTGCAGCTAGCTGGAAGCCATAAGTTCCACCTGATATGTATGTGACGCACCTGTAGGCACCCGCAAAGCTGAAGGTATATAACCGGGTGAAAGCGGTCCGAGTTAGGAGAACGGAGAATTCAATCAGTTGGGCAGTCACTCGGTCGGTCAGAAGAATCAGAGCAGCCAGAACGTAGGCAGAGTGGTTACAGAAGAGAAACCAGATAGAAGACAGAAGAGAAACCAGATAGAAGAAGTAATGACTGGTCAGAGTTAGGCCGAGGCTCCTGAGGAAGACAGAAGACAGAAGAAAGAAGAAGGAAGAAAGAAGAGAGATGAAAGAAGCTCTAATCTTTCTCTAAGCTAAGCTCTATCTTTCTTTCTCTCTACAAGAAGAAAAGCTCTCTTTAATCTTTCTCTCTAAAAATCTTTCTTTCCCTCTCTAAGCTCTCTCTAAGAAAGTAGAAGTAAAAGTAGTAAAAGCTTTACTCTGCCTCCGAGTTTTCCTCCCGGTTTTCGGTACGAGGTAGCTTACAATGGGATACTGTGTATGTTTCAATACATGCATTTTATTGACTATAATAGAATGAAATATTTAAATTATGTCAAACATTTATTCTTAAATATTTATAATATTAATAGGTGAAAACATTCAAAACCATACATTTTGGCCTTTTGAAATCTGTAATACATCTTTGTTATCTATGGTCTCGGAATCTGCAATGGCACCACAGAACTTCTTATTCCATCTATTTATAACCTAGTACCCACTGATTACACTTTGTCACTTTCAATATAGTTTAGGTGTGTTCACATAATTGCATGCACATTTTTATTAGTTCCATGACTTCTTATGTTTTTACATCCGTTCTATTTTCTTTTCTCGTCTATAACTAGTTGTCTTCTTAAAATCTATGACTTCATTGATTTTCTTCACAAAAAGAAGATGTTTTGCTGCCTGGTACTGGTATAAAAATAGACACACAGATCAATGGTACAGAATAGAAGACACAGAGACAAACCCACATTTACAGTCACCTGATCATTGACCAAGGTGACAAAAACATACATTGAAGAAAAAAAAAAAAAAAAAACTTTTTAACAAATAGTGTGGGGAAAACTAATTATCCATATGTAGAAGAATGAGACTAGATCCTCATCTCTCATCCTGCACAAAAATCAACTCAAAATGAAATGAAGACCTAGGAATTATGCCAGAAACTATGCAACTCCTAGAAGAAAATATAGGGTCAACACTCCAAAATACAGGCACAGGCAGCAACACCTAAAACTCAGAATATAATGCCAAGAATTAATAAATGTGTTAGTGTCAAGTTAAAAAGCTTCTGCACAGAAAAGGAAACAATTAGTAATATGAACAGAGAACTTACAGAATGGGAGAATATCTTTGCTAGCTACTTTTCTGAAAGAGAATTAGTATTTAGAATATATAAAAAACTCAAAAAAACTTAAAACCATATACCTTCCAGTGGTCCAGGAGGCTGAGGCAGGAGGATCACAAGTTCAAAGCCAGCCTTGGGAAAAGCAAGGCACTAAGCCACTCAATGAGACCCTGTCTCTAAATAAAATACAAAATAGGGATGGCTCATGGTTGAGGACCCCTGAGTTCAATCCCCAACACCAATAAATAAATAAATAAATAAACAAACAAACAAAAAATATATACCTCATATAATCCAATTAATAAATGGGCAAATGAATTAAACAGATACTTTTCAAAAGAAGAAATACAAATGGCCAACAAATATAAAAAATGTTCAACATCATTAGTATTTATGGAAATACCAACCAAAACTATAGTGAGATTTCATCTTAGACTAGTCAGAATGGCATTCATCAAAATACAAACAATAATAAATGTTGGTGAGGATGTGGAGAAAAAGGAACACTTTTACACTGTTGGTGGGATGGTAAATTAGTATAATCACTGTGGAAATCAGTATGTGGATTTCTCAAAAGACTATGCAAGGAACCACAATATAACCCAGCAATACCAATTTTCATTATTATTTTAAAGAATCAAATTTAGCAAACTACAGTGATACATGCACATCCATGTTTATACCAGCACAATTCCAATAGCCAAACTATGGAAACATTCTAGGTGTTCATTAATGGATGAACAGATTAAAAAATATGTCATATATACACAATGGAGTTTTATACAGCCATAAGGAAAAACTGAAATTATGTCATTTGTTGGAAAATGAATAGAAATTGAGACCATTACGTTAAGTGAAATAAGTCAAACTGCGTAGGTCAATGGACGTATGTTTTCTTTCATATGGGAAAGCTAGAGAAGAAAAACAAAAAGATAAGTGGGGTAATCACATGAAAAGTAAAGTGAGGTGAGTGAAATAGAGAAAGTGGAATAGTGGGGAGGGAGGAGGGTGGTGCTTGGGAGATACTGGCCAAACTGTACTGTGATATTGTGTACATGTGCCAGTATGTAACAACAAATCCTACCATTATGTACAACTATTATGCACCAATTAAAAATGCGGGGGGGGGGGAAGATGTTTTGTCTATGTGTTTTCCAATTTAATGGAGCATCATTCAGAGGAATGCATTTCTTTTTTATATATATTTTCATACTTCTCATTTTCAATGTGTTTTTTTTTTGTCCAACTCTTAGCAAAATCAACATAGTTTTAAGTGTTTAACATGAATCCACTCTTTGCTTCAAAATGTGTTGATAGATTTTTTTTGACCACTTACCATATATAGTTGTACTATATTTGAAACTTGATTGGTTGACAGACTATAGATCCATTATGGTATTTGTTTAATTCAGCAGATGAGGGACATTACAAAACTTTCATGAGTATTTTTAAACTCATCAAAAACTGCAGTTTCCAACTTATTGATATATAATATATTTAAGAAGTGCTCTCTATGTTTAGAGTTTCCCTGTTACTAAGATTGAATTTAATTTTTTTTTTTTGTTGAAAAATTAGCATGCAGAATAATATTATGGTTCTTGGACTCTTGTTTAGATAAAACCATATGCTTTACTGTTCATGCACCTAACATGGCATTTAATGGCTAAATGTAAATATTATCACCCAACACCATAGGGAAAAAACTAGGTGTATCTGTGGTATAGGGAGGGCATTTTCATGAGCTAAGTTTTCTTAGGGAAGAAGCTATGATTTGAGCACTTCTCATTTCCTTCTGGCCTTCTCTGAGTCTTTCTATCCAGTACGTATTTCCAAATCAGGAGGTTGATTTTTTTAACCAAATATTGCCAACAATTTTTCACCAAATTGCATAACTCTGTGAAGAAGATTTATGTGCTGATTTTTTTCTTTTGAATTCCATTGTTTTTACATTTCATTTTTAAACTAGTTTTCCAAGTTCTTTGCTATGGAATTGAAACCATTCATTTTTATTGAGAGAGTCATGTGCCACGTTAATGATTGGGAATCATACTGAGAAAGGCATCATTAAGTGACTCTACCTCTGTGAAAACTTGTTCTTACACAAATTAAGACTATAATATCATTAGGCAATCAGCTTTGGGGACCACCGTTAAGTAAGTGCTCCAGCACTGGCCAAAATGTGCTGTGCACATCTCGTTTATTTTGATGCATTTCCATAGCTTGGTGTACTCTATCCAGTTTTATGGTGGTAAGATATTTTGGTCTGCATTTTTTTGCAGCCATTTTTTGTAGAAGCCTTTTCCTGCTGCCTTAGGGTAATCATAAGATAAAGGAATCATAGCGACTTAGCCAAATTTAGAATATAGCTACATTTTGACTTTTAAAGATAGTTTGATATTAATAACACACGTTTTGTCACATTGTACAATAGAGATGAAAGTCAACTTAGACGTGTTCTATAGATTTATTATGTAACATTCAAGGACTAATAAACTTTTTTCAAGAAAACAAATACAAGTATCATATAATCCAAAGACTTACTCTGAAAAACAAAATAGACAATAAATCATCAACCCAAGTGTATACAACTTCAAGTCACATTAGGTTAGATATTTTCAAATACTTATCATTACCACTTTATGGTTACAGGTTCTAATTTAGCACCCTGTTATAATAACTTGATAAGTATCCATGTATGTTAAAAAATACACACAAAACACACACACACACATATATATATATATATATATATGCAATAAGTCTTTCCTTTACTATTATAAAACAAGATCATATATTTTAAATATCATACATGACATTATCTATTTTACTATGTCCATCATTTATATCCATTATCATTTATATATGTACATATATATATACATTTCTTTAAGATCTCCAGATTAGCCTAGATTTAATCTTATAACATTACATATGATAAGCTAATATTTTTGCTTTAGAAAAATAAATTCTTAATATTTCAGAATTATATTAACCAAACAACTAAAACCAAACCAAACCAAAACAAACAAAACCAAAAGGAAATTAAAAAAAAATAAAGTTTCTTAGTTGGAGTTTGACAACAATAATGTAAGGATGTTTATTTGAACAAAGACATGGATCCAACATAAAATCTTTGGAGTTGGTAAGGTAGAAAGTAACTACTGACAAAAGATGCAGGAAACTTGAAAATCAAACTATGAAATATTGGGGTTGCCTGAGTCTATTATTTTCAAAGATGACTGATTTTGTGTTAGTATTTTCTAGAACATGCTTGCTATTTCCAGTGCACTTCTGTGAGTGTATTGATACTCCATGGGGTTTCCTATAATCCGCAAAACCCTACAGTACACGTTGGCTACTGAAGTCCTGAGAGCCACAGAGACTTTGTTTTCAGAGATTCTTTTTTAATCTTTTATGAGGGTTCTGTTGGAGGCTATCCTTAGCAGTGACCATGACTGAAATGTTGGGCTCGTATGCATTTCTTTATTAGGGACCCTCAACACAGAGAAAAATGTCACTTATACACTCAGAGCAACTGTTCAAATGAGGCCAGTGATTGGCACCTGGCAGTCATCCAACCAGCACTGTGGTCTGCATTCTGGAGAGCACTGCACGGTGGTGAAAATGTGCTGCCATCCTGCCCCCTCGGCCCCTTTTCTTAGCCATTTTGCTGTAAAGAACAGAAGAATGTCCAATGCTCTCCTCACTAGAGGAGGACAGTCCTTCTATTCACCAAGCTGGACCACTAACAGTTACTTATTAGTGTCAGGAAGAAATGTGGATTGAGAGCAGTTACTTCATATCTATAGCAAGAGTTCTACAGACCCTGGACTTTGACAGGAGAGTGTCTGCCTGCCCAGTTCTGTGTGTGTAAGACACAGGTGGCTTCCGGTGCAGAGCAAGGGGCAGTGGGACCTAATGCAGGAAGGCAATATCATTAGACGTTCCCATCCTATTCAGTGCTAGGAATTTTCAGTCTTATTTCCCACAATACATTTCTTAGTGAAAACATGAAGTACAGCAAGATGTTTGCAGGAGACACATTTCTGAGGCTTCTTTCCCCCTTGAGAGTGTAACAGGTCGGCAATTTTAAAAAGGAAACAAATACCCAAAATGTTTCTTAGAGATCACAGATATTAGCAGTCAGGAATCTGCTCAAGGACTCTGTCTCTGTTTTATTGTGGAATAAGAGCTATCTCTGTGAGCAAACACAACTGCAGAGCTCAGGGTCTGCTCCAGCCTCCTGTGAAAGATGGGGTGGAAGGAAGCAGGAAGAATAAACACCTTCTCTCCCCGGCCATGTGGTTTTATTTAAATTTGGAGGCTGATAGGTAACAAAATCAAGAGGTGCAACCAGGTGAGGAATGCGCTCCACCTGTGCTCATGGGGTTCCTGGGCCATTTCTTGTTTCCAGTGGTCAAATGAATGCCACATACCAATTATCTGGTTTAAGAAAGTCCAAATGAGGATGTGACTACTAGTAGTCATAACAGAGTAACCGAAGAAAACTTTTAAATCAGCAAAGGAAAAGAAAACATATTTATTTTTCTTATGCTAGAAAGCTAAAGCAAAACAGCTGTTCTACCTGGGGACTCTGAAGTTTATGTGAACTCACCTTCTGGAGATCTGCTTGCTCTTAGATGTGCCGCTCACCCTAGGGTTGAGGCCATAGGTCACCTTGACCATCCCTCAAGGCGCAAAAGTAGGCAGGCAAACACATTCCCCTGGGCTTCCTTTTCCACTTTCATGTCCTGAACCATAGAGAGGCTCAGAGAAGGACTTTCCAATGGCAGGTGTCAGTGCTGAAGGGGGAAAAGAGCCTAAATGTGAGTGAAACAGAAATAATTGAGATACAGTTTGTCTAAACTATAAATCACTAAAACAAGTCTCTTTTCATTGAAACGAATCCTCTCTCTAGCCATGTTTGAAATGTATGATGATTATTGTCAGCTGTGGTCACCTAATTGTTTTCTATGAAACCCAAAATTCAAAAGCTCACGGTGTTTGTCCATGTTTTACTCAGAGATAATAGGTTGCCTAACAAATATATTTTAAAAGGTGAAAGAAAAAAATAATTTGTGTTTGGACTATAGCATCTACTGTGCCTGCTTAACCTAATGGCTTCATTCAGCAGAGAGCTGCATCAGTGAGTCAAAACAAAGCTCACAGGTTGAGGATGATGTAAGGAAAACAGGTGGGGTGAAGGGATGGAGGGTATAATACATTTTTAAAAGTTTTACTTTATTCATAATTGACACCTATTGAGGGTACGTATGCATGGGTGTCAGTGTGCTATTTTGATACATGCATACACTGTGTAATGATTAAATTGAAGTAATTAGAATGTCCCTCCCTTTAAACATTCATCGTTGCTTTGTAGTGATGACTTTAAAAATTCCTCTCTCTAGCCATGTTGAGATTTGTAATAATTATTGTCAGGTGCTATCACCCTATTGTGAGGTATACACAACACATTTTTCCTCCCTGTGATTTTGCATCTATCTCCCACAAATCATCCCCTCTATATCACCATAGATTGGTAGTTATAAATTTTCAATGGAAAAATTATCTTTGAAATTTATAAAATCAGAAATAACTATATACTACTAAGCAGAACAGAACTTACATTCAATTTTATAAGAGAATATTTCAGTTTTTTAAAAAGAAATACATAATTATTTCAGTCCCCTCCCCTTTTAAGAAACAAATCTCTTTCTGTGAATTAGACTTTATTAAACCTTTAAAATGACATTTTGCCCACAGATATTCTAATACATCAGAGATAACATATATGCATCTGTTTTTTCCCCTTTATCATAAATCTCATTAACTTTCAATAACTAATTTAGTTCATATTGTTAACAAAAGAGCCAGATTCAAGGGTAATTTCTGAAAATAGGCTGGTCGGTCAGGTGGGAAGCTAGGAATCAAGAACAGCATGTCGGATGTGTGTTCTCTGCTTCTTTCAATTTTCCTTGCTTTTTCACAGGTTTTAATGTTCAATAACTGATCATTTTCAGAAATATTATTCTCTATCCAAGCTCCTTTTTTGGTTATATTAATCTAGAAACACACGGGTTTTTTCATGTAATTTTCACAACTATGTCATGAATATGTCATAATTTCTACCCTTCTTTTGAAAAAATTGGAAGCTAAACTTCATTATTCTTTAGAGGGAGAAAAGCAATATAAGCCAAAGTCTTCTGATGTAATATAAGTAGGTCTATTAGGATGAGAAATTTTAATGTGAAGACCAATTAAAAATCACATTATATGGTAAACAAGTAAGTAGAGTCAAACCACAAAATGCAATTTTCAAAGATTTAAGTAAACATCTATTAACTGAAACTGGAAAAAGACAACAGAATTCTCGCTCCTTTGAAACCTCTTCTTGCACCATGGGGATACACCCACACAAAGGAGTCATGTGTCGGTACTTAGACTCAGACACTTAATTTAGCAATGAAAAGTCAACAAAGATTCAACACCAAAATGTCATGCATTGTCAAGTATCCTAGCATTAATGTCAACTCATAGTCGTATGAAGCAAGGCGTTTTGAGAAGTCTATGTATGGTACCTTATTATGTAAAAGGTGAAGATGTGATTGATCATCACTAGAAGGGCTCACCCTGCGGGTGTAGTGTAAAGCCTTACTTCCTATCTTCTATTTAGGTAATTTTCAGATGTTAAGCGTCAGAAGAGAAAGATCAAAGGATAAAGCGCAGGTTAACGTTTGTCTCCTGAGCCATTCTTCCTGTCTAGGAAAGAAGGAACAGCGTGGGTCAGACCAGAGCTCCCCTGAAGAACTAGAAAGGCCTCTCACAGCACAGGGCTTCTCTCTTCATCAGCGTGGTCTGGCTGCCAGGAGAACAGCCACGTTGGGCCTTGGGCGAGCCGGCTCCCAGCGGGGCTGAGTGGCTGGCCTGGGAACGTGGGGCCCGCTCAGAGACAGAATGCAGACGGCACTGAGTGCACTGAGGGCAGCCAGTTCCAGGAGGGCTTTCTTAATTCCTGGGCACCCTGCGCATGTGTGTGCATGCACTTGTGCGCCTGCCTCTGATTGTGTGCGTGTTTGCATGTTAGAGGCTCTACAAGTCAGCAGCACCTGAGGTGCAGAGATGATGGCTGGCTTGCCAGGAACACAGCTATCCTGAGCCTTTGCAGAGCTGCCACAGCCCCAGGTTACCATGGCTGCTCAGATGTGCTTGGATTGGATTAAGGTGATGGTGGATGGGGAGGGACCTCAGACACTCTCTTGCAAAGCACACGTGTGAGAACAAAGGGAGCCCTGGGACTTCAGAGATGGGCCCTGTGAGTCCATGAAGCACCTGAATGCAGGCGTCCAGGAGGAGGTGAGGTCTGATGTGGACCCACCAATGCTAGAGGCGAAGACTTCTGTGGCTGCCTGAAGCGATGGCCGCTTGGAGCAACAACGCCACAGGAATAAGTTCAGAGGCGTACTGGAAACAAACAGGCTCTTTATTCTGCTAGGTTCTCTCTCCGGCTCCAACAACAACTCCAACACCATCCACACTCCTACAACCACCGCCATACCACACAAAATGGCGTTGACCCCGTCCGCGATGTCCTGGGCCAAGTCTCGGGAGACCATGCAAATGCCGCTGACCCAATCCGCAATGTCCCGGGCCAAGTCTCACGAGACCATGGAAGGTGGTAATGCTTATGGCTCACAGCTAACCGCAATCTTAGCTATCTCCTTAATTAGGGCTCCTGCAGACTTCAAGTGAACCAGAAATTCCTGAGCATGTGCTGGAATGCAATCGCGGGGTATGAGAGGAGGGCTGGTGACCATCCTGCGGCATCTCTTGTGCCTACGTGAAGAACAAAAGGAGACTCTCCCCATTAGGTTCCTGAACACAGGATAGAGGAGGGAGTTTATCCGCTTGCAGCTTAGACCGCTTTGGGTTTGTAGAGGTGACTTGAAATGACTTTAGTGCTTTGAGTTCATTTTAATTTATTTCATTTTTCAATCTTAATTGATAGTAAGATCTTGATATGCAGAGGAAGGGTGATTTGCAGTAGGTTTATCAAATGACTGGGAAACGCAAATCAGCTTAGAGATAAATTTGGGAATTGTGCACAGCTAAATGGAGGTGAGAAAGTGTAAACTTAAACGTGGCGTCAATTCGATTAGAAATAGCTTCCAAACTTCAAGTTCTAGTGGGTTTGCCAACTCTTCAGCTTCACATCGTGGAGAAGCCAAGTCTCTGAGACCACACAAGCCAGGACTCAATCTCAGAGGCCCCATGTCCTCAGTGTCCTCCTTTTCCTTACTGAGCTCCCTATTACTGGGACCAGCAAAGCCCCAGCTTAAAAACTTAAACAAAGGACAACAACAAGGACAGCGGTAAAGACACCTCTCCCCACCCTCGCCATCCAGGGTGGCAGCGAGCCATATGCAAGAGTAGGTCACTGCCGCTCAGGGCCACTGGGAAACCTGACTCAAAGGGAAAGGCTGACTGAGGCCTCGCTGCCAACTGGGATGGCAGGCACAGCCCAGTGCCCCCCTCACCAGGGGAGGCTGCCTGCCCCAGGCCCTCAGCAGAGAGCCCCGGGCTCCACGTCCACAGTGCCACAGTGCCAGCCATGGCTGCCTCTGGGGACGCCTCATGATGGGAAAGCGCAAACCATAGAGCCGTCTTGAGCCACTGATTTTATGAACTCTGAATTAATTCCTGACCGAAATACTTGCTTCCTACCTGTGCCATCCTGAGCAGATCCCTTAACCCCTGAATGACCCAGAGACTATGAATTCTGCCATCAGGAGAATCAGGAGAGTGTGTCTGTAATCCCAAGTACTGTGTTGGTCTAAAATGAGGTTTCAGATATTACAATGAGCTATCAGTGCCTGTGGATTGGATGACAGAGGCCTGGACCAAGCTGAAATGGCTGTTGTGGGGACCAGCAGGGAGCCAGTGTTTGCACTGTCTACTGTTGGTGCTGACACATTCCCCAGCATCCAGACAGGACATTTCAGAGGACAGACAAAAATGCCATTACCTTCCCAGCAGCAGGAAGAGCAGTTAGAGACCAAGTCACTCTAAAGACTCATCTCCTCCTGCCTCAGCAGGTGCAAGCTGAGGTTTTCTTCAGTAGGAGAAACTCCAAAAACAAAACAAAATAAACCCCACAAGCCCGAGCAGATATGCAATGCAAATTTCTAGTGGAAGTATTTTGGTCGTCTTGTAAGTATAGAAAAAAATATGTCACAAAAGGAGTCCCGCGCTTCAGAATTTTCTCATCTTCCCTACTCCAATCCTGCAGCCTACACTTCCCTTATCTTCCATCCATGTCAACCAACATTGAGAAAATAATTATCAGCAACCACTCTCCACATCCATCAATCAGATTGTCTGTGTTCGCTCTCTGCTGTCTCCTTCCCACCTACTCCTTAGCCAAAGCCTGTCCTTGTAGCGCTCTCCAACTCTGAAGTAAATTAATCCACATGAACCCTGGATGGCAATCTCCCACATGTCATAACAAAGCCTCTGCTTATGCCTGGTGGATATGTAAAGCAGCTCTGCACCCAAGTGCCCCACACTGAGTCACACAGCAGGGTGCTCCTCACCTTGACTGACAACCTAAGGAATGCTGCTCCAGTCTCTATCAAATTCATGGTTTCTATGTCTATACACACAGTAAAATGTACAGGAAAAAAAAAAAAGTCTTGGAAAATGTGAAAGAAGCTTTCGGTGAGTGAGAAGGACTGAACAATATTGAGCTATCTGATTTCAATTTCATTTTGAGAGAAAGGAGCCACATGACGGAGAATTATGCATCAAGCTACCAAACGTGTGTTGTGCAAAACATGCTTTGCTCCACCTCATAGTATTTGCCCATAGAATAAAATGTGGAAAAAAAAAAAACACAGTGTGTCCTTTCACCTTCAAAGATGTTAATAGACTCTACCTAGATTAAAAAAAAAAAAAAAAAATTAAGTTGGCAAATAAGATGGCTTTCACAGGTTTATTGTACATGCAATTCTATTTTTAAAAGTTATTTTCTATTTCATAAATACTACCTTACTTTAGATACCAATATTTAAAGATTCCTCAAAATAAAAAGGTATTGATTTATTTTTAACTCTGCTTTCCTAAAATCTATCCTTTCTCATACACAAAGGGGGATGACGGACACCATTGATTTTGAGTTTGAGACACAGTTCCTCACATGTGGTTCTTTTATAATGACATCTGGCCTTGAGCAGGTAGGAAAAAAAAAAAAAAAAAAGCCACTCAGGAGTAAAGTCTACTTAATTAACTGCAAACACTTCTCAAGGCCATCTTTAAACACTTGTACTTCATTGCAAGACAGAGAAAAGATAATTAATAAAAGAGTCTCTCTAGGAAAGGAATTAGCCAGAAATAACTCTTGGTTACATTTTCTAGCACTGATGACATCCATTGTGACAGGAGTTGGCAGCCTCCGTCTGCTGTCAGTCTGAAAGTCTGTTCCCCAGACACGTGTGAGACTGTCGTGCTCCTTCCAGCCAGGCAAGAAAGCAATCACCAAGAGCTCCACCGCGCAAAGGCAGTGGGACCAGTGTTGGTATGCATGAATAACTGAGTAAAGTAATCCTCGGCACCTGCCTCTCTTTTTTCTTTTTCTTTTTTTTTTTTTTTTGTTAATTTCATAATTTACGTCGGAAGCTTATAAAGCAGTGCATTCACCCAGTGATTGCTACATTGGATTTCAATTGCTCCTTTTATTTTATTAGAAGTGGAAAGATGTGTTCACACTTAATGACTATCAGTCCAACTCATTAATTTAGCCATGTTTGATGGCAAAATCGTGTTGTCTTGATTAATGAATTATTGCTTATCAGGAGGTGTAACATTTAAAGTCACACTAAATGTAATTTGCCTTAAGTTCCAAGAGCAACATAAAGGATCATGGCTTAGTGTGTTCTGAATGGGTTTTAAATTTGTTGTCTACTGAAGAGTTCATGCTGCTAAAGTGAAAGAGCCACTTTGATTTCTCCTTAGCACTGTTTCATTAAAGGCACATACACATACATAAACTTTTAAAAATTATGTCAAATACAGTATACAAGAGAGAGAATGAAAAAATGAAGATGACCCCGTGGAAAAATTCGGTCTAGAAAGAGACAGAAGTGGTTCAAAATATTCAGAGATCCTACCTTTAAAATTTCTAATACATATGTGTTATTTATAAGAAGGAAGAAAACATGAGATCTAGAGATCTGTATTTTACCAAAAAGCTTCAGTGAATGGTCTTTAAGCATTCTTGTCGTTGAGAATGCTGTGTTTAACTGGTATTGCAGGTGTTAGCAAGATGATCAGGTTCTGGAGACGAGAGTTTCAGAACACCATTGTGGGCATTGGTGGCATGAAGTTAAGCCACAGACTTGTCACTCAGCCCAGGGGTGGGCTGCCACCAGCAACACTGCAGCTAAGGACAGATGCTGTTTACTTGCAAGAAATGTGAGTTGGGCAGAAAGAGAATCGTGTATGATTTCCCCCACGTGACCACCACTGTTCCCCATGGCTGCAGTGGAGGTATTTACAGCCCAGGGAAGGAGGGTGGGATGGGGTCAGGTTGTTGATTTATAAACTCTGGGCAGAAGAGTACTAATGGATGATGACTTCTCTACAACATGTGACTATGAAAATCTGAAATGAAGAAAGCCCAGAGGTTCAATTGGAAAGGGTGGTCAAATGACAGAGGCCCTGTGTTGGGGGCTCTTGGGCCACCCAGAATCACTCATTTACAGATGGAATAGCTTTTTCCTACTTTCTAATGACAGGAGTCTTCTTTCCTCATAGGGAGGTTGCCCATATGTCCCTGTCTTGCTCTTCACCTGCTCTTAGTGACTGGCTGCACGACCATGCCACTGCAGACCACTCTTCTCCACGAAACACCCTACATTTATTATCCACCACCCTCGTGGCCTTCACTTTTTATGAATTCACTTGTTTTCACCTTTCTTGATTCGTGTAGAGAATAAATTCCAAGAAAGCAGAGACCTTGGTTTTTCTTGTATTCAATCGTTAATATTCAGCAATGACTATCATCTGATTTTCTTTTTTTTGCTCAGAAATTATTGACTTATAGGCACAAAATGAATACTTTTTAACCAAGATAGGATATCCATGTGTTATCTCTCTAATAAATGTGCAAGGTAAAAGACATGATGTTAGAAGAAAATTGATTGGGGACATACAGACAACATAAACAAATCAAGATTTATGAAATAAGTAGAACTTTCTAAAACAGCTTGTACCCCAAAACTATCTATACCCAATGGGCTTATGGGTGAATTCTTGCACATGAAATCAAATAGATAACTCCCATGCTGTTTACACAGCTCAATAGCACCCAGGGAAAAGCTACCTTCTTGGTGTACTTATAAAGCAGTGCTATGATGGCCAAGGATGACACGAAGATAATATTTTGTATATAAATATTGATAATAAGTTGTCAATGAAATATTAACACTTAGAATCAAATAAAACAGCACATGAATAATACACCCAAATACAATTTACCTTGGCAAGGTTGAAAAGTTCAGAAGTAGAAAATTAAATAAAGTTATTTTATAAAGCTAACGAGTCAACATAATAAATATAGGAAAACTTTTATTGATTCCAAAAAGAGCATCCCACAAAAAAAGTGTGACAATGATGTGAATGGAGGACCCTTTCTAGCACCATGGAGCTGTGGACCTGAGTGCAGAGGGCATGGTCACTTTCTCAGAGGGTGTTGAAGACAGGTCAGCAGAGAAAATTCTTTCTCCATCAGTGCAATGCCAATGAAAATACTTAGCAAAGCAGGTACAGTATACATGATCAAAAGAAAATGTACAGAGGGATAAAATAATTGTATAACAGGACGTATTTTGTTTGTATGTTGGAATACTTTAAGCACAATTTCTTCAATTTAGGTGGCTCTCAATGAAAGTCACACGATGGTTAAGAACTTTATTCATTCTGAAGAATACTCATAACCAGGTAATTTTGAATAATAGAATGCAGCAAAAGGCATCATGTTTTTCTTGCCTCAAAAAGTTTTCATAATGTGAATCCTCAAGTAATGAACCATAATTATATAGGTTAAGGACATATCAAGAGCAAAAGTGCAGATTCAAGTTGATGAACATGCTTCATCTCCTGATAGTTCAGTTTTATACTAGTGAAGAAAAAAATGATGCTGGGGCCACCAACTCCCTTTTGGTCATTGTTACAGTAAGCTACAGAAAGGATCAAGCAGGAAAGTGTGAAGAGCAACATGTACATGTCCACAGAGACACTGGGCATGGTGTGCTGGCTACTGCTGGTGAGGAAAGTCTCTGGCAGGAGGTGAGTGCCCTGGGCCTGATGGAGGAGGCGAGGTAAGGATGCACTGCGGAAGATAGTTGTACCTGTGCAGAGGGCACTGGGATCACATGGTTTTCCATAACTTCTTTTGAGCAGGAAAATGGATGGAATTGGAACGCATTATGTTAAGTGGAGGAAGCCAGGCTCAGGAAGTCTAGGGTCTCCAAGTGGAAGCTGGGGAGAAAACAACAGGGGGGAAATGGGGAGATTCTCAGAAAATAGAAGGGGAGACCAGTAAAGAAGAAGAAGGGGACAGAACAAGGTTGGCAGGGAGGTACTGGAAATGAAATTGACCACATCGTGTTATATGCATGTAAAGATGTGTAATGAGGAATCCTACTACTATGTATAATTGTAAGTCACCAATACGATTTTTAAAACTTTAAGAAAATAAAAATTTTGAATGGAAAACATGAATCAAGCATAGCTTGTATTCTCTTACTTATGTTAACTTGTGTTTTTAACACATGGGCATAGTGAACTGTGGAAGCATGCTTACAAATTGTTATCATTTAATATTCAGTATAGATAGACCTTCATGTATATGCTTTATTTTGTTTTTGCCTCTAAATTACATGATTTAAGTGCTTTTACTCCAATAGTCATTATTTTTCTCTCAGGCTTTTTTTTTTTTTATCTTTGTTACAAAATGGTAACTGATTTTCCATGAAGACTTGAAACACACTAAAAATTCCTATATCCCCATTTATTATTTTGCTTCATCTTGTACATGATTTTATAAACATATGTCACTGAATGAAGATTTGACATGCACATTCTTGATGGGGGTTTGCTTATTTCTCAATTTTATAAACATGTTTGATCACATTGAATATAGTGATTTTCACACTGTGTGAATGGCTCTCTTTCTTACTCGATTTAACACTGAGCAGTCTATGGGATTTATAATATTTGGCAAAAAAAAAAAAAAAAGGCAAGTGAAACAATCAATGCATAAATATACAGTTACATGAGCAAGGTAATTTAAAATTTCAGCTTTCATGTTATTCCTGAATGTCAAAGAGAATTTTGATTTAATATTAAAATGACCAATTAAGTGTGTTCTGTGCCAGCTATTTGCATAAGAAATCTCACAAAATCTCCACAAAAGCAGTTTGAAGTGAACATTAGCATTCTCGTTTTATGCATTTCATGGGACAGAAATGTCTTTGCGTCTAAGCAATGCAGTAATCCATGGAGCTCGAGTTTGAATTCAGGGGCTCTCACCCTATTTTCCAGGATTACTAACACTACATAGTGTCCATGAGGTGAAGAAGTGAATGCAATTATTTATCATTTCCTGTTAGGAGACAACCAAGGCCAAACCTACATATAGTTTCTTAAGAACCTGAATGATGAATGGGCATATTTTGTATTTACCATAGGGAAATTTTAAGCATTTTTCAGGAGATAATTTACATGTTCCTCTCAGATTCTTGCAAAATGGAGATTTTTTTATAAAATGGAGAATGCTAAAGAATCCTAAATAAAAACAAGATAATACTTTAAAATATTTTATATCAGCATTAGAAAAAAATGGACAATATAGCATTCCAATCTTGCAAAATGCTTAAGAAATATCAGAAAGTAATATGTGATAGTTTCCTCAATGTATTGAAGTTTAAGGAAGAAACGTTATATCTTTAACTATGAGTAAAGGTTTACTTAGTTAATAATAGAAGAAGTGAAAGTGAATTTGGGAACCAGATATTGACTGGGTCCTGTCTAGTTCAACTACTTATCATCTTTTAACCCAGTAAAATTTATTAAGAACATTTGATCTTTTTTTTTTTAAATAAATCATTCTATAATGCATTCACTTAGATTCCTAACATTCCATATTCTACATTGGTAGATAATATTATTGTTCCCAATTCTTTACTTTCTTGTCACATACATTTAGAATACCTCCCACAGAAACAAAACTCAGATGTGATGTTCTCTGATCAAAGTAACATGAAGACACAAAACATGAAGATGATAGTAAATTTCAAGATGTGCTGTTTTGCTTTCCCTCTTGCAGTTCTCCTAATGCTACAAGAACAACCCTGGTCCAAGCAACAGGAGGACATTGGGGAAGCCAGAGATGCTCAGCCCAGCTGGAGGCAAGCACAGCCACAGGTAGGCAGGAGCAAAGCCAAGCTAAGAGGGATCTATGGATAGAGAGCAAGGTCAATGCAAACCGTGGACATGCTGAGGTTTGTGTACACCAAGGACCCATTCACACCCGACATGTTCTTGACTCTTTTATCTCAGCTCTTGCTAGATATGTTCCCAATCCAATACAGAAACACAAAAATCCTCAAGGCTACAATTTATAATATTATTGTGGACAATACTATTCATTTTCCACGTATGCAAATAAAAACCAAGATAAGACATTAAATTTCTTTATTATTTTTGGCATAGTCTGTCATTTTTGCACTTTCGTAAATTAAAGTAATTTGGAAAAAAAAAAACATTGCAACACAAGTTTTTATACTTCTACATTAAGAATGGCATTGGTATGTTACATGAGAAAACAAATGCATGTTCTAATTGTAAAAGAAAATTAGCAGAAAGTGTAACTTGGAGAGTCTACAAACAGGAGTATACTAAACTAAGTGAATTTTCTCCTGGATAATTATGCTAACTTGTTACCTCCTTCTTATATGCCAGCTTTTGTTTTTCCAAAACTGAATTACAAAGGGAATATAGTGACTCAAGAGTTCATCTAATGGGTGTGTCACCTTTTCTCAGTAATTGTTTTCCAAGATCTCCTAATTGAGTTCTGTCATTGACATGAAACCATGCCAGCAAAAGTCTACCCCTCTAAGTATTTTACATTTGAGATTTGTCTGAATAGTTACAAAATTTACCAAAATCTGAGAAAATGTGGATATTAGTGTTTGGATTTTGAGATTCAGTAAAAATAAATAATGCTTTCCTTTCCATAGTGTGTTCATAACAAATAGAAGAATCAGTGCATGAGCTAGATAGATGAAAAAAATCTGCCTTAATTCTCAAATGGAAAGCAGGATGTTCCTTTCCCCACCCAAAGTTGTAAGCTCCTCCCACCTAGAAGAAGCGCCATGGCGTCACACAATACATAAGTCTGACAGTTTTCTGCATAAACCATTTAAATGCACACATTTATGTGGCTGAAAACCATTAAAGTTGGAATATTAGAAATGTAGAAATAATTGGAAGCAATAAAAGAAAGCTTAGAGGCAAGCAAAAGTTTAAAATATTCTTGAATAATTTTTTTTAAAAGTTTCTTAAAGAGCTAATTAGAAAAGTCAAAAGATCTCCAACAGGAAAATGTGGATATGACCAGAAGGCATTATCATTCATAAAGAAATGTTCAAAACCACAATACAAAAAAAAAAAAAAAATCCAGCCTAATTAATAACCAAGAACTGACAAATACATGTGAAAATTAACAAAATATAAAAAAGTCAAAACTAAAAATGACAAAATGATAGCATCTGTTGATAACCAGCAGGTAAGTAAATAGGAATATATTGGGAGTATAAATTGACATAAACATTCTAGAGCAGTTAACTGCTGTTAATCCACAACTTCCTCTCAAAAACTCAAAATTTGGAGTAACTTTCAACCAATAACCATTTGATTTCAAAAGGAAACAGTGTATGTATAAAATATTAGTCCAAGATTCTTTTTTTAATATTTATTTATTTGCTTTTAGCTGTACACAATGGGTTTATTTGTACGTGGTGCTGAGGATCGAACCCTGGCCGAGCACGTGCCAGGTGAGCGCTCTTTGCTGAGCCACAACCCCAACCCCCAAGATTCTCATTATAAAGCATACTATTACAGTAAATTAGTATCTGCTTACAGCCAACAATGTGGTTAAATTGTGTTTCTTCCATAAGATTAATTTAGCTAATTAAAAATGATATAGTGGGACACTTATGTACATAATATTAAGTAAAGATACTTTTGGAAAGATGTGTTTTATGCAATATTTCTTTCCTGATATTACTTATTCTAATATGCCCTCTGTTGTGTATGCTGAAGTTAGACCCATAAAACATAAGTACTTAGATTTCATCCACAGTTTCACCTTTCTTAGGAAGAAGAAAGACCAGTTAGCAAAATAGCTCAAGTGGACCAGCAGGGACAGGGACAAGCCAGGCTGGCTCTTTGGTTCCCTAGTCTGCACTGATGACCCAGGAAAGCAATCAAGGAAGTGTGCCTTGCTGGGCACCAAGTTCTTCGGCCATTGTTTCCTTTACTCCTCTTTGTTTCACCTTGGGCATGTGGTGAGGCCATTGCAGATTTCAAGGGAGAAGCGGGCTCCGAGGACTCTGAGTGATGCGGGTGTCCTGCCAGGATACCCAGGGAAACGCAGAGCACGCCGGCCGCCACTGTGCTGCCAGGTCTCTGGTGTGTCTTGGAGGACAGGCTCCTATGGATACAGCCATGGCTAGTTCCCTGAAGACCCAAGCACTGCTGCGATCGCTTCTTCTGAGGCTCACACACACACTTCTCAGATGGTCTCTTGGATGTGGTGACCGCCTCTCTCAGTTAACCTTGACTCTTTCGTGCACTCTTCCTGAAAGCATTCTGCCTGCTGCCAGACTTGGGTGCTGCCTGCGTTCCACACAGTCCTCTTTTCTCCACTTGATTCCCCAAGGCCCTGCAGAGTGTGTTGGCTGAATGGCAGCATCTCCCTCCCTTTCAGAGCACTTGTTCTCTGATCAAGTTGAGAACAGGCAAACTGATGATGCCCATGTACTAGAGGCATGGTGGGGCCGTTTGCTAGGAAGGCATAAGTACTTGCTGTGAGAATATAAAGATAGATAGGGAGCCTCTCAGTGGATGGTGATACCACCCATGCAGGTAAGGGTGACCCCAGATGGGTCGATGATTCAAACTCTGATTCAGTTTTCTATATTGAAGGCTACTTCTTTCATAACTAACTATCTTGCATTTATTGGAACTTAACAATATGTTTAAATTTCATTGATGTAATTTCTAACTCAGAGTCTAAGTTTGATATGGATGAAAAAATTTGAGGAGAAACTAAAGGACCAAATCCCTAACTTTGGAAGAGATCTTCAGTTGAACAACAGGTGAACAGAAAACAGTGCTCACTTTTAGGAGACACATTGTGAAAGCTCACATTTGATGGGTTTGGGGACATAGAGTAAAATACACCTGGGGATTGAAGCATACAGAGTGCTGGCACGCTTTCCATCCCTTGCCCACACCAGGAACTCACGGGGCTCAAGTAGCATAGCAACTGCAATAACCTGCATCACATTTTTAAATTCTAGATATAGAATTGAATGATCACCAGAGACCAGAATACCTGGAAGCAAAGAAAAACTGTGTCAGAGTGAAAGTGAATTGTTAGGAAGTCTGCTTAGGCAATGTAGTGCTTGGATATCTAAGATGGTCCCTTGAACCCCATGTCCCCCTGTCCCCAGCTGTGTGATTTCCCTTCCCCTCGCCTGTGGTGTGAAGTAACCACATAGAAAAGCAGCAGCCGTTCCCTCTGAGCGCGCTGCGGCAGGGCGTCAGCCAGCATCACCTCTGTTTTGGCAGAGGCTCAAAAGCAGGCAGGCACTGAGAGTGCTCCACAGTGAAGAGGGGAGGCCTTGGGATTCCCAGGTTGGGGGGTGCGCTGGCATTGGGGGCTGTAGCCTGGTGGCAAGAAGTGCTGCAGCCTGTGAGATTGGCTGGGGGTCTAGAATCAGCTGGCCCTGGCCGGTCACGAGTTTAAACATGCGGCAATCTGTCAGCTAGTAATCTAGTCCTGGCCATATGGGGCTGATCAATACAGAAATGACTATTTAGTTTCCAAGACTGTCAGTCGAGACACCAGTCTTGTTTCCTGCAGGTTGAACTTCCTGCATATATGGCATGATGTTTTGACCCTTGTATGCATTGTGGAATGGCTATATCAGGTAATTAACACATGCATCACCTCAAATACTTACCTTGATTGTGTGTATGTGTGTGTGTGTGTGTGTGTGTGTGCGCGCATATATGTGTGTGTGAGAAGGGAGGTTGTTTTTCTGGGGAAATATGTGCATGGTGTGGGTCAGAGTCCTACTCCTGTAAATGAACTTGAACTGCACGGATTCACCACGGAGTAAGGCAGAACTGATGGCATCAGCTCCTGTGAATCAATTGCAGGGGACTAAGGCATCCTTCCTGCTAGCACACTCCTTCCCTCCTGGGCAGGAGGAGAACTACCGTGTGCAGCAGGTTCACATCTCAAGAAACTGCGATGCCCTGCTCCACAGTTAGAGGGGGAAAATGGCCCTCAACCCATCGGCACTTCAGGAAGGAACTCCACCCAAACCCACACATGCAATTGGGATCCACTTTCAGCAGCACCTTCATGAGAGATCCTGGGCCTGGAGGATGATTTGATTGCCGCTCTGGAGACATTCAGAAGCAGACAACCTGGCTGGGCGATGGCTGGATGCCAAAGAAGCTTTGTGATCATAAACATGCATTTGTTTAAATTTTGGGTTATGCATAATGTCCAACTGAAACCAATGGAAGTATTACTCCTTCAGAGTTTGATACTTTTGAGTTCCAACTCAAAATTGTGCCTACTATTGAATAAAGTCCAGTGTGTGTGTGTGTGTGTGTGTGTGTGCAAGCACACACACAATACGATAAAGCATTTTAGTAATCCTAACCAGAGATTTCTGCCTAAGTCAGTAAAGCAGTTTTTGGTATTGGCTTGTTCTCATTTGTTTTGAGTGGAAGTGAATGAAATAACTGTTTTCTGAAAATTCTCACTTCATTCAACAGTTGAGTTTGTGCATAATAAAACTGCTGCTCTGTCAACCCAGGTGCTACACTTCTCGATTAGCTTGAAACCATCCTTCAGTTCAATCATCTACAGGCTCTGACAGGCTATGTGTCTAGGTCTTTAATACAGAGACATAATGCAGAAAATATGGCTAAGCTAAGCTGTCCTGAAAGCCTCACATCTTCCTCTGTCCTGTTGCTGATCCTCGTTTGGGCTCAGGATGTGGCAACAGAAGAGGGGGGACAAATGAGGGGGAACAAATGAGGGAGACACCAGATATCATGGACTTCGTGACTTACATCCTGAGAAGCCACAATATTTCCCTGGGTTGTAACTGCTATTTCCAAATTTTTTTCTAGAAGATACAAACAAAATATTAAAAGGCTACACACTTGAGTTCAAGATAGAGTAAGCACCTAATGAAGGCTATTTATGGAGCTTTGTATTGACGCCCCCCCCCCCCCCCCCCCCCCGCAACGGATGGACAGGCAGGGGGACAGTTTTCTGTTGCTATTCCATCTGATGGTGGATTTGTCACATTTGTGTTTAGGTTAGCGCTAGTTACTCTATGATGCTGAGAAGGGAACTGAGAAAGGAAGTGAATGGGAATCCTCTTCTAAGAGGGGAATGTCAATTAGCGAAGGCAAATTACAGACCAACAAGATTTGTCCTATCATTGTCACAGGTTACTGTCTGAAGGAAGTGGAAAGAAAAAAAGAAAAGCAGGTTTACGCAATCATAGCCACAATCCAAGATGTTGTCAGAGAATCAGAATTCTAAGAATGACGTTATGTTCTGGAGCGCCCCCTGTCGGTCCAATGCAGTATTGTTCAGAGATGGGGCTCTTGCAAAGTGATTTGACCTTGAAGGGCTCTGACCTCATCAATGGGTTAACCCACTTGATGGGTTGATAATAAAAAAGACTAATGGGAGGTGGTGGAAAATGTATGCAGGTGGACCGTGGAGGCAGGTGCGCCCCTGGGGATATAACTTTCTCCTTCTCTCTGCTTCCTGGTACCATGAGCCAACTGCTTGCTTGCTTCTGCCCCAGCCCCCTGCCCACCATGTTCTGCTGCAGTGAAACCTAAACTCATGCAGTCATCAGACCGAAGTCAAAAACCCCTGCCACTGCAAGGCAAGGTAAATCCGTCCTCTTTTTAAATGGTTATTGTCTGATGTCTCGGTGATGAAAAATCAACTAACAAAACAGACATTCAGAATACCTGAAAAACTGTGAATACTCAATAATCAGAAAATAAACAAAACAACAGAAAGTGGCATATTTCATGAAATCCGAATAGATATTTTATGAAAATAGAATACTGGTGACAGAAAGTGCATGGGACTCTCAAAAATTCCTTAGGTAGGCAATTAGAGGGAGGTACCATGTGTCAAAAATTGGGATTAATAAAAATTGAATCATTCTCCATTTCAAAGGACACTTTCAATAAATAAAAAGGTGATTCATTGAATGAAGGAAGCACACTTCTGACAAATATGTGAATCCAAATTACAAAAACAACTCCTATAATTAAAAAAAAAAAAAAAAAAAGAAGTAAATCCAGTTAAAGATGGTGAAGGATTTAAGCAGACTTCTCAGACAATGCATTGTACAGATGATAAAAAGACCATTAGATAGTATTGTCACATTATTCATTAGAAATGTGTAATTAAAGCTACTTTGAAATGAGTGAAAAGATTATCATTAATTAATTGTGTACCTACATATGCCTCAGCCCTTCTACTCCTCCATGTTTAGTCAAGTGAATTTATTGCATTTGTTCATGCAAAAATGTGTATGTAGATGTTCAGAGAGTTTTATTTGCAATTGTCAAAAAATTGAAACAACTCAAATGTGCATTAGCATGTGAATGGATACATATATTTAGTATATGAACATATTGGAATACTTCTCAATAATGAAAAGTCAAAATTTTTTGAATAAATAAAACATGAAGGGTTAATCTTAATGCAATTACACTGACAGAAGACAACATACAAAACTTATAGATGTCCACATGATTACTCTGTGTAAAATAACAGAACAAGCAAACTGGCCCACAGATCTGCAGGAAGTAGATGAATGGCTTCCTAGGGATGGCAGGGATAAGTCACACAAAGGGATAGCATGAGGGTGCTGGATATGCTCATAGCTTGGTTTTGGTGACTGTTCCATGGGTGTCTTCACGTGTCCATGCTTACCAAACTGTTCAATGGCATGTACGAAAATCCAGCTTCAAAAGACTCTTCCTATGAAGACCAGGAGTTTGTGGTGCTATTCATAATTTCTTAGAAGAATATCCTGACACAGCAATGTGAATGAATTTCACGTAATACTGACTAAATTTCCACTTATATTAAGTTCATGAACAGGCGAAATGAACATATGGTGGAAGCAATCACAACAATGCTTTCAGGTCATGGAGAGACTGGGGGCTCCTGTCCTGAAGAGCAAAGGTTGTCAAATACAGCTTCCCTATCAAGGGAGATGCCTGGTAGAGAAACAAGGAAAAATAACTGAATTTCACACTTGAGATCTGTGCTTTTCCTCCTAAGAACTCATCTCAAAAAAAAAAAAAAAAAAAAAATTCCAATTCCACATTCCTTAACAAAAATGAAATTGACATACTATTTTTCCAAAGAAATAATCATTATAATAAGAATACACATTTTAATATAAGGCTGATATGAGATTTTCTAAAATTAAATATTTTTGCATATTTCACTAAATTTGGAAGATACATCAAAATTTCAAAATAAAGAACATAATATTAAGTGAAGAAAGCTAAAAAGGGTAATTTAATTTTAGAGAATAAAGAGTTTTCTTCTTCCTATGTTGTAATATTTTGAAAGTTGTAATCCCTTGTCATTTCTTTGGAAAATCTGATCATTTTCTTCCCCAAAATGTTCCAGTATGATTTGTGATTTAGACTACCAGAATATTCTTGGGTGTATCTAGTTGATGTGAACACTGTCAGATGCTTGGGAAAGCTGATTATGGACCTGGGATTGCAGTGAAATGCAGAACCTACAAAGAAAGAACTGGTAGTTAAATCTGATCCGTTAAGCGACCGCACAGGCAGTGAGCCAAGCTTCCTTTATTCCAGCAAGGCTTTGTTCAGCACCACACTTTGTACATTTTTTTTCCCTTTTATTTAAGGTCAGGGAGTTCACATTCATTGTTACTTTTATTTTTTTAACATTTGACTTCTGTTTTTTTTTTTTTTTTTTTTCTTTTCTTACTTTTTCTCTTCCTCCTTCTGTGGCATTTGGCCAGGCTTTCTATTGAAAAGTTTGAATAGAGTTGTAGAGGAACAAGAGAGAAAATGGGAGATCGTACCACTTGTCAGAGGAATCCCAGGGTGCCTCTGCTATGGAACCAAGATATTGATTGATTTCTCTACTCCCAGAAGCCTGTGACATTACTGCACCATTTACACCCCAAATGGCAAGTCACTGCATTCAAGGGGCTCTGGCATTACAGGTGCACTTCAGTAGCATCCATAGCTCTCACTGTGCAATTTGAAATATACCTCAACAAATAGCAGCCCAAAGGGGAATACCAGGCAACAAGCATACATACGTATCTTGCATGTATTGTTATTTGTCTTCTGCATAACTTGGTGCACTAATCACTTAATACTCTACATAACCTGCTTACATTTTTCTTCCTGTTCCTATTCTTTCAATGTATTTTTAATGACATTGGGTTAACTAATACCTGCAGTACAAGATGGAATGACATCTTGTACTTAATGTGACCATTATCTTTGAAATCAGTTTCATCCCAGAACTTTTTAATAAGGAAAATCTAATAAATGTTTCTTATTTACTATAATTTCAGTTTTATAATGTTTAGTGCTACTCATTGTTCCAAAATCAATCAATGTCCTGTAGCTTAAAATAAAACTCAAAGACATTAATCTAATTTTGTATTAAATTGGTACATAAAGGTACAGAGAACATAATTTATTCAAGGGAATTTATAACATGACATTTTCATTGCAATTCCCTCTATTCTAAAGACACAAAGAATCCTTGAAAATCTTAAATTCTATTATATTGCAAGCTTAATGAAGTGTAAATGATATACAAATAACTGCACTTAACTGATGCATATATAATTCAGTTCATATATATGTGTATGTTCATGTTACATTACCATATTCACTTCCAAAAGTTTACTTGGGGCCTTTTGGTTTTGTTTGTTTGTGTTTTGGTGAGAACACTTAGCATGAGCTAGACCCTCTTAAATTTTTGATTGCACAATACCTTACTACGAACAATAGAAGCTCTGATACCTAGAGAGGATCTGGAACTTGTTCATCCAGTGCTAGGGTAACTTTATGGCTATTAAACAACAACTTCCCAGGCCCTAATAATCATTTTGTTGTCTAGTTCAACACATTTGACTGTTTTAGAAAGCATATGCAAGAGGAATCCTGCTGCATTTGCCCTTCTGTGATTCACTTAAGCCTCCCAGAATATTGTCTTCTGGGTCTACAAATGTTGTTAACAGAAGGATTAAATTTTTAAAGGATAAATAATATTCCATTGTACTTATATGCCACACCCTCTTTATCCACCCCTGTGATGATGGGTATCTGGGGTGATTCTAGGTCTTTGCTATCTTAAATAATGCTTCAATGAACTTGAGGGTATAGGTGTGTCTTCAGAATTCTGAAACAGATCATATGGCAATTTTATTTTGAGGTTCTCCAGGAACATATATACTATTTTACATGCACACAGAGACACAGACACACACACACACACACACACACACACACACACACACACTCCATAATAGCCACACCAACTTACATCATCCCCAATAGTTTATGAGGATTACAATTTCTCCATAATCTTGTGAATCCTTATTTTCTTTTCATAGTAGCCATTGTAACAGGTGTGAGGTAAAATGTTGTGGTTTTGATTCACATTTCTTTGATGATTATTAATTCCTAGCACCTTTTACATAGCCACTGGAATTTCCAAAATTCCTTGCAGAAGCTCTTATAAGTCAATAAAATAGCAAAACCCCTAAAAAGGGAAATATTTGAAAGGATTTCTTTAATTCTCAAATGCATTCAATAGATTTATACTTTGAAAATATTGTTATGTATAGTAGCATAAAACACAGGATTAGTTATTATAATAACGACAGCACAATGATTTTCTATGTAAATGGAAGAAGGCACTCATACGAAATCAAGGAAATTATACAAAGCCTGTAATCATAAAGAGTTAAACATTTCAGATTGGAATTGCAAACTCACAAAATATTTATGGCCTGGTCCTATTCACTGAGTATATCTAAAAGCAAATGGTACGACCTGCAATGGCCTCCCACGCTCAAACTAGGGTCTCTCAGTGCTGTTCCCCATTAAAGGAACCACCGCTCCTTGGAGAAAGAGCTGCTTCAAGGTCTCCTTCTACAATCAACAAAAAGATCTTAGAACATCTTACACAGCAAAAGACTAGCGAATGAAACACAGATTAATAGGTCACATCCATCTAAAGTGACTCCTATACTCCTTTGATGGTGAATTTGACACACAAAGGAATGAAGGAAACTGGGTCCACTAAAGTGAGATAGGTGTTTATCCGTGGACTATGATGTTTTTGTAGTAATAATCCCACAGTGTATGATGAATTTCTACACTCATTTTAAAAGTTATTAATTAAAACATCAACTGATTGTTTGAAAACTCATAAATAAGTAAAATAATCAAGCATTTATCATATCTGTTTTTATATATTGTATTCAGATAGCTGCATCCTTGTTCAGGGAAAGATTTCTATAGAGAATATTTCCAACTAGATCATTTCACAGGAATAAGAATGTTGAAAACTCACTGTAAGGAAAATAAAGAGATACAGAGACAAGATGCAGAGGCAGAAGAGCAGAGTGGCAGAATGCCCCTTGTCCAAGCTGCCAGCTATAACCTATATTTATACTATAGGTTACATTAGGTCACCGGCATCAGTAGTACATTGTTGTTCATTGTGTCATTAGGCAGGTTACAGAGTTAGCAACATTATGCAGCTTATTCCTCAGTTACATGTTATAGTTGCAATGTGCAAAGTTAGGAGCTTTGTGTAGCTCACAAAAAGTCCATTGTTTGAAGTTACTGTTAGGTGGACAAGTTCAGGTGCAGTGGAGCTTGGTGAAACATTGTGGTTGTCTAACAAATGAGTTTTTTATTCCCAGGAGCTGTGTGTCTGAGACCAAGGTGGAGGCTGTTAAGACTCTAATACAGAGCCTCCTCATGCAAGGCATTGCTACAGCATCCAGGCATTTTCCAGAACCTAGTCATTTGCACAGAAACTTCCTTAGCCACCAAGCATGCCACAGTCATGAAGCTATCAGAGACCCCAATCCCAAACATAGAACCCTTACAACTCACCACATTCCCAGTACTTATAGACTTATAACGTTACATAATGACCATCAATGATGTTAAAACCAATTAGCTGGGAATATCTTTGCATTCATACATTAGCTACAGAGTTTGATCTTTTGTCTTTTATCCATATGTTTTTGTAGTACATTAGAGTTGTACATAGTGGTGGAATTTGTTGTTACATATTTGTATATACACACAATAAAATAATATAATCTGGTGAATCTCATTCCCTTGTGTTTCCCCTTTGATGAGGATCAGTGGTTCTCAAGTAAAGTCCATCTTCAGATGCCAGTCAAAGATGAAGTAATCACTGACCTCAGAAAAATCAAAGAAAAAATAACTGGATGAAGTGTGCATGTGCACATGAGTGTGTGTTCATGTAGATTTGTGCATGCATTTTTCCACATCAATCTCTGTGCCCACCTGTGGATGAAAGTTAAGACTGTGTCTTTAGGAGAATTATCCTTTACTCTGGAATTATGCATTTTACATTTTTGGCATTAAAATTATTCTTATTTCATAAAATTATGACGATAGCATCATTTTTAATAGCACCATTTTTAATAATCATATTTGGAAAAATAAAAGATGGATGATCCTATGGAAAAAATAGATATAATTTTCACCAGAAAGTTTAAAATAAAGAAAACCAGAGTGATGTGAGCTGAATTCACTCATTATCTTAACTTCACTAAAATTCTAGTAGATAGTTATCATTTCTTATTAGAAATAAAATATTATTAGAAAGAAAAAATAATAATAAAAAATGGTTTTCTGGCCTAAAATAATTCATCCTGAATCTAATCTAATCTAGCCATTGGGTTTTTAAGAGGTAGATGATATAAAAGTATGGAAAACCAAGTAGAGAGGATTTTCTAAGAAAGTAGTCAATTAAAAATGTGAGGGAATGCAATGTAAATATCCAAATTTCTCCAGTTAAGCAATAGCCTTTGCAGATTTTCTAGGATGAAGTGATTTGGAAAAAAACAGGTGTTAATCAATATAATAATTGGCTACAGTTTGTGTAACCAGCTTGAATCCTATTTGAAGAAAAAAAAATAGAAAAAGATATTTTTAAACAACTAAGGGTATTTGAATATGAATTGATCATTTTATGTTATTAAGTAATTCTAATGAACACTAAGTTGAACATCATTAATATGTGATTAAAATGTGGACAATTTTGATGCCTGCATTTTTCATTAAGTAATTTATCACAAGGCAATAATCACACAAAATTCACATATTATATTTTTATTTCAGTACTATCTTTTATCTAAAACATCAAGAACACTACCTATTTCCAACAAACAGGATTGAAGATACAATAAACACATTTATATTTATTTAGACATGAGCATTCAATGCAGCTATTGAACTTCACACTCAGATTCTTAGTTATGGTTACTATATAGCCATGACTAAGATTTTAAAAAATAAGCATTGTATATTCTTATAAATACTACATGACTCTAAGCATATTAGGAATATATGAAATATTTATTCATTTACTCACATTGGGTCATTTATTCAACAACTATTGTCAAGCCCTTTGATAAAGTATGTGAGAGGTTTTAAATATAAGCAAACCTGATAGAAAATATTTTTAAAAGCCCAGAAAAAGAAAAAGGTTTTTAAATAAGTTATATTTTTTGAAGTGAAAAACTGGAGTGCTCTATCCAAGGATTCCAAGGTGTTGATTCTTGGAAATAGTCTTTGAAGATGCAACATTTAAACTGTGAAAAACCGGCTGGTAAAAAGAGGATGAGGCAATTTCTTGGAGCGACAGGTATATGTGCACACCTTGACTAAGTTTGGGTTAATGTGAAAGAAACCAAGGGACAAAACACTTGGATGTGAGATGTTTCTCTGGGAGGCAATTCAGGTCAGAGAGAGAGAGAGAGAGAGAGAGAGAGAATAGAGGAGAAAGACAGGAGGCAGTGCTGCCAACCAGAGCCAGAGGTCTAGAGCTCGCATCCCGGCAGAGAGTGGGGCTCCATCTCTGATCGCTCTGAGGAGCTGTGGATAATTCATCACAAAACTTCTCTGGAGAAGGGATAGCCTGAGTATTTACTTATAAATCCCCTGCCCCTTTAGGGGATTCCTGCAGCTACATGAGCTGCCCTTAACTTCCATGCCATAATTGCCCAGAAAGCAGCATCCTGCACACCCACCAAAATCTTAGTAGATGAAAACCACAAGGAAGTCTTCCAGAGCGATGCCTACAGAAGATCGAGGTCTGTTAAGCACAGCTGGACTAGAATCAGGTAAAGAAAGCAATGGTGGGGGGCTGGGGTCGTGGCTCAGTGGTAGATCGCTCGCCTAGCACGTGTGCGGCCCAGGTTCAATCCCCAGAACCACGTAAAAATAAAGGTATTGTGTACAACTAAAGCAAATAAATGAATGTTTAAAAAAGAAAAAGAAAAAAAAAAAAAGAGAAAGCAATGTTGGTATCCATAAGTTCCCCTCCATCCCTCTCACTCTGCTACCCTGTGCTGCTCAATCCATTAGAAATCACAATAAGTGCACTCTCTCCCTAGCTCTTCATATCAGTGCTAGTCTCACTAACAGAAGGAACAAGAATGAGAGGATAGAGAGAGGGAGAGAGGAGACAAGAGACAGGAGAGGAGAGGAAAAGAGAGGAGAGGGGTGATTGTGGGGTTGTTGGGACTAGGCCAGCGATGGGAAAGGATAAACACCTTCTTCTTGTCCCATACCTGTTGCTGCCTAAGGCAACGATACCGCGGGAAAGAAATCCGAGGCAGACTGGGAATGAATGGTTCCTTTATTCTCGATTCTTCTTCTCTGCTTTCTCTCTCCCTCTCTGATGTCCCCCAGCCTGGTTAAATACTCTTCACCCATTAAGCATACACATGTACAGATGTGGCACAGAAAGATTCTTAGTCAAATTCATTAAGGTCAGGTGTAAACAAGTAAAACGCCTCCTTATGGCTCTCAGCCAGCTGCAATCTTAGCTACTTCCTCATTAAAGGCTCTTACACACACACACACACACACACACACACACACACACACACACACACGGTCGACCTTCTTCTGCCCTAGGTTGTTTTTCCTGCTGGGGTGACCCTGATCTTTCCCCAGGAGAGGACTAACATTTGCTAATCTAACTGTTGTTGATCAACAAACACAGGGATTATCACTAGGCTAGGGACCTCAGAGCATACTACAGGGTATCCCAAGTTACAGACCCTCTCCCTAGTACCAGAGAATGTTCATTACTGATTTTCTAAACCACTGTGGTAATGCTTCCTTTTGCCTCTTGATCTTTCAGCATAATGACTCAGTGTTTCTACGTGGGAATCATAACTTTAGCTACATCAGAACATTTATTGAGAACTTTCTCAGACACTCTCACACCAAACAGCCAAGATCTACAATTTGGCAAAGTCTAGGGTGAAGAGATAGGAAGAACACACTTGGGATTTTTCAGCAGGATTGATGGTAGGAGGCATCGTTACTATTTCCACCTTTGTTTTCTGGTTCCTTATCATGCTGGAGCCCAGCATATTAGGACATGGTGGAATTACCCATCTGGCAGAGTCAATAGTTATTTCTTTATGTATCATATTTGATGCATCCCAGTGATATGATAATTATTGTTGTCACTGAAATTTACTTACCTTGAAATAGGTTTCTGTGTTGGAAGACATAGTCACAGGATCCAAATATCAGTACACTGATTTCTTTGAGCTCTCTGATTATGGTGCTGCTAAAAGCAATGGATACAGTGCACGTTTTGTTCAGAATCTGTCAATTTGTATAATCAATTTTCCCTCCATAGTGGAAAAGAGATGTAATCAACCTGCTATTTGGTGGCAAGATGGTGTCGTAAAGCGATGGTACCATTTCCCATCTTGATGCTACTGGTATTCCCTCTGGGTTGCAGCACCAGCATTAGAGGGCTATCCAATGGAGCATGTGCTGCCACTTTCATGAATGCCCTCTTTTGCAGCTGTTGGTACATTTCATGCATGGACTTTTTGCACAAGTTTTGGGAGGCTAGGGTCAGCTCTGGGTGGCATGCATTAATGGAGATACCTGGGCAATCTGTGACATAAATGCCTCTTGTATAAAATGAGGTATTATAAGCATGGATGAGATCATCACATTCTCTGTTCATTTCCATATGTGTTCACATTTGTCTCTTTACTAGACTTCATTGACCCTCATTTTTAAATCTCTCTCCATTGATGTCACAATCTAATAGTTCTCCTGTGGACATGATTCCAGGTATATTCTAACCTCAGATAGTGTCTATTGATAAATGATGTTGGTAACCACGTTCACAGCCTGAAACCTTTTCCCAGCAAGAGCAGTTCCTCTCTTATTAAGCAAATCCACTTATGAGCTAGGCAATAGTATCACATCCTTACATAGGTGATAAAGAATAATGAAAGTTCAGGGCCACATAGTTTTACTGATGAACATATTCAAACATTAAAATAATTAATGATCCTTTTGAAAGTCTTCCAGAAGAAAGAAGAGAACACTTGGTAATTCATTCTGTGAAGCCAGAACAATACTGTTGCCAAAGCCAGACAAAAATAGAAAACTACAGAAGAACATCCCTTATAAATATATATGCCAAAATCTTCAGCAACAGGCTGTAACACTGAATCCACCAGCATATGTATTAGGTTGCTGTGATGAATACCTGAGAAAATCTACATGAAGGAGGAAAGATTTATTTTAGCTTTGAAATAAGGAGTTGCCTCAGAAAAACACACAAAGTCCAAGTTTAAAACAAATTAGAGAGATTTATTTACCTGGCCAGGGGCTGACACCCACCTGTACAGACTGAAGTATATGGGAGAACAGCAGAACTTTTCCTGGTTTTCTTTGGGAATTTAAAGATGAAAACCACAACCTTTCAGCAGCATGCAAGCATGCCAATCACAGAAGCTAGAACAATGGTAAGCAAGTCTTTACAAACCCAAACAGGACTGGAATTTTCCAGGTGACAAGCAAGTAGGCCACAGAAGCTAAAAAGTAGTTATTTTAAACACCTTAGACAACCACAGCTCAGGTCTGAGCAGGTGCTAGACAACCATATCCTGAGTTTAGGTGGGGTGAGAATGTACTTCAAAGTCATGTAGACCCATAAATGCACTCGGACCCAGGATGTAGCTCACCAAGACCATTGCCATATCCTGCATTGGGTACACTTTATGGGGTACAAAGTACAAAAAAATTTTTTTTTTTTCATAAGAAAATAGCTTTCAGTTTAGTTGCTCAGAAACAGCTCTTGTAACTTTTTTTTTTTTTTAATAGAAGGCAGCAAAATGGAGTCTTAGGCCTGTCTATGACAATTCTTGCTTTATAATTGTCTTATCTTACCTCACTTATCAAAACCTTATATCTATAACCTATATTTTACACTCTTATTGATTTTATTGATTAGTTCACACCACAACAGCTTATGTTTTAGTCCATGGTCAGCTAGCCCAATCACTTTGAGCCTGAGGTGGGGCCAAGCATCATGGCGGAAGTGCGTGGATAGGACATTGCAGATCCAAATCTTAACAGCATAGAGATTATATAATAGGACCAAAAGGGGTTTACAGCAGGAATGCAAGAGTGGTTCAACACACCAAAATGAACGCTCTAAACCATGTTAATAGAGTGATCAGGGAAGAAACTTCCAAGGCAAAATTACCTCACTTAACACAGAAAAAAAAAATCTGACAAAAGCCAACATCTTTCTATGATAAAAGGACAAGGATAAAAGGGAATTTCCTCAACTTGACAAAGGATAGTTATGAAGAATTCACGGCTAACATCAGACTCAAAGATGAAAGAATGAAAGAGCTCCCTTTAAGATCAGTGACAAGACAAGGATGTCTATTTTTACACCTTATCTCCTATATAATATTAGAAGTTCCAACAGAAAAAAAATTCTCTCTCTCTCTCTTTGTGTATATATATATATATATATATATATATATATATATATATATATCCCCAAATAATTCTTTAAAATATGAGCAAAAATTTTAAGTAAGAATTTCACTACAGCTAATTAACAAATGCATCAACGTTGCAGGACGTAAGGTCATCATAAAACAATATGTTTTTGTATAAACGAGCAGCAAATAATCTGTAAAATGTAATAAAACCTTCTGTTTACAATAGAACTGGAAAGAACAAAATAAAACACCTAAGAATAAATTTAACCAAGAAGGTGAAAGGCTTTTGCACTGAAAACTACATTTATAAAGATGATTAAAATAAACCTAAAAATAAAAAAATAAAGTACCCTGCTTTCTTTCTTGGATTAGAAGACTTAGTAGCTTTAAGAGGCAATACTACCCAAAGTTATTGACAGATTCAGAAAAATCCCTATCAAATATCTACTGTCCTTTTCTTATAAATGGAAAACCTGATGATCTTATTCACAGTGATTTGAAGTGGGCATGAGAGCAAAAATATTAGTGGGATAGAAAAGTTAGAGGAGTCATACTTCCTGATTTTAAAACTTATTGCAAAGATAAATTGATCAAAAAACTGTGACCTAGCACAATAAGACCTATAGGTCAATAGGATAGAATTGAGAGTCCAGAAATGAATTTTTGCATCTATGTCCAATTGATTATTAACAATTCTCCTGGAAAGTTCAATGGGGAAAGAATTGTTTCTTCAAAAGGAGTGCTGAAGCAAATGCACATTTACATTCAAAAGCATGATATAAGATCCCTAACACAAACAACACATATAAATTAACCAAATGTGGATCAATGGCTGCAAAATTTTAGTTGAAATATGGGGTCATATCTTCATGACGCTGGATTTTGCTTGCTTGTGGCATCTTAAATGATATTTTTAGGTGATTTTTTTTTCTTAACTGTGTTGCCATAAGCAATATAGTTATAAAATTTTAAAATTAGGAATTCAAGCTATTTTTATATGTTGTGATATCCTAATACATGTATTAGGAATACACAAAGCTAAAATATAATTATCCAAGCTAAAATATTGAGGATTACAAATTAATAATATTTAAATAATACTCTTTTAAAAATAATTACATTTTAAAATTATAAAACCAAATATTTAGAAGTTAAAATACGCAGTTGAAAATTTCAAAATGCACATGCTGCTATGGTATTTTTGGCACACATCTAAATTCTTTTCACCAACATGCATGAAAAGACAATGAGAGTAGAAATGTCATTCTAGGTCATCCAGTTATTAAATCTTTCTCAAATTAAATGTTGTTGTAGGATTTATTTTATATTCACAATCAATTGGATTAAATTAGCCTTTAATCATTTTAATTTATATGTGGTATTCTCCTCTGTGCTTTTAAGAATTGCACAGCAATTATAAAATGTGAATTCGTATCAGAAAATGCAATTTTCCTTCTTTTCCTTTTTTATGATACACTTTTCAAACATCAAGCTATCATGAAGTTAATGATTAAAACGTATAAATATTGACAAAGTTGCTGTGTCAAATGTAAAATACACATAATAAAAATTAATACTTTTATCATTTTTAAGTGTATAGTTCAGTGCCATATAGTACACAACCATTACACCATTTGTCTGCACAGATTTTCTAATTGTACAACACTGAAACTGTACCCACCAGACTATTTTCTATGCCTTGGCCCCCCAACCCTGGCACCTGCCACTCTGTTCTTCTATTGTATAGATTTGACTGCTCAGGAAATGGAATCTAGACTATTTGCCCTTTTGTAAGCAGTTTTTCACTTAGCAGAGTATCTTCAAGTTTATCATGCTGTAGCCTGTGTCAGAATTCCTCCATTTTAAGGCTGAATAATAATATTAATAGCAAATAGATAAAATTCTCATGCATAATTATGTATGTATAGAAACATTACAGTTTATCCACTCATATGTCAGTGAATGGTTGGTTTGTTTCTTTTGTATATTGGAAAAAATGCTGCCCTGAACATGAGAATAAAAATACTGGTTTGAATCACTGCTTTCAAATCTTTTGGTGAGGTATGTATTGGCATAATGTGTTGTATTCACCTCTGATAAAAATTTAATAATATGTGAAACATATAATAAGGCTCCAGAATATATACCTATTGAGTTCATGTACTTTATTCCATTTTCTGGTTATTTATCAGTTCTTCTAAGTTGATGGCATACTTTTATGGATTCTCTTAATCTTTTAAATGTATTATCTTGAACTCATTCCAAGAACAGTCTATCAATACAAGCTTCTCCTGTAGCAATGCAGTAATATATGCTTGTATAAATACTTTAAATTGTAAAGTAGCTTTAAATTGCAAATGAAAACATTCACGCAGCAAAATATACTAGTGGCACATTTTCCAATTATTTGAAAATCCCACATCCTTCTTCTCAAAACTGACAATATCTCATTCCACAAATCTTAATTTCTCTACAACTTTAACTGTATATACTCAAAGATTCTTGAATCATGTTTTCAGATTGCTTTGTTATCACTTTTTCCCAATGCCTATGTTACAATTTTTCTTTAATAGCAATTATTTTTTATTAATTGTAATTGAAATAAACTTCAAAGGTAATAATTTACTGCTTTGCCAATTTATTTATTCTAACAGTTTCTTTAATGCAGTTGATGAGTATTAACTACTTGTACTTTATTCTTAGACCTTCAAATTATGATGCCAATTTCAAATTTTAAAAACTAGTGTTGTTTACTTTAAAAAAAAATCTAAAATTTAAAATATTCTTCAGTCAGGGTTCAATCCCTAGCACCATCAAAACTGGGGTAAAATGTTCAGTCCAATGCATTTTTCTACACAGCATATTCTTTTCATTCCTACATTTTATTTTACTGTAATTAACAAAATTAGACATTTAACCTCCTCTTCATTTGAGGAGTGTTTCAATTTTGAGATTAGGAGAAAAAAGTTATTAAATAGTGATACTCAAATTACATCTAGTATATTCTAATGCGCTTTAGATTTGCTACTTAAGTAGGCTGACATGTGGCAAATGAAATTTAATGTTGACAAATGTAGAGTAATGCAAATTAGCCTCAGATACAATAAGTAACAGATAAAAAATTACAGGTAATTGAAGTGATGCATGAAGACCTTGGAAAAGACCTTCATGTGCTTCCACACTTCCAATAATCTTCTCACCTGAAAATAAACTCAGTGCTGGTTCTTGAAGTGTCAGAAATTAAAAAGGCAAAAGTGCAAAGATCTCCAGTTATACATTAAGAAATGTCTGATTGACAGGTCAGAGGACAAAGAGGAGTTTGGCTGGAGCTAATAAAATGGAGCATCTATGTCCAGTACCTAGTTGTACATATGGGTCCAAAACTCAAGTGAAAATCACCCTTGAGGAAATAGCAATTCCTGGACAATGGCCTCCTCATCACCAAACATGGCTACATTGGAACATGGAAAAACAGAATTGGAAGAACAGATGTGCAAGAGATGAAGAACAAGGTTTTTACTCCAATTAAATATTCTTTCCAAAGGATTTATCCATTTGTATTTTCCACCACAGGAACCACCTCCATTTCAATCCCCTGGAATGCCAACCATACAAACAAGAAAGGCAAAGCTTTGGATTCTTCCTGAAAATTGAGGTAGATACCAATGGCCACCTGGTCCTGGTGGTTGAGAAGGGCAGCCCATCAGAGAAGGCTGGTCTTCTGGGTGGAGACAGAGTTCCTAGAACCAGCAGTATCCTTGTCAATAGGAAGAGTATACACAGGTGGTGGATCTGGTTAGGAAGAGTGGGAATTCAGTGACTTTACTAGTTCTGGATGGAGATTCCTATGAGAAAGAGTTGGGTCAAAGCTAGAAGAAGCTGGTTTCAAATGATGAGAAATTGGCCCCTGTGATGAATGGAGCAGTAGAGACTTGGACCCAACCAGAGCTCGGCTGCCTTGTAAAGGAGGGGAACAGCCATGGCTTCTCTCTAAAAACTGTCCAAGGTGAAAAGGGAGTGTACATGACTGATGTCACAGCTCAGGGTGTGACTATGAAAACTGGTGTCTTGGTTGACGATCACCTGAGAAGGAAATAGAATGTGGAGATTACCAGCCAAGAGGGAGTGGTTGAAAAGGTGACATCAGGAAGCCATGTCATGTTCCTGCTTGTGGACAGAGAATCTGACAAGCGTCAAGGTGAACAGAAGGTCCAGTGAGAGAGGGAAATGCCTGCCACACTAGCCCTGAGTTGTGGTGATGAAGAGAAGCACTGGCCATGGGTGCTATCCGAAGGCAGGCCCAGAACAGAAAGGTGAGGCTGTCAAGGACATAGATTTTGGAAGTACCACTGATGCAGTTGGCTTGAAGAACAATGATCTTATAGTTGCTGTCAATGAAAACCCTCAAACATGACAGTGTGGTGGAAATGATTAGAAAGGGTGGAGGTCAGACTTCACTGCTGGTGGCAAAGAGAAAGATGACACATATGCAATGGTCCATGTTTCTTCATTTCTCTACTATCAAAGTTAAGAAATGCCTCTGGGTTCTGTCAAAGAGGATCCAACTCTTACCCCTGGTCCTCTGGAGGTCTCACGTCCAGATACCATAGAGGAAATGGCAGATCATAAGCCTACACCCCGCAGGTGGATTAAAGATGAAAATGGCTGCGGTTTTCCCTTAAATGTAATTTGGGGTCCACCAGTCTCTTTGGTCAAAGAGATGCAGAGGGCGGCTCTGCTGATGTGGCTGGGCTGGAGGATGAGGGCATCATCATTGACGTGAGTGGGGTAAACGTGTTGGTGGACAGAACCCAGAGCCTGGGAAAGAATGTCACGCTCTTGGTCTGTGGAGAGAAGGACTATGTACACTTCCAAGCTAAGAAGACTCCTATTGTTCCCTCCATGGCTGAACCACTGGATGCCTGCCCTGATTCCAAATAAGAAATAATGGCAGAGTCAGAGCATGACTCACACGTGGCAAAAGATTGAGCCTGCAGTACCGCCTCACGTTCTTCTTCCAATTCTGAAGATATGGAGATGTGATGATGAGAAATAATCACTTTAGCTGATAAGATTGCTACTAGGAATCCAGAAACTGCTTTCTCAAAGAATGAGCTTCCATCCATTTACTATCTCTGTTGGAGAAGCACTCTGGAAACCACTCATCAAGTGTGATGTTCTGCTGTTGTCCTTTGTGTTAGGGGCTGCTATTGCAGATGGCTTATTTATGGTCAACTTAGGAAGATCTAGGGCAGCAGCCAGATCGTTTTTGTGATCTCCTCCAAGCTTCAACTCAACTTCATTTCTCTAATGATTCTCTTACTTTTATAGTTTCTGTGAACACCAAAAATAATTCGTAAATCTATATATGTGAGAGTTGCTAATTAAAATATCTGAGCAGAGCCTATTAAAATTTATAACAATGTTGTGGTTGCTGGAATAAATGTCATTAAAATGCCTTTTAAGTATGCTTGAAACTGCCAAGAAATAAAAAGTGGGGGGGTGTTTGATTGAGTAATGTGTTGCCAAAATGAAAAAAAAAAAAAAAAAAAAAAAGCTGCCTTCTTTCTTTTGGCCAACGGATACACCTGTGCCAGGAAGCCAGGTAAAACTTCACCTAGCATTTCCCTTGCTGGAGTACAAGTGCAGAGGAAAGCACCTCCAGCCCAGACTTCTTGGCACTGAGAGAACTCCCAGAGGATTCCGGTTTGCCATCTTCCAGATCCCAGGCAGGCTCCTCCGACATCTCACTGCCATGCATGGCCCGAACAGCTCAGCCCACTGACCCGAACATCAGATTATAAGATGCTTTTCAGCTCAAAGGACCCACCAAATCATACTGGCCCATCATCAATGAATCAAGTAGGTGTTGCAAGACCAAATACTCTCTATTGTTGCTACTTTCTTTACTCCTCACAGCCACAGAAACCTGGAAATTATTTTCCTTTTCTTTCTCACAGTTGTTTCTAGCTTTTAAACTAAAAGATGGAGGCTGGACGTCCATTCTCAGCATGTTCATAGTGAGATACATAAATTAAGAGTTTGTATTAAATATATCAATATTTAATACATAAATTAAGAGTTCGTATTTGATATATTTAATAGTAAGCTTATCCTTTAACACTTTGTGCATTTTTTTTTTTTTTTTTTTTTTGGTACTGGGGATTGAACTCAGGGGCACTCAACCACTGGATCACATCCCCAGCCCTTTTTTTGTATTTTATTAGAGACAGGGTCTCACTGAGATACTAAGTGCCTCGCCATTGCTGAGGCTGGCTTTGAACTCGCGATCCTCCTGCCTCAGCCTCCCAAAGTGCTGGGATTACAGGCGTGCGCCACCGCGCCCGGCTAACACTTTGTGCATTTTACAAATAATTGCCCATAGAATATTTGACTGACAATGTACTAAATGTACTTAATTGTTTATAGGCATATTTAATTAAAAATGTTACACATATCCTCACATGAATCCATTTCTTTACTGCACCATTGAATGTCTGCATAAGAGAGGGGGTTAAACAACCGAGATTGCAGGTCTACTGGTTTTCTGAGTTACAAGCAATCCATAAGAGTAGCTGAAGAAAGATAGGTTAAATGTGAACTTTTAAATGACTTCCAAAATTAATTTAGATGCAGGGATATTTAATGAGTCTTCAATTTCAATCAAACTCTCATTCTTGGGGATTAAACACATCTGGTGGTCAAGGACTATGTTTACCTTATCTTTCTGTGTGGCATGTAGTGGGTAACTATGTACATTAAAATACCCAGGTCACACTTTTGATAATAGTGGCATGCTTTCAGATAAAATAAATTCCGTTACCACATATAAAAATATAAAAAATGTGTTCCTCTAATTTTTATGTCATTGTATATTTCACGATGTACACATATAGATGTCTCAGTGAATCTTCATAAACACTTATAGCAAAATTAGACATTACTATGCTACATATAACATTGCATATAAGCACAAAAATGCTTAGCAATCTGAAAACAATTACATAATTTGACATATAAGTTTATGAATTAGTTGAAGGGTAAGTGTATAGAAGCCATCATGAGTCATACATGTTTAAATACATGTCAATATTCAGAAACTATGATAATTGAAAACTAAAGATGAAAACAAACAATATTGATATGCAATAGAATCTTTGTAACTATGGATATAATTGCATTACATTACCAATTGCATAACAAAATTAAACTGAAATTTCACTTCTCTTTTTAATTTTTTAATTGACACATAATAATTGTATATACTTACAGGGTACAGTGTGTCAACCCTGTTTTATACATATATTTCCAGATGTGGGTGTCCACATATTTAAAATACTCATTAAATATATGTGAAAAAAGCGCTGCATTGTATTAAAAAAGCTTAGTTCAAGGAATCTTTTTTTAACTTTTAAAGCATTCATTTAGTTGAATTTTATGTCCATTTACAGTAGAATAATGTTCTTCCCAACAGAGTAGAACAGAGGAGTGCTAATCTTTATTCATAAGGCCAATAAATTTGTTCAAAGAGCACATCTGCTAAAGGGTAAAATGACTGTGAGCAAGATGAATGGTGACTTTGTTTAGCTTTCTAGTGACAGCTATTATAGAAGGGTTAGGTTATTTATTTTTGGCTCACTGATAAAGCTTGTGGTATGGCAGGTGAGACATCAGATAAAATGCTTTCAGAGTTGATTTTATAATTATATCCCCAAAAGTAACATATATATATATATATATATATATATATATATATGTTATATATATATGTATATATATTTATGCAGTTCTGCAAGAAAAACATTTTAAATTTTATGAAAGTCCATGTGGATATAATAATTCCTTTTCTTTTGGGAAAGTAAACCAAACATTCACAGTTTACACTGCTTTACTTTATTAGTACTATATGTAGTAATTTTATTACCTTAGTTTTATGATATGTTATTCTGAAATTCATTATTATTTCTCTTCAGTAGGAAAACAAAATTCTTTTACTTCTAACAAGTCAGTGGAGACCTGAAGAGTTTCATAGTTATTAAAAAAAAGAGAAACTTATTTGTACGTGGATTATATGAAGGTGCTGTTGTCCTTAAAGGAAAAGGTGGTATATGCCATGCTAATATGTTTGTTTGTTTGTTTGTTTGTTTTTGTACCAGGGATTGAACTCAGGGACACTCAACTACTGGGCCACATCCCCAGCCCTTTTTAGTATTTTATCAGAGACAGGGTCTCACTGAGTTGCTAAGTGCCTCGCCATTGCTGAGGCTGGCTTTGAACTCCTGATCCTCCTGCCTCAGCCTCCCAAGTGCTGGGATTATAGGCGTGCGCCACCGCGCCCAGTTTAATATGTTTTTTATCAGGTTCAAGGGATCAAACCCAAGGTTCTTCCCAAGATAGGCAGAATTTACACCAGCTCATAATAATATTTATTTATTTATTTATTTATGTATTTATCTTTTCATCTGCGGTGCTGGGGAGTGAACCTAGGACCATGGGCATCCTAGGCAAGTGCTCTAACACTGAGCTACATTCCCAGCCCCTTGTAATACTTTGTAATATCATTAACATTTCAGTTCTATAGTCAATTGCTTATGATTATTGCAAGTTGCATCACAGCAATGCATTATAAATCTTCTTCCCAGTAGCAAAACTTCTATCTATACCTTGTTTGATTACTCTTTACTTGTAGTTAAGTTTTGTTTTTCTGGTTACCTTACATAAGCCTTAGACATTGTAATTGTATTGACTTTTAACTTGCCCCTAATAAGCTTAAGGATAGACTTACAAAGATTTAAACATAAATTTATATATTTTTTTTCTCTGTAGGGTATAACTTAGGATTTAGAATAAAGTCCTAAGAAAGCTTGGTATATAATAAAACAGAAGCATCAGACATATGCAAGGTGAGTTATTAGATTGGCAATTGTTATATGTTCCCTTTACAACAGCAAACCCTACAATATTCATAATTTGGTCCAAACATTGAGGTAGTGAAAATAAGTTAGCCAATCAGTAATGGGCTCGCCTCTCTTCTCAGGGACTTCTTTGGAAAGTCCTTCTCTGAGCGCTGAAGATGATGGTGCTGGGCGTCAGGCAGACCATCCTTCCACATGCCAATGTTCTGCATGAGATTAGATTGTTGTTTGAGTCATGGTGAAGAAATATCATACTTGTTTCCTTATTCACTCTAAATTAGGCTTTGATTCGTAGTAGAGAGAAAATCTAACCTAGTCATTATGCCAAAGTATCTCAGCTTCAGCTAAACCATTAGGTTGTCCAAAGTCCTGCTCTACCTTGGTAGAGAGTGAGTGGCGAAGGTCAAGGCTGCATTGCTCTATCCTTTTTATTCCATTTGCACAAATATCAGTAGTGTTTTAAGGAGTATTATTAGACCAGAGTCAGGAGAAAGAGAAAAGGAAAGAAGGAATGGAGTGAAGGAAAGGAGGGAGGAAGGAAAGAATGGAGAGAGAGAAGGGGGAGAAAAGAGGGAAGGAGGCAATTTACCAGTTATCTATTCAAGAGAAAAGAGAGGGTTGGGCTTAGTTGTAGAGTACTTGCTTAGTAAGCATGAGGCCCAGGACCACACACATGCACAAAAAGAGAGAGAGAGAGACAGAGATGGTGGGTGGGGGGCTGATGGAAGAAAGGGTAAGGAGAGAGGGAGAGAAGAGCTGGAGATTAAGTATAGATCAGTTAAAGTTCCTGGAACAGTTTTATGTGATCCACTGCTTCTCTATCAATATGATAACCTTAAGAAGCGTTATGTGGACAAGGTATGTCAAAACATCCATAGTTGATTTGCATACTGGCAAAGTATAGTTAGTAATTTAAAAATCCTTCCATTCAAATAAGTGCTAGCTATCCTCCCACCCAGGTCTTATCTCATTATGTGACATTGCTTGTTATGTTTGGATATGAAGTGTCCCTCAAAAATCTCATGAGAAAATGTAGCCATGTCCAGAGGTGAAATGATTAGATAATGAGTCCTGGAACTAATTCAGTGGGTTAATCCATTTGATGGATTAATCATTTGAATGGATTATAGGGAGGTAACTGTGGGAAAGTGGGGCCTGGCTGGAGGAAGGAAGTCACTGCAGGCATGCCCTTGGGATTATATTTGTCTTTGGCTCCTCTGTTTCCTGCTGCCGGGAGCTGACAGCTTTCCTCTGCAGTTCTCTTCCCCAGGATGCCCCGCTTCCCCACACACCCAGAGCAATGAAGGCGGCCAGCCATAAACTGAACCCTCTCAAATTCTGAACCCAAGATAATCTTGTCCTCTTCTAAGTTGCTCTTTTTAGATATATTTTTGTTCACAGCTATGAAAGGCTGACTAACACACTGATTTAGAACTGGCCATGCTAGAACTATGGACAGAGAAAGAGAGAGAGAAGAACTTTTACTCTTGTAGAAAATACTTCTCTGAGTGAAAAGTGCTAACCTCACCAATCACCTTTTCTTTCTGGATTCAGTAGAAGATACTCTTTGCCAGTTGATGCGTCTGTGTCCTGTTTCTGCAAATAATTGATGCTTCTTCATTTATCCCATATTCCTTGAGGTGCGATTTTTCTCATCAAACAAAATTTCCCTATTTTTTTTTCTAAACTTACATACTAATGTAGAGATAGACAATAAGAAATAATTTGTAAACTAAATCGGATGTTGGTAAGTGATGCCAGGAAAATCAAACACAGAGCACAATAGAGAATTTCATATCAGGGATGAAATTTTAATCATATAACCTAGAAAGACTCATTATGTAAACCAGGAGCATGAGAGGTCTGCAGTATGGAGGAAGGAGGGGAAGAGTTAGAGATGTCTGAGGGAGTGGATAGATCCTGTGTGAACTTAGGGACCATTGCGTGAAGCTGGGCTTTTCTTCTAGTGAAAATGAGAGGATTTCCAGGTGTGGCATGAAAGGGCTGTGGCGTATGAGAAAGTGACAGGAGTTTGACACGATGTCAAGATTGATGGTGTGCACTAGAGTCCGAGGTAGTGGTGAGACAGGGAGGTCATGCTTCTGCCCCACCAAACAACTAAATGAAGAGGTTGAATGTGAAACCAGATATGTTTGGCTGTAGCTCCTGGGAGAAATTCAAGCTAAATATAAAATGTGCTTTTGTTAGGTATAACCAGTTTTCAAAGATTATGCAATGTTTGAGGAAACTAATTACATCTTGTGCTTTGTCTGCAAATAGTGGGTAGCAGATATTTCCTAATACTTCTCATTTCAGTTTAATGTCATAGTGCCTCTAAAACATATATGTGTTATTTTTGTGTGTGTCTGTGTGTGAGAGAGAGAGAGAGAGAAAGAGAGAGAGATGTATACAAAATATTTAAAGAATATGTATACAAAATATTTAAAGAATGAAGCAGACTTACATGTTGATGTAAAGAAACTTCAGTCATTATTGAGTATTTGCTCTTGTAAAATGTGTGCATTATGAGAAGTAGAAAAATAAACAGCACTTAACATACTTATCTTATAACAACTCAGAAAGTGCCTTTTGGGTAATACAATACTAAAGAAGACACAATATCTATCATTTTCCTCTTTTTCACACGATGCCTGTGTCAAATCTTCATAACTATGCTTTTGAGTCCCCTTACTTGTGATATAAAATGGAAATGGTTTACAATATAGGGCTTCCACAATTAAAAAAAAAATGTCCAGAGAACTTATAGGTAATATTTTAGCATTAGAAAAGCACTTCCTTTGCACAATCACTATAAAGAATCATGCTACTGTCTTAATGATTATAAATGCTAATGGTATTTGAATGATCACTGTGTCCAAGATATGAATGTAATTGCCTTATATTCTTATTATTTGGCATCTTTATAATGTAAGTAGTACTTCACCCACAAACATCTTGGGGCTCAGTTTAAACTGTTCACTGATGGTCCAATATTGAGTAATTGCCAAAGGCAGAATGAAAGCTGGGAAGGAAGGCTTCACAGCATGTGTGCCCAGCCAGCTCTGCCACAATCTACTCTGCGCTAAGCAGAATCAGTTCAGGATTTAGACAGGGGAGAAATGACCTAAAATAAATCTCTCTCTCACACACACACACAAAAAGAGCTGCAAATACGAAGTCTTTTATCCACTACTAGAAGCAGAGTTAGTCAGAAAATTAGCAGAAGTTTTATATGTTACAAGTACTCAGATGGCTCACCAAAAAAAAAAAAAAAAAAACAAAAAAAACAAAAACAAAAAAAAAAAAAAAAAAGCCTTAGGAATGTGATACAGGGAGGAGGAAAGATCTTCCATTATCAGTTCTTAGAATGCATGACCTAAGGATAAGCTAGTCAAAAGTGATATTCTAGAAGTTTGATTTCAAAGCAAAATGGAAACTTTAAGGAAATCTGGGACAGTACAGTTCATGGTTTCAGATTTTAAGTTGACTATTAGTTTGTAACTATTAGTATAAAACTTGGACATAAAAAGTTATAACTCTTTACCTGTATTACTCAGGATTTATTTTTATTTAAATTTCCCAAGAAAGACTTTGAAAGAATAACACTATTTCCTCTGGGCATCCATTTCAACTTCCAATTCAATCTCCTTCTCTGTATTATTTTAATTTGCTTCAGCTCAAAGAAAATTAGAGGAAGCTATCAGTTTATATAGAAAATTTACTCTCTTTAGTAATTGAAATTTGAATCTGTTTTCTAGTAGCAACAATGCAATTTTCTCAAATCCTACAACAAGCATGCAGTGATCACCTACTGTGTGAGGAATCAATTCAGTCACTGTGGAATCTTACCATGGATACAACACAGAAGCTCTAATGCAAATCAATAAGTACAGGCTTTGTTTATATTTGGTAATAATAAATCTTGTTTTGCTTATTGCACAGCATAGATCTATAAACTTCATTTAGTCTGTGCAAATTCTTGAGTCTAAAAACATCATCTAAGCCTAAGAAGACATTAGGGAACAAAGGAGACACAACTCAAGTTTGCAGTTATAATTCAGGACTCCAACCACGTCCTAATTGCTGTTTCTGAATACTGTTATTGAACTTCCAGGGCTGCACAAACAGCCAGAAAGAACTCAAGAGTGCCCCCCCCCCGCCCCCCATTCAGTCTTGATGCAGGCTGTAGGCAGAGGAATAAGATACAGCAGTTTTGCCAACAGAGAAAGGAAATACTTTCATTGTAAAGAAGAAACATCTCTCTCTTTCATAGCTTCTCCTGATTTCCACTTGGGTGATATTTGTAAAAGGGCCTGGGGCTTGTCTACTCCTCAATCTTCCAAACACAAGTGTACACAAAGCAAGAAGCGAACTAATCATGGAAAGTCTGATTTAGGACTTACAGAAAACACGGGTAATTTTTGCATGCCTTCTCTAAAGTTTGGAGAAAAAGTATACTAATATAATACAGAAACCAAAGGAAGTTTCCCTACCTGTTCTAATCTAGCCAATGTAATTAAACTTAGGAATTAAAGTTTAAAGAAAAGACAGTGAGAATTAGAACCAAAGTTTGGGTTGGAAGTAAATAGGTCCACTTTCCCAGGTTTTCTCCAATTTCTGTATGTCCTTGACTCAGCAGTAATGATTAAAATTGATAGAATATTTAGAAACAGAGGACATACTTGTCACATCAATATTTAGAAATAATAATTCTCTATCCAGGGAAATTGTTAATCTTGTACTTTTAAAATAGCCTTACTCAGTTGAGCATAGTAAATGCAGATTTAAATTATCTTTTACTGTGATAGGATTTATAAAATAGTGCCTAGAAACAATTAAGTAAAGCATTAAATGTTATTATTTGTTACACATTAAATATAAAAAATTCAAAAGGAAACAAAGCTATTAAAATACAGAGTATTTAAAGATACGCGTGTACACACATTAAAGATATGTTATGTCCAGAGGAACTGAGATAAGACCTGCTGCAGTAACTGCTGCAGTTTATCAGATAATCTGCAAACCTACTGAGAAAAGAATCCACACTCCTCTAAGAAAGGGAAGAAAATACAGGTACTCTAATTTGTACCAAGCACAGATACGTGTATCTGATTAAATAAAAACACAAAATGAAACAAAAAAAAATGATTTCCATATAGTAAACAAACCAAAAGCAGTTGGCAGAAACTGGTGTGGATGTTGGAGTTAAGAGACAAGAGAGGAAGATATTTGGCAGGAATCCAAAGAATTAAAGGCAGGTGTGTTGAGATAGTTTGATACAATATGACCTTATTAAAAAGAAGTGCAGGAGCCCTGTTTGGGGAGATGGCTTAAATTGCGGTTGACTACGGGCTTTGGACATGTTTGGGCATTGGCGCCTTCCGTAGTCTCACGGGACTTGGCCCGGGATCTTGCGAGACTTGGCCGGAGATCTCGAGGGACTTGAGCGAGATTGCGAGGAGGTCTGCGCCATTTTGGAGGTTAGAGGAGCGTGGACGGCGTGTTGGGGTGTAGTTAGAGCCAGAGAGAAAAGTTATCAGAATAAAGAGCTGTTTGTTTCCAGTTCGTCTCTAAACTTCTTCCCGTGGCTTCTTTGCTCCGAGCGGCCATCGCTTCAGGCGACTACAAAGAAGCATTAAAAAACCCTTAGTGGAGGGGGGACGGGGAGAGGAAGGACCAGAGCAATGTGGGTAATGCCATTTCTGGCCATGGTTGAATGAGGCATAGTCCCCCACTGCAGATGACCAGGTGCTGTGAAAACTGTATGACCCCCCTGCCTGGGGACACCCAGTGATCTCAGTTCACCACGGTGACCCCCTGAACAAAAGGATTCAAGGGAGGCGCATCTTGACTCACCTGGCCTCGTGTTTTCTGGGTCATGTTTTGGGGACAGTGGTCCCAAAGAGAGAGAGAGCATGTTCTCTTCCCTGGGAAGAGACACAGAGTTCAGGGCTCCAGAGAAGGTGGCATTTTCGAAAAGAGATGCGGAGAGCTGAGCAGACCACCTTCCATATGGTTTGACTGAACGTGAAGCCATGGATGTGAAAAGTGACCATCTGCAGAACAGGTGAGTAGTTACCGGGTGGCCACCCTCTCCATAGCCAGAGACCACGCCTCACTGAAGCACCTGGGTGCTCCGGCCAACCCGCAAGCAGCTTCCATGGCTGCGGAACTGGTTCCACTGGACTCATGAGGCCACCGTGGGCAGGAGTGGGAAAGGGGAGCCACGTAACCCCGGGTCCCCTCATTTCCACAGAATTCCAAGGACCTGCTTTGATCGCAGCAGTCCCCACTGCCTTTTCCTGTCTACCGATAATGATAATGGTCACCGGAGAGTCCTTCAGGGATTCTTGGCTCCTTTCCAACAGCGTGCTTCTCTCAGTCTCCCTAGAGGGATCCTGAAGACCTCCCGCGGGTGCTGGGAGTGAGTCTTCCAGGAAGAATCTACTCCCTCCTTCCCATCTCCCTGAGTCTTCGCCCTCCTTCTTCCATGACATCCCCAGGCTGATTTTTTTTTTTTTTTTTTTGGTAGAGGAGGAAAAGTTTATTTGGAGGCTCATGGTTTCAGAGGGCTTGTAGGTCTCACAAGTCTCCATAGACAGTAGGCTCCATTCCTTGTGATTTGAGGTGAGGCACAACTTCTTGGCAGAAGAGTGTGGCAGAGGGAAGCAGCTCACATGTTGTTCGGTAAGCAGAGAGACTGCATTTGCCAGATACAAATATATACTACAAATCCACGCCTCACCTCCTCCAGCCACACCCCACCTGCCTTCAATTACCACTCAATTCATCTCACCAGGTGATTAATTCACTGATTAAGTTAAGGCTTTCCTAACCTCATTTCTTCTATAAACTTTTTTTGCGTTGTCTCACATACGAGCTTTTGGAAGACGCCACATCCAAACCATAACACCCCTTTATAGTTTAGCACTAATAACTCATGAAAGATTTCCTATAACTCTAATTTTTGTCAAGTATTTGACATGATTTCTCTCTGCAGTGATGACTAGATTTCCTGTATATAATTAAGTGCTTTGAGGTCTCCCCTAACACAATGCACAGGAAAATAATCTCAATAATCACAGATTTCTAATCACTAGGAGAAACAGAAAGCAACATATCTTAGACATTATAGGGTAATTTTAATGTCAATTCTGGTATGTATACTCACTCAATGTAGTACCATATAGCCTTTACAATAATGTTTTTTTTTTTTAATATTTTGCCTGTTCTTTTTTTAATTTATTTTTTATTTATAATAGTAGTATGTATTACAATTCATAATGCACATATAGAGCATCTTTAATTTCATTTAGTGTAGACCAGTTTTAGTTTCAAGTTTCAGTCAACTGAACAAACAACGCATTGTAGCCATTCTCAGAACCTTCACCTAAAACCCTGTGCCCAGAATCCCTGTGTGACAAGCTTGTTTTCTGAATATGTTCCTCTCATGCAACGCTGACCTGACACCTCCAGCAGCCACCTCCACCTGTGGTGCTCAGGGTTCTGTCAATAGAACGGGGAAGCACTTCCCTTGCTGTCCCACGTCACCATGCCCATCTGGCTTGTGCTGGGAGGAGAACCAGTTGTAGATCTGGGAGCACGAAGGAAGGTGAGGACTTCCCTGGGGAGGACTGGCTCCGCTCCTCCAGGCAGGAGGCAATGACCTCTTCAACCTTAGAAACAGACATGGCTCTTCCTGGAGAAAGGGGGCTTGACGGACGGCGTTTACAGCTTCCAGGTCCTCAACTCCAAGGCATTGCGCCTGGATGTCCCCTTCTCTGTGTGAGGATCTCCCTCCTGGCCACCCCATGTCCTAGCTTCAACACAACAGTCCTGTGAGACTGTGGGTAAAAGTTGAATGTAATTTGACCCACCCACGATTTTCATTTCTAGTTCCCTAACCTTGAACTTGGAGCTGGAGGAGACAGTTCTTGGGGGAAGTATAGAAGCTCCTGGTTCTTGACCCGGACCCAGACTTGGTGACCTGAAGTGCTTGGAGGGTCTCTTCCCATCATTTGCTCCACTACACAAAGAACCAAGTAGGGAGCCACAGTACATTCCTTATTTTGTTAGGGTGTTCTAGGACAGCAGTTACTTTGTCACCCACAGCTTTTCTTCATAGTCATCCCATGTCCTTGTGCATGTATAGGTGCTGAATTTGAGCAACTGTTTTACCACTGTAAGATGTGTACCTAGTGTAGCCTTTATCAGTGGAAACAGATTTTTAAATACCTTTCATCTAATCAGATTGGTTAACAAATTCCAGAAATCTACATTCAAATATCCGTTTTCAAGGTTTTTCCCTTAAAGCTATTCCTAGTACAAATTTGGGTTTGATTGTACAGGTAGATTGCTTCAAAGTCAAACAATAGGGGATTACTGAAGGTGATAACATTTTATAGATTCTGGGAAGCTCCTTTGTTAAGAACTGAACTATCTCTGGACCTTTCGGCTGCTATAATTGACCTCTGCACCTAATCATCAGATTGACTGCCCTTTAGCTCAGAGGGGATGCTGGACTTGCAATATCAGAACAGGCGGATTGCTGGATTTAAGTGTAGTCTTTAAATGATTCCTCCTTTCAGCTGTTCAAAGTATCCCCCCACCCATGCTTGGGTTGCCCCCAGCAGGCATGACTCCTGTACCTCTCAAATGCCTGTGACATTGCAGTCACTGCAGGCCTTGGGAAAGGCGGCTTTTACAAGCTCAGAAAATTGCTAGAGAGGGACTTAGCTGAGAGCAGCCAGCTGCCTGCACTTTCAGCGCTTGGCAAACGGAAGAAGGCCTCAGGCCTGTGAGAGACCAGGGGGACCTGGGCAGGGCACCAAATTGCTTCAGAAGATAGACCAAGAAGGAATAAATTACAACTTGTTTTATGAAGGCTGAAAATGCCTTGTGAGAAAAATAAGATACAGACCAATGTCCATCGTGGGAGATTCCTTAACAAGTGTTATCAAATCCAGTCTCACCTTACATGCCTAGAATAGATGCCTCGTGATGGTGAGGGGCGTGAGGTCATCCAGGAATGCAAGCGTTTTCAATCTCCAGATATTAGGCCATCACCATATTATTAGTCGATTTAGATATTTTTAACAGAAGCCTGAAGGGATTTTACTAAATTCAGCACTTATTTATGAATAGGAACTTACAAAAATCTTGGAAGAAAAGGAAACTTCCTTTCAATAAGGGCCTTTGACGTTTCCCTACGATCACAAGCAAATAAAGGATGTCCGCCTTTGCTACTTCAATTCAGCACTGGACAGCTGGTGTGCCACAGTACAAGACAGGAAAGGTGTGAGCAGCCTTAAGTTGGGAGAAGAGGAAATAAATTGTATTTAATCACCGATGACACATGTTTACACGAAAGGTAATCCACAATATCCATCTCTCTCCTGTAATTGTTGCATAAAAATGAAAATCAAACCTCAGGAATCAGGCTTGTTGGCCCCTCCGAGAGAACTATTGTGAATTCACTTTTTAAAACTGACCTTGATTAGGCAATTTTCGACCCAGCCAAACTGAGCAGAAATTACACAGTTGTCAGGTAAGCCTCGTAGTCAGGCAGCCTCTCCCCTGATAACATCTCATGGGGCAGCTGTGCATTTGGTAGAATCCATATATCCACATGACACATTGTCAAGCCGGGTCCATCTTTTCAGGTGGGGTTCACTCCTGATGTGATTTTATGTGCTTTGACAAAAGTATAGTGACCTGTTACACCGTTTCAGTAGGAGGCAGAGGAGCTCCAAGCGTCCTGAAGCCCCCCTGCTCAGCCTGTTGACTCTCCCCTCCCACCCCTAGTCCTTGAGACCTGGGAAATTCTGTCATCTTCGTGGCTTTGCCTTTCCAAAGCGTAAATCTGTTAGAATTAAACAGCAGGTAACCTTTTCAGAGTATCTTCTGTCACACAGTCACGTACATTTAAGTTTCCTCTATATACTTTCATGGTTTGGTAGCTTAGTTCTTTTAGTGTTAAATAATATTCCATTATTCGTGATACACAGTTTATTTATCCATTTACGCACAAAAAGACATCCTGGTTTCTTCTATTCTTTGGCAGTTATAAATAAATCTTCCATAAACATTTGTGTGCATGTACGTGTAAGGACAGGAGTTTTCATCTCATATGAAGAGGTAACAAGAAAAATGATTGCTGGATTTTTTTTTTTTTTTTGGACTAATTTTGATCTTTGCTCAGCATAGATATATGCATTCACTTTTGATTTTGACTCCACCAGAAAATTGATCAAAATGGTCTAAGTGTTTTCAGGTAATTATTTTCTTTTTGTGCAACAGAATAATTCAAAAATAAATGAGAAATGCAATTGTTTCAGTAGAGTCTTGTTTTATGGTTAGCTTTTCTCTTTATAGAGCTTTTGATAATTGTATTTCCAGTAGTCAAAAAGTGATACACACAGACTCACACACACACACACACACACACACACACACACACACACAGAGGGATTTATAATTTGTAAAATATATGGACTTCATCTCTAATCCTGCATTATCATCACTAGATTTACTGATATTCTGTAGGCAAATAAATTTAAATTGAAAATGATAATTAATAAAAATTACCTGTACATACCCAATATTTTCCACTCAGTTTATATATGTATATACACATATATAAATATATAATATAATTTTACAACCCATATATATGTGTATATATATGGGCTGTAAAATTCCAAACTACACCTGAAAAAATATTGGCCTTATACATGTTTGTCTCTTCTGTAACTAAAGTGCATATTCAAGTAATATACTATATTTGAGTCTGAGAATATTTCAGTTTTATTCACTCAAAAATCAAAGTCCTTGCTGTCATACAGTAAATCTAAACAAAGGCTAGGTACAGGCAGAACCAGCAGAGAAACCTTGAATATTGGAGTAGCAAAAATTCAGAAATAGTCTCAATATTTAGTGTCAGTCAGCATGTAAAGCTAAGAGAGTTCTCACCATGCTTATGGGATTTTAATTTTCTAAAGCAGTTTCAAGATCACATTGATACTCTCTGGGAAGGCTGATTAAGTGCCTAACATAATACACAGAAATTCTAAGGCTGATACCAGGGAGTGGATGTCAAACTCTCCTACAAACCTAAGACACTATCTAGTTCTTTACAGAAACGTGTCAGCGCTGAAGTGAAGGATACCTCAGGCTCGCACACGAGAATGTTTATGTCACGTTGGTAATAAATGGATACACTTAGTGAAGGGAGGGGCTCTGCACACAGAGCCTTGCTGTGTGTGCAGTTTGGTGTGTTTTCTTTTCTTTTTTTTTTTTTTTTTTTTTTTTGGTTTGCATCTTTCTTGCCCTGTTCATTTATTAGAGTAGCAAACAGCTCTTTAAGAGGAATGTGCTACATTGCATATATCAATATAATAAAAATAACAAAATATCATATTTCAAAAAATAGGTACAAAATGTTTTGCATAGTATTTATTGTTCTATTCATATAGCAATCTAAAATCTGTAAGTCAACATGTTAACATTTCTTACGGATACATACGCTCATAAAATTATGCCTGCTGAGGATAAATATCATATTTAGATTAGCTTTTACTTCTGTTGAGTTTGGGAATGAGATGAGGTGTTAAGTGGTCCAACAAGGGTTATAATGTCATCCCTGATATTTTATTTCATTACTGATTTCCACATTTTGGCTTATTTTTTCACCATTTGAAATCCTAACATTTCCCACAGGAAATCTTCGCCTTCTGTCCTCAACATTTAGCATATAACTAGGACCAGCCTTGAAAATCTGGGGCTGTGTCATTTCTGGAAACTGAACATTTTATACTACTGTATCTGGCACTGACTTTAAGGGAGATAATTTTGTGACTGTTTTTCCACACCTCCATCCTAATTACGATTTGTACTTAAAACTCTTTTGAGATTTATTGTCTGAGTGGCTAGCTGTTTCAACTCTACCAAAAAAAATATTTAAAGTGTCACCTTATGTAGTAATTTTAACCTATAATAATTGTGATATATTATTCAACATCCTTCTGAAATTCAGCATTATTCTTATATCTTTGGTTGTAGTTGCAAATACCAAATATGTATGTATTTTGCTTAATGTAAATTTTTCACTTTGCCACAAGGTAAATCATATGTGTATTGCATTTAATCCTTTATTTTCACAATCCAAGAGCACCTTTTAAGTAGTATGTGCTCAATAAATATGTTGTAAAAATAATAGAAAATATCACATTTATTATACAGAGCTGTGACTTAGTTCCCTTATACTCAAGTCTCCAGTTGAAGTATCTGTTCTTGCACTGACAGCTCCCAGTACAAAGAGAATACTTACTTTTTCCCCAAAGCCTGAAAAATTTGCAAGAAGCAGATGATATGAAGACATCAGCCAGATATGCAGAAAGAGTTTCAATAAGTCACTAAGACATGCTTTCCTCAATCAATTTTCTGAAAATAAAATAAGAAGGTAAATGCTTATTTATGCTGTCATCAGCCAGAGTGAACTAATGTGACCATATCACTATAATTTACAGCAACACAAAAGTCCTGATAATTCATGCAGAATATGAATGAATGCCCCCTTTAATATCTGTAACAGTTGTCAGCAAGGACAGGAATGCAAAATGCAAAAAGAATAGAGGATCAATCAGCAGATGAGGTTATAAACAGCGCAGGGGAGTCATGCCAAAGCTTCATCTCAGATGTGGACAATTCAGAGATGACCTTTCCAAGGGTCCTACTTAAAATAGCACTTGCTGTCTGGGGCACAGCGGGCACTTGTGTATTGACATCTCCCCTGCCCACAGGTGAGTGGGAGAATCAGAGAAGTGGGCAATGGGCTCGTGGTCCCAGGGTCTTGCTGTGTTTGCAGCTGGTGATGGTTGGGTTTGCATCTTTCTCACCCCTATAGAACTCATGTGTTGGTTATGCAGTGATGCTCAGGTTATGAGAGCTCTGACTGATCAACAGATCAATCACTGATGGATCAATAGTCTGGGTGAATGACTGGGTGGTAACCATAGGTGGGTAGGTGTTGCCGGAGGAAGTGGGTCAGTGGAGGCTGTCATTGAACTGTATCTGTCCCTGATCTCCCTCTCTCCCTCTGCTCTCTGGCTAGAAACACTTCTCCACCATGCCCTTCAGCCAGGGTGCTTCTGTCTGGGAGCTAGCTGACCACTACCAGGGCCTCTGGAACCTCAAGCCCCCTCAGGAAACCTTCCTTCATCTAAGCTGTTCTATTTGGTATTTTGGTTACAGTGACAAAAATATGATAACAAACTAGATGGTTCAATAAAGAGTTTTGGAAAAAAAATGAATAAATGGAGTAAAGCATTAGATACAAAGATACAATCGAATTACTGTGCTAACATGGGAAAACAAGCTTTTTTGGGTGGGGGGGAGTTTGATTAAATGCATACCAAAATATCCAGAAATTCTGAGGCCTATACCACAGAGTGGATGTCAGACTGTCCTTCGAATCAAAGGTACCATCTGATTCTTTACAGAAAAATTCACCCTCTCTGACTTGGAGGATATCTCAAACACACACATAAGACCTCAGGATTTCTGTCTTAAACTCAGTGCCAGGTAGAGTGGTGTCAAGTGTTCAGTTTCCAGAAACAGCATGACCCAGATTTTCAAAACTAATCCAAGTGGTGTTCTAAATGTGAAGACAGAAGGTAAGGATTTCCTATGGTAAATGTTAGGGATACAGTGTGCATGTTCCCTACCATTAACTAATCAGCATTTAAAATGGTGAAAAGACAAACCAAACTGTAGAAATCAGTAATAAAATCAAATATTAGGGATGATATTACAACCTTAACTTTGGACTACTTAACACCTCATCTTATTCCCAAACTCATCAGAAGGAAAAGCTAGTCTATGTTTTGGTATTTGTTATCACCAGGCACATTTTTATATTATGATATAAGAAATATTAGAGTATTGGATTACAGGTTTTAGATTCCTTTATGAATGGAAAAATACTATACACAAATTTCTGTACCTTTTCTTTTTAAAAACTATTGTGTTATGTTTTATAATGCATTTTCTTTTTTTATTCCCCCTATAGATTAAACCCAGAGGTACTCCATCACTGAGCCAAAAGCTATATTCCCTGACCTTTTTTTTTTAATTTTCAGATGGAATCTGATTAAACTACTTCTGTCTTTGAATATGCAGTCCTGCCTCAGTCCTCAGCCCCCGAAGTCAAAGGGATCACAGGTATGCACCACCACACTGGCAAAAAAGAAAAAAAAAATTCTTGATCCCCAAAAAATACTCTTGTAAAGGTTTACAGGTGGAGAATGTTATTAACAAAAGTTTTATGATGATTAAAGTGATCACAACTTACTATGTTTACAAGACAAATTCACACCTTCCTAAAGGTTATTCAATCATTTGGAATCACTTTGCTGATCAAGGCAACTGTGCTTGAAATGGACAGATAATATTAATTCATGAGCAACATAAAATAAATGATGTATGTATATGTTTATATAAATACCAATATTCATATGGAGATGCTTATTAATGCATTTAAACTGAAAGGAATGCCACCCTGTATCATAATTAGTATGATTCCAATTCATTAAATTACTCCATTTCAAATATGCCAGCAATGGTTAAAACCATCTAAGTACCTCGAGTATTGAAAGAAAACTTCCTGACAAATTAAATGTAATTTAGTTGATTGGAGCAAATAACTCAAGGATCAGGCAGGACTCAAAACAGAAAGAGGTTCAGAAAGCTCAGTTCTAGCAGCAGGAGAGCTGGCTTTCATAGGCCAAAGAAATAGGCAGAGAAATTGCCTAGTCCAGTGCAGTGGTCGAGGCCTGTGACCCCAGCCACTCAGAAGGGTGAGGCAGAAAGATCACATGTTGGAGGACAATCTGGGCAACATAGCAAGATACTGTCTCAAAAGAAAAAAATAAAAAGGGACCAGAATGTTGCTCAGTGGTAGAGTGCCCCTGGATTCAGTGTCCTCAAAACATACACATACACAAATATATACACACATATATGTATGTGTATACACACACACACACACACACACACACACATACACACATATGAAATTGTCTGATTGGCTAAAACCAGAAATCTGCCTCATTTGGGCAAGGAATGAGGCACTTGCTTTATTTGGATATGGGCAGAGGAAAGGTCCCTAGTTTATATACACAAAGGACTGGTTGGCTGAGTGTGATTGGTTGAGGGTTTTGTTTGTTTGTTTTTATTTAATCCTCAGGAATCTTTCCAAATTCCAATTGGCTTGAATAAGAGTTTGGGATACAGAAACAACCACAGGCTAATGACCCCCTGCTTATTTTGCATTGACACACGTTTCACTGAACACATGAGGATTTTTAAACTGCAAGGACATGAACATCTGTACATCCTAATGCATGAAAAAGTGACTAATGCACATTCACAGGGAACATTGTTGGTCTAGTCAGATTTAATTAGAAGTGGAAATTATTCTCTTATGGGCTAAGCTTATCTCTGGTGATGTTCCAGTTGACTTTGGCAATAAATAATGTCTGCAGGAAGCTTAAATTGTTATTGCTCAAATTTACATCTCCAGTCTGCTCTGTTTTAGACATTTGTTTGAGCTCTACTACTATAACTGTTATCTACCCGAGTTCTGCAAAAGAAAGCATGACCATTTATGTGCTTAAGTTCCACAGCTTGGCAAGACAGCTAGTTTCTTGAAAGGTGTGCCCTCAACATTTCTCCTCCTTTCAGTAGGTCCGATGCTGTCCAGCTGCCTCCTTGGAGCCAGATTGGCCATCTCATGATGAATTTCAGAATATGCAAAGTGGCCTCTGGGTAAATGTTTGTCTGGTCCTTTGAGGAGAGTGTGGCTGCATTGAGCACCAGCTCTTTCTACAGAAGCTGGGCAGAGGTGATGGAGAGATGGTGGCCCAGCTAAGAACCTGCAGTTCTTTGAGGGCCTCAGCGTTTCAGGACATTAGCATCAAAGGAGACGGGACTCTCAACTTTACAACTAGACATATAACTCCCAGTGCTAAATGAGAAAGAAATGAATTTATATTTTATTAAAGAAAATGTTATCTTTGATTCTGTCAGAGTAGGCAAATAAAAACAAAACCTGAAAATGAAAGACAGTAGTAACTTTTCTTTGTAGATAATATATTATACCTTGAAACTTGTATGCATGTTCAGATATAGTCAGGCACATTCTCTGTGGGAGACTTTTAAAAGGGGATTGAAATTTTGAGTGTGCACTCCTAGACATACCAGTACTGAATTTAGTTTAATTTGTGACAGACAATAAAGGCAATACATTATTCTTAATTAGTAAATACATTAAAATGTCATTTTGGCACATGTATATTTAACTAGATATAATTAAATCATAATGTGTGTGTTTTAACTCTTTTAATTTAGTTGTAGTTGGACACAATACCTTTATTTTATTTATTTATTCTTATGTGGTGCTGAGGATGGAACCCAGGGCCTCACATGTGCTAGGCGAGCACTCTACCTCTGAGCCACAACCCCAGCCTAAAGTTTAACTTCTTCTTCTTCTTCTTCTTTTTTTTTTTTTTTTGGTGGTGCTGGGGATCTAAGCCAGGGCCTTGGGCCTGCTAGGCAAGTGCTCTACAACTGTTAACTCTTTTAATTCCAAGACAATCTACTTCAGAAAATATACTAATGTACTGTTTTAAATAGTCATTTTTAAACTCATCAGGGTTTTAATTTGTTTCAACATTAGATTTAGTCTGATACCTGTTTAATTAAGTATGTGCTGAAGATCATTTTTTATTGTTGACATACTTCCCTTTTCAACTGTGTGCTTCCCATCTTTAGGCGATGCTTCATTAATCACAATAGATTAGGCAGGTATTTCAAGATACTGCAGATTTCCCCTTCCTAGCTCACGTTGTCATTCGAGTCTCAAGTCATGGTACCTGTGTGGATGTGCGCTTATTCACAATGTGTATGCCATGGCTTTATTTATTTGTTTATGTTGTTATATATATATATATATATATTAATTTATGAAATAATTTTATCTCCTGCTTTTACAGGAGATGTGATGAAATAAATATCCTTGTAGGTCTAGGGCCACAACTTTATAGAAAAACGAAAGCTTATTTCTAATTTTGTAGCATGTAGACTGAAAACATGATAATTGAGAAAATTCATTTCTCTTTTTCAAGAGTAATTTGTAAAAAAAACTTTTAAATTCATTCTTTTTAATTATATTATGACCCTGAATTAGAATTTTTAAAATAGTAGCATCAAAATATGGAAAAATGACTGCAACCAATCAAAATACCCTAATTACATACAGGTAAATACCTGCATACCAGTTATAATTGTGTATGCATGTGCTTAAGGAAACCAAGGTTGAAATGATGAGAACCCTTCTAAGTACCTGTCTGTGAGAGAGTGTGGTCCAATAAAAGTGACAAGGAAGTTGGTCCAAACAGACCTGGCCTACAGTCTTCCAGGTGAATATCACTGAACTTTTGTGAATTTTTTAATTATCTTTAATATAAAAATGTATGATTCCCTCTGCCCAAGGATTATTTTATGCAGCTCGTGTCTTCGATGTCTCATAGTGAACTGCATTCTCCTTCTTAGTCATCGTCCTTGCTGTATAAAGGTAAGTGTCCATTTGAATTAATGAATGTCATCCTCTTCTGAGCTCTCCTGAACGTCAATGGACGTCTAAAAAATGGGGTCTATGGCTAAAAACTTGTATCTGCACAGCAAACTGCTCCCTTGGGCTGCTTCTCAGTGACAGTCCCTCTCCACCTCTGTGCTCTGTCCAATGTCCTGCTCACATCCGGTGCTGCTGCCTTTACCTTCACAGAGCATCCCTCTCTTGAAAGCTGCTGCATGGGTTTCAGGGAGTGCAGGTGACAGGAGGCTTCAACTGGGTCCCACACAAAGCTCCACATTCCTAGAACTGAAAGCTGTCAGGGCTGTGCTCGGCAGCTCAGCAGCTGACAGTCCCCATGCTGTACCTTATGCTTCTCCTGGTTGTGTTCACCAACCCAAGCTGGGGAGGTTCATCTTTGCACACCCAGCTCCCTGAACATCACCTGGCCTAGCTGCAGCCCAGGGTGCACTGGGTGTTTAGAATGCTGAACACATGGCGTGGCGTGGAGATTGCAGTCAATGCTGTGCTGGTTCCCACCCACGGAGATACTCAGCACTTGAACTCCACGTGTCAGACTGATAAAGAGTCCAATCTATCTTTGTCTCAGCTCCTGTTCCTGCTACGTGTCTTGGAGTCACAGGTGGTGGTTAGAGTTGACAAGCTTTTTGCTTCTTCTCTGCTGGACCTGACTTCAGGCCTTATTGCTCACGAGAATGGACAATATCAAGCTGCTTCCAGATGCTACCCACACAGGTCCTCTTACCACTGCCCTTGACGACAAGAGCCCTAGTGGCACAAAAGACTGGGCTCTCTGCACCTCCAGAGATGCAGCACAGGGACCTTCTGTTGCCCCAGACCCCCTTGACCTTGAAGCAAAGTAGATTATTTCCTGGTGACATCAGATCATTTCCTTCCTTCCTTTCTTCCTTCCTTCCTTCCTTCCTCTCTCTCAGATTTGTTTGTCTTTTGTCATTTTTAACTGAAAATTAAATATATAATTATTTTCTGAATAGTGTCTTGTACACTTCTGGTGTGATACTTTCAACATATTCTTGAGTGTATGAGGTCTACGTAATTCTGTTCTTTGTGTGTTTTTAGAGACCTTAAAATCTGGTATTTAAACATTATTTCTACAAATATTTAAATACTTCTCCAAGCAATAAACTTCTTCAACATTTAATTTTCCCTGTAATTTTGGAAATTTTCTGTTTAATATACTTCAAGGCAAAATGAAATGTCGAATAATTCACATGGTAAAGATAATCTGCTTGATGTACTTCTCTTTATTACCTCTTATTAACTTGCAAATTCTCCTATCTTTTAACTGAGGACTCCACCAAAGGCATTTACCTTGTCAAATTGTCTTATGCTTATTTTCATAAAATATTTCACCTACTATCTTATAGAGTCACTCTCATTTTAACTTGAAAAATTTCTCAAGTTTACCAAAGTTTATTTTTTCTAAATATTGATACTTTTTCTAAATATGTCAAAACTGACGTATGTGACACCCATCTACTTCATGTTCTAATTTAATATTCATGGAGTAATCTCCACACCCAAAGCTGTGAGGTTGTAAATTGTCCGAGGACCAGATCCAGAGAATTTGTATTTTTTTTTATTTTTTTTTTTTTTATTTATTGGTACCTGGGATTGAACTCAGGGGCACTCGACCACTGGGCCACACGCCCAGCCCTTTTTTGTATTTTATTTAGAGGCAGGGTCTCACTGAGTTACTAAGTGCCTCGCCATTGCTGAGGCTGGCTTTGAACTCGCAGTCCTCCTGCCTCAGCCTCCCAAGCGCTGGGATTATAGGTGTGCACCACTGCGCCCGGCTGAGAATTTGTCTTTTTTAACAAAAGACATCAGAAAGAGGATGCTATAGAAAGAGAGCTGTCTGAGCAACCCTCACAAAACCAAATGCACCCTCCACAGCCCAACAAGGCAGTCAGCTGGACCCTCTATAAGAGAACAAGGAGGCCATTTCACAACTGCTTGTGCCTGTTCAAACACAGAAATGTCTAGAGGCTCTGGACACATTTCCCAGCTGTCCTTTAGCCACAGAGAGGCAGAGCTCTGCAGAGGTGCCTGTGAGTAGCCTGAGAACCCTCTTCCTGTGCTTGCTCTGAGTCTCATTCATTGATCAGGTACACCAGGTGCCTATCCACTTAATAGCAAAAGTGAAGTCACTTCCCACTGGAACTTTCCCTGCGGTCCATGGAAGTTATTATTGAACTCTGTAAAAGATCTCAGGTGAACATGTTGCATGAAATCACTGGACAGGTTGGTAATTGTATTTTTTTCTTTCCACACATCTGCCATTGATCTTCATCTTGGGGTGACTGGATTAGGAAAATGACCATGTAACCCTGTCAAGTCTCCTGCAGAGCAGAGCTATGTCTAACAGTGTTATTCCAATCCCTATTCTGATTTATGCATGCATTTGGGAATTAGCAGGAGCAGTGTTCTTTCCCAACTTACCAAGAGTAACCAAAATACAATTTTATATACCACATCCTATGAGGTCAACATTTTGCTACTCTAATTTGTATGTATTTTTACAGTTATCAAATATTTTTGCAGTTATCAAATCTAAGAGTATCCTGAGGAATTTCCAAATGCATTTATTTCACAAATACCACCTTAATTTTAGTACAAATGTGTGAAAATAGGAGAAAAATATCTACAGCCATGAAATTCCACTGGACCTGAGCTTCTTGTGTCAACCAGAAGGTGAATATATGGTCCATGAGCCTTGAGAAAATGCTTTTGTCATCTTCTTGTCATTATGTGAAGGCTTAATGCCTGACAGCTGTCGGCCTTAAAACCTCCAATTCCTTTTATTCTATCTACCTTTGTTTGTATGTGACAAACCATTGGTGCTCATCAATCAGAGGCTACAGCTAAATAATCTGTTTCAATTTTAAAAGATATACATGCAAAATAACAAAACCCCTGTGGGACATATTCAACGTAAAAACAAACAAACAAATTATGTGGTGTTCTTATCCCTAACCAGAAGAACATGATCTAGGCATCGATCAGGATTGATTTTTGCTTTAAGAACGCTTCTTTAATTGGAAGGAATGAAAATCTGTGCCTAATATTTCATAGTTGGTAAGGATTGAGCTGCGATAGCCACTGCTGTTAGCAGGAGCAGATGCGACACAACAGTGGGCGCATGCTCAGTGATTTCCGTGGAAAACCACACTGTGGTTGAGCAGGTTCTCACAGCACTGCCCTCAACTTTCCCTCGGTACACTGTCATAAGAAGAATGTGTGCACATGGTGAGGACAGAAGGAACACGTAAGCTTAGTTTTGTGTCTTAATTGCGTTCTTACAAATTCTGCTGGGATTCTAGTTGAAGCTGGAAGTTGAAAACATGACAGAGGCTGTGGCCTGGGAGACAGAGGGTGGAGGGATGATGGGGTGAATTGCCTCTGCTCTGCAGAGAAGAAAGAAGCAAGCTTATTAGGGGAAAATGCTAGAACTGTGGAACATGGTGGAGGGACCTGTGTAGGTTGATGCTTATTCAACTTATCACACGACAGATTTCATCAGCAGTGGACAGTAACCGCACATATTTCTGCCTCAAGACATTTTAAAGGCAGAGTCCAACAGAGGCTTTCCCTGAAGAGCAAGGTGGAGGAGAGAGGACACCTGGAGAGGAAGGTCAGAAACCAGTCGCACAGTAGTGGAGGTAAGAACTCCCTTCATGAATTCCAACACACCTGCCCCTTAGCCTCAGTAGGGGACTGGTTCCAGGAAAGCCCCTCCATGGTGCCAAATTCTGCGGATTCTCAAGCCCCACAGGTGAAATGGTATAGCATTTGCATGTAACCTACACAATTTTTATACTTTAAATCATTTCTAGATTACTTATAATCCCTAATACAGTATAAATACTATGAAATCTGTTGTTATGGTAATCATCTTCATGCATTATTTAGGGAACACTGGCAAGAAACAGTTTTTACATGTTTAGTGTGGGTGTAATTTTTTTTAAAATATTTATTTACTTTTAGTTGTACACAATGCAATGCATTTATGTTTACGTGGTGCTGAGGATCGAACCCGGGCCGCGCACGTGCGAGGTGAGCGCTCTGCCGCTGAGCCACAACCCCAGCCCGGGTGTAATTTTTAAAATGCATTTTTTGATCCATAGTTCGTTGAATCAGCAGATGTAGAACCCATGTGAATAAAGACCTGACTTTATGTGCTAAATTGACTTAATGATGATTATTTTGTGAGTAAATGTGTTTACACGTGTCTATTAATTTATCCATTTATTTCACTATTACAGAATATGTTGGGACTTGCTTAGCCCCCACTGGCTTGCTGCACACATGGGGTAGAGATCCTTACTGAGGTAATAATCGTGTTGCCTTGGTTTACACTGCTTCCACAACTCACACTGCTTATTAAAGGAATTTAGGAAAGAATGTGCTGGTCCTACATTCATGACACCAAATGTTTATCATGTGAGATAAACATGAAGCAAAAAGAAATAAATGAATAAGTCACTTTGAGTAAATTTATAAGAGATGGAAAATTGCAAGAAAAATTAGAGAAATTGAAGATAGGGAAAATATGACATTTATATAAAATATATATAGAAAAAATGAGAATAATTGAACAAAGCATGTAAGAACTGTGGGGAACTACTACTGGTCTAATAGACATTTAATTGGAATCCCCACTGAGCTTTCAGATATGTATTTGAAGATTGATGGTTAACATTTTGCCAAATGCACTGAAACTATAAACTAATACTTTTAATAAGATCAAGGAATCTGTGCATAAGAAACAAGGAAAATTAAAGTTAAGTCATAGCATAATCACATTGCTCAAAACCTGTGTTAAAAATAATCTAAAAACAGCCAAAGAAAAAGATGATAGGATATGCCAAAAAAGAACAAAGATAAGTATGACAGCAGATTTTTTTTTTGGTCAAAAAAATATGAAAATGTGAGCAACATCATTAAAATAGGGGAAAAATGTCAACATGGAATTCTCTGCTCATAAATAATACCTGTCATAAATGAGGATGAAGTGGAAATCTCTATAGTCACACGAAGGCTGAAATTTCAGCAATGGCTCATATATACTGTAAAAACCATTAAAGAAATGTCCACAGGCAGAAGGAAGCAGTGCCAGACGGGAATATGACAGCTCCAAGGGAGGGGGCACTCAGGAGACTACACGAGCAAATAAGTACATGCTTCCAAACCATTCTGGTACTTTTAAGGAACCATGAAAGTCTGAATAACATTGTTGGCAGTGAACATGGCGTGTATAGCACAGGTGGAAGTGAAATGCATAGGAGTGCAGGACAAAAGGCCGGGGGGCAGAACTCACACCATCCCCCTGTAGGTGCCTCTCCCTCTACTGAGGTGATGGGTAGCCCGCATTGGAGAGCCACCAGACAAACTGCACAAAGAGGAGCTATCGCTAAAAGCCAGAGAAGAAACTAGAAAGGATTCAAGTGAATAATCCATCCATCTAAAGAAGACCAAAAAGGAAGAGAGAAAAGTTGAGTAAACACCCAATGGGTCAGATAGAGAACATGTAAAAAGCAGATCGACTTAATTATTAACTTATAAATCAATGCTTATAAACTTAAGTAATGTGTTTATACCAAAAATGTATCCTTAGACTTAATGATGTGTGCGATGGTAATGGTTTTTAAACACCCTGAGTAAAAATTGGAGTTATCAGAATGTGTTAGAATAAAAAAAAGAAGACTCAATTATAGGAAATGTCTATAGGAAATGAACTTTAAATATGAAGGTATAGGTAGGTAAAATATTACATTACACAACAAAAAAGGGGTCAATTGTAATGAGAGTAGTGTTCGATTCACCAGGATACAAATCCATTTAAAGTAACTTGATGGAAACTCTATAATATGAACCAAAATAATAAGAATGCAAAATATGCCAGTTTATTCTTTCTCATGAACATAAGTGAACTTTTTACCCTTCTTAAAATAGTATTAATTCATTTCTAGTTGATAAATGACTGTATATTTATGGGACATAATGCTATGCTTTATGAATATGGTGTAGAATGAGTTAATCAAGCTAATTAACATATACATCACCTTACCAACTTACCTTTTATATTTTTGTGGGGAGAGAATTTAAAATTATTCTTTTATCCATTTTGAAGTATACAATTCATAGCAATTTTAACACTGCTTTGTATGTATTCTGTGACCACCTTCCAAAATATGTAAATGGTGAAGCAGCAAGTCTGGTTTCTTACCATTGAGAAGTTTAGACCTAGCAATGGTAGTGGAGGAGGTGAAAAGGTGCCCTGCCTAGAATAGGAATGCCAATAAATAAGAAGTATTTGTAACTATTTGTGTGCACAAGTTGGTGTACATTAAGTAACTTTATTTGGGAATTTGGTGACCTTATTTGGAAATTTTGGGTAAAATGATTTTAAGATATGTATTTTTTTTTTTTTTAGAAAAGAAAACCCTAGTGGTTATGTTAATAGTAGAACAAACATGTTTCAGAAAAATTAATATCACCAGATATAAATAAAGGCATTTCATAGTATCACATGGAAAAAATAATGAACAACTTTAAGCATTATTTCATAAGAAAGCCTGAGGACGCATGAGGTAAGAATGGCTAGAACTGCTTAGCTCTGCTCGGGTCATCGACTCTGCCTATCTGAGAGCACTGATAGAGTTACAAAGGGATGTGGAAATCTCGAGAACTCAATCAGCTTGACTCGACTAAATCATAAATGCCAAACAGCAGCTAAGATGCACAGTCATCTGAAGTGTGCCTGGGGTTTATGGACACAGATCGCATGCAGGACCATTAGACAAGTAACAGCACATTGGAGGGATCCGCATGTTCTAACCACAGTGGATTTAGACTGCAAATCAATAAGAGGAATGCACTGGGAAAACTTGCAAATCTTTAGAAACTCAATGTACATCTAAATACACACATATCAAAGAAAGTATTAAAAGTTGAATAATTACTTATGTTGAACACAACATAAATGAACACAGGAAAAACTGTAAAGCAGTAGATGGCTACATAAGAACATGCAAAGTTCCTTAAATTCATTGTTCAAATTTTTGTCTAAAGAATATGAACAGTGAAGAAAGGACTAAAAAAGCACAGAAAAAAAATGTAAAAAGTAGTTGTGCCACAGTCAGTCTTTTGAGAACATTGATTAATTTGGTAAATCTTCTGGCAGATAGATGAATAGAAAGTAAAAGAAATAAAGTAACAATAAAGTGAATGACCAAAGTATATCACTACACATCCTAAATTTTAAAAAGATAAAAAGTAGGTTAATAATAATTTATAACAATGAACTTGACACTTTGGATAAGCTGCACAATTTCCTCAAAATAAAATGGATGAATATTCAACCAAGAAAAAAAAATGAAAATCTGAAAAAATCTGCATATGCTTTTAAAATAAAATTTAGTTGCAAACTGTGTGTATGTGTGTATGTGTATGTGTATGTGTGTTATGCTGGGAATTGAACCTGGGCTTTGTGTAACTAGGCAAGACTTATAAAGAACATTCTAGTACCATATGGGTTTATAGGATGATTTTACCAAGTATTTAATATTTTACAGGGTTTAGCAATATTAATATGTGATTAATATTTAAAAACAAACAATACCAATTATATACATATACAAAAAGAGAGACTGAATATTTCCCAAGTTTTTGGAAAACCAGCAGTATCCTAATTACACACACACACACACACACACACACATACACACACAATTTGGCAAAAACATGGAAATGGTAAAAAAATCTGCTCTATTAAATAATAACTACCTACATGTATAAATGCAAACATTTTAAATATGGCTTAAGCAAATACGACCTAACAATTAATGAAATAATATTACATATCACATCATGATCACATAGGATTGTTTCCCTTTCTTTTGAATAAATGAAAGTAATTCATCATATTGAAAAATCAAAAGAGAAAAGTCACACACTTATTTTAGTGACTACATTCAGAGATTTGGAGAAAAAAATTGACATCCATTTCTGATTAAAAACACTGAGCAAGCCAGAAATTGAAGGGAATTATTAACAAGGAGCATCTAAGAATAAAAACCTACAATTACCATCACACTTTAGGTGAAAAAATGAGAAGGTTCTAGAGAAGGCAGGGTTGAGGTCTGGGGTCTTCCCTCTCAGCACCTTCACTCAGCGCTCCAGTGAACCCAAGGTGTGTTCGGGAGGAACTGTGAGAATAGCCTAACGCTGTCTTTATCCATAAGAGACGTAAAAAGTCACAAACACAAACTGACGAGAAGTGTCCACATTTAAGAAGTAGGATGAAAAAAGAGCAAAGTTAATTGCAATAAAAAGTTAATTTCATACAAAAACAAGAACACCTGTCCCAAAGTGTACTCATGGTGGGAAGGTTATCAATATGTTTTAGAAAGAGATATTTTTCCCTTGCATTTTTACATCTGGAATCTGTCAAATACTAATGAGTTTATTATTGTAGCTTATTTGATGTACATTCCTAAAAAGAAATGACTATGAATAATGTGGGTATTCATTTTAATATTAGGTGACAAAATAGCATTATTATTAAATTATTATTAAACAATTGAAAACACTGAATAGCAAAATATTAATAGGAGTTTTATTTGGCCAGTAAGACCAGAGGAAATATTTGTCCCTGTGTTCATTTTAAAGATTTTCTTCCGTTAACACATATAAAATTACATCCACTTAATGTATAAGATGTGCAGAGGATTCACACAGATACACACACCTACACAATGAGTTAGAGAATCAGAAATAGAGATATAAAAACTTTGGGATTAATCCTTCTACTTACATAGTTTAAAATTAAGTAGAGTTTAGGGAACACGGGCTTCTAGCTTATCATTAAATTTCAAGCTAATTGAAAACCACAAATAAGGCACTCTTGAGATTCAGATACTCCAACAGAAATGGTGCATGTCATAGAAAACTATTTGGAAAAGCTGCATGAAGATGATCATGTTTGATGAGAATCTCGAAGGCTATACAATTTTGACGTGCTGAAATGGGATAAAGACCATTCTAAGAAGTTGAGAGATCGTGTAGAAAAGCACAACTGGGTGAAACACAGAATGCATTAAAGCAGCGGTCAGCAGCTAAGTAATGCTCCTGTAGAGAAAGAGTGATCTTGATGCGTCATGCGGAAAAATTGGTAGCTATTTTGTGAATGACCTTAATTGCCAGAAAAAGAAGATTGCACGTACTTTGGTAAGCAATGGAGAGACTTTGTGGGCCTTAGAGCAAGCACAAAGGAATCTGCCATCTTAGAGATCTGAGATGAGGGCTGTGTGCATAGAGTGTATCGGAGAGGACGTCCCAGGGGGGACAGGGGAGCAGAGAGGTGCAAAGGCAGCATAAGGAGGCATTATTCGGTCTGCTGCTGTGTGCAGTGGAGGCTCAGCCCTCTCCAGCTGCTGGAACAGACCCAGAAGGCTGCCGATCTGTCTGCGTGGTGAACTTGAGGATGGGATAGCTGCCGGAGGATGCCCTGAGTCACAGCTGAACGCATTAACTAGCCCATGGATCCTGGCTGCACTTGATTCTATGCAGAGTCTCTGCCTCAGAGGAGGGCTGTCCCCAAAACAACCATTGAATCGCATTTTGCTCTTGGAATGAGATGTTTTCCACTTGCATATGGAGACCCAAGGAAGTGGCTGTAAGCTGTCTGCATGAAAACAGGTGGATTGCAGGTTTTAGATCCTCTACCTTGTTTGATCCCCCAATGTCCCTTTGAAGTGCATATGTCTCATATCAATTTAGATTAAGTGACTTTGGATTTAAAAAAAATGATAATAACATGAAGTTCCATGAGTTAGTGAATTACTGAACTCTTGCTTAATTCTAAAGATCAGGAAGTCAACATCTAGACACTGAAGGGATTCTACCCTTAATGACCATATTCCTGGAACACAGAAAAATACATTGGCAACCAGGGTGTGTAGATAAATGCCCGGATGGAAATATGCTGAGGTGAATGAGTCACTCTCCTCTCCTCTCCCTGTGTAGTAACAGAACTTCTATCAATACTGCTATTGCAGTACTTACCGTTTTTGTTTGGTTTCTGCATATTGGTCCACTTTTGTTTGTGACAATTGGAGATGTATAACATCATATAGTGCCTCCTCTTTATCTGTAGCTATGATTTATTTGGATGTACATTATCAATAATTGAAAGAGCGGATACCATGCACAAACAACTTTCTAGAATACTGTATATTTCTCTCTCTAAGTGCTCTAAATTCTCACCATTAACTGAAAGCGCTATTTGCATGCCTTTGCACACACCATGTCTTGTTTAAAATATCCTTTCATATCTGAGACAATTCAATTCACAGATTTTCTGTTTTATATATTCTCCACCTTTTGACTGAGGATTAGACTAATCACAGCTAAAATATAAATTAAGAATTGAAATAACTCTTACTAATTTGGTCTTGATTTAGTTGATATTTCATTCCAGTCTGTTGTTGGGACAATACCATGTCCTGCATATTTACATTTGTATCATTGTGCTTTTCCTAACACTGAGTTACTTCTTCCTTTCTGTGTTAGTCATCTTTGATTGCTGTGACCCAAACACCGGATACAAACAACCTGGGGGAGGAAAGACGTATTTTCACTCGTAGAGAGGTTTCAGTCCATGGTTGACTGGCTCCATTGCTTTGAGCCTAAGATGAGGCAGAACATCATGGAAGTGGGCATGTGTGGCAGAAGAGGCTGGTCACTATTGGAAGCCAGGAAGCAGGGAAGGAGGGAGAGAGAAACTAGAGAGAAGACAAAGCCTTCCACTGCACACTCCCAGTGACCTAGGTTCTCCAATTATGTCCCACCTCCCAGTCATCCATTCAGCCCATCAGTAGATCAATCATCTGAAGAGAGCAAAGCCCTCATGATCTAATTACTTCCCCAAAACCCAATCTCTGAGCATCACCACTGTGGGGACACATGAGACTTGAGGGGACATTTGAGATCCAAAGCATAGCAATATCCTTTCTAAAATTTTGTATATTTATGCAATGAAATGTTTGATTTCATTCTTACAAATGTGCACATGAAAGGATAAGACAGTAAAATACTAATGGCAGCGCATGGAGTAACATCTGACCTCTCCCGATCTTCCTACCATGCACATTTGTTATTAGACTAGCATCTACATTTACATAGGTTACTCCTCATGTACAATTTTGTTAATGGCCTCAGTAATTTCCAATGAAAACCTCTTGGTAAGTGCTTACCTCCAGTAAAGAGCTACTTTCAATAAAATAAGTTTACTGTGAAGACTCCAGGAAGAAATCAATACGAAGCAAAATCAGTAAAGTTAATGTTGCATCTCTCCGGGATGATATTTTTAGCCATTCTCAATTTTGGTTTACAGTTACAATTACAGTACTTAGAATCTATTATATACTTATGATATCAAAGTTGTGAGATAATTCATATGCCTAATAGAATAATTAATCTCTCATTACAAATGTAATTCCCTATGATAGTGTTTATTATAAAATTATCTTTGATGTTATCAGGAGCATATCCCATCTGTTAAGACCCTGTAATTATGAATTTTATTGCTATTTTCTCGGCATACATTGGTTTGACAAGAAAAACAGTGCAAGGCACAGCACAATATTGAAGAGTATCTGGTTTTAGGAAGACACACTGTTACAGGTCATTAGCAAATAAATTGATTTAATGTGCCTTATAGAATATTATGTCTCAGAAAGATCAACACAACCATGAAAGTGTGTGTTAATATCTTTTGTCTTCCATTCAGTGGAAATAACAGAACTGATGGGACCAGTACAGTATTAATGATATTTACATATACTAAATCTTAACCTCAGTTCAACTTTTATGAAACATTTAAACCCATGTTCCCTGAATTCTCCCTCACAAGAGAGTATCCACTTACACTCAAGTTTCCTGCTACTCCAGCCACCATTTCCTAACACCAGCCTTAACCAGCCGTCCACAATTTCTACAAGATCACTTTGGTATCCATGTCCTGGGGCAGCAATGCCAACTTCCCTCCTATTCAGTCCATCTTACATACCACTGCCAGAATCATCACCGTAGAGTGGGTCCTCAACTTTCCATTTCCCTCTTCAAACCCAGGAACTCCATTACCTGGATATGAGTACAAGCATTTCTGGGACCCTGCATGGCACAGTCCCAAGGGACTTTTTCCAAAATATACAGGAGCAGCCTGATGCTGGAGGGAAACATCATGGACCACACTCCCAGTCCATGCATTTATGAGGCTGGGAAACTACTTAAACTCTTTTAGATCCAATTTTCTCTTATGGGGTGTGTGTGTGTGTGGAGAGAGAGGGTTGCAATAACTAGTTGCTTTGTACGAATGCTGTGAAGACAGAATTGACAAAATGCCTCATGAATATCAACCATGAGGTTTGGCAAATTCAGTGGATTATCATGCATATTGAAAATTATGCCAGAATCTATACTCTTCCCTTCTAATTAATAAAACCTCCCATCTTAGTTCCAGTTGCCTCAATAATCCTCTCAGACTCTTCAAATGTTACCATTCCCTGGAAGGCCAATCTCAAATGCAAAGTGTTCCTCAAGCCTTGCTTCATCTAGTTCACGGGAAGAAAGTGTTTTTATCATCTGATGCCTTGCGCTGCTAATACTTGTATTATGGTACTGATCGTCTTCTTTATTTTGTTGCAAGTATTTGAATTTATTTAATTTTTCTACTAGGATAGAAAAGTCTTGAAGGCTGGGAGGGTGTTCTTTCTGTTGACACTTGTGTCCCTGAGAATCTCTCCCAGGGTTTGAAACCAGTGTGTTACTAGGTGAGCATATTTAAAATTCTATATAATTATTGCTATGACGAACTTTTGAGAAAACATATAAGATATAGTGCAAGTCTTCCAATCAGTTAATACAAGTACAGTTAAAAGAAGCAACACATTCCACTTACTGTTCTTTCCATGGCCTCTTTCCTAAGTATCCAATTAGCATTACAATTTGTACCTAAATCAGTTGCCAAAATACAAGTTGTTTTCCCTAAAATGTAATAACCAAAACAAGCAAAAGTAATTCAAGAATTGGGTTTAATTGGTTTGGTTGTATTTGATGTTGACATGTTTTTTGATGATGTTTTAATGATAAGCTCTCCACTGACACATTTTTTTAAGAAAATTTTCAAAGATCAGTTAATACAACTGGAAAATGCATTTCTGTAAAAATCAAATGAACTTAACCCATATATCTCAGACAAATATGAACAGTATAAATCTTCCAATCTATGCTAGAGCTTGATAATAATTAATGCACCCTCCTGTCTGTTTACTACTATGAAAAAATAGCTCTATTACATGCAGAAATCAGAATATATATTTTACAGAAAGTTTGAGCAGTTTACTGGTCTTGCTATATCCATTGTATGTTGCATTGTCCTTGTGTTTCTCAATAAATATCCTTGAAATCTTCTTGCTAAATACAAATAAATAATAGAACTTTCTTGTCTATACTAAATGTATATACTCCCATATTCATAGTGGTTTGTACTATACTTTGCATTTCATTATAGAACAGATTTTATTCTGCTAGATATTAAAAGAAATTGTATTAACTATGATAATGTCATGGTTCAGGTGTTTTGGTTTTCTAGTTGTTATCCTTTAAAAATTTGTATGCTTATGTCATTTATATCCAATGGCACTTAACAATGCAGACATGTACAATGAGTTAAATTAAATACTGATAAAGTTGCGATACTAAGATCACTTATACAGGGTCCTGTCAAGTTCACTACTTATTCATAAATTTCGCAAATACTATTAAGCCAGGCAAAGTTCAAAGGTGTTTGAGATACATTACTGAGAAAAAGAAATCAGAATATAAACAAACACATGTAAAGATATTTATGTATATATTTTTATGTACAATACTTAATGTATCTCAGTGATGGAAAACATACAAAAATTAGAAGTAAACAATGTACTATATTAAAATGATAAGTTTTGATACTTTCGCAGAAAAATATTTCAGATGGATAGTATCTTCCCCTCAGCAATATTGTATGAAAGATTTACATATTAAAGAAAAAATAAATGGTACAAGTGACAGGAAGTTATATTTTAAATGTATATAAAATTATTTTATTGTTTAGGGAATTACAAATTATAGTACATTTTTATTATCTTAGATGCTCTGGGAAATATATTATTTTTCTTATACAATGATCTTTGTTTAATATTTCTATGCTTTCTTTTAGGAAAAAATATATACTTCTAACTTTACATAGAATAACAAATAAGGATGGTTTAGCTCAGCGAACCTCTGCAATATGCCAAAGGAATCTGAACATAAGGTTTTCACTCCCACATCAAGGAGTGAAGTCAGCAAGAAGAGGTGCTCCCTTGTGGTTTGTGTAGAATGCTTCTCCACCAGTGCATTAATTATTTTACAAGCTGAGAAAACATTGACAACTAACTCTGTACAAGTCACAAGGAAATAGTCTGTTCTATGGGAATAAGTGTAAGTGATCACAGATCACAAGTCCCAAATCTGAACATGGATATGAGATTGTTAAAGCGTAAAGCTTGATTGATACATTTGCTGTCTGCCGAGCCAAGAGAGCAGAATTACATCTTCGTTTGTGTTTACAGCAGAAACCAGGTTCCTGAGTGTGTGTTTGCAAGGTATGTGAACTCTGGGCCACCTGGAGCTGCTGTGTTTGGTAGTATGGGAAATGCATCACTTTTCTCTTGTGTTTCCTAGACAGACTGCCATACAGAAGCACCACAAATTTGGTTTAGCCTAATGGAAATTAATTACCTTGGGAGTCAGAAGTCAAGATGTCCACAGGGACATTTTTCCTGTAAGAGTTCTAGGACAGAATCTGTACCTTGTCTCTTGCACCTCTGGTGGCTGCTGGTTTCCTTGGTGTAGGGCCACATTGCTCCAGTTTCTGGCTCATCCTTACCTAGACTCCTCTGTGGTTCCAGTCTCCTTCAGTTTCACAGCTGAATACATTTCACTGGATTTAATACCCCCTTACATAATTCATAATGAGTTCCTCCTCCCAAGATTGCTAATTTAATCATTTTGTGCCATAGAATGCGGAATGTTGACATGTCCTGGAGATTAGAATGTGCACATATTTGGCGGGGGGAGGGGTCATCATTCACAGATGTTTGTCCACACACAAGGAATTCAGTGAATCCTCTGGAAAAATGTAACTGTACAGTAACTATAAAAATCTTAGTGCTACAGATAAAGTAGTTTTAACCAAAGTTAATGTCAGATTGAAAATAAGCCAACAGGCCAACCAAAACTCACCATTGTATTTCAGAGAACCAGGACACCATTCTCAAAATCTTATAAAACTGCAGAGGTGTGTGTGTTCATTCTCTCTGCAGCAGAGTTTCTATTTGCAGCCTATTGATTGACTCAAAATGAACAGGTAGAAATGTCCTTTTCTTATTTTCCCCTGTATTCTAGAATCAGGAATAGTGTTCTTTGGCAGAATCTTCCCCTTTAATGCAGAATTGCATCTGTAAGAAAAAATGTCAAGACTGGCATCAGTGTTGTGATATTAATATATATTTCAGGAGGCTGCTAGAAGTCTACTAGAGGCAGAGATACTGTACCTGTACCTTGATGCAGTCTGGGGTCAAATTTGGTTTGAATGTTAGTCTTCTGACAAAGTGTCCATAGAATTTGAAGCCCTCCCACCCATTCTTGAATTGTTTTAATAATCTCCCCAAAACAAACACCCATAGGACATTGTTGCATGTGTCAAAACACTTCATTGTATACATTGTATACATTTCTCACTGAACATCTTTATAATGCCATCCTGGTTTACTTTCCAAAGTTAGAGACTTTCTCATATAGTTCTCTGCAGTAGTTCTAGTTATTATAGATCAGCCAAAGCATTTGCTATCAATGAGGGTAAGAAAAAAATAATGAGAACTTTGAGAATTTGTATAAACCGAATATTCAAAAAGGTAATATGTGTTTCCTACCACTTACAATGAATCTTAGAAACAGTGAAGTAATTTGTGTCTTTTTGCTAACTGCTAAATACTTTTCTAGCATCATTTATAGACCTTTAAATCTGAATGTGACTGAAAAGATTATTTGAATAAACTTTCTACAGTACATATACTATGTCTAAGGTTGGATGTCTCCTTTGAAACACTTTTTAAAACAAATATCTTCTATACCTAATCCTGTTTGGAAATTTTCATTATCAATTGTGGAATCATTACTCACAAAACCAGTGTGTTTTCTATGACTTTTTTTTGTAGTGTTTATACCAAGAATGAATACACACACACACACACACACACACACACACACACACACACATATGCATTTCCTATCATTTCCATCATCATGTGCATTATCAGTTACAGAAACTACTGAAATACTCAGGAAAATGATGAGTACATAGACAGGTCCAAAGGAAAAGGAAACATTCATTATTTCTCAGTGCTTCAACTCATTTTGAGATATCAGAGAAACGGAATATACCATTTTAAAAATTTTCCTGCCTGTAAAAGATGAACATTAAACACTTAATAATGGGTGTGGTAAAGAAGCATTTTTGAGCACCCATGTATTTTATATTCTCTCCAGCTGATTCTGACTTTGTAGAGATATTCACAAGTAGGAAATTGGAAAGAAAGGCCATCTGATGATGTAGCTACCACATACTCTGGTGCATATATTTATTTATTTACTTACTCATTCATTTCATTTATTTATGTAGTCCTGGGATGGACTCCAGGCATCATACACACTAGGTGAGCACTCTACCACTCCATTACACTCCCAGCCCCCTCTTGTACATTTTTGTGTCCTGTGAGTGGAAGACTTTCCTTGCTCCTGGACTTGAATATATTCACTAATATTTTATTATAATATATAAGTTTTGCTTTTTATAGTAAAGATTTGAATCCACTCAGAATTTTTGACAGTGTAAAATGAGGGATGAGGAGGCCATTTCAATTTTTAAAAACACAGATACCAGTTGTAGCAACATAGTTGCGAAGCTGTTTAATCTTTTCCCCCTGGAGTGTCATCCTGCTGCTTTGGCCTTGCTCAGGGTGAGACCTCTTCCAGCTGTTTTCCCTGGCTTTGAGTACAGTTGTTTCAGTGCAGTATTCTTTGGCTGCATAGCTGAATAAATCATGGTTCTTTTGGCTTTATAAGCCCTAATTGCAAGTTCACTTAGACCAACTTTTCATTACTTCTTGGATCTCCCATTATTTTTTTTTCTTTTTGAGTATTCTTTGCTATTTCTATCTATAGACGATTTTGAGATAAATTTCTGATGTGCACAAAGTGTGTAGTGTCCCTCTGTGTTTAGTTTTTCTATCCATGAACATTGCATTGATTTGTGACTTTTTACAAAACGTTGTAAGGTTGTATTCTTATCATTTTGTTAATGTCATACATAGTTCATTAAATTTTATGTATCTTTTAGCTTGACTTTCTATTAAAATTTGAACTTTGGTCACAATATTATATTCTGTGTATAAGTATATTACATGCATGGACTTCTTAAATTGATGAATTGTGCTCAGTCAACAGGATAAGACTAAGGAAAAAAAACAATAAAACAATACAACAATAAATAAATAAAATAGCAAAAATTTGTGCAGAAGCACAACTAAAAAGAAAACAGATAAACAGTCATTGATATAAAAAATGAGTTATGGGAAAAGAGACATAATAGAGTCATCAAGAAACAAACAAACAAACAAAAAACAATAACAATAATAAAAGAAAAGAAAGAAGACAGAAACAAATCGTCACAGTAAAAAAGAGAAATCAGGCAGCCCTAATGACCTTAGAAAAATTAAGATAATTTTGAGGAAAATCACTACAATTTTACCATATAAATTGCTAAAACTGATTCAAGAATATGCACAAAGTCATCAAGTAACAGGAAAAGCATGGTAAATTGGACTTTTATGAAATTAAACTATACATTCCTAAAAATATCCTCTAGGGATGATATAACATTTGTCCACACAAATATTTAGATGGGAATGTTCATGTCAATTTTATTTGAAATACCTCCAAAATAAATAAAATTTCACAACTACAATAGAATGGATAAATAAAACATAGCCCAGTGAAGTCATGGATTTTATGCAGCAAGTGGATACAAACTAGTGGCATGTCCATGAAGCATCTCAGAAGCATTATGCTGGGAACAGAGGCCTGACAGACTGCATACCACACAACTCCCCTTAGATGAAGTCTCCAGCAACTGGAAATTTATAGACATAGAAAGCAGGTCAGCCACTGCCTACTGTTGGAGCGGGAAACAGTGATCAGCTGCAGATTGGAGTGAAGAAAGTTTGAATGTGGTGGAAATGTTTTAGGGTAAAACTGTTGTAGTACTTTCACAGCTCTATACATTCACTAAGTCATTGGATTTTATACTTAAGGTGGGTGAATGGTGTTGCATGTAAAACCTAAATCAGCAAAGCTGTTTTCTAAAGGCAACAAATCCAACCCTGTTCCTTTTCTCCAAGGCTCTTCTTTCCCTCTCTCTTGCTAAGGAAATACACTACATCTTAATGGAAAGTCGAACACTAAAATGTTTGAGTTATTCTTTTAGATTGAATAAATATTTTTCAACTGTTGGTAAATACAACTGCAGTTTGTAAGTAAAGAACAATTCCACTGCTAGACTTGAGCGCTTTTTGGTTTTCTGTGTTTTTTTTTTTTTGGGGGGGGGGGTTAAAAATTTCATTTTATTTAGTCTCATATCTTAAATCACAACAGTCTGAGACTTTTGTTGGAAAGGGCATGTGCATGTCATTCAGACCTTTCTTTCCAGATGGCCTCCCTCACAGAATGCTTGTGTTTTCACTTGCTTGTTGCTGTAGTGTGGATCTGGAAACCCGGAAGCTTCATGTCTTAAAGGCTTGGCTGCAGACCACTGTGATGGACACTGCTGGACCTTCAGGAGGCACGGCCTAGTGGAAGTTGGGTCACTGAGGACCTTCGCTTGAAGGAGATAATGAAACTCTGCCCCCTTCCTGTCTCCTTCTCTCACCTCCTCAGGTGAACAGGCCTTCTCTTCCTGTGTGGCCGCCATGATGTGTTGGTTGTACTGACTCAGGCCCAAAACAACAGAGCCAAGGGACCATGGATAGAAACCCCTGCAACCCTGGGCCAAAATAAAGCTTTCCTCATTTTAAGTTGATTATCACAGGTATTTTGTCACAGTGATGGAAAGCCAACTAACAGTTGTTAATCATCAATATATTGATGATATTTTTCAGGAAACATTATATGCTATGTTGGGCAATATTATCAAATATAGAATCTTTAGGAATAATTTTATAATTTCAGTATTAATCTGTGATGATTATCTTTTGTACTTATTAATGAAACAAGCATATCACATTTATTTTACATTTATTTTAATCTATACTAATTATAGATTAAATACATAATAATAAATTTACATATTTGTAATTATAAATTTATATAAATATAAATTCTGGTTATGTAGGAGAAATATTCTTATCTTGACCTACAGAAAATCATATTTATAAATAGTGCACTGAAATCACATAACAAAAATGTATAAATTTTCTTGAATTCTCATTGTAATGTAAAAACTTTTCCAAAAGAAAATAACTATCTATTTTTTTCTAATTAAACAATTTGAGTTATATAATTTTATACAACTATATAATGTATTAAACTATGAAGTAAAACTACCAACAGTCAAAAACAATATAATTGTATGCACGCTTCTTGGATAAGTTCCTTAATAAAATTATTTAATATAATTAGTATGAAAATGACTACAAGAAAAATTAGTAGCCATTAACAGAATCAAGATGACATTGTTAGAAATGGCCAAGTGATATGTTATTTCATATAATATTTTTATTTTTTATTTTTGTTTGGTACTAGGGATTGAACTCGGGGGCACTGGACCACTGGGCCATATCCCCAGCCCTTTTTTGTATTTTATTAGTGACAGGTTCTCACTGAGTTAGCTAAGTGCCTCGCCATTGCTGAGGCTGGCTTTGAACCTGCAATCCTCCTGCCTCAGCCTCCCAAGTGCTGGGATTTCAGGTGTGCGCCACAATGCCCGGCTAGGTGTAATATTTTAAAAAATTGTAGGAGAATACTATTTTGGTATTCATCTTAAGACATATAGTATTGTGCTTCTAATTTAAAATATAAGTTGGACAAAGTGGTACACTCCTATAATCCCAGCATCTCAGGAAGTAGGAGGATCACAAGTTCAAGGCCAGTCTAGACTACTTAGCAAGACCCTGTGTCAAACTAAAAAAAAAAAAAAAAAGGGCTCTGGATGTATGTTAATGGCAAAACACCTCTGAGTTTAATCTCCAGTATCAATAAATAAATCTATTAAAAATGCATAGTAAAATGTTGTTTTTAAATTATTTTATTAATGTGGTTGATATGAACAATTTTGCTTTAAAATTAGTATAATGGAGAGAAGTAAACACAGTGATGGTGGATTTTGGAATTAGATCAGATTTTAAACATTGCCTTCTTCCTATAGTATCTTGTTATTTGGGATAACTTATTTAAACAACTCAATTATTTGATTTGGAGGACTGATTCAGGAGAGTAGAACTGTAGGCTGATCACATTTTGCTAACAAAGTTGTGAGAATTCAATAAGAACATGTAGTTAGTTTTATTTTATGTAAAGTCTTAATTCAAGTAGATACAATTTTATTTAGTTTATCGGCTAGTCAATCAATTCACTCTATCTGATTCTTCACCATAATTGTTTTACCCACTAGTTGGCACTATTTGAAAATCATGAATCACTTATTGAAAAGTTAAAAAACACAAGTAAGTGAAACATTGGCTCCCTACAGCATCGTGTGCACTCCCTCATTCTAACAGAGGACTTTGGAAATGATGGAGTGCCAGAGGGAAGCAGGGCAGTGTCAAGGACTCTACTTTCTATACACAAGGGTGGCTCTTCAACTGCTGCTTCTCCAGATGAACACAGAGTTTGCACAAAGCGACCTTCAGGAAGCCAGGAAGAACAATGGGCTTCTGTCATCGTGACCCCTCCTGTCAGTTCATGGAGGTGGTTGTAGAAGGTCCAGCAAGAGGTTTCCCCTAACCTGAACTGGCCGCACCAGCATGAGCATCCACAGCACCCCACGGGGGCATTATCCTGCAGCGGAATGTGATCTCAACAAAACATGTCAACTTTCCTTTATTTCCAGGAGATGTGTTATGACTGTAGTGTTTTCAGAGTTAATCAGAAGAATCCTGGTGTCTTGGAATTATTACTTTTTGTTTATAAAGTGCATGATTTTCAATGCAATCTGTGTAAAATAGAGATATCATTTGTTTTTGGCTAAGGAGAAAAATAAAGAAAAGAAGAAGTAGAATTTATGTGGACCTTGAAACTCAAAATACCAGAGGATCCTCATAATCATTCCAGTGTGAGAATCAGCAGGCTGCTGCTCTAGTTCCTCGTTTCAAAGAAAACTTTGAGCAGAGACCCAGAGCTGTGTTTCCTCTCTTGGCTTTATGCTTTCTCCCTCTTCCATACTCCATGGTGTGCATTTTTGTGATATAGCCTTTTAATTTGGGGCTGAGGTGTAGGAAGGTAGGGAAACATCCAAGTTTAGTTGTTGTTGTTGTTGTCGTTGTTGTCTCTTTAACTGCTTCATTGATAGATTATTAATTATTAATTTCCCCAATGACATCAAGGCTTCCAATTCTCCAAGGTCAGACTCCCAGCCAAGTCCAGCCCAGCTTCCTTCTGCCAGCTTCCGCTTTTATGGTCCTCTTTGGAGGACTGATTCAGGAGAGTAGTCAAGGAACATGTGCTGCAATGAAATTCAACCAGGTGTTGGCCCCAGGATATTTTTCAGGTGAGTCAATTATTAATCTCCTTTTGGATGACCTGTTTCTTAGATGGCTCATAAGACTGGTGCTCAGTCTTTCCTGACACAGTGTTTAGCAAGTGAGAAGTTAAATTAATGGTCATGAGGGTCCAAAATTCATCAGTTGCTGCATAAGAGAAATAGTTCAGCTTTTTAAAATAACCGTGAGTATTATTTCTAATATTTGACATTAATGCTTCATTTACTTTTAAATAATTGTTACTCCCTGCTATCATGAGGCATTTGATGCCCGTGGATCATAATACACAGTGAAGTGTGTTCTGGTTTTACACTTTAGGATTTAACTTTCTTGTCACCTCTGCTTTAATGCCTCAACTATCAGATGGATTGTGAGTCTGGATTTGTTTTAATTATCACTCTGGATTAAAAAGGGAATTAAATAACTTTTCTTCATGCATCATAGTTTGTTTCACATATCTCATTCTCCAATTCTTCTCCCACACTTTGATTTACATGATCATTTCCATTACTAGTCACTGGAGCATAGGCTTAACCTGGGGTCTCTGAACCCTGTTTTGTGATGGAACCACCATTTTACCCTGAGTAAGTAATTCAACTTTTGTGCCTTTCTTTCCTCCTAAAGGAAAATGGAAGAGCTAATCTGTATAGCTACTGCAGAGGATTTCTGGAAGGAAAGAGACTGTTAGCTAGAGCTTGGGTTTAATACACCCTCTTTGTACCATTATGGTGAAGTTCATGGATGAACAGGGCAGCCAGGGTCCCAGTGACCTAAGGGGGCAGCTGAGCACCTCCAAATCTGCATCTGTCCCAGGACAACCTGCTACAACTGGGTGGCCAAGTTCAGCTCTGGCTTAAATGTCTTAGGAAGGACCCTGGGTGCAAAGGCCACCTGGATTTTCTAGCAGCTCTAGCTTCCACTCAACACAGCACCTCATTTCTACATTTCATCTGCACACTCGCCTTAGAAGATACACATGAAAAAAAAAAAAATAGTTGAGGTTTGCAGTAGGGATAGATTTGCTGGTGGAAGACAAGAGCAAATAGTGTGCATTCTGTTCACCATGGAGTTGTGCCCTGAGTGTAGAGATATGAGAGGGCCTGACGCTTTCGGCACCCCACAAGGGTCAGCTCTGGGTAGCAGCAACCTTGCCATCGCCATGTCTTCATTCTGGCCTGTCCATGCTCCCTGGCACAAGACACCCCCAAAATGAGCCTCTAGCCATTCTGAGCCCAATACTACACATAGGGTTTCATATTATAAGGTTTCCATAATTGGATATAGTTACAAAGTCCTCCAGCTTATTCATTAGTGGAAGACCATGGGTGTCAATGCACAAGTTGTTTCTCTAAACCCTGGCGTCATCACGCAGTCTGTGACACACCAGTGACACTCAGAAGTGTGCAGCAAATCAGTTAAATGCACCACTTTGATATTGGTGTAAGATCATTTAATCAATTATACACACTGTATCAAAAATTAAAATGAGGTCTTACTGAATACAAACATTTAACACATCAATATTAAGATGAATGAAAATCTGAGAAATGATGTGCCTGTGTGACTAGGTAGGGGAGAGAGGAAGGAGAGGGCAGGTGAGAGGGAAGTGATTGAAAAACGTTGCTCATTGTAAGGTGAAAGCTCGGGGGGCTCCTTCTTTACTCCAGCTCCTCTGACTCACAGATGCAACCTCTCTGAGACCAGTGCCCCGAACACAGCAATGAGGACAACAGCGGTGGGCACACGCAAGGCAGAGAAGCTCAGGAGCTGCAGTTTTTGTTGTTTGTTTCTCTACACAACATAAAAATGCTGTTATAATTTGTTCCTTTAATAAAGTCTTTTTATTTGCAGTGATCAAGTCCAAGGAGTATTTAGTAAAGACACTGAACACCATGACCTTTAAGATCCTTTTGCTAAATAAATGTTACTTTGAAAAGCTCATGTATTTTGGGAACTGTGACTAGTAGGAAGTTGGCCACTTACATAATGATTTGGATGGAGTGGACCCACAGGTAGACTTGGTCTGTTTCCCTGTGGGTTCCTTTTCTACTGCAGCTACATAGTCAGTTGTTTTTCATCTGCAGAATTTCTGACAGAAACTCCTTATATAAAATCTGTCCTAAAGAAAGTTGAAGAAAAAAAAAAAAAAAAAACTCTGAAGAGTTCAAATTTTGCTTGGAAAGACAGAAGAGTTCATTTTACAACTTCCTACTAAGAACAGAGGAAAGGTAGAAGACCTATAATTTGGGAAAATAATTCACAAATGTATCATTTTAAGCATCCCCCAAATGTTCAAGGGCTCCAAGAATATCTAAACTCTGGAGAAATCTGGGAAAATCACAGTGCAGGAAACCCAAGAATCTGCCTCCCTACCTAGACAGTTCAAGTAACAGAAATTTTCCCTTGTGCTCATGTTGGATTTCTGGAACAGACTGGTGTCCTGGGACTTCCAGGGGAAAGCTGGACAGCTGACTTGAGGGAATTGGGTAGAATGCAGCTCCAGCAGATACCAGCTACTGGTCCCCACCCCTGGGCCCCACACAGGGAGTGCTGCATGTGTTCCTGGAGCCACCTGAACACAGATTGGGGGAGCCAGATGGGCAACAAGAACGCAGTCATCTAAGTACCAGGGACACTTGCTCTGATTGTTGCTTCTGGTCCTCCAGGTGCAGACCAGGAGGCCTGCAACCTCTGCCGTGCCTCCTCCCACTGCTGCTGACCCTCCCCCACCATGGAACTGACTTCCCTGGGATTTAGGGGACCAGAGCCCTCTACCTACATTTCTGCATTTCCATAGAGAACCAGAAAGTGGCTGGGTATGTCCAGGGATACAGGTGGAGAAAAGACCTGAGGGTTTTTGTAAAGGAAACACTTAGTTCATCTTCAAATGAAATGACAAACATGTACATAGTCCATGTGGATTGTGTTTCTTAAGACTTATTTCTTAGAAAATGATAAACAATATTCATAGGCACCTGCAAGAAAATATAGAATACCATACTTGTGTTAAAAGTTTTTGAATACTCAATATATAAAAAAATCACATTTTGTAATTGTAGAAAATATTTTGAAATACAGTGTAAATGTAACATAATTAGGTAAAAATGTGTTGAGCTCTTTTCCTAGGTATAAAGTAGATATCTTCAAAACAAAACAAAACAAAATCTTGAATATGGGGACCACACCCTTTCAATTTCTTAAGTAGAACCATGGAATTTTAAAGGCGTGTTTTGTTGTTATAGCTACCTGTGTTAGCTTTCCATTACTGTAACAGAATATCAGATATAACCGGTTTATAAGGAGGAAAGATTTATTATGGTTCATACTTCTGGAAGTTCCAGTTCATGATCAACTGTCCCCCACCCCCCCCCCCCTCTGGCTTTATCTGGCAAAGCCACACATCATGCAGGGTAGCATGTGGCAACCCAACACTTACCACCTGTGCCTAGGAAGCAACAACAAGAGGAAGAGGAACACATCTAGTCCCACAGACCCCTCAGGGTGCACCAATGACCTACATCCTCCCTGGCCCCTCCCCTTAAAGGCCCTGCAAACTCTCAATACCTCCACTGTGAGGAGAAATCCTTTAAGATATGGGCCAATGTGGTGCCTCCAGACTGGAACCATAACACCACCACAGCACAGTGAAAAGTCACTTGGGTGTGTACCTAAATCTAGCTCGTAATCTTAATTTCACCTTTGTATTCTAACTCAAATCCAAGATCCCAATTACTGAGTGTATTTTTTCATCACTTCACTTTAGGTAGGGTTCACATTTAGATGTGAAATTACTAAATTTCAGGGGAAATTATTAAAATTCATATTAATATTCAAAAGTTTCATTATTTTTACACACCCAACTCAGGCTTCCAAAAATGCAATTAGAATGCAAGTAGCCCAGTTCTTTTTGTAAAATTTTAACAAAAATCTTGAAGATTTTCTAAAGATTCCATAACTCCATTCAACCAATCCTTACAAGAATGTACTCGAAGGGCAATTTACCCCCCTGAGTATTAAGAAGAGAACAACCTTGTCTTCATCACTCCATGTCTGTGTGTATGTCATGAAGTTCCTGAGCTGAGAGAGCAACATACTCTGAACACATCCTGAACATTCTATCAATGTACCCTTCAGTGAATGGTAACGGTGCCCAGAAGTGCAGAAAGCATTCACAGCCATGCCTTCCCACCTCCATCCAAGTGGCCTTGCAGTGTTTGTCCTTCCTCTAGCCAAACTTTGAAAACAATACCAATGGCAATGTGGAGCCTACTTGTGTCATTAGATATAGCCTGACATGACAGGTAAAACAGAGAACAAGACAACGTATTTATTGAAAAATATTAGGAAGTTACTTTATTTTACATCTAAAATGAACAAAAATATTAAGACCAAAGATAACAAGCATTGGCAACACACAGCTGGTGGGGAAGGAAATCAGCGCAGCTGTTATGGAAACTGATGTGGAGGCTCCTTCAAGAATTAAAATAGAACTGTCCTGTGGTCTCGCAATTCCACTGCTCAGCAAATATCCAAAGGGAAAGAAATCAGCATCTTGAAGCAATATCTACACTCCCATGTTTATTGAAGCTTTATTCACAATAGCAAAGACATAGAACAAACGTCACTATTTTTCAATGGAAAAATGAGTAAAGAAGTTGTGGTATGTACGCACAAGAGCATACTCTTCAGTCATTAAAAACGTGTAATTTCTTAATGACATATGAAGCAAAGCAAATACTTCTTTTACATTAGTACACAAGGTGCATTACAGAAATTAGCAATGACTTTAACTGCAGTAGCAAACAAAGTATAAGAAAATTTTTACTAAGGTATTTATTGTTTGACATTTTATGTGCTCTATTATCTCACAGTTTTCATACAGAGTGGCAGAGCTTGAAAAAGAACAAATGCTGTATTTAGTAGATTCGATTTCAGGGAAAAAAAAAAAAGCAAAGCTTTGTTTTCTATGCAATATTGCTAGTCATGAGGAATTATGTTGTTAATTCATCAAGTAATATTGTGAAGGAATTTCCTGAGTTCTTAAAATTACCTGAGTGCTTTTTCTTAGCAGTGGTGTTGTGGTAGGAGACTTCAGTGGAAAACACACACACACACACACACACACACACACACACACACACAAATTAAGATGTTAAAGCAGGTTGATGTATTAATTTTTATTGCACATGACATGCCTTTTTAATTTAATACTTATCAATCTTATGCTTACTCAATTTATATGACCCAAATACCTGTTTTCCTCACTAAATATTGTGCTCTGTGCAGAAGATGGTGTGTGATTATGCCAATTGATTTTTTAATATCCATCAAATGCCATTTTAAGCTTTAAAATGATTAGCATAAGCAAATTCATAGGCTGGGTTATTATTGCTTCTATTCAAATTGCAAATTATGAGAGAGTTGAAGAGGAGAGAGTGCTTTGTGTCTTCCTTTTTATTAAAAATATTTGTGGAGAGTTTTAAGCTTATTTGCATTTGCTCATGACCATTCTTTGGGAAGAAAATATTAATTTTCCACATTCTTATGTTTGTTATCTGTTTCTGGACCGTTTGTCGATGAAGTTTATTTGAATGACACCAAAAATAATTAATCATAATTATATTTTAAAAAGTCAAATAAAGTGTTTTGTTTTTTCAATTAAATTTGACTAAGGCAACCAGGACATGTAATGAAATTGTGCACTGCATTTCCTCCAACAGTGCCTAGAAAAGATACTAATACTGAAGCACCAGCTCCTGAAGATAGTTTGTTCCCATTCTTTTCCTCCCCCATAAAGCACAAATACAAAATCTTCTGTTGTGGTGTAATTATTGTGGAGTTTTGTAAATTTTACCTACTTCAAGACAATGGATGCAGCTAGTGTTGGGATTCATCTTTGCCTGCAGAATGGCAGTTGACAGGAAAATAACTATCATTACATCAAAAAGCATTCAATCCTAAGTAGCATGTGCAACTATCGTGATGTTTTGCTTCACTCCAAAATACAGCTCTATCCAACTATATTTTAATGTAGATTTTCAAAAAAATAAAATATAATGAGAAGTGTATACGCAGACAGAATGAACTGCTAGCTTTGCCATGAGGCTTCCTCAGGCTATTTTAAATTGCATAACACCTCATCATCAACGGGCTCAGTCCCAGACAGAAGCAGACACAGGGCACATTCCAGAAGCTGTAATAAATAACAGGTTCAAAATGCTGATATCAAAATTTGTGTCATGCCTAAAAACAGCAAAGAATGGAAATGCAGCCTACAAGTCCCCCCTCCCTGATTCTTTCAGAAGGTTGGAAATTGGATTTGCCTTGTCGTCTTTTGAAACCACATCTTGTGTAAATGGAATATATTCTAATTTTCCATTGAGTTTAGCACAGTTAGCTGTAACATTAAAAGACAGAGTCTGATCTCCTCCTAATAATGTTGACTTTCCTCAAAACATTCTAATCAAATTTGAAGCTTCTTGTATGACATATGGGGAACTGGGCTTGTCACCAATTTTATAATCATTTCATACTTGTTTAGTGTGATCCCTTCCCTCCATTATCCTGAATGTATTTGCCTTAGAAATAATTTGAAAATAAATTCCAGAGATCTCCAAATACCACTGACACTACGCAAATGAGAGAGGCGCTCTGGTTCTTTGATCCTGCCACAACATGCAAATCTCCGTGATAGAAAGGTGAATGCTAGGCTTTCACCCCAGGAAGTTGATCTAAGCAGGGTAGTCATCATCCATACTTGCAAAGGAATTCTCCTCAGTCCCTGAGCCTCCATTTTTAGGGAAATGTTAGACAATATAATATGTCCATTTTATACCGTTTGGATCATTGGGCTTCATAAGTTGTGTGACTCAAGGACCGTGTGTCCTCTGACACACTCATCTGGGAAACGGCAGGGCGGGGAAGGCCTGAAAACCACAGGGTAGCTGCATCAGACCTTCCCCACTGAAAGGTTCTGAACTATGCTCGTGATCCCAAACCACATTAAGGAGAGTTGCTTGGGAAGAGTGGCACTAAATTGTTTCTTTAATATTCATAGGAACAAGGAAACTTCTCTTGGGGGTATTCATTAAACCTCTAATGCATCTCACGAGTGTCAGAGCAGGGAGTTCAAATACACCACCATGTGCACACTGCTGGTGTCTTTGTGAGTCCTCCCCTGCCACAGCCACAGTGACACTGGGGCCAAATCCATGCCTTCGTATCCGAGGTGTAAGTGCTTGATCGGGCATCTCTTGCTTTCCCCTTTCACCGAGGAGAAAGCGAGGACAGTTAATTGAGGTGAAATGACATCCAGTCATTTGAGTCTCTCAGATGTGGCATCATGCATTATATAGGGCAGAGCAGAAATTGAGCTGAGGCAGAGGTGCTAGAGTTGAATGACAGGGAAGCGAGTAAATTAAGGAGAAGCAGGAATTCAATACCTGTGAGATAGGAATACAGCCAAAAAAGTATCTTAGTCATAATCTGGAGCCAGAATTCATTCAGCAACAATCTTGCTGAGAAAATTTTAAAAGAGAATTAGAGTCACATGAACCAAAAATACATTTTCAAAGGAAATTGCTGTAATTAAGATGTGCAGGAAAAAGAGGAGAAAATTTAAATGTAGGCAATTCTTTCTACTTGCCTTCTATAAAAACATATTTTCATAACTTATGAATATATTGGGTTTCTAGTGTATCATGACATTTCTTAAAGTAGGCTAAATTTTAATATAAAGATAAAGGTTTAAATGTTTATAACTGACTTTCAGTTATTTTTTATGATTATATTTTATATTTAGATATCCCTGACTATTTGCATTTTCTCATTTCTATAGTAATTCGATTATATAACTGTAATTACCAATGTGCCCCTTTCCAATTACTAAAACAAGGGCAGAGTTTTTCCAGCATGGAAAAACATGAAAGCCCTTGCCCTTTGTAGGACCAGAGCTGCCTATGGGTCCTATGAGCCAGAAGAATCCAGAAACTGGCCTTGGGGGTGGAGGATTAGATGCGGTTCTGGATTTTAGAAGAAAGTGCATTTTGGAGGCAAAGAAAGAATGGAGAGAGGTTATAGCTCAATAGGTTGAAGTCAAAGGTCTCCAGAAAGGTCCATGTAGTAAGTCTCCATAGCCACGATGTCTCATCATGTCCACTTTGAAAATGTCCCAAGAGAAAAGCGTTTGTAATGTGTGTGCTGTATATTTCACTATCTTTGACTTTTCAAGATCAGGCATGAACAGTGTTCAGTGAGGACGGCAGAGTGACTTGCTGGGGTTGCGGAGCACATAGCCACATGTGCATTTGCTAAAAAAGCCCATGAAGGAATTTCCTAGGGCGAGAGACACATGCACGAGCTGCCTTCCATTGGGGTCAGCGTCAAAGAGAACCACTGGTTCTGATCCCAGGAGAATAAGAGTAGGATATTAGAGTTCAGCTCTCACCCCTGTATTTCTGCAAGGGAATTTGTCACAGTTTGACAAGAGAAAATGGAAAAGAATCAAACCATTCCAATTTTATTTTTTTTTTTTTGGCAAGGCATTGAAAGCACATGAAATCCAGAATTTTTGCCTCTGCTGACTACTGTATAGCAGGAAGAGGTGAAAGGGGTTTGTGTCCACCTGGGGATTCTCTTGAGATGTGTTGGAAGATAGCATGGGCTGGCAGGGCTTCTCCTTCAGTTAGGCATCAAGTGGGAGCTAACTTGACTTTTCCCCAGCAAGTAGATCACGTATCTCAATGCAAAGCAGGAAAGTCATTGCAGAACAACCAGTACATACCAGATTTCACATTGGGATGGAAATGGGATAGAGAGAGCAAGAACAAGAGAGAAAGGGGTGAGCATGTTATGTATTTAGCTGGGAGTATTATGTTCACACATGTGTAGTTGCAGGCACTAGAGACAGTGAGATAGCTCTAAAATATATATGGAATTACAAATGGCTCTTTATTGGGTTGGGGATGTAGCTCAGTGGTACAGCACTTGCTTAGCATGCACACACCCCCAGTATCAAAAAGGAAAAAAACATAAAATAAGTAAAGGAAAAGTTAATTTATTGGATTTGTTGAGGGGATACTTTAGCAAAAATTAGGGATCTGCTGAGAAACTTCTAGAACAATGCTAACAAGGATCAAAGACAAAATAATTTGATTTGTTCCTATTGCAGTGATATATTATTGCCTCCTGCATGGTATATATCTAAGATTGTAAACTAGGCTTGAACCAACTCAGTTGATATAAAAGGCAATTACTTGAACAGCATCAGATCTTACGTATTTTTATTTAGAACTTCCATTAGGAAATTTACCAAAATGGGGACTCAGACCCCGAATACACAGTACTGAGACACATAGTAGATGGGACCAGTTTCTAGAAATGGATGTCACCGTGGGGGTCTTCACTGGAAGGAAAGCTGATGCTTTCAAATTAAGGCTGAAACGTGGAGTCCTGATCAGGTCATAAAAAAAGAACTGTTCTGCTTATTATCAGGTTTAGTCTTAGTTTCTTTGATTCTCTTCTGGGTGTAACCAGGGCTATCTTCCCCACAGGGTAGGAAGCAGGGAGATGCAAAGTGACTGAGTTCTAAGTGTAAGAGTCCTTCTGCATTCTAGACGCAGGTCCCCACATTCCAGACCTCTAGAGATCAACACACATGGTAATGTCTTAGTCACTGTTTCTGGTTATTAATGAAAATGTAATTTATGAAATATAAATGGTAGAATGTTAATCTGCCCTTGCACAGTGTGGTACTTTAATTTTATATTCGTTTCTCCAATTTATATAGAATTTTTAAATAATTTTATTATTAAACATATGCAAAAAAAATCCAAGTTATTTTTAAAGGAAGGAAATACACGTGTTTATTACTACACCACTCAGGGTTAGGGGGATAAAAAAATACTGGAGCCACGTCTGCTGGGCCTCCTCACTTCTCAGGTTAACCACTGCTGGCTTCTGTTGCCATGGGTGGCTTTTACCCCTTCTGAGATGTTTATGGATGACTCTACCCACTGTGTGGACTCTAGTGTTCAGCTTCTGACCCCCAAAATTCAGCTAGTGGGCTTCTTCCATGCTTTTTCATGCGGGAAAGTGAACTATCTATTGTTTGATTATCCCCAGGCTTGATTGCTTAAATCAAGAATGTTCAAATGTCCCTTTCCATGGGCTGGGTCAGCAGACCATCTCCTCTGCTTTTCCCACCATCAGTCAGTTTGGCTCGAAGTCTCGTGGCTTGGGTCATCTAGGAGAAAAGTCACTTAAAATGGATTACAGCCTCCAATGTGAAACTGACCACAAAATCTTAAAACAAGAAGAAAAAATTTGACCACAGGGCTAGACACAGTCATATTAGACCTGACATCAAAAGCATGTCCATAAACTTTTTTAAAAATAGATAAATTGAACCTCATCAAGTTAAAAAAAAAAAAAAACATGGCCCTGTTAAAACAATAAAAAAGTTAAGATTAGGAGAAAATATTTATAAATCACACGTTGGAGAAAATTGTAATATTAATATAAAAAAAAAAAACTCATGAAATACAGACATGAAAAACCCAAAATTCAACTACAAACTGAGCAAAGGACATGAAGAGCTATTTCACTTAAAAGAGCATTGATGGAAATGAGGTACCATGTGTGTCACTCTCTAGAGGTCTGGAATGTGGGGACCTGCGTCTAGAATGCAGAAGGACTCTTCCACTTAGAACTCAGTCGCTTTGCATCTCCCTGCTTCCTACCCTGTGGGGAAGATAGCCCTGGTTACACCCAGAAGAGAATCAAAGAACCTGAGACTAAATCTGATAATAAGCAGAACAGTTCTTTTTTCATGACCTGATGAGGACTCCACATTTCAGTCTTAATTTGAAAGATTTCTATCTTTTCTGTCGATAGAAAGAGTGCAGAATAAAAGCATGATGAACTCCCACACCCAATGGCATAGCTGGAACTGAAGATCGCGTCCACATAGAATGCCGGAGAAGGAATGGAGCAGCTAAGCTTTGTTGCTGGGACTATAAAAATATTCACTAACTCTGGAAGACCATATGGAAATTCCTTACAAAATTAAACATCCACCTAAAGCATGATCAAAACAACTTTATTTTTCACGTTTCCCAAGAAAGGGACATGTATTTCACACCGTGGCCTGTACCTAAACATTTGTAGAAGCTTTGTTTGTTACAAACTGTAAAGAAGGAAGATATCCTTCAAGGGATTAATCACATGGTTACACAACCATATCAGCCAATAGTACTCTGCAAAAGATGACCAGATTTCTGATAAGCAAAAAGCCTTGCATGGATCTAAGTGGGAAAAAAAAAAAAAAAAAGAAGCTCAAATATTTATCCTATAAATTTTCACCATATAACTTTCTTGAAATAACTACATGTGAGCGATGCAGCTCATTTTAGTGGTCGCCAAGAATAAAGGAGGCAAACAAATGTCTATGATGATAAAATTAGAAATCGAATGTGCACTTAGTAGAGTCTGAATAACATTGGTGAATCTTTCCAATGCTATTTTCCAAGTTGTGAAACTGTAGTATTTTTTTGCAAGAGATTTCAGTGGGGAGACATCTGGGATCTCCTCATATTATTTCTGGCAACTGCATGTGAATCTACAATTGTCCCCAGGTCAAGATTATACAAAACAGAGAATACAAAGTAGGCCCAATCAAGGGAATGAAACTGAGTCTCAAAGCAGAAGAAAGAGCACTATCTAAAAATGGTCTATAAATGAAACAAGAAAAACCATTAAACCAGTCAGTAGGAATTATCTAGCTTCTAAGGTGAATGGGAGGATGGTTCTGATGGAATTTAACATTTTACATAAATTAAGGCCTAAATTTGAAGACAAAAATATAACTGAATTCAGGGGAAGACGTACATCACCTTTATTATGGGTTCCCATGTCTATTTTTCTACAAGAAATCTTGAATGTCCTTGAGACAGCCATATTACTTTTCCTAAATTTTGGAAAACAAGTTAGATATTGAGAGAAATAATAATTTATAGTTTAAAATAATTTTAGAATATTAAATCTGAAATAATTTATAATATTAAAATTTATCAACAACCTAATTTGTACACTCTTTGGTTTGGGATATTGAATTTTTAAAAATTTTTTATATGACAAAGAAATATTACTTTAACATAGTTGAGATTAAAAAAACTGTTCTGTGAGAACTGAACACCACAGACAGAATCTTTCATTCCTAGACTAGTTGCCCTTAATAGATTGTAATTTAAGATTGTGTCAGTGATGTTTGTATTGTCCCCAAAGTGCAAATGAAAATTTGTGTTGATGATCCTTCTGTTTTCATAAGTGTATTATAATCACCCTATAGGTAACTTAAATTCCATTAAGGTGGCATGTCGCTGCCTACAGTGATTGCCGCTGGCAGCAATGATACCGCGGGAGAAAACTCAGAGGCAGACTGGAAATGAAAAAGTCCTTTTATTCTTCTTTCTTCTAACTTCTCTCTCCGGCTTCAACAACTTCTCCAACTCCAACCACTCCAACTCCAACCAACCCTCTAACTGACCTCACCCGGTTAAATACATTTTGCCTTAACAAGGACACGTGCTTACAGCTCTAGCTTACAGGTGCGTCACGCAGTGTTCACAGGCATAAAAATATTCTTAGATAAATGCATGAATATCAGGTGAAAATACTTGAACACTTTTATGGCTCTCAGCTAGCCGCCATCTTAGCTATCTCATCAATTAGGGCTCTTACATTTCCCCCCTTTTGTTTTTAAAGGAGGGGATGCTCTAGGACGTCCATGTGCAACCAACATTCTTACCTGTCATCAGATAATCAAGGCTGTGCCCTTGACTCCTGTCTTAGGTTGATATGTCGGCCACATTAGACTGTCCTGTGTGAATGTGCCTGTCTTAGGTTGTCCCCCTCTGGGGATCTTACCCGTCATAGGGTAACCAGCCATCCAATCGAGCCCTTCAGGATCAACTGTGTGTGTTGACTAACAGCCGTCCAATCGTGAGGAGATGCTGCGGTTTTAAGGCGGCAAGCCTTCTGCTGACCAGCCAAGTTCCATAGCGTATCAAGTTCTTTAAACAAATCAGCTGCCCTAAGTTCCATCAAGTAACGCACTGAGTTCTCTAGACAAATACCCACAAGGCATTGTCCCGTAATGTCCCAAATAATGAAAGATCAAAATGTCCACTTGTTATAACACATTGATCTAGGAGGCCCCATGCATGCAGAGCAGAGGCCACTCTGCTGGTGAGGTTGTTTGATGCTTGAGCAGCAGGGATGCTTGCAGTGACCGCGATCCCTGTAGCTATAGCAGCAGCCGTCTTTTTTTACGTCTAGACAATGCCACCGGCAAATCTTCAGGGCCCGCTACCTAGAAACTCAAGCATCAATTATTAGAGGAAAGGCAGTGCCACTCCAACACTGAGTCAAGAGGCGAGTTGTCAAACTAAAAAATATAATTGTTAGATTAGGTAATTAAAGTTGATCTCTGCTCACACACATTGCTGCTTGAGCTCCCACAAATATAAGCTGGCAAAATATCAATTTCAGAACAAATCAAAGAAAGACTGAGGGTAATTAACTGACAAAAACACTGCATTAAAGATAAATTAAAGAAAAACTAAGAGCACTTTGGAAAAATAATTTGTTAGCTGGAACCCCCAAGCCTCTGCATACACAGCAATCCTTCTATGAATTTACCTGTTGAAATAATTCAAATTAATCAGCTATTAAACAAATAAAGTTAATTACAAATAAACAATCCATGTCAAATACCAAAATATCAAGTTATGCAGTATTAGTCATATTCTTAGCTGAAGAAAAGTTCCAGAGACAACTGTAAATCAAAATTGAAGGTACCTATGCTCTTAAATTGTTACCCAATTAGAATACTCTAAACTTAAATGAATTAAAGTTATATGGATCCATATATATATATATGTATATGTATATATATCTTATATATGTATTTTTTATAATATTAATTTTCATAAGCGCTATTTGTGAGGTCACACTGGACAGACGCACAAACATACAAACATATATTTGTGATGTTACATTTACATGAAATTTAGACGAATGCACAGACATAAAGACATATATAAAAAGAAAAAAAATACAATTGTGTGTACACTAAAGAGAGATCTTCTCGTCCCGGCCGGGAGGAATGAGACTTAAGTTGTGAATTTATTGAAGGACAAAGGGCACAGCTTAAAAGTTTCTTAGCTGAAAAAGCAAAGATGAGGTTCCCTTGTTGGGAAAAAAAAAAAAGAATAATAATGCTTAGCTAGTTAATTATTTTGTTATTTGGAGCAGATTAAAAAGGTTGTTTTGGAATAAAGAGTACCTGGTAAGGGATGCTTGCTGTGATACTTGTTAAATATTGTTTGTCAGTTTTTTAATAATAGCACTGACCTGAATTATATAGTGCTAGTAACACAGCTCCCACTCTCATGTGGCTACGTCAGTTGCTCGTGGTCGCAATGAAGTATAAAAGAGGATATAAGCTGCTGAAGATTTCACAGAAGAAACGGAGATATCAGAAACTTCGTGATCATCAAATTTAAACCACTGCTGTCTTACTGCATTTTTACAATACGCAGTGTAGTGGCCTCCATCCAGGCTACCGTAGTGATTTGAAACAGAAAACAAATTATATTTCTTTAAATTGTTCTTTGGACCAATAACATACTGTGACAAGTCAAGATTTTCTAAAGGTAAGTCCACAGATGTCTGTAATTTTTGCTTCCACCTGCCATCATAGGAAAAACGTTTCAGATGTACTAAAAGAACAGGTGGTAACTTCCAGATTTCTATCTTTTTTAGAGAATCCCGTCGAGCTCTGCAATAACTGCAATAAAATCTGTTGTTATCTGTGAGTTTTTCTTCTTTGGAAAATAATCTAAGGCAATCCTATAATGTACATTTACTTGTGGATGCTAGTGGTAGAGATAAATACATGAAGGCCTCAAATGTCCTAGATTTTTTGTGACAGGTGAGGCACTGTACTGTGGATTTGAACTGACCCTGAAAAAGTGCAACAATAATAGACTCATTAAGCTGCTTATGTTTCTGCCAAGCATGTTCTGCAGCTTTAAAGTCATCGAGATGATCATTATTTTCTTCTTTATGTCTCTTTTGATTATCAGCTTTATTTAGGTGCTCACGGATTCCATCCATGAGGAACAGAGCAATTCTTGTGAATCTTGTTGGCTGTATCCTGCAAACTGGTTATTGATCTTCCCAATAGTGATTTTAAAGTTTTTTGGATGATATATCTATACTGTCCTGTCCACAGGGCTTTCATGATTATACCAAATTCTTCTGCCACTTCACCTTTATGCCCCAACAAATTTGACCTGTTAATATCATTTTGATAACAGTTTCGGTTGAAATAATCAGCCAAATGTGGGGCATTACCTAGGCACTGCAATATTGAGTTTATATAATAAGCATTTCCCAAATTACAAAGTCCAGTAAGAGCTGGCCCAGATCCTCCAAAAACAGGATTGAGTTTTCGACTCTGAGAAGCAGAAAACCTTGGGATCTTAGCTTTAGGATAGTATACTGGCTTATCAGAAAGCCATGGTATTTTCAAAATTGTTTTCTCAGTGGCCCCTAAAAAAAAATATCCTTTACCTTTTTTTGTGATGATTTAGCTTAATAGGGTTAGGACCCTGTAGATTTTTATTTTTAACACCTGCGGGCTTGGTTGTGAGGTGTACCCCCATCTGTTGCAAAATATCTCTTCCCCATAAGGTAACTGGCAAGCTGGTCAAAACATAAGGCTGGAAAGTTCCTTTATGCCCTTCATTATCCTCCCATTTTAACATTACAGCACTTTGTGCTGGGGTGTTAGTATATCCCAAGCCTCTTAAACTGGTTGAAGCCTTCTGCAGAGGCCAGTGCTTGGGCCATTGTTGTAGATTAATGATGGAAGAGTCAGCCCCAGTATCAATCAGCCCCTCCATCTCTATGCCTTGAATTTTTAGTTTGCACGTAGGCCTCCGTGAACAATCCTGAATACAGCAAGCCATAGGTCCCAAGCCAGTGAAACCAAATCCTCTATTGTTCCTATTCTGCGGCATACTCTTGAATGAGTTGTGGAAACTGGGAAGGAGAAGCAGCTGAGCAATTCTATCTCCTTGGTTAACAGAGCTAATGCCTCTAGGTGAACTAAGCATTATTTTTATTTTTCCTTTGTAGTCAGAGTCTATAACACCTGGTGTTACTTGAAAACCTAGTAAGCTTTTAGAACTTCGCCCGAGGATAAGTCCTACAGTCCCTGAGGGAAGAGGTCCCCTGACTCCCGTGGGAATCAGTTGAACCCCCATTTCAGGTGTTAGCACTATTCAGGCAGTGGAACAGAGGTCTAGTCCTGCACTTCCCCTTGTCCCTCTGACAAGGGAGTCAATGGGTAGGAGGGATTGTGACGAGGAATCATCTGGATGGATGTTTGAGGATATTCCTCCTCTAATGCCTCGTACATTTGTGGGCCCCAGGGCATTGGGCCCCTGCCCTGTTTTTTGAATTCCTGGACAAAACTTTTCCATATATATCAAATTTAGATCTGCATTTGTTGGCCCAATGATTCCCCTTTTTACACCTGGGGCACGGTATGAGCTTGGTCTTATTTCTCTTTGGGAATATTGCCTGGAATATCCTGATTGATTATAATTTTTAGGTTGAGCCCTTGTGAAATTTTTAGGGGAAGCACCTCTCATTGCTGCTGCAATCACATTGCCTGTTAAAAAGGCATCGTTAATGTCTTTACGTAATCTAATGTATATAGACAGGTCTTTTTTTATTTTTCCATGGTCTTATAGCATCTTGGCAATATTTGTTGGCATTTTCATATGCCAACTGGACGACTAAGGGCATTGCTTGCTCTACATCCCCAAATATTCTGCCTGCCATTCTTAAAAGTCTGTCAGCAAAATCGGCATACGGTTCATTAGGCCCTGAATTACTTTAGACAGGCTGCCTTGCAAATCACCTGTTCCTGGTAAGGTCTTCCACACTTTAACAGCGGCATTGTTTTATTTGTGCGTATATACCAGGATCATAATGCATTTGTATTTGTAGTTCATCAAACTGTCCTTCACCTGTTATCATATCTACATTACTGTCTGGGAAGCCTGCAGTCGCATTTCTTCTAGCTGTTTCTACACAAAGCTCCTGGAATTGTGACTTCCATATCAAGTATTGTCCCCCGCTCAATACTGCCTTACATAAGCCTTTCCAGTCTGAAGGGGTTAAAGTTAAAGTGTTAAGGGACTCCAGTATGGTCAACGTGAACGGAGCTTGGGGCCCATAGGTCATTATAGCCTCTTTGAAGTTCTTTATTGTTTTGAAGTCTAGGGAGTGGTGGTACCTCTGCCCATTTTCATTTTCAAATACTGGCAGGTCCCAATGTTCCTACGGGTTTTGGCATTCCAGGGCGCATAAGCGCTCAGAAAGGCCACTAATCTCTGCCTCAAGGGCATGCATATGCTCAGAAATACCCCTCATGGTTTCTGTAATGGATTCCACCCATGAGGGAGCAGAGGGCACAAATGGTTTCTCTACTTGATGGTTCTTTCTGGTCTTAACTGACTCAGCGGAGGAGGCTGTGCTTTCGTGGTTATTTGGCTCCTTCTTACTACTATCACTTTTACTGGTAGTAACATCCTGAGTTTCAGATTCAATTGAGAGTATGTACTCTTCGGCTATTTCCAACAAGTCTTGGATAGCTTTTTGCAGCTCTTATCTTCGTTATTTTTGAGTTCACACCAATACTATCCTTACTGGTGTTATCTGACTCAGTGGAGGCTATGCTTTCACAATCACTTTCCTCCACACTATCAGCTATATCAAAAGACTCTTCCATAGCTTTTTATTATTCGGTGCTTGGTTATTTTCACACCCATTTATAAAATTTCTCAGTTCTTACCTGCCAATTCCGAGTTCCCTGTACGGGCCGCCATTTGTCGCTGCCTACAGTAATTGCCGCTTGCAGCAACGATACCACGGGAGAAAACTCGGAAGCAGACTGGAAATGAAAATTTCTTTTATTCTTCTTTTTTCTAACTCCTCTCTCCGGCTCCAACAACTTCTCCAACTCCAACCACTCCAACCCCAACCACACCTCTAACTAATCTCACCCGGTTAAATACATTTTGCCTTAACAAGGACAAGTGCTTACAGCTGGAGCTTACAGGTGCATCACACAGTGTTCACGGGCATAAAAAGATTCTTAGATAAATGCATGAATATCAGGTGGAAATACTTGAACACTTTTATGGCTCTCAGCTAACCGCCATCTTAGCTATCCTCAATTAGGGCTCTTACAGTGGCATATTCAGACATTTAGATAATCAGATTCACTGAAGCAATCCCTGTACATTTCACACTACCCAGATCCACTTTTCAAAATGTGAGGTATCACTCTAACCCTCTTCTAATGCCCACTTGGCATTTGTTGGAATGTTCTATTATTGTCTGTCTTTGTGTCTGTCCTAGCAACTGCAGTGCAGTTCATTACATTTCCAACAGAAGCTTTGTTCAATGTATAGTCTCAATAATTCTGTACTATTTACCACAAAATGCTTCTGATATTCTTTATATTGCCATTTTCATGTGCTAGTGCAGAACATAAAGTTGGTATTATAGAACCACTGGAAGTTATCAGAACCCAACTGATTTATAGAATCTGATTATTCATTTAAAGATCAATTGCTTATATGGCTGCAAGGAACAAAGAACATAGGCTCTTAATTTATAAAAAACATAGGAACCTCAAATCCACAGCAGATATGACAGACACACCATCTCACACACAAGAAAAGTCCTATAATTTAAAAAGAGGATGTTACTATAGGATGCTTAAATTATTTGTTTGTCTTTCATTTTCCTCTATGTTATTTCTTATGCTCAGTAGTATGTGTAAGTATACATGAATATGTACATAAAGGAGATGAGTGGTTAAGGATTTCCTAGTCATAAAATGTAATTCTATAATTATGAATGGTATCTGTTACTTCCAAAATATTTTGAATTATTTATGATCTTGCAGAAATCAAAGAAATTATAAAATTTCTATGACTATTCACATGTTCAAGGAGAGGGTAAATCCTTTTCCAAGACATACAAGTAGAAATAGTGAATTGACAACTTGTTGCTTAAGACAAGTTTGCCCAAGATTTCAGTAAAACTCTTGCTTATTAAGCATGATCCACATATTTCCTTTTTAAGAAGAACATTATGTGAAATAATTTGAACCATCAGAACATATGAATAAATATTATAAAAATTAAAAAAAAGGATTTCAGCAAAATCATGATTTGTTAAGTATTTGGAAAACATAAAATATTCAGTTAATGACTAGCATTCTTATAATAAGTATGCTATAAAATATCCAGATTTAATTAATAATGTTATATAACAGAGTTCATGGTCATAATTTCTATCATGAAAGTATTAAAATACATATAAAATAATTTATATAAGATTGAGTCTTTTCTATAAATATCATGTTTACATTATAAACCTAAGAGAGTCAGTTATCCCATCCATACCAACTTGTATTTAATGTAAATGAATATGTAGTAAAATAATAAAATTCATAATTATGGTATAAACTATAAATACTACATGCTTGAGGACAATAATATTGCAAATCTCGCACTTTGAGCATATTTGTTATTATTTTCCACACAGTGAAGATATATTCTGAAGGCTTGTCATAATAAAAATGCAGTAAAATCATTGATTGCTTGTGTTACTAGTGTAAGCACTTTCACACAAGAAGGAAATATATCCTCTTCTTCATGAAAAGAAAAATGCATTTAAAAATTATCTTGCAGAAAGATTTCAATGACAATTTGCAGCTACATTTTCATCCCAGTTTTTACATCCAAATTAATATGACAATAACAATTCTCATAATTCTGATGATTATGATTTGGATATGGGTTTTCCCCCCAAAATTCATAAATCTAATTATCTTCAGTTGTAAAGGAATTGGTTTAGAGAGCTGTAAGCTGATCAGTCCATTCTAGTTTGGACCCACCTGGAGGCAGGTGGGATGTGGTTGCAGGAGTGGGGTCACTGGGGGTGTGCTCTGGAAGGATTCATCTTTTCTGCAGTGCCTGGTGGTCACCCCTGACGCCATAGCCCTAACTTTCCTTCTGGACCCTGAAGCTTTCTTCCACTGCCTCACTTCAGCCCAGAGCAATGGAGTTGCCTGTCTCTGGACTGAGATCTGGGAAATCACGAGTCCCAAATGAAGTTTTCCTCCTCTACGTTGTTCTTGCTCAGGTATTTCAGTCACAGAGAAGCAAAAGCTGACTAGATCAGTGATCAGGTACAAGACTGTGAGGATGATGAAGATTCAATTTTCCCCCTTGTAATTGGTTAAAACACAACCACTGTCTTAAATGTAGTGTGGAATTACACTCTCCAGTCCCACCATCACTGAGGCAAACCCAAACCTACCCAGATGGACGTTTTCCAGAGTAGATTGTAAATAGTTGTGCAATCCAATCAATCCCCTTGCCTTTTACTAGGAAACTGTGTTTATTCAACATAGAGGGAAATAAACCATTGGAGGGAAGTTCTAGAAAATCCAAATATTTAAACCCCATCCCACCATTTCCTTGATAATATTGCAATAAATACATTCATATCTTTATATCAGAGCTGATTCTATTTTTGGGGAAAATGAATATATTGCATTAACTGAAATAAAATTGAAAATGTATTCATGTAATTCAGGATGTGCATGCTACGGCACTCTAGTTTTTAATCCAAGAGTTGGTTGATGAGATATTTTAGGCCACCTCTGCCTCATGTGACACTGTATATCATACTTGCTGAGCACATGCTAGCAAATTATGGGAACAATAGGAAGTGGAGGGTGCAGGTGCCTGGCTCTGTGAGGAGACACAGCTGCCTTCAACCACTGTGGAAAATCTGGATATAGGCTCAGGGCTGTAGGGACAGGACATTTGCAAAGGCAACAAAGTTCCCACCTGCTATATATGGATATACGCTCATGGGTATTTCACTTGAAATATTTGAGAAGGAAAATGAACAGATTTGTAGTACTGTGGCTTTAGAGAACAAAATAATAATCACAAAGGGACTAACTGTCCAAAATAGGCCACCTGAAATGTCATCTGAAGCTCCACTTGCAAAGTAAGAGGTAAATGTTACACACTACGTTAGACACTATTGGTGAGAATGGTGGAGAGAAACCTGGAAGGAATCTTAACTGGGTCAAAACAACAGAGTCTCAGTCTTATTAATCTTAATAACATAAAGGTGATGTTTAAATCAAGTGGTTTTCATTTTTGTTTATTAATTTTTCCTTAGCAGTACTGGAGATTGACCAGGGTCTTTGTGCATGCGAGGCAAGCGCTCTGCCATTTAGCTCCACCCCCTGCCTGGTGCTCTCTTTTTTCATAAATACTTAGAGAGTTTCTACTATGGGACGTTTTCATTTATGAGCTTTCGAATGAAATTGTGTAGAAAATACAAATCATAGATGTGATACTTTAAAGGGCAGAATGAACAGATAAAAGAGACAATAAAAATTTTGTTCAAAGGAAAGATTTAGGGACAGACATGGTCACACAGGTCTGTAATCTCAGCCTTTCAGGATGCTGAGGCATGAGGGTCACAAGTTCAAGGCCAGCCTGGGCTACTTAGAGATATCCTGTCTCAAAAAAAAAAAAAACAAAAAAAAAAAACAAAAACAAAAAAAAAAAAAACAAAGGGCTGGGGATGTGACTTGGTGACTGAGTATCCCTAGGTTCAATCTCCAGTACCAAAAAAGAAAAAGGAAAAAAATCAGGGGTCAGAAAAGAGGAGGCTTACAAATAGTGGGAGTAATGAAGGTCATATGGAGGGAGACACACTTGAAAAATGTCTGAAGGAGGGGCAGGGAACATGGCGGCAGAGAAAAGAGCAAGCTTGGCGGTCCCAGCGAGCCAGCATGTGAGAGGACCATGGAAACACCTCAGGGAGTTGAAAGTGGGGCAGAAGGGAATTAGGGAGGAGAGGGAGGAGGAGGTTGTAGAGGGACGAGGGACGCCTGGGCTCCGTGACCTTGGGCTCTTACTCTGAGATGAGTCTCCATCAGAGCCTATCTGAGCAGAGGCCCATTTGTGTTGTACTCTGTCACTGATCACTCTGATGCCTCCCCCAAGGCCAAGGGCGGGAGAGAAAGGTGATGAGATGACGCTTCTAATATTTATTATCCAGGCAGGTGGTACCAGTGATCTGTCCATAGTTACCGATGACTATAAGCTATGACTAAGTGGTCATAGACTCAAATTCTGTGCTTATTTTGCATTAGGTTCAGAAGGACTTCACTGCTGAACGACAGGGACCTCACAGAAAGCAGCACTCCTAGGCTGTTTGGAGATTCCACGTGTGTGTGCTTGCTGGAACAACTGTAGAAACGGGAAGCTGTTTTCTGGAATGAGAAAGCTGTCTGAGAGGCACGTCTGGAGGTTGGTGAGAGAAGCATTCAGGCACATGTTCAATATGAGAGATGCTCATCCCTCAGGAGGCCAGGGAGTTGGATGCTAGAGTCTCAGACCAAGGATGGTTCTAGACTAAGGCACAGATGCACACATAAAGTCAGGGGCCTACTGGGAGCAACCAAGGGAGTTCATGTCCACAGAACTAGAGAGGCCCCAGGTTCCTGGGTTAGGCAGCGGGAATCAAGTGCTGTGAAGAGCAGGGGCCACTCACACTTGCAGAGTTTTGCCAGCCAGTGCTCTTCTGGACCAGAGTCTGAAAGAAAAGCAAGATAAAACTTCCTGCCAGTTCCCAGGCCTCCCAGCTCTCCCATTGGCCTTGGTTTGCAGTGCCGCTCAGACCTGCTGCACAGTTACTGATGTCATAGACTGCTCCTGTTCTGAGAATCTTGTTATTTTAACAGTGCGGTTAAGTGATAGTTAAAAAGCTAGATAGTGATAGTTTAGTGGTACATTTGGAAATTTCTTGAGAGCCAGAATTGTTTATACCAATGATATGCTTCAATGGAAAAACAATAATAAATATGAGATGTGAAATAGCACCTATCTGTTTGAATAAATGCGTATGCAACAGTAAAATACCATTATTAAGTAAAACAATTAAGAATACAACTATTTTATTCATAAAATTATTAAATTATGTGAAACATCATTTTAGATCATGTCAATGTAAATTTATCAAAATGGTTGTTGATTTTAGACATTTCTATAGTTAATATTTCACTTTTATTTTTTCTGTTAAAAAACTCAAAATTATCAAAGATCATGTTTACAATAAAAGTATTTGCTGTATGTTACTTATGGGAACATGGTCCTTACAACACACAGTCGGCAATCGAACATTGAGCATATCTGTTTTTTCCAGAAGTTCTTTGTTCAGAACTGGAGATAGAAATCGTAAGCCAGGTTTTCTGCAGAGGAGTCTTACATCCAAGGAAATATGTGACCTAATACAATATTCAAGAGGAGAATTACAGCAGCTGCATACAGAGAAGTCAGTGGCAGCTGAGGGAAGGGGCCGGAGTGTATGGTGGTGGCCCAGCTCCGCCCCACCTGCCCGTGCTCAGCACATCCTGACTTTTCCCCTCCTCCCCATCAGCCAGAGTCCTGCTTGCAGGCTCCTGCAGGGCCTCCCATCCCTCCAATGCCCTTCTCCGGCCACTTCTGCATTCTTCTGTTTTTGCCCTCAGATCTCAGTCCAGAATAAACACTGCTACATTGTGTCAATGAGACTCATTTACCATCACTACATCCCCAGACAATCCCTTGCTCATTCTGTGCTTTGTTTAAAAATATGTTTGCAATCACTAAACTTAATATGAAGGTTGACAAATAAGCTGCACTGTGTTTGAATTTTGAGACCAAAAAAAAAAAAAAATATGTATCTATGAGGTGTAAAAGACATTTTTTTTTTTTAATTTTAAGCTCAACTCTTTTAATATAAAACGTGATGTGCTAAATGGACTCTTATTTATTTTGTCATTCAAAACTTAGAAACATAAGCATGTTTCACATATAAAAAATAACATAACAGGAAAGACTGACAAATGAAGAGACACTTATACAAATGATTTTATAAGATTTTTAGTTCAAAATAAAATTATTAAAAATTTAGATTCCAAGCACTTAATTTAGGATTCCTCCTAAGTTATTTCTCCAGATTCCAAGTCGCCTATTCTCAGCATGTGAATTTAAAGTAATAGAAAAGAGTTATGCCTTATGTACTTTTGTCCTTTGAAACAGTAGAATCTTGACCTCAATACAGGGAGGAGTAAAGTTCACTCAATCCACTGTCTGTTCAACAGTCCTTCTGGGGTGTTGAATAAAGACTTTATTACAAAGTGAAGAGAGTGGGATTTTCTAGCTGCATCTCAGTTGTCGGGTCACTCTCCAGTCATACGGACCCCAGGTTCAGAGCTGCTGGCTGCCTTTGAGTTTTTCATTCTCTCTCCATATTTATGCCCAGTGGTATCCTCTCGACTTGACTTTCTGGTTTTCCTTCTCCTCTGTGTTCTACTCTGTATGGTTTTGCCTGTTCCTGGGTCTGGACTGCCTACATATCCAGCAGTCCCTCACCCTAAAAGTTCTCCTCTCCTCTCCAACCCCACACATTCCACACCACCGAGCTGGTCTACAGCAGTGGGTCCACCGTGGAAGCAAGACGTGCATTCTGGAGCCCTTTGTGCCTTGGGTTGATTCTGGTTTTGCTTTGTGGAACCAGTAGGAGACATGTGCCTTTGGAGGTGAGGTGGTAAGGAATCCTGAGCTCCCATCCTGACTCCTTGGGACAGGAGCGCTGGAAGAAGGCAAACTCACCAATCAAAGGACTGATGACCTTGGGACCCTGCTGTGAGAAAGGCCACAGTGCCAAGTGAAGCAGGCATCTTCCCCTGAGCAAATGCTTTCCTGCAGGCCAGCTCAGCAGCTGTCTCAGGGCAACGTCACGGGAGACGTGGAGTCAGACTTGCCAGCCAGCCTGTGGGACTCATCAGACTGTAGCAACAAACAGCAAAAGCTTGGATAACCAGCTTCTAGGGTGACTTGTTCACAAAAATGGATGATTGGCATAATTATCAGTTTTAGTCAGAATATGAGAATTATTCTCTTCCTCTCAATAATTTTCTAGAGTTTTCCTTTCCCTAGCCTCACATAGGCCTGCCCTGCTTTTCCACATGTCTCATGAGCTCTGTCTGCTCCCACTGCATGTGCCCTCCTTGCTGACCTGTCCTCTTTTTTGGAGCTCTGCATCCTCTAGCTAGAAGCTGCTCAGCCCCCACCTCTTCACCATGAAGAAGAGGATCATTGTAAAGTACTCTCCAGAGACTGAATGTGGAGAACTGGACCTGCTAATCCTTCAAGCAAGTATTCAGTGATGAATTAGTTCATTCATGTTCTCACTCAATTCAGTGAGTTCAGTCTGTCACTGAGTTCATCTGTGATTAAGTTTTTCTCAGATACACTTCTTGATGAATGGCTGATACCATAAGAATTATAAAAAGAAACAGACAGAGATCCTGGAGCTGGAAAGTACATAGAACAAAATAAAAACTCCTTTAGAAAGTCTCAGTAAAGGAAAAGAACAGGCACTATTTACAATAGTACAATAAAGATTGTCCAGTGAGTAGGAGAAACAACAAAACAATACTAAAATAAATTAAGATATCAGACAAGGAAGTATTTCCTTACTATGTTCTGAAATATTTATTTCATCTTTCACATTCAGATTTATGCTTCACATGAAATTAATTTAAAACCTTTGAAGTGGAGTTGAGATTTATTTATTTATCTAAATGTATATGCATTTGAACTGGCAACATTTATGTTGTTTGTTATTTTATGGATGATTTTTATTTGGTTTTGAATTCACACATACAAAGAAATGAAGAAAACAGCACACCGAAACTCACATATGCTTTCCTGACTTCAATAGCTACTAATTTATGGTCAATTCAATTTTTAATACAACTTCAAGGAAATATTTCAACCTATCACAATTATTTTAATGAAAACCCTGAACATGAAGTCTACCTTCTTCAAAAAATTAAGTGCACCACACAGTTATTAACTGTAGACACAATGTTTTACACTGGACCACCAGGAAAGTCATACCCATAGATGGATGACCCCTGAGCCCTGGAAACCTCCTTGCTAATCTTTTTCTGAGGGTTATATCTGAAACCCCATATACAGGGAATCATGCAGCACTTGTTCTTCTGTGACTGGCCTATGGACCTTATCATAACGTCTCCAGCGTTTCTCCCTGCTGTCTCACATGGTGTGGTGTCCTCCTTCAAGGACGATTGTTCTATTGAGGAATATATTACGTCTTCCTATATTCATTCATCCACACTTTATGTCTGTCGATTCAGGCTCAACCCAAGCCAATAAATTATCATCCTGAATAGTGGCTTCAGATAGGTTCCACTCATTTTTATTCAGAAGATGCACAAATCCAACCACTGTTGCTGTAATGAACAGCTTTGTCAAGGCCAAGCTGCTTCAGACAGGCAGCTGGATGAGGAGGTGAAGGGAGAAAAAACTTGGTGTTAACAACACATAATGAGCTACGATGGCTGTCACTCCCACACCCCGAGAACTGCTGAGCTTTTCTTCACTGCACTCAAACACAACCAATTCCAAGGAGATATCAAAAGAAAATGTTTCCATATTCCTCCAAAGGACCTTGATTTGAATCCTTCAAACTTGTCTATGAACATAGACAAATTTTTAATGAATTTAAAGACGTGTATATTTATGTGTAAAACTGAGACAATTTATGAACCTCAGAGGTTGTGATTAGCACTAATGATGCTTTAAAATGCTTTGTAAAAGGTAAACACAAAGTAAATCCTAATAGCTTCTACTAATATTACTCCAAACTTAATGATTTGTATTATTTGCAAAGTTTGAAGAACTTGTTTTTCTTTTTATAATATAGATTACATTGTGTAACAATAGAATCATTGAAAAGCCAGCACAAAATGGTAAAAAGTATAGTTTTCTCCCTAGCTCCACTACTAATTTCTGAGTAAACTGGAATCTTTCTTTCGGAGCACCTGTTTCCCAACCTGTGAAAGAAAGTACGTGGGTTGGCAGCTGTGCCTTGCTGTTAAGACTCCAATGTGAATGTCTGTGTTTTGGGGGGAGCTGTTTTATTAGCATTTGGTGACTAGAAATAATGACCACAAAAGAAGAGCATTGGAGACATTTCAGAAACTGTGACTGGAGAATGTCCACATTATGGACTCTGGATTCAGTGTGCACACAAACACTACTCTGAATTCAAGTCTGATTCTGAATTTCCCTGACCAGTGGAGGTTGGTTTCATGCAAGGCCTCATTTTCAGAAGTATCCTGTACCTGTGATGAACTTGAGGATGCTAGCGTGCCTGGGCCAGTCCGTCTGTGCTGACATGTTAGTCTACAGCTTAAAGTTGAGTTTGGGGCCTTCCATAAATTTGAGTTACTTTCTTTCTGAAGGCCTAATCAGAGCTTTGTTGCGGCTGTGGTTCCTGTTTGTTGTTTCACTCAGCAGTTAATTATAAATGATGTTAAAACATTCAGGCATTCTGATTGCTAATTTGGCTAAATATTACCTGTCTTATAAATCTAAGTAATAGGTGTCATGCGGACTCAAATGGGTCCTAAAACAGATGGTTACACTACCACATACATACATGTGTTACGGGAAGTGCAGGATGGAAAATGAGCTTTGCACTAAAATGCTTTCCTTTCTCATTAGCAGTAGCAAATAAATTAAATGGATGTTTTCTTAGATTTGCTCTTAAATTAGGCCATCAATTTCATCGATCTAAACTAACATCAGTCGCTTATTGTAAAAACTGCAAAAACTGAAGTTAAAAATATCTTACCATAGGAATCTAATAATTAAAGTATAAAAATAACCACATTTGATTAAAGTAGCATAAAGATCCCAAACTACATATCAAGAAGATCATTTGCCAATTATATTGTAGTGAAATTGTGATTAGCTTCAGGGAATGTTGGGAATGTGGATAAATATTTCTCCAGACCTTGGCCACCACAGACTGTCTGAAGTGAGTGAGTGGGAGACTCCAGGAGAACCCCATAATGTCTGTATCTTTGTTCCCAGCAGGTGGCCTGTGGTTGTCCTTGGGTTCCAATTTTAGCCAGGAAGATGAGAGTACACCTGCCTGCTGATATCTGGACTTTCTTCTTGCAGTTTTGCCTTCTGCATTGGCATGTGACAGTTATTTTATCCTAAGAAGTTTGTCCTGGAGACATCTGTGCACTAAATTTTCTGGAATTGAGCTCAGATATGAATATGTAGAAGCATTCGGCATTGTGGATCTGAGAGCAAGTCCCCAGGATACGCAGGGCAGAGGCCAGGGGATGAATAAGAGGGTGTCCTGTGAAGCCACACATGGACACAAGCTGTTCTCTGGTCACCCTTTCCACACAGGATGATAGAATTTCCTTATGTGATATTTCAGTTCCAGGAAGGCATTCTGCTTCTTGAAGTTGATATTCTTCTCCTTGATACAGTGTGTTTATATTTTACACTAGGAAACACTGCCTTCCTTCTGTGAGCTGTTGCTTTTATGGGAAAACACAATGAATATTTTATCCTTCCTCTACTAAAAGTGAAATTTAACAGTATTTCCCACCACAAATGTGTTAGCAGCGGTGGGTTGCCGATTAGCTCCAGGCAGTCCCTCCACATCCTGTGCATACACCATAGCATTGCAGTTACCCCATAAATATACACAATTACGTTTATCAATTCCAAATAAAATGCAATTTTAGAAAATATTGGTGATTTCTTTCAGAGATGTTTCTGTCTCTCTGTCAGAGTAACTTTATAAAACAAGAGAACAGGTAAGCTATATTCCTTTTGTAGCCAGAAGTTACTTGGAAAACTTCTGCTGGATGGCAAAGCACTTCAAACTGTTTTCTTTTGTTGTTGTTGCTTTTCACTTTTAATATGACTGCTGCAGAGCAATCAAAGGAATTTTCTGGTTTATCTTCTTCCTTGGAACAGTGTTCAGGTGCCAAGGGTCATTTGCTGGTCAAAGGGAAAGTTGCTTTAGTTACAGCCTTCAGAAGCTGCTAGCTGTCCCTGAAAGCTTTTCCAGGAGAGTGTAAATGGCCTCAGAGCCTGCAATTTGCCAGCGACTCCACTTACAGAAGAGAAAAATGCACTTCAGATGGCATGTGTGCTCAGGTATATTTGGTGAGAAATATTTCAGACTTTCAACTACTTTCATTCTTGTTGTAACATCAGATGCCTGTTTCTTAAGGCAATAAGGTATTTCAACATTTAGGACAAATGCTGCATTCCTGGTGTTCAAAAATTTGCTCTCTTGGGCATGCGTGTGTGTGTGTGTGTGTGTGTGTGTGTGTGTGTGTGTACTTATCATCTAGGTGTTTGCTATTTAAATAAAATGTAAACTATCGAAATCCAAAGCAGTGAAAAATACACTTTTTCAAAGCATCCTCTTCATCAAAGATTGAAAAGCAGTTTGAACCATGATGTTGAATGTGACTTCATGAATTCAGAAAAAAAAAACATGAATTTAATTAATTTTATTGAAGATCTTTAAGAAAACTCTTTGTCAGAAATTGTTTCTCTGTTCAAGATGAGTAGATTATAGTCACTTCATTATGCCTCAATTTTTCTCTTATAGGACTCATTTTTCTCACTTTCTATAATTGAATAGACAAAAGCCTACTACCATCTCCAGCTCATTCCTCAACCACATAGTGACATAAAAAAAGCCTGTGAAATGTAAGGGACTGAGTCTGTGTTTGGAAGGACCTGGGAAGTATTGGGACCTCCCTACAACACCTCAGAGAGTCCTTCTCAGTGGGCTCAGGTAAGGAATGACAGGTAAATATATGTTAAAACCTGAAAACGCTCATCGAATGTTTGATTTCTCTTTCAGTTACTTCTCTTAAGTTGATTTTCCACTTTTAATCACTCTACCTTTCAATTGTGGAAATTTATTTTGAAAGTTTGTACCTGTCATCCATTTTTGTTGTCTCGTTGCTTTGGCATATTTTCAATTCCTACTTTTTTATTTTTTAAGATTTAAATGTATCAATCATATTCTGATATCTGATCCTTGCAAGTGTGTTTATTCATGCTGGCAGCAATTCAGTGTCTTAGCTATGAAACATATTAAAAATATTTATCATAATTTTAATGAGATAAAATTTAAATTGTAGTTCTAGATTATTAAGAGATGGTTCTTTGGAAAAGACAACAAAATATTCATGTGGATGATATAAAGCTCATGTCAAAGTGCTTTCTCTTATCTCCTTATCATTTTAGCTCTTGTGGAAAGAAAAGTTGGTGATTACTAGATAGCAATGGTTCTTAACAAAAGGAAGACAATAAAAAGGGAATTCTCCACTAAAATTAACTTAGTAGAATTTACCTGATCTATCTAGGTGCTTATCATAAATACACCTTGAATTCATAAATGTATGGGCCACAGATGGTTGCAGGAAGGGGTCACTTTTTCCACAAAGTTCCTTCCTGATTAAAGTATAAAAAGTAAGCCCAAAGCTACATGGCTTCCCCTTAGCTGACATGTTGCACATGCTGTTAACTCTCCCATTACTCCAACACCTAAACATGTCATATTTCGGGGTTTCTGTTTGCATCCTCTGCTAATCCCCAGTAAAATTCAATTTGGATTTACTTTAGTAAGTGAACCCTTTGTGACAAAGCACTCTTGACCCTCTGTAAAAGAAATAATGACCATCTTTATTATATAGATGTTGTGTTAAATGTATTTGTTGGCATATCATCTTCTTGACAAAACAGGCAGAAGCTGTCCTTGGACTCTCAGAATGCTGGGATGTGGCTCAGAGGTACAGTGCTTGCTGAGCGTGCATGTGGCCCTGGGTGCCATCCCAAGACTGCAAAAAAGAAAAAAGAAAATCAGAAAAAAAAAAAAAAAAAACTTATTTAACTACATATGTCCCTTTATTATAATCAACATTTAAAGTTAAGTGTGATAACGAATGGGTATTTCCAAAGTGATTTGTCGTATTTTATTCAATTTACTGTTATAGCACCTATATGTAATCTCCATGATTAAATTAAGAGATCTGTCTATCTGATCAAAACATTATTCAAAGGGTATTTTATGTAAAATTTCTAGAACTTTCCTGTCCAGTCCTCAAAGGTTACTAGCAACCTAGGATCATAAATTTCTGAGGTAAAGTAATATATATTAGGTTTTGCTAGAAAAGCTTCTCTTGATTTTTTTTTTTTGCTGATTTGTGGTAATATCTTTCTCTTTCAAGATAATATGGAGTAATTGACTTAGACAACACAATTCAGATGCCCTTGATGTTTTGTGGCTACTCAGAGAACAGAGCAATAAGTTGACCTACTCTTTGAAGACTTACTAGGACACATACTTGGAAATAACAGTATTTCTTACAGCACTAGAAATAAAGTTAATATATTATATATTAGGTACGTATTTATATTAAAAGCTTTTCATCACATTTTCATGATATAGCAATTCAAATCATACTTCTAAATTAAAAATCTATTTCAAACATGCTCATGCTCGTTTAATATGAATCTATACATTTTCTCCAGCAATTAACTGATGTGCATCTTAGTTTTCAGTCATGATTATAATTCAGTCCTGTTTTTATTCCCATTGACAAGCCTCTCTTTCAATGTTTTATTCTCAGACTACCTCAGTGAAAAACTGTTGCTTGAAAAAAGTGCTTTTTTCTTTCTGGCTTCGTAATTTTGTGTAGGTAGCAATCACTTCTGTATCTGCTAAGTCTCACATCATGATAAAGACATTTTCAGTTAACTATGAAATTAGAGCTGATACTCTCAGTGCAATATAGAGAGGTTTAGAATACATTTATGAAAATCATACACATACTGGAGGAGATAGGCTTCTTCTTGAGGTTTCTGTATCACCATGGGTTCTTAGGATTCATTCTCACACTGATTTGACAGCTTGAGCTGGGAAGACTATTGTCATCTCCTTTCCATTCCTTAATAGTAATGATGGGAGTGTTGTGCTTCTTATTTAGTTAGTTTACTTAGATCATTTACAAATAACTATCAGAACATGGATTAAGTGTAATATAGTGCTTATGTATTACTCATCTTTCCTTCACCGTGACCAAATATACCTGACATAAACAACTTAAAGGAGAAAGGTTTGTGTTATCCAGTGGTTTCAGAGTTTTCAGTTCATGGTCAGCTGACTCTACTGTCATGAGTCTGACCCTGGCATGAGGTAGAACACCGTGGCAAGAAGATGTGTTGGACCAAAACTTTTCCCCACACTGCAACCAAGACGCAGAAAGAGAAAGGAGCCAGGGACGAGATACAGTCACCAACCGTTTGCTCCCAAGGTCGCATTCCTTCAAATGGGTCCCACCTCCTGAAGTTTTCACGAACTCCAAATAATGCCATCACATTATCAATCCACTAATGAGGCCAGATCCCTCACCATCCAATCAGTCCTCCAAATTCCCAGCACCAAATATGGCTACACTGGGGACTGGGCCTTTTGGGGACATTCCAGATCTGAATCATATCACTTATGAGCACAGTTTCAACTTTGAATCCCAGCTTCTACTCTCTAGTGCTGTAACCTAAACAAAAAGTTCCAATTAGCTTCCAAGGACCCCAGCTTCCTCACTGACAAGAGGTCAAAGTGAACGGTTACCTCAGGGTAATTGGCAGATTGAATGAGAAAGTAAGAGGTAAATGCATACTACTACCTCTCAGCTATGTCTTGCTGTCCAGGTGCTGTCTTGCAATGCTTACTGGATACTTCTTTACCCATAGTTTGTCATCCTTCACATGGAAAACAGAGGGATGGAAAACACATTCCCCTACCCTACCCAAAGATTGCTACAAATTAATAACTTTCCTGGACCTTGCAGAGCACTGAGGTTGCTAGGCAACCAATTAATTTTTAATCTGAAGAATGAGGAGCCCATCCCAAGGGGAGTTGGAATCGGAAAACTGGTTTGTCTGTGGCAAAGCAGAGAAGGAACACATGGAAATAAAAGGGTCAAAAGGAATCAGCTAGGGTTTAAAACAAGTTGCTGAACGTCTAATGTGGGTCAGCATGGTAATATGGATTCCTGGGGCCACTGACACCAGGAAAGTTCATGTTTACTTCCAGATTCTCCTGCCCTGGCTCTCACTGGATATAGACAAGGAAGACTGGGCAAGACTGGTAGAGTTGAAAGTCTTCCCCGGGTGGAGCAAGCCAGGAGAAAGGCCATCACTGCCACTGTAGGAAATGCCAAAGGCCAAACCTGAATTTTCCATTGAGTACAGTAAAAGGCTTAAGCCACTGGAGGGGGAGTCATCATGCTGCTGTCCCTAGCACACAGGAGGAGACCCATTATGAATGAAGAAAAGAAACAGAAAAACACCATTTGCCACAGAGGAAAAGTACAAAAAAAAAAAAAAAATAGGACTGAGTCCACACTAATCCTGTATTGACAGCAATAAAGGGCTCCTACCACTAGGGAGGGCAGGACAAGGAAGGCCCACTGCATACATAAGACAGAGCTTGGAACACTAAGAAAGATGTACCCCTGATAGGTAGGTTCAGAGGAGCCCACATAATATCAACAGTAAACTAAACGACAGAGAACAACCATGCTTCTCATCAAGTTTGCAAATATAGGGTAGCAAGCATTTGAATTTACCACCTAAGGAAGACAAAAGAGTAGAGAGAAAACACCTCACAGATGCACAGGGAAGAATGGAATAGAAGTATCAAGAAAAATTGTTTTCATACCAGGTAACCGATGATAACAACAAATTCAACCCAGCACAACTGCTCTGCAGATTGAGCTTGGTGGTAAGGATGGGCTTGTGTGCCCTACAGTTTAGCTGACTGTGGGAATTTGAATCAGTCATCACCATCATGTACACAGTGTCCACCACTGAGTCAGAAATGATGAGTCACTCAAAAAACTATCAAGAGACAAAACTATCAATGGAATCAGACTCTTCCATTGCTTCAAACAAACCACCCTGAGCTTCATGCACTCAAACAGTCCACAGAGTCAATCCAGAGGTTACTAATGTCAATGAGAAAATATAAATTATGGGAATTAATATATTCAGCCTCTGTGGAAATGGTTGATGTGCATGAAGAGATGAGAAATTCCCGAAGGTAGGTGTGACGTACGAAACGTCAAATACAAATCATGGACTAAAAAATCAGAGGAAAAATCCTTCAGCCTCGTACGATCAGCACTTAACAGTATTAAGAAATTAACAAGCAGGAAAGAAAGTAAAAAGAGTGGTTAAAAAATGAGGAAGAAGAAAAGGCATTCATAAAAACTCAGGCGATACAAAAGAGCATGTGTGATTGGACCCAAGTGCAAAGAGGAAGGGGAGGAAGAAATATATGAAGATTAAATCATTTTTCAAGAATAGCAAAAGGTGCCAAATTATAGATTCAAGAGACTCAGGGCTGTGATAGGATGCGGCGCCCTTACCTAGAACCTGTAAGGCCCTCCATTGGACTCCCAGCACGGGAAACACAAACACAACAGAACAAAAACACTCATAGAACTGCCCGAAGAATAAAGAGCCAGTCAAAACATCACCAGGGCACTCACAACGATTAAATGGGTGAAAACCAAAGACAAAGAGAAATTCTTACACTTAGCCAGACAGAAGTGACATTCTACACACAAAAAAATAATATGTCAAAAAGCAGCGGATGTAACTAAAATACTGAAAGGGGTGAGGGTAATCAGAATTGTACATAGAGTGGGAATGGACTTCAAAACTGGAGAATAAAGGGCTTTTTTTCCAAACAAAATAAAGAGAGTCTGCACTAGTATAAAATTTAAAGAACGTCTATCCAGATGAATATGATTATATGATTATCAAATAGAAATTTATATCTACATAAAAAGATTTTTTAAAAATTGAGTGATGATTAAAATGGAAGAAATTTTTAAAAAGATATTTTTCTTATTCATTTAGTTTCTAAAAGATACCTTGCTGTCTCAAAAAGTAGCAATGTATGGAGACCTTATACTACATTTAAAAGTAAAATAGAAACAAAGGGAAAAGGGGTGAAAAAAATTGAAGCATAATGCTATAATGTTTGGTCTGAGTGTAAATCCTCGAAGTTTGACTCTTATAAATTAAAGATGTACAGATAAGACCTAAGACAATCATAGTTGTTTAATAAATATAAATGATGAGTCATTAGAATACACAAAAATGTATCAAATACCACTCAATTATCCCCAATGGAGGCAGAAATAGAAGAAAAGGAAGTAGAGAAGGGAAAGTAGAAAATAACTAGAAAGGTGGTAGATTTTTAAACAACTATATAAACAAGTCACATTAAAACTATGTGGTTAAAGCATCCTTGTCAGATATAGATTTTCGGATTGAATGAAAGATTGAATAATGATTCTTTAAAAAGTTATGCTGCACATATGTGTAATACGTCAGAATATACTCTACTGTCATGTGCATCTAAAGGAACAAATAAAATATAGTAGAGTATGGACTAAAAATATAAAAATAAAGATCTATGCTCTGTATAATAAGTCGACTTCTTCTGTTAAGACACACTGATATGGAGAGAAGATGGCAGAGCAGATCTAGGCAGCATCTCCTGACCCCTCCACAGCCCAGAAAGGAAGCAGTTGAAGATCAGCTGGCCAGAGAGGTGGGTGACAGAATAGTCTATAACACTCAATCCTGGATAGCTTGAGACTTAGTGGGCATTACTGGAGCAGAAAATAAGGACAGAATTCCTTGATCCTGAGCCCTAACCAGGTTAGTGACAGGAGAAGGGAACATAAAGACAGGGGGAATCCAATCAGCTCACTTCCTTAACAACTAGAAAGAAAAGCACAGCCAGTTAAAACAGGAGAGGAGCCGCAAAAGGCAGAGGAAGAGATGGCACAGTGGGTCCCAAATTGTGGACTGAAAGCTGTGTCCGGCAAGGCAGTCATCCTGTAGGATTCAAAGTTGACCAGCCACCCTAGAAGACATTAACTCAGTACAGTTGACACCCACCTTCAGAGAGTGACAAGTAAAACCAGAGGGAAAACCCCTGACATGGTGTGTCTCAGAAATCCCCGCAGAAGGAACATGTGGAAGGATCACTGCTAGCTAAAGTCACTGAAGCCCCCTCCCCCTCACTGTGGACCAGGGTGTGGTATGCAGCAGAACCAAGAGCCGGTCACTCCTGGACAGTACTGGCCCTGACCCAGCCATTACTGAGTTCGCCACTGGCCTGCAACCTGTGCACTCCAGAGAGGACACCAGCCCTCCACCCCCATGGGCCACCTAACATCACACCAAACGGACTACAACACCTCTACCTTAGACAGCCACACCCTGCACACCTCAAAATACACATGGGATAGAACATACAGGATGTGACAGTGCGCAGCACACACGGCCTTTCTTCAGGAGGACACACAAGTTTACACCCTCTGACAAGGAATAACCAGGAGGCTAAGCCACAGACAAGTAGAAGCCACCTCCCCTGATCCAACAGAAAGCTCCACACAGGAAAGAATGCCCGAGACCTCCTAGAACTGTGTTACAGATGACCAGATGTGATCACCAACTCCACACCCAGGAAATGATAAAGGTAAAGGTGAAGCGTAGTAGGCATCTTTTACAGGTCCCCAACCCTGATGAAATCTGAATCAGGGAGGTTGAATAAATATTTCTCCACCTCAGCCTGGATTTTTAGAAATAGCTCTAATGTCATTTTTGATCTTACATACTACTTTTCATTTTGAACAGGTAGATGAGATGTTCCCCTATTATTTGATATTATACCCTTAACCCATTTGATTGTATTTCTTCTAATGTTTCAAAATGTTAGCAGGAACCCTCCTCTCCCTGTTTCCCTAGATCAGATGACACTTGCTCCTCTTAGACACCTTGTCCCTCTAGCATTACCTGAACTGCGCCAACGCCCCACCCACCTTTTATTACATTTTACCTTGTTTTATATCATTCTTTTCGATATTTTCTTTCATCTTCCTTTTTGTATTTGTACATTTTTTCTCTCCTTCCCGTTTCAGTCCCTATAAAATGAAATAGTGATTTTTTTTTTTTTTTTTTTTGTGGTACCAGGGATTGAACTCAGGGGCACTTGACCACTGGGCCACATCCCCAGCCCTTTTTTGTATTTTATTTATTTAGAGACAGGGTCTCACTCAGTTGCTAAGTGCCTCGCCATTGCTGAGGCTGGCTTTGAACTCGCGATCCTCCTGTCTCAGCCTCCCAAAGTGCTGGGATTACAGGCGTGCGCCACCACGCCCGGCTAGTGAGTATATTTTAATAATTATTTTCTCAACCTATTCCAGAGCATTACTACAATTTTATGCCCAGATTAGAGGAAATGTGGAGGACATTTTCAAGAAAGTTACCCCCACCCAAAGGTTTATTAGTATATAACTTTTCTCATAAGTTAATAGGATTGAATATCATCTCTCAAAGTGCTACTGATACTGGGAACAGCAGAGGATACACTCTGGGTGGAAGTATTAATACCTGGATATTTGCCCAGCCGAGAGCACTAATGAAAGAGAAGCTCACTACACAGTCCTCTGAACAAAAGCAGAAGACACAATCATCCAGCAGATGGGCAGACATTCAAACAATATGAAAAAGACTACACCAAACAGCCCACACACTTCAACTGATCCCATTAACACCACAGCAAAGGAGATGTCAGAGAAAGAATTCATAAAGTTCATAGTTTAAATTTCCAGTGGCTAAAAGATGATGGAAAGATTGTGCACTTAAAAATACAGGAAGAAAGAGAGGATTTCCGAAAAGAGATTGAGATTCAGAAAAAGAATCAAGCAGAAATCCTGAAAAAGAAGGAATTAATGTTTTAGTCAGATTTTTCACTGCTGTGGCCAAGGACCAGACAAAACAAATTTAGAGGAGAAAATGATGATTTTCAGGTTCGCAGTTTCAGAATCTCAATCCATAGACAGTTTGCTACATTCCTCAGGGCCCAATGTGAAACAGACCATCATGGCGGATCAGAGAGTAGAGAGAAAATACTGCTCAACAAGAACGAAATATAAACCTCAAATCATGTCCCCCACAAATGGCTGATCTTCTCTAGCCACACACCATCTGCCTACAGTTACCATCCAGTTAATGCCAGTCACTAGCACACTGATTAGGTTAAGACTCTCATAAACCAATCATTTGACCTCTAAATCCTTTTGCATTAACTCACACGTGAGTTTTGAGGGACACCTTATATATAAACCATAACAATAAATAAAATCGAATTAAAAATGCAGTGGAATGCATCATCAATAGTTTGGACCACTTTGAAGACAGTCTCATGTCTTGAAGACAAAGCATATAATCCTAAAAATCAAATCAATGATTAAAAAAATGTTTAAGAAACCATGGCCAGAATATTCAAGAATTAGGGATAACATAAGACACCAAATTTAAGAATCAGTTTTGTAAATAAAGAATTCAAAATACAAAGTAAATGAATGTATAATCTTTTAAATGAAATAATATCAAAATATGTCCAATCCTTAGGCATGATATGAAAATTCAAATCCAAGGGGCATTTAGAAAACCAAATATGTAAGATAAAAAAAGATCCTTTCCAGTACACATTACCATTAAAATGCCTAATTTACATAATAAGAATAAAACTTTAAAATCCACAAGTGAAAAAATGCTAAATCACGTTTAGATGTAAGCCAATTAGAATTTGAAGTGATTTCTGAGTTCAGACCCTAAAAGCTGAGAGGTCTTAGAATAATACATATCAAGTCATGAAAGAAAATAGGAGTCAACAAAGATTATTATATCTAGCAAAATTATCCTTCAGAATTGAAGATGAAATGAAAAGTTTTCATTATAAGCAGAAACTAAAAGAATTCACTAAGTAAGCCTGCACTAAAATACCGTACTCAACTATTTCATGCAGAAGAAATGTAAACTAAAAATCAGTGTCAGGATAAGGGTGAAACTCACTGGAAGAATAGTCAATTAAAGGAGAATCAAGTCTGAGTTAAGCATTAGAAATAGACTTCTAAGTGGCAGGAAATTAAAATCATCTCTCTATAATAACACAGAATACAAATGGTTTAATTTTTTCAATCCGAAGATATACATTGGTGGAATGAATTTAAAAACAAAACACAACCACATGTTATTTGCAAAAGACTCACCTTTCAGGAAAAGACATCCACAGGCTGAAGTGAATAAATGGAACAACACATCATGAAAATTCAGACCGAAAGCAAGTTGGGGTATCTCCTCTCATATCAGACAAAGTAGACTTCAAGTCATAATTAATCAGAGACAAAGAAGGTCACTTCATACTGGTTAAGGAAATCATTTAAAAACAAGATATAATGATTGCGAATATTTGTGTTCCAAACATCAGTGCACTTATGTACATAAAACAACTCCTATGCAGTACAGAGAATTAAATACACCCCAATACAATATCACTGGGTGATTTCAACACACTTCTCACTTCTATCATCATTACATATGTCATGCAGACAAAAACTAAGTAAAGACTCTTCAGAACTAAATAAATAGTATTAATTAAATGTACTTACCAAACATCTATATGATATTTCACCCATCAACAATTGAGTTCAATTTCTTCTCAGTGGCACATAAATCTTTCCCTGAAATGCACTATATTTTAGGACACAAAGCAAGACTCAGCAAATTCCAAATAAACAGAAATAATTCATTTCATCCTCTTAGATCATAAAGGAATAAAATTAGAAGGCAGCAGTGAGAGGTTTAGTTCATTACTTTATAAATGAGAACATTATAGTTATACATAGTAATTGGGTGTCATGTCCTATGTGACAGTTAATTCAGGGGTGACTGAACTAGTCAATGAGGGGATGGAGAAAAGTAAACAAACACACAGAGAAAAAGCCAGGGCTTGGTGGAGGAAGACTGAACAAGTTTGGAATATTCATCATGTTGGTTTAAACATCAGAAAAATTTATTTTGAGGAAGCTTATTCAAGATAAACAAAACCAAAGTTGAGGGTAAAACAGCCCAATTAGAACTTAACAGCTTGTTCCCTTAACTTTCTAATTCTGGCAGTAGGCATTTGAACCCAAGGTTATGAACTGATAGAATTCCTTGGCTAGCAAGGAATTTCTTGTTGAACAGGGAGTCACCATAAAACTGGGCCATTTTCTTCGTGCCTTTGCACCAGGAAATTCCCAAGAGAGGTATCACATCTGTTTCTAGACAGTTCAAAGACTCATAATTCACTCATTGCTCCTAACATTTCCTTCTTTTTTACTTTATTTTTTAATCACAAGTGATGGGCTATTATTTGAAGTTCTCAAATGTCTTCTCAGAAGGGGGGTCATTTCATTCTTATAACACAAAACAGGATTAGTCGCAAAAACATAATTCCAAAAATGTACCAAATCGAATGTTTTAATATATTTAATGAATTAAAGCCATTTAAATCATTAAGTATTTGTTCAGCAAGCCACACAGGATCCACTGATCATTCCTACTTTCCTGAATATACTGACCGTGATGATGTAACTCCATATGGGGTAGACTGTAATTATTTCTGTGCCACATGCCCATTAAATGATTTTTAACTTTTTCCCAATCCCATTAGGAAATGTTATATTTGGCGCTGTAACACAATCAAATTTGTTACCAGTATGTATTGTGGGACCAACACAGCGATAAACTCCCACTATATCCATTATAATTAATCCAATTGAATGAACAGATATAATATGTTTATCAGGAAGATCTTCCATAATTTGAGTACCATCAATAAATACTAGAATGGGGTCTCCAATCCACACAGATGGGTATACTAAAGGTGGATCTGGGAAATCAGTTTCCCCATGAACTCCACTTACCTGACAGCTCAAGAAAGCCAGCATAGCCACAGCACAAGGAATCTGGAAAGAGTGCCTCTCTGCTGTTTGATTATGTGTTCAGCCTGATGCATCTTGTTCTTCAGTTGTTTGTACTGTGGCTTGAACTTCCCGTGGTAATAGTGAACGACACATTCAGATACTCAGCTAGGATGAGCTGTACCTTCTGGAAAGATACAAGCATGGCCTTTCCCCCATATTAGTACTGAATCTGGTCCACTCCATTGTCCTGTTTGTTAGTTTCTCTATCGGACTAGGCCTACTAGACCTATTGCTGTGGGAGCCATGTGTCACTCACCAGCAGTGTGTCCTTAAGCATGACAACTTAAAAAAAAAAAAAAAAAAATAAAACAAAGAGAGCATGATTCAAACAATTTTGTAGGGTTCTATCTCCCCACTTTTTATTTTTGTAATTGTCATTTAAGGGACAAATGAGTCTGCCCTACAAGAGCCTAGCCTTGAGGATTATAAGGCATGCCTGTTTTGGTGATCAATGGTTTTGATCATAAAATTATTGAAAACAAGAACCAGTATTAGAAGGAGAATTATTACTTTAAAATTGGAGAGGATGGCCAAGGATTGTAAGAGTATTAAAACAGTAAGAAATGACTTAATGAGTATTCTTACTTGGTCAGAAAAATTAGCAAAAGTCACCTGTTAGGCATATGAGGATTGTCAACGCCGATGTTGTAGTTGAACTAAAAAGGACACCACAAAATGAGAAGACTCAGTTCTGACCATTTGTAAGATTTATGTCATTAATAATAAGCTAAGCAACCAGATAATGAAATGGGGTCAGTATAAATACTGGAAGTCACATTACATCCTGTTCGTTCTATAGGTGACAGCCTTATTATCTTACTTTTGTATGACATTGACACAATAGTTGTAAAGTTTATAAGAAAAATACAAAATAAAATTAACAAGAGTAAAAACATACGTAGTTTGTTCGATGGCTATGAAGTAAGGAACATATATTTTTTTGTAATTCCAAACCTTTATTTAGTTAGATATAGTATTTTTTGTTTACTTTAAGATTACAGTAATCTTTATAATAAAATCTATTTTTGAACTTAATTTTAAAAGAACTTTAATGGTTATCTTAACATGGAATGAGTGGAGAGGCAGAGACTCAACATAGGTGAGGTGACCTCTTGACAAATTTTAGGTAAGGTGTTTTATTTTTGAAACAAATTTTTTTGTCTCTTTCTTCAATATTATTTTATGAAATTTATACATATCATTTTTGAATCTATATGAATCAGTTAACATAATTTAATATTAACCAAATAAGTTAAGAGAGCTTTTAACCCTCTTTTGTGTGAAAGTGGCAAAATGTCTTTATATCTCCTGTTGTTAACCTTTAAATAAACCAGCCTGTCTTTATTGCCTTTTAATGAAGTTTACATCTCAGTGTGGCAAGTAACATGAAATTTTATAATTTATGATTACTTTTATCTCATTGTAAAATATTAAGTAACATAAATAGATTTCTAACCAAATTTATTATTTTTATGTTTATTCTGTAAGAGACCACGACTACAGAGAATTTTAGTTTGGAGAGCACCAGCTTGGCAAAATGTTCTTTAAAGCTTAAACTTAAAGACTTGTCTACTTGGGAGATAAGAACACATTTAGTATACAAGGAATCCAATATCAGTATCACAATTGCACTGATGTATTTATATTAACCAACTTAGCTTTTAAAGACTAATTTGGAATCTGTAATACTTTAAAATAGCAGTTGTTTTTTTAACCAGAATAGTACAAATGTTAATTCCTTTAAGACTAGTTTTTCTAAATACAAAAGTTCAATAGAAACAAGAAATTAGTTTTTTTTTTTAAGACAGTAGATTAATGTTTTAAGAAATCCTTATTACTTTAACACATAGTGTGTTAACCTTTTGTTTTATATCAGTACCTTAATATTTGGCTTGTGTTTGGGGAAAGTGTCAGTTTCTCTGTCCTCTTTCCGCCTTTGGTTTAGGAAGCCAGGTTAACCACCTGAAATGTAGCCCAGGTCTGTTAAAAGACCTTATCTATTTCTGTCAACAGGCTCCATGTCAGAAACTCAGCACAAGGCCAGCCACATAGATTAGAAACTTTTATTTTAAAAAATAAAATAAGTCTTAAATAACTTTGGCTGATTGGGTTAATTATATATAACCAATTTAAATACATACAAAGTTTTAAAAATATTATTATCCACTATTTCTTTCTAATTTTCTTATACATCTGACAACATTTTACTTTACCAAAGGACCTACATATCCAAAAACACTTTTTACTTTATACATTAAAATATCTTTCCATACTGAAAACCTTCTTATTTCTTTCCTAGTTACTAACCTATTTCTGAACTTATATTTTTAATGATCCTGATGAAATTTTTTAATTTAAAAAAAATTTTCTACTTCAATATGATGAATTACTTTTGTTTTCATATTACCAGTACCAAACAAAAACCTCTTAGACTATTTGCATAGAAATAACACCTGACAGAATCTTAACTCCCAACAACTTCATTTTAAGTGAACATACAGAGACAAAGCAATCTTTTCAATCTTTTCAATAATCAATTTATAAAAATACATCTAATGTTTTAATGTATTGCCTCATGGAATTTTAGTAGTTGATGTTTAAGTACTCCAAATTTGCAAGTTAATTCAACATATTTTTAATAAGCACATTTATGAAAATTAATCACATTTATGTTAAATCTAACTTACTTCTTTTTAACTGTAAAAGCCAAGACCTCAAACAAATGTAGTGAACAGTCTTTATAATCTCTTTCCTGTTGAATAAAATTGTTAGATGCCAAATATATTACATTTTAGATACTTTGTAGAAACCAACACTTGTCTGATTACCTAGAAAAACTTGTGAATTAGTAATACTAGTCAAAGACATCTTTATCTGTTTGCCAAATTTAAACTGAACTTGTTTTTTAAGTAACGTAAATTAAAAATGTACACATTTGGATTCATTTTTTAATTTTAATTTTAATTTATGAATGCTCATTTATCTATATGCCAATTTTAATACCACACACATGACATATGGACACAGACACAACAATACAAGACACCAGTATTCATACATACAGAAAACAGACAAGAAACAAAGATTTTGTGACTTTTTATAAGTGGAGCTCCACAGGTAAGAGGCAATGTTACAGATGTTTATTAAAGTCTCTGTTAGATGTAACCTGTTAGAAATTGTAATAGAGCCAATCAGACTTTTACATTATGAGCACTATGCAGTTGGAAATGCCAGGTGTCGGATCTAACAGCCATGAGAACACCACAAGCAAAGGTTCATTGTCCTCATGACTATCAGATCCATCCCCAACACCACCGTACCTGTGCCATGTTTTATGATTTTGTGAGAGGAAACTTTTTAATGCATTTTAAAAATTGGCATGGGAACGAAGTCAGAGTGTGAAACCCTCCATAATTAGATAAAATAAAACTGACTATAAAAACACACTCATTTAGGCAAGATCAATTGTGAATTCACCATGAAATCATGAGCTCAAAAAGACTGGACTTTTAGAGAAAAACAAAAATCATAATTACTCTAGTAAAGGAGCATGTAGCACCTCTTTGTTAACTCAGAATTCACTTTGAGTTCAGATTAGAGTCAGTTCAGATATCTAAACAATGTGGAAGGCTGTAAAATCCTCAGAAAAGGTTTTTAAAAGAAAAGTAAAACTTGTACATTTAGTATCTTTCCATTTCTCTCTCCCAGTGCTATAGGAGTAGGGAGATACTAACAAATCAGTGTGGTGAAGACAGCCAGATAAACTAGACCAGAAGAGGCTTTATATGACCCTCCACCCCCACTTTTTTTCCTTTAGCCAGCCAAGTCAGAAACATCTTGAATTTGAAAGGGTCATATCTGTTTGTATTTACGCTCATTTGTCAAATGCTTACCATGATGGCAATGTGGACAGAGCCTTGGTTTGCTTTTATGACCAGGCAGCTGCCAACAATCTCTGGCCAAGTGTCCAGGCTTGTCACTGTTAAAGCACCGCCTTTTGGAAGTTTTGTTTCTCCAGGGAGTCTGTAAAGCTTCTCTTGCACCTGTGGCCAGAGTTTCAACTTTTTCCTCCCCCACCCCAGCCTACTCTCAGGGACAAAGGCTCTTGTGGAGCAGGGGAAGGGGCGGCAGGAGATACTGACCACTGAAGACACTTTGTTAACCGTTTCCAGACTTTAGCAGCGATTCTAAAGTCAAGAATCACGTCAGGGGGCTGGGATTGTGGCTCAGCGGTAGAGCGCTCGCCTAGCACGTGGGCGACCCGGGTTCCATCCTCAGCACCACGTACAAATAAAACTCATTGAATAAAACGCATTGTGTACAACTAAAGCAAATAAATAAAAATATATTAAAAAAAAAAAAAAAGAATCACGTCAGAAGCCAAACATGTCACCCCATCCCAAGACAGATCAAGGCAATTTTGCATGGAAGACCACAAAGTAAATGTCCCCACAGGGACCTTCTCCCGTCCGTCCCTCAGCTGTATAGCTAGCACACAGCTGTTGAGCAAGTGCCTCTCAAGTCTCCACATGGGCCATTCCTTCCTCAAGGAACCAAGGAAAAGTTTTAGTAACAAATTCTAAAAACTGCACCAGCTGCACCTTCTTTATGGGGCTTCCCCATGATTTAAGATTCATCACGTCCCATGTTTTACAGCCAGCTACGTAAAGATTCACTCCTCTCCTTCCTTTAATTGGGGCCCATCTTATCTTTTTTAGGAGCATGCCATTCACCTTGATGAGTGAACATTCCTGTGTGTCTGGTGTCCTTGCTCAGGTGCTAGATGTTGCATCCTGCATGATATTTTGTTCAGGGGTGACTCAACCAGTCTATGAGAGAACTGAAGAAAGACAAACACACACACACACACAGATAGAGAAAAAGCCAGGGCCTGATGGTTCAGCCAATTTCTGATGGAGGAAGACTAACCACAAGCAAACTAAGCACCTTTATTATATAGGTTTAAATATCAGAAGGATTTATTGTGAGAAAGCTTCTTCATGATAAACAAAACAGAAGTTGAGAACAAAGCAGCCCAATTAGAACTTATCAGCTTGTGTCCATTGTGTTTGAACCCAAGGTTGTGAACTGATAAAATCCCTTTGCTGGCAAGGAATTTCCCTTTGAATAGGAAGTAACCATACAACCGGGCAATTTTCTTGGCACTTTCGCACTGAGAAATCCCCAAGAGAGGCATCACCTCTGTCTCTGGGCTGTTCAAGGACCCATTCACTGCTCCTGACGGTTGGGTTCATTTTGACAAACTTATAAACACATGAAAGTTGATTTACTCCATTTCAGCAACCATGCTCCCCTTTTCTATCCTTTCCTTCCTACCCCTATTCTCCTTCTTTTACTGTACTGCACTGCCTTTTGGTTATTTATTTATTTTTAATTGGTCCTTTGTACATGTTTATAAAAATGAAGTTCCCTGTGGTATATTTACATATGCAAATAATGTGATTTTGTTAAATTCATTGTTCATTTTTCTCCCCTTTCTTCTCCTTCCTCCCCCCAGGTCCATCTCCTTCATGAACTCCACTGACTTCACCTATCTTTATGTCACCCAGCTTTATCTCATTCCCCACTTTCTTTCTTTAATTTGGTTGTGATAAAACATTCAATTTTGATTTTCTGAGTCTGTCTTATTTCATTTAATGTGGTGATGTCCTGTTCCATCCACTTACTGGCAAATACCATAATTTCTTTCTTCTTTATGGCAGAGTAAAACTCAACTCATGTGTGTGTGTGTGTGTGTGTGTGTGTGTGTGTATGGGTCACATTTTCTTAATTCATTCATCTATTGACAGGTATCTGGGCTGATTACATAATATGGGACTTGTGAATTGTGCTGCTATGAACATTGATGTTACTGTATTGCTACATTCTGCTTATATTAGTTTTTTTTTTTATTTTTTTTTTTTTTTTTTGACAAATACTGAGCAGGGGGACTGCTGGGCTATATCGTGAGTCCATTCTCAAATTTTTGAGGAATCTCCACGCTGTTTACACAGTGGTTGAACTAATTTGCAGTCCCACCACCAATGTATGCACAAACCATTTTCACCCATCTTTGCCAGCATTTAGTATAATTTGTATTCTTGATGATTGCCATTCTAACAGGAGTAAGACCTCCCATGTTCTTGCATAGACATGATTGTCAAAATGGACCTACTACCAAAAGTGTTGTACACATTCAATACAATGCCCTTCATTATACAAATGACATTCTTCACTGAACTAGAAAAAACTAGTCCTAAGTCATTTGGAAGATTAGGAGAATCAGGATAGGCAAAACAATCTTGAGCAAGATCATGAGCATCATGATACATAATCTCATATTATACTACAGAGCTATAGGAACATCAACAACATGGTATTGACATAAAAATAGAGATGAATACCAAGAATAAAACTGAGGACACAGAGAGAGACCCACATACTTAGCCATTTAATGCTTGATAAAGGTGCCAAAAATACATGTTGGAGAAAAGACATTCTTTTTATGGTGCTGGATAACTGGATATCCATATGAAAAAGCGAGAAACTTGTACCTATATTTCACCCTGCACAAATGTCAAATTAAAGTGGATTTGGTCCAGAAATTTTGCAACTACTCAAAGTAAACATAGTATCAATTCTCCAACACATTTGGTTCAGGCACCAACTTCATTCACTAGACCCCTAAAGCTCAAGAAATAAAACTAAGAATCTGTAAGTGTGTTGTCATCAAATGAGAAAACTTCTGAACAGTAAAGGAAAGAAGAACTTGTGAGCCTACACATAACTAAACAGACACTTCTCAAAAGAAGAAACACAATGGCCAACAATTATGTGAAAAAAAAAAAAAAAAAAAAAGTTAAATGTCCCTGGTAAGTAGGGAAAGGAAAATCAAAACTACAGTGAGATTTCATCTCACTCTAGTCAGAATGGCAACTACATCAATGTTCATAGTAGCACCATTCACAGTGGCCAAATTATGGCACCAGCCCAGGTGCCCATCAGCAGATGAACAAATTAAGAAAATTTGGCATAGATACCCAGTGGACTTTTACTCAGCCATAAAGAAGAATGAAATTATGGCATTTGCTGGTAAATAATGGAACTTGGAAACATGCTAAGTGAAATACACCAGGCTCAGAAAGTCAAGGGTGGAATGTGTTTCTCATATGGAAAGGCAGATCAACATAAGGAAAAAGGGGGGTGTGGGTTGTGGCAACAGAAGGGAGATTAGCAGAGTAGAGAAAAGAGATAGGGTGGGTGGAGGAACAGAGAAAGGGAAAAACAGTGGAATGAAACAGACCCAATTATGCTATGTACACAAAGAAATATAGCACACTGGATTTCATGTTTATGCATCTCTATAAAGTACTGATGAAGAAACTATAAATGAGTAGAAAGAAGAACAGTAGAATAGAAGAAAGGGAGTGGGGGGATGGAGAGGGGAAGGGGAAGAAGAAATACTGAGGACTGTAAAGCATTTTATGTTCCATGCATGGATGAACGTGTCAAACACCAACATTACATGTAACTATAATGCAGTCAAAAAAAAAAACCCACGTGGTTAAGTTAAAAGCAGCATGGTGGTAAAGACTTACGACACCCACACTAATCTAAAGAAAAGTTCATTATGTTTTGATATTAGACAAGTCAGACCTCAGAGCGAGTACCAATACCAGGGATATTGACAGGTGCTTCATACCAATAATGGGGCCAACTTGCCAGGAAAACAAAACAACCCTAAACAACAAAACAACCCTAAACACATGTGTGACTATCCACGGAGCATCAAGATATGCCCTGGAACACAAAGGGATCCACGGAAGGTCGACCTATCCACACTGTGACTCTGACATCACAGTACTTTCAGCAAGGAGTGGAACAGCCCGTGTCAGAAAGTCAGGAAACATGGTGAACAGCTCATCTACAGAGAGGTACAAATCATAAGAGCAAAGGGCCGCTCCTGTTGCTCCCACCACCTTCCCAGTTCGTTCAGTTAGCAACGCTGCCCACCCCGGTGATCAAACCCAAACCCTGAGAATTACAGTTTACCATGCTTTGCACATGCGCTTTACAATCAGCCAGACAGTCCTCAGTGGCCTGTTTTTAAGATACATCTCAGACCCTGGGGGAGCCCATCTTCCATTTCCACTAACCTGGTTTCTCTTGCTTGAACGAAGGCGGCAGCCTCCTGGCCCACAGCCTTGCTGCCTTCTCACAGACTGTTCACAAACTAACAGAGTCCTCTCCCCAGCACGCGTGTCAGGCCGTTTTCTATTTCCACCTAAAAGGTCCAAATGCTTTTGAGGTCCCTGTGATCTGGACGCCGATCACCTTGAACTCTTGAAAACTTTCTACTCCCAGCCTGTCTCTCTGTTGACCACCACACCGGCTGTTTTCTCTACTAGGACAGGCACTGCCATGATTTCTTCTGATCTGAACCCTCTGCCTACTAACAGAAGACCCCTGACCCTCTTCCCACCTCCCACTCCGACTTCAGCGTGCGTCCTGACACTGCCCCCGTGGCACTGGTATCATCATCCATTGGCTGCACCTTCCGCTGCTCAGGTGCTATGGTCCTCAGGCTCCCTCACTGTAATGAAAGACACCTGAGGACAGTACCCAGAATCCTGTTGGGCTTCCTCAACCGCATCCCGAGACCTTCAGTGGCACAGAGAAAGAGCCTCACAAATGTTATTGAAACGATTAAAAATATATATAAAAGTGATATTTTCCCATGTTTCCCCTTTTGTACTTCTGGAAATAAAGAAGATGACTGATCATGAAAATGCTAAAACCGGTTTTGCTTTTAAATGTTCTTACATTTATTTGCATTTTGCAGGAGCTTTTCATCTGATAAAAGAAATGATATGTTTCTTTTCATTTAAAGTCAGAGCTATGGAACTCATTATTTCCATTTTATTACCTTGACTGTCAGGGAGTTCAAGTGACATATTTTCATTTGCAATAATTTTCTTTAGCCTGCATTTTAAAATCATTGTAGAGTTCTTATCTAACTTCAATGTTTTAATAACTCTATGGAATTGGTATTTTTAATTTTATAAACACTCTTGTAAGAATGGCATGTACCTAGCAATATTTCTTTCATATAAGCGGAACAGAAGATACATAATTATGTGTTTAATATCTAATAGTTCAGAGTCTGGAAGGGTTGATTTACAAAGGATTTCCAAGTAAAGTTTCCCAGACATGTAAGGATCATATGAGGAAGAAGCACATATTGAAATAAAGTCACCACTGCTACAATGCATGGATACCTTCAAATAATGCAGTTGCATTGCTGTCATTGACAGATTTTCAAGAGCAATTAAAAAAAAAAAAGGATAAAATGCAAAAATTTTCTCTAAAGTATTCTCCAAACTCCAGGGTTTAACTTGGTTGTCATTGCCTGAAGCAGAAGAGCAATTTAGATGTCTAAAATTGCAGTATGGTTGTTTGAAAAATTCAATCAGATTTTATTTTCATTCTTGCAAAAGAAATAACAAGTACATTATTTTTGACAAAAGAACACCTTACACATTCTATGACCTGATCTGATCCCAAAGAAACATACATATAATCAAAGACGAATACAAATTCTATCAAATATGCAGTTGCTATGAATTTGCACAAATGCCTCTAGCTATACTCTGATCTAATTTTTAATCTGGTAGCGAAGATAAAAATCTTCATTCTTCTCCTAGTGCTGGTTCTGAAGTGATTCAGGGGAAGCCTTGATATTTCTGAGCAATAATTTTACAATTAAGTTTTTATAGTTTAGAAATCTTTGTTCTTGTTTTCCACTTTTACATTTTAAAACATTTTTACATTGTAAATAAGTCACATATGGGTTTGTAGCAATTTATCACAAACTTGGTGGCTGGTCCTCTCAAAGTCCCTGTAGTTCAGCAGTCTGGGCTGACTTAGGTCCTGTGGGAAAGCCTTAAAGGGGTGTGAGCAAGCTGTGGGCTGGTGTGAACTCCATCTGCAGATGGAGACCCACCGGAGCTCAGGGATTCTTGGTGGAATTCAGGTCCTTGCTGTTACGGGACTGAGGTTCTAGTCTTCTTGCTGGCCACCAAGTGGAGCATTATTTACGACTCTGAAGGCCAACCTAGTTCCATGCCTGTGGTCCTTCTCATGTGTGATGATCATGGTAGCAATATACATTAGCTTTTTCACATAATAACAGCCTGCTCCTTTGCAGTGAAAGTCCCTCTAGTCAAGGAGTGATCACCTCATCATCTCCACCATACTGTGGTAGTTGGGAACACCAGGGAATCACTTATCAGGGGTGTGTGCACAACAACTAGGCTGATATTTGTGTGATGAAATTATGAAGAAATATCCTATTTTGCTTATCCATTATTTCACTGAAATAGAAAAGAGAGAATAATCAATGGGGCAATTATATTCATTTTTTCCGGTGGATAATTCAATTTCTATTCCCATTTTATATTTAAGAGATCACTGCCCTTACAGACATTTTTTTTTTTTTTTTACTTTTTATTCCTCATTTCCAAATTAGAGTTTTATGAATCAAGTATTATTTCTCCATACAAGCATTTATTTGCCCAGAAATTTTATCAGTGCATACCCGCTGTACAGGAGAAGATGTCCCAGAAGCCTCGGAGTGTTAAGCAGGATGCATAACTAGCCCACTGCCTACACAGGGGGTGTGAATTCTAAACACATTCAAACAAGTACATTCTCTGATATTAGGTAGTGGAAAGGCTGTCCACAAGGATAGAGCATGATGAGGGGTGTAGAAAGAGAGGTGTGGGAATTAACATGGGGAAATATGGAAAAACTCTTGCACAAATGCTACCCTGGGGAGACAGGAACCACCTGAACTACAGCAAAACCTATTCAAAGCAGGCCCTCAGACTCGATGTCCATCGCAGACCTCCTGAGGGGGAAGGTACTTCGCCATGGTTTTCGTGGACAGAGGTGAGTGTAGCAGTAAATCCAGAGTGACAGGCTTTGGCCAGGGACACGGACTTCATGGACTATGGTCAGGGAATTTAAATGTTTTGATGGTGAACAAAAGTCTCTAAAAATTTTTGAATAAAGAAAAATACTTATATTGTTTATGAAGAAAAGAAAATACTTTTATCATTCAATTCCAATGTTGTTCGTGTTTCTCTCTGGGAGCAAGATTGGTGACATGGAACCTACCTAGAAAGATATAAGCAAGGGGAGCATTTATTGTGAACCGAGATAGAGGTTCTGGCTCAAAGGGAGTGAGAGGTGAAACTCCATGTGTTTAAAAGAGTAATCTTAGCCGGGCGCGGTGGCGCACGCCTGTAATCCCAGCACTTTGGGAGGCTGAGGCAGGAGGATCGCGAGTTCAAAGCCAGCCTCGGCAATGGCGAGGCACTTAGCAACTCAGTGAGACCCTGTCTCTAATAAAATACAAAAAAGGGCTGGGGATGTGCCCAGTGGTTGAGTGCCCCTGAGTTCAATCCCCGGTACCACAAAAAAAAAAAAAAAAAAAAAAAGAGTAATCTGGCAGGAACTGCTGATATATGAACGCTGAGCAAGACAGCGACAGAAAACTGTCTCAGAGCATTTTTAGACTGGACAAGTGGATTAATAATAGATCATTTGCTGAAGTGAGGAAGACTCGGACATGCAGGTCTGGGAATAAAATTTGCTTAAAAACCTGCATGTGTAAAAAAAAAAAAAAAAAATACATATGTTAAGGGGAAGGTGATTGCTGAGATTACAACATTTAAAATGGGTTGCTAAATACAGAGTGTCTCATTAGATCCTAGAGTCTAAATGAGAGAAGGAAACTGGGATGAACATTTGAACAGAATCAATAAATAGAGGTTAATAAAGAAAACAAGCCTGGGCCACTGAATGTTGGAAGTAGGCTCAGCAGAGTAAGCTTAGCACCGCATCCCGTAAGGGCTGTGAGAATTCAAAATTTGTTGCTTACAGTGCCAAGAGATGCAGATATTTTAAGATGGAGGGAAACATCTATTTCAGCCATTTCTCATGTGTTATGTGCTGAAGGAATTTAGAATGTGTGAAGCATGTTTTTGTTTCTTTTTAGTATTTTGGAAATGCTTCTATTATTAGGTAATTAATAGAAAAAAAATTGCCAGGTGTGTCCCCAAGAAACAAACGTACCATGACTTACATATCACTTAATTTACTTCTAGGCATTTTGCTTGGCCAAAATCATGCTAATATGCTATAATTCAACTGTATGGCTAAACATAAATGTTTCACAGTTGTGGAAACTGAGTGTTCCTCAAATCCAAAGACTTTGGAAAGGAAGAAAAACTGTCGACAAAGCTGTTATTTTGCCTTTGTATCTTAGGACCAATTCCACAGCTGAAAAATTTCACTTCAATACCACTTAACAAAATAAAACCATGAATCCTAGACTTTATTTTGATGACTTCATAGACTTGGGAACTACATGCCCATTCACAACCATGAAAAAGAAGAGACTTTTCCACAGAAGGCTGATTCTCCTGGGGCTTACCTTGCATAGATACACTGTGTTTTGAGAGCTCAAGTGTCTCTGCTTCTGTTTGGAAGGCAAGACAGCATCTCCTCCTGATAGTCAAGGGAATTGAGGTTACTAATCTTCCCATTACAGAGAGGGTCAGTTCAGAATTTATATCGCTGGATTTGTTATCCAAAACTCTTTAATTTACACCAATATAAGAGATTCAGACCAATCTTTACTAGATAACCTTATTCAATGAAATTATGTAATACCAGCCCCTGTTATGTAAGGATCAGAATGACTATTTTCCTCTCACATAGTCATAGTCAGAAAGACTCATTCTAATTGAGCTTCTCTTTTTAAAACAATTTAATGTAAATGAAATTTAGAATAAATGGAAGCAGACATTTTGGACATAGAACTAGGTTCAGTGTTTTACAGGAGAATTAGTGTAAGATCTGGTTACTGGAGCCCTCTTTGCTGATTGGGTTAGGGAACTTACAGGAATGCTATCATTAGTACAAAGGAAATTGGAAACGAAACAGGAACAGCACTGTGTGTAAACGTGAGTAAGACACAAAGCAAAGAGGAGCAGTCTGGCTGCCACGGCATGGCGGTCTGTTGGCACGGAACTCTGTGGCTCCCGCTGTCACTGCAAAGGCTTCCTCCAGATCAGCCTGTGAAAGTGAACTGGCTCTCTTAAGAAGACCTTCCAGGGCCAATTCAAAGGAAAGCCGTGAATGCAAGGGAAGGGCAAAGGAGGGATGGGGCAAACTACCAAGGTCTAAGTGCAAAGGGAACCCCAAAGAAATCATGGAGAGATGGACAGTGGACGTCACCGGGCGGCACTCTGAGAGGCAGGCAGAATTGATGACAAAATATATTAGAACCAGGACTGGAGTCAAGCTGACAGACATTTTGGAGAGCCTTGAATTACTTAATTGCAGAATATTTTTTTTAAATCCTCTGGTAACTGATTGTGTTTACACTGGAGAAAAAAAAAAAAAAAAAAAAAAAAAAACAGTCAGAATAGGCTACATTTGAGCAGTCCTGCAGGATTTAGGGGTGAATGGCAAAGGACACACACGAGTTTTAAATGAACACGACAAGGAATTGAAGAGGAAACCCAGAATAAAATTAGAACCTCAGCCATTCTCTCTGCTGCCCAATTAAATGATGAACTCTATTTTGTAGATAGTGCATTTATATATGCACAAACATGCACGCGTGCGCGCGCACACACACACACGCACACACACTCAGAGTTATCTCCTTAATTCTAATTGTAACTTTACTTGATAGGACTTTACAAACTATATGAGTGGGTGTGTGAGTGTAAGAGAGTATGTACATGAGTGTGTGTGTGTGTGTGTATGTGTGTGTGTTTCAACTACTCCTCACACCCATGTACCCGCTATCCCTGAAGCATATTTTAAGACTGGTCATTTCCTGGGGCAGATGATTGTCCATAAATGAGAAGAAGAGAAAAGAGAACAGGGAAAAGAGAAAATAAGAAAAAACAGGATAAAGATGAAGCCAATGGCTGGAGGGATGGAGAAGGAAGGGGAAAGGCAAGGGGAGACATGAGAGGGAGGGAAGCAGAAGTAACAGGAGCTGGAGAGGGAGAGAAAGGGAAGGTGGCCCAAGGCAGGAGCAGGGTGGAGGGAAGGCAAGGCGAGAGGGAGAGGAAGGGCTTCGCTGCAGACAGGTTCTCTTTGTCCATGATCTCTCCCTGGGGAAGGAGGAAGGAAGGAAGCAGGCAAGAAGGTCGCCTGTGGTGTCAGCATGAGCATCCCTCTGACTGTCAAGGGTCTCCAGGCCAAGGTGAGGCCACTGTGCTACAGTCACAGTCCTAAGCAATGAGCTGGTGGTGAGAACGAAGCCTTGCTTCTGAGTTCTGCGTACATTTGCCTGTTTTGCTAAAAAAAAAAAAAAAAAAAAAAAAAAAAAAAATTTAAAATAGATTCAACTATTACCCAGCGACACTGAGTTTGTTTAAAAATGTGTAAGTTCATGCCCTGCTCCAGACCCACTAAATCAACATTTGCATTTTAACAAGATCTCCAGCTGATTTGTATCCATATGGAAGTCTGAGAAATACTGCAGGTACTATATGGATCCCTGGGGCAACACTAACACTGCTTCACATTCAAATAATGAGGAGCCAGGCCCCTGGGTGCTGTAAAAGCTACCTGATATCTAAGTCAAGTGACATTGTAGGGTAGGTGGTAATTCTTAAAATTCCCCAAGAAACCACGGGCTTATTTCACTGAGTATACTCATGGGTTATATTACTTGGGAAAATAAATGCTTGTTTTGGGAAATGATAGTGAGAATTTGCCACAACGGTGCAGATGGACATTTCTTTTCTTCTTATATAGACTATAATCTTAATCTGGGTTCTATTAACAAGTCACATTTACCACAGGGCATTTGTTTACTAAGAAAAATCTTTCCAAGGGTTCAATGGGAGTTGGAAACAAGCTGTGCCTAAGGACCAAAGATGAGTCTGATGGGCTTGGTAAGAGGGACAGCGCACCATGTGGTTAGCACCTATACCGTGAGGTCGCCTCACCGTCACGATCAGGAGCTGACCTAACATCGCATCACATGATGGCCCTTCATGGTAGACCATTAGATACATCAGCCCACGTTTATGTTTCACTAAGTAATTCATGTAGCAAAAATGTAGTCATGGAATTCTTGGTCATTTATTTGGAAATCAGAGTAATCGATTGATTTGGTCATTCTCCTTCGTTCTCCAATATGGACAACACTCATTTTCATCCCACTTAGAACCAGTTTCTAATCTATTTGCCTATTTTTCCACCTGGACATTTAAGTGAGTCTGTATGTCAAGGGGTATATTTTTGCTCTTTCAGAAACATATCACAGGGATTAATATTAATTACCAGTGTTTTTTTTTTTTTTTTTTTTAAACATCTTTGTGACCTAAAAAAGTAATGAAGGCCATACTTTTAGGTAATTGTCTGAATCCAAAATATTAATTATCACTTAGCAAATATGTCACACTGGTGAGAAAGGAAAGGATTTTTTGTTTTGTTTTGTTTTTGTTTTTGTTTTTTTCCCCAGAGAACAATTCTCACCCGCTGACTGCAGACTGAACATTGACATCATGTGTTAGAAAATGAAGGGAGACTTGAAAAATTATCAGCTGATGGTGAATTTAAAACAATTACTAATTGATTTCCTAAAACTTTTCCATTCATTTACTAATTGTGATTTAGAGCCTAGTAACATTCAATAAACATGATGTTTTTCAATTTTTCTTTCTTAAAACCAATTCATTCTATTTTTATTACCATTTTATATCCATATAATACCATACTTACACATATTTCTATAGCTTCATTGATCAGAGTCAAAGACAAATAAAAATTGTTGCTTTAGACATACAAACAATACTTGAATTACATATTTGGGAGGGGAGTTTAGAAAAATGCCCACTGTCATGCAAAAATAATATTGTTTTTAAGTTTAGAAAGTATTGGTATAAATAAAGGTTAACATAATAATATATGTATGAATGTATGCATATAAAAATGAGTAAATGTGAAAAAATATATTGAGACTCCAGAATATGTATAAAATATGTATATATTCTACTTGTTCAAAAAATCCTCAGGACCTGATACCTAGAAGTTGTATTGGTGGGGGGTATTACTGGAATCTGGCTGAATTCTTTATTTATACTTTAGTCACTGAAATCATGTTTCAATATTTACTCAGAAAAACTGATCAGATTAACTAGCTTACCCAGGATAATGGGGACAGTAAGGAAGGCTAAAATGTGCCTTTGGGGTGTCTTTCTCACTTCTTCAATCTCACCTCACTTGGCTTCCAAGTCTAATCCATGTCCCTGTGTTCTCTCCTTATGCTCTTCCAGAGCCTGCCTCTTGGGTTGAATTTTCTCTCTCGATCCCACTGCAGGGCACATGAAATTTGCAATACTTTCCACATACATACACGCAAGAGGATTTATTTATTATAAGGAATTGGCTCATGCAGTTATGGAAGTTGGCTAGTCCCAACATCTGTAAAGAAAACCAGCAAGTTGGAGAATTACAAGAACCAATGGTTGAGCTCCAGTCTGTGTCTAATGGTCTGGGACCAGTTGATTACTAATTGATTTCTAATTGATTACTAATTGATGGCATGTTCAAGACCAATGTTTCAGAATAAGTCCAGAAGGATGTTTAAAAAAAAAAAAAAATGAAATGGAGGTCTCAATTCAAAGGCAGCCAGGCAGGCAGAATTGTCTCACTCAAGGGAGGGTCTACCTTTCTGCTCTAGTCATCTTTTAACTGATTGGATGAAGCCACCCACATCAGAAAGCAGCCTGCTTTATGCAGTATGCAGATTTCAATGGGTATCTGTCACAATACCCTTGCAGACACACTCAGAATAATGTTTTACTAAATATCTGGGCACCCCATGGTTCAGTGAGATCAACACATAAAATTATTTATTATACATGGTGTAAATATTGGTACATCTCAAGGTGGAAACACAAAATCAGGAAGTCTTCATTTTAGCCAGGGAATGCTCTACTTGGTTCTGAAAACAGGCATACAATTACCAGCCATATTAAAATATCTTGGGAAACTAGAACTTGGATAAATCCATCTGAAGCAGATTAAGGGACTCTGAGCCTTTGGGTTGGGGCCAGGCCTGTCATTTGGGTTTTCCTAGATTACACTGTTGGTAAGCGATAGATAACTGAACAAAATTTCTTTTAAAATTTTCCATGCCAATACCGATTTAAGATAGCAACCAATTTGTTCAACCCCTGATTAGTAGTTTCATGGTGAGGTTTAACTAAAATCCATTCAAAATCTTCTGGTGCCAGGGATCAGGCATCTTAACAGTGCCAAGGAGTCTATGAATGAAGACTACTACATATATTTCCATTATTTACTTCCCAAACCAGAAAGGAGTCATTGGCATTTCATAACGATGTCTTTGAATCCCACCGGATGGTTTGGGTCAAGCTGCCTGCTTGGCACATGGCTTCCTGGAGCATTCCTTTAGCTACCTATCTCCATACTTCCTTTTATAAGTGACTCAACCTTTATAATAGCCACTTCTCTAGCAAGTGGGAGTGCACTCAAAACTCCCTCACATGCCCATTTTAGGTGAGCATTTCAGCACTTGGGAGACCTCAAATGTATGTACTATACACAAACATAGCTCTCTCCATCAAGATTTGCTTTCCAGGTTTTGACTAGTTGACCAGCTCCAGTACGAGCAATAAATTCTGCTGCCTTAGTTGATTTTGTCCCAGGTAGAGGTCTATAGTATAAAGGAGAGTTTAAATTGGGGATAGATTCTCTTGTTTCCAAACCTTCAGCTTTAGATTTGAGATATGATCCATCATATGTCATTATTTAAGGTCCTCAGTGGTAGTTGCCAATAAATAAGAGCAAGGTAAAAATAAAGTTCGACAGCTGCAGTGAAATAATTGCTAATTTCTGCTTCCAGCAAAGGCAGGAAAATGTCGAGATTCACATGTGCTGTGGAGAAGTGAAATGTTAGAAGGAAACATTGACAGCACCTCCTAAGAGGTCAGTGGACTCACTAAGCCCTGTTTGATGTTCTCATAGTGATGTGTGAACAGGGTAAGAAAACAGAAAGCAAGTAGGGAGCCTGGAATTCGGACAGCAGAAGCATGAGTGGGCTTGGTTTCCTTTCTTTTTTTGCAGTGCTAGAGCTTAAACTCCAGGCCTCAAGCATGCTGGATAAGTACTCTGCTGCCGGGCTGCATCCCCAAACCTTTTCATTTAATTTTTTTTTTTTTTTTTTTTTTTTTTTTTTTTTTTGTGGTACCGGGGATTGAACTCAGCGGCACTAGACCACTGGGCCACATCCCCAGCCCTTTTTTGTATTTTATTAGAGACAGGGTCTCACTGAGTTGCTAAGTGCCTCGCCATTGCTGAGGCTGGCTTTGAACTCGCGATCCTCCTGACTCAGCCTCCCAAAGTGCTGGGATTACAGGCGTGTGCCACCGTGCCCGGCTTTCATTTAATTTTGAAACAGTGTCTCCTTATGTTCCCCAGGCAGGACTTGAAATTGTGGTTCTCCTGCCTCAACCTCCCAAGTTGTTATGGCATTTTCTATAAAGCCCTCTCCTTTTTCATGAAAGATATCATGGTGTTGAAAGAGTTAACTTTGTCTTCTACTTGCTGTTTAGTTCTTATTCACATATATGGCCACCAGGTATTGCTATTTCAATTATTTAGATCCAGACTAACTCTGTACATTTATCTTTTCTTAAAAAGAGTAACACAAACCTTTTTCTATAAGTACTTAATTTCTAGTTAATAAATTTTCAGAGTCTTTTTATGACTAAAAATAAATTTCTCTTACTTTTAAAGTAGATATAAATCCCTTAGAACAAAGTCTTTCATGAGCTAACATTCAGCCTTGCCTCCCTCTTTTCCCTGCTTCTAGGTTTTATAAACAACTGCTATAAAAGAAAAACAATAGTGTTTTGGAATCCCAGATAGAAAGATTTGACTTTTATCAGACAGCCTAAACAGTGTGCAGAAAGAATGATTAAGTTAGAGATATGGTGTAAAAATCACAACATACGCAGATAGTTACGTACAGTTCTTGTAACTCTCCATCTGTACGAAGCCTCTATATGTATGTCTGATATGTAATCAGTAGATGATTCAGCCTCTTTCCTAAGTTTTATGATGTAAAAGAATGTGTAATGCCAAGAAATGTTGCTTATATACTTGTACAAACTGAAAATAAACCAGCAGAAGATTCCACAGCCTGACCTGTGTGTCGGTGTGTTATTTTCCCCATTGCAGCTTCTCTGCTTCCGTACTTCGCTGAGCGCTCGCGTTGTACCCCCTGACTGGGGCTGGCCCCTAGCACCAAGTAGCTTGTAGTATAGATGTTTACCACCAGTTTCAGTGCTTCTAAAAAATATTTCTGTCAGACAAGAGGAATAAGCCTTTCAAACCTATTAAAGAAAAGATAGAGTAAGCTGTTGGTTTTTGATAACTCCCATAAAAATTAGTCAAACTCCAAGAACTGTTCAGGTTGCTCATGCATAAATACATACATAACCATTTTGGTAGTTAGGCACACTTACAAAGGAAGGCTGTCGAATGGTACCTTGGGTTACAGAGAGCCTTTCTGGGTGGGCTTCTACAGCAGAGGGTCTCTTACCAAGGGCTTAGGCAATTTATAAAGGCATCATACAATCTGAGAACACTTTGGCACTCATGGTCTGCATATCTAATTAAAGTTAGAAACCCTAATTATCATTTTGTAAGGTGTCCAGGGTATGTTTAGATAGCCCCTACTCTACCAGGAGAGGATATTTCCCCTCATCACATAGGACATGTCTAAATATTGAACTAGGTGCTGGCCAAGCTGTGATTCCTCTTTGGAACTTTAAGCTGCTTTTTTGCTAAGTCCAAGAAAACGGAATCACATTCAGAGGGTTCCCTGCTTTATGAATAAGGGATGAATCATCTACGCATTGTATCAAGATTGAATTAAAAGGAATAAGTCCTGTTTGGGGAGCAGGGACAGGCAGGAATGGTCTGCGTGCAGCCACAGCATGGTCTCCTGGGCAGATCCCTGTCCCAAGGTGATGGCAAGAGGGTGTCCACTGTTCTGGTCTACAGGCACATTGACAAGCAGAGTGAAGGTCACCTGCAGGAAGCAAGTGGCTTTCAGTTGGATGGAGATGCTAACAGGACCATTGAGCTCAGGCACTGGCAGAGGCCAGAAAAACACACGTTTTGGTGGCCTTGAGGTTTTAGAAAAATCCAATTTTTATTCATTAGGTTTTCTTACTGACAAAGTTTGAGAAGAATTCTGGACATAAATTCTCCAACTATAGATCTGAGCTCTTCCTTTACTTTGGAATACAAGGGATGTTGTGGTAAGCATGGGTGATAGTTTGGAGAAATCTAAATTTAAGTAGGTCGGTTTCAATTGTTTTTTCTGTAGTGGCACTGTTGGTACAGAGAATAGTGTCCAGTTCTTGATTAGGAATATACACCAAATGTGAGAGAGAAACCAAAATAAATCCAGAGCAGACACCATCTTCTATGAACAAAAGAGTGCTCTGGACTCTTGGGAAATAGCCCCTCTGGTGTATATTAAGTACCACAATTCCACTCTGACATCATAGTGAGACAATGAATTTTATTAGATCATTATTATTCAATGCATGAATGCAACATGTTAAAAATTTCAGGATGCTCTCAAATACATGTTAATTTCTTTCTGCTTATAATGGTTAGAAGTAGGTAAAAAACTGAACACTTCCCTCTTTTTGTCCCTGACTACAACTCAGAACTAACCAGAGAAGTCCAAGTGTGCTTCCCAAACCAATTACATCAGATTCCTGCTCCCAGCCAGCCACATCCAACTTGCCTATGCTGACACACCTCAACCCACATACCTGGAACCTCCTGCCCTCTTACACACTAGGCCTCTCCACTTTCTGCAGCCTTGAGTCTCTGCCAAACATAAGTCATGGCCTCTGATCCCATTGTATGTTAGGAAACCAGGAGAAAGAGCTGCCTTCATTTACAGTTTATCTGCATATATTACAACAAAATAAACAAGCCCCTTGTGTTTTTTGGAATGAGAATAATAATTTCCCCGTTTTATCATTTCCTTATTATTATCTACATTTATCTATACTATATTTATAATATATATGTAAATTAAATACACTTGCTTATATTACAATTCAAATATATTTTAAAACCATTTTAGCTTGTGAGGGGAACAAGAATCCTGTTATTAAGTTAAATAATAGATGGAAGAAAAGATACATCCTGAAATCTCAAACCCTTTCAACCAAGCTTTCTTTTCATTTTTTACCTACAGTTCAGTTAGCGAAAGGAATGGTGCATCAAGACCATTTTTCCTTCTCTGGGTATTTGTGCACATGAGAAAAACAGCTCTTCCATTGTTGGCTAGAAGCTTCCAAGATCACTGTGATGCCCTGACCATGCCACGGAAGGGGAGAAAGAGCAGTGAATGTCAAGTGGCTTTCATGGACCATGCGTAGGAAGAGCAAACCTCTTTTCCACCTGAATTCATTGAATCAGAATTAGACACATGAAGATGACCTGGGTCTGAATGGGACTGGTAAAAGTCATTTCTGGCAGACTATCACTTGTCTGAACAAGTTCAGTTGTTGGGAAGGAGCATAGATCTTTGCTGGCCACCTAACCAGCTTTGAAAAAGTGAAGACAAGATCTATGATTAAAAAGGGAAATTAAGAAAATGAACTTGGGCTACAACACGGACTTTAACTTCAGATTATCTTCTTTTTAGGATGGTAATAACACAGAACAATTCCATGGCGTAGAGGGGTCTTTGCTCAACATAAATCTCCAATATCACCTGCGAGCTTCTTAGAGATCAGCAAAGCATTGTAGTGAAGTGAGAAACATGGATACCAATCCCTCCCATCTTAGATCAAATATTAATCATAGAGGGATGGATTTGAAAGAGTGGTAGAAAAATTTTAAGAGTATTCTTCAAGTATAATTAAAGCATAATGGATAATGTTTAGGGAATGATAAAACTGTAACATGAATTTTTACAAATAACATCTGTAGTAAAGGCCACACTCATAACATTAAAAAAATTATATTAAAGTTTTAACTTGTATAATTTTATTGATTCAAACATTAAGTTATTTTTTTATGATTAAAGTACATGTAAAATTATTGATTCAACCATTAATTTTTTTTTCTTTTAAAGGGCATTTAAAATTATTTGACAAAACAGTATCATTTTATCATAGAAATTATAAAATCTGTCTGATTTATGATCATTGGTATAACCTATGTATTTTCTTCCTCAAATAGCTTCTGCTACTTCTTAGAAATTCAGCAAATGTAAACTTTGGAATGACTGACCATTCTAATAAGGTTGTGTTCATATTAAAATAGTAAGATTTCTGATTGTTGGTAAAACTGATAGCATTGAAAATGTATAGACTTCAGAATCCCCTGTTTTAAGTGTTCATGTACTAAGTAGACTGTAAACATCTTTATGTATTCTGCAGTGAATCTTACAAGTAGCTTAAAAATAACTAAATATTTCATTGAAATTATGCATAAAGAATTAACCAAGTCATTCCTGTTTAACAGATACTCAAAGGCAGGAAAGTGAGTAGGCAGATTTATGGTGGAAAAAATAAAGAAGGTTTCCATGTGTTTTTATTGGAGGCTTTTGACACATGAAAGCTGGGGACACCAACTAGATTGGATTAGCTTACATAGTTTTTGGAGACAGGGATGCCCACTTTCACCACTACTATTTAACATAGTTCTTGAAGCCCTAGCCAGAGCAATTAGACAGACAAAATAAATTAAAGGGATACGGATAGGAAAAGAAGAACTCAAATTATCACTATTTGCAGATGGTATGATTCTATACATAGAAGATCCAAAAAAATTCCACCAGAGATCTTCTAGATCTAATAAATGAATTCAGCAAAGTAGCTGGATATAAAATCAATGCCCATAAGTCAAAGGCATTTCTGTACATCAGTGACAAATCCTCAGAAAGAGAAACTAGGAAATCCACCCCATTTGCTATAGCCTCAAAAAATATATATATAATATATATATATATATATATATATATATTTGGGAATCAACAAAAGTAGTGAAAGACCTCTACAATGAAAACTACAGCACACTCAAGAAAGAAATTAATGAAGATCTTAGAAGATGGAAGACCTACCTTGTTCATGGATAGGTAGAACTAACATTGTCAAAATGACCATTCTCCCAAAAGCTCTGAACAGATTCAATGCAATACCAGTCAAAATCCCAATATCATTCCTCATAGAAATAGAAAAAGCAATCATGAAATTCATCTTGTAAAATAAGAGACCCAGAATAGCCAAAGTGATTCTTAGCAAGAAGAATGAAGCTGGTGGCATTACTATTCCAGACCTTAAATTGTACTACAAAGCAATAGTAACAAACAGCATGGTATTGGCACCAAAATAGACCAGTTGACCAATGGTACAGAATAGAAGACACAGAGACGAACCCACACATCTTCAGTTATCTTATATTAGACAAAGGTGCCAAAAACGTTCACTGGAGAAAAGACAGCCTCTTTGACAAATGGTGTTGGGAAAACTGGAAATCCTCATGTAATAAAATGAAATTAAATCTCTTTCTCTCACTATGCACAAAACTTAACTCAAAGTGGATCAAGGACCTAGGAATTAAACCAGAGACCTTGCACCTAATAGAAGAAAAAGTAGGCCCAAATCTCCATCATGTTGGTTTAGGTCCCAACTTCCTCAATAAGACTCCTATAGCACAGGAACTAAAAACAAGAATCAATAAATGGGATGGATTCAAACTAAAAAGCTTATTCTCAGCAAAAGAAATAATCAGTGAGGTGAATAGAGAACCTACAGAATGGGAGCAAATCTTTACCACAAGCACATCAGATAGAACACTAACCTCAAGGATTTATAAAGCTCTCAAAAGCCTTAACACCAAAAAAGCAAATAACCCAATCAATAAATGGGCCAAGGAACTAAACAGACACTTCTCAGAAGATGATATGCAAACAATCAACAAATATATGAAAAAATGTTCAACACCTCTAGCAATGAGAGAAATACAAATCAAAACTACTCTAAGATTTCATCTTTCTCCAGTCAGAATGTCAGCTATCAAAAAAAAAAAAAAAAAAAAAACAAACAAACAACAATAAATGCTGGTGAGGATGTGGGGGAAAAGGCACACTCTTACATTGCTGGTGGAACTGCAAATTGGTTCTGAGATTTAAATGGGCAAAAGTTAGGGATGTTGTAAGTTGTTTACTGAATGTGACCTTTCTGGACTGATTGCTGCAGAGGTTGTATGTCAGATATTTATTTTCATTTATAATATGACATTGTCCATTTATATATTCAGTTCCAAGTTTATGACTGATTATATAGTAGATTCATAATAATCTTTAAAAAATACAGAAATGTGTATATGCACTATTTTTTTTCCTAATAGCATGATAAGATTTTTAAAATAATCCTCTATGTTTTAACATATCTTCCACAAAACTTTCATGAGATACTTTTGGATGGACATACATAATGAATAAATATCAATTTCCCATTTGGTCTTTCTTTGACTTTTACTATGTAAATGAGTTTGTTTGTGTACTTCCTCCTAAGTACATGCTAGATTATTATCTATTTCTCCATACTTTACCCAAATTAGACATTACCATTTTAAGGAAGTGCAGCTTTAAAACTTGATATCAGCAGTCTTTTCAAAATACCCAAATGCTTACTACCTTTGGCCATGTTCTGAGACTGTGTGAGGCTTCTTTGATTATAGATCTATTTCAGAATAATTGATTAAAGGGAAAAAAATACAAGAAATTTTGAAATAAAATCAATTTGGCCCCAAATTTTACTTTCCTAAAATATTTATGCCTGGTTCTGAAGAATGTTTATTTTAAAAGTGAAGGAGCCCTAATTAGGAAGGGCTGTTGTAGCTAGCTGGAAGCCATAAGTTCCACCTGATATGTATGTGACACACCTGTAGGCACCCGCAAACCTGAAGGTATATAACCGGGTGAAAGCGGTCCGAGTTAGGAGAACGGAGAATTCAGTCAGCCGGGCAGCCACTCGGTCGGTCAGAAGAATCAGAGCGGCCAGAACGTAGGCAGAGCGGTTACAGAAGAGAAACCAGATAGAAGAAGTAATGACTGGTCAGAGTTAGGCCGAGGCTCCCAAGGAAGACAGAAGACAGAAGAAAGAAGAAGGAAGAAAGAAGAGAGAAGAAAGAAGCTCTAATCTTTCTCTAAAGCTCTATCTTTCTTTACTCTAAGCTACTCTACTCTAAGCTAAGAAGAAAAATCTTTCTTTCCCTCTCTAAGCTCTAAGAAAGTAGAAGTAAAAGTAGTAAAAGCTTAACTCTGCCTCCGAGAGTTTTTCCTCCCGGTTTTCGGTACCAGGCAGCTTACATAAAAGGAGCAGAAAGGAGATTTCCAAAAACTCATATTGCAGTTTTGATATAATTTGCTTTTACTTGGGCAGCAGCAAATTTCAAATACAAAGCAAATCTAGGTGAAAGATTTTGCAGATGAAGATACTGGCGACAAGGGTCACCTAACACTGATCTCTGCCATGCCCTCCCATGCTCTGCTGTATAAAACTCTCGTCACTCATCAGGTCTCTAGTAGTCTTTTCACCTTTTCTGGATGATACATGGACTCGTTCATCTCCATGTGTTCTGCAGCTAGCTCAAGTTGGCCTTGAAGTAGGACTAATAGAGGTTTATTAACTGATTGAATAGGGGCATAAATGAAAAAAAATAGTTATTTTCTTTAAGATCCAGTCTTAATTTTTTTATTGTATACACCTTCCTCCAGACTTCCAAATCTAAACTTAAAGAGTTTTCTTCTTTTTTTAAACCTCCTCATTATTGATCCTTTCCAGCAATAAAATTGATACCTTGAGTGTGATCTTTTAAGCATGTCTACTATTCTTTCAGACAAGATAATAACCCAAACTAAGATTTAAAGAAATTGAAGAAGGAGAAAATAAAGGCATGAATGCCACATTAACTGGATCATCAATTTCTCCTTAATAGGGGATCATAAACTGGAGTTGTAATTTAAATAAATTAACTAGATACTTTAAGGCATCAAATCTCCTCATTATTCTGGGGATCTCATGACATCCTACTGTACTTATTTATCCATTATCTATCTATCTAGCTATCTATCTATCCTTTACTAAGAGAAATTTTCTATTAGTTTTATAGGAATTGAATAATACTTTTTTTTAATGTTCCACTAAGGGGCATCATTAACTAAATTAAACACCATTTAATCCACCTGGATTTCTGTTAGCTTTCACATATGACATTGAAGATTCAACTAAGAGTTTATTACTAAAACAATATTGTTTATTTAAGAGCATGTGACAAGAGGATACAGTGGAATGAACTGCTACAGGAATATTTTACACTGTTTTTACTTAATCCTGCCAATGGATAGTCCATTTGTGCATTTGGGTGTGTGTGGGGGGGAGCGGTATGCAGAGCTGGGGATTTAACCCAGGGCTTAAACATGGTAAATGTAGGCTCAATCCCAGAGCCACACACCAACGAGACCTGTTCTTTTTTTTCCCTAAACTCTGAGAAGGGAAGGAAACATGGAGAAGGGTGGCTGTGGTTAGGGCTGGTCTCACATAGCAGCCACTTAAGAATACAAGATGACAGATGAAAATTGGACATTTGCAGACATTACCGTATTTCCCACTTCACTAACCACAGTGCTACTGGTGTCCAACAGGCCAGCTTGTAATGACAAGGATGCATTTTAAAATGACTTGGCATCTGGTGTAAAAGCGTTCAACAGTTAAAGCGTCGGCTGGGCATGGGAGGGCTGAACCTTAGTGCTATTTGACATCTCTTCATTACAGCTGTGTTTCCATGAAAAGTGATCAATACTTGCAGCTTCCTTAGGTAATGCTAAACCCAATGGGCGAGTTGACAGCGGGGAGGCCAGGTCAGAGCCTGGAGTGCCATCCCCTGAACCAGCCCAATCAGAAAGGCGCGGTGCCACAGCGGGAGGGGGACAGGGCCTGGCAGAAAGCCCCAGTGGATCGATAGTGCTCTTACCCAGTACCTCTTAGTGCCTCTTCCAAGCTGCTGTGTCCCCTGTGCACTCAGGGCAGAGAAAGGGTTTAAGAGACAGGAAAGCTGTCTCCATATAAATAATACACCACAGCGTTTATGATCCATTTTATGCCACAACTTAAATATTCACTAAAAGAGGGCAATGCTTTATCTTGATGGCAGGCTAGTTTGACATTTTATCTATCTTTTTTTATTGATTTCCTTCTACAAAATACAAAAAGAATGAAGCTGTTTGTGTGCGTTTGATAACAAGAGAAAACTATTCTTGCTTTTGTATATTCAATAAGAGAGAACGGACCTGTGGCTTTGAACTAGAAATCCACTTTCAAAAATAATTCCCAATCTTTAGAGTCCCCAGTTCAGATCATTTTGTTACAACAAACCATCAATTCTCAAACCCAGAAGATTATAGTTAACATAGAAAAAATATGAATACAAAGCAAAATATGATTCACTTTATTTAAAAAATTATTTTTTTAGCCATCAGTAAAGATGTCTTTCAGGGCCTATCTTTCAGTTTTTGTCCAAAAATCTCAGTTGGTGTCATTGGTTGTTACCTGGTGTGCTGTAATACTGGAAGCCCAGGGACAGTGAAGCCCCGCTATGATAATTCCCCATAACCTTGACGCTAGTCCTGCCTCATTTCTCCACTCTGACCTTGTGATCAGCTGATCTTTTTATTTTTCTTGTTCTATTTTCCCATATTTTTACCTGTAATTTTGTCCCTCTTTGCATTTTTCTGGATTCTCGTACATTTTTACATCAAGCTTCAGGAGGCTGAGCTAAAGCTGACAAAAAAAAAAAAAAAAAAAAAAAAAAAAAAGCATGAGAAAAATGTGTGAGGGCATATTTTTCTGTTCTGTACTTACCTGAAGACCAGATGATTTACTGACGAATGCCTTCCAAAGGCAACCACATGCTTTTTTGAGGCAGGGAATCTGGCCAGTGTAGGAGATGACAAGCTTAGATGTATAGATCTGTAGGAAGTTTTTGTGAAGAAAATAGGATGACTACATTCTGGAAGGACTGGTTAGAAATGTGATGAAAATATGAATACCCCAGAGGGGTAATGTTGGTGTAAGCCATGGTTCACACAGCACGTTAAACCACTTGCGTGGGAACATCATGGAGAGCTACTATCTGGAACATCAACCTATCTTGTGTGATTCCTGAGACTTTATGCTACAAAAGCAGGCTTGAGAATCACTGATTTATGCAACAACTTCAACAATGCTCCTATTCGCTATTCTTTGGGAAGCAAAGTAAAAACTACTCTGAAAGACGGAGTATTAAAAATATTCACTTCTTTAAATTTTTGACCTCAGAGTGATTACATATCTTGTGATATGCAATGAGGAATGGCCAAATGACTTCAATTATTTATATTTTTTACTTAAGTTTAATTTGGAGACTGACCATGGGCTTTAATTGAAAACTACTTTTTAAAGATATGTAAGCATGGGGAAGTTGTTAGTTTAACAGTTAAAATATCTGTCCATGCTCAAGATTTTGGAGAAAATGCATTTGTAAAACTTCAAGAGTATTATGCTTCCTAGCTGAGTACTTAGCTAGTCACCTACTGTCTGAATGAAAGGCTTATTTCTATCTATAACTTAAAAGAATTAGGAAGATTACAAAGGGTCCTCTTTTAATAATAATGGAAATTAGTCATGCTTGCATGAAAGAAAAATAGCCCAAAGGATTACACATCTCATTTAAATAACATCTACAAAGTCAATTTAATTTTATTTTGAAATCCAGAGAGTTGAAGAAAAAAAGAAGAACACTTTTGCTTCCAGGCCAATCTATCCCTGTAACATATGCAATAGCTTAAATTTAGGAAGGAATTTCCCCCTGAGACACAGTGTTGTGTACATGAGACCTTAAAATTTGCTCCCAGCACATTGAAGCTGGGAACCCATACTGAAGAATAAATAACACCACAATCATTGTGTAGACACTTCCTACTGGAGAATTCCTGTATTATACACATAATGTCCTTAAGTACAAAGATAAATGTTATTAAGTGGATATGTATTTGACCAGTTTTCTAACCTGCAAGAGCTCTGGGGACATTTATTGTGGATGATATATTATAGTCATGAATTAATTAGTGTACTTAAAGCCAAGAAAGAAAGAGAGAAAAAAATCATATGGTGTCAACAAATGCAATGTATAAAATGGTAACTATATGATAAATGGGTCATTCGATGTTTTTTACTAAATTAAATATATCCATGACAAAAGCCAACACTGCAATATTGACTGAATAATTTAATCTTGTCATCTTGTGGAGTAGGTTTCAAAATAATAAATTGTTCAAGCTGAGTAAGTTATTGAATACTTTTAGACTCCAGAGAGTTGTGGGTTTAAAACAGACTCCTGCTACCTCGTTCCTCAGAGCTGACAGATATTAGAGCATCCATAATCCACCTGCCATTAGGCGTGCTCAACTTTCCTTTTTTTTATTTCACTGACAGAAAAATATCCATTTGGGGCAGAAATATTATCTTCCAAGAAGCCTAATTTATGAGGACCAAAATAACTCATCCCAAAAGGTCTGTTTTGACTTATTTATTGAAAAATGCTGTGACTTTCATGATATTTCCTAAGTTCTGTTAACTAGCTCAATGATGAGTAGAAGATAGCTCAGGAGGCTTATCTGAGCAGCACCCAGCACAGCCCGATGACTGTCAGAAGAAAGATCAGGGCTCAAGTGTGTCTTTGTAAAGCTAGCAACTCAAGGGCTTCCATTAGCAATCTTGTTTAGGAACTATGTCCTTCCACTTTCCTAAAATAAAGAAAGCACCATTTTAATTCACTTCGAGTAGGGCTGCAAATAGAACAGCGTCAGGAAAAGAATGCAAACAAAGCAGCACTTGTACAATTTCCAGTATTTAATATACCCTCTCATCCCCCCTAATGCATCACAAATGCATAAAAGCCAAGTTGAGAGTAGGTAGACAAAGATTCAGAAAGCTGAAGTGCAGTGTCTTCTAGCTATTCCTTCATGAGAAATGTCTTTCTCTGTAGCTAAATAGGAAGGAAATAATAAACTGATAAAGAAGCCACCCATTGAGATGCCCTCTGCAGTAGCAGGACACTGGACCACAGTATGTCCAGAAGCTTTGTATTTACTTAGCAAACAGTGCTTTAGTGCCTGTCACTAGCAGGAGAGCAAATGAAGATGAGCAGGAAGTGCTGGAGACCCTGCAGGAAGGCCTCCCTCTCTCTTCCCTCTTACCTCCCTCCCTTGCTCCCTTCCTTCCACCCAAATATTTGTCCAGTGCTTAGTATATGCCACATACTAATCTGAGTCTCCATGAGATGTTATACATCAAGACACCTAAGGATCCTCACTCCAAATAACATGTATTCAAATGAAGACCTGGATTCAGCAAGCAAATGGGCAACAGAGGTGCATTCAAGTTGTGATAATTGCAATTCAGAGAGAAATAGTGTGACACAAAAGAAGAGTTTAAGCAGGCAGGAAGGAGGAATTGCTTTGAGTTTATCTCATCTGGAGAGCCCTTCTTACCAGGGAACATTTCTGCTGAGAGCGGGGAGATGATATTTGAGGGAGAGTGCAGGAGCCCTAATAAAGGAGATAGCTAAGATTGCGGTTAGCTGTGAGCCATAAACATTACCACCTTCCATGGTCTCGTGAGACTTGGCCCCGGGACATTGCAGATCGGGCAGCGCCATTTGCATGATCTTGTGAGACTTGGCCCGGAGGATTGTGGGTCGAGGTCGGAGCCATTTTGTGGTTGTTGGAGGAGCGTGGACGGTGTGTGGAGGTGTTGTTGGAGCCGGAGAGAGAAGCTGGCAGCATAAAGAGCCTGTTTGTTTCCAGTCTGCCTCTGAACTTATTCCCGCGGCTTTGTTGCTCCAAGCGGCCATCGCTTCAGGCGGCAACAGGAGAGCAGGGTGTGAGTGCAAAACTGGCAACACTGAGTTCTTGTTGCTACCATCTAATAGAAGGTGAATGCGTGGCTCAATATCTCAGAATGTGAAAAGCTGGAAGCCTTGGGATGGCGAGAGATGAGCCCGTGAAAACTGAAATCAGACTTGGGGCCTCACGTGACAAGTTGAGGGCTTGGGGGCGGCTGTTCAGGACAGGTGGAGAGGTGGTAGACTGGATAACCAGTGAGGGAGCTGCTTCCCTTACCTTTTAGTAACCTGGAAAGCAGAGGGCTCTTGGAGAGCACCACTGTAATCCAGTCAGAACAGGACAAAGGCCTCATTCACAGTATCACCAGAGCTATTGAGAGCAGCCTTCCATGCAGACTCTGTGAATCAGTAACTCGCTCTTTTCATTGTAGGGATGCACCATGGTTCATCCCTGTTGAAGGACTTCCAGATTACGTGCAATTTTGGGTGATGATGAATACACATTTGGGGGAAAATATGTTTTCAGTATACTTGGACAAACACTTAGAAATGATCTTCCTGGATCTTGGCTATGTATATTTTTGTTTGTTACAAATGACAAAATTGCATTCTGACACTTTGGTAGCATTATGTGCTCCTACTAGAACTACATGGGTTACCTGTCTATCAAATTGTCAGCACTTTGTGTGGTCATGTTTTCTTTCAACTTTGCTAATAGGTGTCTACTGATACCACATTGTGGCTTTATTAGCTTTTACCAGTGCTTGATGATATTGTGCATCGTGTTTTATGTTCATGTGAAATCAAGAAAATTTTTCTTGTGAAATGTTTATTCATGTTTTTTTAATCCGCTGAACACAGTTGTTTGTCAGATGTTATTTGTAATCACTTCTACCTATGTGTTGCTTGTCTTTCCATTTCATGAGCAATGTCAAGCATAAGTTGTTAATTTTGATAAAGTCAATTTTCATCAAATTTTTGTAGGACATTCATTTGTGTAGTATCAAAAACATAATTAACCAAAGTCACAAAGATACTTATCAGTATTACTGTACTGAAAATTTTATACATCTTATGCCTCAGACATTACTAAAAATTTAAGTCAAAATATATCATGGGTTTAAATATAACATGCATTTTATTCAATATCCTCAGTATCCTTGGTTTAGATGGTCTTTGTGCCTGAGGCTGTGCTACACATTCTGGTGCTACCTCAGCCTTCCGCTGGTGGAGGACTCCTGCTTCCTCCCTCTTCTGCGGGATGATCCCCCACTTTTCCTGAAAAAGCTTTTTATCCTGGGGCTTTTCAACCTGACTGTCAGGTAATGTGAGTTGGCCAATGTTGATATTTTCTGCAAATGTTTTGGATATTCTTATTCCTTTGGCTTTACATATTAAGTTTGTAATTGGATTTTTGAATTCTAATTACACATACATATATTTTTTTCTTAGAAATGCTAAAATGTTGAATTTGTAGATTAATTTAGGGGAAAATTAACATTGTAATAATAAGGGTATGTGTGCTATTTGTGCATATTTTGTTATTTTAATTTTCTGAAATACACACACACACACACACACACACACACACAGAACTAGAAAGTAAGGAAATACATTGCAGAATGGCAATAATCACATTAAATGTGTAATATCTGAAGACGGTTTCAAAAGTAACACTTTTTAATGGTATCATTAATAAAGACAAACTATTCTTCTGTCTCCAAGAGGCCCACATTAAAAATAAAGTGGTATAGCCCAGCAACCTGAGAGGTTGAGATAGGATGATTGCAAGTCCCAGGCCAGCCTGAGCAACTTAGCACATATGTGTTCTGGCTTTTATCTTATCAATTCTGTGGAATAATGAAATGACCAACTATATGTATGTATTTCTCTAGGCCTCCTTTCGGATATACCAATTTTTGCCTCATTATTATGATTTCTGCGTTTAGTTATATGCACATTTGGTGAGGCTCTTCTTATGGAAAGTAGCCCCTTATTATTATGTTTTTATCCCTGAATGCCTGATTAACCTAACTTCTCTGACTTTGAGTGTTTGTGTAATGTATCTTTTTCTAACCCTATATTGTTATCATTTTATTTGTTTATTTATTATCAGGTGTGGCAACTGAATCATGGGTCCTGAATTGTCTTGTGACAGAGGTAATGTCCCTCTGGAGAACTGTTAGTACCAAGGTGCCAATCGAGGTGGCCCAGTTGCTATGGTGACGCCCTGTTCAATAGGAGGTTCTGTGCCAGCCACCAAGCTGTTCAGTTCCTGACCTCAAGTTCAAACACAAGCTGCCTGAGGATACAGAATGATGGGCGTGAGCTGATAATTCTAAACAGGCTGCACATAAGTTTGCCCTTCACTGAGCTACACACTAGCCCGCTTTATTTTTTAGACAAGTTCACACTAAGTTGCCCAGGCTGACCTGGAACTTGCAATCGTCTTATCTCAACCTCCCATGTTGCTGGGATATACCACTTTATTTTTAATGTGGGCGTCTTGGAGAAAGAAGACTAGTTTGTCTTTACTATTGATACCATTAAAAAGTGTTACCTTTAAAACTGTCCTCAGATATTACACATTTAATGTGATTTATTGCCATTCTGCAATGCATTTCCTTACTTTCTAGTTTTATTTGTTTCCACTTGGTCTTTATTATTATTAATTTTTTCCTTATCTAGAGTTAATTAAGCAGTTCTTTTTTCTCTTTTCTTTTATTCTAAGATATTATACATGACAGCAGAATGCATTACAATTCATATTACATTTATAGAGCACATTTTTTACATATCTCTGGTTGTATACAAAGTATATTCACACCATTCGTGTCTTCATACATGCACATAGGGTGATGATATCCATCTCATTCTACCATCTTTTTTTTTTTTTTTCTTTTACCCTTTGCCCCTTCCCTTCCCCTCCCTCCCCATTGGCCTTTCTGGTGTTTCTCTAATCCTCCTATGCTCCCTGTCCCAACCCCATTGTGAATCAGCCTCCTTATATCAGAGAAAACATTTGGCATTTAGAGTTTTGGAATTGGCTAACTTCTCTTAGCATTATATTCTCCAACGTCATCCATTTACCTGCAAATGCCATTATTTTGTTCTCTTTTATTGCTGAGTAAAATTCCATTGTGTAAGTATATCACATTTTTTTTTTTATCTGATCATCTACTGAAGGGCATCTAGGTTGGTTCCACAGTTTAGCTATTGTGAATTGTGCTGCTATAAACATTGATGTGGCTGTGTCCCTGTAATATGCTGTTCTTAAGTCCTTTGGGTATAGACCAAGGAGTGGGATAGATGGGTCATAAGGTGGTTCCATTCCCAGTTTTCCAAGGAATCTCCATACTGCTTTCCAGATTGGCTGCACCATTTTGCAGCAATGTATGAGTGTGGCTTTTTCCCTACATCCTCTAATTGAGCAGTTCTTATGTGTCCATTTTATCTGCACTATTGTCTATTATTTGTATCATTTTTTAAATTTTAGGTAATTTTCTGTGGGTATATATTGCTAATTATTTTGGCTCTACATTCAAACAATATAAATATTACTCACATGCAGATTAAGAAATTTACAAGAATATATTTCTAATTTCTCCCTTCTGTCCTTGTGTTGTTATTGTCATCCAGTTCATGAACTACCTGGTCTTTTGAACCACCTAAGTGCCTCTGTCTCCCCTGATTGCAGGTTAATGGATTGCTAACATTCTCAGTTCATTGATGGCTTAAGAAGAATTGCTAATTTGCAATTTTAACAGTTTTGCTTTTTTTTTTTTTTTTTTTTTTTTTGGCAAAGGTGTAAAACCAGTCTATAAATCTTTCTTCATTTCTGCTCTGAAATTTGAAGCCCAAATATTTATTAATCTGCTGCAATGTTAAGTATTACTTATTTAAGTAGTTTTTGTTCATTTTATTTGTCACATATCATTAAATATATATTTGAAAAAATCATTTTGGTAATATAAAACATGTTATTTTATGCTTTTGGGTCCAAACTCTGACTTATAAAGTAAAAATAAAACAATTCTTATCAATCATTTTGTTTTGTTACTTAAAATAACAAAATTATTATTCAATGTGCTCCTTCTGGGGTTCTGAAAGATATATCCTGTCAGTTAGCTCAGCCTGCTATAACAAAATTCATAGATTGAGTGGATTAAACAACAAATGTTTGTTTCTCCTGGGTGTGGAATGTGGAAGGTCCATTATCAAGGTGCTGGGAGAGTTAGTCCTTCCTGGAAGTGCTCTTCCTAAACTACAGATGACTTCTTATCCAGAAGCACCCTTATCTGCAAGGACCCACTTCAAGACCTCCAGTGGATGTCTGAAAAAAAATGTGTGTGTGTGTGTGTGTGTGTGTGTGTGTGTATTCTCATTAATGTATCAGTACATATGAACACTTATTGCATACAAAGCTTTTTCCTTTATGCATATTTATATTAAAGGTTAAAACTCAATTTATAATTTGGATGCAATAAGAGATTAATAGTAGTTAGTAATAATGGGGAATTGTAACATAATGTTGTAGTAGAAGGTCTGTGAATGGAGGCTCTCTCCCTTCCCATTAGTGTACCTTACTGTACTGTTCTCATCATTCTTCTTGTGATAATGAGAGATGATAAGATGACTATGTGATGATGTGAAGTGAGATGAAGGATGTAGGCATTTTTAGGTAGCGTTAAACAACCTCATAAAAGTAATTTGAATACAACCATGGATAACAGAGATGGCTACTAAAAGACGAATGAACAAATAGTCCATACACAACGGATACATTAGACAAAGGGACAACTCATATCCCAGGTGGGAAGGAGCAGGACAGTGCAAGATTTCATCTGCTACACAGAATGGAGCACAATTTTAAAACTTATAAATTATTTCTGGATTTTTCCATGTAATAGTTTTAGACCACAGTTGACTGCAAGTAACTACAACCACGGAGAACAATACTGCAGGTGAGTACTACCATATTACTTCTTTTTTTGTGTGTGTATGGAGAAAAAGAGTTCTCAGCTCTTCTTATAAAGACACTAAACCTATGGGACCTCACCCTTGTGACCTCATCTAAACTAAATTACCTCCCAAATGTCCCATCTCCCCAAAGCATCACACTGGTGAGTAGAGCTTCAGCATATGAATTTTGGAAGGACACATTCAGTCCATAACTAATGCATTCTTGCATATGTGTATACACACTTGAGTTGACTATCAACAGGACCCAGTGCACTAACTAACTTTGCCTGAAAGAGTAAATTAGCTATTGTGAGTGGCCTCAGGACACAGGCAGTACAAACTCTAATGAGCAAACTTGCATAACTTTATACTCCACCAGAGAATCAGGGATAAAACACGACCAACTAATAATATTTTACCTATAAATTATGTATATTGAACAATGAATGCATATGAAGTGCTATCTTTAAGTGCTATTACAAATAGGGCTTCATACCAATGGCTTTTATTAGTGACATAATGAATGTTTTTACCATATTCAGAGCTATAATTCTCTCTATGTTAAACACAGCAGTTCAGAGGACCATTTACATTCAAGCTGATTATCTTCTCCTGGTTCATGTTTAGAAACTAACTCAATTCTCATGATTTTCATCTTTGCTATTTCTGCTAATAGGATTTTTTCATTAAGTTAAAATGTTGTTCTTACTACAGGAAAAAAAAAAAAAAAAAACCTCTTTGTGAGTATTAAACCAACGAATCAGATTACATGGGCATAAACTTCAGAATAACCAAAATAAATGTCTATTTATTAGGCACATGTGCTTGTGTAGAATCTCAGCTTGATGTGGTAAACTTCTTATCAATTGCCATTCCAAATTATTTTCCAATAAGACATATCATAAAAATATGTATTTTCATACATCCATTAAAATATCCAGTGAAATAAGACTGTAATTGCTCTGATTTGTACACTTGGATTATAAATTTGATCGACTTAATAGGGCTATTTTTTAGATTTTATACATGCATTCAAGAAAGCACACAAATCATAAGGAGTTTCACCAACTGATCACTTTACTGTCATTGACACTTATATAACATGGAATTATGTGAATTATGAAAGCTCACTTTCCTTGCACCTCACACGTAAACACTTTTTTTTTTTTTTTTTTTTTTTTTTTTTGTGGTACCGGGGATTGAACTCAGGGGCACTTGACCACTGGGCCATATCCCCAGCCCTTTTTTGTATTTTATTTGGAGACAGGGTCTTCACTGAGTTGCTAAGTGCCTCGCCATTGCTGAGGCTGGCTTTGAACTCGCGATCCTCCTGCCTCAGCCTCCCAAAGTGCTGGGATTACAGGTGTGCGCCACCGCGCCCGGCTCGTAAACACTTGTTTATTTCTAGCAGCAAAGATTAGCTCCACTTTTGTAAATGTATTAGTGGAATTCCACACTGTGTACTTCTTTGAGATATATAACACTTTAAAATATTATAAATTTTTTTATTTTACAATATCAGAATAAAAATATTTTACTCACTAATTAAAAGTTATCTAAAATGATGCAAAGTTTGTCCTTGAACAGACTGAAAGACATATATAAAATCTCCAAATATTCTAAATCTCCATCAAAAATAAGATGGATTTTTTAGTTCTTTTTAAATGAGGCTGTTTGCTTTTTAGTTATAGACTAGTTTGAGCCCCTTCTACATTCTGGATATTAAACCCCTGTTAGATGGAGACTTTGGACATATTTGCTCCCTTTCTGTGAGTTGTCTGGGCTCTATTGATTGCTTATCTCAAATGAGTTAAGAGGGATGATTTTTGATGGTTGATAAATTATATAGCCATCCCCAAAGACAAACGATCAAAATTAAACATTAAACCACTTTCAGGTATTTCCAACATCACTTGTACTTCTATGGGGAGCTGAAGTTGCAAAGGAACTCTGTGTCCAAGCATTAAAAATAGGACCTGCATGCATTGTGACATAAGCAAAGGATGGTTCATGGTCACATAAGCCAACCATAAAATTGATCAGTCTTCCATCTGCTGCCACTGAGTTAGCACATAGATGAGTCTCACTCCTCCAGGTTCCTGGGTGAGTCTGCTTGCATAACGTCCTCCCCTTCCCTTCCCTTCTAGCCTGTGATCTCTCCATGCCAGCATCACCTGTGGACAGAGATTTACATTGCAATGACTGGTCCTGGGCACCTTTCCTACCTTCTTGATACACCGTGTTTTGTGTCTCTTAAAGCAGAAAAACATGGGTTATTTGTTTTTATTTATTTTTTTTGTGTTACATTTTAAAAGTTCTTTATATCTCCTGAATATGAATCCTTCATCAAAAGAGTAGCAGACAAAGACTTTCTCCCATTCTGTAGGCTCCCTTTTCATGCTCATTTTCTTTGCTGTGCAGAAGCTTTTTAATTCGATGCCGTTCCACTTATTGACTCTTGGTTTTATTTCTTGCATTGAGGGGTCTTATTAAGGAAATCAACCTTATAATGATATGAGCACATCAGTGTTTATAGCAGTGCAATTCACAATAGCAAAGTTATGGAACCACCCAGGTGTTTGTCAACAGATGAATGGACAAAGAAAATGTGACAAATGTAAAGAATTGGGTTTACTCCATCACAAAGAAGAATGAAATTGTGCCATTTGCTAAAGGAATGGAACTGGAGAACATCATGTCTTTTCTTGTATGTGGAAATAGAGAGAAAAAAGGAACTTAAAAGGGATCTCACAAAAATAGAAGGGAAAATAGTACAATACAGAGAGAAGGTCAAAGGATGGGGAGAAAGGAAAAGAACAGGAAAAAAAAAAGTTATAAAATATCAACCAAAATGTGCATGCACCAATACATCACATTGAATCCACTTTTATGTTTAATTTTTAATACACCAAAAATACATGTAAACATTTAGAAGGTAGATTAGAAGAGTAGAGCAACAGGATGATCCAGGAGGACATTATGCTGAATGATGTGAGTCAAATTCAGATGGCACAGGTCACTCACAGGTAGGTGTGAAAGGCAGGTTCATGCAGCAGGGGTAGAAGGGTGGCTGTCGGTGCTGCCTGGGGCAGGGGACTGGAGAGAGGTTGGTCAAAGGGTGCACACTTTTAGTTACACAAGATGAATACACCCCGGAGTGAGTACACCATACAGAACAGTTAGCTGTATAGTTAACAGTTCTGTATTGCGTACTTGCTATTTGCTAAGAGAGCAGAGGAAGAAAATGGTCACTATTTTAGGTGATAGATATGATAGATAGGGTGGTGGCCACTTCACAATGTACATGTTTGTCAAAACACCAAGCTGTGCACCTTAAATACAAATAATTTTTGCCAACTTTATCTCAGTATAACTGCTAAAAGAACCCATAAGATTAAAAAAAGATAATAGACTTGTCTGAAAAAGAAAGTAAAATAATGTTTCTTGGATGTGCAAGGCAAGAAGAAATCTTTGGTGCATACCTAGGTCATTCTGCTATTCAGCCTCTATCTAGAAACTATATGATAGTTTTTTTGTTGTTGTTGTTGTTGTTGTTGTTGTTGTTTTTCCCTTAAATTGCAGTCACAGAAACTAAGCAGCTGCACCCCATTTCTTTCTCCATGTGTTGGTTGGGATTCAAGTCCCTTCCTGACCCTCAAAATAGTTCACTTTCCATTATGCTGAAAAGTGACGTATGTTCTACAAATGCTCAAGTGTATATTTCAGTGTGTTTTATGTGTCACATTTGTAGATTCACCTTTAAAAAATACTTGTGTCATGAATAAATATTGAGACTCACAAAAAGTGACCCTGCTCATCTAAGCTCTTGTTCATGTGTGCAGTTCCTTGAAATCCATCATAGTCTCCTTTTCATCTCCAGCCTTCAGTTCTTCTAAGTTTTTGTCAATATTTGATTATGAAAATACTCTCATTTTATCCTACATTTGACATGGCATCAATCCCAGTAAATGGTTGTCTTTACTGGCTTAACCCTAGCCCTTACTCTTTTATTTACTCGTGACTTCATTTGTTTGATTTATATTTCTGGCATGCTACCATGGATACTTCTCTAAAAAACAATCTGTGCCTATTTGTCCTAGCACTTAGGGCCAGGGAAGCTGGTGGATAACAAATGGAGAGGTGGTGATACACTGCTATAATTTAAGGCTACAATGGAAGCACCAGGCCACATCCTGAGACAGTAGGAGAGCCAATTCTAGTAGGAAAAAATGTGTGCAACTTTTATGTGCTAGGCATATGCCTGTTCGAGGGAAGGAATGATGACAAAGGTATTGATTTCACTTCTATAAGTTTGCAGATTCAAAATGGTTTTGAGACTAATTTGTCTGCCCATTTCAGCCAGATTATATGTTTTGATTAAAGACAATGTCATTTCATTAAAATACCTTTAGTATAAAGAGCCAGGCCTGTTCAATGTTTCTCTGTTTCCATCAGTGTGGATACAATTCCTGCAATAAACAGCTAATTATGACTTCAACTTCATAGGATTGTTAAATGAGAATGAATATGTTTAAACCTCAGCAGAGTGTAATAGTTTGGTTCCTAGTATTTATGATTATTTCAATATACTTATTTTATAATGAAATAAAATGTTTGACAATATAAATTAAGTTTAATGATTCTGAATTTATCATTTACATATTTATTTCATTACATCAATTAATACAGTTTAATTTGATCTTTTACTTTGGTTTTCAAAATAATTTTAATATTGATCTCTTCACTAATAATTGTTTTAATAGCAAAATCATATAACACTGGTCAATACAATGGTATCATTTTGTGAGTAAAATAACATTGATTCACAAATCTTTGTTTCCAAGCAGGCACTGGCACAGGTGGAAGGTTGTTTGTGACACTGCCTCTCTCTCTCGGCACCTGGAGTGGTTTCTACCCCCACGCCAGCCCTCCCCACCCCATGCTCCTGACGTGCCTGCAGTTTGATGGGTAGCTGCCTCTCTGCATTTCTGGGGATCCCAGAAGCCTTGTAAGTCTGCCTTAAATCAGGTCCTAAATTTTCATTTCCCTGCATTATGTGACAAATATGAAAATATGCTTTAAGTAAATAGTATTATAAGTGATTTGTAATGTATTACTTTATGGAAAAAGTACTGCTTTCTAGCTTATAGGTAGAGATATAAAGATTCAACATTTGTGACATACAAATATACTCTAAATGACATTTAAAAATGTTCTTAAACTATTCAATAGAAAATCACCCACAAGGAGTCTCGAGCCTCCATTAAAACACCAATCCAGAGACCATCAGCTCCAGGTAACTGCAGGGCGTGGGCTCCTGTTGAAGCAAAACTGAACCTGACTCTGTGTCAGAGAAAACTGTAGCCACCCAGAAGCTGCCAACTCCTCTGGAGGACGAGGACCCTCCCCGTGAACTTTGATGAGTTGCGAGCATGAGAGGAGGGAGGACAGGCTGGCCACAGAGGTCCTTCCTTGTGCTCACTGGGGTTAATGAACACACCCAAAGCTTCAGGTAATAGGATCAGAAAGTTATATAAATGCTCTTCAGAAGTAATTTAGAAATGAATGAGTAGCCTTGCTACAGCTAGCAAGAAGGCATGTTATTAGTGGTGCAGGAACTCAGCCACGCTTCACAGTCTGAGGTATCCTAAGAGTTCAGACCATTCTTAATGTGGCCCGGTCACTTTCTATAAACCTCAGCACTGTTCCATGTGGAGGAAGTGAACATATTTGGTGCCTGCAGGAGTACCAGAAGGAAAATAATTGAATGGAATAGGGGCTCGGCAGTTTATTCTTAGGAGGTGAGAACATTTTGGAAGCAGACCACACTTCTTGCTTCACCAGTAGAGTATCTCAACTCAGTAGATGCTCACGATGTATATCACGGTTATCAGAAATGGAGGCAGTACTCAAAAGCAGGCCAATAAATAAATACCACCCTTCACAATACTGTTTTCTTTTTCCATACAAAATTATTAATAACAAAAGTATATGCAATCGCATAGCAAACATAGGCAGAATTCTATAGAGAATCATACTAGGTTAGTATATGATAGGTACCATTTCTTGGTTCCTGGTATAACCCCTAAAATTAAGGAGGTAAGTAATCCACAGCATAACTAGAGTAAGAATTTGGGTAGAGGAAAAGAAAATTTTGAATTTTAAATTACAGAGATCGACCCGCCCACCTCGGAGACACCATCCCTGCTCAGGACCCCAGGGGAACAAGCCCCAGCTGGCAGGAGTTCCAGCTAGGCCCTCCAGCGTGCTTTCCCAGCTCAGCACACCCACCTTGGAGACTGCTAGGGATGGCGGGGAACAAGCCCCAGCCCGTGAGCATTCCTGCTAGGCCCCCCTGCAAGGGTTCCTGCTAGGCCCCCCTGCAAGGGTTCCAACTCAGCCCGCCTAGGTGCATTCCCAGCTCTGCCCACCCACTCAGGAGCCACAGGTAGTCTCCGCCTCTGCCTACAGGTCAGGAAACAGGCCCCGGGCACAGGAACAGGGACTATTACATGGGGATACGTATCTTTTGTTTTTCCTACTAATGCCCTAATTCCCATGATTACCCTCTCACTAGTCAAATAATCTAACACCTCCATCTTCTCACATCCTACCTCATGAATGTTTTAGCCAACCCATAAGTCCCCCATTCTACCATTAGATACTGTGAACCACCACACAATAATACTGACTAAATGGTAGAAGATAACTGATCTCAACATTTATGGTTAAAGTGTCAAAATTGTGAATATAAAAATAGAAACTGACCAATATATGGCAATACCTTGGGTGCTTTGACTGCTGTAATATTGATCTTTCCCTTAAAAGTTATGCATTGGGTGACCTGTAGGGATGTATAAGACAGTAAGACAGAGACAGGAATACCTCAGACTTACACTGGAAGAGAGGAAAACACATAGATATCATGAAAAACCAAGGGAGAAAAATGCCCCAAACAAACCAAGACACTACAGCAATAGAATCCATAGAAACCACAGTAGGTGGAATGTCGGAAAAGGAATTCTAAATATACATAATTAAAATGATTCAAAATTTAAAAAATTACCTAAGTGAGCAGATACAGGCAAAAATTGATCTCTCCAACAAAGAGATAAGAGATCAAATACAGGTAGCAAAAGTTTACTTCAAGAAAGAGATAGAGTCTGAGAAAAAAACAAACAGAAATACTTGAAATGAAAGAAACAATAGGCCATTGAAAAAACTCAATAGATAGTATCACCAATAGATTGGATCACTTGGAAGATAGAACCTCAGACAATGAGGACAAAATATACACTATTGAAAATAAAGTTGACCACACAGTGAAGACGGTAAGAAACCATGAACAAAATATGCAAGAATTATGGAATACCATCAAAAGACCAAATATAAGATTTATTGGAATTTAGGAAGGTGCAGAGAATCAATCCAAAGGAATGTAAAACCTCTTTAATGAAATGATATCGGAAAATTTCACAAACAAGAAGAATGAATTTGAAAACCAAATACAAGAAACATATAGGACGCCAAATGTACAAAATTACAATAGATCTACACCAAGGCACATTATAATGAAAATGCCTAGCACACAAAATAAGGATAGAATTTTAAAGGCCATAAGAGAGAAAAATCAGATAACCTATAGGGGAAAACCAATTTGTATCACAGCAGATTTTTCAACCCAGACCCTCAAAGCAAGGAGAGCCTGGACCAATATATACCAGGCTCTAAAAGATAAGGGCCCAAGTTCCTTAATAAGAATCCTGTAGTGCAAGAATTACTACCAAGAATTAATGAATGGGATAGATTTAAACTAAAAAGCTCCTTCTCAGCAAAAGAAACAATCAGTGAGGTGAATAGAGAGCCAACTAATTGGGAACAAATATTTAATACATGCACATCAGAAAGAGCACTAATTTCTAGAATATATAAAGAACTTAAAAAACTTTACACCAAAAAAAAAAAAAAAAATAACCCAATCAATAAATGGGCTAAGGAATTGAGAAGACACCTCTCAGAAGATACACGATTAATCAACAAATGCATGAAAAAATGTTCAACATCGCTGGCAATCAGAGAAATGTAAATCAAAACTACTCTAAGATTTCACTTCACTCCAGTCAGAATGGCAGCTATCAAGAACACAAGCAACAATAAATGTTGGAGAGGATGTGGGGAAAAAGGCACACTCATACATTGCTGGTGGGACTGCAAAATGGTGCAACCGTTATGGAAAGCAGTATGGAGATTTCTTGGAAAACTGGGAATGGAACCACCCTATGACCCAGCCATCCCACTCCTGGGTCTACTCCCAAAGGACTTAAAAACAGCATATTACAGTGACACAGCTATCTCAATGTTTGTAGCTGCACAATTCACAATAGCTAGGTTGTGGAACCAACGTAGATGTCCCTCAGTAAATGAGTGGATTAAGAAAATGTGGTATAGACACACAATGAAATTTTACTCAGCAATAAAATAAAATAAATTAACGGCATTTGCAGTAAATGGATGAAGTTGGAAGACATAATGCTAAGTGAAGTTAGTCAGTCTCAAAAAATCCAAGTACCAAATGTTTTCTCTGATATAAGGAGGCTAGTTCATAGTATTGTTGGATGGGGGGGGGTACATAGGAGGACTAGAGGAACACTAGAATGGTCAAAGGGAAGGGAGGGGAAGGGAGGGAGCAAGGGGGGAGGGAGGGGAAGAAAAGGAAAAAAATAGAAATAAGAAAAGGTGGTTGAATGACATGGATATCATTTTCCTAAATGCATGATTGAAGACCTGAATTGTACGAAGGTACTTTGTATACAAACAGTTGTATGTAAAAAGATGCTAAATACATGCACTATGAGTTGTACATATTAAAAAATTATTAAAAAAAAAGATAAGGGATGCCAACCAAGAATCTTATATTCAGCAAAATTAAGCTTTAGATTTGATGATGAAATAAAAACCTTCCATGATAAACAAAAGCTAAAAGAATTTACAACATGAAAGCCAGCACTATAGAACATCCCTGGCAGAATATTCCATGAGGAGGAATTGAAAAACAACAATGAAAACCTTCAAAGGGAAGAACAACAATAAAGGAAAACTAACCATAGCAGAAATCAAGTCAAGCTAAATACCAAAAATAAAATAGAATTAAATAAAATTTAAAATGACTGGTAATACAAATCGTATCTCAATAATAACCCTGAACATTAATGACCTAAACTCACCAATTAAAAGACATAGGCTGGTAGATTGGATTAAAAAAGACCCAAAAATATGCTGCCTTCAAGAGACACATCTCATAGGAAAAGACGCCCACAGACTGAAGGTGAAAGGATGGGATAAAATATACCACTCACACGGACTACATAAGCAAGCAGGGGTTTCCATCCTCATATCAAACAAAGTAGACTTCAAGTCAAAGGTAATCAAAAGAGATAAGGAAGGGCATTTCATACTACTTAAGGGAATCATACGTCAACAAGAAATAACTGTCATAAATATATATGCCCCAAATAATGGAGCATCCACATTCATCAAACAAACCCTTCTCAAGTTCAAGAACCAAATAGACCACAACACAATAATTTTAGGTGACTTTAACACACTGCTTTCACCACTGGATAGATCTTCCAAACAAGAGCTAAACAAAGAAATTGTAGAACTCAATAATACAATCAATAGCTTATCCACCAAAGAGTCAGTACACTTTCTTCTCAGCAGCACATGGATCATTCTCTAAAATAAATCATGTTATGCCATAAAGCAACTCTAAGTAAATATAAAAAAGTAGAGATACTACCCTGCATACTATCAGATCATAATGGAATGAAGCTAGAAATCAAATAAAATCAAAAACAAAACCTACTCCAACACCTGGAGGCTAAATAATATGCTATTGAACAAACAATGGGTTGCAGAAGACATCAAAAAGGAGATTAAAAAATTCTTAGAGGTAAATGAGAACACCAATACAACGTATAAAAATCTCTGGGACACTATGAAGGCAGTACGAAGAAGAAAATTCATTGCATGGAGTTCATTCCTTCAAAGAAGAAAAGGTCAACAAATAAATGGATTAACATTACACCTCAAAGTCCTAGAAAAAGAAGAAAAAATTAACCCCCAAAGCAGTGGAAGACAGGAAATAATTAAAATCAGAGCTGAAATCAATGAAATTGAAACAAAAAACACAGTTGAAAAAATCGACAGAACCAAAAGTTGGTTCTTTGAAAAAATAAATAAAATTGATAAACCATTATCTATGCTAACTAAGAAAAGGAGAGAAAAAACTCGAATTACCAATATATGTGATGAAAAAGGAAACATCACAGTGGACACTACAGAAATACAGAAGATAATTAGAAATTATTTTGAAAATCTATACTCCAACAAAACAGAAAATAATGAAGGCATTGACAAATTTCTAGAAATATACAATATGCCCAAACTAAATCAGGATGACATATACAACTTAAATAGATCAATTACAAGCAAAGAAATAGAGGATGCCATCAAAAACCTACCAACCAAGAATAGCCCAGGTCCAGATGGATACACAACCAAGTTCTACAAGACCTTTAAAGAAGAACTAACACCAACATTTCTCAAACTATTCCATGAAATAGAAATAGAGGGAACCCTTCCAGACTCAAACTATGAGGCCAATATCACCCCGATTCCAAAAACCAGGCAGAGACAAATCAAAGAAAGAAAACATCAGACCAATGTCACTAATGAATATAGATGCAAAAATCCTCAATAAAATTCTGGCATATCTAATACAAAAACACATAAAAAAAAATAGTACATCACGATCAAGTGGGGTTCATTCCAGGAATGCAAGCTTGGTTCAACATAAGGAAATCAATAAATGTAATTCACCACATCAATAGACTCAAAGATAAAAATCATATGATCATCTCAATTCATGCAGAGAAAGTATTTGACAAAATACAGCACACCTTCATGTTCAAAACGCTAGAAAAAATAGGAATAACAGGAACATACCTCAACATCGTAAAGGCTGTCTATGCTAAGCCCCAGGCCAACATCATCCTAAATGAAGAAAAGCTGAAAGCATTCCCTCTAAAACCTGGAACAAGGCAGGGATGTCCTGTTTTGCCACTATTATTTAATATAGTTGTTGAAACCCTAGCCAATGCAGTTAGACAGATGAAAGAAATAAAAGGGATACCGATAGGAAAAGAAGAACTCAAACTATCACTATTTGCAGACGATATGATTCTATACATAGAAGATCCAAAAAACTTCACCAGAAATCTTCTAGATCTAATAAGCTAATTCAGCAAAGTGGCTGGATATAAAATCAATACCCATAAATCTAAAGCATTTCTGTACATCAGTGACAAATCCTCAGAAAGAGAAACTAGGAAATCCACCCGATTTACTATAACGTCAAAAATAAAAATAAAATACTTGGGAATCAACCTAACAAAAGAAGTGAAAGACCTATACAATGAAAGCTACAGCACACTAAAGAAAGAAATTAAAGAAGATCTTAGAAGATATAAAGATTTACCTTGTTCATGGATAAGTAGAACTAATATTGTCAAAATGACTATTCTACCAAAAGCACTATACAATTTCAATGCAATCCCAATCAAAATCCCAATGTCATTCCTCATAGAAATAGAAAAAGATATCATAAAATTCATCTGGAAAAATAAGAGACCCAGAATAGCCAAAGCAATTCTTAGCAAGAAGAATGAAGCTGGTGGCATTAATATTCCAGACCTTAAATTGTATTACAAAGCAATAGTAACTAAAAGAGCATGGTATTGGCACCAAAATAGACCAGTAGACCAATGGTACAGAATAGAAGACACAGAGACTAATCCACACATCTACAGTTATCTTATATTAGACAAAGGTGCCAAAAACATACATTGGAGAAAAGACAACCTCTTTAACAAATGGTGTTAGGAAAACTGGAAGTCCTTACGTAATAAAATGAAATTAAACCTCTATCTCTCTCCATGCACAAAACTCAACTCAAAGTGGATCAAGGACCTAGGAATTAAACCAGAGACCTTGCACCTAATAGAGGAAAAAGTAGGCCCAAATCTCCAACATGTTGGATTAGGCCCCAACTTCCTCAATAAGACCCCTATAGCACAATAACTAAAACCAAACATTAATAAATGGGATGGATTCAAACTAAAAAGCTTCTTCCCAGAAAAAGAAACAATCAGTAAGGTGAACAGAGAACCTACATAATGGGAGCAAATCTTTACCACATGCACACCAGACAGAACATTAACTTCAAGGATATATAAAGCTTTCAAAAACCTTTACACCAAAAAGCAAACAACCCAATCAATAAATGGACTAAGGAACTGAACAGATACTTCTCAGAAGAAGATATACAATCAATCAACAAATATATGAAAAAATGTTCAACATCTCTAGCAATTAGAGAAATGCAATTCAAAACTACTCAAGATTTCATCTTACTCCAGTCAGAATGGCAGCTATCAACAAAACAACAATAAATGCTGGCGAGGATGTGGGGAAAAGTGCACACTATTACATTGCTAGTGGGGCTGCAAATTGGTGCAGCCAATTTGGAAAGCAGTATGGAGATTCCTAGGAATACTTGGAATGGAACCACCATTTGACCCAGCTATCCCACTCCTCGGTCTATACCCAAAGGACTTAAAAATAGCATACTAGAGGGACACAGACACATCTATGTTCATAGCAGCACAATTCACAATAGCTAGATTGTGGAAACAACCCCGATGCCCATCAATAGATGAATGGATAGGGAAACTTTGGTATATATACACAATGGAACACTACTCAGCACTAAAAAAGAATAAAATCATGGCATTTGCAGGTAAATGGATGGAGTTGGAGAAAATAATGCCAAGTGAAGTCAGCCAATGCCAGAAAACCAAAGGTTGACTAATTCCTTTGCTAGGATGATACTGAATTATAGTGGCAAGGGAGGGGGGAGGAGAGGAATGAAGGCATGTTAAATAGAAAAAAGGGGGAGGGGAGGGAAAAGGGTAAGGGGATAGAAACAATGGCAGAAGGAGTTTGACATCAATATACTTAAGTGCACGTATAAAAACTCAAATGGTATGAAAATACTTTGTGTAAAACCAATGACTTGGAAAAATGTGCTTTTTATATGCAATATGAAAGGAATCGCACTCTTAAAGCATATATAACAAATTAAATTAATTTAAAATATTTTAAATTGCATTCAGGTAATGTAAATCTACATATTTGATGAACAAATAGGATTTCCCAGTAAAAGGCTAATTGACTTCTAAATGTTATTCAATTTACATGCATATATTAAAATTTTTGCTTAATCATATCCCTAGAATCACATCAGAAATATTGTCAAATAAGATTTTTGTTTAAATTTTGAAAATTGTAAACATTAAAATGTACATATACTTCTGGGAAACACAAATCTGATTACCTACAACTAATGCCTCTGAAAGTATGTCCCTTTCCTTCATAAATCTGATGGTACCTGAACTGTCAACTAAACTAGTGAAATCGGTGAGGACTCAATGAAGTCATGTGGTTTTGTAAATGTTACAGCTTAATAAGAAAGATAAATTTTGTATGTTATTGTTGCACACAGTTACATACATGTATGCTTAGCATTTTAAGAGTGTTGTATTGATAGGTATTAGATGGGACACAAAATCATGTAAAGTCTTTCGGACTCTTTTAATGTTCTATTTTTAGGATACATAGTAGAGGTAGATCCTAAAGGAAAGGAAACAAGTAATGAACTTGGTATTGCCAGGCCATGGCCAGGGCGGCTTCAGGTGAGCTACCACTGGAGACACTCCTCCCTATGCCCCGTTGATCTCCTCTAATCTCCCTGGTTGTTCCAAGAGCACAGACACAGGCCTCTGTTTTGGGCCACTTTCCCAAACCTGCAATTTCAGTGGGAGGGTTTGGGGGAGGAGAGGGCATCTCCCATGAGGAGCAGGCCTGCTGGCCTCACAGACTGCTAGCAAGCCTCCAGTGTCCTTTTCCTGAAACACAACCCAGGTGTATGCTGCCTTCACCCCAGCCACCTGTATTGCCCAGGAGGCAACTGATGCTCTGAGAACTGATGTGGCCATGCATTCTGGTAACACTTTGGCCAGGAGTAATAAAGTCTTGTGTCTCTAACCTCAAATTCTTGTGTCTCTATCGGTGTCTATAAGAACACTGCAAGGTAATTTCTTAGTTTGCAGAGTAATCAATTAGTGACTTATGGAGTCAGAGGTAGAGAAAGTCTGCCAACGTCAGAGGGAAGAACAGGGATAATGGAATCTCCCCAGTTGGGAACAAGACAGTCTTGAGAAGTCAATGCTTTCAGAAATATATCTCAATATTTGCTTCAGAACTCACAGACTTGTCTGTTAATTTTGATTTCATTTTGTAGTTAAAAACTCTGTTTTGCCTACTATAAATGAGAAGTCAAAAGTTTACAAATGTAAACACTACATGAGGTTCTGTGATGAGAAGGTTGTGTTCAAGCTCACCTACCTGATTACCGCTACCATGGAGGACGCGCATCAAGTATCTTCCTTATTTCCTATTGAGGAATTTGTGTTGTAAGATGAACTAGCATTTTATTTATTTTCTATGACCTGAACAGTGATTTTTTTTTCATTATTACCTTTCCAGTCTGTCCTTAAGTGTAATTTCTCAATATATAAAAATAAATTGTCCTGCATGAATTTAATTGACTTAACTTAGTAGATACAGTACTCTTTTGGTAACTGCTAGGTACCAAATCCCCATTCTGGATTTTAGAAGCTCTGTCCTTTGTTCTCTTGGGTATAGCAGGAAAATGGACTGTTAAGTGGCTTTCACAGACTACCTGAAGAGAGATTTTGAGGTAATTTATGTGCCTTGGAGAGCAGTTAGTGTTCTGCTTGCTCTAAGTATGAGTCATGATTAAAGCCGGCAGGGGATTGATGTCACTAATGACCAGTTAATTAGGGGCATCAGACAGTCCTTAAAGGAGATTTGGAGTATGTGATATCATTAGGCTGAAATGTAATTCCCTAACTTTATTCTTATTAAATTGGCCAGGTCTTTCTGTCTTTTGGTATGTGTGTTTTTAATTAACACACAGCATATATTTCAGGACACTGAACAACTCTGAAAAATGCAATATAGCTTTTGCTGCTGTGGAAAGTGGAGCTACTAAAAATGTGCTTGTGTATTTTTGTCAATTACATTGAATTTGCTTTAAAGCTAAAATGATGGACTAATACTTCTAAAATGGAGAATGTTGCAGGATAGATGATAATGACTGGTCTCATACTGTATCTACAAATGGGTATAATTTCTGTGCAGTCTGATCAATCCAAATGTAATCTGTAGTTGGTTGAAAAAAACAGTTTATTTTTCCTTTATGGGGGTGGGTAAATGTAACTTCATATGGATATAAGAACTAATGTTATGACAATCAACTAGTCATCATCTTGAAGCGATAACAAGTATAAATAAGAACAATTCTAAATATGTGCAAAATAGATTGTGTAAACAGAAGCCATGTGTTTTTTGTTAGCATATAGATTCAATATGTGTAAAACATAAGCGGATATAAGAAGAAGTTGAGAATGTTATGAATATTGTCTCTCAATAATTTTGGGCACCTGGAAGGGGTTGCCAAGGGGGATGGCATATATATTTGGCCTATCTTGTACCCAGGAATATAAGTTTAAGTTAGGTGTCATTAAACTATGGCTTGTGGACCAAATCCAGTTAATAACCTTTTTTATATGACCCAAGAGCTACAATTGTTATTTTTTTTTTTTACATTTTTAATGAAGTAGAATAAAATGAAGGAGGAGAAAGAGAAGATACAGGAGGAAAGGAAAAAGACAAGGAAAAGAAACAGAAATGACAAAGATACTGCACAGTTTTAAAAGCTTATATTTACTCTCTGGTCCTTAAAAGAAAAATATTACCTATACCTGGTATAAAGGGTCAGACTCTCACAACCAGTCATGCAGAACAACAAAGCATGCAAACGGAATTTCATCTTTGTTTAAATTAAAAGAAACATAAGTGAAAATAAAGTTTTGGAGAAAACACATCATACCAAACTCAGGAGATATAGGTAAAACAGAAATTTAAAGGAAATATATAGATTTAAGAACCTAAATTTAAAAAAAAGAAGGATTTCAAATAACCTAAGAGTTATTGCAATTTAAGATATTGGAAAAAGATGAGAAAACAAATGGCAAGCAGAAGGAAGAAAATAACAAAAATTAAGTAGAAATTAGTGGCAGATATTAGGAAAATGTGGGCAATTTCAAGGTCAAAAGTGCATTTTTTGAAATGGCTACATTAATAAAGGACAAAAGAGAGGAGTTTGAAAATAAAGGTATGGAAGAGGGGACAGCCTCTTAAAAGCCATGTTTTTAGCCACACTTTGCCAACAACTTAGGTGGCTTAAATAAACTTCATTTCCACAAAGTATTAAACCTGGTTCAGAGAAATAGCCTGAACTTCGAGAGGACTTACACACTTGTCACAAATAAAAGTCCGTGCCCAAATGCCCTCATGAATTGGATCAAATATTTATAGAATAAATATCATTCAAAAGTCTCCCCAAAACAGAAGCGGGAGCACTTCCCAGCAAAATTAGGGAATCACTCTTCCTGACTTCAGAACTTCTTAGCGCTGCTGGCATCAATCCGGAGTGGCAGAGGCTGAGGCTGGGGCTGAACAGGAGGAAGGAGAGTACAGGGTAGAGGAGTAAGCCAGCACCTGCAGCCACCTGGGCAGGGGCACCAGACAGCCTGCTGAACAGAGAGCAGCCTTTCACCAAGTGTCACTGCACCTTCCTATACAGATGATGTCCTGGAGGCCAGGGAGCAAGTGAGGAGTCGCTCAGCACCGTCAGCCCCTGAGAATCCCCAGTAAGGGGCTGCTCCACAGCACAGAGACACCTGCCCCAAGGAGGGTCCAGGAGGATGCAGGGAATCACAGCCCTTGGGGCGGGAGGGACGCGGCTGCCTTGGCAAGCACTGTGGCCATTCCTCCTCTAAGTTGCTACCCCCAGAGTTACTACAAGATGCGGCAGTCTCATTACACACACACACACACACACACACACACACACACACACATGCAGAATGTATACCTTTATATTTATGTATTTTACATATATGAAATCTTTAATAATACATATGCATTAACTTTTGTAGTCTGTCCAGGCAAGCTAAGGCGTGTGCCCAAAGTAGATATTCTTTTACATCAGAAAAAAATATGCTGTTTCACAAACTCTCAGTTGTTCAGTTTCCTTCCTTCCAATCTACTCTGAATATCATACAACCCTTTGGATCTTGGATGATTATTTTGCATAAGGATGCAGTTGATTAGCTTATCTCTACCTATTCTCTCTTTCTCTCTCCTTCCCTCTTTCTCTTTGGATAAGTAATAATAATTTAAAATGTAATTAGCAATTCATTCCCTAAATATGACTTGATAGCATTTCTGTGAAATGGAAAGCAAACTGTGTATGTACATAAATGCATACATGTGTGTGCTCATGCACAGATATGCATTTATATATGCATTATTTATCAAGATACATACATAAATATGCTTATTCACATATAGATATAAATGAACAAGTTATATAAGAGATACACGTATGTATTTCTAGGATTATTGGGATTGCTATAGAGAATTTAGTGCAGAACTTGGGATGTTTATTAGTTGCTATTACTTATTGTTATTTTATCCTTGTTAGATGTTTTCTTTTGAATATTTTACTCATAATTCTAGATTGCAAGGAGCTACTGAATGCTGAATATATTATCCAAATTGTTGTTTTGAAGAACATTTGCTGAAATGATAAAAACACTAGCATTTTTCATAAAAAGGTTATTCATCCAAATTTGGAGCATATATATACATTTAGATCCCTGTGACAAAATCTCAGGCATAATCGTCTGACAGTGATAAATCTATCACTTTTTGTGATTAGGGTCACATTTCTTCCTTTTATCCTCAAAGAAATGAAAGGCCTATACAAAACAAATTCTATATTTAAAATTATTTCTTCTGTCCATATAAAATTAGTGTCACAGAAGAAAGGACTGTCACATTCTCCTTTGTTAGAGTGCTGATAATCTCTGTATCTAGTCAGATCAGCCCTGCTTTAAAATTCTTTGACTGCTTTTCAGCAGTGGTGTGCTCAGGTTTGGTCATGCCAGTTGCCATGGCAACCACAGGCCTCAAAGGCTGGTGTGAGGAAAGTCCAGCTGTTAGGACTTGGCGGGCTCCTCCATCAGCCTCTCCAGCCCACACCTGCTGGGGCGAGAAAGAGGCATCAAACGTGACCTCCAGTAGTGTGGACATGGGAGGCACTGGCTGTGCTTTTGCAGATATGGAGACCTCGGAAGTTCGGTGTGAGACTTAAGCCTAGCTTTGAGTAGATTATTTTTATTTTATGAAAAATGGAAAGACTCAAACCTAAGTGACACATAAGGAAAACATGTGGAAAGAGAAAATTTCTAAGCATGAAAAGGATAAAATTAATAGAAGTAGTCTAAATACTTTCCTAGCTCAAAAACTGCTTAATAAATTTCTGAATGTCTCCAATAGTATGGCATACTTTTTTTTTTGGTAAAATATATAATGAGGTCAGTTTTTATTTATTTATTTATTTATTTATTAAATTATTTTTGTATTCTAAGATGATATAAATGACAGCAGAATGCATTACATTTCATTTTACACATATAGAGCACTTTTTTACAAATCTCTGGTTGTATGGAAAGTATATTCACACCATTCGTGACTTCATACATGCACTTAGGATAATGATATCCATCTCATTCTACCATTGTTTTTTTTTTTTTTTTCTTCACCCTTTTGCCCCCTCCCTTTTCCTCCCTCCCCATTGACTATTCTAGTATTCCTCTAATCCTCCTATGCTCCCCATCCCAACCCGACTGTGAATTGGCCTCCTTATATCAGAGAAAACATTTGGCATTTGGCTTTTTGGGATTGGCTAACTTCACTTAGCATTATATTCTCTAACTCCATCCATTTTTCTGCAAATGACATGATTTTATTCTGTCTTATTGCTGAGTAATATTCCATTGTGTGTATATACCACATTTTCTTTATCCATTCATCTACTAAAGGGCATCTAGGTTGGTTCCACAGTTTAGCTATTGTGAATTGTGCTGCTATAAACATTGATGTGGCTGTGTCCCTGTAGTATGCTGTTTTCATGTCTTTTGGGTAAAGACCAAGGAGTGGAATAGCTGGGTCATAAGGTGGTTCCATTCCAAGTTTTCCAAGGTATCTCCATACTGCTTTCCATATTGGCTGCACCATTTTGCAGTCCCACCAACAATGTATGAGTGTGCCTTTTTTTCCACAATGCTCTCCAACATTTATTGTTGTTTGTGTTCTTAATAGCTGCCATTCTGACTGGTGTGAGATGAAATCTTAGAGTCGTTTTGATTTGCATTTCTCTAATTGCCAGAGAGGTTGAGCATTTTTTCATGTATTTATTGATTGATTTCATATCTTCTTCTGAGAAGTGTCTGTTCAGTTCCTTGGCCCATTTACTGATTGGGTTATTGGTTTTTTTTGGTGTTATGATTTTTGAGTTCTTTATATATTCTAGAGATTAGTGCTCTATCTGACGTGCATGTGGTAAAAATTTGTTCCCAATTAGTAGGCTCTCTGTTCACCTCACTGATTGTTTCTTTTGCTGAGAAGAAGCTTTGTAATTTGAGTCTATCCCATTTATTGATTCTTGGTATTAATTCTTGTGCTACAGGATTCTTATTAAGGAACTTGTGCCCTAAGCCAACATGTTGGAGATTATAGCTTACTTTTTCTTCTATTAGGTGTAGTGTCTCTTGTCTAATTCCTAGATCCTTGATCCACTTTGAGTTGAATTTTGTGCATGGTGAGAGATATAGGTTTAATTTCATTTTATTGCATATGGATTTCCAGTTTTCCCAGCACCATTTGTTGAAGAGGTTATCTTTTCTCCAATGTACATTTTTGGCACCTTTGTCTAATATAAGATAACTGAAATTATATGTGTTAGTGTCTGTGTCCTCTATTCTGTACCATTGGTCTACTAGCCTATTTTGGTGCCAATACCATGCTGTTTTTGTTACTATTGCTCTGTAGTATAAGTTAAGGTCTGGTATAGTGATACCACCTGCTTCACTCCTCTTACTAAGGATTGCTTTAGCTATTCTGGGTCTCTTATTTTTCCAGATGAATTTCATGACTGCTTTTTCTATTTCTATGAGGAATGTCATTGGGATTTTGATTGGCATTGCATTAAATCTGTATAGTGATTTTGGTAGTATGGTCATTTTGACAATATTAGTTCTGCCTATCCAAGAACAGGGTAGATCTTTCCATCTTCTAAGGTCTTCCATAATTTCTTTCTTTAGTGTTCTGTAGTTTTCATTGTAGAGGTCTTTCACATCTTTGGTAAAGTTGATTCCCAAGTATTTTTTTTTTTTTGATGTTATTGTAAATGGGATAGTTTTCCTCATTTCCCTTTCAGAGGATTTGTCACTGATATATAGAAATGCCTTAGATTTATAAGTGTTGATTTTGTATCCTGCTACTTTGCTGAATTCATTTATGAGTTCTAGAAGTTTTCTGGTGGAATTTTTTGGGTCTTCTAGGTATAAAATCATATCATCAGCAAATAATGATAATTTGAGTTCTACTTAACCTATCTGTATCCCTTTAATTTCTTTCGTCTGTCTTATTGCTCTGGCCAGCATTTCAATTACTATGTTGAATAAGGTCAGTTTTAATGAGACTAAATTTACATGTGTGTTGCTGCCTGAAGCGATGACGCCGCGGGAGAAAATTCGGAGGCAGGATGAAAATGAAAAAAGGTCTTTTATTCTTCTTCTCTCTCCGGCTCCAGTAACCTCTCCAACTCCAACCGCTCTAACTCCGACCACCAACCACCTCTAACTAACCTCACCGGTTATATACATTTTGCCTTAACAAGGACAAGTGCTTACAGCTCAAGCTTACAGGTGCGTCACACAGTGTTCACGGGCATACAAAGATTCTTTGATAAATGTATGAATATCAGGTGGAACTTGAACATCTTTTATGGCTCTCAGCTAACTGCAATCTTAGCTACTTCCTTAATTAGGGCTCCTTCAACATGTAGCAAAATTCATTTTTTGGGTTTACAGTTTAATGAATTGTGACAAATACAGAGATAAATGCTCCCACAATTATTTCAACATCTCAAAACAACCTCTGTTTCTTGCTGTCAATCCCCCTTCTTGCCCTGGTCAGGAATGATCTGATTCCTATATGTCCAGACGTTGCATTCTCAGAATGTCTTCTAAATGTCATTTTTTTCAACACTTCTGAAACCTGTGTGTTCCACTCATTGCTTATCCACTCTACTTTGTTACTTGGTAAATATTTATTTGTGCAAATATGCCTCAATTTATTGCCATTGCAAGTGAGTGGATGTCTGCTGGTTCTTGTTTGTGGTTATCATAAAGAGGGCTGTCACAAGTATCCATGTGGATGTCTTTGCATGCTCCATATTCTTTCAGGGAAATATCTGAGTCTTCAGTGGGCACCACTGCATTCCCTTGGCAATCTGGGAGAGTTCTAGTTTTTTGTATACTTTTAAGCATTTCTCATAGCTGTGTAGGTATGGTTCGTGGTGATTTAAGTGTGGATTCTCCTGAAGAGTACTGATGGAGACCATCTTTCTTTCCATTTGTTTGCTCCAACTTATTTCTTCAATATAACATTTATTCAGAATTTTAAATGAAGATTTTTAGTTTTACATAATATTGATGCAAATCTTTTATCTGCTACATGTTTGCAAAGATTTTCTGTAAGTCAAATATTTGTCTTTATTCTTTAATGTCAAAGATAAGGGGTTTTAATTCTGATGAAGTACTATTACATATTGTTTTGAGGCTCTGCTTTTTATATACAATCAACAAAATGTTTGTCTATTTTAATTTCACAAAAACTTTCTCTTAAGCTTTCTTTTGGAATATTTATCACCTTAGGTTTTGCTTTCTCTCAAGTTCATTTCAAGTTGGAATTTTATGAGATAGAGAAATGGATTGAGTTTTATTTATTTGTATATGGAAGTCTGTCTTTTCTGATACACTTGATCAAAAACACTACCTCAAGGTTGAAATACCTATGCAAAAATCCAATTAATCATCTTTATGTGGGTCTATTTCTGGATTCTGCATAATTTTCTATTCATCTACATGTGTATCTTTATCAAGACATGTGAGTGCTATAATGTCATTCTACTCTTGAAACCAAATACTGCAGAGTCACCACCTTGCTGCTTGTTTTCAAAGTGTTCAGGGTATTTAGGTCTTGTGCATTTCTACCAAAACTGCAAAATATGCTGGAAGATTGTTGGAAAGACTTTTGATTGAAATGACATTGCACTTATGTGTCTTAAGAATCTTCGTTTTCAAAAGAATTGTATGAATGATAGAATGGTTTAGTAACTAGGTGAATAAAATATGCATTATAAATAAAGAAACGAATCTTAGTTTTCTCTTAAGTATAGTATATCTCTCCATTAATTAAGATCTTCAATTTACTTCTCATTTGTAGGAGTACATATAGTACATATAATTTATGGACTTATCTATTTTTTCTGTTTAATACAGCTATAATACTATTCTTTAAAAAAAAAAGATTTTGGGTTGTAATTGGACACAATACCTTTATTTTATTTATTTATTTATTTTTATTTGGTACTGAGGATCAAACCCAGGGCCTTGCACGTGCTAGGTGAGTGTTCTACCACTGAGCCACAACCCCAGCCCTTGTAATACTATTCTTTTAAACTTAAATTGATAATAATATAGTTGTTAATATAGAGAAATTTAAATAGTTTAAAATATTTATATTCTATCTTGAAATGTTGCTGAATTCATATGTTAGTTACTTTAGGTTCATTGTAGATTATTGACTATTTTCTGCAAAGACTAGCGTGTCATCTTCACATACGGACAGTTGTTATTTTTTTCTTTAAAGATATATGTGCTATATTCATCTTCATTTTTCAAATTCCCTGTCATGTTTCATTGGTCTTTTCCTCCAGGGTGGTACTGATGAAACTGATTCCAGTAGATATCTTTGCTTTGTTATTTATTCTAGGGGAAACATTTTTTGAGCTTCTGCTATTAAATATGATATTAGTCACAGGTACTTCTTTGTGCATATTTTTTTGATTTGAGGAAGTCCCTACTCAAGTTTTTGATAGGTTTTGTTTGTTTTCCTTGAGTGGCTATGTATCCTTGCAGCTAACAATTTTTGTCTGTGTTACATGTGATTGCTTCCTCCAGATCTCTTTCCTTGCTTTCCTTATTCTCTGCATACTCTTTGACAAATATATGCCTTCCTCTTCTTACATTGTCTTCTTCACTTAATCATTAATGTAAGGAGGTTATTTTTGAACTTACTTTACATATTTAAGTTTGCAGCTTCCCTTTTTATGTCATCCAGTAATTGTATAACGGTTTTTAACTCTGAATTTATTGAGTCCATGTTGTTCTACAGCTTAAAAATCTTACAGAAAATTTTCTCTTCTTTCATTTGTTTCCAAATGGTCAATTAAATATATAAAATTGCTCCTATTATTCTGATGGCCAACTTACCGCAATCTATTCAATGTACAATAAAAATGTGCAGCAAAAACTGTAAGGAGGTATTTCAAAATTCTATCAGCCAGCGATATCGGACAAATGTCAGACAGACTGGAAATGAAAATGCCAGGTGAGCTCGCATGGTCACCACACCTAGAGTCCCAGCTACAGCACCACTGGGATTCAATCATATATATAAATAAATATATATATATATGTATGTATATATATATATATTTTATATGCTAAAAAGTCAGTGAAAAGTACATATATTGTTCTTTTGAATTCAGCACAGCACACAATTTTACTTTCTTCTTTTATATTACTTTTTCTTAGACATAAAATCACACTCATATGAACACATATTAATATGTCTCCATTAAAGGAATATATTCCATTAATGAGAAGATATACATAAAATAATTGATACACTAATACTTTTAAAAAGAAAAAAATTACTGCATCCTTTCAGACTTTGCTTATCTTTAAACAACACTAAATCTCTACCACAGTTCAGTTTACTAGATTTAATTTGTATAAAGTACAATGAAAACAATTTGGAAGACATTGGGGGCCACTTACTTTTATTTTCCAAATTAATTTTCTCCTAACCAGAGCAGAAAGAAGAGAAAAGTGAAATGTACAATAAAAGTAAATCTGATTTTTAAAAATATCTTCATAAAACCTTAAACTTGCTCTCTGGAGGCCTTTTTAGGATTGTAAAGTGTGGTTTTAAGGCAGGAACTTTCTTTTCATCAAAATTTTAATCTAAAAAGTTCAGGCAACCACCAACAGACAAATAAACAAGTCAGCCCCAAGGGAAAGACTGCATAATTACAAGTGCTCAGTCTGTGAGCTATTTCCCACACACTGACACTCAGTTCCCCAGAGGATTTTTCACACCTGCTTACCCAAATAAATGCCCATTATATGTTATTTTTCCTGTGCCCCTTTAGCAATAAATCACTAGCCTTTTTGTTTAGGAATGTCTTATTTTTAATGGGGTGTTCCTCTTAAACCTAACCTTCTGTCAGCTTGTGCAAAGAGTGATTTCAAGATGCTAAGTAATTTTATAGACTTCTTTTTAAAAAGAGTCTCATTGTATAATAGCAATTACTTTTGTTTAAATATAATCACCACTAAAACCTTTTCATTTTTTTTTCTAAATTTTCAATCTTTTTTCATTTTTCCATAATTGTGGACTCCACCTCATGTATATTACAAAAAAAAAAAAAAAAAAAAAAAAAAAAAAACAGGGAAAGTTTATGGGTACACAAATGAAGATGCATTAAAATAAAACTACCACCACTTCCCCAATGCATCCTTCTGAGGTAACATGGCAGCATTGAAGTTTTGGTTAAAAGTAAATATGCCAGTCAATGTGAGTCCATTTATTAGTTCTTCCAAGTGATGTTGCCCGTGGCATTTGGTATAAGGTTTTAATCATCTTGCATTAAGAAAAATGTGTTAATACTTAAAAGAGACATTTTCATCATCAAGGTTGAAACTGCTTTTTAATTCTATGATCAATAATTATTTTCATCTCTAATACAGCAAGAAAGAAACATTTCACCATGGGTTGCTAATCACAGATGACTGGTTATTATGGTTCTCTACCCCAAGGACAGAAGTAAAAGGACATACCAATTGTGAGTTTCAAGATAGTTTCTGTCATGTTGTGGTAAAGCAAAACTCTGCAACACTCTTCTTTCCTATAGAGTAGAGGTTAATCAGAAGACATAGAGGAGACTAGTTAAACAAGTGTAAAACTTTGGATGTGGAATCATTGCATGATTGCTTGTCTCTGACTGCTCAATTCCTGAAATTATTTAGTAAAAGATGATACTAAGATCTCTGATTTGGATCACATTGATAATCCAACCTGCGCTTCACTGGAAAACATATGTATCTTCTTGGTTTCTTCCTCATCAAAATAGTGATATCAATTCATACGTAATTTTGTTATACCTTGTTCAGAATATGAAAATAAGTAAAACAATACTGATATTGTTAAACATTTTAAGGATTTCAGCTAGGTGAGAATGTCATATGGGTCCACCCCTCTATTAAGTATATTCTCTTTCACACAAAATCCCTGTGGTGAGGAAAACAGGCACAGCACTCAGGAGCTGCACACCTTCTGTGTGTTCATTTGCTGTTTGTGGATATATTGCCGAAGGGTGTCCTCCTGCCTTTCACTCATTTTCTGACTGAATTTTTTACTTTTGAGATTTGAGTTATTTGTATTTTCCAGATACTAGTCCTTTGTCAGATAGATGGTCTCAAATGTTTTTTCCCAATAGGTAGTTCATATATTCATCCTCTTTTTTTTTTTTTTTTTTTTTTGGTACCAGGGATTGAACTCAGGGGCACTTGACCACTGGGCCACATCCCCAGCCCTTTTTTGTATTTTATTAGAAGCAGGGTCTCACTGAGTTACTAAGTGCCTCGCCATTGCTGAGGCTGGCTTTGAACTCGTGATCTTCCTGCCTCAGCCTCCCAAAGTGCTGGGATTACAGGCATGCGCCACCGTGCCTGGCCATCCTCTTTTAATGGAATCTAATGTGTTGTTACTTTCATGAACCACCCATGATTTGATGTCAACTCTATGAAGTTTGTCTATTCCTAATTACAATTATTTTCTTCTGCTTTCGTGTTATACTTTCATATTTTATATATCATTCTCTGATCCATTTGTGTTCGTTTCTGTGTAAGGTATGAGTCGGGTCAAAGTTGATTATTTTGGCTATGAATGCCCAAAAGTTCTGGTGTCACTTTTGAAATGTTCTATCTTTCCTCCACTGAATTGAATTGCCTTTGCTATGTTATCAAAAAACAATTAGTCATATTTTCATAATTCTATTTCTACTATATTGATCTATGTGGCAATCTTCTATAGAGACCTTGCACCTAATAGAAGGACAAGTAGGCCCAAATATCCATTATGTTGGATTAGGCCCCAACTTCCTTAATAAGACCCCTATAGTGCAAGAATTAAAACCAAGAATCAATAAACGGGATGGATTCAAACTAAAAAGTTTCTTCTCAGCAAAAGAAACAATCAGTGAGGTGAATAGAGAACCTACAGATTGGGAGCAAATCTTTATCACAAGCACATCAGACAGAGCACTAACCTCAAGTATATATAAAGCACTCAAAAACCTTAACACCCCCCCAAAAAAAAAATACAATAAATCAATGGGCCAAGGAACTGAACAGACACTTCTCAGAAGAGGATATATAATCAATCAACAAATATATGAAAAAATGTTCAACATCTGTAGCAATTAGAGAAATGCAAATGAAAACTACTCTAATATTTCATCATTCCAGTCAGAATGGCAGTTATCAAAAATATAAGCAATAAATGGTGGCAAGGATGTGGGGAAAAAGGCACACTCATACATTGCTGGTAGGATTGCAAATTGGTGCAGCCAATCTGGAAAGCAGTATGGAGATTCCTTGGAAAACTTGGAATGGAACCACCATTTGATCCAGCTATCCTACTCCTTGGTCTATACACAAAAGACTTAAAAACAGCATACTACAGGTACGCAGCCACATCAATGTTTATAGCAGCACAATTCACAAGAGCTGAATTGTGGAATCAACCCTGATGCCCTTCAGTAGATGAATGGATAGGGAAACTTTGGTATACATACACAATGGAATATTACTCAGCACTAAAAGAGAATAAAATCATGGCATTTGCAGGTAAATGAATGAAGTTGGAGAAAATAATGCTAAGTGAAGTTAGCCAATCCCCAAAGGCCAAAGGTCAAATTATTTCTTTGATATGAGGATAATGATTTATAATGGCAAGGGAGAGGGGATGAGAGGAATGAAGGAACTTTAAATAGATCAAAGGGGAGGGAGGGGAAGGGAGGTGACAAGGGGATAGAAATAATGCACAATGAGTTAGACATCATTACCCTAAGTACATGGATGAAGACACAAATGGTGTGAAAATACTTTGTGTAAAACCAGTGACTTGAAAAATTGTGCTATATACGTAATATGAAATGAATTACATTCTGCAAGTATGTATAACAAGTTAGAATAAATAAATAATTTAATTTAAAAAGAAATTATTTTCATTACTCTGGTGCTGTAATAACTCTTGGAATCAGGTGGGTTAATTTCTTCCTCTTAATTCTCTTTTCTTCTTTCAAAATCATTTGTTTATATACATGTATACACATATACATATATATATACACATACACATATATATGCATTCATTTACTAACTTTTTAAATTTTTTAATTTGTCTTCATTAGTTATACATGACAGTAGAATGCATTTATGCACTGTGATATATCATACATAGATGGGATGATTTCTCATTTTTTTGCTGGGGTTTTTAGCTCCCCGGACCTGGGATCAGCCCTCGCCAGCCAGTGGAGAAGGCTGGGGGAGCACGCCCCAGCGATGAGGCTGAGTCGGGAGGAGGCACCAGTCGGCTGGTGGCCCACACTCAGCCCTCAAGGAGGAGGACAATCAGAGACACCAGGGAGACCAGTCAAGCAGGAGCTCAGGAACTCGTTTATTGAGGCAGTCACACAGCATACAGAGGGTGATTCAGCCAATCAGCTTTAAGGTCAGCAAGCTGTGGGAGGGGACAGGAGCGGATCATGTTCTGGGGTCTGGCGTGAGCCAATCAGGGTGTTACAGTTTCCGCCGGCCAAGTTCCCTCAAGAGCAAGTGAGGCATTGTGCTGAGGTGTCCTTTTTTCCCCACAATTCTTCTAAGTGTACATGTTGCAGAATCGTATTGGTCATGTAGTCACATAATACAATAATAATGTCTGTTTTATTCCATCTTTCCTATCCCCACATCCCCTCCCTCCCCTCCCTTCTCTTCCCTCTACCTTATCTAAGGTAACCTTATTTTTCCCTAGTGCCCCCCCCCCCACCTTATTGTGAATTAACATCCACATATTAGAGAAAACATTCGGCCTTTGCTTTTTTTTGAGTAAAGAGAGTGCTGGTACTCCTCCCACCCAGGTTTCTTCATGGACAATCTTTTCATGTTCATTAACGCACTCTAGTGATACAGTATTATTCCATGAATCTCAGCCTCTGTTCAGATTCCCCTCGTGGTTGCCTAATGTCCTTTCTTTGTGTTCCAGCGCGCCATCCACCTGGGACACCATGTTCCACCTGGTTGCCACATCTCCTTAGACCCATATAGCTGTGACAGTTTTACAGGTGTCCTTTGTGGCGAACAGTTCTGAGGCCTCCTGTAGTGTTCCATGATGCATTAACTCAAGGACTTTTATGTCACTTTTGTGTTTCAGTGTAGAACTATGACTCTCCTCCCTGGCAGGCCAGCCTTTATCATGAGGATCCCTTTGGGTTGGTCCTGCACCTTTTGGTCACATCCCTATCCTTATTTCCTGTGTTAATTGGGTTTGCTTTTCTAGTGTGAGTTCTTCCTTCCATTCTTTGCTACCTGGTACTCCCGGCCACTTGCTATCCTGTGACTATAGACCACCAGTTCTCACACGAGTCTGCAGCCCACTTTCTTTTACCAAATAATGTAATTATAAATTGGCTAGCAATTTTTATTGGTGCTTTACAAATATACAAAATAGAGAGAAGAGAGAGTTTTTTTTTTTTTTTTTTTTTTTTAATGGTACCAGGGATTGAACTTAGGGGCACTGGACCACTGGGCCACATTCTCATCCCTTTTTTTTGTATTTTATTAGAGACGGGGTCTCACTGAGTTGCTAAGTGCCTTGCCATTGCTGAGGCTGCTTTGAACTGCAATTGTCTCAACTTGCAATCTGGCTCCTGTCTCAGGGGCCTCCCATCCCCAGTCCTTTTTTGTAATAGAGACAGGTGGATTACTGGCATGCGATCCTCCTGCCTCAGCCTCCCAAGTGCACAGGAGTGCGCCACCGGCTTAGAGGGTATTTTTAATTAGGAAAACACCACAAACTTTTCCTTTCAAAATGACCTGAATAGTGGATAACCCTATCTAATAGGCCTCAACAGTTAGGAAAGAATCATGAAGGGATATAACAGTAGAGAATCTATTGGAAAAACCTATCTTATTTATTGATACTCAGTACTGGACACTTTTCATTCTGAGACCTTCAGCTGTTGATGACAGACACTGGCAAGGAAAGTGGTCACAATTGTATTGTTCATGAAAAGGGGGAGCGCTCTAGCTCACCTTGATCAGTTCGCTTCCTGTCCTTGACACAGGGAGAAAACCCAGATACCAGGCCTGAAAAGGCTGTGACATGCAGCTGGACTCTACTGCTGCCCTCCAGTTTCCCAGCCCAAAGGTGCATATAGAAACAGCTTTGTGCCAAGGTCAGAACCATGCTGAGTTCAGAGGAGCACATCATCATATCAATACATTCACATTAATACGTATATTAAAGGATGGCTTTATTTAAAGTCACTTGAGATCATCTTTGCCCCAAAGTAATTTTTTTTTCATTGCAATGATTCATTATTATTTACATCTGCCAAAACCTATGTGGTTTAATTTAATTGAATCACACAAATAACTAAAGTTCTAACATTATTTGATAGAATTCCTTTCTTAACAAAATTCAGTCTTAAAAATCTCAATACTTTGGTTCAAATTTCAGATATAATATCATAGCATTCCTATAATTATACTTTCATCATAACCTTATTTACTAAATTATATGTGAATATAATAAAATACATTTGATAACATGACTCAAAATAATAAAACTATCAAACATTCACCAGATTTACATCAAATTATAGATGCCACATAGAACATATTTATGTCAAACTGCATTTCAATAAATTATATCTAGAAAATATTTTACTAAAGTTACAGCAAACAAGTGGCAAACCAAAACAGAACTTATCTTCAAGTATGGAATATTCATCAAGCATTTTATTTATTTTAACAGTTTCTGAGCAACTACTATGCTGCAAAAATTGTGCAAGACAGTGAGAGGAAGGTAAACATGATACGATTCCCACCTTGTGGGTTTGTAGTTTTCTAGAAGGCAAGACATCACTGTGTTGTATATCAAGTGCTAACATCAATGCTGATAAAAATTAATATGGAGAATATTTTATTGAATTAGGCTCAATTAAGCAAACTGATTTTGTCAGTAAGAATGACAAGATATTCTTACTGTCACACCAGACATTATGCTATTTTGTAAAGAATTCTCTAAATTGCCCAGTTATTGCTCTCCATTTAAAACATCCTTAGTAAATTTCAGTGTTCTTCTTGTGTCTAATCCACTAACTTTATAGTCTTACCATTTCAATTTAAGAGTTATAATATATCATGGTGTTTAGTCCTATAATTTTGGCTATCGGACAGATCTGCATCTTTTCCCCCAGTGTTGGAATTCAAAGGTATGTTGAAATTCAAATTCAAATTTGATCTTGAATAATTCTTCTAATACTTGATTCAGTGTCCATATCTTTAAAATGAGAGCACATCACCCACCCTCATGACATTATCAATGTTAGTAATGATATTTTGGTGCTGTAAATGATCACTATGATGTTAAAAGATAATTAGGCAAAGTGTTTTTTAAAAACCTCCTGAACATTTCAGGATTTCACACCGGGATGTGATAATGGTCATATTTATTATAAATAGTAGAATAACAGTCTATTTTTCTTCATCATATGTGAAATTATTGAGCTCTGTGGAATAGCTATAAAATATGGATAATTTTCTATTTTCAGCTACTTATATGTGGATAGGGAATGTTCAGGCCCTGTGGAGCTGACCTGCACCCCGGGGTGTGCAGCTCTCCTTCATAAACATTGCTTCCTGATGAAACCATATTGACATAAGGTCTTAATTAGTTTTGAAATATCTGCATTAATTTTCTTAAAAATCATGTACTGAGAGCATCCCTGCCTTCAGTTTATACTTAACTCTGAGCTCTGAAAAATAGATTTTTGCAAATTTAGAATTCACATTTCTTCCTTCACTGTAATAAAGATGTAACAGTGGGCTCTTTGTTCCAGTTTTTGTCACTGTGTCAACCAATACTTCACAATTTACTAACACCTTAGTTTACCAGGCAGGTCCTTTTTGTATTTTATGTGAACTTACAGTGAACCTGCAGCTACCTAAATGCACCAGGATGTGGTTCAATATGTAGACACTGGTGTATTGATACACATGAAAGCAGCTGCACTATGGATTCCTCTGCTTTTTTTGTGGAAGTCATATTCACAATTCAAGCCAGTTTCTTTTCAACGTTAATGCACTCCAGTGGGTTCCAGGAAGAGGAACGCTGTGAAAGCCATCATAAATCTTATAACTGTTCACAAGATTTTTAGCAATGTGTGCATCCAAATAACGGGTTTTTATGTTAAAACCTTTGTTTATAAGTTGATAAATGGCATATGTACCAAAACACATTTTTGTATCACTCTTATGCAAAACTAGCTTTTAGCAAAGAAGTGCATGTCTATATTATCACAGTTTTAAATAGGAAACAGAACTTACATGGGTAGGTTTTTCTCCCCTTAAGAACAGGATAGGAATTTTTACCTACCATAATGACCTAAAAGATAGCACAATTCCAGACTGTTAAGACAGATGCAATAAGTAAAAGTAAATGAATAACTGACTTATTGATTGATTGAATTGATTAATTGATCAACGGTGATTAGATTTTTGCCAAAAACGTTATGATCTACACATGATCTTGCTACCATCTTACAGTTGACCTAGGAGGAAAATTCAAAACAAACAAAGAAAAGGTGGAGGTAATATATTGCTGCCTTGCTTCAGAAGGTGTGGAAGGCAGGGTGAGCGTATCCAACATGAATGTCACCAGTGGGCATACATCACAGAGAAAAGGCACCGCTGTGATGTGGCCACCTCCACTGCCAGCTACCTCATTGCTTGCTCGGGGTCCCCGTGCACAATGGTCATGGGGGTGGGCATGAGCAGGGTGGACAGCTGACACTTTTCCTCTTCAAAGGGCACTAAGAGTGTCCAGTGCCTGATTGTCCACAACCAAGCCCAACATTGAGCTCTCAGTAGCACATCAGATCCGACACCTCCTGGCCGAGAGGTGGCCAAGATCACTTGGGGCCACATCCCTTGTGGAGGAGGCAGATCTTTGTCGTCACTGAGACAGACAGACGTTCTACAGGGAGCACTTCCCCTTCCCATGGTGCTTTTGGATAGCCCTCGTCCCCTGGCGTAAGTACGTACATATGGGACATTTTCTCTGGTGACAAACCTTATTACACAGAAACAAAAGGTGTGTCTTTACCTAAGAAATGAGCACCTTTCTGCAGTTTCTAAGATTCAATAATTTCAACTTCATCACATTGTGTTTCAGACACCTTTGCAGTTTTAGATGTTTTCGGTGAAAGTTTAAGGATGTATCTATATATTTACTAACTCTATGACATATAAAATTATCTCTGTTTAAATAACTATGGTGATTTCTTTCTGCATGTGACCCTCATTGATACATTGGATTTTAATGAGTAGCATTTTGGTTATTGTTTTATTGCATACACAATTATGTACCATCAATTGATGACAGCTTAAATTTTAGAAATTGACTACTTAGCATGGTAATATTGATTCAATTTTGCACAGTAAATTGATGACATGAGGACCATGTATATTTTAAATGATACTGGAACAAATTTATTCATAATTATTTTCTCAAGGATGTGCTATTAATATAGTAAAACATGAAAGGAGAAAAGGAATAAAATTGAACTTCAATTTGCTAAATTATTTTCTTATTTTCTAAAGTGTAATCATTTTAATCTTTTTTTTTTTCCTGGACAAAATCAGAAATAAATCATAGCAATTTCAAAAATTGAAATGGATCAAAAAAGTAAACGTGCACATCAGATAGAGCACTAATTTCTAGAATATATAAAGAACACAAAAAACTTAACACCAAAAAAACAAATAACCCAATCAATAAATGGGCTAAGGAATTAAAAAGACACTTCTCAGAAGAAGATACACAATTAATCAACAAATACATGAAAAAATGCTCAACATCGCTGGCAATTAGAGAAATGCAAATCAAAACTAAGATTTCATTTCACTTCAGTCAGAATGGCAGCTATCAAGAATACAAACAACGATAAATGTTGGAGAGGATGTGGAGAAAAAGGCACACTCATACATTGCTGGTGGGACTGCAAAATGCTGCAACCACTATGGAAAGCAGTATGGAGATTTCTTGGAAAACTGGGAATGGAACCACCCTATGAATTTCATGAAAACTGTGGAAAGGAACCACCCTAGACCCAGCTATCCCACTCCTGGGTCTATTCCCAAAAGACTTAAAAACAGCATATTACAGTGACACAGCCACTTCAATGTTTATAGCAGCACAATTCACAATAGCTAGATTGTGGAACCAACCTAGATGTCCCTCAGTAGATGAGTGGATAAAGAAAATGTAGTATATATACAAAATGGAATTTTACTCAGCAATAAAATAGAATAAAATAATGGCATTTGCAGGTAAATGAATGAAGTTGGAGAATATAATGCTAAGTGAAAATAGTCAATCTCAAAAATCCAATTACTGAATGTTTTCTCTGATATAAAGAGGTTAGTTCACAGTGTTGTTGGATGGGGGTACATAGGAGGATTAGAGGAAGACTAGAATGGTCAGAGGAAAGGGAGGGGAAGGGAGGGAGCAAGGGGGGCGGCGGGGGAAAGAAAAAAAAATTGGTGGTTGAATGAGATGGATATCATTATCCTAAATGCATGATTGAAGATCTGAATGCTACTTATATACTTTGTATACGAATAGTTGTATGTAAAAAGATGCTATATATGTGCATTATGAATTGTAATACATACTACTATTATAAATAAAAAAAGAAAAAGAAAAAAAAAAAGTAAACAAAAAAGAGCAGAGGGTGTGGCTCGGTGGTAGAGCACTAGCTTAACACAAACAGGGCCTGTGTTTGATATCCAGCACCACAAAAACAGAATAGAGCAAAGAAATAGAATAAAAATAAAGACCTCATAAAGGTAAACAAGTTATTGCAGAACTTTTTTATTTAAACTTAGTTATTGTTTCATTAAATATGTAGGCATACGTATGTGTATAAATATTAGGTTTTGTTGATCTGTTATCTGCTAACTATCATGAAACAAACAAATAGTTCAGAATCATCATCCAGCCATATCTCAGTGGTCTGCTCAGAATGAAGCATCAATGATTTTATTCCTCCATTTCAAGCATAAATGTATCTATCTGCTGTGTCTGATACAATGACATGACTTTTATTTGTAGTGGAAAGAATAGGGCTGGGTGAAATACACATAGATGTAAAAGATTGTACCTTTTTGAAGATGATGGTCAGTCCATCTCATCCTTTTTAACAGAATACTTGAGTCTGCTGATTCGTAATGAGCAGAACTCTATGATCAAAACTGTTTGGGAGCAGGAAACCCCAGATCTAGGGGCCTCATCTGGGAGGGTCTCACTTTCACATCTTAACCAGGTGCCAGGAAAGCACTGGGAAGACAAGAAACCACGCCCCAAATCCCTCTTTGAAAAGCACTAGCCCTACTAGTGCTACCCCTAGGCTACAGCCCCCATGGCCCACTCATTTCTTGAAAGTCTCTCCTCTTTTTACCATTAGAATACAGTAAATAGCAAGTACCTGTGAACATGAATTTGGAGGGTTCACACATTCAGACCAAAGTAATGATGTAATGGAATTACATTTTTGTTTTAAAAATCAGAATTTTCCAGTAATTTCATTATTAATTATAATTGTTTGCAATACTGTTTTCTTTAACAATATTGAAAACACTGTCAAAGTATTAGAGAAAATTATTTAGTACTTTATAGCCACTGAAGAATTTTGTTTTATAAAGAATATGGTAACAAATAACATTTTGTAATGTAAAAATTCCTCAATGGTAGATTGTGCTAAGGCCAGTGTTTGACTAATATCTAGGATGTACACCCTTTAAGATGTGCACAGGTCATCTCAGTTTATATATATTAACTTACTGGAAAAAATATTTTCTTACAATATATAGCAGAGACAAGACATCGATTCTTAATAGGGTACAACATTAAAAATGACCACAACTTAGGAAACATGAACCTATGTTAGTGTTTGACATTCACTTTTGACATTAGAAATTTACCTCAAATTATTTTTTAATAAATAGATCATTCATACAAAATTCAAATTGTAGTCATTAATTTCATAAAGCAATTAGCATTTTTCTTCTTGGAGTGTCAGGCTCTGGACACAATTGAAGTTGCATTTAAATTATACTTTATACAGCATTATGCCTTGCCTTGCCTATTCACACAACTAAAATGCTGTGACAAAAGGTATGCTATCACACCAATTATGCACAAACGGTAATTACTGAAACTGACACAAAATCGGTGATTTGTAGGTAGCTTTGTTCCTCTAATGGAGCTTGTTAATGGAACTGAATTCTGTTCAGGAATCTTGTTTAATGCCACACCACTTTATAGTAGGCTTAATTACTGCCAAACATAAAACAGAAAACAGCTTCTATTGAGTCTTAAATTAATCAAAACTATGTTACAAACTTTTTGATTTGTGATTCAATACAAATTGGAGAAAATAAAATTCAAAGTAATGCAAGGGCATCTGTATGTTTTGGCAAGTAAGTTGATGGACTGCCATGCAAAGGAAATTAAAATATGTAAATCTGAAAACATCTTCATCTTACACAACACTGCAAAATAAATTTAAACCACTGGTATTGTTTAATTTTGGTTAATTTCTTTTCTAAAACTTTCCTTAAATCTAATTATTTAACAGAACATAGAGTTGATCTAAATCTATGTTTTTCTTTTAAATGATTCCTATTTGTTTAGCAATATAGTTCCTATCCTTATAGACCTTATGAAAATGAAAATATCTAAATCTAAAATGTAAATTTATATTTTACCTTTCTATAAAAAAATATATTTTTATTATATATTATCCTTAAACATAAGGGTTAAATCATGGTACAGTTTTGTAGTATACTTTATACTGGACAATATATCATGTAAATTATTAATTGAATGTTATTAATAGCTTGCAATTCCTATATGCTATATTATCTTGAGGATTTATTATAATTTGTATATCAAAATTAATTCTATTGTATATTTATATTCTGTTGCTCAAAATTTGTTGTAATATACTGGAAATTTCCAAATGTGTTCATTTATACTGAAATTTCATAGAGTAAGGATATATATTTGATGTTTTTTTTTTTTATTTGTTTGTGTTTTTTGTGTGTGTATTTTTACCAATCAGATGAATAAATGGGTGGTGTCCTTACTCAGGTTTGTATAACTAGCAATGCATGTAATTCCACAAATGTTAGAACAAGAGTCAATGTTGGCATCAGATTCATCACTTTAGGCAGGAGCTATTTTAACTAGAGGTTCCAAAATTTTTGATTCTGAGGGAAAGTTGCTTAACTTTTCATAAGAACATGTGCCTGCTATCAACCCCACCCCAGCTTAAACTTCTAAGCAGTTTGCTACTAACCCCACACCAGCTTAAGCAGTTTATAATCAACCCCATCCCAGCTAAAACTCCTGAGCAGCTTATGAGATTCCTCTTGCAGGCTATAATACTGCTCCGTGAGTGTCAATAGGCTGCTGCTCTCCTCAGAGGGACAGCTTTGTGGGTGTGCCTCCTGTTACTGACAATAAATCTCTTGCATGATGTTCCAGTGTGTGGCATGGTCCTTGGACTTTGCATGGACTCTGCAAGTGTCTTTTGAGCCAGTACCATTATTTTGTATCTCCAGCTTCATTTTTATCTCTGTATATATTCTCCTACTGTCTCTTAATGTTAAGAATACACACTATGAAGGCAGTAGTAAGAGGAAAATTCATTGCACTGAGTTCATTCCTTAAAAGGAAAAAGAACCAACAAATAAATGACCTAACATCACACCTCAAAGCACTAGAAAAAGAAGAACAGATCAACACCAAGAGCAGTAGAAGACAGGAAATAATTAAAATCAGAGCAGAAATTAATGAAATTGAGACTAAGGAAACAATTCAAAGAATTGACAAAACTAAAAGTTGGTTCTTTGAAAAAATAAACAAAATTGACAGACCCTTAGCGATGCTAACAAAAAGAAGAAGAGAAAAAAACACAAATTGCTAACATTCATGATGAAAAAGGGAATATCACAACAAACACATCAGATATAAAGAAGATAATTACAAATTACTTTGAAAACTTGTACTCTAATAAAATAGAAAATACTGAATGCATTGACAGATTTCTAGAGTCTTATGATTTGTCTAAATTGTATCTGGAGGCTATACACAATTTAAACAGATCTATTACAAGCGAAGAAACAGAAGATGCCATCAAAAAGCTACCAACAAGGAAAAGTCCAGGACCTGATGGGTTTACAGCCAAGTTCTACAAGACTTTTAAAGAAGAACTAATACCAATGCTCTTCAAACTATTTCAAGAAATAGAAAAAGAGGGAGCTCTTCGAGACTCTTTCGATGAGGCCAATATCACATTAATCCCAAAGCCAGGCAAAGACGCATCCAAAAAAGAAAACTTCAGGCCAATATCTTTAATGAACATAGATACAAAAATCCTCAACAAAATTCTGGCAAATCAGATACAAAAACATATCAAAAAGATTTATTCAAAAAGGTTTATTCCAGGGATGCAAGGCTGGTTCAACATTCAGAAATCAATAAACATAATATATCATATCAATAGACTTAAAGATAAAAATCATATGATTATCTCAATAGACGCGGAAAAAGCATTTGACAAAATACAGCACCCCTTTATGTTCAAAATACTGGAAAAACTAGGAATAACAGGAACATATCTCAACATTATAAAAGCTATATATGCAAGGCCCCGAGCTAACATTATCTTAAATGGAGAAAAATTGAAAGCATTCCCTCTAAAAACTGGAACAAGACAGGGATGCCCCCTTTCACCACTGCTATTTAACATAGTACTGGAAACTCTAGCCAGAGCAATTAGACAGACGAAAGAAATTAAAGGGATCCAGATAGGAAAAGAAGAGCTCAAATTAGCATTATTTGCTGATGACATGATAATATACCTAGAAGACCCAAAAAACTCTACCAGAAAACTTTTGCAACTAGTAAATGAATTTGGCACAGTAGCAGGATACAAAATCAATACCCATAAGTCAAATGCATTTTTGTACATCACTGACAAAACCTATGAAAGGGAAATGATGAAAACTACCCCATTTTCAACAGCATCAAAAAAATAAAATAAAATACCTGTGAATCAACTTAACAAAAGAGGTGAAAGACCTCTATAAGGAAAATTATAGAACACTAAAGAAAGAAATCATAGAAGAACTCAGAAGATGGAAAGACCTACCTTGCTCTTGGATAGGTAGAATCAATATCGTCAAAATGTCCATACTACCAAAAGCATTATACAGATGCAATGCAATTCCAATCAAAATCCCAATGTCATTCTTAAAAGAAATAGAAAAAGCAGTCATGAAATTCACTTGGAAAAATAAAAGACCCAGAATAGCCAAAGCAATCCTGAACAAGAAAAGTGAAGTGGAGGGCATCACCATACCGGACTTTAAATTATGCTATAGAGAATAGTAATAAAAACAGCATGGTATTGGCACCAAAACAGACTGGTAGACCAATGGTACAGAATTGAGGACACAGAGACTAATACATATAATTTCAGTTATCTTATTAGACAAAGGCACCAAAAATGTACAGTGGAGAAAGGATAGCCTCTTCAACAAATGGTGCTGGGAAAACTGGAAATCCATATGCAACAAAATGAAATTAAACCCTTATCTCTCACCATGCACAAAATTCAATTCAAAGTGGATCAAAGATCTAGGAATTAGACCAGAGACAATACGCCTAATAGAAGAAAAAGTAAGCTCCAATTTCCAACATGTCGGATTAGGCCCCAAGTTCCTTAATAAGAATCCTGTAGCGCAAGAATTATTACCAAGAATTAATGAATGGGATAGATTTAAACTAAAAAGCTTCTTCTCAGCAAAAGAAACAATCAGTGAGCTGAATAGAGAGCCAACTAATTGGGAACAAATATTTAATACATGTATATCAGATAGAGCACTAATTTCTAGATTATATAAAGAATTCAAAAATCTGAACAACAAAAAAACAAATAATACAATCAATAAATGGGCTATGGAATTAAAAAGACATTTCTCAGAAGAAGATACACAATTAATCAACAAATACATGAAAAAATGCTCAACATCGCTGGCAATTAGAGAAATGCAAATCAAAACTACTTTAAGATTCCATTTCACTCCAGTCAGAATGGCAGCTATCAAGAACACAAACAACAATAAATGTTGGAGAGGATGCGGGGAGAAAGGCACACTCTTACATTGCTGGTGGGACTGCAAAATGGTTCAACCGCTATGGAAAGCAGTATGGAGATTTCTTGGAAAACTGGGAATGAAACCACCCTATGAACCGGCTATCTCACTCCTGGGACTCTTCCCACCCAAAGGACTTAAAAACAGCATATTACAGTGACACAGCCACTTCAATGTTTATAGCAGCACAATTCACAATAGCTAGGTTGTGGAACCAACCTAGATGTCCCTCAGTAGATGAGTGGATAAAGAAAATGTGGTATATATACAAAATGGAATTTTACTCAGCAATAAAAGAGAATAAAATAATGGCATTTGTAGGTAAATGGATGAAGTTGGAGAATATAATGCTAAGTGAAGTTAGCCAATCCCAAAAATCCAAATACTGAATGTCTTCTCTGATATAAGGAGGCTAATTCACAGTGTTGTTGGATGGAGGTACATAGGAGGATTAGAAGAACACTAGAATGGTCAAAGGAAAGGGAGGGGAAAGGAGGGAGCAAGGGGGGGGAGAAGGAAAAAAAAAATTGGAGGTCAAATGAGATTGATATCATTATCCTAAATGCATGATTGAAGATCTGAATGGTACTTATATACTTTGTATACAAATAGTTGTATGTAAAAATATGCTATATATGTGCATTATGAATTGTAATACATACTACTAATATAAATTAAAAAATAAAAGAATACAAAGAGGGATAGCTGATGCCATTTATTTTTCTCCCATTAAACATAATTAATCTGCATTATATTTATGCTAAATATTCACTGGAAATTTTATTTATAAATATATGAATGGTTATTGGAAATATTCTTTAACCTTGAATGTAAAAAATCAATGTAGATTCTTTTTCAGTACTGCCTAGGTTCATGATTTTATTTTGTTCTGTTTTGTTTTTCCTCTCATAGCTCAAATTTTTGCATGTTCAGCTGAGAGCTTTCTTAGGGAATATCATTTATCTCTGTAGCAAACTTCATGTTTCACTATTCCATTTTGTGTCCATCATTTCAAAAGCGTCTGTTTTGTGCACCTGTGATTATCTCAAGAGCACCCTTCCTATCAGTTTAATTAATCTGATCTGTTTGTTTTTATTAAAATAAATGTGTATTGAGAAATCTACCATTTTCAGAACTCCAATACCACAGATAACTGGCATGTGGTGACCTGGACTGCCAGTCGCTGGGCAGTGTGATGAGCATGATGGTCCTAGCACTCCCTTCTGGTGTCCCATGCCAGTGAGGGATCAATAGAGACAAGTGCCATGAGTCAGAGTGTGGTGACATCTGGCATTGTAGATCAAGTGATAGTCCTACTCTCTGGAATTCAGGGTCTGCCTTCCCCAAAATGCAAATAAGTGATTTTAATATGTGTGAACTTCTTTAGAAATAGGAAAGGTTTAGGCAGCTTTTCTGATAATCACAGCAATCAGAGTTAGGTAAAGAGCATATGTGGCCCTATACAACTCTGACTGTCTAAAGAACATGCTATTTCTAAAGTTATACGAAGTTACTGCAGTTTATTAGCTTATGATCTTAACACATTTATGTTAAAATAGGACCACTGCAGTCTGAATTGGTAGAAAAGACTTTCTGAATACAATGATATTATGTCCTTAAATGGTTAAGAAAACAAACACAGAAACATGATTTTCCACATTGTCCCTTCAAGTTATGATAGGAGGGAAAGTCATATAGCTTTCTATAAAGGATAAGAGGATGTTCACTTAGTAGCAATGAGGGTCAACTTTATTTTCTGTGGTTATGGAACAATTCTTCCATTATGTTTCAAAGTATTGCTCAGACGGTAAGAAATCCCCCAACCTGGAAGTCTACTCTTTTAAAAGTATTTAAAGCCAATAATAAATATAATCTATGTGTTTCATTGATAGGATACCAATTATCTAGATTAAAAATATCAATGAATTAACAATAGTAGTAACCAATTTATAACACAAAGTGGTTGAATATTATCTAGATACCATCTTTAATATAGTTCAACTTGGTATAGCCACTAATATAAGACAATAGATATTTTAAACAAGAAAGTAGATAAAATAATGGCTGGTAATAAATATTTGTACAAATTCATGATAAAAAATATAAAAAAACAATGATTGTAGTAAGTCAATTTATAAATATTTGAAGCCAAATCTGTTTAAAGGAATAAAAGAAATACAGATAATCATATTTTCAATGGTTATTTTATTCTAAGAAGAATATAAATATTTAACTACATGATCCATCTATAAATAACATTTTTACTTATTTATGGAGATGTTTTTCATGTTAATGAAAATATTTAATAGACCCAATTTTTTCTCCTTTCTAAAACTTTTAATTTATACTCATTCAATATGGTTGACTTTTAAATTGTATTCATTTGTAGTATTTGTTTTGTTGCACGGACAGCTGATCTCCCTAAATTTGTGATTGTTGTGGGTATATATTTCATTGGTGGGTTTTTAGAGTTCCTTCTTCATAGTTTACAAACGTGTCTAAATTATCTGCACTGAACCCTGGGGTTGGTATAAACCTGGATATTAGTTATGACAGCCACAACCCATCCTGGCAAGTGGATTTTGTTATTGCTAGTTTTGTATCAAAACTGATGTTCAACATTTTACTTCATTTTCCATAAAACTGAAAAATGTATGTCCATCTCAGTTATACAAACATATCTCAAAGGATGGAAAGATATGTAACCCATCTGGCATTTACCCCTATAAGTCTATGGAGTTATCTACTCATCTCATTCCTTTACACTCTCCTTGTCTGTATTTCCATCATTGTATCATTAATTTTCTTTCAAAAAACATTTAAATTACATTATAAGCTAAGAGTTAACCCTTTACCATTTATGAACCTACCAGCATGGCCACATATTCTTCTCTTCCTCCTCCTGTTCCCCTTCCTTTTCCTCTTCTAGTTTGAGACAGTTATTGTCAAGTCCATAGAACTCAGAAATAACAAATAGATGTTTTACACTACTGTATTTCATATCTTTTGTCATGAAAAAAATCTCATACTGTACACAATTCCAATAAAAAATAATGAATAGACATTAAAATATTTACTGGACAAATAATTCCAATACATGCAATTTAACTAATAGAATAACAACATAAATAAAGATTCCAATTAGACTAGTACCACAGAATTTTTTTTAAAGTACACTACATAGCTAATAACAAATAAATTGATGGTAAAATATGACATTTTTAAATCAAAAATGAGGACAAGAGACCTCACCAGACTTGTCAAAAAATGCATATCTGAGGTTACACACATATGGAAAGGTAGTTAGTAACATAACTTACAAGGAAGATACAGCATAAAATAATAACAAAATAGCATTGCACATCCACAAGAATAGTCTGAAATTTAAAAGACTGATCAGTAAAAGTAAGAAGAATTGGGGAGTAGAAAAAAGAAAAAAAAAGAAGTTGATATAAGCAAGTTTGCTTGCTGGTCTTGTCCTCAAACAGTTTGTATTTTCACAGTCCTGTAGGTAAAGAGAACAAAATTTTGGTCACTCAAATGAGAGATGAAAATAAGACACACAAAAGTAACAATCATTAAATGGAACATTTTGTTAGACCAGAAATTGTTTTATTTTTTTTTTTTTTTTTTCAAGTCAAACTTGAGATTTGCTCTTAATGTAACATGTGAGGTTTCCACACAGACTCACATTCAAAATAACAGAAGAAATGGCTGGATTTTTCTCTTGGTCAGTGACAATTTACAGTTCTCCAGTGGGTTACACCCCATCCCGTGCCAATGGCATTGCATCATAACCACGTGAGTCCTGCTTTTCACATGTGTTTTTGCAAGTCAGTATTTTTCTTTGCAGTTAAAGTTAAAAATGAATTTTTCACATGAATATTAAAGATTAATACTGTGATCTACCAAGGGCTAAGAGAGACTCCAGCGAGAGTGCAGAAGGTAGGTCTAGGAAAAAGGATGGATGTAAGAGATAAATGGAGGCTTTTAAGATCTTTAGCTCCAGAATGGAAAGGTACTTGAGTTTTAAAGCTCATTTTCGCAAATATCTTTGAGAATATTTCATTACCTGGCTTTCAGATTGAATTAGAATAAATGGCATCTTTATGCTCTGCTACAGCTTCTTCCCCAAATAAGCCATATGCTTAAAATGGTTTCGACGATGGCAAGGGATACAATTTACTTCTAGGTCTTGATCATTTCTCTCACTACATCAGGCAATGAACCTGAATTTTCAAGTTCACAGCAGAAATTTTTCCAACAAAATAGGCAGTGATAGCTTGCACCAACTACATTTCTCTTTTGATTTGACTAAATCCTTAAGCCCCCTTCTTTGATGTGTTTTTCTAGGATTTTGACTGATTTGGGCTAAAACATTTCCATTGATGGCTGGAAAATACCAGGATTACTTCACTTGAATTTTCAGTGGAATCATACTATCTTCTGGTTTTAATTTGCAAAGTATTTATTTGATTTCATTATTTTTATAGTCAAACATTTTATTAGTAATTGCCATCATTTTTTATAGTCACACATTTCATTATAACTTGGAAATTCTGCTAGAGAAATGTATCCACATATTACATACCCCTAAGTAGATTCCTGTACTAATAGGTGGTAATGTTCTTTAACTATTCTATTTCAAGCGCTTCCTTAGAATGCATATTTTTACATATACTTATTCTATTTATATTTATAAAAACTCTTGGGGAATTTTATATTCACTCATATTTTACTAATGAGAAAACTGGTAAAGAGTGGTTAAACAATTTGCCTAAGATCATTTCATTTTACCAAGTGGGCTTTGAATCCTACAATGTTTGTTAGAGCATTGCATTCTGCGGAGGCTAAGGCACTAGGGCTATAGTGTTGGCTATGACCATCATGAATCCTCTTTCTGGAGCTGATATTTAATCATTATAAATATTCTGCCTTTCATGTGAAAACAGGAGCATAAAAACACACACACACACACACACACACACACACACACACACACACACACCATGGTTTTAACGTTGCTCTCAGCTTGATTGAACTTTCAATAGGTTTCGTTCTGCCTTTAGGCCCCAGACTTCCCTTTTTGTAGAGTATTTACTTTAGAAAATGTGCAAATGTGAATTCTTTCTCTGCTCCTATAATGTATAATCTTCTTCTAACCTCTTGATAGTTTTATAACTATCTCATCACACAACTTCCCTCCTAGATTTTAGTGCTTTTGACTAGCTCAGCCCACTGCTGAAAAAGCCTGCTAACTTGTTTCAGCCAAGTTCAATCTTTCTCTCCTTTTGGAATAGACTTGAATAAAGTCTATTTTGGCTGTTTAACTTCACTCAGAGAAATTTTTCTTTGACAATATAGACAATATATGCATGTGTGTGTGTGTTCATGTGTGTATTCTTATACTTAAAAATATGTTTCAGCCATCTACTGACAGCATGCATCATAATGGACATATAACTATGGTAGCTCTCAGTGTAGCTGTTCTATAGAGCTGATTTATCAATGTGTGGTTTGAATAATTTATGCAAGTTTCTTAAAATTGTGGTTCTTAACACAAAATTCCAACCTGTCACCTAACCTATTAATTCCAACCTGTCACCTAACTTACAACACATAAGAACAGGATGCTCAGTATTTAGAACTGACTCCTTTCCAAAGATAAGATTCACTTTTTCAGGCTTCACTATATAATTGACTTTCTATTTTATCATAATAAGATATATTCATTCTTAAATATATCACACATTACATCCTATGTAGTCTTTTAAAAGCATAGTTTATTATTTTTCTGATGTCTCAAAGAAAAAGCTATATTTAAATTTAGTTTCAATTTTAATAGATTTTAGATTTTAACATTCATTTTATTTTATGTTAAGCATAGTTTTTTTAGAAATTAAAAATTTGATAAAATAACTATCATTTAGATAGATATAGATAATTCTCTAGGTTGGTACAAAACCATTGAATTTTTCAGGGCAAGTTTGTCAAAATTTAGAAAATATCGAGTTACTAAAATTATAAAAGATTTCCTTCTGTGATTAAAAAAAAACAATTACAGGAAAATTATCACATGACACATAGTTCTCTATCCCCCAGAACTCATTTGAAAATATCATATTAGGTATAAGAAATGAATAAATAGACTCACAAATTATAACATCTTTTCAGTGAAAGGGGTCTGCACTAGGCAGGAAAGGTATTTTTGAGAGAAATGCTTTGTTTTCAGTTTGAAGGCTGCTTGTCCAAGTACAGATGACAGCACACATAGAAGACGTCTTTTTTTCTTGCAAAAAGTTCACTGCCGGGTGTGGTGGTGCTCGCCTGTAATCCCAGCACTTGGGAGGCTGAGGCAGGAGGATCGCGAGTTCAAAGCCAGCCTCAGCAATGGCGAGGCACTTAGCAACTCAGTGAGACCCTGTCTCTAATAAAATACAACAAAGGGCTGGGGATGTGGCCCACTGGTCAAGTGCCCCTGTGTTCAATCCCCTGTACCAAAGAAAAAAAAGAAGTTCACTATTCAAATAAACAATTTATAAAAATGAGCTCAATTATCATGCCAGTGGCTTCTAAAATCCAGAATTTGCTAACTAAGCACATGAGTACTGCAGAACTTAACTCCATGATTTGTGAATATAGTAATTGTTTGCCAGAACAATTGATCAAGCAAATATTTGCCTCAAAAGAGGAGTTTATATCCACTCATTTAATAAGGCTTTTAAAAATGGGAAAAAAGAGTTTGTTTTACCAACTTTCATAAATTTTGCACACATGTTGTATTTTTCTTCAATTAGCATGTTGCCAAACTACATACAATTATTTATTTTTTTTTTATTTGAAAAATATTCAGTTCATGTGTTAGGAAAAATAAGATACAATAGTATTTTCCATCTTTGATATTTTAAATGAGATTTTTATTCAATAACTTACTATCAATTCTTCAGCCTTTAGTCCCTGAGACTTGACACTTAACTAGTCTGATCAGTGTGGAACCTGAGACTCTTGCAGTCACGTTTGTGGGAAAACTGGACACGGAACAAAAACAAGGGCCACATTTATCACTTTAAATCACTGCATTCTTAGGGAATAGAATTTAGGATGGAATTCCACTATGCCTGGTGATATTTAATGTTTTAAACAAAATGTTACACAGTAGTGAGTTTCATCTATTTAACTCTGCCTGATAGGTAACGGCATCCTTTTTATTTAAACATAGATTGTTAATAAAATATTGTATATGATGAAAATCAAAGACAAAAAAAAGGATAAAAAACTTAGGAACATAATTTCTAAACACACTAGATTTAATTTATAATCCTTTTTGAATTTTTAGGTATTATTAAAGAAATACTGAAAATAAAATGTGTCAAGATAGACTAAGTTTGTTAAATTTTTCTAAATAATTAAACAGCCAAGTATGACAACACTACTTTTCCTTCAAAATAAGGTTGAATTTGTGCCATAGAAACAATTCCATGAAACCTACATTCAAATATTTGAACTTCTTTGAAACTACTTTATGATCATGCCTAGGAAATGTTGGGCTATCTCAAATTAACAATCTGATGTTTCCCATGGCTTTTATAAGAAAAGTAAAGCGTTGACACATGTTTTGGAATATGATTGCTAGTAGAGATGCGTAGGCATTTTGGGGTGCAGTCTGATGATTTAAGCTTAAACAACGCTCTTCCAGGTTAGAGGGTTAGAGTCCCCCAGCCAGCCACACCATGTCCAGTCTCTTGGGCAAGTAGTGCTCCAGGCTGTTTAGGGTACAAGGAGGATTCCATTCCTTCTCCTTTAGTCCCCTTTTGAGAAGCCATGATTGGATTATTTGGACCAGCATTTGTTGACTGTGTTTAAGAATATAGGTTTTGAAATGTGAACAGAAATATTGGAAGGGGTGAGGCTGATGATGTTAATAATCAGCTTGAAAAATGACTGTGGACAGTGGCTGGGGCTGGGGCTCCGTGGTAGAGCGCTCGCCTGGCCCGTGTGAGGCACTGGGTTCGATCCTCAGCACCACATAAAAATAAATAAATAAAATGAAAGTAGTGTGTCCAACTACAAATGAAAAACTATATTAAAGAAATGACTGGACAAACCAAGGGCTGGGCTGGCAAGGAAGGCGGGTGGCTCTCCCTGGTTTTGCCACTTCTGCTGACTTTTTGTGTAGGCTCTCCATCCCGCTCCAGTCCAGGAGGCTATTAGAGAAGAAAGGGGTCTGAGGGGCACGAGGAGGGGAGGGTCCCAGGTGTATGGGAAGCACGCTTTTCACATGTGTGAGCGTGCCACTGCTTACTATCTATACAATTGAAAGTCTCTAAAAAATAAGGTTAGAGGAACACTATTCCAACTTGGATCTAAAATAAATATCTTATTATTGAATCCCTAACAGTCTGCATTAAAAAAGTGTTCGAATTAAAAATAAAATAAAATAAAACCAAAGCAATGAAGAAGCATCCCGCTGCTTCAGGGAAGCTCTGCACAGGGGCCATTATTCTGATAGTGTAAAATTCCAACCCAGCGTCTGTGACTGGAGTGTTGATTTCTACCTAGAGAGCTTTTGATTTTGTTCTGAGGTAATGCTTCTCCCAAGGTAGAGTTCACTTGTAGCTTATTATAGTCAGTGATTTTCTAACTCGCCTCCAGACTGGTAATTACCTTGTTCTCTACACGGCATCCATTTAAAGAAAATATTTCCTATCACTATTTCTGAATATATTGCTCTTTAACTATCCCTTTGGGAAAGCAGAGATTGGTAAGTTTCGTTTTGTTTTCCTTATATGAGTAAATCTAAATCACAAGCTAAAATAGCTTTCACTGGAATTCTTATGTTTTTAGAAGATTCTGGGCAATTTATTTCTGTTGGTTCCAGATCCAATAGACTTCTAAGTTTAATTTTCCTATCATTATATATTTTCTAATTAAAGTCATCTGTTGAAAAGAGTATAAACATGAACACTTAAATTCCAGAAATATAGTATAATACAATGTATTTTAGTTTATTTAACCTTTCAAATTGTTACTATCCTGCATGTCAAATTTTCTTTGTATTTAAAAATCAAAAGATACTTATCAATAAAATTTTGAATTTGATACTGGACTTTAGATAAGAAAATAAGCACTACATTCTCTGAATTTGAAGCTTAACGCCTACAAGGGGAATCATGAAAGCAGAGGTTTCACTGTAAGGCACTATGTGTACTTGATCGAGGTAAATGAAGAAACTTTTGGGAGAAATCAGTCACAGTTCCCCATGACACAGAACAGCTGCTGTGAATTCTGAAAGGAAGGCAAGGAATTAAGCAGAAAGAAGTGAGTTAAGTTTAAAGTAGGGCCATTCTCGCATCTGCTACAAACCAAAAAATAGCAGAGAAACACAAAACTATGTGAAACTTATGATAAATAAAAAAAAAAATGGAGTCTGTAGTAGAGGAAAACCAAGAGGAATGCCTGGAAAATGAGGGGAAAATGTGAGGACGGGGGAAGTATCTTGGAGAAGAAAGCCCAAACTCAAAACTACATGCAGGGCGATACTACTCCAGAGTGACCAGTGGCCAGAGCAGGTGGATATCTGGACCACAAAATGACCACAGAGAAGGGTTGCAGCTCTACAGGGAAACTGGTCTGGGATGGGCAGCTGTCCACAAGGGTGCCTGGCCCATGTAGGAGCTCAGAGTGCAGGGATTTGGTGCCTTGGTTGCTAAAAGTAATTGGGAATAATTAAAACACCCAGTTTCCAAAAATTAATTGCTCATGTGTAAAAATAGTAAAAATTGTAAAAATCCTGCCCCTTTCCATCTGTAACTACAGCTCAGGCTATCCCACCCACATTACCCTCACTCAGGTTAGAACATTTTAAAATAAAATGGAGTATTTGAAATGTCTTGGGGAAATTCCCAGAAAGAAGCCTAAATCATCTCTGCTACTATTAAATGTTTGTCTGTTTATTTGTTTTTCTAAATAAGCATCTGGGATTACCAGACACTTTCTAGCACACTTTGTTTCTAAGCAAGGTGTGTAATTTTATGTTTTTCTGCTTATCTGTAACAAAAAGTGCATAACATAATATCACATATTAAACATATAGCAATTCCTATACTATATGCTCCTCATCTTAACAATCCTTTGTGTGTGTGTGCGTATTCTAGTAACATCCCAGGAAAAAATTGTCTTCCAGGATTTCAAATGAATAAAAAGTATGTTAATGGATGTCATCACATAACCCAGATTTTTGCCTGAAGAAAGAACTGGGATTGCTAAATAAGTATATTCTTTTATCAATTTTGCGTGTAAGTTTCTGTGTAAAGAAATGCTACAAGAGAAATAAAGTTGCCAGGCCAGGAGGAGGAAGAATAGACATTGGATCTTAGCCCTGGCTTGTGTACTGTAACTGTGGCTGTTAAAACACAGACCTTTCCCTCTAGTTTTGCCGAGGGATAATGTAAAGTGTTGCTGAAAACCATGAACCTGGAGATTGGCAGATTGATATATAAAATCTCAAATCCTCACTTCTCTAAGTCACTTTATAAGATTCAACTATTTTTAATTTCACCAACTCTGAATTGAGAATAACTACTTTATAAAAATGTCATGAAGGGGCATAATATATATTTTTGTGTATATGTATATATACACACACACACAGGAGTTGCACATCAATGCACCTTGCACTCTCTGACTGCAAACTATTCCCTTGCATCTCCATGGTAACCCCCGCCTTTATTGCAGCATCACTTTCCCAAGACATTCTTTTCTGACTCATCTTCTGACTGAGACCTGAATCCCTCAGCATCATTGCCACACATCGCAAGGTGGTATTGTACTTGTACATTTTCTCTCATGTATCTCCTAGTCGTTAGGTGGGTCTCAAGAGTCCTAATAGAGCATTCACAGAAGAGTGATTTTATTATAAAATATTATCTGATTTTTTTGTCTATTTTTAGAATTCCCTCTGTTATTCAAATTGTGTCCTTTTTACTCGTGAAAAATAATCCTTACATTTGAGGACCATTACCTGTGAGGCTACGAAAAGTTAGAAACTTTGTGCACTGTTGGTGGGAACATAAAGTGGTAGAGCCGCTGTGGAAAATAGTTCTGTGGTCCCTCAAAAAGCGTAAAATCAAATTAGCATATGATCCCAACAATCCCACTGCTGAGTACACACCCCAAAGGACTGAAAGCTGAGTCTCAAGGTGGTGTTTGCACATCCACGTTCATAAAGTGTTATCTGCAGGAGTAAAAATGTAGAAGCAGGGGCTGGAGTTGTGGCTCAGTGGTAGAGCACTTGCCTAGCATGTCTGAGGCACTGGGTTCAGTCCTCAGCACCACATATAAATAAATGAATAAAATCAAGGTCCATCAAAATCTAAATTAAAAAAAAAATGTGGAAGCAACATAAGTAACCAGGAATGCATGAATGATAAGAAATACATGGTATTTTTTGTTTACTTATACTTTTGTTTTTCACTTTAATTATTTTTATTTATTATCATATACAATGAAACCATATTTCACGTTAAAATGAAGGGAATTCTGGCACATGTTGAAAAATGGATGACTTCGTAGGACCTTATGCCAACTGAGACAGGCCTGTCATACATACTCAAACTACTGTATCATTTTGCTTATATGAGGTACAGATAGTAGTCAAAATCACAGAAAAGAAGACAGAGTGGTGGTTGCTAGGGACTGGGTAGAGAGGAGATTAGGAAGTATTGTTTAATGGTGTTGTTTCAGTCAGCTGTTGTGCTACCATGACCAAAAGACCTGACAAGGACAATTAGAGGAGGAAAAGTTTATTTGGAACACATGGTTTCAGAGGTCTCAGTCCCTAGAAGGCTAGTCCAATCCTTTGTAGCAGGAGGTGAGGCAGAACGTCATAGCAGAAGAGTGGTGGCGGAAAGTGGCTCAGGACGGAGGGGGAGAGAGAGAGAGAGAGAGAGAGAGAGAGAGAGAGAGAGAGAGAGAGAGAGCGCTTTACTCAATAAGAACAAAATATAAACTATAGGCACGATCCCAGGGACCCACCTCCTCAGCCATGCCCTTCCTGCCTAGAGTTTCCACCCAGTTAACCTATCAGTGAATTAACAAACTTATTAGGTTAAGGCTCTGATTATCCAATCATTTCTCTTCTGAGCTTTCTTGCATTTTCTCATATGTGAGCTTTTGAGGGGCACCACACATCTAAACCATAACAGATCCAGAATTTCACACTTGCAAGATGAAAGAAAAACCTATGTACAGAAGGGTGGTGATGACTGCACCTGAGGAATGTATTTATGTCACCAAAATTTACACTACAAATGGTAAAGATGGAATATTTAGTGTTATGTGTATTTTACCATACTAGAAATATTTAAAAACAAAACACAAGAACAAAAATCAATTCCTTTGATTGGCTCTCAGCAGTTGTCACATTACCAAGGAAAAACATCAGGAAAGTTGCAGTTAGGTCACAAAAAGCCAAACTGACATCAAAGACAGAAGAAAAAAATAAAAGAATGAAAAGTCCCCCAATATAAACAAATAAAAGAAACATTGGGACAATATTAAAAAAATATAACATGCTTAAAAGGATTACAGAAGGAGGAAAAGAAAATAGTAATGAAGCAAAGGTCACTACCACTGGTTTATCAAGATAACAGCAAAGCAGTGGTACAAGCCTGCCCCTGTAGGTGAACGACAGAACCCGGAATTTGGAAATGACGTCCTGGCATTCTTTGCAGATAACAGGTCTCCTTTTAAGAAACAGCTGTTGGCATGCTGTCGGGCTTCGGTCAATACTTGGGCTCAGTATCCTCAGACCCACCAAGCCACAAAGTGGGCAGCAGCAGCAGCGCTCCACCTCAAAGGGCTACAGGGGATTGGAGAGGAAAGGACCTGAACGCCTGGGGAAATGATATGAGGAAGAGGTCTCCATGCTCCTGCTCTGGGGTCCTCAAGCCTTCGAATCTAGCTAGAGACATGATGGGAGCCACTGTCCTGGCTGGTAGTTGATCCTGGTTATTAGGGTAGACTGGGCTGACATGGAAGTAACAGAGCGATTCTTTAATAAGGCGATTTCCTCCTGTAGGTGCCCCAGCATTGCTACCATGCGCTGCAATCAAAGTGAAAGGCGAGGACTGCTAATGGTTCAGACCATTGAAGACTGGAGGAGGGGATCGTGGAAGCAAGCAAGAAATAGAGGGAACTCAGGGGCTCGCTGAAGGCGCTTGTGGAAAGTCAAATAAGACCCCTACAGATATCATGAAGAGAGCACGGCCAGGTTCAGAAACAAGGGCTATGCTTGTGAAGCAGACTTCCTCCTCACATAGTTGCATAAATATGCTTGTGTATATGCATAATGTATACAGACAATATTTTAGTTTTCTTCCCTATGCTCTTATCTCACAAAAAATGTATCAATGATCTTTCATTATACATCACAATCTTAAATTTATAGAATGATTAAGGGGTAATCCATGTGCTTGCATTCTCTTCTGAAGAAAGGTTAGCAGGATTTTGTTGTTCACATGATGCTTGTATCATATTGGGGGAAAGCTTGACTTTGTAATCAGTATTTCATGATTCATTAGGGATCAGGTAAATGTGTGTGGATTCTAACAATAGGTGGGCTGTCATGGTGAGCATTCTGTATCAACTTGGGCTAAACTGTGTAGTTATTAAATTAAACAGTTATCTAGTTGCTCCAAAGATATTTTATAGATGTAATTAACATCTACAATCAATTGAATTGAAGTAAATGGCATTATTTTTTGACAATATGGGGAGGTTTCATTTGGTCGGAGCTTCTTAGAGCAAAGCAGGTTTCCCTGAGGGTGAGGAAATACTGTCTCAAAAATGCAACATCAGCTCTTACCAGAAGTGTCTAGCCTGCTGGGCTGCCCTGTGACCACCAGCTTTGCCACAATCACATGATTTGATACCTTGAAGCAAAATATGTGCATGCACGCTTACACGTGTGCATTCACACACAGAGAGTTAAATCTGAGCGTACTCTAATTCCAAAGCATTTGGTTTTGGTTCATACTTTTCAAAAATATGAAGAGTGTAAATTGTATTTTTCATTCAATTTAAAAATCTTAGTCACTTTTCATGTTACCATGTATACATTTTTGCCTTAAAGTATTTGCACTTATGTTCTTATTTGCTTTACTCCTCTTTTCAGTCTAATTCTATGTTTAATATTTGCTTATATGTTTTACTATTGATTTAGCAAATATCCTGGAGATAACAAGTAAAGACATCCTTCAATTATTTAGGTAATGGTTACATAAAATTGTTTTATTTTTTAAACTACCATCAGTTCTTTCTATTCTGTTGTAGAAAATGTGAGTTGTTTACTGAATGTGCCGTTAAAATATTTGTAAAATATTATGTATCAATAAAATACTGTATGCATAATTTTAAAAACTAAAGACTGATAATTAATATCGCTCTTTCACATCATTAATCTGCCTGCTCATTCCTTCCTTATCAACTAATAACTGCTGTCAGTAATTTCTTATAGCTACTTTCAGAGCTTTTTCTAAAACAACAAACATATAAATAAGTGCATTATTAATTTTTTTTTATTACAATAGAGTAACCTGCTCACAGTGGTTAGCAGGCTATCCTAGCTATCTTCAAAACCAACTCATAGACGAGTTTGTATTATTCTTCAACCTGTATAATGTCCCATTGTGGAGGAATCAGTCATTTAATACTCTGTATCAGATTGGTTCTGATTTTTTATTTTCATGAATTTGCTGAGACATTGGGGGTATACCATTCTCTCTCATTTGTGAAAAATGCAGATCAGTAGGAGAAGTTTATATGAGTTGGTTTGTGCAGTCAAATGGCATCTGCCATTTTATTTTGCTAGAAAGCTACTTATCAACCTTTGGGATTTGTGTTGATTTCAGTGACGGACTGCATGACATTTCCTCATAGTTTCATTTCATGTTTCTAATGAGGAAGGCATGCTCATCATGGGGGACACTGTATCCTTTCCTGACCAGAGTCTCTTCATTTACCTTCTCCACTTGATCATCACCTTTAGTTTAACTTATTGTTTCACCGCGATCAGAACAATCTGTTAATCCCATCCAGTAAATGTGGGTTAGTAATAAAAAATGCCTTTCCTATGCCAAGGTGATTAGAATGTTCTCCCTTTAGCCTTCTACTACTTGTTTAACAGTAACTTATTCCTTTTACTCCATTTGATATTTTATAAATGGATCCAAATTTATTTTTCACCATCCTTATTATTCTACAAAAAATATAAATATGTATAAATATACATTTACATATACTTTTATGTATCCACCTAAAATATACTTGAGAAAGAAAAGACAAGAAAGGATTGCTATAGACCTTTGTAATGGAATTACTTTTCCTATTGTGGTATTTTGTATGGCTTAGTATTACACATATTCACACAAGTCATTATTTGGCAAGACCCCTTGTTTTGTTTATTTATATTATTAACTAAATTCATGGGTATTAGAAAGCCTGCATGGGAAAACCTTAAAGTGAAATTGCAAGACAGATGAGTAACAATAAAGGTCTGATTGTGAGCGACAGGTGCTTTTTGTTGTTGTTGTTGTTGTTTTTATTTTATTTTATTTTATTCAAAGTCGTTGTATTTATAATAGTGGTATGCATTACAACTCATAATACACATATAGAGCATCTTTTTTACATAACACTGTTTGTATACAAAGTATATTCTTAATATTGGATAAAAGTACCAAGCATTAAGTATGGTCATTTATACTAGGGTTTCATTGCTTCTTGCCCTCTTAGCTGACAGGAGATTAAAAATATATACACTAACTTGTATTATATAAACATATAAACATTTTTATATGTAATCATCTATATCTATATATTAAGCTAAACATGAGTTCCTACTGTCTTCAACTCTCTTCAACTCTAATTCATTACCATATGGATCATTTTAGCCTCTTTTCCTTGCTTACCTGTAACTACCCACTATAACAGTGTTAAACCTAGCTTCCAGGAAAAAATGGTGGTTGAATGAGATGGATATCACTATCCTAAATGCATGATTAAAGATCTGAATGGTACTTATATACTTTGTATACAAGCAGTTGTATGTAAAATGATGATATACTTGTGCATTATGAATAAGTAAATAAATAATCTAAAAAAAATTTAAAAAAATTCTAATCCATTATACATGTTTTCAGAGTGCAATTCATTTCATATTACATATAAAGAGCACACAATTTCAAGTTGCTGGTTTTTATATAAAGTATTTTTACAACAGTTGTGTCTTCATACATGTACTTAGGGCAGTGATGGCTAACTCATTCTACCATTATTCCTATCCTCTTGAAAACCATTGGAAATTTATAGCAGAAAGTGGAACTTGATGTGTACAGATTTTAAAAATTCATTTAGGAGGTCAGGAATTCCAGAATATAGTGCAAAATGTGGCAAAATAATTTAAATGTATTGCAAACTCATATGAAATAAACTCAGTGGGGGTGTAGGAGTAAATGCTGATCTAAGTAACTTTAGAAATGGGTGAAATCTATAAGATTGAATGTCAGAAAGAACTATATGTAAGCACTATACTTGATAAAGTTGTATCCCATGGGAGACAGGGTGTGGGTTAAGAATTCTAAAACTGCTATACATGAATAGTGGAATTGAACAATTATGGACAGGTGCTTTTTCCTGTGGAAACATATGGGGACTACGAAGGTGGCCCACTCCACCTCAGTGTGGCTGGAAGCTCACTGGATCCCAAAAGTCGCTGTAAATGGTGGGGAATAAAAAGTGCCGGTGCCAGCTGAGAGCCACGCTGCCCACTTGTGTGGCTCCCATTTGCAGCAGAGGCAGCATCCTTGTCCCTTTTATCTCCCGAAGGTCACTGTGCACCAGACACTGCTAAAGTGCCTCACCTTCCATATCGCGAGGGAGACATTAGACAGCCTCCAGTAGCAGATGAGAAACTGAAGTACAGAAAGGTTAAGTGACTTTCCTCTAATAACAAAGCAGACATAGACACATGCAGAGCAGGAGCATGTAACCAAGGACCAGTGAGTATTTTGCATGGAAGACAAAATAACAAATGCCCCCCCCCCCCTTTTTTTGTCATGTTTTGAATGACTTTGACAATTTTTAATATTTTAATTTTTTATTAATTATAATTTTAAATATATTTTGTACATCTTTAGTGGGTCTATGATTACTACTATAAATGTACATAAACATTAAACATACATTACAAATCTTTAATATATTTTACTAATACCAATATTTTATCTTTTCAGTGGGTCCTACCATTTAATTTTCACCATCCTCCTTCTTTGTAAGAGAGTTGTATTTGTCTCTCTATGTTTTTTATATTATATATGTTACAGGATTTTTTTTCTTCAACCATAAGCTACAATTAAACATCTCTAGATAAGACTAGTTATGTATTTTTTATTTATTTTTATCTCCAAGATTCTATGTTATGTTAGAATTTACTTCAGTATGAAGAATTTCTTTTTGTGAATCTTTTACAGCAGGTCTGCTAATGATAGAATAACTCAGTTTTCCCTCAGCTGAAAATGTCTTGATGGAATGTCCACGTGTCCTTGCACATGGAATCCCAGTTCTCAGTCCTTTCCTTCCAGCAATTTAAAAATGCTATACTACCTCCTCCAGCCTCCAAAAAGACTGCTGCCCTCTAGGGAGGTCTCCAAGGTCATTGGCATCACTGTCCCCTCTGAATTAGTTCTATATTTGAATATGATGTATCTGGGTGTGGATTTGATGTTTTTTGATCTTACTAAACTCTTTGAAGCTACATGTTTGTGTCACTGGAAAAACTTGGAAATTCGTTTTTTTATATAGTTTTTCAACCACATTCTCCCCAGACTCTTGGGATTCCATTGACATGAAAAATTCTAAGTCCCTATACTTTTAATTGTCCCACCAATTCCTCAGTATTTTTTCACTTTTATCTTTTATTTTTCCATTTAACAAAACATACCTACCTTAGGATCACAAATTCTTTCTTCTGACATATGCATTTACAACTGAACTCATTCAGTATGGTTGAATTTGTGAGATCTGAAATTTCTTTGTTTTTTTTTTTTCCCTTTTCTTTTATTCGAAGTTGTTATATATGACAGCAGAATGCATTACAATTCATATTACACTTATAGAGCACATTTTTACATATCTCTGGTTGTATACAAAGTATATTCACACCATTCATGTCTTCATACATGCACTTAGGGTAACGATATCCATCTCATCTATTTAGTTCCATTTCATATATGTTCTTGCTTTACAGATATTCCTATCTTTGTTTCAAAAGTGTTTATGATTACTTGCTAGAACATTCCTATGACAACAGCTTTAAACACCTTGTCAAATATTGTCAACATCTGTCTTCTGTCATCTAATTTCTGGTGGTCTTCTTTTTTTTTATTGGACTTTAGGTTTTCCTGATTCTTGTTACATCAACTATTTTTAATTTGTATCTTGGACATTTTTAGTATCACATTATGAAACAAAGTTTCTGTTTAAATCTTTCTTTAAATCTTCTTCTGTAGAGCCAACAAAGCATACCAGTTTGGGTTGTGATTTGAATGTTTATATAGTTTGTTAAGCCTTCTCAGTATTGTTCCACTGTGTGCTACTGTGGGATAGACAGAGGCTGATCTGAAAGTGTGGCAGTATTCCCCTGTGAAATTTAGTTCTCAGAGCTCTTGCTGTGCTATTTCTGATCGGTTTGGTCCATAGGCCACCTTGGGGAGAGATCAGTGCTGGACATAGAGATTCTAAGGATCATTCTTTCCAGTCCATCTCCTTCTTCCTCCAGTACCTGTTAAGGAGGGAAGGGGCTGGATGGAGTCACTTTCTCTTAGTCAAGACTTGGGATACTCAACAAAAGGTGGTTGAAAGTGGGAAAGAAACTGCTTCACCTGGTGTCTCCCCAATACAAGGAAGAACTAGCCTAGGGCACACAGTGCTGGTGGGGAGGGACATATCCTTACCTGCACTCACCCAGCAGGCTGTGGGAAGCTTCCTTACCAGGAGAGGATATGAAAAGGGCCAACAGAACAAAACCCAGGATTCTCTGTTGGATCACACTTTGGATTCAGAGGTTCCTGCCAGCCTGGCTTTTTGCCTCTACCCAGAATTGTCCTATAGTTGCCATTTATGGATGGCGATGGTATAGAGAGTCTGTACCATTTACCCATAATGAAAGCCAATTTTGACTTCTTGAGAAATGTTCAAACTTAATTCTTTTACAACATTATGGACCTTGTGGTGCATGAAGTTCCTTCCCCACCCTTCACATTTTCATTCCACAACTGTAAAATTTTGCAGTGTATTCATATCATTTTTACAGAATATTTACTTAGATTTGTATATTTTTAAAAGATACTTTGTGCCTCTCCATGCATTTCTTTAATGTTATGTAAAACGCTTTTCATCACAGTTCATGAGAATCCCCTTTTATGTACCTCTTACCAGGGCTTTGTCAGTAAGAAATATTTTCTGAATTTGTTTCTCCAAATAGTAATTTATGATCTTCATGGTGTTCCTCTACTATTGCACTATGCTCCTGAATGTGAATTTATTGTGTCCTCAATTTTTGGAACTATTTATTAAAATTTAGGTTGGTATGGAAGTACTCTCAGCACATCAAAGATATTCCGTTGTGTATTTCACGTACTTTTCTCATTCTTTCCAATTATTATTTTTTTCTTTGTGAGTAGTTTTAAGAAGTCTTGTTAGGAGGTGTTTTTTGTGTCTTTTTCTTTATCTGTTTAAAATATCAGTCATTGGTTTAACTGACAAAATTTTGTATATTTATTGTGTATGAGCTAGATTTAAAATATCTACTCATAATGAAGTGTCTTAATTAAGCTCCTTGACATGAGTTATGTCACATACTTACTTTTTCCTGATGAGTGCATTATAACTACTCTCCTAGCAACTTTCAAGAACATAATTTTATTAACAATAGTTATCATGTTGCACAATAGATCTCTTCAATTAATTTCTCCTACTTGACAGAGATTCTGCATCCAACTGATTCTGGTCTTCTAGCCTGCCTTTCTGCCCCAGAGCTTGGAAACCACCATTGTACTTGATACTTCTGTGACTAGAGCTGTTTAGATTTCACATCTAATTTAGATCATGTCCTACTGGTTTTCCTGTGCCTATTGTTCGTCACTAAACACAAAGTCCTCCAGGTTCATCTCCTGTGATGCAAATGGCAGTATTTACTTCTATTTTAAGTCTAAATACAATTCCATTTTATATGCACACTACATTTTCTTTGTCTATTCACCCCTTGATAGGCAGTATGGGAATCACCATGTTCATGGAAGCATTGTTCACAATTGCCAGAATCTGAATTGTTCTTTCTTTTCATCCTGATGCAGTTTACACCAATTTTTTATCTAAAAAGTAATTTATACAATTAAGTTTTTGAGAAACTTTCTGTGATTCACTCTTTAAACTGTTACTTCTTGATTCTCTATCTTTTCCTTCGGATACTACAATTACATATTAATTGTACCTTGATCCTTCCTATGTATTCGATTCTTTCTCTCCATGCCTTTTTTTTTAATTTATTTTTATTTTTTATTTATTTTTTTAGGTATACATGAAAATAGAGTGTATCTTGACATACTATAGCCCTTGACTCCTGTCTTAGGTTGATATGTCAGTCACATGAGACTTTCCCGTCATTGACTACCAGCTGTCCAACAGAGCCAACCAATCATGAGGAGATTCTCCAGTTCTAAGGCGGTAAGCTTTGTGCTGACGAGCCAAATTCCATTAAATAGCGTAACAAGTTCTTTAAACAAATCAGCTGCCCTAAGTTCCATAAAGTAACGCACTGAGTTCTCAGGACAAATCAGCTGCCCTACTAGGGTTAAGAAAAGGGGTACCCGCAAGGCATTGTCCCGTACAATGTCCCAAACATCCTATAGTAGAAAGATCTAACAAAATGTCCACTTGCTAACAGTTGATCTAGGAGGCCTCGTGCATGCAGAGCAGAGGCCACACTGCTGGTGAGGTTGTTTAATGCTTGAGCAGCAGGGATGCTTGTAGCGATTGTGATCCCTGCAGCTGTAGCAGCAGCAGCTGTCTCTATTATGTCTAGACAATGCCACCGGCAAATCTTCAGGGCCAGCTAAGACTGGCATAGGGATGTACCTAGAAACTCAAACAACAATCATTATAGGAAAGGCAGTGCCATTCCAGCACTGATTCAATAAGCGAGTTGTAGGAGTGCAATTCAATCTAAAAAATAGAATTATTAGATCTTAGGTATCTGAAGTTGATCTCTGCTCACACACATTGCTGCTTGAGCTCCCACAAACATTAGCTGGCAAAACATCACATTTAGAATGGATTAAAGAAAGACTAAGAGCATTTTAGAAAAATATTTTGTTAGCTGGAACTTTTGAGCCTCTGCATACACATCAACCTTTTATGAATATGCCTGTTGAAACAATTTAAATTAATCAGCTGTTTAACAAATAAAGTTAATTACAAATAATACCTGTTGAAACAATTTAAATTAATCAGCTGTTTAACAAATAAAGTTTAATACAAATAAACAATCCCAAGTCAAATCCCAAAATATCAGGCTATACAGTATTAGTCATATTCCTTGCTGAAGAGAAGTCCTAGAGATACTTATAAATTAAGTTTGAAGGTACCTTCATTTTTTAATTGTTTACCCAATTTGAATATATTTAACTTGAATGAATTAAAGTTATTTGGATCCTCTTTTTTTGGGGGGGGGAATTAATTTTCATGAGCGCTCGGTTTTTGTTATTTGTGACGTCACATTTACATGCAATCTGGACAGACATACAGACATAAAGACATATATTTGTGACATCACATTTACATGAAATCTAGACAAGTGCACAGACATAAAGACATATATAAAAAAGAAAAACACAATTGTGTGCACACTAAAGAGAGATCCTCTTGTCCCGGCCGGGAGGAATGAGACTTAAGTTGTGAATTTATTGAAGAAAAAAGTGCGCAGCTTAAAAATTTCTTAGCTGAAAAGGCAAAGATGAGGTTCGTTTGTCGGAAAAGAGACAAACTCGCGCAGGTGCGCAGATTGATACCTCTTTTAAGGAAATCATACCACAACTACTTCATCTTGGCCCTTTTTTATTTTTAATATTTATTTATTTGCTTTAGTTGTACACAATGTGTTTTACTTTTACGTGGTGCTGAGAATCAAACCCAGGCCGCGCATGTGCTAGGCGAGTGCGCTACCACTGAGCCACAACCCCAGCCCTCATCTTGGCACTTTTGATTTTGCACTTGTTTTATTAATCTTGATTCTGCAACAACTTCATCTTGGCCCTTTTGATTTGGTACCTGTTTTATTAATCTTGATGGTATCCATACCGGCGAGGACTCGTGCTGTGGAAAAACACAAACAGATTCTCTCCCCCAAATTAATACTGGGTCTGGGCCCTTCCATGTGCCTGAAAGAACATCCTTTCAGTAAACCAAAGGTTTATGTTGTTGATGTGGATTCCAGTGTCTGTCTCCAGCCGAATATCCTTTGGAATCCAAAGTTTAAAAATTTAAAGTAAAAAGGGCAACGGCTAATCTATCTTTAGGATTTGTCCAATTTCCTTTTTTTTTTTTTTTTTTTTTGTTTCAAATTCATAAGTTTGAGTGTGCGATTAGCTCATTCAATTATGCCTTGGCCTTGAGGATTATGCGGAATACCAGTCCTATGAAGTATACTGAATTTTGCGCAAAACTGTTTGAAAGATGAGGACGTATAAGCAGGGCCATTGTCTGTTTTAAGCATTTTGGGAATGCCCAGTGCAGCAAAAGCTTGTAAACAATGAGATGTAACATCTTTAACTTTTTCTCCAGCATGTAAGGAAGCAAAAATCATGCCTGAGCATGTATCTATGGTCACATGAATAAATCACAATTTTCCAAAACTTGGCTCATGAGTGACATCCATCTGCCACAAATGATTGGGCATTAATCCTCTTGGATTAACCCCATAATGTGGATTGGGCAAATGTGTCACACAAGATTGACAAGCCTTCACAATTGTTCGAGCTTGATCTTTAGTTATTTTGAAACTTTGTTGTAAAGTAGTACTGTTGACATGAAATTGAGAATGGAAAGAGGTAGCTTGTTGGACTGCTGAAAATATAAAGATTGTTTGAGTAAGGGCATCGGCCTTTTGATTACCTTCATGGAGAGGACCAGGCAAATTAGTATGAGCTCTGATATGTCCAATAAACAAAGGTTCTTTACGTTCCCATAGAAGGTTTTGAATTTGAAAAAAAACAATTTAAAGGCTGGAGTATGAGGTGCTATTGGACCTGCTAGTTCTAATTTAGGGACGGCATGTACAATATAGTGGCTGTCTGAGAAAATATTTATGGGCTGTTCTCTAAAACTTTCAAGAGCTATAATAACAGCTTCTAGCTCTACCAATTGAGCTGATTTATGGGAAGTAATATGAATCATATTTTCTTTTTGAGTGACTACTGCAGCAGTGCCGTTAGAGGACCCATCTGTAAATACATTTAATGCCTTAGGAATAGATTGATTTTTTATTACCTGTGGAAATATAATGGGATGATTGATACAAAAAAATAGTATAGGAGACTTAGGAAGATGTGCCGGGGTCCAGCCCCAGCAGGGTCGGGGGTCTTCCTGGTCCAGGGGCTGTGATGGGGTAAACAGCGTCGGCGATGGATGGACAGCAACCACACAGACTCACAGGCCAGTGCAGAATGCTGACAGGTTTATTGAGTTCACACACAGTTTTTATACATTTTTTAAGGTATAACATGCCAAGAATGTAGTTAACATAAAACCCATAGAATTTCTAGTACAGAACAGGCTTACTGGAAAAAGTGATTGTATAAGACAATAACATCCCCACCACATCCCCTGCTATTGTTCTGATTTAATATCTAAGCTATGAACGTAATCAGCAAAGTTGATCTTAAGTTTCTATTTCATCATAAATGCCCTTGACATAGTGCTTAGCTGTGCTAAACAAGCTAGACTCTTAACTCTATTAGCCTAAGTTAATCTTTAAGTTCAGGCTTGCAAGAGGGCAATGATTTCAGCGGTTTCCATGGCAAATTTCTTTGTAGGTAATTGTTATATTGTTTAGCAAAGCTAATCTTACTAAAGCAGGATCACAAGCACCAGAATCTAACATTTAACTTATGCCTATGAATACTTTTACCCCTCCACCATATAACATTTTCTGATTCTGGATCTAACTAACCCATGGGACACAAGAGAGGGTCTCTGTTGTAGGAAGCACTATAATTTTATTCTGTTTCTGATTACTAACAGTGAGACTATGTACTTTTTGCAAACTCATGACTGGAGAAACAGGTGGCTCTGTGACTGTTCTCACATATAACAATCACCCCAGGAAGAAAACACATCACACGGTGGCAGAAGATTATTTTACTGTTTGTGGTAGGGAAGGGGTCATGGTTTCTAATATTTTATTAATATTCTCAGAAAATGCTGTAGTATTCCCCTCACCCCCAGCAATCACCACTAGAAAATTTATTGAGTATTATATTATTAAGAAGATATTGCAGAAAAGGCACCAGAGCTTAGAGGCATACATCTGGCATTTTCCCGAGATGATGAGTCCTTGCAAACATCATTCTCCCAGTGGATCCTTGTCAAACACTGGTTGGATTGCCAGGCGCCCCTGCAAAGATGGTTATCAAAATTTGCAGAAGTAGAGCATCTAGCTATAGCCCAATCATTATCATTGAAGCATAAATATTCAAACTGTGACGATGAATAGGGAGTAATAATAGTAGCAGGGTGAATGCCAAATGTTTTAGTAGAAGTCTTAAGTCCTTGAAGAATAAGTTTAGCCACCATGGAGGTATAAGACTCAATTGTACTTTTAGGAGAGACGGGCAAATATATCCATAATAAAGGCTCCTGTTGTCAAAATACTCCTGTGAGTGTATATTGTGAGGAAATAATGACCAATATCAGCGGTCAAGTAAAATCAATTCTATCACAATGGGATCCTTCAATGGCCTTTTGTACCAACTTTAAAGCTTCCCTAGCATCAGGAGTCAATGTTCGCGGTGAAGATGGATCAGGGTTCCCATGAAGTATATCAAATAAGGGTTTTAATTGGCCAGTAGTGAGGCTTAGTGTAGGGCGAAGCTAATTAATGTCTCCCAGCAATTTTTGAAAATCATTAAGAGTAGCTAGATGTTCCTTATTTATTAAGATTTTTTGAGGCCTAATAAAAGTATCCATAATTTGGAATCCTAGATATAATATTGCAGATCTAGTTTGAACCTTTTCTTCAACAATGTTTAGTCCATATCATTTCAAGTTTTCTGATATATTGCTAAATATGGTGAATAAGACTTCTTGATTAGGATGAGCAAGCAAAACATCATCCATATAATGGAGACACATAAGCTTGGGGTATTTGTTCTTGATAGGCTGAATAACTTTATCTACATAGATTTGACACATAGTAGGGCTATTAGCCATACCCTGGGGTAAAACTTTCCACTGAAATCTTTGATCAGGTCCATCATTATTAATAGAGGGAACTGCAAAAGCAAACCTGGGGGCATCCAGAGGATGTAAAGGAATAGAAAAAAAAAAAAAAAACAATCCTTTATATCAAGGGTTATAAGATGGAAATTTTTAGGAATAGCTATAGGATTAGGAAGTCCAGGTTGAGTAGGGCCCATAATTTGCATAGTTTTATTGATTTCTCTAAGATCATGTAATAATCGCCGTTTTCCTGATTTTTTCCTAATCACAAATATGGGAGAATTCCAGGGAGAGGTAGAAGTTTCTATATGTCCTGCTTCTAGTTGTTCTTGGACTAGTAGGTGGGCCACTTGTAATTTCTCTCTAGATAGGGGCCACTGAGGGACCCAAACGGGCTTATCAGAAAGCCAAGGTATTTTCAAAATTGTTTTCTCAGTGGCCCCTAAAAAAAAATCCTATACTTTTTCGATGATGATTTCCTTTAAGCTCAATAGGGTTAGGATCACCCTGTAGATTTTTTCCTAGTCATTTACCTGGAACATATCCCTGTTTTTCCCTGGGACTCCATCTTTTATTATTATCACCTGCAGGCTTGGTTGCAAGGTGTACTCCCATTTGTTGCAAAACATCTCTTCCCCATAAGGTAACTGGCAAGCTGGACAAAAATAAGGCTGAAATGTTCCTTGATGCCCTTCATCATCCTCCCATTTTAAAACTGTTGCACTTTTTTTCTGGGCTATAAGAATATCCCAAGCCTCTCAAACTAGTTGAAGCCTTTTGCAAAGGCCAGCGTTTGGGCCATTGTCGTACACTGATAGTGGAAGAGTCAGCCCCAGTGTCAATCAATCCCTCCATCTCTATTCCTTGAATTTTTATTTTGCACATTGGCCTCTGTGAACAATCCTGAACCCAGCAAGCCATAGGTCCCGAGCCAGTGGAACCAAATCCCCTATTGTTCCTACTTTGAGACATACTCTTAAATGAGTCATGTAAACTGGGAAGGAGAAGGAGCTGAGCAATTCTATCACCTTGGTTAACATAGCTAATGCTTCGAGGTGAACTGAGCATAATCTTGATTTCTCCTCCAAAGTCAGAATCTATCACACCTGGAATCACTTGAAGTCCAGATAAGCTTTTAGAGCTTCGATAAGTAGGATAAGTCCTACAGTCCCTAAGGAAAGAGGTCCCCTGACTCCCGTGGGAATCAGTTGAACCCCCATTTCAGGTGTTAGCACTATTCGAGCGGTGGAGCAGAGGTCTAGTCCTGCACTTCTTCTTGTTCCTCTGACAACGGAGTTAATGTGTAAGAGGGATTGTGTCGAGGAATCATCTGGATGGGTGTTTGAGGATATTCCTCCTCTAATGCCTCGTATATTTGTGGGCCCTGGGGCATTGGGCCCTGTGCCCCGTTTTTTGAATTGCCAGACAAAATGTTACCATAAACATCAGTTTTGGATCTGCACTTACTAGCCCAATGTTTGTTTGTTTGTTTGTTTGTTTTGTTTTTGTTTTGTTTTGTTTTGGTTTTTTTATACCTGGGGCAGTGGCCTGGGGCACGAGACGAGCTTGGCCTTATTTCTATTGTCTCTTGCCTTCTTTGGGGATATTGTTTTTTAAAATAACCTGATTGACTATAATAATTTTTAGGTTGAGCCCTTCTTGTAAAATTTTGAGGAGAAGCACCTCTCCTGGCTGCTGCAATTACATTACCTGTAACAAATGCATCATTTATATCCTTGCATAGCCTTATATATACAGAAAGGTCCCTTTTATATTTCCAAGGACTGATAGTGTCTTGAAAATATTTGTGGGCATTTTCATATGCCAGCTGAACAACTAATGGCATGGCTTGATCAACGTCTCCGAACACTCTACCTGCAGTTCGCAAAAGTCGATCAGCAAAGTCAGCATATGGTTCATTAGGTCCCTGAGTCACTTTAGACAAGCTACCCTGTAAGTCACCAGTTCCTTGTAATGTTTTCCATGCCTTAACAGCTGCAGCGTATATTTGAGTGTAAACTCCAGGATCATACTGAATCTGAACCTGTAAATCAGCATATTGCCCTTCTCCGGTTAACATGTCTACGTTACGGTTTGGAAATACTGCAGTCACATTTCTTCTAGCTGTTTCAACACAGAACTCTTGGAATTGAGACCTCCAAATCAAGTATTGCCCCCTGCTTAATACTGCCTTACATAAGCCTTTCCAATCTGAAGGAGTTAAATTCAAAGCATTAAGGGCTTCAAGCATACTTATGAAGCTTGGGGTCCATATGTCATTGTTGTTTCTTTAAAATTTTTTATAGTTTTGAAATCTAAAGATTGGTGGTACCTTTGCTCATTTTGATTTTCAAATACTGGTAGATCCCAATGTCCCTGAGAGTTTTGACACTCAAGGGCACTCAAGTGATTAGAAAGATCCTTAATCTCTGCTTCAAGGGCACGCAAGCACCTAGAAAGACCCTTCATCATCTCTGTAATTGATTCAACCCATGAGGGAGCAAAGAGCACACACAAGTGGTTCCTCCACTTGATGGTCCTTTATCTTGGTCCTCTTCAATTTCCTTTTGCTCATTTTCTCAGGATCACTTTTACTTAATTCCTCCTCACTACTACTACTCTCACTGGTCCTAATTGACTTAGTACCATTCTGAGTCCCAGGTTCAATTGAGAGCACATATCCTTCAGATATCTCTAATAAATCTTGAATAGCTTTAGCAGCTCGGATTTTTGTCATTTTTGAGCCCATCTTAATTGCTCTGACTAGAGACTCCTCAGTTCTTACCTGCCGATGATTCCGAATTCCCCGTAAGGGCCACCACTTGTTGCCGCCTGCAGCTGCTGCCGCCTGCAGCAACAATACCGCGGGAAAGAATTCAGAGGCAGATTGGGAATGAGTAGGTTCTTTATTCTGCGTTCTCTTCTGACTTCTCTCTCCAACTGCAACAACAACCCCCACACAACTCCAACCCTACCTGGTTAAATACTCTTCACTTTACCAAGTATACACGTGTCACAAGCTCAACTTACAGGTGCGTCACACAGTGTTCACGGGCACAGAAAGATTCTTATTGATTACATTAAGGTCAGGAGAAAACAATTAAACGCCTCCTCTTTGGCTCTCAGCCAGCTGCCATCTTAGCTACCTCCTCATTAAGGCTCTTATATATTGGTCTAAATGTTGGGGATAACTTGGGAAAGCAGGCTGATTCCCCACTCAACATTCAGTTCAGTTGTTAGAAGCAAGGAAGCCACACACAAAGTAAACAATGTATACAAAATTTCAATTTCTCTGAAGATGGAAGGAGATAACAGGGAAAGGGGACAGGCTTAAGGTATCCTTCTGGTTAGGGGGTGAGGCTGGGGTGAGGGCTCGCTCCCATCTGAATGGGCTAGCATTGTTTGCTTCTGCCTCTGACACACAGTCAGCTCATCAGCTTACCCAGGTGTAGGGCACAAGCTGAAGAGCAAGAGTGAGACTTACAGCTTTTCTACAGTAAGACATGAAAAAAATCAATTCAGACTTACTATGCTAGGATATCACAAAAAATTTGCCATTAAGAAAACCATGGAAGAAAATAATTAGTTATCATTTCATATAATCTGCTTCTGGCTCCTGTTCCTTCTTTCTTTTTCTCTTACTCACACAGCCATTAGTTTCAGCAGCTGCTTTCCCCTCTCCTGCAAATAAAAAATGATGTTCAGAGCAATGAATCATCTCTTAGTTGCTTGGAGTTTCTTGCCAGCTTAGGGGGGGGATTTTCAGGTTTACTTAGTGCAGTCTTTCATCATAAGCCTTAAGGTGAGTGTGAGGAGGCTTAGGTTGAAGAATGAATCTATGGTGAATGACAGTTACTGTAGCTGGTGCGCTCCAGCTCATAAGCTCGGAAGGCATTATTTGCCACTACCTGGCAAGAGACTTAAAACATTGTTTTTTATTTAGCTGAACCTAGTGCCCTATGGGTAATGTCTTAGTTGGATAAAAGGAAATGCTTTAAGCTATGCAATTGCAAAACAATTCATCAATCATCTTTTAATAGATTTCCTTTGTTATTTTAAAATGCATATGTTTTGATAAATGCACTTTGAGCAAATGCACAACATTTGTAACAAAAGGCAATGGGTCTCTTTTAACCTTTGCATGACATCATCTTGTTAGATTGTGTTAACATTTTCAGTGGCTGTATGTCTTTTGAGAGTCAGGCTCACTTAATGTGCTTGTGAGCACCTATATAGAGGGTAAAGGGAGACAGGATTTAAGGATTATGTATGGAAGGGAATGTCTAAATGGAGTTTCATGAACAGCTCCCTATCCCAAAGGGAAGGCTGAGAAGGATGTATATGTTTAACACTGGAAGGTTTTCAAGGAGCCTTAGAGTCACAGTATTTCCTTACTCATTCTCAGAGGGCAGAGGTTGGTGCTTTACTTATTTGTTTACTTGTAGTCATTTAGAAGATGGAGAACAGAGGTACAATCGAATTTAATTTTCTTGGTTGTCCACATTGTTTCAATCTAAAATCTCAATGTTCCTGATACTTCAACTTGGTGAAACTTAGTAATTATTCACTATTATTCTTACAAAACAAACTAATTACTAGACCTCAGAATCAAAGAGCTTGTTAAAAGACAAGATAAAGGTATTTTTAGAAAATGAATAATTTTAATCAATTAAGAAGAAAAAAATAAAAACAAACTTGCTTTATTTTCAAATTTTTATATACTTCTTTTTCATGTTGAAACAAAGGCATACTATCTTAAGGCCTAATTATAAAATAGTTTAATCCCTTGTATGTAAAATGGTTATTTCTTTTTCAATTTTCACAAAAGTATGATATGATTTAGAACTATTATATACATTCAATATATTCACATTTTTATTATAATTAAGAAAAAATATTATAATTAATAAAGTATTAAAATGTAGAACATAATTTTTGGTGCTATTTTAAAAATAATTTTTAGTTGTTGGTGGACCTTCATTTTATTCATTTATTTATATGTGGTGCTGAGAATTGAACCCAGGGCCTCACACATGCTAAGCAAGTGCTCTACCACTAAGCCACAATGCCATTGGTGCTATTTTAAATGAATATTTTATGCTATATTATATAACTTGCCTTGCTATTTATTTCTAGTACACATTTAAATTGTAGATATTTGTATAGTGATTTTATAGATAATTTTAGACTTCAGTAGATTATTTTGCATTAAAATGAAAGGAAATCTTTTGTTCTAAAAAGGAAAAACACAACTGCAATTTAATTTTCTTTTTTTACTCCAAAAATATTTATTGAATATATGCAAAAAATGTCTGAAAATTTTCCTCTCTATTAAACAAAGATGCCATCAACCAGGTCAGAAGCAGCAGGGAGCAGTGGTTTGAAGTGTGGACTCTAGAGACATACCACCCACATGGGTCTCTTGATAGTCACTTTGCAGCTGTGTGGCTCTGGGTAAGTTACCTGACCTCTCTGTGCTTCAGTCTTCTGGGGAATGGGGAAGGAGAATAATACCTCCTCACCAGATTGTCTGTGGTGAGGGTGGATAAAACTTGTAAATCCTTTAGAACCAGATCTGGCACATGGTTTATTAAATAAATCAAATTTCAGGAAATTACTGAATGTTGAAGATGTTAGATAAAATTTCTTGTCATTTCAGTCCTGTGCAAACCAATATTTCTTTTAATTTTAGAAATTGAGGGCATGCTTCTTGTTTTCTGATTCATTCAAATTATCTTCCATAAGCCTTTGCTTCTAAAATTATTTATTAAGGTAACTTCAAGAGGAGCTCCAGATTCAACTTCTGAGCAATCCCTAAGTACAGACAGCTGATCAGAAAGCCCTTATTCGCTTCTGTAATGTAATTTGCATGTGTATCTGTCTGTCTGTCCGTGCAGGGCAGTGGGTGAGGAGACAGGTTATGACCAAAGAATAGAATGGGTTTTCAGAATAAGGTTAGCAACCTCCCTAATTGTGGAAGAAAAGTATTGCAAACATCCTTCAAGTATTATTCAGTAATTTTGTTGAAGTGAAATGTGTTGAGTAGATATTCTCCCAGCAGTTTCTAAAGGATAGATTGTCATCAAGCCAAAATTGCTCTCTAGACTTTTTAACATACCTCCATAATGACTTAGGGCACAGAAACATCAATTCATTCAAAGCATCAATTCATAGTCAAAGCTACATCAGAAAAAAAAAAAATAGAGGAAATATGCTATGCTTTCTACATTTATAAATAAAAAATACACTGGATACAGAAAATGAAGTAAACAAAAAATAACTTGTCTTTTATTCCTAAAAGAATAACTAAATGGTCAGATGTGTACTAGTAGATAAAATTTCTTGGGGGATTGTATGTGTACTCTGGGAAGAAAATAGCCATGCAAAATTAATAGAAAGTTGGTAAAAAGAAAAAAAAAATTAAAAATTAGCAGGTGGTCAAATGCTTTCGGAATGCTGAGGGCTCATGTTCTCATTTTGGTTTCCATAATGAGAAACACTACCATTACTATAAAATGCACAGGTATTTTTATTATTTGTAGAATTTTCTCTTTCTTTGTATAATTTTCTTCATTTGAGACATTGAAACATAAATGTCATTAAACATATATCTAAATAGTATTCATTTTCATTTTCTGTATGTACTCTCTAATAATGAGCATGCTTAAAAATTTTGCTTTCTGCATTTATCCTACTGATTTAATGTCTTTCTGGTACAGGGAATTGAACCCAAGGGAGCTTTACCACTGAGCTACATCCACAGCCCTTTTTCAAATTTTATTTTGAGACAAGATCTCATTAAGCTTCTCAGGATCTCACTAACTTGCTGAGAGTGACCTGGAAATTTAGATCCTCCTGCCTCAGTCCTGTGAGTTGCTGGGATTAAGGGAGTGCAATACATGCCCAGACTCCTGATTTAATTTTTAAATTTAAATTTTACCTATTAATTACATTTAGTACAGTATTTATCATATTAGTCATGGTCCTCCAGATAAGCAAAAGCAATAGGAGATTTCATATGTGTGCATGTGTGTATATGTACATGTATATATGATAAGCACACACACACATATCCTATACACACAGAGAGAGAAATAAATAGAGAGAGAGATAGAAAGAAAAAGAGAAATAAGAGTAGATTTACTATTGGAATCAGCTCATATGATTATGGAGGCCAAGAATTCCCACTATGCTGTCTGCAAAGTGCAGACCCAGGAAAACTGTTGATGTAACCAAGTGGGGGAGGTGTTGGGGGTAGGCATTTGGAGGGACTAAGCTAGTGTAAGACCTGGAGTTCAAAGGCCAAAGAACCAAGAGCTCCAAGCAAACCTAAGGCAAGAGAACAAGTTAGATCTCCCAAACCCAAGGCAAGAAAGCAAGTTAGGTCTTCCTTACCTTTTTGTTCTACTGAGGGCCTCAGTGGACTGCATGATGCAGGTTCAAGGCTGAAACCCTTTACTCCGGTTATTGATTCCCATGCTAATCTCTTCTGGAAACACTTCAGAGACACGTCTAGAAATAATGTTTTACAAGTTATCTGATCATCCCCTTAGACCAGTCAAGTTCACACATGAAATTAACCATTGCAAGAAGTAATGCTCATGTTGTTTAAGCTTTCATAGGAGAATGAGCTTTAATGAGACTCCCTCACATGGTGCAAGGCAATTCTGCTATTCCTGGTACAGTTGGTTGTAAGAACCCTAATTGAGGATAGCTAAGATGACGGTTAGCTGTGAGCCATAAAGGTGTTCAAGCATTTCCACCTGATATTCATGCATTTATCAAATAATCTTTTCATGTCCGTGAACACTGTGTGACGCACCTGTAAGCTCGAGCTATAAGCACTTGTCCTTGTTAAAGCAAAATGTATTTAACCCTGTGAGGATTAGTGGCTGGCGCGGTTGGTGTTAGAGTGGTTGAAGTTGTGTGGTTGGAGTTAGAGTGGTTGGAGTTAGAGTGGTTGGAGTTAGAGTTGGTTGGAGTTAGAGTGGTTGAAGTTGTGTGGTTGGAGTTAGAAGAGAGTTGGAGTTGTGGTTGGAGTTAGAGAGGTCATTGGAGCCGGAGAGAGAAGTTAGAAGAGAGAAGAATAAAAGAACTTTTTCATTTCCATCCTGCCTCTGAATTTTCTCCCGCGGCATCGTAGCTGCAAGCGGCAGCAGCAGGCAGCTACAGTTGGTATCAATAGATTGTCATCCACCCTCGTGCAAATGGGGCACTTGCCTTTTAAATATTTGGATGGTGCATCAAGTTCTTTTGACTTCTCAGTAGCACAGCCACTGAGCTATCACAAGCCAGTGTACTGTGTGTGCTATACTTAATGGTATAATACAACTATTTTTATTGCATATGCTTTTGACTGTTATAAAGTCCTTTTTAAAAGCCTAAGTTGGTGTACATTATGCTTATGTAAGTAGAGTAGGACAGATTGAAACGCATAAACACATATAAGATATTGTTAATGGTCTCATGAATCTCCCAGATATAGATCCAAGGACTCTATCTTTGAACTTTCTCCTCCCCACTATGCATTATATTTCTCTGTGTAAGATACTTGTTTTAAACATACACCTGCCACACTGGTTAAGATATATTATTTTTCTCTTATTAACATTTGTTTTAATGTTCAGGAACACATCTATTTCGAGGTTCCTTGCCATATGGAATTAAGTGTCTGGTGTCTGCGAGAGACAGCTCATAGGTGCGGCCTGTCAATCACACGTGACTGTAAGGACCTTGAAACAAGCTTCCTGGCTTCCTCAAACCCTCAGAACGAGTCGGAGTAAATCCACCCACCCTCTCTTCAATTTCCCTGGTCATCCACTTGTTACCCCCATCGATGTGTAAGAATCCACTGCAGTCAAGGTGGACGCGTAAGCACGGATGGAATGAAGAGATGAAAAATTACAAAGCTGCCTTCCTTCCACACGGACATCTAGGTGAGATGATAGAAAAATGTGCAAAAGTAACTAAAAGACAGATTGCGAGGTGGGACGCAAGGGAGGCAGAAAATGGTAAGTGAATTCAGAGACATGAGCGTCTGCCTCCGCTGGCCGTGCTCGGGACGCCGCTCTGGGCGATGGGTGGCATCTGGGCAGAAGCATGGCCTCAGTTCCAGGGCCCTTGGTTCTCTTCCATTTTCTTCTGCCAATATTAACATGCCAAAAACGCCACTCCCTGTTTCTGCACCCACCTGGTTCACATTTTTGCATGTCTTTGTGTGCTACTATTGATACTGCATTTATTTTACGTGTAAGAGAAAAATGCCTCGAGTTTGCTGCTATTCATAACAGAGTCACCTAAGCACTAATTTTTCAAACCCATTTCTCAAATATCTGTTTGATTTTAACTAAAACATTCAAAGGAAGCCTGTCTGTGAGATGGCAATTCAATCAAAATGCTGTAGTTTCCTTTAATCTAAGATATAAACTTTAAGATAAATTTAGAATATGTATTTTAAATCTTTGTATTTCTGCATTTATGGGGTCTTAATCTTAATAGCATTTATGTACTCCCATTGGGAAGTGGAAAAACATTTTCATGAAACTTAGAAATGTCAAACCATGAACAATTTTCCCCTTGGGAAACGTGCTCTGTTTAGGAGTTTCACCCTATTATGAAGTAGTCATATTCTGACAATTTTTTTTTTTTTACCTTATTGACAGATAAATTTCATGGAACACCTAATTTTCCAACTGTTATGAGAATGAGAGAGATAAACCAGACTGCTCTCAATGTTTCTTCAAGTGTGCATGATATGTGGCTTTAAAAATAATGGGACCACATGATCTTGCTTATATGTGGAATATAAAAATGTTGTTCTCATGGAAGTTGAGAATAGAATGGTAGTAAATAAGCCACACATAAGAACCCCAATGTTAGCTTTTTTCTTCTCTGTTTTGCACACATGCACACAGGCACACATACAGAGAAACTTATTTCATTCCCATATGCGGGTAATTAACAAGCAATACTACTACACAGGCCCTTGTTCCCAGCTGCAGGTGAACATGTATTTTTGACATGTATTGAAAAGCCTTTCTGACAACATGCTTTGTTTCATCCACCTAGTCCAACTCTAACCACTGGGTCATCTGTGCCTTAAACACGGCTACACATTTACTCTCCCGGCCCTCTCACTATTTTTTCTCATCTGATTCCACTTTACTATCCCATAACAAGCCAGACTCAACAGGGCTGAGGCCACCCATTTTAATCTATTTGCAATCCCACCTGTCTGTTTTATGTCCATCATCAGAGGCCAGAGTTTGACTTCATCAACCAGAGCAGAAGGACAGGACACAGAGGCGCAGGGCACTGCTCAGTGAGCCATGTTTATCTATCCTGTTAAGATGCTTCATTTAAACAGGAAAGAGAAAGACAAGCAGGGAGCACCACCTGCATACCTTAAGGCTTTGAGAGCAAGTTTTCTCAACCTCTGCACAATTACTATTGACTTTTCAAGTCTGGCAATTTTTTTATTTTAGGTATTTAGCATCATCTCTGGCTGCCACCATTAAATCCCAAACTTCAGATGTGACAGCCAAAATGTCTCCACTCAGTTTGAACTGTCCCCTGGGGGTCAAATTGTGCCCAACTGAGAACTACTGTCTTGATGTGTTACTTATTTCTATGATACATTGCTGTATGCTATCCTGGGTTGAAAATATACTTGCTATCTGATTCTTTCAAACTATTAAAATCTTAGCACTGGATTTGCTTACTTCTATGGAAATGTTGTTAGTATTGATGTATTATAATCATGGCTGTCACATGGAATTTTCTGATAAACAGTAAAAACGTAAAACAGAAACAATAGCTTTTTTTTTGTTGTTTTACTTATTTTTATCTTCCTAGTTTAATGACAATTTGTAAACTATCAAATCAAATAATTATTGCCCTTAATGGAATATGATAAATAGACTTGACCTTCTAAACTTGAAGTAGTTAAATTATTCAATTTATCTAATTAATTTATTAATAATTTATGTGTTCTTATTTTTTACGCTTTCCTATGTCTGCTTTGAAAATGTAAATTGTGAAAACACGGCACTTTTTTAAGGTTTTTAAAAATTTGGTTAGACAATTTAATTGGAAATGGAGATATTAAAGCATAAATTATGAGCATTTTATTAAAGGGAAAGCCTGTTAGCTATTTAAATGAGTAAATATAGCTCACTTGGCATCAGTTATGGGCCTTTATTTGTGACATCCACAGGCCTGTTTAGAATTTCATATTCCGAAGCAGAGGAGAATACAAGAGTTCTAATTCAAAGCATCAATCACTGAAAATGAACATAACCTAATGTCAGTGCTGAATCAGGCCATCAATTTATTGCTTTGTAAAAGCAATCAGCAAGCTATCAAGCAATAAAGTGTATGAGATAAGTGCTTCTTTTGAGACAGCACTCCCATTGACAATGATATACTGATGGGGAATAGCAACTATTTTCCAGCACATTATGCCTATTACTTGTTAAAAGCTCTGTACTGTGCAACAGATGTGAAATATGTTTCTTATTATTATGGACCAATCTAGTTTGTTTAATAGCTTTGTATGCCACTTAGACTTGCTGTCTTATTTAATGAGGTTATATGTGAACTCTTTTGCTTTCTCTGAGACTGTAGAGAAGTACAGCTTGAACTGCTTTTCAGTCAATTTCGCAAAGACAGAGAGGTAACTCACCAGAGTCACTTACACTGTCTTATTACAGAAGAACTAGGGTGTCTGCGGCAAATCGTGCTGCTATTAAAATTGTGTCACTTCTGACTAAAAGAATGGCTATCTTACGTTATGTTAACAAGATGTGATTGGTTGTTCATAGGCATCTAAGGGACGTTTGGAGCTTCTCTCCAGATCTGTTGGCTTGTGATAAAAGGAGCGCTGGGAGAAATACCGTGAAAGATCACATGGTCGACTTGCCAGTTTGCCCATGTAGACGACAGTGTTGACTTCACAGTGCATGGATCCCTCTCCCCCTTATCTGCAGTTTTCAGAATGTCTAAAACTAATCGTCTTTTCATATAATTGTTTGCAGGAGACTCACACGCATAAGAAAATGATAAGCCAGCACCAACAAAAGCATCACAAACAATGTTGCAGTTTCTTTTTTAATAGGAGCAAGAGTATCTTTAAAAAAGTCACTGCTCCTAAGGATGCATAACCCATAATATTGAAAACTGATAGGTTTCATACCATTACATCCTGTTACCTGTAACCATGAGTGCATATGTTGATTTTTGTGCATTTAAATTCTACTTTTATAATTCTCTTTAAAGCCTACAGAATAATACTTGAAAGATTATTAAAATTTCTTCCTTATAGAGGTAATCTTAACTATATGTTTATAAATATAAGAGCTATTTATTAGGAGACTGAGTCCAAGCAGACAGACCATGTTTTCAATTAATACTTTCAGGTTAGCTATAATTTTTATTACTATTGAAATTAATGCTAACATTGTTGTTCTTTTGATATTTTACTCAACTTTTTCAAAACTGAGAACTAAAATTCTTAAAAATGTCAAGAGAAACAGATAGTTTGTATTGAATTGTAGATTTATTTTTAAATATGATAGGTAGATACAGTACAAGAATCTTTCCAAACATTGAGGTTAAAGAGATAACATCCTCTCAAATGAATGACAAACTCAATAGGTACTGAGTGAATTGTAATCTATAGACAAGGAAGTGTATATATTACTGCACAGCAACTTGTTTGTGAGCAGTATTTTATAAAAACAAATAGACACCTACTGTATTAGTCAAAATAGCCCAGATTGTGCTAATATAAAACAACCTTCAACTTAGTGATTTAAAACAGAAATGCACTATATTTAACTGTTAATATGAAAAATCAGTATTGATTGAGATACACAATTAACATTAGACATAACATATTTGGGAGACTGGTGTAGTTATTGGGAAAAATTAAGGAAGAATTAATGGAATGACATGCATTGTGGTTCAAAAGACTCACTATCATAAAGATGACAAATATCCCCAAAATGATATTCAGTGTTGATGCAGAAAACTCCAGCAGGCATATATTTTTAAAACACTGACTGATTTTAAAACTCATATGGAAATACAAAAGATCTACATTAGCTCAAAGAAGTCTGAAAAAATAGAAAAAAATTCTGGAAACTGGTATTTCTTGATTTTGAGATTTAAAAAATCAAACTAATAAAAATAAGTGATACATTAATATATATAAAATGGAGATAATTGAGATGCTTGAAATCTAAAACTGATGAAGTAGATGCATGAAAATTTTGTTGAGGGTTTTTTAATAACTAGAAGATATTATGGATAAAGGGAGGTTACAGAAAAAAAACAATAATAAAATATAAGGAAAGAATGCTATGACAATATGGGAATAAATTTTAAGAAAAGAAATATGTAACATCTTGTAAGTCTTTAGCTTACTAAAACTAGGTGAAGATAAAATAGAGAATTGACCGTTCTTAATCCATTAAGGAAGAAAGTAAATTCAGATGGTCATTTTCTATGGCTAATATAATGGGAATTATACAACAATGAGAAATAACAGTTATAAATATTTATGCCGCAAAAAATACTATAGAGCGATAGTAACAAAAACAGCATGGTATTGGCATCAAAACAGACTGGTGGACCAATGGTACATAATTGAGGACACAGACACTAATACATATAATTTCAGCTATCTTATATTAGACAAAGGCGCCAAAAATGTACAGTGGAGAAAGGATAGCCTCTTCAACAAATGGTGCTGGGAAAACTGGAAATCCATAAGCAACAAAATGAAATTAAACCCTTATCTCTCACCATGCACAAAACTCAATTCAAAGTGGATAAAGGACCGAGGAATTAGACCATAGACAATACGACTAATAGAAGAAAAAGTAAGCTCCAATTTCCAACATGCCAGATTAGGCCCCAAGTTCCTTAATAAGAATCCTGTAGCGCAAGAACTATTACCAAGAATTAATGAATGAGATAGATTTAAACTAAAAAGCTTCTTCTCAGCAAAAGAAACAATCAGTGAGGTGAATAGAGAGCCAACTAATTGGGAACAAATATTTAATACATGCACATCAGATAGAGCACTAATTTCTAAAATATGTAAAGAACTCAAAAAACTTAACACCAAAAAAGCAAATAACCCAATCAATAAATGGGCTAAGGAATTGAAAAGACACTTCTCAGAAGAAGATACACAATTAATCAACAAATACATGAAAAAATGCTCAACATCGCTGGCAATTAGAGAAATGCAAATCAAAACTACTCTAAGATTTCATTTCACTCCAGTCAGAATGGCAGCTATCAAGAACACAAACAATAATAAATGTTGGAGAAGATGTGGGGAAAAAGGCACACTCATACATTGCTGGTGGGACTGCAAAATGGTGCAACCTCTATGGAAAGCAGTATGGAGATTTCTTGGGAAAATGGGAATGGAACCACCCTATGACCCAGCCATCCCACTCCTGGGTCTATTCCCAAAGGACTTAAAAACAGCATATTACAGTGAAACAGCCACTTCAATGTTTATAGCAGCACAAGTCACAATAGGTAGGTTGTGGAACCAACCTAGATGTCCCTCAGTAGATGAGTGGATAAAGAAAATGTGGTATATATACAAAATGGAATTTTTACTCAGCAATAAGAGAGAATAAAATAATGGCTATTGCAGGTAAATGGATGAAGTTGGAGAATATAATGCTAAGTGAAATTAGTCAATATCAAAAATCCAAATATCGAATGTTTTCTTTGATATAAGGGGCTAGTTCACAGTGTCGTTGGATGGGTGTACATAGGATTAGAGGAACACTAGAATGATCAAAGGAAAGGGAGGGGAAGAGAGGGAGCAAGGGGGGATGGAGGGGGGAAGGGAAAAAATTGGTGGTTGAATGAGATAGATATCATTATCCTAAATGCATGATTGAAGATCTGAATGGTACTTATATACTTTGTATACAAGCAGTTGTGTGTAAAAAGATGCTATACTTGTGCATTATGAATAAGTAAATAAATAATTAAATCAACAAACAAACAAAAAAAGACTGAATACACTTTCTTCTCAGCAGCACATGATCATTTTCTAATGTAGACCATATCTTAGGCCACAAAGCAACTCTTAGAAAATAAAAAAGTAGAGAGTATATGTTGCATTATATCAGATCATAATGAGATAAAATTAGAAATCCATTGATAACATAAAAAATAGAAGGTATTCTAACATTTGAAAAATTAAATAATATGTTATTGAATGATCAAAGGATAGCAGAAGAAATTAGGAGTGAAATAATAAAATACTTAGTGGTAAATGAGAATAGCAACATATCTCTGCAACACTATGAACTCAATTCTAAGAGGAAAGTTGATAGCATTGAGCTCATTTATTAAAAATTAGAAAGTCACCAAATATATATCTTTAATTACATCTTTAGGCCTGAGTAAAATAGGAACAAATCAATAGAAAAAGCAGTAGAAGACAGGATATAATTAAAACCAATTAATGAAATTGAAACAAACAAAATAAATTTTAAAAGTCAACAATACAAAAAGTTGGCTCCTTGAAAAAAAATAAAATTAAGAAACTCTTATCCAAGCTAACACAGGGGAAGAAAGGGTAAAACTTCCGGAAACTAAAATCTGTGATTAAAAAGGAATTATCACCCTGAACACTGCAGAAATACAGAGAATAATCAGAAACTACACTGAAAATTCATACTCCAAAAAAATAGAAAATCTTGGAGACATCAGCAAATTTCTAGAGCCATATGACCTACCCAAATTGAAGCAGGTGGACATAGAAAATTCAAACAGATCAATTTCAACCAATAAAATTGAAGATGCCATCAAAAGCCTACTAACAAAGAAAATCCCAGGAGCAGATGGATTTTCCACCAAGTTCTACCAGACCTTCAAAGAAAAAAATAACACAATCCAATCCTCTTCAAATTATTCTATGAAATAGAAAAGAGGGGAACCCTTTTAAACTCATTCTATGAAGTTAATATACCCTGATACAAAAACCAGAGAAAGACACATCAAAGAAAGAAAACTTCAGACCAATATCCCTGATGAACATCAATGCAAAAAAATCTTAATAAAATGCTGACAAATTGCATACAAAAACATACTAAAAAGACAGTGCACTATAATCTTGTGGGGTTCATTGCAGAGATGCAAGTTTGGTTCAACATATGGAAATAAATAAATGTAATTCACCACAATGATAGATTTAAAGACAAAAATCACATTATTTTCTCAATAGATGAAGAAAAAAAGCATTAAACAAAATGCAACAACCATCCATGTCGAAAACACTAGAAAAACAAAGGATAAGTAGGAACATATCTCAACATTCTGAAACTATTATGCTAAACTTGAGGCCAATATCATTCTAAATGGAGAAAAAGTGGAATAATTCCCTCTAAAAACTAGAGTAAGATAAGGATTCCTTTTCACCACTTCTATTCAACATCATCTTTGAAACGCTAGCCAAAGCAATTAGACAGGAGAAAGACATTAAAGGGATACAAATAGAAAAAGAAGAACTCAAACTATCCCTATTTGTAGATAACATGATCCTATATTTAGAAGACCCAAAAAAAATTCCACAGAAAACTCCTGGAACTCATAAACAAATTCAGCAAAGTAGCAGGATATAAAATTAACAATCCATCCATCCTTCCTTCCTTTTTTTCCCTTTGCTTTTCTTTCCCTCCCTCCCTCCCTCCCTCCCTCCCTCCCACCCTTCCTTCCTTCCTTCCTTCCTTCCTTCCTTCCTTCCTTCCTTCCTTCTTTCTTTCACTGATGCCATTATCTTTGGACATCACACTCCAGACTCTTCATCCTTCAAACTCAGGTTTGTTCCAGTCACTCTCCAGGTGGTTCCATGCCTTCAGCCTGGGACTGGGGCTACATCATGTGTCCCTTTTCTCTGGAGGCGTCCAGCTTCCTGGACTGAGCACTACTGTTTCCCCAGCTCTGCAGCCTGCTGATGGTCAATATGGAGCTCTCCAGCCTCTGAGAGTCTGAGCAATCCCACCAATCAGCTTTTATAGTTCTATATACTTTCTATTGGTTTTGTTCCTCTGGAGAACCCTAACTAATACAGACTTATAGAAAACATCTAGGAATATTTCTTAATTCTATTTGCTATAATAAGCACATCAGAGTTAGGGTAGCTTATACACAAGAAAAATGTGTTGTAGAGTGAAGAAGTCCACAGTCAAGATGCTGAGAAGTACAAGAAGGTACTAGTAGAGGTGGTGTCTAGTGAGGCCCTGATACCTAGGTTATCAGTGTTACCTTTTCCCTATGACTTCAATTGGACAAAGAACTTCTTTGGGGCTCTTTCCCAGATGCCATAATCCCATCCACAAGGGCAGAGCCCTCATGATCCAATCGCCAACCAAGGGTTGCTACCTTTATTTTCCTCACATTGGGAATTACGTATCAGCACAGGAATTTTGTTGAGACACACACACTCAGCATCTCAGAAGAAAATGCATTTGACCATGACAGCATATAGTGGGGCAAAGTTGTATTTGAGTAGTGAAAATGAAACTACACTGTAAATTGAGTCCACAGGAAACAAAGAAGGCAACTAGAAATGACAGTAATTCTTCATGTATAATATTGTTATTATTACTCAAATTAAATATACATTTGAATTGTCCATTAATTTCCTTAGTGATTAATAAAGGTTTTTAGTCCTGAACCCTCATGAGTAAAGTTAATTTTATAAATAGTTTAAAAGGTAGAAAGATTGATAGGTAGATAAATAAAATAGATGGATACTAAAAAATATGCATATATATAGTTGTAAGTCCTAAAATCTTCAAATTTCAAATATTTATAGTATTCTGAATTGTTTCTTGACCTATCAAAAACACTTTGTTTTTAACAGTTAAATAAGGAACCACTCCTATGTGCCTGGTCACCTGTGATGTTCCAGAGGTTAAGAGTGAACAGGATGTAGGCTTGGCAAGAGAACTGAATTTATCCTTAGAAGACTGAGCTTAGTAAAGCTAGTGAATAAACACATTCATTATGATCAATTTACTCAGTACTTATTTTAACTCTGCATAGGAAAAAAAAAAGCCATGAAAATTATTCCTGGTTTGGTATTTAATGGTCCCCTGGGAACCTGAGCAACTAAATGAATCAGAGTTGTTCGAAGAGTAATGATAAGATACTGATGATGTGGGTAGAGGTTATGACACAAGATAGCTTGCCTTTGACCTTTAAAGAATCTAATAGTCAACTAAGTAGAAGTGCAAGTTAAAAGCCCCCGCTGTTGTTTTCTGTGACCACCAGGCAAAGCTATAAAGTGTGCCACTTTGCAGGTTTGGCTCTGCTACTGGGGTAGAAAGAACACCTTCTCTTTTCCTCTACCTTTTGCTCCTGTTCTCTATTTATCTGAAGGATCCATCTGTAGGCATAGCGTCTTATTCATGCCTCTCACGTGTCACCATTAAAATCTGACTTAGCATAAGCATTTGCTTTAATGCCTATTTAATGAAGAAAGGACAGAGAGTAAGGGGATAGGAGAACAGTGCCTGAAGTCTAGTACTCACCCCCTGTTTATTGTGTCCTGATTCCTGAAATCCAAGGAAAGACTCATCTATCTTGCATAATTTCACTAATTACAACCTATTGTTTAGTGTGACAGTCATTTTACTTCCCTAACTTGTGATTTATATTTCATATTTTTTAAGATCCTGAAAATCTAGAGGAGCCCATTTTTATAAAACTAAACAAGAAGAATGGAAGAATGGGGGGCGGTGGCCTTCATTCTATAGCAGAATGTAACATTTTTCACCATAACTGCACAAAGTTTTGTTCATGAAAACCCCTTGTCAAATCATAGCTCATCGATGTCAATGTCTATTAATCAGCCCTTGAAACTGTCAGGAAGTGATTTTGCATATTAGTTTTCTCTCCTTACCTGTACTAAACATAGTTTCATGCACTGTTGTTGTGTTTGTGAAAACAAAAAGGGTAAAATAACTACTCAAAAGCTAAGTAGTTATTTTAACTGCGTATTAAAAAGCAATTGGCAGATTAAAATTATTTGTAATACAGTAAAATGTTTACTATAAAATCATTAACATGTAATAAAAACATAGATACAAAATGCCTAGAAAATGGTTTGCTAAAGTTAAAAAAAAATTACAGTTTAATATAAGTTTCATGGTTCCTCAGGGTTTTCATTATTTATTCAATCATTATACTCTATGACTTAATATAATTAATGCAGTTTCCACATTTCTAACTTAGTCTAGGTTAACATTTTCTTTATAAGAACCAACTTAAAAATTACCAACTGCAGAAATAATTGCAGGAACTTAATATTTTTAATTGACTTCTGAAAATTACATTGTGATATGGCAATGTTGGGCAAAATCCTAAATTTTTCTCCCCTCACTGTAAAAGACATAAGACTAAAATATATCAAAATCAGATAACAGCAATCCAACAAAACAATGGAAATCACAATGTACTTCCATGAACACTGAGAAATAATGTAAGGGGGGACATCAGTGCAGTAGGTTTGGGCATGATCGGGTGAGGAGGGGCTACACCTCCAAACGTCAGTTATAAGTGAACCTCATCCCCACACCCATTTGGCACACCAAACTTCAGAAAACCACATGAGAATGTGGTTGTATAAGTAGATCATAACTGAGAGGGAGAAATCCACCTGATTCAGTATCTTTTATCCTCTTAATTTTTTTTTTTCAGGTGAATGGAAGGTATGAAAGGGAAGATCAGAAAGACATACTACCAATAAGTATTTACATTGAGACTTCAATAAAGATTAATGTGAATACAGCTAAAGAGACATTAAATAAGATTAATGCAGAGTCTAATACTCATGGGCTTGACCTCACCTGCTCCATCCTCACTGAGGTCTCTCCTTCCCAGACCACCCTACTCTACCCACACTGAGCTCTCTCTTTTCCATCTCCCTCAAACTTGACCTCATGCTCCACACTGACTTCTCCTTACTGTTCTTCAGGCTTGTGTGCCTTTACAGATCTTGTTCTTGCCTTTACACCACCAGAAATGGCCTTTCTTCTACCTCATGTTTGGCTTCTCTTTTCTTTTCTTTTCTTTCTTTCTTTCTTTTTTTTTTTTTTTTTTTTTTTTTTTTTGGTAATTGAACGTTTTTCACAAATCCTTTGGAGGAGACTTTCCTGGTTTTGCAGCAGTCACCGTTTTCTTTCCACCTATATCCTGCATTCTCTCATCATGCTGCTGTTATTTTTGTGTGGTGGGTTTGTGTCTACAGCTACAAACTCAGAAGCAAGCTCCTGGAGGGAGGGATGAAGATTCATTTGCTTTAAGAGTCTCATCCTGCAGAGGAGCCTTTAAAATTAGAGATGTAGGCTTTCTAAAAAAAACTCACTAAACCATTGAAAAAAATGAATACATAATTGCATGATCAAAAAAAATAAACGTTAATTCTTGTGATTTTTTATATTTTAATAAATTTCCAAACTAGGACATTGTAGATGATATAATAAAGACATTAGTTAGCAATTTTTCCATGACAAATTTAGAAGAAATTGGAGTTTTTGAGGGCTAAACTGATGTTCCTTGGAAAACCATAAACCATAAATAGGGTAAGCCTATCTGTCACATCTGGAATGACTGAACACTTAACGTGAATAAGAGCCAGTTTTCATACCATCCATTACTGAATCTATCTAAAGCATTTGAAAAAAGTAGGTAATTTTTCTAAGGACTAGGTCACATATATTCATAAATAGTTTTTTCTTTAAATCCTTTATTGTTACAGAAACCATTTTAATACATTCAAACTCATTAGAACAATCAGGCAAAGTGTTGAGATTTAACAAAGTAGGAACCATACATGGACACTTTTGCTATTTAACTATGAAAACTCCATACCTCTTCCAAAACCTTACTCTCAGATAATTTCACAGTTCCAACAATATCATACAGTACTAAATTCTTGCTTATAAAAGGAATCTGGAGTTAAATTCACTGATTCGATGAGCTGAGAGGGAATATTGGTGACAAGTAATGAACATTCTCTTTTCAGGTGCTTCAACATCAAATTCAATATATAGCCTCAGCTGCAATTGATATTTAGTTTTTTTTTTAAAAAAAAAAAAAAAAAAAGAAAGAAAAGAAAAAAAAAAAAAATGACAGCAGGCAATTTACTGCCAGAGTACTCAGACACCTAAAAGAAGAGGAAAAAAGCAGAAGAAAAGAAGCCTACAGACATTTATATCTATAGAAGGCGGATTGGCAGCCTCTGCTTCTGGCACTTGCTCATCACTAACAGACACACAAGTTGAAATTGGAAACACAATTGATATTGATAGGTGCTGGCCACTGAGGGGGAATTGTGCTGCTCCCAACAAATGATGGCGAAATTAAGGGCACTGCCCTGAAAGTATTACCCCATCACCCCAGAGTGCTATACACAATTTTACAGAAGAGTGGCCCTTTGACTTCTACGGTTCAGTACTTTGTTCAGTACTAAAAAAAAAAAAAAAAAAAAATCAATGTTATTTTCAATCAACAAATCTCATGATGTGAATTAATTTCAAAGGAACATACATAGAAACATCACTCAACTGATGGCTATTTATACACAAAAATAACAAGAAAAATGCAGCCATTCCGAATGATGTGTTTCAACGTGTCTGTTCTTGAAGGAATTAAGGTCAGAGGTGTGAACTTGTTCACTGTGGCAGAGCCAGTGGTCACGAGAGTCAGGAGCCTAGTGTAATATGGGCACTGAGAAGATATATCATAGTAAATAAACAGAGGAATTATGCTATACTTTTGCTTGTATAAAGAAAAAAATAAGGGAATAATTAAAATAGAGACTATGCCAGTATTGCAAGTACTCTGGAGGAAGAGAAACAGGAAATGAAACTCAGGTGTTATGTTCAGGGTCCACATAGGGCTGAGAGAATGCTGTAGGACGGATGAGGCTAGTGACCCAAGGAATTTTCAGGAAGCAATAGCTGAAGCAGTTCAGAGATGTTAATGCCTAAAAATCCCTGGACTCCAAGTCTGGAAATTTTCTTAGATTTATACTCAATGGGATGGTTACATGATAGTGGGAGGGACCAGGTTCTGAGGTCAGACAGAGATATTACATTTTTTTTTTTTTTTTTTTTTACCAAGAAAACAGAGATAATATCTTTTTGCACACCAGGCTTGATTGCAGACTCTGACTTTATCACACCTATCATATACAAACCTGGCATTTACAAGAAAGAGGAAGCTTCAGACCACAATGCTTTCTGCAGAAATCCCACTGATGTGCTGTTGACATTCTTCGTAGAAATATTTTGGACAAGAACAGAAGCTTAATCATGGCAAGGGTATTTTGGGTGGGGGTACTTGCTTCAAGTGTATGTATTCTAAAAATAGCAATCAGGAATGGCCTTCTCAGATGGCATTAACCACTTGACTTAATCAGCACACACTGACTTCAAGTGCTGAAACACCACACAGTACCCCATAAACTTGTGCAATTCAGGTAGTAATTTTAAAAGGCAATTTATAAAAAAAAAAAAATAAAAAAATTGAAATGTTAAAAAATTAACTAAGAAAATAGACTACAAAATTCAAATCTTGCCAGCAAGCAGATGGCAGAGGAAGGGATGAGAAAGGTTGGTGAAGAGGTATTAAGTTAGACAAGAGAAACCAATTCTGTGCTGCTTTTGCACAGTAGGATGGCCATAATGGCAATTAAGCACTGTAAATTTCAAAAAGCTACAAGGAAGGATTGTGCATCTTCTCACCGAAAATAAGCCATAAATGCATGAAGAGATAGATGTTTACCCTGATGCGAATGTTACATAATATGTAGGCGTAATGAAACATCATTTATGCCTGATAGACATGTGTAATTTTTGTGAGTCAATCAAAACAAAAACAGAAAGCAAAGTCTTCATGTCAAGAGGAGAGAAGCAGCCAGGCAGGGATTGAGGGAGGACTTCATGGGCAAAGAGAACAAGTCAGGGGGAAATCCGCAGGTACTTGGCACTGTGTTGGGTGCTAAGCAGAGTCCTCACAGGAATGGTATGCATCTTAACCCATTTCCATCGAGTTTTTAATTTGGTTTATTGATTCCTTCATTTCAAGGATTTGTGGTAGATTCTTCTTCAGAATTTTTATCTCCTTATTGAAATGAACTTTCACTTCTTGGATTTTCCCTCTGATTTCATTTCTTTACCACACAGGTCAGTTTAACTAAATTTCTTCCCTGACATCTCCTCCACCACGATATCATTGAATTCTGGTAAGGAGTTATTTTGGTTTGTTTGGGATGATTTGTACCCTTTCTTTGTCATACTCTTTCTACCATTTATCAGTAAGAATTTGAGGCAGCATAGATTCTACCCTAGGCATTCATACTGTCCCTGAAGATTTCTAATAGCTCACAGTTTAGGGAGAGACAAATAATAACAACAACCAATGCAAACAATGTGCAGCAATAAATTACTTATTTTTTCTTATGATATCTACAATGTTAATTGGCACTGAACACAGAAATGATATGGTAAAAAATTGCCAACAGTAGAAGCACTATGTTTGCAAAAGGGTTTGCTATTTCAAAAAGGTGAAGAAGGAGAATGCAGAAGAGATATGGGATGTAAAAATTGTGAGGGAGGAGAAGAAAGAATAGTAGTTCAAAGTTAAAGGATGAGAGAAAGAGAGAACAATAAAATTTAGCTGTTAGCCAAAAAAAAAAAAAAAAAAAAAAAAAGTGGGGAGGGAGGAAGAGAATCAAGAAAAATAGGAGGAAAAACATGTAAAAGAAAAAAATATGATACAAAACCAAAGCATACTAATAAAAAATCCTAGCCCTCAAAAGACAGAGTAAAGAAAAGAAAAACTACCTTCAATGGGGCTGGGATTGTGGCTCAGTGGTAGAGCGCTCGCCTAGCACGTGGGCGACCCAGGTTCGATCCTCAGCACCACGTACAAATAAAATGCATTGAATAAACAAACACATTTTGTACAACTAAAGCAAATAAATAAAAATATTTAAAAAAATAGAAAATAACTACCTTCAAGAAATACTAGAAATGAGAAGAGTGAGATAAATATGTATACGTACAAGTGTCAATGAAACATTCATCACACAAAAATTAAAAATAAATTCGGTTCTTGATGGAAGATTAAGGAATTGTTTCCATTGCATTGGTCAAAAATTGTCAATAGTATATTTTGGTCGTCTCTTCCCAGTTGTCTTTCTTTCCATATTTTCTGGAGGCATGTATTGCTCACAAGGAGAGTAACTGGAGGCTCTTAAGTCCTTCTTTTTGTGGAGCCCCTCCTGTTGCCTATTTTCAGCTTCCTTTCTCAGCACCACGAGGTGGGGAGGGTTGGAGGGTGTTGTTTGCTCACTCACTGTGAGGGGTCACTGTAGAGTTCTGTGAGAGGAGTGCCTTGAGGCAGGGCTCCTAGAGGTGTGGTTTGAGTCTAGCTAGACCCCCGGTGCTTTGTTGCATGATGATTGGTCTGAAGTTCTTAAATCAGTACCCCTCCAGAGCCCTACTGCTCTGATCTGCACAGGGAATCTGCACCCCTAGAGGCTCCCCTGTGTTCCACTTGTGTGGTGGGGAAGCCAGTCCTTTGTCCCCTCTGGTACCATGACTCCCATAGTTTTCAGTCTCCTTGGCTGAGTCCCAAAGCACACATTCATTCCCCCCTGCCCAATCACATTTTCAGTCTTCCTGAGCTGGTTTTGGGATCTTCTAGACTCAAATGATGAGAGGCACCCAGGATCTCTTGGGTCTGAAAGTACAAAATTCTCCTGGCTACAACATTCTTCACACCAAAATTTCAGCTGGTTTTCTAGTCACACTTTGAGTCCTGTGGTAGACCTCTGCCAGGTCAGAGTTTCAGACCCAGGAGGTCTGGGAACCTGGGTTTGGACCCACCAGCCACCTAATAGCAGTGGGAAACAATGGTGTGTGTCTTGGCTCTTCTAAGTCTCCCAGGAGATTCTCATCATCTTTCATACACGAGAATATGGTGGAGCTCACCCAGTGAATCAGTTCAACAAAGTCCTTGATTACTGATTTCTCTGTTTTAAGACCTGCCAAGTGCCCTCAAAGAGTACCTGTTTTTCTGCCTTCCTGGTTTCACTTTATCTAGCAGCTTGGAAAGCAACCTCCTCTACTTCAGCAACTTGACCTCCTTCTCATTTTTGTTATCTTTTTGTTTTTTCATGTGTATAGGAGTTCCTGTTTTGCTCCCTTGCTTTCAACCTAAAGACCTTTTCTGATTAGTTCTTCTAAGGTGTATGCACAATGCTTTTTCAGTTCTGCTGACCTTAGGACATCTTTTTAGTCTTCATTTCTGAGAGACACTTTTGCATGACATCATTGTGTCCTGTCCTTATTTCCGATGGAAAATTAGCTATTCATCTTACTGAGGGTTGCCTCTGTGTGGCAAGTGGCTTATCTTTTGCTGTTTTGAGTGTTTTCTCCTTCTCTGTGAATTCTGGCCACAAATGCTTGTCCCATGATGGCTTGTATGTGGAGTAGTTTATCCTACTTAAAGTTGGTTGAGCTACTCAGGGGCGTAGATTAAGACTCTTCATCAAATGTGGGGTCTCTGAGCCTTGTGAGAGAAGTAGAGTTGCTGAGAGTCCTGACATGTGGGGTGAATCACACTGTGGGCAGGAATCACACCAGAATGCAAGAGATTGTCAACAGGTGACAATGACTGGATCCATGCTGTGCAAGAAGAACACAAAAGTAGTGACTGAAGAAGCCAGAAGGTGTTCAACAGAAATGCGTAATCACTTTAAACACCAGAAGATTCTATATTTAAAATTTTTCCTAAATCAACTTATAAAAATCTTTCAATCCTAACTGAAATTTCAATACATAGGATTTAAATTCAATCTGAAAAGTATAAACATTTGAAAAGTGTTATGAATTTATTTTCAAAAGTATAGAGAGAAAATATAAAAATAAATCACTTCATTGAAAATTTGAAGATAATTTTAACAAAGCATAATATGATTTGAAAAATGATGTGAAGATTTGAAAATAAATTATAATAGTTAATGCATTGAACACTGTGCTACTGCATAAAAAACAGAGAGCAAACCACAAATACTTTGAAATGAAAATAATATAGAATACTACAAATTCAAAGTTGTTTTAGGATGAGAGAATGCTATTTGTTGTTCTGTTTTGCCGCTGCTATGGGTTTGCAGGGACCCCTTATGAGAGATTCAAGAATTCTTCTATGTGTACATTAAATACATGTAGGTGTAAAAACCCAAATTAGGGTTTATGCAATGCAAAATCTGATCCCCATTTGCTGCAAAGTGTGTCGAAGTATTTTTTTTAATTTATATGATCATTAATAAACATTCTCAGTCACAAGGTCACTAGAACGTCCTGTATTATATTGACAATATTGTTTCAATCATAACATAGGCTATCTTTCCTTTCTTAAAATTGCACATACTTGGTTGTTTTCATATGCTGCTTCTTACAGAATATTATAGAATGGTTGTGTTTTCTCATATTTAAAAAGAGAAACTAACGTATTAACCTTCTTTTACCAGATTTCTAAAAAAATTATTCAATAAATCTAATTTTCGAGAAACAGAAGTGTATGTGAAAACATAACTATGCAGGTATGTGCTAATGCCTCTATATTCTCCAGATACAGAGCCATCATCATATCTGTATACATACCAAAAGAGAGCTCACTACGAGATGGAAAAAATTTTTATATTAAATATATAAATAAATAAATAACTTTTTTCATGAGGCTAGAAAATATGGATTTTTTTCTTTGAGTCTATAATTTGCTTCCCATTTGGAAACAAACATATTGCATATCGATTTAGTGTTTGCTCACACAAAGTGAGTTCATCATCATTTTAATTTGATTGGTATTGAGATATGTATTTAAAACCTCACTTCAAACATTATGCTAGTGTAGAAATGTCTAATAACTGAAAAACTATTTCATGTCCATTGGAGGTTTTTAAGAGAAACACTATTTAATCTTCAAAGAATTAGCTCAACAAAACTACTCAAAAAATATCTATTTTCTGTACCCCCTTCAACTATTTAAAATTAGTTTTGTTGCTCTTCAAAGATCCTAGAACATATAATAAGTGCATCAGAACTGGGAGAAGCCATGGTGTTAGTACAAAATTGAAATAAATTCAAAGTGAACAAAGACAAGTATTTCCATTGCCTGAGAATAGAAAATAATACAAGGTTCCTTTATAATTTACTTCATTCTATAAAAGTGAATTCCCTTAGCAAGGGACTGCCTGAATTAAATATGGAAGGCATTTGAAGAAAATTGTACTAAAATCACATTCAAAAATGATTAGTCTAAAAATGAAAATATAGAATAGCTTATCTGTGCAAAAGTGAAAGATATTAATGTCATTAATCTGTATCCCCATGAAATAGGCAGACTTTTAAATGCCATTGTAAATCTATGCACGTTAAATTTTAACTCTGGTTTTACATAATCAGATTTTAGTTCATTTTTTTCTGAGCCTTTTGAATTCTATATTTGTAGAATTATATTCATGTGTTTGAGGGGTGGGGAAGATTAGAAATATGCAGTAGCTGATATAAAAATAGCTGAGGTCCCTGAAAACTAAATGAAGTACTCATGTATTTGGCTGACAAGTTCTTCATCTGGGAATGCACTCCTTGCTTCCTTATTCTAAAAATTAACGTGCCTTTTCTCTGAATTTGACCTTCAGCTCTATGGATACTAGCCTTCACTTATTCCCCTCTCATCAACATCTTGCTCAATGTGCCTTTCAAAAATCGTTCCTTTAAATTTCTTGCACATTCTCACTTACCATGGAACATCTGCATTAATCCATCTTTATTTCTAATACTCTACTATTTCCTAATATCTGATTTTTTAAAATTCTCTAAATACACTACTTAACTTCGGGGCTGTGTATCTACTATACATCAATATCACGTTTTCAACATTTTTGCAGGGAACCACTTTCTTGATAGTGGTTTTGCCATGACCTCTCCTTGTTTTGTTTACGTTTAGTTACGTTCCTATATTTTAAGCTATCTTCATGACAAATAACATTCTGTACCTCTCAGAACAAACCTAAATTTCTACCACGTCAATACCTGTAAACAACCCAATGCCCTCATTAATATTGTCCTTCGTTCCTGCACTATCTGAAACTTCTATGTCCTTTTGCCCATGTGGTTTTCTCTGTTTTCAATGGGTCTACCAGTGTTTTTCTAATGGCTCATTTCTTTCCAGCTTTCCTGCATTCCCACTGACTACCGAGTTGTTGCACTGCTGGCCATCATCTGTGCACTGTGCATGATTTGAGATGGGTTTCTGCAGACAAAGAAGAAATAACACCGTGTGTTTCCTGCATTGCTATCATGGGCATGGACTGAGCATTGTAAGGTCAAAACCTTCTAGATGTTTAACCTTTACCTCAAGAGAAGGAAACCACCTTCAGATGGTAGGAACAATGATGAGAAGAAAATAGACTTCAACTACCAAGGGTTTGGGGGGGACCCCAGTACCATGTCTGGACTTCACTGCATTGTTCTTATAAATGGTGCATCCTTCAGGTCATTCAAACAATTTACAAGTTAATGATATCCTGCGCTTTTAATAATGGTGGAGCTTGGAGGAACACTCTACATCCATGTCGTCACTCCTTATTTAAATACACGACTCTGAAATTCTAGATGGGGTCCAAACTGCATGACCTCATTATTCTAACAACCCCAGGCCACAGAGACACTCAATTACCCTTTTCTAATTTGTGTTGTTCTCCACTCAATTTTATACTCATACATATGCTCAGGTAATCTTAGAGTTTTCATGTTTTCAAGTATCCTACTCTCTTTACCCCAATGTAATTCTAAGCACCTAAAGAATTTACTTACTGTTCCATGATATGATTTTCAGATTTCTATTGTTCACATTAAACTAATAGTGCTTCACAGATTTTATGGAGAAATTTCAATACCTTAAAATGCATTTGATATTTTTGACAGAATAGTGAGGGAAGTAGGAATTGTTCCCAGTCTTTCCCTGCTCTTTCACCTTGAAAACATGTATCAATAATGTAGAGGGAAGCATTTGTCCTTTCCTCTCATCCTAATGCATTGCACAGCACCTGAGTGCCCTGGAATGTCAGCGTGCCTTTTTAAGACACTAAATTAGCAACAGAGACTGACTCAGACCACTAAAACCTGAGATCTTGACAAAGGACAATGGAGCATAGACACGGAAGGCTAAATTACCACTTTTGGAGAAAAGTTTACTTAGGCTGTCAACAGGAAGACTCAACTTATCAGTACCATAACCCTGGGCTACCAAGGCAAAAGGCACATGAAATTCATGTCATTTTCTCCCTTAATTGCCCAGTAGCCATCTGAACAAATTGATTCCATCATTCCAATCCAATTTACCATTTTTAAGGTTCTAATTGATTTTAATATTGCAAGCATCTTAGCTGGTTCATTGCTCCCGATGGCATTAGAGAGGTATGTCTCAATGAGGGCTGTTACTATATTAAATCAGTATATCAATACACCTTGCATTAAGAAACAAGGGTCTTAGAGAATCTATGAATCAAAGAGGAAAGAAAAATGGTTGCTGAACTCTAGCTTTCCTAAAACAAGCACATTAATGGAAAAACATCATAAAAGTTTCCTTTTGTGCTGAGGGATACATAAAACAAAAGTGCACAGCGTGGTAAATATTCCCCTTCCCTATATTGATATAAAGCATTAAAATGTTTTCTCTGGGGCAGGAAATTCAACTGGTAACATCCAAATAATGCATAAGGTATGTGAATAAAAAAAGCGATGACCTTGTTTATGACAGTCATTTCCTCCGTAAATGAGAAGGTAACAGTAGCCCGGCCTTTCTCCCAGCAATATAGACAGTTCCAAGGGAGGAGCTGCTTAGTTAGACTCAAGACTGATATTTCCAGAAATCTGTAGACCTTTGATTGCACAAAATGCATATGAGAGAAAGAGAAAAGGGGGCAGTGTACAAGGAAGGGGAGGAGGCGGGGGAGAGAGAAATACTTTCTACTGAACAGCATCAGCAATTGTCTATCTACTGTGACTGTGGTGACAGTACCATAGGGACATCCAGGTTCTCTAGCACCCACCATCCTACTTCTGCACATTCCCTTCCCGAGGCTGATTTGCTTTAGTCCTGCGTGCATTCACTAGAGAATTGAAGCAAACATTGATTAGGTAGCTTTCTCAACTACAAAGAGCTCTGTCTCTCTGACATCACACTTGACTAACTCTCTGTCCTCATGAGTTGAAGTGCATTGCTCTCCACAGGGTTACCTCTGTACCCAGAAAATATGGCTCAAAGGAAATGGAGAAAATCTTTCAGAGCAAAGATGTATTCCTGTGGCGGCGGACTCCTGTGGTGGACTATTCCTGAAGCTAGTGGGCACGGAGGAAAGAGTGGCACACTGACCATAATCGTGCTGAAGCATTAACACACACACACACACAGGATGGGCTTTGTAAATATAAAGTATTGATGAATCAAATGCTTTACATCAATGTAAGGAAGGGAAATACTGGTATATGCAGTGTCAGTGCTGTTTGTACTACTTGAATTAGTACCTTTATGGCAGAAACTGCCCTGGAAATTGTACAATATATTCACTAATTATCACAACCAGAACAGGGTTCCTTATTACAATCATTTTATAAATGAAATTTTAACTTGTTAATGGCAGAACCATAATTCAGAACTAGTTTTTAAGGATTTTGTAACTCATGATCTCTCAACTGTACCATTAAACTGCAGAGAATCTTTCTTCTTTAGTATCTAAGACACCATTAGAGTGATTATTATCATATAGTGATTAGAGACAAACCATTTCAAAAAAAAAAAAAAAACCAGGAATTAGAGCCAATACTCAAGAAAAAGACTCAATCATGAAAGTCAAAAGCAGAGGACAGAGCCCCTCTGTTCATCAGTAGGAACAGGAACAGAGGCCAGGGCAGGACTCAGTCAAAAGAAGTGGACAGAGTCTAAGGTCAGGAGGAAGCCAACAAAAGGGAAAGGCCAGGAGAAAGTGCAGGTGTATAACCGATTTCCAGGGGAAGGTGTCTTGCTGAAGGGGAATCCTACACATCTCTTTTATCCACGTATCTATTGCATACAAAATTTTAAAAATATACAGATATATACATCTTAATTTTTTTTTTATCAATGATTGTACTCTAAGCATGAAAATTATTCTCTTTAAATTTACACTTGGGAAAAGTCTTACCTGCTCTGCTGTCATAACCTGGTGTCTGGTTTGGGGTGGAAAGGTTTAATTATAAGGCGCGTCCTCTCTATCTCCTCATCTTTCTTACCTGGCTCCACACTTGGTCTTTATTTTCATATCATGTATTATTACCACATCCATTACATAGAAATCCTAGTTAACTGCTTGTATTCCTAAAGGCATGCCTTCAGTTTACGGTGTCCATGCCTTAATTCAAGCTATTCCATCAGTCTAGAATATCTTTCTTCCTGTCTGCTTTTTACCCAAACTCAATGATTTTGAACAGCACCTGCTTGGAAAAAACATCCAGTTAGATTTATTTCTTATTCAATCTTCTTTACACGATTTATTAGCTGTCTCCACCTCTATCTCTATCTATCTGTCTAGCTCTCTATACATCTGTATCTGCTCAGATTTTAAGCAATTAAAAGTTAGTTTCCATGACTTATTTGTCTTTGGTGAACAAATATGCCAATAATGGATTTCATCTTGCAAAATTTTCATAGATTCAGAATTTTTAAAAAATATTTCAAATAAAAACTAATTTTCAAATCATTGTGATAGAGTACGTGCAGGAAGCCAGTCATGTAGAAGTTTGCTTTAAAGAAGGCCAAAATCAAAGTTCAGCTTGAGTAACTCAGCAAGTTCATAGAAATAATTGTACATGAAGAATGTTCCTTATTATAATGGATTGAATACATTTTTCTCACTAATTCCAGTGTCTACTTTTCCATGTATCCCACATAAGCTAAGAAGAACAGTTTCATCTTGTCAGTTTTGGGAGAAGCAAATAAGAATGTGGAATTTGAAGCACTTCTTCTAATTACATAATCAGAAAGACAGCAGGTAGCGCCTTGTTGCCATACATGTTCCAATTTTTTTTTTTTTTTTTCTTTTTGGTACAGGGATTGAACTCAGGGGCACTCGGCCATTGGGCCACATTCCCAGCCCTTTTTTTGTATTTTATTTAGAGACAGGGTCTCACTGAATTGCTAATTGCCTTGCCATTGCTGAGGCTGGTTTTGAACTCCTGATCCTCCTGCCTCAGCCTCACAAGTGCTGGGATTATAGGCGTGTGCCACTGTGTCCGGCTCATGTTTCAATTTTGATCTCTGGATTTTCATGAATTTTCAGCGTAGCTACCCCTCTTTTGCACAAGTGGTATGAGAAAAAAATATTTTTCTTCTCTCTCTCCCTCCCTACTTCCACCTCTGTAATCTTTCCTTCATCCCTTCCTTTCTATTTTCATTCCTGGATAATTAATTGGATACTGGGCTTATCTTAAATGGGGGGGGGGGTGGTGCTATGCCTGGCTGTTAAAAGTTAGTGATTTTTCAATCAGAAATAGAATGGCCTTACTTGTGCTTTCCAGGAATTGTGCCTTTGTAAGTTCTCTTTTAGTTTTACATTTCCTAATGTTACCTCTTTCAACTCTATATTTAGTTAACAAAACACTAATTAAAATATCATTGAAGAGTAAAGAGGGCTATTCATCTCAAAATACCCTAAAACAATTGTTCTCCACCATTTCCACCACAAAGCTGATTAAAGCATAGACATCTGTTTCTTAAATATTGATTTTAATTTTAGATCATTTACACACCCTTGGGTAACTTCCTGTCATTTTCTTTCAAGTGGATAAAAACATTAATAAAATAACATATACATTTTGTTTACAATATATTCAAAACTATTCACCCAATCACACACTATAGAAGTAAATGGACAAAAGCATATATTTATGATAATCTTTTAAAAAAATATTTATTTATTTGTTTGCTTTTAGTTGTACACAATGCGTTTATTTGTACGTGGTGCTGAGGATCGAACCTGGGCAGTGCACATGCTAGGCGAATGCTCTACCTCTGAGCCACAATCCCAGCCCTTATTTATGATAATCTTGTCAGCGTTTTCACATAATGTACAAGTTAAAGAGAACTGTACCCACTACATTTCCTGTTAGGTAGAATAATGTATTTGTTTGGAAGAAAGTCTTTCCTAAACCTTTTAGGTGGATGGTGGTCAGAAGAAAAGTAGCTAACTGGAAATACGTTTTTATCAGATGCTCACATCAAGTCTGGTTTGCAGTCTGCCATTTTGAATGTGGATGGTCCTTGCAAGGTCTGGTGCGTCAAAGGCTTGTTCCCCTGGGTGTGGCTGTGAAGGTGCTGAAACCCTCAGAAGTGGGGCCTACTTCCAGGTCCTCAGGTTGGTGGGAGTGCGACCTCAGGGAGTTGTGGGAGCTCCGGCTCTTCCTGTCTTTCTCTTCTTCTGCTCCTGGCTCTTGAGGTGAGCAGTTTGCTCCGGCACTCCTTAACAACATGCTGGGTTGATTTCAGTGGAGGCCGAAAGCTGGGCCTCTTGATCTTGACTGCAACCTCTAATACTGAAGCCAGATTTAAAGCTAGGTAGTGAGTGTAGTCAGGCAAATTGGGTCTAACATCGAGTTTCATAAAAGAACATGGAGTCCATAAGGAAAATGGAGTCAGCCTGAGTCCTGGAAAAACACAGAGCAACTCTAAGAGAGATAAGATGGTTAATGTTCCCAAGTTTAGGGCTCATCTTATGGAATGATAATGAAACAACTTCCAGTAAATGGAGGTGCTAGATGCTAATCAACTAGCCCTAAACCCTTCCCGTAAATCTCACACCCACCATGGGCCCTCCTTTTGACATTCCTGTCCTAGGAAGGACAGAGATAAGGAACATGGAAGGGACAAAAGAAAGATTTAGATATAAAAGGGAGAAAGCCTCTCCTCCCTTTGGATTCCTGGTTTCCAGGTCCCCTTCTCCCTCTGGGGGAAGTCTTTTGCTATCCTTTAAATAAAGCTGTCCACTTTCCACTCTACGCTTGCCTCGGAGTGCTTCTTCGGCGTTATTCTTCAGCGTTCGGGGAGCAAGAACTCGTCACGGTAAAAAGCGGTTTCAATACCAGGAACCGAAACAAACCTTTACCTTTTTTAAGTCAGTTGCCTCAGATATTTCATTATGACAACAGGATACTGACCCCGGAAAGCACCTCCTAACAGCCTTATCTCTGGTTAATCCTTCCTTTCAGATTGGGGAATGAATAACCTATGACCCTTAAAGCAAAATAAAAGTATTATTCAATATATATTTTTCTTTCCTGCATTAGAAGAGTTTCAGTCACAAAAGGTAGAAAAAGTGACCTCACAAACCAAAACTCCTACTCTTTTAACAGCTGTGTGCTCTGATTGCCACTGAGGTGCCATCTGCTACGATGCCCTCCTTCAGGTCAGGCAGAAGCGGTTTCTCAGAGCCACAGATTTCTGTATCAGCACACAGAGCAGAGGAAAACATCTTATCCTCTCTGCATATCTGCCCAGGGACGCCAGTGTTGTCCCCTGGCAGGCAGGTCTGGGGCACTCTTCTCTCCTCTCTTTAAGGGTGGAAACAGGCTCACCTTTGGTGCCCTTAGCCAAACCCAGCAAAAGAAGCCAAGTCCCTCACTGAAAACAAGGGCACTGTAGTATCGGGTCAGGCTGTCTGTATTTTTAGGATTGCCATAAGGGAAATGTTCGGTGGGAGTGAAACAAATGAATCCATCGTCTCTTGAGCACAGCACACTTTCATATCTTCGTGTGGAGCTAAGAGCTGTCACCAAGAGGAAGTTGTCATCAAAGTCTCCCTTTGAACATTAAAACTGAGGTTAAGTGTGTTGGAGAGTACAGATCACCCGGGAATTAAAAGTGGGACATGGATGACACCTGGGATGAGCTCATGTTGCATTACAACACTCGACTAATCAGGCCGTTTAGAGGAGGTTTTATATCTTATCAGGCTATAGATGAAAAGCAAATTGAAATTTGCATTTTGCTCTATTATACCCACAGCTGGGGTCAAGAAGTTCCTATTGATTTTTAACAACTCATATGTTATGTCAAGGACACTGTTTCTGTGAAGGTAGAAATGCTATACACTTAACAGAGGAGCCTGGAATGATTTTCACCAGCTTTGGTGCACAGGACTCTTCATTTTTCTCAAGTCTGCCCTATAAAACTGGCATTATGTTTTATAGGGAAATCTCAGTATGAATGATTGTAAATTGAAATTAGCATAAAAAAAAAAAAAAACGAATTGAAATTGATTTCTATACTTGCATTATCCAAACACACTAAGTCAGGCACTTGGTTCTCCTAAGTTCCCACTTGCATGACCAGCAGTTTGGTGAAAATTAATAACAAAAACATTACATATTTGAGAAAATCAAACAGATGCAAACTTTTCTCATTTAAGACCAACATGAGCCCTATCAACATTCATAGACTGTTTCATTGACTATAAATTAATGCGAGGGAATTACTTGAACTTGCTAATTATATACACATGCTTGAGCACATTTTTGTTTTCACAACAGTGGTGATCTTATTGGTCATTGTTTTTAACTTTTCATTTTTCTATAAATTACTGAGATATAGTCAAAAAGGCTATAACTTTACTGATTAAGAGAAGAATATTTATTTGAGAAGGTTATTTCCCTTCTCTAATGTAATTCAAGTTGCTTTGAGGAAGAAATCACAGGTCAGATTGCTGGGAGCTAGTTGCAGATGAATTTATAAGAGGATGAGGGCATACAAAAAGCCCTAACACTATGCTGTACCTGTCCAGAGAAGAAAACCTGCCCAAAGTCCATGAATGGAAAGCAAATGCAGATTAGACAGTCTACTTTTAAATAGCTCGTGCTTTCAAATAATCACAAAAGAGTAAAACATTTTTGTTGAATTATTTTAAAAAGCCCAACTACCAAAATTTGTGAAATGAGTTAATGATTGCTTTGAGACAAATGTAAAACTTATAACACTTACCTTCAAATTAGTGATCCTTAAGATCATCTATCTGCTTGATTTTAGTATTATATAGAAAATTTGATTGAATGCAAAGTTGATAAAAACCAAAAAGTAATAAAGGCAATAAAAACCATGAAACAGACCAAAATTAAAGATATCTAAGCCGGGCGCGGTGGCGCACGCCTGTAATCCCAGCACTTTGGGAGGCTGAGGCAGGAGGATCGCGAGTTCAAAGCCAGCCTCAGCAATGGCGAGGCACTTAGCAGCTCAGTGAGACCCTGTCTCTAAATAAAATACAAAAAAGGGCTGGGGATGTGGCCCAGTGGTCGAGTGCCCCTGAGTTCAATCCCTGGTACCCACACACAAAAAAAAAAAAAAAAAAAAAAAAAAAAAAAAGATATCTATAAGCCCAAACAATGGTTTTTGAGAATATAAAAAAAAAAAAAAAGTTCTAAATTAAATGGTCAAGAGAAAAAGATGGGGGGGGGGGTAAAGTAATAAAAAGGAAGATGTAACAATATAGAAAGCATTCATAAAAAGATGAAAAAATATTGTTGTACTAATTCCATTTATAAACCATACCTTCTCCCACTCTCCCTGAAAAAACTTGTAAGACCAGACCAGATGGTTTTACTGGTGAATTTTATTTAAAGGTTTGTTGTTGTTGTTGTTGGGTACTGAGGATTGATCTCAGGGGCACTCAAACACTTGAGCCACATCGGCAGCCCTATTTTGTATTTTATTTAGAGACAGGGTCTCACTGAGTTGCTTAACACCTCGCTTTTGCTGAGGTTGGCTTTGAACTCATGATCTTCCTGCCTCTGCCTCCTGAGCTGCTGCTATTACAGGTGTGCACCATCACGTCTGGGAAATTTTATTTAATATTTAATGCAGATATAATAACAATCTTAGGCAAACATTTTCAGAAAAGAGGGCACATCTTTGAAGTTAATATATAATCTTACTACAATGTTGATAGTAAACTTGCAAAAATAAGAAAAATGAAAGGCCAGATCCCTATGAACGTAGATATAAATGTCATTAACAAATGGAAACTAGATATATATCAAGGAGAATTACATCTTTATGGGGCTTAATAATGCAAAGATAATTCCACAAGCCCCCAACATCTGCTTAACTTGATTAACAGGATGATGGAGAAAATAACTGCATCATCATCACAATAAATGAACAGTATTTGGTATACTTCAAGAACTTTGGATAATAAAAGGTCAGAAATTAAAATTAAGGCAATATAAACTGGTAGAGACTGAATGTCCCTTTCCCTTGATTGACAGCAGGAAAGCTGCCCATCCTAACCCCTGCCCTTTATTATCATATTTAATATTGAGTCAATGGAGCACCATGAACCAGGAAAATTATATCAATGTCATAAAAATTGAGATGAAAGATATAAAACAGTCTTTTATATGCAAATGATAAATTCATATATGTAGGAATTTTAGCATCATTGAAGGGCATATGTTTAACATATATCAGCTATAAAATTGGAAATTCAAATAAAAATACAAACATATGAAACAGCATTGAAGACATAAAATAGTTAGAAATTAAATAAAATTTTTAAAATCCATTAAGACCACAAAGAATAGCCTGGCAAATTTAAGAAGACCTGAATGAAGCAAGCGGCGTGTAGAGTCAGTGGATTGAAAAGTTAATGATAGTTAGCATCCATTCTCTTTCTGGGTCTTTGTCTGTTTGTTTGGTACTGGGAATTGAAGCCAGGGGCATTTTAGCACTGAGCCACATCCACAGTCTTTTTTATATTTTTTAATTTTTAGACAGGGTCTTTCTAAGTTTTGGGGGGGCCTTGATAAGTTGCTGAGGCTGGCTTTGAACTTGTGATCCTCCTGCCTTAGTCTTCTGAATTGCTGGGATTACAGGTGAATGCCACCACACCCTGCTCTTCTCTAGTTTTTAAAAATCCAATATAAATCAAAACATCAAAGATATTTTTCCTAGAAAATGACATACTGATTCTAACATATTTATGGAATTGTTAAGGGAATACATTAACCAAACCAATTTTGGAAAAGATGATAACATTTGGAAAAGACCACATAATACCTGATTGCAGGTTTTTATGTATAGCTTCAGGATCCAAATTCTGGTATTGAAGTAAGCGAACAGAGAGTCCCAGAGGAAAAAAAATAAATGGACAAATCACCCAGGTAACTCAATGAAAAGAAGAAAGGTCATTTTTGCAAATGGTGCTGGAACAAGTGTGTAGTGAAATATAACAAAATAACCTGTACTCCTATCCTACCTCATACTACACAAAAAATTATGCTTGTAGATCAATAAGGTGCAGTCTATTTAGAGAACATAGTACTAAATATATTCCGAGTAAAAATATTCCATAATAAAAATAAATAAGGTCAGCAATAAGCACAGGTTACAATAACATGTGGTGATTGTCAGAACACATGCAAAACTACTATACACAGTTTGAGTTCATTTACAAAAAATTCTAGAACAAAAAGTACAAAGCTATAGTGAAAGAAATTGAATCGGCGATTTTTCATGGTAGAGAATTTGGAAAATCTTCTGATATAAATATGAAGAAATTACTTGGGTCATGATAATTTTCTCTAAATTAATATAGACGGGTGCATAATATTTACAAAACTCATCAAAAGATATACTTTATATGTATGCAGATCTGAACATAAATTATAACTCGGTATTTTTTAATTTGAAATGAGTATGTGCTCTATAACAGAAAAAGACATTTATCAGATTTCTGTGAGAACATGAGCATCCAAAGTGGAAGATGAATTACAGCCTCAAAAATAAAATAGATAAAAATTCACTTTGAATTAGGATATCCAAAGAAATAGGCATATTGTGATTTTTAATGTGAAATTTGTGAGTTTCTTTATAATACAACAGACTAGATTCCATTGTGAAAGGGAATTTCACAATATTTGGACTCTATTAAATATATTTATATTCAATAAACAAGAATCTACAACCCCATTCTTTTTCTATTTTTTTTAGTTGTAGGTGGACACAATACCTTTATTTTATGTATGTGGTGCTGAGGATCGAACCCAATGCCTTACACATGTGAGAGGAGCGCTCTACCGCTGAGCCATAGCCCCAGCCCCTATAACCCCATTCTTAAGTATTTAACAATATAGTCGCTTGACTCATGAAATAAATACTAGAATTTTATCATTTGGATATCTTTATTAATTGTTTACATTATTAATTTACCAATAATTATTAAAGGTATATGAGGCTTCTGATGCTTAATTTTTAATGAGCAACATGCTGTAATTCATATCTTTGTTTCTCTGAGTGTAATTTTTCTCTTTGATAATTTTCAAAACAGTCTGTGTCTTTACTTAAACTGCTGTTTTCTGAGCCTTTAAGGTGTGTGGTCGATATTTTGGGTCACATTATTTTGGTAGGACATTGTTAATTTGCGTACATTTCTGCCCCATTTTCTCTCTTGAATTTCTAGACTATCAATTACATGTTAAGTTATAATGTTTGATGAGGTTAGTCCTGCTCTCAGGTTCTTCAGTCTAGGTGTGTATTTTATTCATTAAACCCTTTCTCTTTTGTGTGAGTTTGTTGCACATTGCAAACATTGAATTGGCCTGTCTTCATATTAACTGATTATCTTCTAAATTTGTAATGCTTGAATCTGGTTGCATTGATTGCTTTCTTTCTTGAAAATGTCTCATCTATTGAGTATTTACTTGTTTTCTAAATGCCTCATAATCCTCTATTGAACATTAAATATTTTGAGGAAAGCAACAGAGACAAAAATAAATGAATTTTCTGCCTGGAAATAAGCGTGGCTGTTCTTCTGCCTTTAGTGTAGGGGATTGAGTCATTCATTGCCGGCTGGAGCTATGTGGGTTTGGAACCTGGAGGAGATTATACTAAGCAATCATCACAAAAGAACAAACAAGCCATGAAGCCACTCACATGAAGATTCCTCATGAGCAAACTCTAGGACACAGAAGGCAGAATGGTGGTTATGAGAGATACAGTGGTGGCATGGATGATTTCTTCACAATTAACTGCTGTGAAACTACACGCACAAGCAAAAGGCAGGCAGGCAGGCAGGCAGGAAGGAAGGATGAAAAGAGAAAGAAAGAGGGTGGGGAGACAGGAAAATGAACTCACAGTGGATGAAAGCCTTCAGTGTATGAGCTGGAACCCTAAAACTTCTAGATGTAAACACCGGCCTTTTGGCACTGCCCTTGGCAGTGATTTCTTGGATATGATGCTGCCTGTGTGACTGTTTACTCAGTTTCCCTAAACCATGCTGATGAGGAGATTGAACAAAAGACCAACCCAGTGGTTCAGCCACCTTTGATGGGGGAAGACACATGAGCAGGCTCTACATATTTATCATATAGGTGTTTACATCAAAGGGATTCATTGTGAAAAAGCTACTTTAAAACAGAACTGAGGTCAGAGTTTTGAATAGCCCAGTTACAGCCAAAAGCTTGTGCCCACAATTTTCCACACCCCCACCCCCGCCCACAGGCAGCTGGCCCCTGAACCTTAGGTCATGAACTGATAAACTCCAGTGCAACCACGACATTTCCCTTTGAACAGGGCATCACCATGCAACTGAGAGCTTTTCTTGGTGCCTTTGCATGGAGAGATTCCCAAGGGAGGTCTCAGCCTCTGTCTCTTGACAGTTCAAAGATCCATAATTCATTCGCCACCCCCGACATGATGCCCAAAGTAGATGTGAGAAAACATCAAACCACAAAAGCCTCTGCCCAACAAAGTGAACAATTATCCGACCATGAATACTGCATTTGGACAGAAAACATTAGTCACAAATCAAATATCTGATAAGGTTACTTTCCAACTACATAACAAATTCCTACAGCTCCATAGCAGTAATAACAACAACAATATAGTCTGTTTTAAAGATGAGCCAAAATCTTTAGTGTAGTACATTTCTCCAAAGATGACACTCCAATAGCCTGCAGATGTATGAAAAGATGGTCAACATCACCAGTGATCATGGAATTGCAATGGTTTTGTTTTAAAATCAAATCCATGATCCATTTAGAGCTAATGATTGTGTAAGATGTTGCTCAAGTTTTATTTTTACGTGAACATCCAATAGTTGTAGCATCATTTGGTCGAATACTCTATGGTATTAATTGAATTGCATTTGGTGCTATGGACTTTACATATGTGAATGTCTTTCTAGACTATAGACTTGTTCCCATTGGCTTATTCCCTTCCACTATAAATATGTACTGACTAGTTTTATATTAGTCTCAGTAATGAATAGTATTATTCTGCCAACTGTGTTCTTTTCAAAATTGTATCAAAAATTCTAATTACAGTGTGATATAAATTTTAAAATTTGCTCATTTATTCATGTAAAATCCTGATGGAATATTAACAAGTCTTGTGGTTGGTCTATAACACATTTTGGGAGCCACTGATTTCTTAACTACATTCATTCTACTATGCCAGGAGGACACCATATCTACCCATTGAGTAGTTCTTTGATTACTTTCATCAGTGCCTTTCATAATCTGTTGCAACATAATTCCTTTATATTCATACCTAAATATTTCTTGATGGTTATGGTGTTTAAAGATACTATATTTAAACCAAGAAACAGAACATATGAATTCAAATTTGAATTAAATTTAAATCAAATAATATATATGTGTATATATATGTCTATATATTTGTATATTCATATATATTTAAAACTGTTCTTTGATGCTTAGAAACATTTTAATTAAACTTTAACCATGTTACATTTTATAAGTCATTATTCCCAGTAGCTGGTTTATTATACTTTCATTTTCTGTATCAATAATCAGGTTTTCTGTAAAAAAATAAATTGTACTTTTTGAAAGTCTGATGGCTTTTCTTCCCTTCTATTAAATAATATTATAGGATTGCTAGAACCTCCAAAATGATTTTTGAACAGGAAAGGAAAGGACGACATCCTTTCTTTTTCTTATGATCTTCTCAGGAAAATTCCTATATTTCATCATCAAATATGATGTATGATGCTCTCAGCAAATCATATATTGAATGCTATTTTAAGGCTATATAAGACCTATTCTGTTCCCAAGTTAGTTATAGTTAATATCAGAAATGGGTTTTGGATTTTGTCATTGCTTTCATTCCTATTTGCTGAGATGATCATAAATTATCTTGTTTTAACTTTGCCGATATCACACATTGACTTATTTTTAATGAATCAGTGTTGTGGCATTTTTCAATTGTAGGGATCAAATCCACTTGATTATGATATATCAGCCTTTTATACACAGCTGAATTTGATTTGCTAATATTTTTGGCAGATTAGTATTTTAATATTGTTTACTGCCTCACTCTTTTATAAATGTAGGAAATAGTGCTGATGCCAAATGTAACTTTGAAGTCCTTTAAGCTCAGAAGAAGAAAGCAGCACACACAATAAAATTGTGTTTTTAAAAATTTTCATTGGTGCATCATAATTACACATACTGGTGGGATTTTTATGATATATACATATTTTAATTGTACATACTTAAATAAAGAAATTGATGTGTAGTGGAAATAAGCATATTTTTAGGGTATACAAATTTGTTAACTTCTTTTAAAAGTTAAATATATATCCTTGTTTCTTAGCTCAAAATTCTAAAAAAAAATATGTGTAGCAAAAAATAAGACAAAAATGTAATTTTTTAACAATTGAGTTATTGCAACTATGCCCTTTCATTTTGATTTGGTTTGAGTCCTTAAAAACAAACCAAAATAACACATGTATTTGTTTTAAATAAAAACATCACAGTAAACAGAAGCCTGAAGACTGGGAATGGGCTAAGTTTGTCCTTGGTAGGGACTGTTCCTGTTTGGAGCATGCTAATTTCAGACATTGACTAAGATCCAGATAGAAATGACTCTTTGTTGGTAATAAGCTATATATTAGTGTTAATTATTATTTTTTCAGATAAATATTTCAGACTTAAATTTAATGTTATTTTATCAATAACCCAGCACTGCTTTTTAAGGTATTTCCCATATTTCATTGTTATTTTTAAAGATTTCCATTTTTAAATCATGGTATCTATCCCCCTTGGTTTTAATATACATACCATAACTAAAACATTAACTTATTTTTCCCAGTAGAGGAAACTGAAGCTATAGGAGGTAAATAATTCCTTTAACGTGACAGTATAAAAATTGTATGAATTTCCTTTTGAGCCAAATATTTTTGCACTTCATCCTTTGAACCATTTTTAGAAAACTGAGCTTCTTATTTTTTTCATTAATCTCAAAGAAAAATCTTTGACTTGCGATAAAGCAGTGTTTTATAATCTTCATTTTAATAATAGCTAGAAGTAATTTAAATTAAAATACAGAATATAGGTATGCATATGTGTATTGGATACATGGGTGAGCATGTATTTTTTAAAGTACAATCTTTTCCAATTGTATTTAATATAAAAAATTATCTTTTCTTTTAATTTAACTTTGCTACATGTTATTAATTAAAGAACAAAAAATTAAATATTTATATATCATTCAAGAAAATAAAATTCTGAACATAAAAATTAATGTTAGCACTCAAGAAAATAATAAATTTCAACCAAATCCTTGAGGTCACAATTTGCTATAATCTGAAATCTAATGTTTTATGTAATATTTAATCGAAGTTTTAATTAACACCATTTTTTTTTCATTTAATATATTTCATGTATTCTCGTAACTATCCGAAGATTATTAGGTTCATATAATTCTTTTAGAAAGATTGATAACATCAGAAATATTGTAAGTGGAATCTGCATTGACTCATCTATTCAGTGCTGTTTCTAATAAATGAACATTCTCTCTAAGGAGTTCTTAATTGTTCAATTCACTCCATTTTTAAATGATTCAGAACACAGACTCTATATCTTGCCCCTAGAGAGCTCAGTCTACTTCCTAATAAATTTCAGTGATAAAAATTATTCTTAAGAATTTGATTTAGTTTTACAATGGAATTAATTGCATCTTTAGTTTTGTACTTATGTATCTTGTTTTGCACTTATATATCTTTGAATTTTTTTACCTCGGTGGGTTAACTGCATTTTAGTATCCTCTCTTTTAATTATCAGGTAATTTATTTTAACTCCTTAATTATTTATAAAACTTTAAGAAAATTTTCCCAATTTATATCACCAAACTGAGCCATGTATGTTATACACAGTCATTTAATATTGTTTTAGTTCTCCTAAAATATGCCGGCTTGATACAATAGTTAGAAATTGTCTACAAAGGAAGTTAGTTATACCGCCGTAATATTACATCACTTTTTCATTGAGTTTTGAAGGTTCAACATGGACTTCTGAGACCCTCATAACTAGTTGATTCAACACTAACTCAATCTTCCAATGGGAAAATGACCACAATTACGTCATAAATATTTTTTATAAACAAGATAAAGTACTCAAAAGGATGGTGGATAATCTTGATTACTTTAAATTCAAGATAGAAGAATTAAAAATACATTGCCAAATTAATCAATGAACAAATTAATTTCAGCCAATGGGAAGCTGAAGTATAACTTCTCTGCCCCTCCCACGGGACGCGCGCGCGCTCTTCCCCTTGGTCCGCTCCTAGCACCTGCAGTAGAAATAACAAATTAGGTGGTGCTGGCAATGGTCCTTTTCCCTTTTCCATCTCACCAGTTTCTTAGGCGAATAAAATTTCTTGATCTATTTACAATTAGAGAGTATTCTGTGTGAGTATTTTACTTTGACAATTATTATTTATTTAAAAGATAGATCTATGATCAATTCACATTGTCATTTATTGAATCACATGTGCACGCGTACACACACAACACACACACCCCTGAGCAGGTAAACTTTTCCTCCTTTCTGAGGAAGAAATTTACAAAGGGTGGGGGGCAGGCAGTTCAGAGTGTAGTCACATTCTAGAATCTATAAGGGGATGGTCCTCCTGTCTTCGTAGTTTTAAACAGGTATGTTAATATATCGCATCCTTATGCAATTCTGTAGTGGCAATCACCAGATGTGGATTTTCTCATTGCATACACTCCTAAAAATCTTTTTAAGATGAAAATTTATCATTTTATAAGATGAGTTCTATATTTCTGCAGAGAATATTTGAGAACATCAGTAACTTTTGTACAACAATAAAGGGGTAATTCTTCTGATAGAACAATAAGATTTCTGAAAGCTTCTTTTTCGTTTCAGCAATTTTGAAATAATAAACAGATTTCCACAGCCCTCCTTGGCAATAAAAGGATAACAGTTTTCTGATAAAGCATAGTCTCCTGGCATCATAGAAGGTTGTCACAAAGGGATCTTAGAAATCATCTAATTCAGTTTTTCAGGTATCAAAAATGGCAGAGTCCTCCCAAGAGAAAGGGCACATTAAAGTGTGGAAAAGCCCACATCTCTCTCTCCATTCCACAAATTGGCCATTTACTAATTTGAGACAGGACATTCTACTTTTATGAAACAAGTTTGAAACACACTGCTGTAGAATGACCATGCATCTCATACATTCCACAGATAACGCTGATTTGCCCATGGTAATATTTTTGAAATCAAAAATTAAAGTAGGAAACAAGATCATATCTGCATCTATTATTTTTAACACTATTTTTCAGAATCTCTAGAGGGTACTGGCTATTCTAAAAATCACTACTGAGTCCTGAGAGTCCTTCTCTAGAAACTCTTGACATCAAAGTATAAAATTTATTTAGGTTTTAATTGTCATTGCTTAACATGCAAGTAATCAAACATTAAAAATTATAAATTGACTAATTTAACGTTTTGAGTGATTGAAAGATAACTGAGAATCAGGCTTTGAACAAATAGGACATAAAATTTATTTCTATTCTTTTGAGGTCCAGCGGACACAGGCCCCAATTTCAATGTTTGCCCGCCAGTCCTGCTAATGCAAGTCCCTCCCCAGTATGAGAGGGGAGACACTCACCCGAGACTGAGTCTCTAAAGGTGGAGCCTCTTACCCAGGCAGGGCTGGGTCCTAAGCAGCCACTCTCAATGCACCAGGGAGAAACAGAGCTCAAAATCCACGTGTCTACTGTCCTGTGAGATACCCATTGCCCTGCAGAGGCAAATATTTGCACAGTGATCAGAGGGGCTGTTATCAAGCCATATGGAGCCTGCTTTGGTCAACTGTGACTCAGAAACATCAAGAATGAAAAAGAAAAACAACACAGATGAAAGAGGAAGAAATCTCAGTGGCTGAGGAAAATGAACTGCTCGCATGAAATCGCAAGCCAACTCCGTGATCTGAGTTCAGGGTCAGACCCTCTGGGAGGAAAGGGTCCTGGTGGCAGAGAAAGAACGGTGACGAAGCCCTGTGCTCGTGCTCACTAGCCTGTATGGGAAGCTCTCCTCCTCTCAAGGCTCATGGGACTGGGGACAGCCCAGAACCCCGAGGCTGCTGGACTGCACGTTCCTATCAGGGGCCACCGTGCAGCACCTGGGAACAGGTGAGTGTTAGTAAGCTTTTCTGGAAAACTGCAAGTCACGGACAGTACTTCAGACTGGTGGTGGTGAGTCTGGTGCTAAGAGCAAGGCAGAAAGACACAGCAAAGAAGGGAGGGGGTGACCCAGGAGCAGGGACTGCAGGACTGAGCAGGTCAGAGGAGGGCTCAATGAGAGCACAGTAGGAGGAAGCCCAGGGAGGCCAGGCAGGAGGACACCAGTGGAAGGAGGCTGCTGTAGGAAGGCACAGGATGGAGGCCAGCACAGACCAAGAGAACTGAGAAAAAGAAGATGGACAGGCGCCAAAGCCGGAGGCCAGCGCAGGACTGGCGGGGCAGAGGAGTGGGGTTCTGCAGATGCAGGCAGGGGGTTGGACTTTTACTCTTAGATGAGAAGACATCTCAAGGCAGTGACCAAAGAAGGGGCGAGGAGAGCTCCATCTTTCCAGGACCACCCTGACTGCCTTCTAAATAGACAGCAATTGTCAAGCCTGGAAGAAGAGCCGAGAGGCCCTTTCTGCCCGCTGGTGAAGAGACTGTACTGCGGGGGGCACCAGAGAGCAGTCCTTGAGGCTGCCGGGTGCTTCTGTGTGTTCAGGGTCCGAGGACCATGGTGGCTGAGGAAGGGAGTCCTCCTCCCACAGAACCAACTGCACACTAAGGAAGTCAATGAACATGGGCAATTGCATATGCAGGTCGGGAGTTCAGATGCGGGTAGGGCGGTGAAACCTCGGTGAAACCTCGTGTAAATGTGGGCAGACACAGCGCTATCTATTCTTTTTCCTTTCTAATATCTTCCCTAAGAAAGATGTGGCCATCGCGATCATACCTTTCAGAATACTCAATAATGAACATTTTTTTCCTAAGATATGTAACTCAAGAAAGTCATGATCTTTTGATACAGTAGAAACTTATTCTTCTGGAGAATGATAATATTCAGCAACACTGTATTTTCTTCCTGAGAAAAAAATGTCAAAATCCATACCCACCCTGACAGGTGGACCTAGGAACCAAAGACCTGTATAATCCCCAGGCCTGGACCCTAAAAGCTACTGCTTGTATAATTACTCCCCTCCTTTCTTCTCTTCCCTCCCGTCCCAATATCCCCCTTCCCTCTTTATCGCTATCTCTATCTCTGATCTAGTGGGGAAATCTGGAGGCCTAAGGGACAAAGAAACCACAAGGTGGACGGAATCCCAATTTTCATCCCTCAGTAGACATTGATATAAGTGAAAAGCAGAACATCGCTGCATTAAATTGCTAAGATTTGGTAGATTATCTGCTACAGCAGCTAGCGATAATACTGATAATACTGACTCATCACTTTATGCAGAAGATGAGAGACAACAAGGCTGGCCAGCACGCAGGGAACAAAGAAGCCTCTTAGACTGCTGGTGTCAGTGCCTGCTGGTAGAGTTACCACAGAAAACTGCGGATGCTCCTGAAAATGTTGAAGTAGAACTACCATGTAACCAACACGCCCGCATACCCAAAAGATATGGGACTGTCCAGAGAGACGTCTACACTCCCATGTCCACAGCAGCATGGTCCCAACTGCCAAGATGTAGAAATACCTGCATTCATCTGTGGGTGAATGGATGAGGAAACTGCGGTCCACACACACAGAGGAAGACTCTTCAGGTTTAATGAAAAAACACATATATTCTGCCATTAATAATAACATGGGAGACATGATCTAAGTAAGGTAAGCCACACAGAAAGAAAACCACCACATGATGTCACTTACATGTGGAATCAAAAATATATATATATAGAATCAAACAGTAACTAAGAGAGGAAGAACTGAGAAATGTAAGCCTAAGGGTACAAATGCAGTTAAGTAGGATAAATATTATGGTTGAGGTCTTAAATGTTCCCCAAAGGCTCATATGCTGAAGGCTTGAGGCTCCAGGCACTATTGGGAAGTGGTGGGAATTTTAGGAGTTAGGCCTAGTAGAAGGAGGAGGGTCATCAGGGGCATGACCATTAAGGGTATGTTGGGACCCCCCCAGGTTCTCCCTCTCTCTCTCTTTCTGCTTCCCACTGGCCAAGAGCCCACAGCAATGGAGCCAGACCACCACGGGCTAAAACATGAATATGTAAACCAAAATAAATCTTCCTGCTTTAAATTGATTTTTCTCAGGTATATTGTCACAGTAACTAAAAGCTGACTAACACCATGTCTAGAGACCTAATGTCTGAATGATGGCTATCATTAAAATTATTATATTTTATACTGCAAATTTGCAAAGAGAGTGGATTTCAGTTGTTCTTGCCACAGATATATAAGAAAACTTTGTGAATTGATATATTTAATTTGACTGATGTAATTATCTTAGTATGTGTATTTGAATGAAAACAGCTACATACATTTTTTTTTTTTAAATGAAGGCATGCTTGTGTACTGCTCATGGTAGTAGCAATATTGTTAACAAAGTGTCCACATGCCTGAATGTCGTCAAAAAGTATTTTATTATTAGATCAGTAATATATTTCTAGAAATGATTGCTAAAGGATAAAATCAGACACATGTACAAGGTTTGACCAAAATGTTATTCATCTCATGTTGTTATAAAATATTTTATATGAACAAAAGAATAATAATGTATAATAAAAATGGCTGACTAAAACAGAAAAAACACTTTATATTGCAATTTACTGTAAAATATGTTTTCTAAAATATATGCAAATATTTCACAAAAATCAATGTAATTTTTAAATTTATATCAATTTACTTTGGGTATAAAAAGTTAGCACAGTTACAGTTTTTTTTTTTTTTTTTTTTAGCTTTCAAGAACAAAGTGCTTATAAACATCAACATATGTTTAAAATATGATCTATAAAGGTAGGACAAAAACTAAAATAGAAAATTTACCAGAAACCAACTTATCTATACAAGTTTGTGAAATTATAAGTAGAGGACTGTGGTTCTGGAGTTTGTGAAATATGGCATTCATGATAACTGACTGTCCTATTTGACATGTATATTTTATAATTTCTTTGTGTTATCCAACAGTGAAAGAGAGTTTTGACAGTCCAATGCTCGGGTCTCTCCCTGTCATTTCAAGCAGTACAGTAAAGGGATCTTCAGTTTCCAGTAAATACACTACTGTCCTAATTGTCCCCTGAGGAGCTAAGCATCTGTGAGGGTTTCCACCAAATCTTGCATAATGATTAAAAATGGAGAAATCAAGGCAGCTAAAGAAAAGGTCACAGTATAATTTTCTCTTATTGAAACAAATGGACTTAATGGAAGTACTCCATCTTTTGCTTCTATCTCAGTGACTTTTCTCCCTCCCGAAGAAATGGTCTCTTTAATTTCATTGTCCTGGATTAAATGTTTTGCTCATGAGTTTTCTGTTTTCAACAGCCATGAGAGTCCAATTTTGCATTTTTCGTCTTGTGAAAATTAATTTTTAAATGTTTTAATTTTACTTTCCTTTATCAAAAACTAGAAAAACATTCATTTCCATAGAAAAGAGCCTTTATATCATCTCTTTTGTGGGACAGTTTAGAATAAAACCCGCTCAGCTCTCAGGAAAGATGCCCACATTCTAAAGTTTGGAAGTCACTGTACACCCTTTAATACATAGGAAATGTTCTCTAGTGCAGGGAACACAATTTACATTGCATTAAATTTAGACAGTTTATACAGAAAAAGATAATAAATATCTTTTATTCAAAAGTAATTATCTATAAAGGGTCCCTAAAATCATTATGTGATTCTAGAGTGTTTTAAAGAATAGCAGCAACACTAACAACAATAGCCAACTTACTTTTGAACTTTTTTAATAACCAACTTACTTTTAACAATGTCACGGCCAATGTGACAAACATGTTTTTGTTTGTTTTCTATATTTAACTAATTTAATTCCCAGACTCTTTGGGGGATTGCTTTAGTTTTTATGTCCATTTTAGAAAGAGAAAAATGTCTTTACAGTGAAATAATTCTTTCACGCTCTCACAGTAGACTAGCTAAGATCCAAATTTGTGTATCAGACACCTAAGATAATTCAACAAATGGATAGGATGAAAAATATAGAACTAGCCGGGCGCAGTGGCGCACGCCTGTAATCCCAGCACTTGGGAGGCTGAGGCAGCAGGATCGCGAGTTCAAAGCCAGCCTCAGCAATGGCGAGGCACTTAGCAACTCAGTGAGACCCTGTCTCTAATAAAATACAAAAAAGGGCTGGGGATGTGGCCCAGTGGTTGAGTGCCCCTGAGTTCAATCCCCAGTACCAAAAAAATAAATAAAAATAACAAAAATATAGAACTTTGATTTATAATTAAAAAAGCTACCTGCCTTGAAGAGTATTTGCCTGTGGATATATCTCATTTTGGACACTGTAAATTGTTTCTAAGCGAACATTGTAAAAGCATTTCTGAGTGGCAAATAATGTCTACAGAAAATGTGCTGGCGATAATGGTGCCATCTTCTCATTTTTATAAACTTGCATCCTTTTCATTTTAGAATTGGAATGCTTAACTATGAAAAATTTACAAAACTAATGTGGACGTTATTAAGATAATGCTATTTAAATTTGCTCACTTTAATTCACTAACATCTTACTGATCATTTTGTTTTACAGAGAAAAATAAATCCATATATAAAGGTTTGGCTAATAACCCCACAAGGGATTTGCTTAGGAAAATTATTCAAAACTTGTCCACAAAGATTTAGTTTGCTTAGACACTGAAGATAATTTCTAGTCAAAACATTTCATCTTTAACAATGGCTGCGAGAGGCCCAGTGGTAAGAGAGACTCTCCATTGAAACCACATGTGCATTTTTCATGCTTTAAACAAGGGGAAATCACAGACTCATATTAAATCACATTTGTTAACTTGGCTATGAACTTTGTCTATTTTAATAAAATTCAGTTTATTCTCTTAACAAAAGAAAGGATTTATTTTAGATAATTGCAAGCAGTTAAAATGTGAGACCCAAATAAACATCTTAAATGCCTAAAGATATGGGATCAGGAAAAACTTAATAGTAAAAGAAATATGTGCTGATGCACTTGGTTGAATGACTTATTAAGCAGGGCCAGGGGAAACTTCCTGAAGTGAGAACTTGCTCTTGTGAGGACCACTCATTTCCCTGATAACACTCATATACAGAGGAAAGGACTGTCTTTTCCCATAAAGACTGAGGTCTGGAATTCACAGTCCTTTCAAAGTCAAATTTTGCTTATTCTTCAACCACATTTTTCTTTTGGTTGAATAAAAGTATATACTTATATGAGCACACAAAATTATCACTATTATCTTCAGTTGGATGTTCTAGTTTTCCTGGACCAGATTATCAAATTTAAATTGAGTTATACCAAGTTCCCCACAGAATTTTATCTCAAAGAAAATTCCTAGATTTTAGTTTAATTCACTGTTGTATATTTACATAAGTTCATTCTTACATTTTGGTAAAGCATTTTGTGAATAAACATAATATTTCTAATGAAGTTTCTTACATTATCAATAAATGTCATAAAATAGCTGTGAAGATGATCATAAAATGTGTTATTTAATGCCAGGCATGGTGGCACATGCCTGTAATCCCAGCAGCTTGGGAGGCTGAGGCAGAAGGATCATCAGTTCAAAGCCAGCCTCAGCAATTCAGTGAAGCCCTAAATAACTTAGCAAGACCTTGTCTCAAATTAAAAAAAAAAAAAAAAAAAAAAAAAAAAAAAAATATATATATATATATATATATATATATATATATATATATATATATAAAGGCTGGGGATGTGGCTCATGGGTTACACATTCCTGGGTTCAATCTCTTGTATCCCCTACCCCACCACCAAAAAATGTAATTTAAGGCAAAAATAGCAAATGGTAGTAAGGACATGGAGAAAAAGGAATGTTTACACACTATGGGTGGCAACGTAAATCAGTACAGCTGCTATGGAGAACAGCATAGAGGTTCTTCAAGAAACTAAAGCTTGATTTACCATATAATCCAGGTGTCCCACACGGGGACAGATACTCAAAGGAAATCAAACAGCATACCCAAAGGATACCTGCACGCTTGTTCCTATTGCAGCCCTCTTCTCAATAGCAGACAGGAAACCAACTGACCTAGGGAGATGCCCATTGATGGACAGATGGAAAAGGAAGGGCAGCGCACGAGCACACACACACACACACACACACACACACACCCCAAAGTAATGTTCATTCACAAAGAAGAATCAAATCCCGTCATCTCAGCAATGTGGCTGGAACTGGGGAACGTGACAATAAATAAGTCATGCACAAAAAGGCAAACATCACATGCTCTCTCCCATGTATGGAAACTGAAAGAAGTCAATCTAAATGTGTACGAGGGGTTATTTGAGGTAGAAAGGGTAAGTGGGGTGGATGAGGGAGCTCAGGTAACAGAGAGCAAAACACAGAGAGAAGGGAGGAGTACTGGGGTTCTGCAGCACCTTGGGGTGACGAGTTAACAACACCTATTAAACACTGGATGGAGGTCTGGAAGAGGGGGTTTGAAGGCTGCAGACTTAAAGGAATGACAGGGAGATGGAATTGCTAATTACTCTGATTTAATCTGGGCACACCGGATGTGTGTGTTAAAATATCACACTGCACCCCATTAGTGTGTGCAGTTAAAACATGTTAATCTAAAATATAAATAAATATATTTTTAAATCACAGAATAAAAAAAAAATCTACATTAGGTTGACCTCGTTATTTAATCTATATAGTACTTGTCTGCCTTTTGTGTGGCTAGCATACATTCACATTTCATGAAGTATCAAGGCTCACTTGGGGGATAATTTCTCTTTGCTTTTGTGTAGTATTTGCAAAAGACTTATCTCACTTGCTGTGCTTCCTAAATTGTACCTCCAGAATGCCAGATCTTCCCTCTTCCCAGTTGCAAGCAATGCAAATGGTGATCATGGGGCCCTAGCCCATGTTTCTCCTGGCGCTGAGTTTTGAGCAAAAAATGGCTAAGAATAGAGTAATTCATGTTCCAGTCCTAGCTATGGCTGTGTTAGCAGCATTCAATGTAGCTGCAAGGCAGTGCCTTTAGACAAATTTATCTGAAATCTTAAAAAACTTAGGCTTTGTCCTGGGTTGCAATTTTGGAAATCTACTTTATGGGCATATTGAAGATTATTAAGCAATTAAATCATGAGATATTATAATAATATATAAATTACTTAATGCTTATCATAGGCCATTTTCCCCATCCATAATTCCTACAATAATTTATTATTTGTATTGTGCAATGTTTCAAAGACCATGTAACTTTCTGAGGCCATACACCCTACAGCTCCTGTGTCTTTATCAATGGTTTTAATTCTCAAGCCCTCTAGCCACCTATCATTCAGCCTATGTCTATTGTCCACCTATTTAGTTTGTTTTCAACTTACCCAATAGGTCTTGAAAATTTTACTTCTCCTAGACCTGGCACTTGAACAACAGAATTTGATATTATCCCTGCCTCAGTTGCAGCTGAGCATGGAGCACAACTATTCAAGCAATTTAACAAAGTGAGTGTGGTATTATTCACCAGGGTAGACGTTGGACTGGGGAAAGGGCTATTTAAACAAAACAGATGCAGGTCAGAAAAGGATGTACCTCAAGGAAACTACTAACGTTTTTTTTTTTTTTTTTTTTATGAAAGCAAGCTAGTTCTACACAACCAGAGTAAAGGAGAGGTGTGATTTTTGTCAACACCTTGACTAAAGTTTTATAGCAATGAAACAAATTGCACTATGCTGTAAATGAAACTGGTCATAATGGATATAGATGAGGTGATCTGCTTGGTGGACTGTGGCACGTGTATGAGGTTAGAGACTCTGACAAAGTTCAGGTCCTGGAAAGGATCAACTGCCAGGGTAATAATTCACATCATTTTGGTATAGAAAGGGACTATGTCAAAGGTGATCAAAGAAGATCAGTTGCTGTTTTGGAAGATCTTGTCTTAATTAAAGATTAAAAACATTGCCAAGTTATAAATATTCTTCACAGTGGTGGCGAATAATATATGATGACTGTAATGCACAGACCCTAAGAGCTGAGTGAGAAGAAGCTGGAGCAGTCACAGGCTTCAGAACCAGGCAGCACTGCCTGTCACTGGAACCCTGGGGCTTCCCGGGGTGTGAGGTCAGCTCTGGGAAATGTGGGTGCGCCATTGTTTTCAACCTCTGGGATCTCTGCAGTGTCCTCTGCCCCAGACCCTCCCTCTAGTCTTCTCAAAATCCCATGCTTTCTTGGAACACTGATTGTTCTTTTATGTCACTAAGGACAATTTTGAAGAATCTCAGGTTAGTAGAAAATGCTATGTTAGTGTACTGTTTTGATTTTGAAATTTCTGGTGCAGCAGATAATTTGGAAAATTGTAACTTTATTAATAAGAGTTTTTCAACAATAATGAAGGGAGGAGATTCATACAAAATATTCTGTTTTTTGTTGTTGTTGTTGTTGTTGTTGTTGTTTATGGTTTGAAGTTTTCAGAGTTTGTGATGTTTCTACATCACTGGTGTTAAGACATTTCTTCGTGATTTCAATTATAACATAACTATGTGGTATTTCATGGGTTAAAAAGTGTCCTACAGAATGACAAAAGCCAAGATATGGAAGAAAAGAGAAGAGTGTCAGTGTGATGGGAGTAAGTAACAGTTCTCCTCCACTGTTTCTCTTATTCTTCAGGATCTCATCTGTAATTCTCTCTCAGCTTCTCTCTCTCTCTCTCTCTCTCTCTCTCTCTCTCTCTCCATTTATTATATGATAAGAAATGATTGTGGGGAAAAAAAAGGTACAGAAAATAAAATGAAAAACATAAGATCCATGACAAGAAGTATAAATGCAGTCTGTTTCCATCTTTTTTTCTTGGAATTTTCTTAAAGTAGCTTTAATTGACACTAAAATGATCAGCTTTACTACAAATAATCTCTTCATTTCTTATTTCCTTGGAGATATGTTCTGCATCTTCAAAAAGCATTAAGGAAAAAAAAAACCACTTTTATGTTGGGAACATAGGAAAATACCGTTTTGATTTTACCAAACAAGCATTTTTGATTAGTATCAAGGTCAGATTTTTCTTTACAAATTTTGTCATGTATTGCTACAAATCACTAGGGCATTGATATGCCCAAGGTAGAACCATTTATTATACTTTGTCAATTTACATGGATTTGATCTGCTCAGAGGTGATTGATGACTTGGTTACATCACCACCGAGCTGGAGGACCACTGTGCTACATAACTATGCTGTGATATTACCAGGTCTTTTTGATTTTGTAGCCTTTCATGTTTTTGTGTTCATATTGAATCAAATAGGACATTTGCTGCTCAGTGACTAAAGAAGAGACGATTTTAACAACTTCTCAAGTGAAGTGTTCAATGAAATGAGTTAGGTTTCCTTGGAACTGAAGACATGCGCACTAATAAAGGGTATAGAATTTTGGTAAACATCCTGTTTTTCCTAAAAGAGAAATTTCCTCATCAATTATTTTGTTAGAAATTTTATTTAGAGTCTTGACACAGTTATTTGTATTTCAAAGTTTATGCATAGGCCCAAATAATGCACATTTACTAAAAATAACTTCTGCAAGATGTTATGTAGACAAAGCTCTAAACTAACTGTTCTACTCCAAATTAAAAAAAAAAAAAAAAAAAACAAACAAAAAAAAAAAAAAACACTAATTATTCTCCTTTACACTTGAGGTTTTTATTTCAAAAGGAAAGGATCCTCATGAGTAATTTCATTAGGAGGCAAACATGATTTTACTCTGTAAATTACTGAGGTCCTACCACAATGCAGGTAATGTTAGAGAGCCCACATCTCAACACTTGGGATGGACTATCACATCAGGATTTTACCTTTGGTTGATGTGGTTTTTCTGCAAAAATGATCAGTTATTGCCTGTGTTCTGATATACTCCATCCAGAACATGGCCCTGTCTCATTGTTTCACCATTGACAGGAGCAACAAATGGTGCATGCGAGCTGCCTTATGAACAATTTGTGGCTGAATAATGACTTTTGCTTTCTTGATTTATGTATTTCAGAAACTCATAAAAGCCTGTGGAAGTAATTTTTCTAATTAAGGCGTAAACCCATTACTATGATTTTTTTTGTATTGCCATTACACCTTTCAAAGTAATTTTCATTGTGTATCTATTGAAAATATGTGATATTCCTAGACAATTGCTTACAAGTACATGTTAATTTAGTAGATAAAAATATAGTCATTCGGGGCTGGGGTTGTGGCTCATGCTAGAGCACTTGCCTAGCACATGCACTACCCGGGTTTGATCCTCAGCACCCCATAAAAATAAAGGTATTGTGTACAACTAAAACAAATAAATATTAAAAAAAGAAATATAGTCACTGTATCAATGTTTTCATTCTTATTTATTATCAAAAATATTATAAATATCTATAAGTAACCTTGCTCTTTAATAGGGAATATTGATAATATTTTAAAATCTTCTTCATTCCTGTATTCTGATGTTTGGTCATATTTAAGATGCAGAAATACCTTCAGTTCCAAGAAGTACCTGACAGATCAATAGTTTCTATCTGATTATTATGATGCCGTAGCAGTGTACACCAAGATTTACTGTCTCTGGGTGACAGGAGTTTTAGACTTCTTTTAGCATTCACTTGGTCTTAGACTAATTCACCTTTTTGCATATTTGTAGTAAATTCAAAGCCATTTTCTACCATGGACTCTCCACGCCCATTCATGGGCACACCACACAACACACTGAGAACCACTGTGATAGTATTCATTAAATAAAGGTTATTTGTTGAGCACCTACTACACGGCAGAATGTACTAGGACCTACTCAGATATGTTCATTACATTTTTCATAGGTTAAAAATATTTTTCATTTAATATATAGCCAATTGAGGCTTAATGAAGTAAAACTCATTTGTCAAAAGTGAAGTACATTGAGATAAGGAAGGGATTTCAAAGCCACATAAATTTAAGTTTACAAGCCAGTTTTGCCGTACATTACAATTTTACCCAGAAAAATTATTCACATAATATTTATCTAGAAATAATTATGAGAATTACATTGAAGAAAATGTTTCCAGTACATGATCTTTAAGGTTTCTTCTATGTATTTTTTTTTGTTTCTCATGTATGTATCCAATATTAGTTGGGATAGAAAAAAAAAATGAAGTAATTTACTAGGTTACAGGAATTGACATCCTTAGTTTCATTGAATTAATGTGTTTTCCTATAAGAATTTCAAAAAGTTTATTTCAAATGTAACTTAGTTTCCTAAAATAATAAATGTTTTTATACATCTGCTTCAAATTGAAAACCTTGAAAAGGTGTGTGTATTTTTTCATGGAGATTTTTTAATTCAATGGTTCTTTTAATTTTTCCATAAAGTTATCAATTGCTTGATTATACTCATATATACTCAGAAAGAACTAATTGAGATTTGAATTCATAAATTATATTTTATCCCTTAGCAATTATGTAATCTTAAAATTTCTGAAGTAATTGAAAAAATATTACAGTGCAAGATAATGAATAGACACTCATTAAACAGAATCTTTTATTGGTTTCTATTCATTTCTCTATTGAAGATCATATCGGGAAAGATTTTTTTTTTTACGTACGGGGAATTTACCATTTTTGTCCTAGGATATATTAATAATAGTACTAATGATAATGTAATTTAAACCTTAATTATCTTCATGAAGTGTGTTGAAAGTCGTATTGGCATGAATGCAGTTACTTTAGTTTTGCTTTATTTTGAGAGATGCTCTCAGGAAAAACATTTTGGAGTCAGAGTAAAATGTTGTGGAAAGAGAAACTAATCCAAGGAGTCCTAATCAAGATGGGCATCACTGTGGGCAACTGGAGCTCAGCCCCACGAGGGACCTTCTCAGTCCAGGTGGGAAGGACCATGTGGTCATCCTGGGAGCCCGTGCTGCTGGTCAGCACCCTCGCCCTCTCAGTTTGGCCCATGATGGAAAAAATGAGCAGATTCCTTTCCCCAGAACACAGGCTGGAGGCCAAGGAAAACTGGCAGATAGTGGGCTGTGCACACTGGGGCAGCCAAGGGCAGTGCTGTCAGTTTTTCCTTGCAGGGTGGTTGCCACGGCAACGTTGGAACTCCTCTTGATTGGCCAGGAGGACTTGAGATGAGTGCAAGAGGTTTTGAAGTCAGCAAGGACCAAGTCATTTTAGCATCTAACCAAAATAAATTTAAATTGAATCGGGAGTTGTCAGACTCTTGATCTTGCATCATGCTTCTATCCCAGGGGAAAATGTTCTACTGGGGGAGCAGCAGACTAGACTTCTGCTCTGCCTTGAGCAGGCTCCAAAATCCTGCTTTGCGTCTTCTTTTCTATGAGACTGGTTGGTCCTGAGAAGATAACTGTAGTCCGCGTGTTGCAATAATGAACCCTCCATTCACGGTGCCAAGGTCAACACGAGGTGAAACACCAGTCACCGTTTTGGTCATGGCTGGTCAGGAAGATGGTGGAAACAGGTTCACACTGTCAAAGAATTCACAGCAAGTCTGTGGGGAAGAGGACAAGGCTTACTTTTTGACATTAGAAACATGACTTCTTCTTCCTCCAAACTGACACGGCGAGCCATGTAAGTATGTGCCAGTAGTCTCAGAAATTATTTCTGCCTGTGTCTGGTTAATCAGTAGAAAGTACCTCATCTCTTGTGTCAACCAAACATTGAAAATATAAACATCTATGTCCATTTGCTGTAATATTTCTGAGGATTGTCTCTTTGTTTAAAATAATAATTATTTCCATTATCAAATCAAACTCCCACCACACCTGGTAAGCTTATTGATGTTTCAACTCAGGGAAGATTCCCAAGAAAGATGCCCAACTGCCAGTAAAAAGTAATACCTCCATATAATTTTCTTCATTATAAATAAGTATTAGAATTTTTATATTTTGGTATATTTGTTTCCCGTACTAGTTTAAATTCCAAATTTGTGCCTTTGGTTCTGAATACAGTGCCTGGAATTTTCTTAGTAAATATTTGTTTATTCCAGTCATTAAAATGTAACATATTAAAATACAAAATCTCCCTGAGTACTTAACTTAGTTCATTTTATGAAATAAAAATGACACACATCTTTAATGCATAGCAAGGTATCAATAATTCAGTCAAGACGCTTTCTTTTTATTCTTCTTCTTATTTCTTCTGTGGTATGTGTATTGACATTTGTGGCTGTAATCGAAGGTGTTGGTCATGTGTTGCTACAATTCATTTGTTTCTACACCTGGATTGATGAAATAGCATAGTATCTGATAAGGTCACAGCGTGGCTATGCTGCCAATGTTTGTACTTCATTTTTAAAAAGTATGAGAGAGGAAGGTCATCCTCAAGTAAATACTTAACTCTTGGAAAAATAGAGCAGTGACAGTAATCTATTTACAGATTTTAGAGACCAACGATTAAACCTGAAGTTATCTCTAGTGGTTATGAATTATAAACCTGACGTTCTTGAGGTCAGTGTAGATGGCCAACAAGTGAACCATACTTGACAACCTGTTTAGGTTGAGATGACAACATGTAAATTAAAATTTATACTTGAAATGCCATGTGACAAAGCATCATTGATATGAGAGTTCCAGGTCTTCTAAGGTGACTCTAGTGATTCACTAGCTGTGCTGGATAAAAAAGCATTGGCATCAGTGCTGGGAACACTCTCAGTGATTGCAGCACCGGAGCAGAGAAATTTACATTTCTGGATGCCAATCTCCTCTGCATGGAAAAGAAAACACATTGACTGTTCTTTCCATGTAGCTTGGGCACTAGTTAATAATTCTGCAGGTCTTAGTACCGTGCTTGCTATTTTAGTACTATACATTAAAGTGAATGATATGTAAAATATGTATCTTTTTCAGAAGTAAGATATTACCAAGTATTTGCAAAAGAGGAAGAATCCATCAAAAGAGAAAAAGCGTACACTTACCACATGTTATCAGATCCGCTGAACAACTGCATTTAACTTATCACAAGGAAGTGTCCAGGGAAGTTACTAAGTATCTGGGAGTTATTTGTATATGTGTCTGAAAAATATGACAAACAGAACAGTTCAGTGTCAAGTAATGAGATGCCACACCAATACAGGCATACACGCTCTGCATTGCATACCTGTGTCCTACAGAAAAGGACCCAAGGATCAGAAATCTTTTGTTTGTTTGTTTGTTTTGTCTAGTTATGCCACAGTGTTCCTTCAACAACTGAATAGTCTTGGAATTATGAGTGGAAGAGGTCTTTGAAATGCTTGCTTCACACAACCAGAGCAAGTTACTTTAAACTAGGACCCAAAAGGACAGTTTGGATTTGTCTTCCCCACAAGGAAATGGGAAGCTCACAAGCTGAGCAGAGGAGTAATATAATAAACAAAGAGAAATACAACGCTGCCAAAATCTGTTTCTCTTCAGGCTACCAGGAATTCATCTGTGAGCTTCAAATATCAGAGCAACATGGAAGAGGGTGTGAATCCCAACTGGACGGGTTGCATTCCACAAACCCCTAGGTAACACCTCCATGGTTACTGAAATGTGTCTTTCAAAAAAAGTGAGTAGTCTTCCCATAACAATGGCGACTTTGGAAAGGGCCTTGATTGTCCTTGCAGAAAAGCAGCTGCTCAGAGATTTGAGTGAAGACCCCCTTCTGTGGTCTCCGAGGCACCCTGGGTTACAAGGGACGAATGAGAAAAGTCCAGCCAGTCCAATCCTTGTTATTTTTCATTGTCTCTGTCGCATCTCCCTAGAATAATCTTATTTCAGTCACTAACTCGGCTTTCAAAAGTAAATTAAGTGAAAATTTGAGCAATTGTAAAGAAATACAGGCAGTGACTCCTTTGATTAGATTTAAATTTAAATAATTATAGAGAAATGGATTGGGGATAAAAGTAACATAATTTTTGTTTTAAACAGCAACCTTACCATGTAAACCACGTGTAATACAAATTAACAGTGGAGGCTGCATGATGATGCTACAGGCACAGGGCAGGAAAGGAGTCCGTGCTTCCTTCCAAGAGCCAGCTGGGGTGGGTGTTCTGCTCACAGTATTTTCCCCTTTGTAGTGAAGCAGCTGAGATAAGCGCCAGTGTTATGAGAAACTAAATTCCCGGAATAATATCATTTGATAGGATAAAAGTGAGCTTGCTGGTTTCCTTTTTCAGCTCTAATTTTCTGAAAAAGGACTTAGTTCATTTATATTTTATTTGGATAAATAGCTGTTCGAAATTCCCAGGTGGGAAATTGTTTCTAAGCTATGTTAAGTCCTAGGGAAAACGCCCCTCAGCGCATGCAGGAGAGTGTGTTAAAGCAGTTTTCCCTGTGAAGCAGAAGCAGCATGAAGATGCAAAACTTTGCTCTCCTGTTGTGTTAGAGAACCAGACATCACTGCAGCCAAAGGTGCACGTCAACAAGCCAAAAATTGTCACTGGGGTACACGGGAGAGAATCAACCCCTCTTAAACCAAAGAGCAATCACAGCAATCAAAGGACCTCTCGGGGAGACAGGGAAAAATAGCAAAGAAAAGATACTCAAAATGTATTTGTTTGCTCTAGGAGAGTGGATCATGACACTCAGCCACAGCGACAGTGGCAATACTGATAGGGTTTGTCACTTGTCCTCAATTATAGATGAGGGAACACAGGCATTGAGCAAACACCAGTACTTAAAATCAGGCAGATTCTAAGGAGCAGAGTCAGGATAAGAACCCACTCGATCTACCTTCACCCTCCACATGCTTAAGTAATGCTGCCACATGCAAAAGGCAGGCGGAGGCTCAAAGCAGATGCACGCTTCCCGTGGGGACTGAAGGACAGTAAAATAAACAGATACCACACTGGTAAACCTTATACTGTGTGATAGAAAGCTCCAGAATTGACCTGCCAATCCTTCTGTTTCATCTGTGAGGTGATTGTTGAATTCATCAGCTGAGAGTGAGGATGAGTCGTGGACTATGGGTTCATGGTTGACACAGTCAACCCATTTATGATATTTTTCCTTGGCCATGTGGTTTTTGCAATCTTGTTGGCATGGGAAGAGCAGACCGCTGGACTTAAAGTGGACATAATCAAAGCAACATCATGGAAGGGAAGCACAGAGGCAATGAGAGAACTTGAATAAATATGGATTAAAGAAATGAAATTGTATAGCCAGGTAGAGTGAAGAAAGAAGCGGCTAATACGAAAAGAGACTAAAGCACTCACTGAGGTGCCTGGGACTGTATAGAACAGGCACGGTGAGAGTGGTCCTTGTGAGAAGGTGGAAATGAAGAAGATAAAGTTGGAGACTGGATGTTAGAGACACTTCCAGGTGGTACAAGACCTACATGTTCCAGACCCTGGGCCTAGCAGAGGATCTGCTTAGGGTCAGTGCCAGGCAGGGAAGACGACGATGCCCTTTTGTAAGTGTCCTGGGCATGAGCCCTAAGTCTTCTGGAATGAAAAATAATGGGTAGAAAGAAAAATGCAGACATTGGTGTTAGGAAAATTTGTGAGTAATGCGGAGAGACACCTACAGATTGAGAAATGATCTTAAATTACATAAGTAGATGCCAGGTTTAAATAAAGTGCTACAGAGAGGTGTAGATAGTCAAGTTTTATAATTCATTAAGTTTTACTGCAAATACATAGAGCTCACAAAATATCCGTGATGTTGAGTAGAACCCACCAGACTTGGCACATCCTTTGTGGAGGATTAGGAGAGACAAGGTCAAAGATAGCTTAGCAATTGAAAGAATGGTGATCATACCAGAGTACTTGAGGTCTATTGAATTGTCTCTGTTAAGTATTGTAAGCAGCTTACCGATGTATTAATAGCAGATCAACCACTGTCCAAACTGGTTGGAACATTTTTCTCTGAATTAGAAATTGCCTGGTTGAGGTAGTGTCTGTCCCCAGTAATCACTAGACCACAGGACTGAGCACAGCTTTCCAAAGGTGTGGGTTTCACCTTTCCTTTAAATATTCCTCTTTTCTGGAAAAAAAAAACAAAAAACAAACAAACAAAAAAAACCACTTTTGCTTTGCAATCTTCCCTTTGCCAGTAATTTGTCTACTACTGAGCATAAGATCAAACACTTTAAAAAAAAATGAAGAGACAGTAAGAGAGAAGCATTGAGGGAGGAGAAAATATCTATACAGAAAGATGGTCCATCCTTAGAAAGATGCAGAGGGTGGTGGGAGAAAGAGAAGAAGACAACAGTCCTTTTCTATGGCCATTTTCATGAGCGAAGTGGAAGTTTAGAGTTGCAGCAGCCATTCTGTAAACATAAGGGAATAAGCTAGAATGCCCAAGAGAAAAGATGCCGAGCTTGGTGGAACTCAAGGACTGAAAGTGTCTGAGCTCCTGATAACACTGCCAAGTCTGTGGCCAGCCCTTTGAAGGCGTATCTCATGACTTTTTACCAAATCAGTAATGATTAAACAAACAAACCAAAAAAAGTACCAAATTTGGAGCACCAAATTTGAAAGAAGAGCTATTCCTTGAGTATATTTACCTTATTCCCAAATTGAAAAAAAAGGGAAGCTATTGGCATATAAGAAACCCATCTGTCAAATGCATTGTAAGACAAAACTGTTACATGACCTCTGAGAATCCCTTCTGAATTCTCCAAACAACTTGAGTCATGGTGATCTCTCCTGTGATAGCAAAAAAAAAAAATAAATAAATTAAATTAAATAAAATCTATGCTGGACCAAGTCAAAACACAAAGGAGACTTTATCTAAGGTGTCACGGGGTGGGAGGACTTAGACCCAGAGAAACAGATTAAGGATCCAGCAGGTAGAAGAGAATTGGGATGGGAGACATACTTTATTTGGAGGCAGCAATAGGCCCTAGCCATCCCCAGGCTCCAACTTCAGCCCCAAGCCAGTTCCATTTAGCTCCTTGATTCTTTTCCACTGGCATTTTAAATATGCAGGCTGGACAAAGAAGGCACACTGGCAACAGGTTACATTAGTGGGTGCATGCTCACAAGCAAATGTCTATAACCTCGATTAGATTACAAATGCTGAATTGGAGTGTTTATGACCTTGGAAGCACACTGAAAATAGAGCCCACCAGTAGCCTCAGTGAGGGAGCCTAACTACTGCTGTCTTGGGGCTTCCCTACACAAGGCTATCACAATTAGAGGGATGGGGTGGAGGGAGGGAGAGAGAGAGAAAGAGAGAGAGGGAGGGAGAGGGAGGGAGAAGAACTCAGTCTGAACTCAACTCCACTAAAACAAAAGGCTGGAGAACCTTTAAGAGCTGGGTTGGGGATCTGAGTCATCTGTCCTTGCTGTGTGGCCTCATCCAATGGAAAAGTGAACTTTGTCTTCCTGATAGCAGGTTTACAACGTGGAGCCAGGCTCTCAAGTGAACAAGGTGGGTATCCTCCCCGGGAGACTGGTCTCTCTTCTCTGATAATTATATTTATAAGGAAGGGATCTCCGGTCCTCCTGATAGATACTCTGAGTTGTAAAGCTGAAAGAAAGGCTTTTAAAAGGACTTACATTTCAAAGAAGCACAGAAATGACAAGCTTTCTAAAACAAAAGAGCTAAGAAAAGTGAGGGGAGAGACCCTTATGGTTAGGCATCTGGACCCTTAAAGGGCTGGAGAAAGGGAGATCAGGGTCCTGGAGACTGGGCTTATTGGACAATGTGGTTTTGGGTTCTCTCTGCTCTCCCCGTTGAGTACCTTCCAGGAGCGTGCAGGCTAGGTACTTCTCTTCGTGCTAGGAGTGCAGCTATGACACAGAATTTACCACCTTCAACTATGGCCTCCTGTGAAGGGAGAGATGTGAACAAGTCATATGTCAGGTGGACTACCTAGGAAGAAGACCAATTTAAGACAAGGGAAGAGAGGCGACGGAACCTTGTCATATACTATGGCATTTGTTGAGTGTGATCCATGCATCCCTAATAATAGCTCACAGTTGTGAAGAGTGTGCCTTGAATCCTACACGATTTTAAGCGAATTTTTATATACAATTCATTAACCATAGAAGCAACACTAGGCATTTCAATATGAGGGAAATGAGTTACAGGGAAACTAAGTTGACTCAATTTTAACAATAAGCAGCAGGGCCGAGTTGACTCCTCATTCTACCCCAGACCAACACACAACCCTTCCACCATTATACCATACATTCCCATATGCTCTTATGATTCCAGTCCTAACAAACCTTCAAAAAATGATACACTGCTCTGTATCAAGTCACTTCAGGAGAAGTGCAAAATAGCAAAGAAATGGACAAAGGGGATAAATCGTATGGTTTAATACCCACTATAGGCAGAAATGCGGTATCTCAACCTCGCCGTTTGATGCTTAGCATTTATTGCAAAGAAACATTATTGGTTCTTCCCCAGGAGAAGCAGCTCAGTGAGAGCATAGATTGGAGCTTTTCTCTCTTTTCCCTAACTCCTGGCATCTTGCCGACATGGCGGAGGTGCCAGTAAGTAGTTCAGTGGATGAACCAGCGGCATTGCTCATGGGCAATGATTGAACAGAAGCACAACGCACTCACCCAAGCCAGCTTTATAATGTGACAGAGTGAAGATGTGTCACTCAACCAGCTGTAAATCATATCACAAACTAAACCATTTTTCATTTGGGGATTTGTTGCCAAAATATTGACTTAAAGTGAGTTTTCACTGTCACAGCCTGATTGGGAAGGGAAAGAAACCTCCTTCTAGGTGAGATGTTCAGAGAGGGACCATGCCTGCTAGAGGGGACAAACGCTCCCCACTTGAAGTTCCAAAATACTCAGACTTTGGTGCTGATTCTGTCCTCGGGCGTCCTAAATCCTGTAACTACTGAAAACTCGTGGAAAAATGAAGCCAGGACTCTAATTTGTATCAATGCTAAGTACATTGATATATATTACCTTTGAATCACACGCCCTTTTTAAAGTAGAAAAGTCAGAGAAAAATCAAACAGGCAACCAGGAAAGGGTTTTTAAGAAAAAAGAAAACAAAAGAATGGGAGATGCTGTTGACCAGAGTGCTGCGGGCTCCCCATTTGTATTCCAGGGGTCCCTTAAAGGAACCTTTGCTAACAGATGACTGGCAGAGATTTGCATTTAATTTCCTTGGAGCAACAGAAAATCCTAAGCCATCAGTTATTTTAGAGAGCAGTGATTGATCAATTAATAATTGAATTCACAATGACAAGACATAATCTCAGTTCATTGGAATATTTGAAGAATAGTCAAAGTATTTTTCCAATGGATTTTTAAATGTTATTGTCAATTATCCGCAGGAGCACAGGGGCTGCAAGAGCTCTGATCAGGATATTTCAGTGAACAATTGGTTATATGGATGTGACATCTGGAGCAACAAATAAACCTCTTTTCAAAAAGAAAAATGAGAGATATGAGGAGATATCCCATATTAGCAAGAGATTGGATGAGTGAACAAAATAATGACCATTACAGAATAAAAATATTATTTGGTACTTTAGGTCTGTTGCATATATCGAACTATGGGACCTTAACTGATAAACTGCATATTTTATCAGTCTTGTTCAGAAAAGCTAGAGAACTCTTTAGACAATGTTTTTGAGCAGCCAACCCATTGTTAAGGTTCCAAACATAAATCCTTTTTGCAGGATGGACAGATTTCATTTCTTTTCCTTTTTTTTTTTTGGGGGGGGGGAGTAGGGATATTTACTTGCTTTTTCAAACATGCTTTGTTTTTCTTATGATGTTCTGTTTTGTTTTCCTCTTTGATTTCTTTGCTTTATTTTTCTTTTCTCATTCCTTTACTTCCTTAAGTATCTCAGGTGCTAGGATACATTATTATCTCTACATATTACTGACTTTTGTTTACTGAAAATTTCTTACAGGTCTTTTTCATGAATAATGTTGATCTATGTGGTTGCATATATTTGTTCCAATATTTTTATCTGCTCAGTTATCAGAGTAAAGGTAGCCTTAAAAATGAATTGAGAATTGTTCCTTCCCACTTCATTTTGTAAAATATTTTGTATATGATGAATACATTTTACTCTATAAATATTTGCTAACATGCCTATTTTGGCATGATCACTATTTTTGTTTTCTTGTCTTCACTTGTTTCCTCAAATTCACTCATGTGATATATATATATATATATATATATATATATATATATATATATCCAAACAATGAAGTCATCCCTCTGCATATCTCTGTATTTGTCTATGTTATTTTACCCTACAAATTCTGGCCAATTTGACCCCTCCTAACTCCAGCTTTTAATCCCTTGACTTAGAGTTGCTGTGACAATCTGAGTTGACCACTCTCAATCTGATGTTTGGATGCCACTTCCATATACTAAGCGTGGGCGATCATAGAATTCTTCCCATTTATTTATCTTCTGTCAGGAATCACAGTGCTGAGCAGCCTATGGTCCAATGTCTAAAATCTGCCATTTCATATTTTTGGCAAGTTTTCTATTTGCTTAAGGTAAGCCCATACACTAGCTTCCTCAATCAGTACCCAAAGATAAATTCAAACAAAAAAAAATTTTTTTTTGTTTATGTTTTCTTAAATTCAATCTCTAAGCTGAGCTCGAGTTATTTTCCTGTGTCATTCAATTTTTCTTGGCTGATGTTGGCTGTGCTTTTGGAATGAAAGGAGACATGTCCCCTGAACACTTGGAAGAATGTGAGCAGAACTACAGCATCATGGAGGTCATAGGCATAAAAGGTGTGCTGAAGTCACTGAGAGCCTTTATAAATTCAAGGTGACAGGTGACAATTAGGAAAAAAAAATTGTAAAGTACTCTTTGGTATTTTCAGAAAATCTCAGGCCCAGGAATAATTTGATAACAAAATATTCTCATGGTAGGAACCCATAACTTCGAACTTTATTAGTTGGATTTGAAAATAAACTGCTTTGAGGGAAAGAAAAATTGGTAATTCCAGGTTATATTGTTTTTAATCTTAAATAAAACATTAAGAGAATGTTGAAGTTTCAATATAACATTGCAGTTAATCATTTTATTATAAAACTAAATTTAAAAATCTGTCTCAATTTTAGTTTTTCACCTTAGGTTAATTCTTAAGTGTTTGATCAGAAAGAATAGGTAGTTGGGATTTGACAAGTAGTTTGATTAAAGTATGACTTATTTGCTTTGGTGGATTCTACATAAGTTTGCACAAATATTTGATTTACACAAAATGATTATTTTTATACATTGGATCATTCAAAAAAAAAGTTAATTTTCCTGGAGAAAGAGACTTTTTAAAAAAAATCCACAAATATGAGATCAATGTCAAGCTTTAATTACAGTTTCAAACATGTCCAGTATGATTAATTGCTGGGTAATTAGGCTTAATCCATCAATTCTATTATTGCAATAGCAGGTACATATTATTTTGTTAAATTATATATTGACATAAAGTATATATAACTTTAAAGCTTCAATCCTAACCTGAAGACCTGTGAAAGTCTTCATACAATGATAAAATAAAAATATTTTTTCATCATAATCATTGGTTGCCAATTCAGACACATCTTGGAATCAAAGAATATTACTCTCTCAATGGTGGATGGCTTTAATCATGAGAACACTGACTATAGGAAAACATGTCTCTTTCTCAATAGAACATTAGAAGAGCATCAACAAAAAAAGCAAAATAAAAACAGACACAGAAGTCAAAATTTTCATTTATCTTCTAAATTCTGTATGTGGAGGTTTCTGTCCAAGAATCTATTTGACAACACTACTTTGAATGTGGGTAATTTCAGAAATATTTGTGATCCAATCAAATTCCCTTGAAATATTATTTACATTCAGCAATGAACTGTATCATAATTTAGTACAAAAAGGTGCATGTGTGTACATGTGTGTGTGTACCATATCTTTCAATAAGGTATTAAAGGCTGGGCTTGGTGGCACATGCCTGTAATCCCAGTGGCTCATGAGACTGAGGCAGAAGGATTGTGAGTTCAAAGTCAGCCTCAGCAAAAGTGAGGTGCTAAACAATTTACTGAGACTCTGTCTCTAAACACAAGACAAAATAGGGCTGGGGATGTGGTTCAGTGGTCAAATGTCCCTGAGTTCAATCTCCTGTACAAAACAAAAACAAAAACAAAAACACAATAAGGTATTATTTCTCAGGTTGCCTTTAATAACTAGAGTTTGCTCTCCTGAACCAGCCTGGCATTATGGAATAATCGTGTGAATAATAGAATTAGTCATGTATTATATTCTTAAAAATCATGTGAGCAGAAGAGTTAATACTACTTCATAAAGTTAGATTTTTGTCTTTCTCTTCCTTTTTTCCTCAACTCTCCTGCCCCCTTGTCCTTCCCTACTCCTTTCCTTCCTCCTTCCTTCCTTTTCTGTCTTCCTCCCTCCCTCCCCTGTCCCCCTCTCTCTTTTCTTTTCTTTCTTTTCCTCCTTTCTTATTTTCCTTGGGAAGATCATAGAATATCAAACTTCTAATGACCAGAAAAATTGTCAAAGTAATTGCTTTGGTCAGGATAGTGTTCAAAAGTGCCAAAGACTGCACGTGTTGGAATTTAAGCCCCATGGCTAGGTATTCAGAGGGTGAGCACATAACCAAATACCATGTTTATGGCTGGGCCTTTTGGGGAGTGACTGGAATCAGATAAGGTCATTTATCCTGAAAGCCTCAAGACTGGATTCTGGTGGCATCACCAGTAGAGGGAGAGAGCAGAGACACATGCCTACAATGCACGCTCCTGCCTCTTGCCCATGAAACCCCCATGCCAGCACCAAGGCCATCACCCCATGTGGCCCCTTTGAACTTGCAGAACTGGAAGCTGAACAGACTCTTCTCCAAAAGCAGCTGCCTCAGGTATTTTTTTTTTATAGTAATGGACAGTGTTTAATTTCCTCATTTGCAGATTAAATTGAGCACAAGATACAAGCTATTTCTCCGGTGCACGTACATGTCTGTCTGGTCTGTAAATATAAAAAAAAAAAAATCATGCTGTATTGAGGGTGAATATTTACAAGGAAGAAACTGAGGTTCTCTCTGTTCCAAAAATGCCGAGAAGTCCATAAACTTCGGATTTAAAACATAAATAATAGGGAAATATATTGAGACTTAGATATATTTTTTTTTACCTATTTTCAAAGAACATATTTGAATTTTTAAAATATTTTAGGTAAACAAATATTCATAGATGTGGTTGATCAACTCCACACTATATTTTGAGATCTATTTATTCCATAGTGGGGTCACTGAAGTCAACAATAATGTATTATGTAGCTTATAATATCTAAGAGGTAAATTTTAACTGTGTTGCTACAAGAAATAATAAGTATATGGAATGTTATGTCAGCTTGATTTAATTATCTTACATTGTACGCATATATCAAAACATCACAATGTACCCCATAAATAAATACAATTATGATTCACCAATTAAAATAATATGGATTAAAAAAAAAGGAAATATACAAGTACCACACACAAAAGTTGGCACACACCATATATAATTAAGATTACGACAACTATTCATAAGAATAAAAAAATGTGTGTAGTCTATTTAAAGGAGCGAGCCAAGATGGTCATATGGGGGAAGATCCTTACTTCTTATCTTAGTTGATTTAATTATTCCTTCCTCTGTACTTTCAGTGATAATGTTAGCATTTAAGAAGCAATTATTGTTTATTAATCACAGTTTAAACTCCTGTTTGTTTCCTGAGGTAAAGCAATCACCGCCCCACTCATGTCTGGCTTCTCCCGAGCTCTAGAATATAGCATTCAGGGAGCCCAAGATAGGATTCAAACTTCTACTACACAGAAAGGAACAGGAAAATGTGTCTCTTTCTCAATAGAACATTAGAAAAGTATCAACAAAAAGAAAAACAAAAACAGATAGAAAAGTTAAAATTTTCATATATCTTCTAAATTCTGTATATGGAGGTTTCTGTCCAAGAATAAATTTGACAACACTACTTTGAATGTGGGTAACTTCAGAAATATTTGTGATCTGATCAAATTCCCTTAAAATATTATTTACATTCATCAATGAACTGTATCGTAATTTAGTACAAAAAGGAACAATTTCCCAAACTTTGCTTTCATTGTGTACATATTTATTACTTATAATGTGTTAGTTTGCAAGAAATAAATATTATTTATAAAAGCAAGTTCACTAGAAAATATATTTATTTTCCTTTGCACCACTGATTTATGTGTGATTGACAACTAGATTCCTTTATAATAATTTTATTATTTAATCACATACTTGGAAAAAATTTAAAGACTTTAGAGATATTTTCATCCCCTGCCCCCCACCAAATAACCCACCTCATTTCCTGTTACATTTTTTTGTTAAAATGTTAAACAGGAGGAAGATACACCTTCATTTCACATATTTTCTATGAGGGCTTTTTCTGTACTTTTACATGCCTAAATACATTTATTTGGTTATCAATGTAAAAGTTCTCCCAAAGGTTTAACTCATGATTCAAAGTGAAAATTGTGATGTTATACTGATATATGTATATATATGACACATATATGACAGCTGTTGACAAAAATGACTTTAATTGAATGAGAAGTAACACACTTGTTTAATTTACTTTAAAATGACCTGACTGCATTTGAAGACTTTATTAGTTCAACATAATTTTATATCTTCTTTTCTTGCCAACATTATAATCATAATAATATTGATTTTAAAATGTATTGTTTGGGGAGATGTGTAAAATAGGATGTGCCAATTTAAAACAAAATAACTATTAACTGGGTTACAGTTATTCTAAAAGTAAACTTTTCTACCCACAGATATAGGTATGCATTATCTTTTTTAGATAGGAAAGAGCATCCACATACTTGCCTTAAAGAAAATTATTAATTAGTGTACAACATGACAGACTGTTACTGAAAGTCAGACATCATCTATATAGGAGAAATCATATTGCTTTATAATTTATAGAATGGATTATTTTGAGACTGTGTAGAAATAAATTATGATTTGACAAGCCAAAGGAGTGGCCACCCAGGTCCTATAATTGAAAGACTGGAACAGTGACTGCTCCAGACCTAACAACAGAGGCTCCATAAGCTGAGAGAAGAACTGCAAAATTGTAAATTAAAGCATCCTTAATCTTTTTATTTTCTGTACTAGAAATTGGATTAAACCCAGAGGCACCCAATCATGGAGTCACATTCCCAGCCCCCTTTTTCGTAATTTCTTTTTTAAGTTGAGACTGAGTCTTGCTAAGTTGCTTAGGACCTTGTTAAATACTGAGGCTGTCTTTGAATTTGTAATCTTCTTGCCTCAGCCTACTGAGTCGCTGGGATTACAGACATGTGCCACCACACCCAGCTCCGTCCTCTGCTTTTGCAAAAACGTTTTGAAGTTCTGTCTGTGTGTAAAGGTACCTTGAAAGGAGGCTGAAGGGCATGCTGCTTCATGGTCCTGGTCATCATCGTCATCATCATCATCATGATTAATAATTGTGGAACACATATTGATATGGACACATACTTGGAGAAGCTAAGTCTCAAAAATCACATGGCTAGAAATCAGCCATTCTCTAAACTTGAACATAGAAGTACTGATTATAGCAATGGTTTTCCTGGCCTGGAGTGTGGAGAAAACAGAAGATATCAGCCAAAGGGCACAAAGCTTTAATCATAAATTCTGAAGTCTAAAGTTCAGCATAGTGCCTGGAGCTAACAATGCCATATAATTTGCCCAAAATTTGTTCAAGGAGTACATGGTTAGTGACATCACACACACAATGGTAACTATGTATGGTCATTCATTTGGTTGCACTCTCTCTATCTATACACACACACACACACACACACACACACACACACACACAGTACATATATATACACACACATATATGAATATATGCATATGCAGGAGCCCTGTTTGGGGAGATGGCTTAAATTGCGGTGGACTACGGGCTTTGGCTTTGGACATGTTTGGGCATTGGCGCCTTCCGTACTTGGCCCGGGATCTTGCGAGACTTGGCCGGAGATCTCGAGGGACTTGAGCGAGATTGCGGAGGAGGTCTGCGCCATTTTAGAGGTTAGAGGAGCGTGGACGGCGTGTCGGGGTGTAGTTAGAGCCAGGGAGAAAAGTTGCCAGAATAAAGAGCTGTTTGTTTCCAGTTCATCTCAAAACTTCTTCCCGCGGCTTCTTTGCTCCAAGCGGCCATCGCTTCAGGCGACTACAGGTGGTGGCCCGGACGGGGAATCGACACGGCAGGTAAGAACTGAGGAACCTCGCAGGAGTCTCTAGTCAGAGCGGTTAAAATGGGTTCAAAAATAACTAAGACCCAAGTGTACAAGGCTCTTGATGGATTCTTTGATATAGCTGAGTCAGTTATTAGTGAGGAGAATTTGGAAAAAAGTGAAAGTGATCATGAAAGCTTGGCCTCGGCTGAGTCAGTTAGGGCCAGTAAGGATAGTATCAGTGCGGGCTCAAAAATGACAAAGATCCGAGCTGCTAAAGCTATTCAAGATTTATTAGAGATAGTTCAAGGATACATGCTCTCAATTGAATCCGGGACTCAGGATGTTACTGAGTCAGTTAGGACCAATGAGAGTAGTAGTAATGAGGAGGAATTAAGTAAAAGTGATTCTGAAAAAATGAACAAAAGGAAATTAAGGAAGACCAAGATAAGGGACCATCAAGTGGAGGAACCTATGTCCTCCACTCCCCCATGGGTGGAATCTATTACAGAAAATATGAAGGGTATCACTAGGCGTTTGCATACCCTAGAAATAGAAATAAAAAGTCTTTCTGAGCGCTTATGTGCTCTCGAGGGTAACTCACAGATACGTTGGGAACTGCCAGTATTTGAATATGAAAATGGAGAGAGGGGCCACCAGTCAGTAGATTTCAAAACAATAAAAATTCTCAAAGAGGCAGTAATGACATATGGACCCCAAGCTCCTTTCACGTTGAGTATACTGGAGTCCCTTAACACCTTTAGCTTAACCCCCTCAGACTGGAAACGTCTATGTAAAGCAACATTAAGTGGGGGACAATACTTGGTTTGGCGATCACAATTTCAAGAACTTTGTATAGAAACAGCTAAAATAAATGCAGATGCAGGGTTTGGAGACCATAATATAGAAATGCTCACAGGAGAAGGGCCATTCGCAGACGTACAGGTTCAAAAATATTATACCCCAGGAGTATATGCTCAGATAAACGCAGCTGCTTTAAAGGCATGGAAAACTGTACAAGGACCTGGGGATCTACAAGGTAGCTTGTCCAAAGTAATTCAAGGACCTAATGAACCATATGCTGAATTTGCTGATCGACTTTTGAGAACTGCAGGTAGAGTTTTTGGAGACGTTGATCAAGTTATGCCATTAGTTGTTCAATTAGCATATGAAAACGCAAATAAATATTGCCAGGAAGCCATCAGGCCATGGAGAAATAAAAAGGATCTTTCCATATATATACAACTATGTAAAGATATAAATGATGCCTTTGTCACAGGGAATATGATTGCAGCAGCTGTTAGAGATGCTGCCCCTCAGAATTTCACAAGGACTCAACCTAGACACTATAATCAATCAGGATATTCCAGGAAAAATTATCATAATCAATCAGGCTATTCTAGGCAAAATCCCAAAAGAGAAATAAGACCAAATTCATACCGTGCTCCAGGTTGCTGCCCCAGGTGTAAAAAGGGAAATCATTGGGCCAATAAATGTTATTCAAAATTTGACATCCATGGAAATCCTTTGTTCAGGAATTCAAAAAACGGGGCACGGGGCCCAATGCCCCGGGGCCCACAAATGTACGAGGCATTGGAAGAGGAGTATCCTCAAGCATCCATTCAGATGCTTCCCCGACACAACCCCTATTACCCATCCACTCCCTCACCAGAGGAACAGGAAGAAATGCAGGATTAGACCTCTGTTCCACTGCCCGAATAGTGTTAACACCTGAAATGGGGGTTCAACTGATTCCCACAGGAGTCAGGGGACCTCTTCCCTCAGGGACTGTAGGACTTATTATCGGGCGAAGTCCTCAAAGCTTATTAGGTTTGCAAGTGACCCCAGGTGTAATAAACTCAGACTACAAAGGGGAAATAAAAATAATGCTTAGCTCACCCCAAAGTATAAGTTCTGTTAATCAAGGAGATAAAATTGCTCAGCTGCTTCTCCTTCCAAATTTACATAATTCATTTAAAATGAGTATGCCTCAAAAAGGGAACAATACAAGATTTTGTTCCACTGATTTGAGTCCCATGGCTTGCTGGGTTCGAGACTGTACTAGGAGGCCTATGTGTAAAATAAGAATCCAAAGAATAGAAATGGAGGGACTTATAGATACTGGAGCTGATTCCTCCATCATTAATTTACGACAATGGCCCAAACACTGGCCTCTGCAAAAAGCTTCAACCAGTTTAAGAGGCTTGGGATATAATAACCTCCCAGAAAAAAGTGCAGTAATTTTAAAATGGGAGGATGATGAAGGACATAAAGGAACGTTTCAGCCTTATGTTTTACCTAACCTACCAGTTACTTTATGGGGAAGAGATATTTTACAACAAATGGGAGTACACCTTGCAACCAAACCTGCAGGTGTTAAATGTGAAAATATACAGGGTAGTCTTAACCCTGAAAGAAATCATTATCAAAAAGTACAGGGTAAGCGTAACCCTAAAAGAAATCATTATCATATAGGAAAAAGACATTTTTCTTCGGGGCCACTGAGAAAATAATTTTAAAAATACCATGGCTTTCTGATAAGCCAGTGTGGGTCCCTCAGTGGCCCCTATCTAAAGAGAAATTACAAGCGGCCCACCTACTAGTTCAGGAACAATTAGAAGCAGGACATATAGAACCTTCCACCTCTCCCTGGAATTCCCCCATATTTGTGATCAAGAAAAAATCAGGAAAATGGCGATTATTACATGATCTTAGACAAATTAATAAAACCATGCAAGTCATGGGCCCTACTCAACCTGGACTTCCGAATCCTGTAGCTATTCCAAAAAGTTTCCATGTTATTAGTCTTGATATAAAGGATTGCTTCTTTTCTATTCCCCTACATCCTCTGGATGCCCCCAGGTTTGCTTTTTCAGTTCCTTCTATGAACAATAATGGCCCTGATCAGAGATATCAATGGAAGGTTTTACCACAGGGAATGGCTAATAGCCCCACCATATGCCAAATATATGTGGACAAGGCTATCCAACCCATTAAAAATAACTATCCAAACCTCATGTGTCTACATTACATGGATGATATTTTACTGGCCCACCCTAATCAAAAAATCTTATTTAATATATTCAGTGACATGGTAGAAAATTTTAAAAAATACGGATTATATATAGCAGAAGAAAAAGTTCAAACTAGATCTCCCATATTATATTTAGGATTTAAAATCATGGATACTTTTGTTAGACCCCAAAAAATTTTTAATAAATAAAGAACATTTAACCACCCTCAATGATTTCCAAAAACTGCTGGGTGACATTAATTGGCTTCGCCCTACACTAAACCTCACTACTGGCCAATTAAAACCTTTATTTGATATCCTTCGAGGGGACCCTGATCCATCCTCACCGCGAACACTGACTCCAGATGCTAGGAAAGCTTTAAAGTTAGTAGAAAAAAGCCATTGAAGGAGCTCATTGTGACAGATTTGATTTAACTCAACCGCTGATATTGATTATTATTTCTTCACAATATACACCCACAGGAGTATTTTGGCAACAAGGGCCTTTATTATGGATACATTTGCCCGTCTCTCCTAAAAGTATAATTGAATCTTATACCTCCATGGTGGCTAAACTTATTCTTCAAGGACTTAAAACTTCTACTAAAATATTTGGCATTCACCCTGCTACTATTATTACTCCCTATTCATCATCACAGATTGAATATTTATGCTTCAATGATAATGATTGGGCTATAGCTAAATGCTCTACTTCTGCAAATTTTGATAATCATCTTCCTAAGTCCCCTATATTATCTTTTTGTATTAATCATCCTATTATATTTCCACAGGTAATAAAAAATCAACCTATTCCTAAGGCATTTAATGTATTTACAGATGGGTCCTCAAATGGTACTGCTGCAATAGTCACTACAAAAGAAAATATGACTTACATAACTGCACACAAATCAGCTCAACTAGTGGAATTGGAAGCTGTGGTAAGAGCTCTGGAAAATTTTAGAGACCAGCCCATAAACATTTTTTCAGATAGCCACTATATTGTACAAGCCGTCCCAAAATTAGAGTTAGCAGGACCAATAGCACCTCATACTCCAGCTTTTAAATTGTTTTATCAAATACAAAAACTTTTGTGGGCAAGAAAAGAACCTCTATTCGTAGGCCATATTAGAGCACATACTAATTTGCCTGGCCCCCTCCATGAAGGTAATCAAAAGGCTGATGAACTTACAAAAACAATATTTATACTTTCAGCGCTACAACAAGCTACTTTATTTCATTCCCAGTTTCACGTCAACAGCACCACCTTGCAACGTAGGTTTAAAATTACAAAAGAGCAAGCCAGAACAATTGTAAAAGATTGTAAATCTTGTATGACACATTTGCCCAATCCTCATTTTGGTGTTAACCCTAGAGGATTAATGCCCAATCATTTGTGGCAGATGGATGTTACTCATGAGCCAAGCTTTGGAAAATTGCGATTTATTCATGTAACCATAGATACATGTTCAGGCATGATTTTTGCTTCCTTACATTCTGGAGAAAAAGTTAAAGATGTCACATCTCATTGTTTACAAGCTTTTGCTGCATTGGGCATCCCCAAAATGCTTAAAACAGATAATGGCCCCGCATATACGTCCTCATCTTTCAAACAGTTTTGCGCAAAATTCAACATATCCCATAAAACAGGCATCCCATACAATCCTCAGGGTCAGGGCATTATTGAAAGAGCAAACCGCACACTGAAAATTATGTTATTAAAACAAAAAGAAGGAAATTGGAAAAGTCCTAAAGACAGATTGGCAGTTGCCCTGTTTACCTTAAATTTTTTAACTTTAGACTCTAATGGTTATTCTGCTGGAGACAGACATTGGAATCCACACCAACAACATAAACCCTTGGTTTACTGGAAGGATGTTCTTTCAGGTACATGGAAGGGTCCAGATCCAGTATTAATTTGGGGGAGAGGATCTGTTTGTGTTTTTCCAAAACACGAATCCTCTCCAATATGGATACCATCTAGATTAATAAAGCAGGTACCACATCAAAATGATCAAGATGTAGTTGTTGAGGAATCAAGATTAATAAAAAAGGTACAAAATCAAGAAGACCAAGATGAAGATATAGAATGACTCCCTCAAAAGTATCCTTCAAAATGTTTCACAACTCAAGAGTCATTCCTCCCGGCCGGGATGAGGAGATCTCTCTTTAGTGTGCACACAATTGTATTTTTTTTTCTTTTTATACATGTCTTTATGTCTGTACATTTGTCTACATTTCATGTTAATGTGACGTCACAAATATATGTTTGTATGTTTGTTCGTCTGTCCAGTGTGACGTCACAAAGAACAAAGCGCTTATGAAAAAGAATATATATATATATATATATATATATATATATATATATGGATCCAAATAACTTTAATTCATTTTAGGTTAAGAGTATTCAATTTAGGTAAATAATTTTATAAATGAAGGTACTTTCAATTTTGATTATAGGTATCCCTGGGACTTCTCTTTAGCAAACAATATGACTAGTGCTATATAACCTAATATTTTGGTGTTTTGACATAGATTGTTCATTTGTTATTAACTTCATTTGTTTAATAGCTGATTAATTTCAATTATCTCAACAGGTAAAAAATTGCTGTGTATACAGAGACTTGAGGGTTCCAGCTGACAAATTATTTCTCCAAAGTGCCTTTAGCTTTTCTTTAATCTATCTTTAATACAGTAAATACCCTCAGCTTTCTTTCTTTTGTTCTCAATATGATATTTTGACAACTTATGTTTGTGTGTGAGCTCAAACAACAATGTGTATGAGCAGAAATCAACTTTAATTTTCTAATCTAATAATTCTGTTTTTTAGTTTGACAACTCGACTCTTCACTCAGTGCTGAAATAACACTGCCTTTCCTTTAATAATTGATGCTTGAGTTTCTAGGTAGCGGGCCCTGAAGATTTGCCGGTGGCATTATCTAGATATAAAAAAGACGGTTGCTGCTACAGCTGCAGGGAACGCGGTCACCACAAGCATCCCTGCTGCTCAAGCATCAAACAACCTCACCAACAGTGTGGCCTCTGCTCTACATACATGGGACCTCCTACATCAACGTGTTATAACAAATGGACATTTTGATCTTTCATTGTTTGGGACTTTACGGGACAATGCCTTGCGGACATTTGTCCAGAGAATTCAGTGTGTTACTTGATGAAACTTAGGGCAACTAATTTGTTTAAACAATTTGATATGCTATACAATTTGGCTCGTCACCAAAAGGCTTGTTGCCTTAAAGCCGCAACATCTCCTCACAATTGGACGGCTGTTAGTCATCATACACAGTCGATCTTAAAGGGCTCCATTGGATGGCTGGTTAGCCAATGACGGGTAAGATCCCCAGAGGGGGACAACCTAAGACAGGCACAGTCGCACGGGACAGTCTCATGTGGCCGACATATCAACCTAAGACAGGAGTCAAGGGCACAGCCTTGATTATCCGATGACGGGTAAGAATGTTGGTTGCACATAGACGTCCTAGAGCATTACCTCTTTTAAAACAAAAGGGGGGAAATGCAGGAGCCCTGTTTGGGGAGATGGCTTAAATTGCGGTGGACTACGGGCTTTGGCTTTGGACATGTTTGGGCATTGGCGCCTTCCGTACTTGGCCCGGGATCTTGCGAGACTTGGCCGGAGATCTCGAGGGACTTGAGCGAGATTGCGGAGGAGGTCTGCGCCATTTTAGAGGTTAGAGGAGCGTGGATGGCGTGTCGGGGTGTAGTTAGAGCCAGGGAGAAAAGTTGCCAGAATAAAGAGCTGTTTGTTTCCAGTTCGTCTCAAAACTTCTTCCCGCGGCTTCTTTGCTCCAAGCGGCCATCGCTTCAGGCGACTACATGCATATATATATATTTGCACACACAATCAACACATTGTACATCTTAAATAGAAACAAATCTTATTTGTTTATTTTATGTCAATAAAGCTAAAATAATGCAGATATGATAGATCCCAAAATTTATGCTTGTTTTAGGTGGATTGTGCCCTCTGATCTTTACCAAATATATGTAGAGATCCTAGGTTCTGGATCAGAGAAGGTGACCTTCTTTGGCCGTGGGGCTGTTTTGTTGCAGGTGTGATCAGTTATGAAGAGCCTATGCTGGTGTAGTCTGGACCTGAATCCCAAACAACTGATTTCCTTTAACAACAAGGACCAGGGCAACACTTTTGGAGAACCCAAGGCTACCACCCAGGCAGAGCTCAAGGTGCCCTTTCCACAAGTCAAGGTTTCCCCAATTCTGCCAAAAACAGATGCTAATATAAAGATGTGGAGTGGGTCCCCCAGAGGTGGCAGGAAGCCTGTGGAATGACACACCAATGTCAGCTGTTGGCCTCCAGAGCTGGGAGGATGTGCACTTCTGTCATTTAAGCCAACTAGTGTGTTTCCTTTGTTATGGAAGCCCTAGGAAGTCAATGGTGACCTTGCTAACTGACCTGAGAGCATTGAAAACTGATAATCAGTAACAGCAATGCCAAAACATAAGACTTGAATAACACATATGTTCTCTAATACCATTCTTTGATGAATAATTATAATGACTGTAAATTGGATTTATAAAATTCCTTAAGTATGTGCAGATGGTTAATTTTGGTTATAAAAATCACATATAGTTTCAATAATTGCATAATTTATATAACAGATAACCAAAAAATACTAATTATTCCTATCTTTTATTTTTATTGATTGATTGATTGATTTTGGTACCAGGGATTGAACTCAGGGGCACTCGACCACTGGGCCACATCCCCAGCCCTTTTTTGTATTTTATTAGAGACAGGGTCTCACTGAGTTGCTAAGTGCCTCATCATTGCTGAGGCTGGCTTTGAACTGGCGATCCTCCTGCCTCAGCCTCCCAAGTGCTGGGATTACAGGCGTGTGCCACTGCGCCCGGCTCCTATCTTTTAATCTATGTCATATTATTTTTAAAAACTTGTACATAGTTATACTAGACCAATGAGTATATGTTATACTAGTATATATAGTTATACTAGTATATACAGTTATACTAGCATATATATTATATATTTACTATACTATACATTATAACTATGTTATACTAGTATATGTAGTTATACTAGGCCAATTTCCTAATAAAATTTTATCTAGAGCTATGTATACTATTTACAAATTATATAACTGTGAACATAATTTATTGCACTAAGACCCACAATTATCTAGATGTAAAAAGTTTCTTTTTTCAGATTATGAGATTTAATAAAAATTTATCTGCTTTAAAAAATTTAATTAGCATTCTTTTGTATTACTTAAAATAATTAAAAACTAACAGATTTTTAAGATCAGAAAATATTTTTAATAGCTTCTATAGTAAAAGAGGAAAGAAAATGTACAGCTGTTTGCAACTGCAAACAAAAATGAAGACATTTCATTAGAGAAATGGCTGAGTCATCAGAAGTAGAGGTACTATCAGAGCAGGTCAAGGTCGCACACAAACTGTCCATCATATTTGTTGGTAAAACTGATGCTGGGACTATGAAAGATGTAGCATAAACATAAAAGTACATGACATTCTTGCAATCATTATGGTGGACACCATTATTTATCCTCCTGTTCTACAGTGGACTTTGCATTACTGCAGCTTTTATTTTTTTCCTATCTTCCAGAAATGCTGTGATGTTCCAGGTGAACTAGTCTCTTCTCCATTAAGTTAACTTCAATACTCACGGAAGTGTTAAAGTGAGAAGGAAGCACAGGCTGCCCAGTGTGGTTATTACCTTCACTTAGTGTTTAAAATCCAATGCATCTTAGAATGCCTTTCTACCAAAGTGACCATTTCTCTTAAGCTTTGTACTTAGGAGACAGCAGTAAATAATGTGTAATGTGCTTTAACAATAGAAATTGCTTATTCAACAAGAAATAAAAATTGTCCTATCTTACTAATTTAGCACACTTTGAAGGAGTCCATGGTTTACCTTAAACATTCCTATTTAATAAGTATGTCAGTTTGATTTAATTCAACTTGGTACATGTCAGTTTGATCAAGTAAGCATTTATTAAGCAAGCAACCATGTCCATCTATTTAATGCTAGAATAGAAACCATTCAGTGTTCGCTCCTGATCATGTTCTTGGTACAGAGGACAAATTACACATAAAAACGCTAGGGTAACAATGGGAAGCAACATGTGTAATATATCTTATCTATGAAGGTTACAAGACTGTAGATGAGGGACAATTACTTTATTGATATTATATTTAAAGTTTGTGGAAATTTGCATTATGAATTTGAAGAACTATGTGGTTTGATTTGAAGTGAGCAGCTATAATCTTGAGTCAGTTCTCAAAAGGCTAGCTGGCATCCTCACTGTTCATGAATATCCATCCAAATACAATGTAACCATTTAAATAGTTAAGTGCCACACTATCATCCCAATAAGGGCCTGCATGTATCCAGAAACAGACAACTGTTCCGGCCTCTGACTGACCTCAGATACCTTTAGAGCCCAGTTGAAAACTAAAACCTGTTTGGCTAAAAGCAACCAGAATTATAGATCTGTTGAGCTTAGCTGTACATAAATTATGATTTAAACCCACTAAATTTTGCAAAGCTTTGTTGAACATAGAAAGCAAACTGACACAAAAATAGAATGTACAGCTAATTTTAAAAAGATAAGCAAAACAATTACCAAACTGTTTAAGATGAATGAAAGACTAGAAATGGAGGAAAGGAAATCCGCTACTAATGTAAATAAAAAGGCAATATAGCTGGGCCCAGTGGTGCGTGCCTGTAATCCCAGCGACTGATGAGGCTGAGGTAGGAGGATTGCAAGTTCAAATCCAGCCTCAGCAACTTAGTGAGATGCTTACAATTCAGTGGGACCTTATCTCTAAATAAAATATTTTTAAAAGGGCTGGGGATGTGTCTCAGTGATTAAACATGCCTGGGTACAATTCCTGGTGCCAAAAAAAAAAAAAAAAAAAAAAAAAAAAAAGAGGCAAAATATGATGCATATGGAACAAAAGTTTAATAATGTGCAGAAATCCTGAGATACAAAAAAATATTCTTCTTATACTTTTAAGCTTTATCAAGAAAGTTTGGAAAATAGATTAAAGTATCTTCATATATTACAAAATCGCGCCAAAGGGAGAAGCATTTTTTTTTTTCTATAACTTATGGCCCTCCGTCTGGGAACTCTGCACCTGCCATGAGAACACCCAAGGATAACCCATGAAGGGTGGAAGAACACGTGGAAAGAGGGCCTGGGTGGTCCGGGCATCTCACCCAGGGGCTCAGGGCCCTGCTCAAGAAACTAACTTGATCAGCAGGCCCGTAGCCAAGCCTTGTCAAAATCAGAACCACCACCTTAACCCAAAGGGAGCCGCTAGGTAAGTGCTCTTCTTTATTTCATGAAGTTGTGGCCACATGAGTATGCACACGAGAAAACCCAATCCTGTGCCATTGGCCACGGGTCAATGCAGCACCACAGTGAAGGCTAGAGAAGGAGTAAATAAACTATTTGCAAAGCCTGGGAAAAGCGTAAGAAAATAGCTTCTGCAGGTAAGAATACAAAGGTAATGCATGTTATCTAACAGCAGTAGGACTGACCCAATTGTTCCTTCCAGCAACTTGCAAAGAGTAATGTACTTTTCCATTTGTCTGTGGTTTTCTCCTGGTAAAATGTTGAAATAGATTATTGCTTAGTGTAGCTCTATATAATAAGGTAAAGAAGGAAGACAGCCATGAACCGAAATAAAGCTGTTCTATTTGCAAGCCAAATATAGAAGTGACAGAAAGATGATGAAAATTTTTTAGTTGGTGGATGAAAAAAAAAAATCCCTTTTTCTCATCTTCAATCTCTTTACCAGTAAAAGATTCTCAAAGTAAAATATAACCTTGGCGTAGAGATCAAATAAAAAGTGAGGTACACAGCTCAAAGATTCTTTCCTAAGATTTGTGCAAGATTTAAGCAGCCCCTGGGTGACCTTCTCATCTGGCAAAAGGATTGCTCAGATCTTTAGGGTCTTATCTGCCAAGACCAGGCATAGCACAAGTGGCTACAAGCCTGTGTATCTTAAAAAAATTATGAATGTGTTGTTGAAGGCATGAAGTGTGAATAGACTCCAAGCCAGATTCATACAAGGCTTAAAATGTTTTTCGGTTTGCTGTATTAGAAAGCATACTACCAAATTGCCTAGAAGAGGCCAAAACATTTCAGAATGGAACCAAAGAAAAAAAAATTAAAAAGTGTGCAATATTTTTATGGCAACAAGCAAGCTGAGTTATTTAGTCAACAGCTAAGATGGATAGGAGTAAAAGAAGGATGGCTATAGGCCCATGCCAAGATTTCAGAGAGCAAAGTCAAACTCTGTCAACAGAGGCTGATTTTTGAACAAGTTATAAAAATATCCAATAGGAAAAAGGTGAAAGGTGCCTGCTTGTACAAAGCCCCAAACACTGACTGGCCTTTTAATAGAGAAGGTTTGGTGGTAGCTCTGACCTCTGGAGCCATTATCTAGTAGGAGTCATGACCATCGATTAAGATTAAATCCTCTCCCAAAGGAAGAACAAAGCACTATAAAATGACCATCATCTACACCCCAAATACAGAGTTCTAGAAACAGGTGCCAATTTACGTTTCAAAACTGCTATGGGTCAGTGAGTGGTAGGTACCTCTAATATGTCCTGTTGAAATGGAGTGCTTGTGTTTTGCAAGGGAATGTTATCTGTTCTCTCTCAGCTACCAGAGCGAGAACGACTTGCTATCATGTTTCATCTCTCTGTAAGAATAAGACCCTCTTCTATATACAGGGCATGTCTAAGATGAAGAGCATGCAGGTGGCTCCCAGGAAGCACAGGTGAAAAGCACTCTGCTTTTATCCATTGATTGAAGTAAATAAAATATCAATAGTTTAGAAGGAAGTAACTAATAGTCTTTAGATTACAAGTATCTCAACTATTTATTGTTTATATAATTGCTATATTTAGATTTTAATTATTTTTTCTCAAAATGATTCAGTTTGTCCTATAATATAGATAACTTTTAAGAGCAATGGGAAAAGGAATCTATTAAACAAAATAGGAATTAAAGTTAATAAAATATACAAATTAGTTTGTATATTTGTGTGTGTATATGTGTGTTTGAGACAGACAGATAGACAGAAACACAAGTACCAAGAAATAGTGTGTTGGCTTACTCGACATAAGGATGTTGTTTTTCTCTCTGATTTTATTCATTACAGTATATAAAAATTTAACTTTAAGGTTTCCAAGTCTTATTAGCTTCACAGTACACAGTATGACACACTTTCTTTTTATATTGATCAATGAGATATAATGTGTTCTGCAAAGGTTTCCATGAAACTTTTTTTGCTAAGGCAAAGAGATGTCATTTTCTTTCCCCCTTTTCCACATAACAATGTACAAATAATCCTGAAGAAGTAGCAACTTGTCTGCAGTCATAGAAAATTAAAGATGAGGACAAAAGCCAGCTCAGCAGAATGAAGGTAAGTCTGTGTCCCCAGTCACGCTGAGTAGCTTCACTAACACTGGGGCCACCCAGGTCTTAGGTATTGATATATGAAAGAAAGAATCACTGATTTGTTGATTTATTTCCAGTCAGCTTTGCTATCACCAGCTGTTAAACATATTTCTTACTTATACCCATATTTACAGGAAAAAATAAAAAAACATTGAGTACTGATCTTTGTTTTGGTTTTATTTTTTCTTGCACTCAGTGAAAGCAATGATAGCCTTAGGGAAATTATAAAACAGAAATGGTTCTTTTACGCTTTCTTTCCTTCATTTTCTACTTGCTCATTCATACTCCATAAGTATATGTCTCCATTAGATTGACCTATAAACTTCAGTCATCAACCTTCTGTCTCCTCTCTTAATTTAAACATCTCTGATACGATGCAGTGTTGCAGATCGGTAAGTTACATTAATCTCAGGCCTTGAATCTTTACAGAAGAGTCTCTTGCTCAGTCTTTCAGTGAATTTTGTTTCCCACATGTGCCTGTGTTCAAGACCTCTACTGCTATCCCCAAAACCTACATGGTGGTCATCTCTTACATAGACCCTTGGAGTTGACTTCTAATGCCCCTTTCTTCCTCTGCTCTTCTTTCCTGCAGTATTCAGCAAGAGGACGAGCTTTCATACGTGGATCACATAACACACTTGCCTGACCTCAAGCCCTACAGTAAGTGTTCTTTGTAGTAAAGCTGACCACCTTCTGTGATCACTCCCTCAGGCCGTCACCTGAATGCGTCTGTCTTCTCAAAATCCGTATGTTTAAACATAATCACCACAGTGGTTATAAGTGTGAGGGGTTTTGGGAGATCATAATAACGAACCCTCATAAATGAGATTAGTCCCTTAAAGAGTCCCTAGAAAAATTATCCTCCTTCTCCCATACAAAGACACAGCAAGAAGGTGCTCTCTATGAACCAGAGCAGCCCTCAATCCACACTGAGTCCTTCAGTGCCTCGATCTTGGACATTCCTGACAATGGAACTGTGGGAAATACATGTTTATTGCACATAACTCACCTAGTCTGTCTGAAGGGCAAAAATCACACAGAAGAAAGGGAAACAAGGTTGCTTCTTGCCTGGAGGAAGGGAAACAAGGTTACTTTGTTCAGGGCACTGAAACTTCCAGGAGGGGGAGGGGGAGCCCATCTATCACTGTCCAGTGTTCATACAGCAGCCCAAGGGGACCATGCTACAGTTTGGATCTGGAATATTTCCCAAATGCTCATATGTTGAAGGCTTGGTCCCTAACCCGGCAATGTTCAGAGGTGAGGCTTTTGAGCAGTGACTGGATCCTGAGGGCTCTGATTGGATCAATGGACCAGTCCATTGATGGGTTCATAACTGGATTGGGAGTGGTAGAAATGATAGGGGTAGGGCCTGGTTGAAAGAAGGAAGAGGCTAGCCACCAAGAACTGAGATGCTCTTCTCCACTACCCCTGCCCACCATGTTGTTCTGCCTTGCCAAAGGCCCAAAGAAATTAAGCCAAGTGACCATGGACTGAAACTTCTAAAACTTAGAGACTCCTTTAATGTAAGAGCCCTAAATTGAAGATAGCTAAGATGGCGGTTAGCTGAGAGCCATAAAGGTGTTTAAGTATTTTCACCTGATATTCATGCATTTATCTAAGAATCTTTTTATGCCCATGAACACTGTGTGATGCACCTGCAAGCTCCAGCTGTAAGCATTTGTCCTTGTTAAGGCAAAATGTATTTAACCGGGTGAGGTTAGTTAGGTTGGGGTTGGAGTTGGAGTGGTCGGAGTTGGAGAGGTTGTTGGAGCCGGAGAGAGAAGTTAGAAGGAAGAAGAATAAAAGAACTTTTTCATTTCCAGTCTGCCTCCGAGTTTTCTCCCGTGGTATCGTTGCTGCAAGTGGCACTTTAAGTTGATTTTCTCAGGTATTTTGATACAGTGATGAAAAGCTGACTAACAGATGAAAAGATCTGACAGTCACTTACTTATTCACTAGTCATTTTGCTCCTCTATTATTTATGCTGTTCCTTGAACATACAGAACAGTCTCCAGTTAGGTGAAGAAATGAAGCCAATCAGAAAAGACTTCAAGTTAAACCAGAAGGACATTAATACACTGAAATAACAATTTCATTCCATGCCATGGTGTCAAGTAATACAAATCAACAGAATTTTAGACTTGAAAGACAAGATTTAATCTGCATATTTACATCTGAGAATCTTGACTTACATGGTTTATTTTTAAAATAAATACACTTTAGTTTTAGAGCAGTGCTATGTTTACAGAAAATTGAGCATATTAGAGTAGAGATTTCCATACACTCCCTTTGGATTAGTCAACCTTCCATTGCCACAAAGAAATACCTGAGGCAGGCTAACTTCATATGAAAGAAGAAGTTTATTCATCTTACTATTGTAGAGGCTTAAAATCCAAGATAGGGAGCAGCCTATTGGTTGGACTAGAGTGAGGGCCTCCCAGTGGATGGCACTGTCATGGTGGGATGTCATGGTGTGATGAGGCCTGGTGACATGGTGACATGGGAAGCGGAGGGCTCACAGTAACGATCCAGGATCCCATGAGAAATACATCAGTCCCGTGGAGCGCAGGCCCCAGACTGACCTACACCCTCCCACGAGGTCCTGTTTCTCAGAGGTCCCATCAATGTCCATGTCAACGCACTGGGGACCGAGTTCCCAGCACAGGAAACTTTGAGGAAATGAACAGAATGCAAACCATAGTATTTGACTTTGGATCCCCAAGATTCATGTCCTTCTCAGAATGCAAAATGCATTCATTTCTTCCCCATTTGGCCCAACATCTCAACTATTTTAGCCCCACACAAGCATCGAAAGTCTCATCTCATCAAGGCAAATTTTTTCTTTTTTTCAGATCTGAGACCCCATATAACCCGAACTCAAAAAACAAATAAACAAACAAACAAAAACAAGTTATGTACTTCCAAGATACAATGGTAGGGCAGGCACAGGATAAATATTCTTATTCCAAAAGCAAGGAATAGAGAGATAGAAAGGAACAATAGGACCAAAGCAAGATGAAATCCCAGCAGGGCAGAATTAAACCTTTCAGCTCCAAGTCTGACACACTGCCCCCCACTGGTGAAGAGGCTGCTCCCAAGGACTGGAAAACCCTTCCTCCTATGGCTTTGCTCACTGCAGCCTGCTCTCTGGGGTGCTTCGTGCTCATCTCTGCAGCTCTCCCAGGCAGATGCTGCAAGGTGCAGGAGGCTCTGCATCACTGGGGCGTTCACTTTAGCTCCATACTCCTCACGGCTTCCAGTGGGGGCTCCAAACTTGGCAAACTTTCCCCTAGCCCCCCAGGCTCTCCTTTGAAATCTTGATGGAAGCTATTATGATGTCATCCCTGTTCCAGTCTGTACACCTGCAAAACTGACATCCCATAGACACTGAAAAGGAGGCGTGCTGTAGCGTGAGCTGCAACTATGCCTGCTTGAATGACAGGTGTCATTGCAATGCTTCACCAAACTTCCAGAATCCTGCAGTTGCTGGTGATGGGTCCTTGAAACAAATCCATATTTGTAGGTCTCTGGGCCTTTGATGGGAGCTGTAGCCTGGAAGGTCTCTGAGATGCCCATTTGGCAAGGTTGGGGTGGTTAGGGAAATGGGCTTAATGACTTCCCAAGAACAAATCTACCTGGTAACTATTAGCCACTACTGAGGTTGCTACTTACTGAGATTTCCACAAGCACAGACCTATTTTCACTCTGAACCCTTTCAGAGACATTAATCCATATTCTCCCTCACCAGACTTCCTTATCACCAGCTTGACAAGTGTAGGCAGCACTCTGACCACTCAGCCAAACCATTTTTCTTCGAGCATGAGTCAGTGCAGATCCATTTTCTATTCATCTTGTTCTGCAGATAAATTGGAAAATCCAGGTTTACTGCAAGACGTTCCGGCCATGGGAGGACTCTCCTTCATCACTGTCTTCCAGGGCTGCTGTGAAGGCCTGCAGAGTCAGAGATATCCTCTTGGGATGCTGTCACTACATTGCAGATATAGTTCAAAACCAGACCTAAATATTTTCTTCTTTAATGAGTTGATGATAGGCAACTCCCTTCAAAGCAAGACATATGCACTATAAAAAAATAAAAGAATGTTGTAAGAACACTTGTGATTTTGAACTATGTTCACGTGCAAATTTGGGGGCTTTCAGGAACTAACCTGAAACTAATTAACCCAACGTAGTATATATTGTTTTGCTTGATAATAAAGTGCTACTCTGTACATCCAAATTTATAACTTATGGCAAACCATATAAAACTCAGCTTAAATAGTGACTTGAATGAAAGGCTCAGGTAGCTAACATTAAAGAGACACACATGTCAGATCATTCTGATTACTACCTTGGTGCTAGTTCCTGCTGTGGTTGCTATGACCACCAGGTTCCTGGTAGATCAGGGGTATTACTCCATTTGGCCTCTACTATACCCGTTCTCAGCAATCCCATTGCATTCAACAAGCCCTTACATTTTGAAAGTACCTTCTGCCGATGTATACTAGGCAAAAGTATTTAGCATCTCAGCTTCACTCTAAATAGAACATTTTAGATGCAGCTTTACATAAACCAGTTGAGGACATTTTTGGAGCATGGTCATCTTCTCAAGCTAATGCATGAAATGCTACTTCAATTGCTACAGTCTAATCCAATATCGTACCCAGACCACGCGGATTTAGCAGCATGGAGAACCAACTGCCCATATATTTCCAGGCTATCAATTGGCAAAATTTCAATTATTTTGATGATCAGTCTCATTCCTTCTAGGTCCTATTTTGAAGATGACACACTGTGTGTTTTTGCACCTTGAGGACAGTGACGGGTCCATCCACAATGAGAGCTCCTTGGAATGCTGTGAAGGAGTCACCTGCAAAGCAGCCACCTAAACCAAACCCTTACAGGCTGGTCAAGAAAGAAGAGCCTGCTGTTCTAAGAGAGGAAGGAAGGATGCTGTGACAGAGGTTTTAAAGCCCTCAGGCTGTGCTCATGTGGCCCCACGCCCATTCCCAGCACTGCCCTCCTTCCAAGTCAATGTCAGAAACTTAGCACAAGAAACCCTCAAAAATTATGCACTAAACTCGATTATAATTCACCGAGCCATGTAATTAGACTTGGGTTTGTTCTTCAGAATGACTGTATGACCACAGCATGGAATGGTTCTGTTGTGGCTGTCACAGTGCTTCTGTCGTTTCTTATCCAAATGTTCCTTTTTAAATCTAAAATCCTGAGTTCATTATTTCTTCTGTTAAGTTCTGCTTCAAATTTCTGGAACAACCAAAAAATTCAGTCTTCGTAGTCATCATTTTCACTAACTTTTTCTGTGACAGCTACTTGGGCACCCTGCGGCCTTCTAGAAGATCTCAGGGCTGAAGGCTGAGGTGCAGAGCTGGCTTAGCATCTGTTCGGTCCGCTGTCAGTCTAAACCAGCCTCAGGGAGGCCCCATTCAGGCTGGAGGACATAGACACCAACTCTTGATAGGAGGAGCTGAAAATTTACCAAGAGAAGAGGTTTGACTTTAGAGCTGGGGCTGATGATTTCTATTTTAAAGAAAATGTAGCTGGGTATGGTGGCACACCTCTGTAATCTCAGTGACTCCAGAGGAGTCTGAAACAGGAGGATCACAAGTTCAAACCAGCCTCAGCAACTTATAGAGGCCCTAAGCAACTTAGGGAGACCCTGTCTCAAAATAAAGAATGAAAAGGGTTGGCTGTGTGGCTCAGTGGCTAAGCCCTCCTGGGTTCACTCCCTGAGGGTGGGGAGGAGTGAAGATGATCTAGAATACAAAATGATTTAATGGACTTGACACCCATTGGTAATGCATGTCCCTACCTCTTTATTGACTGTTCATTGGACTAGAGATTAACTTGCCTCAGAACACTTATATTATATGTTTTTAGACAATTGACCCTTAGTGTAATTCTTGGGATATGATCATGGCCTGTGAGTAAGTCAAGTAATTTACTAAATAATGAGTGGTTTCTTTAGTTATTAGGCAAATTAAGTCCAACATGAAAAAAATGTCATATTAAGTCAAAGATACAAATAACTCTTAAAAAATCTAGGCCAGGTTTTTACCATGAGAAGACAACATTTTATATGAGAAAATATTTTTCCCTGCTTTTGAAAGTCTGCACCCATGAGTATCAACTAGAACTGCATAAACATTTTGGAAAAATTGCCTTTTTAGTCTACTTATAGTTATATATCATGTCTCATATATTTGAGTATACTCCCCAAATATAAAATGGCCACGTTGATGATCAAAAAGTTCAATATTTTAAAATTTAGACAACTCAATGCTTGGAGAGTCACAAATTATTATTAACATAATCAGTTTAGAAAGCAATGTTTTTCTAAACTTTTCCCTATTGAAATCAAATTTTAAAATAAAAGCCTTAAGAAATTAATACCAATTTAATTTAAAACCAAATTAATTAACTTGGGTCAATTAATAGCTTAGTAATTAATTTTTAGATAGCTCTAATTTCTCACCTAAAGCATGTAATAGATGAAGTACTTGGGATGCAACTGTTGCTAGAAGAACATACATGGGGAAAAAGAGGTCATTATAAATGTGTGTGGGTATGTAATTTCCATGCACATGGATTAATTCTCAAATGCAGAAACAAAAAGAAGAATCTTTTCTAATCCATATCTTAATCTGGTTACTCTCAAGAATCTAGACTTTTAACATTTTTGTCACCTGGTCATAGCCACAGATTAGTTAATAAACTGTAAATGTTAATGTCTGTAAAGTTAATGAAAAAATAAACAAACAAACAAAAAAAACCAGTCATTACATCCTGGATAAACTGCACAATTTTAGAGAAATTTAGTGTGGATGTGAATGACAAAACTGTATGAAAGCAGAGGAGGGTCAGGTACTGATTCCCTCATGCTCCCTTCAGAAAATGGTAGCTTAAAACAGGAGATATGCGATCAATCAACAAATACATGAAAAAATGCTCAACCTCTCTGGCAATTAGAGAAATGCGAATCAAAACCACTCTAAGGTTTCATCTCACATCAGTCAGAATGGCAGCTATTAAGAACACAAACAACAATAAATGTTGGAGAGGATGTGGAGAAAAAGGCACACTCATACATTGTTGATGGGACTGCAAAATGGTGCAACCAATATGGAAAGCAGTATGGAGATACCTTGGAACACTTAGAATGGAACCACCTTATGACCTAGCTATCCCACTCCTTGGTCTTTACCCAAAAGAGCTGAAAACAGCATACTACAGGGACACAGCCACATCAATGTTTATAGCAGCACAATTCACAATAGCTAAACTGTGGAACCAACCTAGATGCCTTCAGTAGATGAATGGATAAAGAAAATGTGGTATATACACACAATGGAATATTACTCAGCAATAAGAGAGAATAAAATCATGGCATTTGCAGGAAAATGGATGGAGTTAGAGAATATAATGTTAAGTGACGTTAGCCAATCCCAAAAAGCCAAATGTCAAATGTTTTCTCTGATATAAGGAGGCCAATTCACAGTCGGGTTGGGATGGGGAGCATAGGAGGATTAGAGGAATACTAGAATGGCCAATGGGGAGGGAGGGGAAGGGAGGGACCAAAAGGGTGAAGGAAAAAATAAAGATGGTAGAATGAGATGGATATCATTACCCTAAGTGCATGTATGAAGTCACGAATGGTGTGAATATACTTTGCATACAACCAGAGATTTGTAAAAAAAAGTGCTCTATATGTGTAATATGAAATGTAATGCATTCTGCTGTCATTTATAACATCTTAGAATAAAAAATAATTTAAAAAAAAACACAGCAGTTCTCGCAGTCTTGGGCCAGATGTCCAAGCACAGGGGGGTGTCATGGCCTGCATTTCGGTCAGGGAGTGTGTCTGCCTCTTCCCAGCTTCTGTTGGGTGCTGCCAATCCTTTGAGCTCTTGGCTTGTAGAGGTTGAACTCCAGTTTCTGCCTCAGTCTCCACATGGGGTTTTCACTATATGTTTTTCTTTGTGCTTCTTAGGAGGACAGCAGTTGTTGGGTTGGGTCCACCCTAATCAGAATACCTTATCTTAATGAACTACATATACGAAGGTTCTGTTTCCAAATTAAACCACTCAGTGGAGTTTTCAGGTGGGCATCGATTTTGCAGGGTCATTATTCAACCCAGTTGTTTTAGCTTTACATTAATGGAAAGAAACGCCTAGGGTGACCAAGTGGTGACAGAAAAGCTTTCGTTTGGCTCACACTTTTGGACGTTACCAGTCCATGAGTGTTACCAGGCTCATTGCTTCAAGCCCTTGGTGAGGCAGCACATGGGGCAGACTGTGCAGCAGAAATAAAGCTGCTGACCTCACCAGGCAAGAAGCAAAGGGGAAGAGGAGGCCAGGGGCCCCCAACACTCCCACGAGCATGCCCTCGTGACCCAACACTGCCCACCAAGCCCCATTTCCAAAGCTTGCACTGCATCTCCCAAGAGCAGCACTCTGGGGACCAAGCCTTTAACACTTTGGGAGATTTTTAAACGTCTAGATCACAGCATTCATCCCATGGTCACCGATATTCACCTCATAAGGCAAATGCAGTCATTCCACGTCCCACAGTCCCCAAGCCTTAACTACTGCAGCATTGCTCCAGAACCTGGGCAGCTCTTGTCTTGTCCTATACCTCAGCTCTTTGACTGTGCAGCCCTCATGGTGACACTCAGGGGCAGATTTTCCAGAGAGACTGCAGCGTCCATCCCCCTGCATGTGTTCACCCTGTTGCCACCTCCATCTTCCTGGGGTCTCCTCTGCAGCTTCACCTCCTGTCCCACAGCTGCAGTAGCATCACCCTCTCGGAGGCTGTTAGCAAGAACTCTGACTACGCTGCCCACTGTCTCAGTGGCCAGACTTTCATTTGAAACCTTGGAGGATTGGTGCTGTGACCCCATACCGTTTACACTTTGCACGATTGATTAACTAAGATCACATGAACGATGTCAAGGTGTGCCACCAAGATGAGCTGTGCCTGGGTCCACCTGAACCGTGGCTGCAGCAGCCTCTGACGGCCTGGCTGGTCACACACAGGGAAATGAATGCCAGGGAGCTCCTGCTTGTCAGGGTGGCCCATAGTTCTTTTCCAAAACAATTCTGCTCTGAAAAGTCTTTGAAGAAAATTGCATTTCTGCACATTTCAGCCCATGATGAATGGGGTAGCCTTCCAGATTTCTGAGATACCCTCAAGGCATTTTTCCGGCTGTCCCAGTGCAGGGCACTTGACTTTTTACCTGTTTATCTCTCCAAACTGCATCCTCCTTGGCGGCACCTTCACACATACTTATTTGGGGGCCAAGCTGTACATTTTCAGATCTTTTGGCACATCTCTTAGAAGTTCTAGTTCATGACCCTCTTTGCTACTAATTCTCACTGTGAATTTGGATAAAAGCAATCAAGAATACCCATGGCGCAGTCTGAGTGTTTTACTCCCTTAAAATTTCCTCTGTTAAGTAAACTAGTCCATAACCTTTAAGCCCACTTTCCTACCCAGTGAAGGGCAGGGACAAAATGCACCAAATTCTTTGCCAGACTTCAGCTAAAATGGTCTTTAGTCCAATTTCCAACAGAGGCTTCATTTCCTTCTGAAATCTCATAGCAAGGCCTTTGCTCTCCAGATGCATATCAGCTTTCTGGTCTTCTGAGCCCTCACTGAAATTTTCTCTGAATATCTCCTTATTTCATGCCAGGATTTCTCTTGTGTGCTTCCCTAAACTCTTCCAAACTCCTCCCATAAAATTCCATATTGTCAGGAAAGCTATACTCCTACTCGAGGGCCTCATTTCTTGGTACCATATTTCTGTATTAGGAAGTGTCTTGTAACTACAATGAAATACCTGATGCAATTAATTTAGGAGACCCAAGGTTTATTTTGGCACATCTCTTAGAGGTTCTAGTCCATAACTCCTGGGCCCCAAGGATTTGGGCCTCAGGTAATGGCAGGAGTGCCTGGCAGAACGCATCCCTTGACCTCACCAGTCAGGAAGTGAAAGGGGCAGGGGAAGAGCCTGGGGTCCCAAACACCACTAGAGGGCATGCCCAAAGTATCTAAGGGCCTTCCACGAGGTCCAAACCTCCTAAAGATTCCACTGCCTCCTGCTAGCACCAGTTTGGAGTCCAGTACTTTAGTACAGGGACCTTCAGGAGACATTCAATAACTAGTAGACCAGTATGGTTCAGGGAAAGGCATTGCATGTATTTTCATTTGAATATGTAAAGATTAAAGACTAAGATTGTTTAAAACTAATGGAAATGATAATAAATATTATTAAAAAGCTTATTTTAAAAACTCCATAAAGAAGAATCATTCGCATTTGCATCAAAGAAATAAATGCCTTACTGAACAGAAAGCTATGTTAAATGACCTTATCTGACAGCTGGATCCACTATGGGAAGGTGGAGGTGTTTATAATGTAAATGAAGTTGCTACAGCCTCCTGTAACATACACAATGACCCATGGAGACAGTGACTTCTCTACTGTATAAGCATCTGGGACAATGACAGGATCAGTTCATAAGCTCATACTGCGCTTTTTCTGCATTGAGCAAAACTGGGTGAGAACCCACCTGCAAACCATGCTCATTAAGTCTCCATTTACAATAAAAATTGAAGTAAAGGTGGAATCAAAACATTTACTTTGTTAACGAACTCTTGATGTTTACAATCATATTTGTCCTATTGAACTTGAAACTAGTAAATAATAGACACAATGATTCTGTCACGTGAATGAAAATTACGTTTTTTTTTGGTACCGGGGATTGAACTCAGGGGCACTCGACCACTGGGCCACATCCCCCAGCCCTTTTTTGTATTTTATTAGAGACAGGGTCTCACTGAGTTGCTAAGTACCTCGCCATTGCTGAGGCTGGCTTTGAACTCGCGATCCTCCTGCCTCAGCCTCCCAAGTGCTAGGATTACAGGCGTGTGCCACCACGCCTGGCTAAAATTACATTTTTGAGAATATGTATTTTTCTCAATTTTCTGTACTTGCCATAGATATACATCTCTACCACGTGCATATACAAAGTGGTAAATAAATGAAAACAAATTTGCAAATATGCTTCTATAAAAGATTTTACATTTAAAAGAGTAATTCATAATTTAATGTCTATGCGTGAAGTATCAGAGGAAAATCAAGACACTAAACATCATTAGTACAAATGGATCAAATGATAATAATACTTAGTAGCTTGAGTTAGACATTAAATTAAATTCCTACTTTTGAAGCATTAGATGTATCAGTACACATACTGGTGATAAGAAAATTGCTCTTCTGAAGTCATAATTAACCATAAATATTAGGATGTGTGTAAATATGAGAATGGAAATGAGAGAGAAAATTGCCACCACTTGGATATTCAGAGATGATTACACTAAATGCCTCAGTTATTCATACCCATGTACAGGGAGAACCATCAAGGGGTTCCTAGACTCATTTAAAGCAGGCTGAACCAGATGGCTTCAGTTGCATTTCTTGGGCTTGTGTTGAGGTTATAATCTTGGCTGCTATGAGGTTGTAATCTCTGCAGGGCTGGGTGGATCTGAGGCATTTCAGGGAGACCAGGGAGTGGTACAGCCCAGCTTCCCTCCAGTGGTTTGGATGGTTATTAATTATGAATCCCTGTTGGAGGATGCCCTCATTAACATTTGGCATCTTTTATAATCCTTATCACTTTTCTCTGTAGTACATGGAATGAAATCAGGAAAACTACATTGTTGAGTCTCTTTCATTGTTGATATGTCAGAAAACAATGTAAGAATGGAAAATAACGTTTATTTTCTGGAGTGATGAAAGATGAATGTGCAAACCTTTTCCTGCTTCCCCGAAATACTTCTTTATGCTGTGCTTAATATTCACGATATAGAAAATTTTACTGACATAATATAACAATTGTATTATAAGCTTTTTAGCTGAAATATTCCATGACTCCCACATCTCCCCCTACCCCCACTCTGAAACCCCAGAGTGGACACAGAAGGAAAGTAATTTCAGTTTGTACATAAAAGACTACAGGCACTCCTATCACAGTGAGGAGCTCAGCAAACATCAAGTCTGACAATGAATTAAAAAGGCACAGCAAAAATAAAGTAAAATTGTCCTTTTTTGGGCAGTGTGTTCTCTGAGATGTAAGCGCTTGGTATGAACAAAGACCAGGTTGATATTTTTAAGACCGGGCACCATTTCTTTCCTTCCTGAATTCCTATGAAATCTGCGTAGAAGATTTAGAATAGAAAGAAGAATAGAATTTAGATAGAAAGACGAGCGAGAACAGCTCTCATAGCCCAGTGGAACTGAAAGTTTAAATCCTCATTCCCATGTATGATGGTTTAAAACATAATATTGATTTGGAATATAGAAATAAACATGTTTGATTAAAGCATAAAAAGGGATTATAAGTAATCTTATTTTAATTATATATCATGATCAAATCCCTAAGAAAAAAAAAAATTTTTCCAAAGTATTAATTGAAGTATTATTACTTAATTTAGTTCTTTTATAGGAAGGAGACAGATTTTTCATCATGCATATCACATTAAATTTATGATTCCTTCAGTAAAGAACATTCTAAACTTCCAGATATTTTGAATATCAAACACTGTAGTATTTTAATTTAACAATACTGCAAAGGTTACTGAATAATTTTAATGATTAAATGCTATGGTTAAGATTAGAAATCCAGGTAAATAATGTTTTTTTTTTTTAATTTTCATGAATGTTTCTTATAAAATATTTTTTTAGTTGGACACAAAACCCTTATTTTATTTATTTAATTTTTTATGTGGTGTTGAAGACGGAACCCAGGGCCTCACACGTGATAGGCGAACACTCTACCACTGAGCCAAAACCCCAGGCCTTTTCATGAATTTTTAAAGGAAACTGATTTTATGACAGAAGAAATTAATAACTTTTAATGTGTATACACATAATCTTTATTTATTTGCATAAACAATTTGGAAGATATATCTTAAATAACTAGTTTTGATTGTCAGAGTCCAATACCTCATGAGAAAGAGTTTAGAAATAGGATTGGCCATTTAATTTTGTACTTTTAACTTGCATTTGTTATATAAATTGGTAGTTATAAATTTAAAAATTATTCTTGACATAGTTATTAAACTGTTACTCTTTAGTTCCTAATTCAGTGAAATGAGAACTTAGTTTGAGTATTTACCCTGAGGTATAGTTATAGGCCTATTTGAACCTAAAGCTACAATTTTCAATTTCCCAAAGAAGAGCTGTATTCTGTTGACCTATTTACCAGAGAAAACATGTAATTATAAAGGTAGTTGTCAACTGGCGAACTTAAAATATTTGCTAGCTTTAACATTTTACCTTTGGAGCCTTCATAAATGAAAATGTGTGAATAAAGTGATGTCTATTTTTATAAGTGGACATAAAGCATCATTTTTAAATAATGCCTCCAGTGTAAGACATTAAGAAAAAACATTTTTCACTAAAACATGATTTTAAAAATTAATTGAAAGTACAGGTTTCTACCCCAAATACTTGAGTCAAAATACTCTGAGCTATGCTAAAAGCCATATTCAATGACCATAACCTCTTGGACTCTGACCCTAATCCAACATACTTCAGAATTTCTTGGGGATTCTTACATAAGCATAAATCAAATTTACCTTTTAAAACATTTTAATGTATTTGTTCATTGGCCACATTCTGAGTACCTACTACACATTAAAAATAACATCATAGGGTAGGGTCGTAGCTCAGTTGGTAGACCATTTGCCTTGCATGTGTGAGGCACTGGGTTCCATCCTCAGCACCACATAAAAACAAATAAAATAAAGGTATTGTGTCTGTCTACAACTAAAAAATTATTAAAAAATAATAATATCCTAGCATACATAAGACAAAATGTTATGGATCAAACCCTAATGATAATCAAATTTTTTAGAAAGTTGACGTGTCAAATGAAAGTTCTTAGTTCTGATAATAAAATTCAATCCCATTCCATTAAAGACAATATGAGACTCTTTATCAGAATATTAAAAATTGTATTCAACATACTTTTCTCCCACCAAGTTAGATCTTAATTACAAAGTCATCATAACCTTGTCACTACTTATCACTATTAATTTTCAGACTATTTGATATTATAGAGCAACAATTAATAATTTAATTAAGCATTACTTCTTTTACTAATTTACATGTATTATTTTCTGCAAATGCTTAATTAGAAATAGATTTGAGTAGCATGATATTATGGTTTCGGTGTGTTTCTACAGGGATGTTCAGAGGTAAAGTGATTAGACTGTGAGATCTGTCACCTAACCAGGCCCTCTTAATTTGAATGACTGGCTGGTAACTGAGGGCAGGTGGGGCACAGCTGGAGGAGGTTAGGTCACTGGAGGTGTGTCCTGGGAGGTGCATGTTCCCTGTGACTTCTTCCTCCCTCCCCTCTGTCTGCTGCCTGGCCCCCATGAGCTGAGCAACTTTTATCCACTGGTCCTTACCCTATAATGTGCTGCCTCACCTCAGGCCCAGAGCTATGGAGTTGGCCTTCCATGGACTGAGGCCTCTGAACTCCTCATGAACCCCAAATAAACTTTCCTCATCTAAGTTGTCCTTGCCAGGTATTTTGGTCAGTGTGATGAAAAGCTGGTTAAAATACATGATAATCCATTTCCCAGCGTTTTCCATAGAGGCATACTATTTGACTTGTAGGTGAAAATTTAGATATGGTCCACCTAAACATTTTTTTGTTTTCATTGGGTGTAAATACTATGAAAGAACCACAGAGGTTTTGACGATTTTACTTTTTGTTGAATTATTACAAATTACTATTATAAAGCATTCATATGCACATTTTGAAATATAGCTGACTTGTTTTTATCATCAATCCCATGGATCTATATTGTGGCTGCAGTCAAAATGGAGACTTTGATTGACGTTCCCCAGGAAAAGAATTCTATGAATAATAATGGAAAATTCTGCAACATTGTTATCTAAGAACTGTTAGCTCTGTTACATTTTCCTAGTTTGACATTTTGCAAAATCCTACCGTCTTCATTTACAAAATGAAGATACTTTATGGAGACTAAGGCAACTTTTCTATGAAATCTGCCAATTAAATAAACAATTCATATTGGAATGACAGTGGTTTCTGATATATTAAATAGAAAGAAAAAAGAAAAAAATCAAACATATGAATAATTCCCTATCACCGCCTAGTAAACAACTTATTCTGGGCTGTGGGAATTTCCTTTGTTTGATCTCTGTATTAAGGCTGTGTGTGGAGCTGTGGTTCTGTATAACAAAGCTCTCCTCTACAATTATATGGTTGATGATGTTACTAAATGTCAACTATAACTATGGCTGGTACATGATGTTCAACAAATGACAATTTTAATTTCATGTAATCTGGTTTACATAATGTATTTCCTCTTAGACTCAGTTCGAAATTCAAGTCTAACAAATGTGAAGTCTGGTACGATTTATGCTGAACTTTATATTGAATTCTGGAAATAATATGCTAAACATGACAGGACTCCTATCCTCAAAATAGCTAAAATGTAGTTTGGAGGAAGAAATTTAGCAATGATTCACCAGGTGATAATTACTAGCCCTGATCAAGGTGAAGAGCAATCTACAGGGGAGTAGACCTGGAGGGTCCTTGTGACTGGGAAAGCATGAAATGTTAAATTAGGATAAACAGTGACATCACTACATACGGAGTGACTTTATTTTCATTCTGTCAAATCCCACATTAAATCTTTTGGTTAAATTGATAGGATCATAGATTTACATAAAAAAAAATCATCTTTTTGTTTCACTTAGTTATTTTACTTCAACCCGAAACCTACAGAATCCAAAGGACACTTTTTATTTTTTTTTGCTGGATATTATATTTAGTAATTTATTCCCTAACATTGGTCTTTATTCACACTTATAGATAGGAACATAGAATAAAGGAGTTTTAACATGATTGAAACTCTTAGGAAAATATTGTGCTGGTGCTTTGCAGAAAATACTTATTCCTCTTCTACAAATTATTTAAGGTCCATTCAAAGAAGAATGTGTGTACTTTTAATGCTTTCTCTCATCTTTGTAGCTTACTGAAAATCTGAAGCAGGTGGACACCACATACTTTTAGAAATATGAATGAGAAACCCATGAGAGAGGAAGGTCTACTGGCATCCCTGCTAGCATCTGACAAACTAACATGGGCTCCGTTTCACATTCCATGGGATATAATAAGTGGACTTTTTTATTTACCTGGTATTCTGAGTATCTATCATTTTATATATCATATCTTGTATTAATATGTAGCCTCAATGAAAAACACTTTAAATAGGCTCAATTCATCCATCTCTGTTTTAACAACATATCATAAAGCAAGAAGTGAATTTTACAGAAGAAGTAATATAAAACAAAACAATAAAATATTTGAAATTAAAAAGCCAAACTTGACTTAATATTGTTATTATCCATTTTATGCTTTGAATCACTCTGCAACAAAAATCATCACCTCAGTGAACTGATATCCTGAAACATTGTCAAATAACACAGTAACAGGGGGTGTTTTGGGCATGTAGTTGGCCTTCCACTGATGACAAGTGTCCTCCAAAACCCTGCCAGGAGAGACCACACCACAACTGAAAGGTTGAGCTCTTTCTTCTTTAAAACCATGGACATGAACAACTAAATTTGAATTTCATATTTCAATATTCTAAGGAATTTACAAAATTTAATATTATCTCCTCTGTTTTATGGAAAAAGAAATTGTCTTAAATAATTTCAGATAAGGCTCAACATAATACAATTTACATTTTGTCCTAATTTGTATATCTTTCCACGTGATGTCTTTCTTCATAGACATCGAATATTTCCTAAGTTAATTTTCATCTGGAAAGTTAGCCTCTCTTTTTCTGTGACTTATTAAAAATTCATCAAATAGTGAAACTGTATTTTACAACATTTACCTTAATTTGATTTCCAGTTAAATCTATATATTGGTAGAAACAAAGACATTCAATGTTGACTTTAGAATTATGATTTCAAAATGTTAAATGTGTTATTTTATTTGATTTGTTGATAATTATTTTTAGTATCATAACAAAAGTTACTATGCGAGACACAATTAATCTTTCAAAATAGAAAAAGTCTGCATATATCTATATGGAGTATAAGTGAAATAAACAGGGAGTCTAGACAGAACCCAATTGTTTCCATGTATTTAAGATTTTTCCACATGTTTGAGCTGAATAATTCTTATCAGGTGTAAGTTCAAAGAGACTCATTGGTGTACATGATACTTGCTTTAAAACTGTGCACAAACAAGAAGTGACTCACATCCTCCTGAAACATGCATTCTAAAAGACGTATACAAGTTTTCCTTGTGTGCACTACAATTCTTTTTTTCTGATGTATCTGTTTCCAGGATAAAAATATAGAAAATAAATGAGTATCTTCTTTTATGGTGTTTTTTTCTCAAATTAACTTCATATCAATCTTTAGAAACTATTTTGTTCACAGAAATTAAGAATTATAAATATAAATAAATTGTTTCTTTTGAGGGAAGAAACAGACTAGTGTTAAAAATGAAATATTAGAAAATGTTAAAATATGCTCTCTAAACGTCATATGATATTACACGTTGTCCATGAAATAGATAAGAGACATTATTTAATATTTATTCACAACAAATATATCCTACATCAGAACGGGTCCCTTAACAAATCTCAAATAATTGATTTATAGTTGATAGTGTTACATGTAACACTTTGCATTTGTTATGGGGATTTGAATTTTCTACTTGCTTTTATGAGCTACTGGAAGGAATGCAGCAATATATTTTATTTTACCTGATGGATTATACAGAATAGAACACTGTTATATTGTCCCTTCTCCAGAGAACAATTTGAACTTGAAAGAGGTATGATTCAGAGGCTTTTATACTTGGAACTGATAAAAAAAAAAAATGCTAGAAAAAGAAAGATTTCATTTGAAAACGTAAGTGCCAAACCAGTTTATTTCATATATGAATTTTTAGGAACTTTAATAAGTGTTTCACTCCTACGTATGCTCCATCCATTACTCCACACAGGATGGTCCATTATAAGCCCCTGTTTGGGAGTTTCCATTTATAACTACCCTTCTGTTTAACCCACACAGCCTTATTCATGGTGACCTACGTGGGCAGTGTTCAAGTGTCTGACGTTCATGCTCATCTCTAGCGCGGGTGAGCCAAACGTTAAGTCAGAATTGTGCAAGGGAGCCAGATTCCACACTCATCTGCAAAGTTTCTGGCGACAACTCGGAAGAGGACACAGGTAGGACAGTGCAACGATGCAGGGGTGTGCTGCAGGTTTGCACATGTCAGTGGTGGTTCTCCTCTAAAGGCCACGAGGGATGTGGGGCATTCAGTGCTCCTGGTGGGGAATTCTCTCCTCCTCCCTGTGCTCTAGTATCAGTGAATATTCGGACACCATATCCCTTCCCACATAGCAATCTTTTCCCCCTCTTCTGAGTTCACACAAGAGATGCCTGCTTCTCGATACTACCAAGTTTCCCCTCCAAACTCACTAGAACTGTTAGCACCAGTGCATTATTGTATTTTTCCTCTCCCTCCTCCTCTATCAAAAGCAATCAGCACCAAACTCAGCTTCATTTTCCCAGCAACAATCTAACATCTCCCTTGCAATCATCTTAACTTCAGATGGCAAAGTCTGCAAAGGTGAATGTTTTGTATAATTTTTCTTTGCAGGAAATAGGAGATACATTTGGAAGTTTAGGAGCATTTTCATATTGCTATGTCAAAGGTTAATGAATAAAATAGTTATTACTAAGAGCACCTCTAAGCAAACCCACGGCTTGTGAATGTGGTATTAAGTGCTGCAGGGCGTACCTCCCTCCAGCTCCATGCAGGGGGCTCTCGGAGTCAGCAGACTTGACACCACCACAAGAACTGAAGCTTACTTTTAAAACTTACCTTCAGCTGGGCGCGGTGGCGCACGCCTGTAATCCCAGCACTTTGGGAGGCTGAGGCAGGAGGATTGCGAGTTCAAAGCCAGCCTCAGCAGTGGTGAGGCACTTAGCAACTCAGTGAGACCCTGTCTCTAAATAAAATACTACAAAAAAGGGCTGGGGATGTGACCCAGTGGTCGAGTGCCCCTGAGTTCAATCCCTGGTACCCACAAAAAAAAAAAAAAAAAAAAAAAAAAAAAAAAAAAAAAAAAACAAAAAACTTACCTTCAGTTCTACATGATTTTAGCACAAAACCAGATATATATATATATATGTAAAAAATATAAAAGTTCTTTTTGTTATGAACTTTTGTGGATATAAGCAAAACTATTCAAGAGAACCAAAGTCCACTGTGCCCATCACCCAAAGGTGACATCCATGGCTATTTTTATAGTGTTACTTTGGGATTAGATGCAAATGGGATCACAACTGCATTTCTGAAACCTAACCCATCTGTAACAAAGCCAATTTCTTTGGTCAAACCTGGTAATTTTGCACTTGGGCTGATAAATCCATTTCACTACGGATTGACTTCTGTGGGTGTCTGTTTGCTGACAGTCAAGGTGAAGTTTTACAGGCAGTATGCAGTTCACAGAGTCGGCTGGCACTGGAATGTTTTGAGCTCCATTTTTAGTAAGCCTTGGTCTATTCATTATCTAACATTTATATAGAGAACTTTCTCAGTAGCGCACTAAAATAACCCAGGAGGCTTCACGTGTAGTTTTGTTTAGCCCGTGTATCTGTTTTGTCTCTGCTGTGTGATTCCCAGTTTTGTCCTTTGGTTTCAGATCAAAGAGAAGAAGAGCACCAGCAAGTGAGATCATTGTTCAGTAAGGCAGCCCACCCCCCATTGTCGCAGGATCATTTATTGAAACAGGATGTGGAGCCCCACTTACATTCCACTGTTTCTCTCAGTGGTTCCGTTTCCTTTCCCCCCTTTCCTGCCTACAGACAGTATCTTTGGGAAAGTGTGTGAAGTTCATGAATTGGAGAGTATTCAGTTGTGCTTGCTGAATAACTAACCACAAGGCCCTTTCTTTTGCATTTAGCTAAATTTGCATTTGGCTTTAAGATGAAAAGTTCCATTCTTTCAATGGGTTTCAGTTACCTGGCATTTTCATTTATTCTGTTCAATTAATAAGCACTTGCTGAATGCTTGCTGTATGGCAGGCATAATTTCAGGCACCTAGTCAGACACAACACTAAAGGAAACAACGGAAGTCCCAACCTGCAGGGATCTTGGATTCCAACAGGTGATTGAAGAAATAAATAAACACAAGACTAGGCCAATTAACAAGCACTGAGGCTGTACAATGTGTTAGGCACTGCTCTCACTCGGTTCACACTTACCAACACCCATTTAATTTTTATAATTACTTTACCAAGTTGAAAATTTTGTGATTCTCATAGAGACTAAGAAACATGCATATTAATGGAATCATTGCACTTTCAACACTTGTGACGTGGAAAACCTTTGAATCATACCATCTTAACAAGAAAACTCAAGGAGTGAAATTTTAATAAATGCCACAAAGAAAAGTACAGAGTGATCTGCACTTGGCGAGTGACATTTCTTGCTGCTTGGGGGTTGTGTTGGGAGAACATCTGGGCCATCTGGGCCATGGCAGCATTTTAATTTAGACCTGAGTCCATGAAGAAATGAACCACGTGTCCACAGGAGTGCTAAGTGGGGGAGAGGACAGGTGCAAGGACCATGAACAGGAATACGCTTTCTTAAGGGACAATGAGGTCGTGCAGTGATGGGGAACAGCAGATGACCGGGAGGTGGTGGGGGTGGGACCAGCTCATGAGGGATTTTCACATTCAGGATTTGACTTTATGGAGACAGGTGAGGAGCCACTGGGAATGTGTAGAGAAGAGAATGTGACAGGGCTAACTCAACAGGAGCTTAAAGCAATCACCTCATGAAGTTGGATGGAATGAGATCAAGTGGAGAAGGGATGGTGGCTAAAGGTGATGTCTGTAATCTGTAAATGATGGTTTAGGTCCCAGATTATTGATCTGTACTCCCCCGCACCTCTTCTTCTCTCATTCTTGTAATCCATGAACCACCGTCTCTCTTTGACCCCGTATTAACCAAAACAAGGATTAAAAGAAATTGCTATTATAATTACAATATGAAATTTGATCTCCTGTTGAGGATTCTGTAGGCAGATTTTGATCTCTGCAAACCTGACAACATTGGTGTGATGAACAAAGGAAAACCAAAACTGAATGGAAAACAGCAAAAGAGTAAAACTCAAAGGTGTTCGGGATTGCTGTCCCTAATCACGTCCCAGCGTTTCCCACCTCCTGGGCAACTTATTTTTGATGGTTCCCTGCAATTATCTAAGAGGAAATAGGAGCCTAATGAGAAAATCTCATGGAGCAAATATGATTGGACTTCCTCAAGGAAGTATTCTTGTATTCAAGAAGCTGTAGAGAACCAATTCTCACTGAGATGCAGACAAGAGATGATGGTAATGGAGACTAGGTGAGTGATGAGGAGAAGATGTCTGGCTGATAGAAATTTCTGGAGGATTGGCTGTGAGTGTGAGAGCAGTTCTTCACTCTCAGTCTTGATCAGAGTTGATGGGGTGATGTTAAGTCTGTGGTGATCATTCAGCATCTTCGTGAAGTTGCTGTGTGGACAACAGGCAAATAGGAGCCTGGAATTCAAGGGGAAGGGGGGTAGCACGGGGGTTTACATTTGGAAAGGTGGTACTAAAACTGTGAGGCAGGATCTTCACTTGGGGATTACGTGTGTGGAATTAAAGAGGAGAAGTCAAAGCAGCACACCTGGCAAAATTACACCATATCTAGAAGGCAGATACTAGAGGAGTAATTGAAGAAAGAGATGAGGAAAGAGTAATTATAAAATAAAAGGAAGAATTGTGAGTATGGTGTGCCTGAGGTCAAGCTAACGATGAAAGGGAAGTTTGCTCTTCGCTTTTATCTGGAAGAAGAAAAAGAGGCATTGTTCAATCCTGCTGAGAAGGCCATTGTGGTGAAGACAAGGATTGTGTACCTCACCCATACCAGAGACCTCGGGAACCTCAACTTAAAGGCAGTGCTGGGCGAAAGCCTGATTCCATTTATTCCAAAAGAATTCACTGAATTAAGTAAGTGAACTGTTGAAGCTCCATGAATCATTCAGTGAAAGAACAACAATCTTATGGTTGACTTCTTGACATCCATTTTTTTCCTGTGTTCTGCTGTAATGAAGTGACACTGAGCAGGTGGCAGGTCCCTTTGAGAATGTTCTAGAAGAAACCTGGCCCTGCTTCTGGATGTGTGTGTGCTTCAGCAGCAGACATTTATGCATAGGAACTCCCTCTGTACACCTGTCTCTTGCTGCTCTCTTGCATCCTGTGGTCCTGCAGCGAATTCCACAGGATGTTTTCCAGTGTTGGGTGTTAATAATTTCGGTGGGCCTGGTGGTGTCCTTAGCTGACTTCAGAACCATGAGCTCTCACTGCTCTAACTGCTTCCTGTTTTCAGCAGTTAGGACATCATAAGCTCCTGGATCCCTGAATTAACTCGGTTACTGACTAAAATACCTTAAGTGTTTTCTGCTTGCTGTTGTTCCCTGGCCAGTGGAGACAGGCCATACCTACAGTGTATTAGAATGTGGCAAGATGTGAGTGTCCCTTGTGCTGTGAGGAGAAAAGCAACTTACGCTCAGCCATGCATAATGAGCTGTGCGGCACAGGAAGTGAAAACTGTTTAGGTCTCATATCAAAGTCCACTTTTGCCTGCTTGTTTTTAAGACTATGCATACAAAGGCCATGGGGAATGTAGTAAATGGCATGTTGATTCTGATTTTCTAAATGGGTACAAGCAGTGATTAGTGAAGGGAAAATACTGTAGGCCCCGGGTATCTCCCTAATTCCAATAAGTAACTGCATTTTAGGAACATTTGTTGATCTTGTAAGTAACATTTCTTCCACAAAAGGTATTTGAACTATTATTTTCCACGACGCAACTGAGAAATTTTCATAATAAATGTCATAGCAAAATTTAAGAGGAGTAATAACAGATTGAGTTGGATTATAGAATAAATTTTCTGCTATGGTCTTTGGCATATCTCTTAACCATTCAGTGGAATGGAACTTTTTAGGAAAATTAATTGAATTTAACTAACTGAAGATCCTGCATTGAGATGGAGGTGGACTGACATTTTCGAGAGCTTTATTTGTGCTGGGGCTGAGGACCCCGATTATCCCTGCTGCGCACAAATAGCTTTAAGCATCAGGGATTTTTTTTTCTCAATACAGTCCTTGCCTATAATATTCGAATATGTACCTAAAACCACAACATTGTGTGTGACGGACACTGCACATGTGATTAAACATGAGAAACAAAGTGTTTAATAATGCCTTAAAATTATAGCATATTTATGAAATCTGTACATTTCTTCTTGAAGTTATTTAATTTGTACTGTGTAATATTCCCATTCTATATCACTTTATTTAAATTGTCTGGAAAATGTACTTAAAAGCTTTGGCAAAATATTATATTGTATTTGTTGAATGCATATCAAGATATTGTTTATACATATTATATTAAATGGGGTATTAAAATACCCTTGTTAACTATCAGAGAATTCCTATATTCCCTTTTGTGTTTCAATTATTTGCAGAAACATGACTATTTTTCTCAACTCTGTGATGGCTTCATCGATTCTGTGTCTATGTAGATTATTATACAAATATATTTAATATAATTTAGTATATTTGACAATTGAAAATAAGAAAACAGTTTTGTAGTTTAGAAAACAATCTCTAGATTTGAAAGTTTGCTGTCAAATTGTACACAGCTGAAACCGATATTGGAATAATGTGATGGATAAACCTCTAGGAGAATCTTAGAAACAAAGTGGCCACTCTTTGCAGCTGAGAGCCATTTCTAGCCAAGGGCACAGAACACCGTGTGCATCTGAGGTGGCATTAATTTGGGGTGGCTAGTGTGGAATCCAGAACTGGTGTAAGAGGGAAGGATCCAGGACTGAATGACATCAGATCGATCTTGGTGAAGCAAGGTTATAGATGAGACCTTCTTCAAGTTTGTTTCTTAGACCACTGCTCTCACAAATCGTGAATTATGAATTAAGTAGAAATCTAATCCTGAGAAACATTACTCTCTTGTAAATGTCCATAATTAACATTACAGCATAAATTGTCAAACCAGCTAGGACAAGACAACTGTATATGTCTGTTTAAACAGTGCTGTCCCAACACTGGCTGCTGCTTATTGCTTAAGAACTTGGGGCATGACTGTGACCTTTGGGCCAGGGATGGCCCCTCACTCCTGGAACAGCTAAGGGGCCATTCTCTCTTCTTGGTCCTGACTCAATACCTAAACTTAACTTGTTTTGTCTTTGCACAAGTGCTCTATAGAGATGGGCTGTGATCCATGAGCTCTTCCTCCACTCATGAGGAAACGTTGCTTAGCATATGTCTCCTACACCATATTTTTCTGCGTAATGCTGGCCACTGCCTAATCTTCACATCTTTTTTTTTTTTTTAGTCCAAAAATAATTGATAACTTTCCATCGCATGATCGCCACATGGTGTAATTCTGTTTGTCACAGCGCCATATAAGGCAAACGGAGCAGCGCTGTATTCACCTGCGGCTCAGGACATGCTCTTGTTTTCTCAAGCACAGTGAGTTGGGAGCCAGCCTACAAGGCTTGGAGCACACATCATCGCTGTTTGCAAAGGCCAACTTGCAGGGGTTGTTTGGCGCACGGAGAGCATGATAAACGCATCCTGTGTGAGTGGCACTGAGCCGGTGTGTCAAATGAAACAGCACAGAATCTTCAGACACAGAAGATTAAATTTTATAAGTCCATACTATGCAATTCTGTAGTAACTTTTTGTAAGTATAATATTTCCACTGTAACATACAAATCTGTTGTCGCCTGAAGCGATGGGCGCTTGGAGCAACGAAACTGTGGGAAGAAGTTTAGAGGCAAACTGGAAACGAACAGATTTTTATTCTGATAACTTTTCTCTCTGGCTCAAACAACGACTGTAACGTGCACCACACACACCACCAAAATGGCGCAGACCCAATTAGCAATCTCGCTTAAGTCCCTCGAGATCTCGGGCCAAGTCTCGTGAGACTACGGAAGGCGGCAACAGCCAAACATCTCCTTGGCCCGTAGTCAACCGCAATCTTAGCCATCTCCCCAAACAGGACTCCTACACAAATCAATAGCAATTAATGTGTTTTTTTTTTAAATTTTTATTTTTTAGTTGTAGATGGACACAAGAATATTTTATTTATTTATTTTTACATGGTGCTGAGGATCAAACCCAGGGCCTCATATCTGCTAGGCAAGCACTCTACCACTGAGCCACAACCACAGCCCACGTGTTATTTTTTTACCTTCAGAGCAGAAAAAATGTTTGCTAAACTGTCATGAAGAAATGACGTGTGTCTATTTGGATTATTCAATTTTAACATATTTACAAGTATTCTGTGCATCCTAATCTTGCACCAAAGACAGTTTACTAATAAGTAATTTTAAGTACCACCAGCACATTTTTTTTTTCAAAGCTTCACATAACAATCACACCCCACTTTTTTGGAAATAATTATAATGGCAGAAAATCCACAACAATTATGTGATGAAAAACAGTATAATAGGTCAATAAGTGATCTAGTTAATCTTTAAATAGCTCTATTGCTTTTCTCAATTCCTGTGTTTTCTATGTAATTATATGACAATAAATAATTGAAAAACATGAACAAAAATTTAAACTTAATTTTTCTGACTTTTCTTTCAAAGCTACACTTTGAAAGTTTTTGCAGCTACTGGATTTAAATTAACATGCAATCTCAAAGAATTACTGGAGCACATAAATAAGGAATGGTGCTTTTCCACCTTTATTTCTAAATACATTCAATAAAATATAATACTACCAAGAGAGTTTATTTCAGTGTTCAAAACAGTGGACTAAAAATACAGCTTTACAGCTTGGGTCAATGTATTTATAGATGTGATTCTTTGGGTAAGTAACTTAATAATGAATTTCAATTTTGCATTGCATTATATGTGCACATAATATTGTGCTAACATTTCAGAGAGTATTTTAAAGGAGTTGTCAGTTACAAATGTTTTAAAATATTAAATACCATTTGAAAATGTGCTAAGTACCTTGAAAGGTCCCACCTCTTAAACTCAAGTAAATGTAGGTATTGGACCATGATGGGTGCCTGTCTAGTTTCCAAACTGGGATTCCAGCCACAGTGACCCATGTAATTGTCAAAGTCATTCTTGAATTCTTTGCAGACATAGAGATGTCAAGAAGAGTAGAAAAAGTGAATTACAATTGTCTCTATAGGACAATGATTTATCAACAGGATGTAAGCTTCAGAACTTGGATTCATTGGGAGGCCCTGTCTGCCAGAGCTGACTTCAATTTGTTTGTGTTTCTACACTACCAGGACGACTAGATTTATTTCTACCCACTGCTGTTCTGACTTCACATAATTCCAGCTCTGCCTAAAGCACTAATGAATACCGCAGGTGCTGTTTCTAGCCCCGGAATTTAACAAAAGCATACAGGGATAAATCAGAGAAATTAATTTAAGCTTACTCTACTTTGTTGGAACCTGATAAACTAAACATATATAATTATAGAAAATAATCACCATCCTATATTTAGTGAGCATAATCCGTGTCTCAGGTTTCTAAATCCTTCTAGAATTTAGAGTGGGACACCTCACCATTTAAATTTAGGTCTTTTTATTCTATTCTATTATTTCTCTATCTCCCCACCTCCAAAAGAATTGGATTGCAGGGCTGGGAGGGACAGGAGTTAAGAAGTGATGCACTCCATGCTCCTTACTGCAGTAGCCTCCAATTGTCTTTGCTCTTAGTAGCAAACTCATTTTAAAATCAGCGCAGAAACAAAATGCAGAATATAAAAGTAATAGTTATTGATTATCTATTTTGTTTCAGAAGTGGTGTGTGTTCCTCCCATGGAGCATTGCAGTTAGTGACCGCCTCCATGTGTTAAAAAAATCATACCTTTACTCTTCATATAAGAAAACTGAGGCATAGAAAGGTCATGTCATTTGCTTAAGGTCACAGAGTTGATGTGTTCAATACAGTGACTATTGTCAGAGGGGAATGTAATTTACATACATCTTTAAAATTTAAAAAAAAATCATGTTATTTCTAAGAAGCATGCATCTTTACTGAATAAAATCAAAGGGTTGCATAAAATTTTAAATTCCCACAAAACTAAGTAAAACAATAGAATTTGTAGATGTTTCAATTCATCTCAATCATTAGATAACTAAACCCAGAAATCTGGACACTTTCATCTTTTTTTTTTTTTTTTTTTTCAGATACTTACTAATAAATTTAAAAAAAATTATACATTATAACACAGGCAATTGAAACATTTAAGATTGTTCTACTGTTTAATTGCTGAATGAAGCCATCAACTACCCAAAATAGGGGAAACTATGCAAAAGATACGTCAAGAAATGAATCAAAAGAATTTCAATAATGAGCAAATGGATTTTTGAAAAGGCAATTGCACAAACTTGTTTTAGAAGACAGAGTAACGGAGTATTTGTGAATGAACTCACATCTTTGGGAGCGTTGGCTGAGATTTGGGGGAAAGGGTGAGAACACAGCAGGCAAAGGTTCCGCCTCTCGTGGGAGGCGGGGAGGAGGATTCTGTGGGAGGGGGAGGCGAGAGGCTGGGGGGTCGCCCTCTGGAGGGCCACGGAGCATGCGTGGACAGGGGTCTCTGCAGCACCGTGCAGCTTCCCGGACCCTCCCAGGACAGCGAGTCCTCCCAGCTCTGCTTGGAAAGCTCTGAGGCTGCTCCAGGAGCACTTCCAGGTGGGTAGGTACCTGCAGGAGAGTGCCGTATTCTTCCTTTTTGGTTGTCTTCCCTGGGCCCCTCCTGACCATTGGGGAAATAACTAGCATGTGGTCATTCCTTTTCGGTTTACCCCGAAGCGTAACCATTTAGCTTTCCACTAATACTTCCACTTTCATCCCCCCCACCCAGATATGTGAGAGGAACGCACTGCTCAGCATCACTGAATAAATAAAATGATGACTGATTTTGGTTAGAGGGATAGAGGCAGACACGCCAGTGTCATATGTAGAAGCAGCTATTGAGAACAAACAGCGATTCCCCCATGTACCCGCCACTGAGGTTCATAAACCTCACGATCCTCAGTGAAGCCTCTGTTAAGTTGGAATCTCCCTGGTTTAGTCCTCTGAGAGTCAGAGAAAGAAAGAGGAAGGAAGGACAGGAGGGGAGGACAGGAGGGGGAGAGAGAGGAGGGAAAGTATGACAGGGAGGGAAGGAAGGAAGGGAACTGGAGGGGAGGGGAGAAGACAGGACACAAAAGGAAAGTGGGAGGGAGAGAGGAAAGGAAGGGAAAGGAAGGAGGGAGGGAGAAAAGGTCTGTTTTTAAAGTTGAGATTCTGGCACTGTTTTTGCAGCACAAATTAGCTATCTTATTAGTAGTAATAATATCACTACTTAGGATATCAATGTAAAGATGAACAAATGTTAGCATGCTTACTTTCTTTCTTTTTTTCTTGCATTCTAAAGAAAAGAAAAAAAAAATGATAAAGAGAATTGTCCAGAATTTAAAAACTGATATATTTTTTTTAAATTGTGTAATACACAGACACACACACACACTTATATAAGTATTTGCAACTTAAAAGTTTACTCAGCTGGTTCTCCTAAAAATTCCTTCATTCTGACTGGTGATATAAGATGAATCAAAGGCCCATTTCTTTTGGTGACATGACCTTAAACCTCTGAATGCCTGCTGCAAACAATACCTGTAACTGAGTTTGGACTTTTGATTTTAAAATGATACTTTCTAGACACTTATAACTGTATATTGCCAATACATCTATGGAATGGAGGACTACTTGTCGACTTTTTTCCCAACAAGAATACCATACTAACAATATTTGCCATTTAATCAGATCACACTTGTGATAGTTATTCTCCATGTGCTATACACAGTTCTACTATTACCTTTAATTGCTTTTCAGCATTCAAAAAGTACTTTAACATTGTGTCTTTGATATTCAAATAGTTGTGAATATTTTCTTCTTAAGAAAGGGGAGTATATGAAAATTCAATTAGCATTCTCTCACCAAGGCATTTCTCAGGGTCCACTCTTCCACTGTGCAAGCTCAGAAACCATGAGAGGATTTTTAAGCAGCACAAATCTACCAACATGTCTATTACCTCCTAAATGAAGCAGAAAATGAACAGATACTCTTGAGTTTGTTATCCATGCAGTGTGGCTGATACTAGGCATAGTAATGAACAGTACTGACTGAAACTCATGCATATTAGTCAATAAAAGAAAAAGTGAGAAAATATTGCTGCCAAGAACTTACGCATTTACACAAGTGTGAAACCCTTGAGAGGACAAGTAGAAATCTCACATGATCTTCAAGGGCATGTACAGGCACGAGACAGTGTCACTATTAGTCATTTAATTTGGAAAACAACTCAGATTCGCCTGAATGCAAATGAAGAGAAAGGGTTAGTAAAAAAAAAGAAAGTCTGTTTCTCATCCAATATTCAGAACCACTGTGGATGTGGAATTTCTTTACTCATCATTAACTTTTCTGTTATAAAAAGAACAATACATGAGTAGTTTGGCCTGTACAGTATTAAGAAGGACAACACATCTGAGGAATGGATGGATTCATCAAACTGGGAAGGCTCTAGGGGGATTTCCTCAGGGGGCTTAGACATGGAACCCGGGGGCATTAGATACTGGGTGCATGGGAAGCCTGGGAGCAATTCTACTTGAAGAATTTTGGCAGTAGCTGGCACAAAAATGGGAGTTCAGAAGTGAGGCACTAATCCTGAAGAAGATTCCAGAAGATCAAGAAGTATTCCAGATGCAAGCAAGCAGGAATCAAGGCATACCAACAAATGGCATAATGCCAGGGCCAGCGGGTGAAGCTGATTTGATCCTTAGTGATGAAGACTGTGGAGTATCTATGTGGGTATAAGTGTATGAAGAAATTTGTATAAAGAAAATTCTTATACTGTACCTTGGGGTCCCATAGTACCACAGAGTTGTCTTGTAAACTCCATCTGAGAAGGAATGTTTGGTTTTAGTTGTCCTTTGTTCAGCTTTAGTATGTGAAGAGCTTCAAAGGTCCTGTACCTTAAAAAGTTGAAATAAATAATTATTAAGTTATTTTCTTAGATCCATCAAAGAATGGAGGTCCCCATAAAAACTACCACCCATTATCTGAAGATACGGGTGAGAATGGGGAATCACAAATAATACCAGCTTATTGGGGTCCGAGCTGCTGGAATCACAAATTGGTAGGAACACTTGAGTAGTCATTTTGATAACTCCCAGGAGGCCGAGTGTGGACTCACATGAGAAGAAAAATTCTTGGGCCTGCGTCTTAGGGTGGTCGACACACATCTGTTAGTCTTCCATGAACCCTACTTCTCTCCCCAGTTTCTCACTGTGAAGGACAAATAATCATTTCCTTAGGGTTCTGACACAGAAGGGAATTTATACCAATAAATACATAGATTGGAAAACAAGAGCTCAGGAAACAGGTCCAAGTTTTGACCTGAACTAGAGAAATAAAAACAATTTAATCCTAAGCAAACAAAAGAAAAGGAAAAACACATTACAAGAAAAGAGCTTTACCTCAGTGGGCTTCCTACCTAAAACCCAGCTGTAACAGGAGAGAACTGTCATCACGAACCCCCTGGAGAGGTATCCTGAAGAGAACCTGCCCAGCACCCAAGACTGCAGGTTATGGGAAGGAAGCCTGAGCAACTGTCACGTCCACACAGCCCCTGTCAACTACCCCTTCCTCAAAAGGGTTCTGAAAAAGACAAGGGCATTTGGCATAACCTAAGGGAACTGAGTTAAGCAGGTTCTTGAGTTAATATAATATCAGTATCAGTTCACTGACCCTTATATACATACCATACAAATACAAGCTTTAATCAAAGGTGAAAATGGGAACTCAGTCCTACATTCACAATTTTTTTTCTGACAATGTAAAACTCATATAAGTTTCATTACATTGAATGAAGCTTAAGGAATCTGCAAGGGAATGCACACATGGCACAACAGGAAATGAAAAGCAAAGTATCACGTTCTATCGGTTGTTTCCTCCAAATCCCAGGTCATAGCTTCTGACCCGCTGGGCTGGAATACATGCCACACCTTCTATTTCTGATAATACCATTTTTCACCATCGAGGAGCTACCAAATCCCAAGGCATGAACCTGAGAAATCAGAGGGTGAAGCAGCCCAGAAGCACAGGTCCTGGTTCATCTCACTACCCAGGAGCTCCCTGCGTAGAATAGGTAGAGAACAGAGTTCTGGTGTACCCAGAAAAGGAATCTGGGGGCTGCCAGCTGGAAAGGCAGTAACCCACAGGAGAGAGAACCCTACATTAACCCCGAGGGCTTGCCCTGGGCTCTCCCTGGAACAAATTAAGTCCATAAAGTGCCCAGAATCAGACACCGTCAGATCCATAGTTATCTTCTCCGATAAAATCATCAGGGAGGGAGATGGTCATAGTAGTGAGCTCATTTTTTTTTTCCCACTACACAATTGAAAATATATTCGTGTAAACATATACAAATACAGCCATGCGCCTTTTCACAGGGGGACATGTTCTGATAAAATTTATCTTATTTTTCATGCAAGTTATCAATATATACCTCCCTCCCTTCTGAGAGTGTGTCTCATATTCTGGAAGATTGTCTTTGCTTTTCTGGGGTATTTGTTCCTCAATAAAAAATAAAACTGCTTTCTTTGTCATGCCTTTCATTTATTTCCTCAGTATAATCCATAATTCCAGTGATCAACCTGTCAGAGCTATCAAGAAATTGCTTAGTGTCTCTCTAACAGGAAATTGGCACACTGGAGAGAAGGCACACGCCGCAGAATTAATCCAGGCAGAGCACTAAACATGCCGTGCCTCTTAAATCTCCTTCTCACAAACAGCTGCCATCTTCCTGTGTACCAGGCCATCCATGGGCTCTGCTCTGCGTGTGAGCTATGGCGCATTTGAGAGACATGAGGGGACTGATGTGGTGTTGCGGGCTGATTAAGCTGTGCGACTGTAGTGTGGCTTTCCTTCTGCTCTGCCTGTGGTCCCACACAGCACCTGAGATGGGTGTGATTTGCCAAGGTGTCAATCAATCTGTTGACAACAAGACATCACCAAGCAAGACTTCCACCTTTCTAAATCCTACCCCTTTCCTTATTTGGGTGGAATATCCTATCGAATGTCTTCTCCCCAATAAATGGGGGGGGGGGGTTCGGGTGTGCTCACTCTCTTGCTCCTTCAGAGCTATCCAGAGTGGAGCTGATCCTTGGGATCACTGAGCTGTCCTGCCCTCAACCTTAGAAACTTGTGCTAATGTGCTGCTGGTTTCTTCACCGTTATCTTAGTTATTGCTGCAGCCAGCTCCTTTAAACCCAGCTCTTCATGTCCAATGGCCAAAGAAGTCACGTGGCCCAGCTGATGTCAGTGGGATCCTTCTTTGAAGTGGGAGACTTGTAATCTGGTGGGACTACCCCATCTTTCATGAAGACATTAAGAGCCCTCTGATTTTGGAGAGATTGTCAAGGGCTCTCTAGCTGGGGTTGGCATTGAACTTGAGCTTGGTTCAGGTCTGAAAACGTATCAGGGGCACCGCCACAGGGGCAGCAGTGAAAGGGCTTCCCTGGGACAGTAACTGGGGATTCCCAACCATAGGTGGGGTCAGAGCTGCCTGAGGCTGGGAACCCAACCAGATGCTAATGCTGCAGTAATGCCGGCTCAGAGTAAGCCTCTCAAACAGGACTGGGAGAGGTGAAAGAGGCAGCGCCCAGTCAGTGCACTGCAGACTGGACAGCCCAGAGGAGAGTCGGGAACACCTGCCTCGACCAGGATGCACACATCCAGCCGCTCATCATAGACTGTACTGACGGGGCAGCTTCAAGGGCAGAAACGTGTTTTCCCACAGTTGTGGACACCAGAAACCCAAGATGCAAGTGCTGGACAGTAACCTCTGGTGACATTTTCTCCTGGATTTCAGGGGGTGGCCCTTTCTCTAGTCCTCACATGCTCTTTCCTCAGAGTAAGCACAGGGAAACATGGAGAGAGAGAGAGAGAGAGAGAGAGAGAGAGAGAGAGAGAGGGAGGGAGAGAGGGAGGGAATGCTAGCTTTTGCCTTCTTCCTACAAAGTCACCAATCCTATTGGATAAGGATCTTTATAACCTCATTTAACTTTACTACTGATTTAAAAAAAATGATATTTTATGGTCTATGTGTTTCATAGGACATGCACTAAGAAAAAACATTTTTTTAAATTTAAACTAAGTAGGCATCTTATATTTTTCTGGTGACCCTACATCATAAAATCAGAAACTATAATTCTCATTTAGCAAATAATAGAAATAAAAGCTTCTTTACATTAAAATACTCAAATTGGCATATGGACAGTTTTAATTACTAAAATGATATGGTTTACGATTTCAATAACTGTAGCCTTTGTATTACTAAAGAGTGACCAGAACATTCATTCAGGTTATGAAAACTTATATCCAATAGCAGAGAAATAACTCTTTTGTTGGGCAAATTTAGAGAGAGCATAGGAAACAAAAATAAACTTGATTTTAGGATCATCATTGAGTAATGTCTGCTTCATAAGTATATGTATTCATTATTAATAAGACAAAAATACAAAATATGTGTACTTTAAGAATATTTTCTATAGTGTTAGTGGTCATCATAAAATGATGTAGAAATTTGAACTACCACCAAAAGTTTAAAATTGAATAACTTTATATATAAATTATATATAATATAAATTAATTTTAAGCATAATGTAAATTAAGTGCCTGGGTAATTATATGGATATTTAGATGATACATATAATATAGATGATAAATATAACATGGTTATCATCTAACTACCCATATAATTGCCCAAGAAAGATGCCCATGATAATGTCAAATGATAAAGCCATGTCTTTTCACTGAGATAAATTCTAAGCTTATAAAAATGCATACATAATGTAAAATAAGGATAAGGTAAGTCACATTTGTAACAAAAGGAATGTGATTAAAAGAAAGGGGGGGATAACCTTTAGTTAAATTTCTCAACCTCTAATGGAACACATTTGTTCATAATAAGAATGTTTGCCACTAGAATTTGGAAAGAAGTTTCTTTGTGAAGATTGTCTTGGGGTTGTAACTTGGAGGTGACATGATTGCTTTTAAACAAAAACCTTGAGGGCTCTATGGCTTAGTGGTAGAGCGCTCACCAAGCAGTGCAGGGCACTGGGTTTGATCCTCAATACCACATAAAAATACATAAATAAAATAAAGATACACACACACACACACACACACACACACACACACACACACATATATATGAAAACCTTGAGCTATGGAGGATCAGAGGAAAATAGAAGTGTGAGTGGGGTAGTCACCAAGGTCAGAGGTTTCCAAGAAAATACTTACTAAGATCAAGGCTAGATTAAATAACACAGCAAGTAAGAAATAAATTTTAAAAATTAGGTTCTAATATTTTTCCACTAGGGTAGGGGGAAGTTATACACTGGGATCAAATCTGTTGCAGTCAAACTTCTGATACGGTGATTAACTTCTGTCCCGTGTTTTGTCATTTCCGGTTTGAATATCATACATTTTCACACCATGTGTTTCATTCAGCCAATTTAAAAAAATGCAAAATTACTACCAAATAGTCATTGAATGTGGAATAGAAAGAGTCAGGAAGCTGGATTTCAATTCAAACAGAAATTTTATGCAAAGATATTATACATTTATTTCTAGATAAAATTTACTAAATGAAATTGTGTTTTTTCAGTAAATACACGTTTATTATTCAGTGAATTCATTTCTAACGCTTTTTGAAAATGGAAATAGGACATATTTACTGAAGTATTTTGAGTAAATGTTTTTCCAGCAAAATATAGTGTATCAACTTGACTCTGAGTCAATAGAGCAAAGACAAATTACGTTTGAAGGTGTTGCTTTGCTGCACAGAACAATTTGTTTGTGGTACAAAGAACTATTTAAATGAATGAGTTTTAAAATGACATTTGAATAACTGTAATTTTAATGGTTTTTAAATGACAGGAAAATCATCCAGGACTTATGTTTCTCAAAATCTCTGGTAAAATTCCCCAGGTAATACACAGGGATTGATAACATTGAGTGACATACACCTTTTCATTGGTTGCCACAAATATTGAACTACAAGTAGCTTTTCATTTAGTCAAAGGCAGAATACATGAATCATTCAATAGAATATATGTTCCTAATGGTTTATCCCTAAGCCACTGCCTTTTTAAAGCCCATCAAAATATTGAGAAACTCTCAGAATATAATTTTCTCTAAAATAAAATATACATTTATTGGCATAAATATTTGAGGATATGCAAATTTTTTAAATAAACATGTTGCTGTTTTTCACTGGAAGATGAGATTGTATATTCTTTGGGTTGAAAAACTCAGGAAGAATATGCAATATAAACTGTCCTTAAATTCATAATATTTCAATCATTACACTTAGTGTTTCATAACCTTCATAAATATCTAAAAAAATGTCCCAGCTGGGAAGAAATATTTTCTAAAAATTTCTCAATGCTTTTGAATTTTTCCCAGATTGCTCATAAAAGTGCCTAAATGAGCATAAAGTTAGACTGCAGAGACTTTATATGTGTGTTAAAGTGTAAGTCATGTGCACCATTAAAGAGGAAAATAGTCACAAGAAGCAATTATGTCCAAAGAGAAGACAAAAAAGCAAACACTGTACCCCAGGTGGTCCCTCCCCATGGTCAGGAAGATGTGAGCTCAGGAGTCAACAGCAAAATTGATAAGTATCACAGCTAGAAATCCTGGGCATCTCTTCCCTAAACTGGTCATATTTGTGCCACCTTAGAGAACTCCAGAAACATAAATGTGCCCAAATGAGGCCATCTCCACATGTGAAGCCAGCTGCCATATATTAGTGTCATTAATTTCTTCCGAAAGGCAAGGGATGATTTTCATTTCGCAAATTAAGCATTTTTAATATACTTTCTTCATATGGGAAAAGGCAGAAATCCTGAAGTTTGTGTCCACTAGCATGAAGCCATATACAAAATAATTTTCCCAACTTCAGTAAGCTGACACCCAGTCTGTCCTCTGTGTGTCTGACCTCCAAAGCACAAGGACACAGGACACTCGTGGAAAAGTCACCTTCTTACCAACTTTGAACAAAAATTATTTAGATCTGGGAAAATTAGAAAATATCAAAGCATATGATATATCTTAAAGATAAATATTAACATATTTGAATTAGGGAAAATAAAATGACACATTCAAATAATTTTATTGGGAACTACTAGAATTTTGTCTGAATAAATATTAGCATGTAGAATGTTTTAACCTTAAAAGTGACAGGAAGGAAATGTTGTACTCCAAAGAGGTTGGTAGTAATTCCAGTTACTCATGACAATGTGCATATTTCCGTCTTTCTCTCAACACTGGTGCATGAATACTCACTGACTCCAGCTTGTTGACTGGACATGGCCCCTTCCTGTACTTTTCTTGGTTCAATTTCTGGTGTGGAACCCACCCCCACCCCAATGAGTTCAGGCAGAAATGCTTGGTTCTGAGCTTCCTAAGGGAAGAGTCAGCATTGTCATGGTGGTTGGCAAGAATCAAAAGCAGGAAATGGAATGGAGGAAGCTTTATGGACAGGAAAGGAGGATTTCAGTTTGGTTCCAGATTGATGGCTTCATAATAGGATGATCTTCTTTCTCTTCTTACAGTTTTTGTCTTAAAGTCAACTTGACATAGGCATAGCTTCTACTACTCTCTGCTGAGTTCCATTTTTGTGGAATATCTTTTTCTATTTTTTTATTTACCATAAATGTATATCCTTACAGGTGAAGTGACTCTTGAAGGCATCGTGTAATTGAGTCTCGTGTCTTTATCTATCCAGCCACTACATGCCTTTTGACTAGAGAATTTATTTATTTTAAAGATGATTGTTGACAGACAAGGGTTTACTATTTTACTATTATTTTTCTTTCTTCCTTTAATATTCTCTTCTTTGTTGTTAAGTCATTTTTGTCTACTGATATGTTTGATTTTTGCTCTCTGTGGGAAGTTTATTCTCTGTGGTTACCATGAAGCTTATAAAAAGCATCTTATATTTAAAACAGGTTATTCTATGCTGATTGTTGGGACTTTCTGGACGCTGTCTGCCTAGGGGATGGAACTCTGGCTCTGGTTGCTTACCACGCCCTGTGGAGGACCAGGGCTAAGCAGGGGGCGTGGCTATGAAGTATGGTGAGAGTCGGAACTGCCCTGCTGGTCACTGATTGGTTATGTTTAAGCCTTTATAAGTACAGTCCACTTTTCAATAAATGAGTTTGGCACCACTTCCGACTAAACTCCCCAAGTGTGACCTGGTGTCTGTCAAACAGGCGGGGAAAGGGCACTCTGGCAACTTTTGCCCACTAGGCCTGTATTCGCCAGGAAGGCTACTTTAACCCTTTCTGCCCGTCAGAAAGGGCCTCCTTTTTTGTTTTTTTTTTTTTTTGGGGCCCAAAAAGGGGGTGGCTTTAGACCTTGGCCCCTTTAATAAGTAACGTGGCAGCTGGTAACTTTGATCACACACACACACACACACACACACATATTTTAAAGACTTCTATACTTATACTACACTTTCTGATTTTAGAATTTCTGATGTCACAATTTACATCTTCTTATATTGCATGCCCTTTAACAACTTGCTGTTTTTATTACATTTATTCATTTTGTATTTTATACTTTTGGCTACGCAGAAGTGATTTCCATACAACCATTAAAACATTAGAATATTTTGCACTTGACTGTGGATTTACACGTCCCTTTGACTTTCATACTTCTAGATTTGTTTGTTTGTTTGCTAGGCATCCACATCCTTTACTCCCAGCCCAAGGGAGTGACTCCCTCTGGCATTTCCAGTAAGCAGGTCTGCTGGAAGTGAAGTCATTCAGGACCTGCTTGCCTGGGAAGGTCTTTCTCTCCCTTCATTGCAGAGGATACTATTCTATATGCCAACCAACTCCCCTCTCAATGACACTGAACGTGTTCTTCCACTCTCTCTTTACTTCCAGTCATTCTGCTGAAATGTCTGCAGCTCCATTTTTTTGGAACTTCCTTGCATGCCATTTGCTTCTTTTCTCTTGCTGATTTCAGAATCTTCTCTTTGTTTTGATTTTTGACAGCATTACAGTATGTCTAGAAGTAGAATTATTTGGATTGAATCTGACCACAGACCTTCAACCTTCCTGTACCTGATTATTTATATTCTTCTCTAAGTTTGGAAATTTTTTGGTACTATTTCCTAAAATTTGCTTTCTTTCAGACCTTCTTGAACTCTTGTGAATTCAATGTTCAGTCTTTTTTATGCTGTCCTATAAATCAGATAACCTTTCATCATTCTTTTTCATTCCTTTTTTTTTTTTTCTCTCCTCTGTATGCTTTTAAACAAACCATTTTTAAATTCACAGATTCTTCTGCTGACAAAGAAGAAAGTATCATTATGGTGAGGCAAATCTCTTCAACATCTTGCTGTTGATACTTCCTATTGTATTTTAAATTTTTTTCTCATTACTTTATTTATTTATTTATTTTTGGTACCAGGGATTGAACTCAGGGGCATTCAACCACTGAGCCACATTCTTAGAACTATTTTTTTTGCATTTTGATTAGAGAGAGGGTCTCACTGAATTGCGTAGTGCCTCACTTTTGTTGAGGCAGGCTTTGAACTCACAATCTTTCTGCCTCAGCCTCCAGAGCTCCAGAATTTCTGTTGGATATATTTTATGATCTCAATAGCCATGTTAATTTCTGATTATTTGTTAATTCTGATTATTTGTTTTCTGGATTTTGTGGAATAATTTCTCTAAATTTTATTGATGTATGCTGAGCTTCCTTAAAATTTATCTTGGACTATTTCTAGGACAGTTCTTAACATTTCTGATGTTTTAGGGTTAGTCACTGGCACTTTATCTTTTTTGTTGGGTCAGGTCATATTTTCCTGATTATTCTTGAACTTGATGGCTGTGTCAAAGTCTGCCCATTTAACATATTTTTTCCAGTCTCTGAAGACTGGCTTTATCCAGTTGACACTATAAATATTGAGTCTGCTCAGAGATGCTAATCAGGCCATCCCACATCATCCTAAGCCTGATATATCTGTGGCTACTGTGACCCTGGGCACCTCCCTAACTCTGAGACTAATGCAGCCATCACAATTCTAGGATGCAATTCTGTAACCACTAAATTGGGGAGGAGCTGGGGTATGCCCAAATTCCATAGCAGCTGAGTCCTAGAGGCCACCACATGCTGTCCACACCCCAGTGCTAAGGCAAGGCAGTTGGCCATCAGTGATGTAGACTGGAGATTGTGTCTGTCTCACAGGGGCTATGAATTCCTGCTTGACACTGAGAAAGTTCTGGAAGCTCAATCCAAAGGTACAAAACTGTGAATTGTGGGCTGGATTCTATTGTGGCAACCCTGCTGTTAGGGTCCCTGGTAAATTCCCATGCTGTCTTTGTTTTCTTTTCCATAAGCAGGCAGGATCTTTCTTCAAGCTGTGTGGCTGGGGTGAGGGAGGGGTGTGGATAATATATAACTGTCTTTCCTACCTTCCTCAATGTGCTTTTTTTTTTTTTTTTTTTTTTGTATAATTGTGTTAAAATTAAATACTCTGATCTTTTTCCTGGTTTTCTTAGCTCTTATAAAGGTATTTTTATGCATGAGTAGTAGATCAATTTGTTGTCTGTGGGGAGATCATCACTGGAGAGTCCTGATCTTTGATGTTTTTTTCAGGTTTGCTCTGATCAGAGGTTGTTAGCATGAGGAAGCCGGAGGAGGGTAACTAGAAGCAGAGCATCTTAAATGATTGACTTAAGGATCATATTTACCTTTCTCTGTTTGGTGGTCCTTAATTGGAAGCTGTGGTAAAACAGATAACCTGGCAGCCATCAACCAAGATCTACCAGAGTGCTGCAGAAGCTTTGGTTTGACTTCCTGGGCTGGTTGCAGCACAAGAGTTGGGCAGAGATCTATTTTCATATGTGATCCATTTGTATGCTCAGTCTCTCACTATCCCTATGGTTTATTTTGAAAATTGTCAGCCTCTTTTTAGTAGCATTGTAAGTCAACATGTTGGTCCAGTCACTCTGTAGATGACAACAATTTTAAAAATAATATCATTAATATGATTCTTTAGTGATTTGTGGCATGGCCGGAGAAATTCTGAAATTAGTAGAGTCTTGGTTGGGATCACAGAAAGCAGATCCTGAGATAGTCTTCTTTAGATGAATATTTTTTCTTCTTTTCTTTTTCTTTCTTTCCTGATTTCTTTCTTGTTCTTCTTCTTCTTCTTCTTCTTTTTTTTTTTTTTTTTTTTTTTTGGTGATCTCAGAAAGAATTAGGCAAAGAGAATAGTGCACAGAAAATCAAGCTATAACAATATGTTCTCAGCTGGAGAGGAGATGCAGTTAAGTTGCACCTTAGAATTTGCTCCAATGTGAAAAGGGTCAGGAATGAGACTCTAGTCCCCCTTGTCTGTTAATCAATGGACCAATTTGTTCTCAATCCACTACAATAGTGGTGAAGAGGGCACAGTGCATGAATATGCAAATACCTCAAGGAGGGACACCAGCCACATTTACACTAGTGCCTCTTACAGTAATCAGAAAGGCAATTCAACTTAAAGGAACTTCTGTATTGATCACTTCTATGAAGTTCTTATTATGTTTTACTAAATCCTGTTTGACCAAAACATCTCTCTATCTCCCTCCCTCCCTCACTCCCACTCCCTCTCCCCCTTTCTCTTTCTCTCTTTGGCTTATCACTACTAATTTGCATCCAAGATTCTGGTTATCTTCCTCGGAGTCTTTTATTATATTCAGCATATATAAATAACATCACTGTACAACCCATCCTACCAGCTTAAATTTACTAACATAGGTGATGCTGTGTAAACATGGGTTTTACTTCAACTGGCATGTGGGATAATATTACAAGTAATAGAGAATTCATGAGCATGTCTTTCAAGGGCATTATCAGTTTAAGCATCCCCGAAATAGTTACTGCTTTCTTTCATTTTGTCATATTACACCTCAAACACTGAAGTTACTTCTGATTCGTCAAAGTCTTTCAATGTGTTTTTTTGTTTTTTTCTTTCCCTCAAATTATTATTGTTTGGTCTTCTATATTTTTATGGTCTTCACGTATTCTTATTAATGTATGCATGTTTTAATAACCTCTAACAAGAGTGATTATAAGCAAATTAAGTGTTCTTTGTGATTTCTTCAAAATAAGCTCTCCAGTATCTGTCTATGTATGTTTATCTGAACATTTATTTTAGTATTCATAATGCATGCTATATGAATCTGCTTTATATTTTAACTGCATTATAATGTCTTAGAGAACAAGGAAAGTATCTTGTTTGTATTCTGATTCGCTAAAGTGCAAAAACATCCTTAATTCAGAAACTCTAAGTGGATAATTCTTATCTAATTCACTTAAACTTTCATAAAAAAATAATAAAGGTTAGAAAATTATGAATGGTAATCTGGGTGTGCTGGCCCATGCCTGTAATCCCAGCAATTCATGAGGCTGAAGCAAGGAGATTCCATGTTTGAGGCCAGCATCAGCAACTTCATGAGACCCTGCCTCAACAAACATAAAGGAATGAATAAATAGGGCTGGAAATGTAGCTCCCTCATAAAGCACCCCTGGTTTAGTCCCCAGCATCACAAAAAATACCTAAAAAATAGAAAATTAAAACATTGGGAATGCTAGAACTGCACTACAGACTGACAGTGAATAGTGACTCTGAGTGTGTGTGTGGGGGAAGGGGGCACCAGCCCAGGGTATGACTCATCTTAACAGTGTGACATAATTTAGATGGGGGATATGCTGCAGATGAAATTCTTTCATGTCCAGTAGTTGTTTAATATGAGTCATTGAATGGTTTTGCCCTTATTTAGCAAGTATAAACATTTTTTAAAGTCCTATGTTTTTGTGAAACATCAGACTCCTGCTGGGGTGAGCATAAACATCCAAAGATTCATCAGGAGAAGGTCCAGCTGTCAGGGACAGAGGCCTATTCACGTGATCCATGGCCTCTCTCCACCATTGCTCTGGCTGAAGCTTCCTCTCTTGTGCCACAATTAGAGCTCACATTTTTTTATGTTTATTTTTAATACACAAATAATGCACAATTCCAGGCCTGAACCACTATTGCATATTAACTGCATCTTTAGCACCTTTATCACTGGTAAACATTAAATTGTTTCTACTGTTTGGAAATATGGGAGCAAAACAACACATTAATTAGTATTTAATTATTTATCTGGTATATATCTCTAGAAATAAAGATTAACATTTTTAGACATTATGTTGAATATTTTGATATCACCTGTGCATAATTGTAATTTATTTAGGCATAATGATTTTTCTTTAACTGAAAACATTTTTTAATTATCTGAATTTTTTACACTTTTCCTTATTTTTTATATCATGAAGGAAATCAGTTAAAAATTTATCAATATCATCATTAAGTGACACATACTTTATTTTACTGCATGTGGTTTTATATTTTGTTTTATTTTAATTGTACATAGGAAGTATTGGGCTATGTGTAATTTATTTTGATATAAATATGATATAGATGAATCATTATTTTTTCTCATTTTAACTAGTATTTTTAAATTATTTTTGTTTGATTAGTAACTTGAAGTCTAATAATTTTATGAAATATTTTGTGTGAGCTTACTTTAGCTTCTAATATTTATTTCAATATCTGTCAAATATGGTTTCACAGTCCGAATTTCAATTTAGTAAAACAAAACAGAATTTCAGAAAAATAAATTAATACAAAAATAATTTCAGCACTTATAAAATAATATAATGAATACTTTATTTTAGAGAATGCCTAAATCACAGTAGAATCCAAAGTAAATTCATATTAAAATGTTTCAAGTCTATACATTTTTAACTTGTAAATTAGGAAATTTACAAATATAAAAATTAAATGTATAAATTTTAAATGCCTAGAGAGATATTAATGTAAAGATTAGGCTTGTCACCATTAGTATTCTTTACTAATTGAATTATTAATTTATTTAATAAGTTAGAATTTTCATCACAGTATTTATTCTAATAGCAGTATTTTGGGAAATACTCCTCCAACCTTTGATAGTTCATGGCTCATGCATGTGTGTGTGTGTGTGTGTGTGTGTGTGTGTGTGCGCGCGCGTGCGTGTGTGTTCATATTTATAATTTGAAAGTTTGAAAAACATTGACTGTTTATTTTGTAATATGTTCTTCCTTTGGGTTTATCGGATATTTTTCCATGATTGTGCTAGAAATTGGGAGAACAATACCAGGTAAAGTGGTCCTCTAATTAAATCACATTAGGGCCCCATGACTTTATGCTTGGGGTTGGTGTGTCTCCCTGGTTTCTCTTCCTTAACTTTACCAGTCTTTTCAGTGTTGTTTCAGCCACCAAGACTGGCCTGGGAAATCAACAACGATATGTGGTACAAAAATCGCATTAATAAATATTTTAACTAGTTATTTAGAAGTTATGCAAATAATTTGCTTATTCAAAAAGAGTCTATCATTCATGTTAGCCTTCATAACTAGACATGTACTTGAAAAATGTTACTGGGAGTCTGTACTTGTGATTTTCTATTTCATTCATAATTTCAATATATATCCTTTAAGAATTTTCTCTAGAGAATATTTGTCTTCCCTCGTTTATCTATATATGCAATGATTAATTAATATCAGTGGGAGCCTATGAACATCTATTTTATCTCTATGATAAGTAGTCAATATTATAAAAACTATTTCTTGCTCAGATTATTTTGTTTTGGTCAATGGGACACATCCAAACTGCTAGCTGTGTCCCTATAGAACTTTCAATAATGAAACCTTGGAAGGACTCCCAATCATATAGGAAGAGGACTGTTTAACAGGTCATAATTTTTAAAAGAGGAACCATTAATTTAAAAAATCTATATGGGAGTTAATACATATGACTTTTCAATAATAATTGAATAATTTGGTAGATTACATTAAGTCAAATTCTTATATAAAAATGAGAGATTTGAGTGCAAGAAAAGACAGATCAAAATATTCCAAAGTCAGGCACAAGTGGATTCATAACTTAATGTGCAATAAAATGGACATCCAGTGTAGTAGGAGAAAGAATGGTGCCTTAGAAGGAAAACAATACTGACATACTCATATACATATTTATATATAAGTAAAGTTAGGGGCCCCCATAGAAATGCAGGAGCGAAGGGAGAGAGAGAGAGAGAGGCATTACAGTACTATGGGGAATTTTTGACACTCCTGTGCTTATAAAGACTGACAAGTCCTGAGTTCCATCCCCAGGACAAGGGATGGCCAGGGGAAAAAATTGTTTTAGTTTGACAAACATCAGGAGGAAGAAATGTTCCTGTACATGGGAAGAGGTAATGATTTTGATCTAGTGAGGCCTGCAACTGATTGGACAAGGCCCACCTATAGTGGTGAGCACAATCTGTTTTATTTAGTTCATTACATGACATCCAGAATAATGTTGGATCAAATATGTGGGCTACCCATGACCCAATCAAGTTTACACATAAATGAACCATAGTGGTATGAGTAAATTGCATTGGCTACACCATTTTTAGATATTTCAAAAATAAAATGATAAAATATTAGAAAAAATATAGAATAATTGTTAAATTGTCTGTAAAAATTATCTTTTTAAGCAGTTGAAAAAATCCAAACTCTAATGAAAAGGAAGGGCATAGAATGACTTAGCATATAAATGAAATATTTCTAAAACAATAAACAAGTGTTCTTGGACAGAATTAAGTATTAACCTTCAGCCTTTTATCTTCAGGAGATTCTATGATCTTCACAGCTTTCTAATGGTAAACTTATGAGACCACCTGTCGCTAACTGGCAGCTGATTTTCCTGTGGGTATGTGTGCATGTGTTCCCATAAAGAGTAATTTTAAAAGTATATGTGCTTATTTTTATTTGTACAAATTAATGTTCAATAGGTTCTCATATGCAAAAGTTCATTCTAATAAATTTTCAGATCTATATTTGGTATTTCAAAGTTAAGATTTTGGAGGCTGGATACATGAGAGATTCCATTCTTGAATTTTCAATGTGTGTTTGGAAATGCATTGTTCTTTGCTTGTTTAGATTATAAACTTCAGAAGGACAAGGAATGTTTTAATCATTTTCATAGGTTCTGGCACAAAGTAGATATTAATAAATATTTAGTTTCATGAATTTATTAATCCAAGTCTTGAAACTGCATTCTCTCTAGGTGAACGTGGTGTTTCCACATTTAATAAATATGCTCTTTAATGTTTCTAACTTATTTTCTGCTGAAAAATTCTTTCTAATCTTGAATATGTAAATGAAAATGTGTAAAATTTGACTGAATGAATCCCACATGAACATGGTTTATGTATATGAAAGAGGTTAAGGGTAAAAAAAAAAAAAACAGCCTCATGAATTTGGTTGATTTTTTGCTAATTGTTTTTGGTGGCAATTCAAGGGGAAGAGATCTGAAATTGACAGGGAGCCATATGCTCATCTTTGTTGACTGCAGACTGAACTTTTTCTTTTGCTAGTCATGCATGAGAAGTGAAACAAAAATGATACTTCCTCTCATATAATATTTTCAAAACCCTGCCATGGAAAAGTATACTAGAGAGTAGAATAATCGATTATGGTGGGAAGCTGAACATAAAACAACACCAATCTCTGCTTCTCTCAACATCCTAAAAAAAATTGCATTTCATGCATCACATTGTACAAGGCTAGCTTGCAGTCAAATTGTTTAAGGAATCTTGTACGGCTGTCCCATGGGCTAATGCTCTGTTAGCCTAAGATTGAATGTTATTTTGCTACAAGAACACTTTGAATAATAATTTTCAGCATGTTAAGATGAAAAAAAAAATATGAACTCATGGAAACAATTTTTATGACTCCTACCATGAAGCCCATTCAGAAGAGAAGGATTTCCATTTTATAATGAGTGTGTGTGAGCAAGTGTGTGTGTGTGTGTGTCTGTGTTTGTGTGGTTCCCTTTCTCTGTGACCTTCTTCATTTCAGGTCTGTTTTACGTATTACATTCCTGGACTACAGTAGAAGGAATGGAGCTGAGGAAAGTCTTATCTACAGAATGAAAATTAAAATGAAGGAATTAGTAACAGACCCCAGGTGGCCTCATTGGACGGCTTTTGAAGAGATTTTTTGAAGAGCTTAGGACAGTTCATACTTGCCTCTTCATTGCAACACACACACAGTAAAATGAATGATGCTGATTTTCAGAGGTTGGCTGACACACCCAGGTCCCTCTTGCTTGTGAACTATCAGCCTCATTCAGCAGGAGTGCTTGGGCTTAATTGCACAGCTTATCACAAAATCAAATGAGCACAGGTTGCAGTGCAGACTCTGGAGTGCAGATCGGGAAGATCCACCTTGACTAGCTGTCGGTGCCATGCTCTTACTGCCTGGTGTGTCCTCCTGCTCCTGTCAACTCCACCTGTGTCCAATGCAGGTAATGACAGGAGTTTGTACAGTAGGCCTGCCCCTTCGTTGAGCTGCAGCAGAATATCACACCTAAGTTTCTAAGGAATGGAAGTTCATTGGCTCCTACTCCTGGAGGCTGGGAAGCCCAAGAGTCAAGGGACTTTTCCTCTCGCTGCATCATTCCATGATGGAAGGTACAGGGCAAGACAAGGGGTGTGAAGAAAGAGCAAGAGCACTAGGCCAAACTCAGCTTTCTTCTGCCTATTTTTGTTTTTATTTGTTCTGCCTAGTTGTACATGACAGCAGAATGCATTTCAATTCATTGTACACAAAAGGAGCACAACATTTCAATTATCTGGTTGTTCACGGTGTAGAGACACACCACTCATGCAATCATATGTGTACCTAGGGTAATGAGGTCCATCTCATTCCACCATCTTTCCTACCCCATAACCCTTGACCCCTCCCCCATAATAGATAAGCAACCACAAATCAGAGAAAATGTTCAGGCTTTACATTTTTGGGGATTGGCTTCCTTCGCTTAGCATGATGTTCTCCGACTCCATCCATTTACCTGCAAATGCCATAATTTTATTCTCTTTATTTTATTCTTTATTTATTCATAATTTTATTCTCTTTATTCTCTTTCATAAATTTAATGCTGAGTAATATTCCATTGTGTATATGTATCCCAGTTTCTTTATCCGTTCATCTATTGATGGGCATCTAGGTTGATTCCCCAGTTTAGCTATTTTGAGTTCAGCTGCTGTAAACATTGGTGTGGCTATGTCACTATAGTATGCTGATTTTAAGTCCTTTGGGTGTAGACCGAGGAGTGGGATAGCTTGGTCAAATGTTGGTTCCATTCCAAGTTTTCTGAGGAATCGCCTCACTGCTTTCCAGAGTGGTTGCGCTTTTGAAGGAATCTCACTCCGGTAGTAACAGCACTGGGGCAGTCCCAAGGATGGGAACCTCGTGGTCGAACAGCTTCTCAAAGGCTGTACTTCCCGATGTGGCTGCACTGGTGGCGACATTTCCCAAGCACACTATGGGGAGACACATTCAAGTGCAGCATGGAGGAGAAACAGACCTCTGTGGAATCCTGTCTTGTACCGCCCCCAATATTTTCAGAAGGAATCATTTGAACATATCAACACATTCAGCTCTTTGACTCACACAGGTAAGGAAACACTTTATCAGTGGTTTATCAGTGGAGGTAAGCCCATTGACCAATCTTCTCTTAGAGGATTAAATTCTATAAACTACCTTTCTTTTTTTTTAAATATTTATTTTTTAGTTGTAGTTGGACACAATAACTTTATTTTATTTTTATTTGTTTATTTTTATGTGGTGCTGAGGATCAAACCCAGGGCCTTGCTAGGCTACGTTTCTTCATGCTTTTCTTTGCCTAATTACTCAGTGAGTGATGCATCGTACAGACATCTGTTTAGAGTTAATCGTCTGCCATCCTGTTTTATTCAGATATAAACTAATATTTCATTGTTTTTCTATGTGTATGTTATTTTATGTTTGATTTTAGAGAAATGTGTCCAGATAAAGTAAAAATATGAAATTATTTTAAAATTGATTAAAAGGAATGGCTTCCTATTAATGCTCAGAATCTCTCACTGGTCACTTAAAACTAAGCAGGGAGGGATTTCCAATCAAGATTCTTTCATCACATTTATCACAGTATTATTTTTATTTAAAAAATCAATTTCCATTTGCAGAATGCTATCTTACATAGTCCATTTTTCTTGAAAACCTAAGAATTTTTTTTTCATAGTGGCTACAATTTTATTACTACATGTTCTTCTAAAGGGACCAATCAGCATGTTGAAATTTTCTTATTTTTGTGTCCTATAATTCATTATTTCTTGCACTATGATGTTAAATTGAAGATTTGTTGTTGCCACATAGTTTCTGTTTCTCAAAATCAGGCCATAAGTTTTGTCCTTGAATCCCCCCAATCCTGAGTTGATTATATTAGCTCTGTAATACTCCAACATCACAAGGAATCAGAGAATTACTTAACATTTCAGTATAATGACTTACTGCCTCTTCTGATCCAGGGCTCCCAAGGGTCTGTGAGTTCTTTCCCTCAAGGTGGAATTGTTCCTTTTTTCCACATTTGTCCCAGTTGGAAGTCACACTAAAATATTTTTGATTGATTGCTGTTGCTAAAACTTCCAAACTCTGTGTCCTCAAAAGCCTCCTCCTGGCCCAGAGTTTTGTGCTCCCTAAAACTATTTTCCTCTATTTCAAATTTCCTAGGACTTCAATTGCATGAGAAATCCCTCCACCATCTGTATTCCTGCCACAGTGAGCCTCCAAATCTTCTCCCTCTGATGTTCCATTCCCATTCCTCTCTCCTTTAATGTAGACACTGCTGAATTTCGGAGACCTTGAACTGCTCACTAAATGGTTGACTTTTCTTCTCTACCACATGGAGGGCGAAAGCTGTCATCTTTGCTTTCATTTGTTTTCTCACGTATCCTTCCAAACTGAGGACAGTTAAACTCCTCAAAATGCCATATGGAATCAATATTTCTGATTGTGATAAAATGATATTTTACACATAAGCACTGCCCTTATTGAGGGTCCATTCTGGGATGAGTAATATAACCTTCTCTATGGGTATATCACTGCCATCTGGCTGTCTTATGTGTTCTTCCATGGTTTACCAAAGGACGATACTCTGACATGATTTGGCTGTCGTACGATTCAATGTCAGTTCTGATATCCATTCTCTGGAGTTAGTGCAAACCCAGAGGTGAAGGGCTGAGTCACACAAGACTGCCCTTACTTCAGGTGTGTCAGCTACAAATGGAACATCAGCTACATATGTATGCAGACTGCAAATCTGAGCGTGTCCACTAACTCCCCTCAGGCTTTGTCACTTGGTGCAGGGACTCACGCAACTGAGGAAATTGCTGTTCTTAGTATTACAGGATATTATAAAGGATGCAAGGAAGAGGCAGGTGAAGAAGAATGGAGTTGGGGTGGACTGGTGGTACTTTGGGTCCCATACAGCTGTGGAGACACAGTGTTCTAGCTCTTGGATGTATTCTCCAACTTGCAAGCTCCCTTACCAGATTTCTTCAGAGTTCCCACTGAAGTTTCCTTACATATGCATGGTGAATGAAAGCTTTGGCCACTGGAGAGGAAACGCATCTCCAGCCCCTATTTCCTGCCCAGAAGGAGGGATTTGGGGAGGTGGGGGAGCGGGACAGTGAATCTTCTAACCTCTGTTGCAGCGTTGGTTCTTCTGGCACCAGACCCCATTGTGTAAATACCTAGGGAAGCACCGGGAGTCACTTCCTTAGCATAAATGCAGGTGTGGTCAAAGGGGATCATTGTGATTAACAACATCATCAGGAGATTGCAAGGGTTTTAAGGGCTCTGTGTCAGGAATCAGTGACAAAGACAAAATGCATATATGTTTATATTTTATTATGCCATGATTTCTTAGACACTTATTTTGTATGTTCGCTGGAATATAACTTTCATAGATTTGTTGTAAGATGTGCAGATATGGGCATTCCTGGAAGAAGAGTGGTTTCAAAGGAGAGGTTTTTGAATTCTCCCCATGTAAAGTTAAATGTTAAAAAATGCTGTTCACCAAAAATTCAGCGACACATACAACTATTGTTTTAAGGTGATTAATTGTTTTATGGGAAAACAATGAAAACCTTATGTAAAACAAATATTGCATTTTTTTGCCTTTCCACTTGAATAAAATTGAAGTCAATCATTTGAAGCTGTGCCTCCACATGCAAGCTGTGTGGACACCCCTTCTATAAGGTGAACCTTCCCAGGCTCCTGACACCAGCAGGTGCCTGTGCTGTCCACTGGGTTTCCTGTGTCACTAGGAGGACCCATTCACAGCAATTCCGGGCCACCAGACTCTAAAATGCAGGTCACAGGCCAGGTTCTGTTATGGTGGTCTCAAGTACTGGGTGCCAACCCTCAGGGCTTGCCTCCTCCCCACCTGCAGACCTACTTCTCAATCCCCCTGGGTTCCTTCAGTTCTTGTTTTTCTTTTGGATTTCTGTCCATGAGAATTTACTGTGATGAGGCTAGAATCATCCACTCTCGAGAGGATTCCCTTTTCCATTTGTTAGTGTTTGTGTTGATAATTCCCAAAATTTGCTTTTGGGAAAACTCCTCAGTGAATATAATTCCAATGGCCAAGCAAGGGTGTGAGCTTCAACACTAAGCTGCAGGCATGAATTATACAAAAATAACATTTACATCAAATTGTAATTGTTTGTGAACATAACACTTTCCTACTATCTGCTATTAGCTCCTTAGCATTAAAATTATATCTCCATCATTTTAATACCCCAGTCTTCACACAATATGGTACGTAGTTGTTAATTGAGTCTGTCAGGAAGTGTATGGTTTCAAATGTGAGAGGAATTTCAAACCAGCATGATATATTATATATACTTCAGTAGAGGAGTTAGTTGAAATCTTAATGATTGAGAAAAAAATACTGTTTTCAAATTTAATTGTGGACAAGAAGATGATGTCAAGTACAGTCAAGAGAAACAAAATGTTTACATAAAATGCATCCAACTTAGGTCATGCTTGTTACTTGGGGGAAAGATGGTCTGTCTAATTATATGTGAGTTTTACATTATCTGATTGAATGTCTTTTAACAACTATAAGTGAACCTCCAATTTATAATGTTAAAGAAAGAAGTTCTAAACTCGCTATCTTCCCACATATAAATTCAATTAGTATTTGACGGAGTAGATCACTGGAAATTATAGCATATCACAAATTACTTGAAATTGCAAGGCATGCTAATTCATATTTTGGAATAAATTCTAGGTTTGTCAGAATGTACTTACATCAGTCTTCACATATCCTCTTTATACTGACATTTAAATCATGGAATATTATCAGAATACTTTTCATCAAAGACAAAATTAATCTTCATTATTCAGTTTAAGCTACTGCTAGTAGATAAGTTGTATCCCTTTAGATTAACTGCTAATTATTTCACAAATAAAATTCAAGTTGTTGCTGTCTGTGGACATACCACATAAATTAAATTACTCATTGCTTTTAAAAAAGTTATTAATGTGCTCATCTCAGAGTACTTGTTTATTTCCCTTCATTATAAATGATTTATGTAATTCATTAGTTTGTGGTAATTATCATTTAAGACTTGTAAAGCTCCTGTTTATGCAACTTTGCTGGTATTGATGAAGTGTGTGCTGATTTACAAGACAGGTTTGATAAGTTGTACTTATGGGATAATGAAGCCATTCAAATTATCTTTAAAAGACAACTAGATGAAATTTATTTTATTTCTGGTTAAACCATAACTGGACTTATTTTAAAAAGTATGTATTGAGTATACTGGGAAGTTAGAAGAAAAAAAAAAAAAAAAAAAGAAAAGGCATTAATTATTGTTGGTTTATTCTCTCTAGATTAATGTAAGGTTAAAACAGGTGGTTAAGGTTCCCCAAACACACAATATAAGTTGGTTGAAACTACCCTGAGTGCTGTATTTTTCATTTGCTGAAGTTATCATAAAAAAATCCTTAATTCATCCACATTCCCCAAAGCAGGAATTTACAATACAGATATTTCTAAAATCTACCTTAAAATGTTAATGAATTATGCTTTTTATTTCAACATTTGAAATGCTTGTTTCTTTTGTAATCACATAGCCCTTTGATCCACTAATTTCAAGATTATAAATATTTTATTGGTGATTTAAAATGATAGTGTATTAGAATTAAGATAATTTTCATTCTGATGATAGAAAATATCATGCCAAAACATGAATAAGTAACAACTCTTCCAAATCTGTTTATATTCTTAGGAAATTCAGGATAATGCCCTAAATTAATAACTCAGTCCTGAGTTCCTCCCACCTTGCTGGAATTTAGTGAGCAGTGACCCTTAGCTCTTTAAGTGCCCTGTACACTTTGACCTGCGACCTCTTCCTCCACTTTCAAAGCCAGTCCTGCAAGTTGCATCATTCTCACAGTTGCATTTCTCCTTCTCTGGCTGGAAAAAAAAATTCTACTTTTAATGGGTCAGGAAATGAGACTATACTCACCTGCATAATCCACAGTACTCTTGTTAATTTAAAGTCTTTTGAAGCTTAACTCTATTAAAACCTAGACTGGTGCCAAACTGGGTAAATTAGTTATAGGAATCCTGGGTATAGCATCTTCAGAATTCTGTCCATTATATGTATTTTTTTTTTCCTTTTTAAGGAAAGTTCCACCTTACTGAGCTATAATGGACAAATTAAAATTGTAATATTCATGGTATACAATTTGATATGATATTGTTAAATGATTACTATAATCAAACTAATCAACACATCCAATAAAGATATGTTTTTACAAGCACTCTGATAATCTCTGATTTTAACTGAGAATTAGTATACTCTGTTCTTTTCTATAATTACTGGTAAAGCTCTTATAAGTTCCCAATGTAGATATATGTGTTCTATTTATTACCACTCTTTTCTCATTCATTTACATTAACTTTTAATATTAGAATTTTTTATTTTAATTACCTCCAATTATGCATAATTAAGTATACTTTATAGTAGAATTTTAGGGGCTGACATACAAATTTTTACCTGAATATGCTCTCTTTAAAAATGGTATGCTGTTTCATGTAAAATATAGGAACATAATAATACTATGCCTTTATTCCTTGTCTGATTCTGCCAGTTATTTCATGCATAGATATCATATAAATACTATGAAGCACAATTACTTTTTGCTTCAACAGTTAATTAACTGAAGAATAAATTGAATGTTCTATATTTACTCCATTTTAATATTCCCTATCTTCTCCTGTCTTCAGTACCAAGTGTTCACACCCTAGAATTAATTTCTTTCTCCCAACAAACTTCTTTAACAATTATTGTCATTCAAAATCATCTGTTCATTCTCTGGTGATATTTATCTCAAAGTGCTTATTTGGCATTGTTTCAAAACATGTTTTCTTTAACTTATTGTTGAGCACTTTGAGAATATCATTCCCTTATTTTCTGATCTTATAGTTTATGGTAAGAAAACTGCAGCATTTTGTTTTTCTTTTTTACTTTGGTTATAAATTATCCTTTCTCTGTGGATTCTTGCTATTCTTTCTACAGTTTTCTCTTTGTCATCATGTTTGGATTTATATATGAAGTGTTCCCTAAAAGCTCCTCTGTTGGTGCAGGAGGTAAAATCATTAGATTACGGCAGCAATAATCTAATAAGTGGATTAATCCAATTATAAGTGGAATTACTGGTAACTGTAGGCAAGTGGGTCATGATTGGAGAAAGTGAGGTACTGTGGGCATGTCCTTGGGGATTATAGATTGCTGTCTGGATCCTCCCTCTTTCACTACTGCCCTGCTGCCATGAGATATGCAGCTTTCCTCTAGTGTACCCTTCAACTATGATGTTCCACTTCTTCTTGCGCCTAGGGGAATGGAGGCTAGCTGACCATGGACTGAACCAGTGAATCCATGAGCCAAAGCAAAACTTGCCCTCTTCTAAGTAGTTCTTGTAAGGTATTTTGGTCACAGTAATGGAAATCTGACTAGCAGAGAGATTGGAACCAAAAAGTGTGATCAATGCTGTGACCATACCAGACCATGTGGCTCAGAAGCCTTTCAAATTTGTTTGTAGAAGGAGTTTGGAAAAGTATGGAGATGGAAAAGAATTTGACTGTTGTAAGCAGAGCTTTATGGTCAATTCTGTCGTGAGCTCAGAAAATCAGAATGATAGTAGTAATGTGGACAATAAAGACTGTGCTCATGAGGCTGCAGAGGGGAATGAAGACTATAGGGAATTGGACTGAAGGCAATTTGTAGTATGACAAAAGAACTTGGCCAGATTTTGTTCATGTCCTGTTATTTCGGGTGAGGCTAAATTTTAAAGTAATGGATTAATCAAGCTAGTAAAAGAAATTTATAAGCAACACAGTGTTCAGGTGGTAGAATTTATATTACTGTCAGCTTTAACCAGCTTTCCTATAAGAAATGGTAGTAGAAAGCAGAACAGAATAATTTTAAAAACTTACAATTTGACTGGAAAAGTGTATGTAAACTGAGGTTATGGAAGTTATGCTTGTTGAAGAGATTGTAATTATCAAAAAGTTGTTAAGAACTTTTCACAGAGACTGTAGGAAAAATGACTTGAGGACATCTCAGAATTACCAAGTCCATACCTATTTTAGGTTCAAAGATGTAGAAGTAAAAATTCACAGGGCGGGGGTTGTGCTCAGTGGTGGAGCGTTTGCCTAGCATGTGTGAGGCACTGGGTTTGATCCTCAGCACCACATATAAATAAGTAAATAAAATAAAGGTCCATGAACAACTAATCAAAATAATTTTTTTAAAAAAATTTATATGGGAGATCTCAGGCACACCCACCTTGCAAAGAGATGCCTAGAAAGCTGTTTCCCCAAGATTTGTTTCATTGTGCTTAGCCACCTAAGCACTTAGAAGTCATTGTAGCCATGGTTCAAAGGGGCCCAACTACTGCTCTATCTAGCAGCACACCTTAGTGTTGTCCACATATTGCTGAGTCTGGAGAAATGGAGTATGCTGGAAATAGCAGGACATGGAGGGCTTCCATCAAGATTTAAAAGTAAGGCATGGGTGGCCAGGAAAAGTGTAGCTTGTTAGAATTCCTATGGGCAGTCCTTGAGAGATTAATATGATACTGTGAGAAGAAGCTGAAGCTGCTGTAGAAACTAAGACTAAGAGATGCCAGCAACATAAATGTCTTCTGAGGAAAGCTGCTGGTTTGCAGATACAGCCAGGCTAAAAGAGAGGCCATACGGGCTGCCACCAGTAAGGCCAAAGAGGTGGGGCTTCCAAAGTAATTAGGAGATCATATCTCACTGCCAGGTGTCCCAGATGCCAGATGTGGAGTAGAGGACTTAGTTGCCCATCTGGGTTAGGATCTTGCTTTGGACCCATCCACTCTTTCTCTGTTTCTTTTCCTCCCTTTTTGAAATGGGAATGTTTACCCTGTGCCACTGTATATTGGACATATGAAACTTCCTTTTGATCATTATAGGGGCTCACATCCAAGAGTTTGTCATGTGTCTTAGATGACACTTTGATTTTGAAGTTTTGGGCAATGCTGAAACTATTAAGAATAAAGAGACTCTTGAAGATGCACCACATATATTTTGTGAGGTAGATGTGTGTTATTGGGGGCCAGTGTGGAAAGTAATAGTTTGTATACAAGGTGTCCTTCCAAAGTTCCTGTCTTCATGCAGGAAGTGAAATGATTAGATTATGAGATCTGGAACTTAATCAGTGAGTTAATCCATTTGATGGATTCATAATTTGAAAAGACCATTGTATTGAGTGGTAGCTCTACACAGGTGGGGTTGCTGTAGGAGGTAGGTCACTGTGAGCATGCTCTTGGGGATTATATCTTGTCCCCCTGGGTTCCACCCTCTGTCTTCTGCTTCCTGAGCTGAGTAACTTCTGCCAGGAGCTGAGTAACTTTCCTCCATTGCACCCTTCAGTCCTGAGGCTCCAACTCACCTTGGGCCCAGAGTAATGGGGTTGGTGGACCATGACCTGGACCTCTGAAACTCTGAACCAAAATAAATTTTTCCCAGATCTAAGTTGTTCTTGTCAGGTATATGGATCACAGAGATGAAAACCTGACAAACACATTCTTTATTTATTATTGAACATCTTAGACCTGCGGTTTTAAGTTCCAATACAAGTTGGAAATTTCTAGCTATTCTTCTCTGAAATATTATTATGCTTGTATTCCTTAGTTTGAACCTAAAAATAAACATAAATTAGACTACTTGGTATGATCTCAGAGTTCAAAAACACTCTTTTTTTTTCATTTTGGATCATTTTATTTATTACAATTTTAAGTCACCAATCTTTTACTTCCTAGTGTCTAAACTGCCATTAATCCCTCTAGTGTTTTTCATCATAAAGGTACTTTTCATGTCTTTAAATTAAAATCCAAGCTTTATTTGTCCTATGTGTTTCTCTACTATGCTTATACTGTTATCTACCTTTTTATAACTCTGTTTTTAATGTTTCAGTATATTAACAATTTCATCTGTTCTCTGTGTTGATCTATTTCTACAGACTGATTATTTTCCCCAAGTTAAGTCATTGTTGATTTTTTTCTTTTCTCTTTTAGTGCTTTGTTATATATTACTGGGTGGACTTTTAGAATTTACTGCTGATCTGAATCAACCTGTGAGGCTGGACCTTTCTGTGGCCTCCACTAAGAGCTTCTTATGTAGAGATCTTTCCACTCTAGCTGTGGGAAAAAAATCCTTCCAGGCCCCTCTGCAAACCCTTATGGTTGTGATGCTTATCCAGTCAAAGGTTTTCTGTTTTGATATCCTGACTTCCTCTAAGTGGCACATCCACATGAAGGATCAGTCCTCAGCTTGCTACCTAAGGGGAAGTTCTGCTGGGAGGCTCTGGAGCTCACCCCAATTCCTTCAAATCTGTGCAATTTCTGATATCCTGACCTGGAACTTCAGAGGTGACAGCACGCCTGAACTCTGAGCTCTATCTGTAGAAGTCTGCACTGCCACCTAGGGAGCTCCCCAACATAAGTTTTCCCAACTCAGTGACTGTATCCTGTGCAATGTTTGAAATCTGTGGTTCAAACTAGAGACTCATGTATAAACATTAATTCGAGTATAATTTAAATTTGGAGAGCCAGGCGTGGTGGTGCACACCTATAATCCCAGTAGCTCTGGCAGCTAAGGCAGGAGGATCTGGAGTTCAAAGCCAGCATCAGCAATGGCAAGGCACTAATCACCTCAGTGAGACCCTGTCTCTAAATAAAATACAAAATAGGGCTGGGGATGTGGCTCAGTGGTTGAGTGACCTTGAGTTCATTTCCCAGTACCAAAAAAAAAATTTTTTTTGGAGGAAAAAATATTTCTGTTAGCCTTTCATGGTCAGTGGTGTTGATGCAAAAATATGAATATTCCAGTGAGATGATCTGTTTATATAACAAATACAGAGTATTTAGGCATGCAAACTGAAATATTTTCAGGCTTCAGCTATGTTGGTTATATAGGACTTATACATTTTAAGAAAAAATTTTTTTTTTAATTTTCTTAAAACTATTCTTATCATAGTAGAAATGAAGTCTGAGAGATTGAGGTCATTACAGTTAGAATAGAACTAAGTATTTTGTTTGTTCATTCATTTATTTGTTTTTATACATTACAAATATCTTTTTTGTTTACCCAATTGCTTAAACAACCCACCAGTGGTGAAAGTATGTAAAAACAGGTAATGTGTACATGAATCTGAATGTTCAGAGGCAAGAAGAAAATTAGGGATAAAATTATAAAAATAGATTATGTTGGCATCTGGAAGGAAATCCCAAAAAATGTATTTAAAAAAGATTTAAAATTTTTACAAATTCAAGTAAAACAACGTAAGAATTATATACTATATTACTTAAGGATTTGACACACCTTTGTGAGACACTGTTTTTTTCACATTCTTTTGGTTGTATTATTCATGGCTTCTTTATATAACAGTGATTAGTTTTATGCATACTTTTAGTAGGGGCATGAAAATGTTCATGGCATGGTTGATATTTATTATAATGATGACTACTATTGAGGGTTTAGAAAAAGTAGTTTCTGCTTGAAAACTTTGTTGGAAATGTCATGTGAAATTTTGGGGTTTTAATTAACCGCTATTAAACTTTGTATGAGAATGTGTTTTGAAATTAAGAATAATATTTCACACTGGCTTTTGGCAACATGCATTTCAAATATCCCTTCTCTCTTCTACCTTTATTCCATTCAAGGAAATGAAAGATTTGAAATGTGTCAAAATACACTTTCGACTTAGTTGGCAGGAAAGTTCCTGGAGCTGCTATAAAACCAGGACCACTAGCAATAATGACAGTAAGCAAGGACGTCGTAGAAAAACTGCTGAAATATATTTTTGCAAACTCAGATTATAACAGACATGTTGTAGATACCAGTTTGATGACACAAAAAGACAATTGTCCAACCTCATTGCAGTTAAAATTGACTTTTTTTTTTTCCAAATTTATGAATGTATTGGACTCTAAGTTAGATTCCCTCCCAGGGTTTTAGATGAGATTCATGTAAGTAGGGATTTCCAAAATTTAAGACTTATTACGTTTTGATTACAGTGTTGTAGAAATGAAAAATATTAATTATTATATAATAAATGTAACTTAGCCAGAAAAATCAAGTGAATGATTCAATACTCTGAAAGTAGAAAAAAATTCCTCTCAACTGCTGGTAAACCCATTAATGTGCTGCTTAAAGCTGAACATAAATTGCACATGCAGTAAATCCACCAGGGGGTCCTTTGAGCAAATACTCATTGTTTCTATCACTTACAGGTATGCATATAAAGATTTCCTCCCATGTACCTTGAATTCTACTAAAAACATAAGAAAAATGAATAGTTCCAAAAAAGTATTCACTAATGCATTAGTTTATTGTACTTGAAAGTATTTGTATGTTATGTAGAGTGCAGTAAGATATTTGGACAAAAATAATTCCAGTGTTGGATCTAGACACACATAGTTTGTCTACGGTAATGATTTTTTCCTAATTCTATTAGAAAATCTGTTATCACCTCTGACACTTTATTAAATATATAGAGAGAATAAAGACATGCTTTCAATGTGTCTCCATGTAATGAGTTCTGAATTTTTATGACAAAGTAATAACATATGAAGACAAGTTTTATTAGACTAAAATAACTGGCTAAAACTCATTAATATTCAATTTTAATATTTGAAAACTGTGTCAATTGCACACATATGAAGAATAACTACAATTATATCTTATATTCTAACAAAGGTCTTCTTTGCAAAATTGTTGAGAAAACTAAAAATGAAAGATGAAACCAACTATGTGCTTAAAAAGAGTGCATTATGAATTGTAATAACACTAATATTATAAATAAAATATATATAAAAAAAGAATGGCATGATAAAGCAAAAAAAAAAAAAAAAAAAAAAAAAAGATATAGCTTCCTTCCTAAGAATTGTCAGGGCATAAAAAGCAGAAAAGTCATATTTTAGTAGGTATTTTAAGGGACTGAGTTTTATGAAAAAAAAATCAATGTTGATTTTATATCTTTTTTACTCTCCCAAAGTCATAATGTCTACTTAAATACAGAAAACAGGCTTTTTTAGAACGCATATGAATTCTAAATGTCCATTTAATCAATACTGATTAGATTTACAGTTTAACTTCAGTTTTTATAGATTTTAGTGAATGATATTTTTCTATACTTTGTTTCTGGACAAATCTATACAATAGGAATTATTTTAATCTCATTTTCTGCAAACCAACTACTGCTGTGCAATTTAATATTTTCTTTTCTCAAGTGCTTTTTTCTTCCCCCTTCAATGGTAGCAGATAAAAGTTTTGGTATAAATGTATTACAATTCTAAAATACAAGTCTTCATTTGAGAATTTCCCTGTCTGATGAGATTGTCCTTCTGCTGCATTATCATGCTTCATTCTAACTGAATGACAAGGGCGTTATCTAACCATGCTGTGCATTCCTGTGTCTATATGTCTTTGCCTTGTTAATGGACTCTGATAAGACTATTGGCTTTCTCATCATAGATGAGTTAGAAGATTGATCAAGGAGATCACTGCTTGTGGTAGTCTAGGTACAAGAGAAAAACAAATGCAGCTTAGTACCATCCTATACCATCTATTCTACAAGATCACAGATATCTGAAGAGGTGGAGTTACCTGGCGTTCATGATGTTATAAATCTTGCTAAGAAAATTTCCTCTTATGTCACTATATCCATCTATCTTCTAGATAGTTGTTTCTGATTGGTAAATCGCTACTGGAGTTCTCCAAACAATTTGATTTAAGAGAATGTCCAAATAGCTCTACATATTAGCTATATATCATACCTCCCTAAATGCCAGTGAACATTGCTAAAAACTAAAGCAAGCAAACAAAAACAGCACAAAGAAAAATGTGTCATTGGAAATAACTGGTGATAGAAATAACTAAATGAGTCCAGCCCTTAGAGAACTACGTCAGATAAAATCAGAGACAGAAACAGGCAGGCGGGTGGAGAGCATGAATAAAGAAGTCAAATCTTAAACACAACCAGCACTGGATTTACACACCTCCTGTTTGACAAAAGCACCTGTTTTCCTGTTGTGATATCTTGGCACAAGTTACCAAGTTCCTCTGCTTATGAGTACAGGGCAGAGAGTGTCATCAGCAAGCATTTTAACAACTTCCAGCTGTGATTTATTTACATCATTCATGATAGGAGCATGTAATGCAGGGAATTCAGGTGCTAGTTAGCCGCAGGGGTCTCATAGGATGAATATTAAAAATCTGTGGAGATCATAGAATCCCCTGAAAATGAAAGGCTGAAGGTTGATTCTTAAATTTGTGAGAACCTTTATAAAATATAATATGTAAACCAGAGTAAGGTGTTTCACTTGTGCATGTTTCTGTGTGTGGGTAAAAACATTTTCCATGATGTCTTATGTTTGAAAGCAAGATTACCCTGCATAAAACAAGTTAAATATGTTCCAAAACCAAGTTATATGCAACGTGTGAGAAATACAAAGTTCAGGAGTCCGTTTTCAGTAGACAGTACTTAGCCTTAAATGTAAAATTACTTGAGAAGTAAGAAAAGCAGAGGGGACAGTAGAGTGGACAGCTACACACAACTAACATCAGAGTGTGACAAACTCACAGCCCCTTGCCAAACAGGAGTGTGAGCAGGAAGGGTGACTTAAGAAAAAGGGATAAACTTCATATGTGCCAAGATGCACTTACCCCAAGAAGTCCTTCTGCCACAAGAGAACCAAGAGGGGTGGGGACTAAAAAAGGTGTCCCAATAGGACTCAGTAAAACCCCAGAGACTCTTGTTTGGGAAAATTGTACCCCCCTATACTCCCAAGCCAATGGGGATCCAGGGGAGGGACCTTGAACCTGCTCTCCCAGACACCTGATCTTGCAGGACCATGAGTAAAAGCCTCACTTTTGCTAAACCTCCTGTCACTTAATCCATTGTTTGGGTTGGGCAGGTGAGCATGTTTCTCACAAATCCCATGCAGATATACACTCAAAGACACAGGTGATGTTGATTCACATGAATGTCTTACGTAAGGTTTAATATAATGCTTAATATAGTAGTTTTCCATTACAGTATAAAAACCAGCCTTCACCTTTCACCTCTGCGTTCCAGTAACTCCTTTATTTCAACGGGCATAGTACTTTTTTCCACAAAGAGATATTTAAGCAATGTAGCGAAACTACGTTAGTTCTAGAACTAGTTCTTAAAACTCCTGGGATCTTTGATCAAGGGGAGTAAGAGAGCCCGCATCCACTCAGTGAGAGCCACGGTGTTGAAACTGAATGATCGTGTGGGTTGTAAACAAAGCGTTTTATTGGTACTGAATGTCATTTAAATGTGCCACTTATGAAGGTAGGCTATGTTGTTCAGATCTTGGCTTTAATGTCTGCTAGCATGAGACAGCAGGCAATGAACTTCCTCTTCTGTTAAATGGTAAAAGCAATGTGACTAACCTCTTAAGGTTGTTGGGAGAATTAAGCATGGCACTTGGTGAGTTCTCAACATGTATATATTGCTAACAGGATATTCAAGCACCCTGAGATTAATTTATATCTCATTGCTTTGGTTCCTTTGTTAACCAAAAAAGCAATTTTGATAGTGGTCATGGGATGAATTTTAATCATAGGACTGAAACATCAGCAAGAAATTTCTATCAGCTAACCATTTCAGCTGTCCACCCTCAAGGGCCAAGTTTTAGTCAGTGTGCTTCCAACAGAAAATGTCTAAAATATGCCTTGACAATTAAATTCAGCAAATGGTTGTAGTGCACAGTGTGTGTTGGTCCTGGGCGCTGGCGTGGAGAGGATTCTCCAGTGCACCTGGGGGCATGAGATGAATTGAAAGCACTTCTTGCATTTCAATTTTCTCTTAAATACAATATTAATTTCTCTTTTCAACTTACCTAATGTCAATTTTCATTAAATATATACAAAGAGAGCCTTTCAAAGTTTGTATATGAAATGGTAATAACAATATTGCCTTTCATCATCCTAAAAAATCATTTGGATTGATCAGTTATACTTAAATAATGTTTGTGTTCAAAATTCACAAGTATAATATCAAAATGTTTCATGATTCTCTTTTCAATATGCATACGCCCAGCAGTCAAATAATTCATCAAATTTTAACTCACTCAATGTACTTAGATTTTTAAAAATAACTAAGTGTATTAGTATACTATCAGTACATACTAACAAGAACCCAAACTAAGCTAGCTTAGAAAACAGGGAATATGAAACCTGACTTTCAGAAGGGAGGAGTGAAGTGTGGCAGACTCCCATCCAAAGAATCATTTAAAGGAGAAAGTTATTTAAATAAAAATAATAATTTAAAGATTCTAGAAATTTTCCTAAGGCATACAAAAATGAACAAATATTAATTTAAAAAAATCTTGGTGGAAGAAAAGTCTGTGGCCCTGGAGTCCACCTCCATACCTCCCCCAGCTCAGCCTGACAGAAGCCCCTGATCCCCCAGGCCAGGGCAAGGGGGTGTGGAGGCCAGGCCATGAGCACTTGTTACCCCAGTTTCCTGTTGCAGAAGCTCTCATGAGGAGGGCGCGCGAGAGGCCTGCGGCTACTTTCCCTCCGACCCCTCATCCCTAAGCTAGAAAGCTAAGCCAGCAGCAGGCTGGGGACACAGGACCTTTGCGTATAGGGCAGATCTTTCTTGCTGGGAAGAGCAAGGCCAGAAGACGAGTCACCAACCTGCTTGTGGCAGAGCAGCTGTGTCCCACTGAGAGCAGATGGATGCTGTTCGCACCCCTGGTTCTTGTGAAGTGGCCTGAAGTCTCCATTCCAGGGGTGGGATGGAGAACAATGAGGCCTTACGGATGGAGACAGCAGAATAGAGTCAAAGCCCAAGCAACTGACTCACCTTAATCACAGCTGGAAGGAGTCAATGCATTAGGCCATCATCAAAAACTATGGAGCGGGGGCTGGGGTTGTGGCTCAGTGGCAGAGCGCTCACCTAGCACATGCGAGGCGCTGGGTTCGATCCTCATAAAAATAAATAAATAAAATAAAGGTATTCTGTCCAACTACAACTAATTTTTTTTTAAATTAAAACAAACAAAAAACAATGGCGTGCTCACTCAAGAGTAACCAGGAGAGCCCTTGCATTCATCCCTCTTCTGTTGCTGATACTGAATACCTCAGATGGGGCCATTAGTAAGGATGATGGTTTACTTGGCTCACAGGTTTGGATGCTGACAGCTGCATCTGATGAGTGCTTTATAGCTGACAGGAACACACTGCAAAGTCTCTGGGCATCACAAGGCAAGGAGGGTGCATGAAAGAGGCAGAGCAAAGCCAGCTTTACTAACAGATGGATTCTCCTGACAACCATTAGCCCATTACTCTGTCAATGCGCCAATCTGTCCTCATGAATTGCTGGTGGGACTGCAAAATGGTGCAACTGCTATGGAAAGCAGTATGGAGATTTCTTAGAAAACTGGGAATGGAACCACCCTATGACCCAGCTATCTCACTCCTGGGTCTACTCCCAAAGGACTTAAAAACAGCATATTACAGTGACACAGCCACTTCAATGTTTATAGCAGCACAATTCACAATAGCTAGGTTGTGGAACCAACCTAGATGTCCCTCAGTAGATGAGTTTATAAAGAAAATGTGGTATATATGCAAAATGAAATTTAGTCAGCAATAAGAGAGAATAAAATAATGGCATTTGCAGGTAAATGGATGAAGTTGGAGAACATAATGCTAAGTGAAGTTAGCCAATCCCCCAAATCCAAATTCCGAATGTTTTCTCTGATATAAGGAGGCTAGTTCACAGTGTTGTTGGATGGGGGTACATAGGAGGATTAGAGGAACACTAGAATGGTCAAAGGAAAGGGAGGGAAAGGGAGAGAGCAAGCGGGGGGAAGGAAAAAAAAATTGGTGGTTGAATGTGATGGATATCATTATCCTAAATGCATGATTGAAGATTTGAATGGAACTTATATACTTTGTATACAAACAGTTGTATATAAAAAGATGCTATATATGTGCATTATGAATTGTAATACATACTACTATTATAAATAAAAAAAGAAATTAAAACAAAGGTCCCACCTGGTCCTGTCTCCTAGTTCCTCACAATGTGGATGAAATTTCCACGTGAGTTTTGGTGGGATCATTTAAGGCACAGCAGCATTCATAGCTGCATGACACAAGTAGCAATAAGTAAAATGATGGATCAGTCAGAAGGTTAATAAAGAGAATTCAGGAGAGAGAGGCAAGAAGACCCTTCAGGGATGGCAGTCCACCCCAGCAGTCCCTGGGGAAGGTGGAGCGGGGCGTGAGTGCATGCTCACTCAGACGGAGGCGGGGGAGCAGGACCGACGGAGCACAGAGATTCACGCACACAGGGAAACCCCAAGAGAACACTCAGAGAGGTTGGGAGCTTAAGGAGACCTCCACGTGAGCAGAACTTGTAGCTGATACGTGGCTTAGGATGTTGCAGACAATGGATTGTGGTTTTGAAGAAACCCATCATAAAATTAGCAGATGGAGACTTCAAAGTAGTCCTGATGATTATGCTGAAAGAGGTAAGTAGACTACACACAAAGGATTAGAAAAAGACATCATATAGAGACTATCAATATGACATAGAAAAATTGTAAAACTAATCAAATGGCAATTATAGCACTGAGAAGTATAATTACTAAAACCAACAGCTCACTAGAGGACAATAAGCTTAAGAGTTCTCATATGATTCCAGAATCATACTTCTAGGTATTCACCCAATTGCTTTAAAACTGGTGTCCACAAGAAAAACCTGTATGTGCAAGTATATGGTAGCTTCGGTCATAATTCTCAACAATTGGAAATATCAAGATGCCAGTCAGTAGGTGAGTGGGAAAAACAAACTGTAGTATTTCCTTAAAGAGAATGTTATTCAGTGTTTTTTTTTTTTAATGGGCTACAGAATCAGTAAGAGATATGAATAAGTCTTGAATACATAGTCCCAAATTAAAATACAACACCCTGAAAAGGCTACATTTCCCACACGAACCCAATATTATGACATTCAATAAAAGAAAAATTTTCAGAGATAGTAAAAGTATCAATGCTCTACAGGGGTTGAGAGGTGCAGAAAGAGGATAGATACTAGTTGAATAGGTGAAACATAGGAGATTACGGGCCATTAAATAATTCCATATAACAACATAATGGTAGATGTTTCAATGCACTGAACAAAACTCATCAAATATGATACAGATGGAACCTTCATGTATTTACACAAAATGAATATTTGAGAGATTGGTGATTGCCAGGATTGGAGACAGAATGGAATACAATGACTTGCCAGGTTTTTTTTTAATGTATTTTTTATTCTAAGTTGTTATAAATGACAGCAGAATGCATTACATTTCATATTACACATATAGAGCACATTTTTACAAATCTCTGGTTGTATGCAAAGTATATTCACACCGTTCGTGACTTCATACATGCACTTAGGGTAATGATATCCATCGCATTCTACCATCTTCTTTTTTTTTTTTTTTTTCTTCACCCTTTTGCCTCCTCCCTTCCCCTCAACCTTTCTGGTGGGATGTGGTGGCAAGGAGCCAACCTCTGCAACGAGTGGAGTTTGTGAAACAAAGGCAAAGGAACCTGTGCCTAGCACTGTACTTTAGTTAATAAAGCACTTTCCACAGCAGTACAGGTTAATAGTTCTGATTCTGCTATGCACGTGTAGTGGGAATGAGCAAATGCATAAGCAGATGGTGACAGGAGTATCTTTCCCTGCAGAGTGGGAGTCCAAATATACAACCCAGGAAAGGAGGCTAGACTCTTCCATGTGGCGATGGGATGGACTGTAGACCTCAGGACGAGTGCATGTGTAGCTTTGTGAACATACAGACTGCTATCCACAAAGGGCAGTGAGGAGGCAGTGAGGCTAATAAGGCGAACTGAGAATAATGATTAGCCCTTTGTTCACCTACTGTGATAGCCCAAAAAAGAGTCAGAAAAAGATAGTGGAACTGGACTGTCCCCCCACTGCCCCATGGTACAGTACTGGGTGAGGGTCAGATGGATGGGCCCAGGGTGGGGATAGACTCCATCTATCTTCTGAGAAGCCCCAAACTAAAGATCCCTGCCTCTTCAGGAACATGTGAGCTCAGGGAGGAAAAGGGCAAGGACGAGGGGTGGAAAGGTACTAGGGCAAAGTGGAGAAGACTTCTCGTGAGGCACCCAGACTCAGGATGCAGCTCTGCCTGTGAGCACGGCTGGCCCAGAGACCCCGGAGCCCTTGGCTGCAACTCCCTTCCGAAGATCGCAGAGTGCAGGCAGTGCACCGGGGTCAGGGGGAGTGTGTGCAGTACTTCTGCCCCAACACGCCTCCTCCCAGGAACAGTCTGGAATTGCCAGTGGTAGTTTAACATGGAAGGTCACAGATAGGGTTTTGTCTGAGGCTAAACTCCTAAGCGATTCCATACGGAAATACTCAGAGGTGTAGATTATGTTCATGGGCTAGTGTATACACATAATTCCTTGCTCTGACAGCTGTGAGGACCTAAAGCCTATGGTGTCTCCGTGACAATGAGCACATCTAGTAATGGGATATCGATTTCTAATAGCATTTTCCAATCAAAGTCGCACCAGGGATCCTCTAATAAATGGCAGACCAGGAGTGAGGCTGGAAATAAGATCAGCTTAGACCATCTTGTAGCACCAGAATGTAAGAACATTTTAATAAATAAACAAACAATGAACTCCAGACAACTACACAGATATAAATAACGACAGTACTCTCAGAGCCAACATAAAGAGGTCCTAATCACCAAGGCTGAAAAATTTAAGCAACATGGTAAATTGATTAATACTGCATTATAATCCAAGGTATAACATAAATATCCATGCATCAATTCATCAATATCTGCCTAAACAATTAATGGAAGACATAAATAAATGCAAGTTTCCACTTTTCTGTGTCTATAACAATACATACTCTAAAAAAGCATATTAATTTGGTGAAAATAACTTACTTGCTAATTGCCTATGGCACATCTCAGCCAAAGAAGATAGAAAGGGCTACTGGGAGAATAATTGTGGATCACTTTCAATGGACAGAAAGTCCTAAATTTGGCCAAGTTTTATTTTATTTCAGAAAGCAAGGTTACCTTGTAATATTATTACCAACTCAAAGAGTGAGACAAAACAATCATCTTTGAAAAAATCTAGGTGTTGTGTTGTATTGTTATAATCCCAGTGACCCTCTGGCCAAGGCAGGAGGATCACAAATTCAAGACCAGCCTCCAAAAAAGTGCTGAGGAATATAGTTCAGAGTACAGTGTGATCCTGGGTCCCATCAACATCACCTCAAAAAAAAAAAAAAAAAAAAAAAAAGACTTCTCACTTGACTAGAACAAAAGTCATGCATATCTGTTCTGAGGCAAGAATTTAATGGCAGTTATTAAATATTCAAAATATAATAGCTGGAAAATTATATCTTTTACCAGCTTTCTAGCCAGAAACAGGCAATTGGGCTCCAGTAGATATAGAGATAGGTTGGAGCAATGAGCAGTTAGGTGCTTAAAATAAAACTCATGTGATCAGAAAACAAGAGGGTAAGAACAGGAGGGAAATGAGGCCAGACCCAACAAAGGGAACAAGGTATATAGTGAATGTGTGCAAATATATTTTTTGCTTTTGTTCCTTTATGGAAAGTTCTGGAATCTTTTGTGTAGGGGAGAAATGTGATTATGTTTCAAATGTTCATTGAGTTCACTCTCTGGAGAATGGATCAGAAGTGGGGCAGACGATTGAAATTGAGAAAATCAATTATGTGGCATTTGCTTAATCTTGGTAAAAGATGGTGGTGGATTAGACAGTGATGCTTGCAGTGGAGACAAATAACTGAGGCATATGACAGGGAAAGTCCCCCTGGAGGTGGGGATTGCTCAGACACCGGGTGCCCAGGTGTGTGAAGAACAGCTTCCTGTTATCCAGCTTATGCAGACTTTTTGATGGTGATGTCTTTGAAGAAAAAATAAACTATTCTGTGTTTTCACATTACTCTATTGATAAAGTCCACTTACCATATAGAAACAGGCATAATGTGACAAGTGCTAAACCTTGCTGTTTTTTCCTGGACAGTTCACTTCTATGAGTCCCTCATAAGTTAGATCTGATTTTCCTAGAAGCTGTATCCTATTTTATGCTTTTGTTAACAATTTTCCTGCAAAGGAAATGCGTTTTGTGAACTTAATACTGTTTTTAGCTGGACACAGAAGATTTCGTTAGGATCTTCATTTATTTTTGACTTCCAGTATTACTTTTTTAAGCTGTCACTAACCAAACTCAGAAGCTGGGATCTCATATCAGATGCTTTTGCATTGCTTCATAAAAATGTTAAAAATAATATCATTCCCAGGAATTAATTTCCTTTGGTTATCTAGATTCTCTTTATATTGGCTTAATTTTGCTAGTTTCATGAAAGACGCAATACACAGTTGATTTATTGAAGGAAGATCTAATTTTCAGCAGTGATTCATATGAGTGATGTTATGTTTACGCTGGGGGATGTGCCGTAATGTGACAGACACAACTCAGTTTTCCAGTTACTTATTCAGTATTTAGCCTTCAATTTTAAGGCAGCCACAGTTCACTTAGATCAGTATGCATTTATGATCTATAAAATTTCAATATGTCTCTTTTCCAAAAAAATCTATTTATGAGGCTTGTGAGTAATTTCTGAGTATTCTAAGAAATTTAGTATATGCTGTAGAACTGAATAAATGGCCTAAATATCAACGATGTATAAATTAAAGGTTAACTTTGTGTCTTTATTTACATATGTGTAGTCAGAACAAAATTTAAAAAGCAATTCCAACAATATTTCTAGATTTGTAAATTTTATTTTGTGTTCACTAAGTCATTCACCATTGGTGATTATAACAAAATATTTCTTTTTAGGTGCTAAACAGAGTTGATGATATTTTAATTATAGAGTTGGATTGGCTTGGTAATATACAATATGAGGATTTGTTCAGCCTGATAAGATATACTGAGGCTGATGTTGTGTTTTAGCATCTAAATGAAATTTAGATACCCCTAATCAGGTACTGTAGTGGAAAAAAAAAATCAAATGTCAAGGATCCTGTTTAAATTTCTATAAACATGTATACAAAAGTGTAAACGGGTATATCTATATCTGTGTCTATATCTATATATATATATAGCTGTGCTAAAAAGGAAACATCACATTCTTTCTGAAGTTAAAATTTGGTTAATAAAAAGAACTTTAAATAACCTGCCAAAGGCTGTTCCAAGGCCTTAGGAAGGACATCGTGAATGTTATTTTAGCTAGAACTTGTTAAAACAGTAAGTTCTTGCACAGTTGCAGTGTGATACTAAATTTATATAACTAATTAATTTAGAGATGTAAAATAATCATATAATGCCAAAGCAATCAATTATCAGTAAACTTCGAACTAAATTTATATTTTATTAATTTTGATTTGTTGATTTTTTTCACAGGTTCTGGAAATAATCATGACATACCCAATCCAACTGAAACACTGCACATTTAATTCTTAAATGAAGCCTTTGTTAGAAAATCAGTTTCTTTCCTTAGAAAATGCCTTATAAATACAGAGGAATTAGTATCTTCTCATACTTTTATCCTACAGAGAGGGGGAGAGAGAGAGAGAGAGAGAGAGAGAGAGAGAGAGAGAGAGAGAGCGAGCTCAGGCTCTTAATCTTTAACAACAGAGGCTACCTATCTCTTGATTTATATAGATATTGGTATGGTTAATTAGTTTAAATCATTTCAATTATTTATCATTATACATGGAAAGCAACTGAATAATACATTTTGATTGAACAAAAATACTTGAACAAACAAATCACATATGCAACACTGTTCTGCACAACTGATTTTACGCCTCTGACTTCATGACTAATGTTGTTGGTCCTTAGCACAATTTACTCATTACTTTATGAAGCTATTTTCTTATATATTTATATATGGAAATATTTGTTTAATGTCTCATCTTTTCTCTGGGCTTTTGTCTATGCTGAGTACCATGCATGATGCTTTAGTTCAGATAAATAATTTAAAATGACCAACAGGATAGTTTGGGTCATCAGAAGTATAAAGCATAAATTATGGTTTAAATAAATACACTTCCTCATTTAGAAGAACTTGATCATGATAATTGAAATAGAATTTAATTGGAAAAAGCAAGCTTTTAGGATATAATCATCTTTTATATCCATCTTATAAAAGGGAGCAGGTGCGACTCTCTGTTTCCAGTATATTGAAACTGTCCTTCTGTTAGGAGTAGTGGACCTTCAGTGGGAAAAAGGCTTAATACTTATGTAGGCATAGATGAAAATCCAGACTTTGACCTTCAGCTTGAATTTTCTCTGAAAGGATGAAATATTTTTAGTGATTTTTCTTTTTAAAATTTGAAAGTATTATCCTATTGTTATTCAGTATGCCTGGTAATCCTGATATAAATCTGATTGTTTCTTCCTGGGGGAAAAAGACCATTGTCTCTTCCTGGTGGGCTTTGAAGATCTTCTTGGTATTTGTTAATATGTCGACATCCTTTGCTATTTTTTAAATCTTTTTCTAATTGAAAGTCATTTTATGTTCTTTATGTTTGGCACTCTCTTGACTTTCCAATTTAATTTCTTCTTCAGCTTGAAGGCAAGGTTTTCTCATTGTTCTCCAATGAAATCTCTCATGCACTCTGTTTCTTTCTTCTCTATGTAAGTCTTCTCTTTTGGTAGATTTTAGAATTCCCAAATATATCTTGCATGTATTTGGACAGATCTCAAAATTTGCACTCTCATTTTCTATTTTCATTAACTGTCAAGATAATTACTATCCTTATTGAATTGCTTGCTAATTGTTAACTGGCTTAACTTTTTTTCCATTTAAATACCCAAACTTGCAAGCCATGTAGTCATTCAGCTCAACTATTGATTTCCCCCCACACATACACACTGTGCAGGAAGTTTGAGAGACTTTTGGTTTTAAAAATCCATTTTTTCTTAAGACTTTCAACATGCCCCCAGCCTCGTTGTCCAGTGAAATGCTGATTTATGGCTCTGCTGTGTCCTTTCTCACACCTGGACTGAGGAAGCAGCGTCTGACTAACACCTGCTCTTCTTGCAGCCCAGAGAAGTGGAAATAGGAAAGGAGTAATGCTACCTAAACATTCCTTTTTGAATGTGACATTCTATTAATATTTCATTGGATTAAAGAGGTTCACAGAGCACAGCTGGTGTCGATGGGACAGACAGTTTAACCCTTTATAGGGAGCGAAAGTGAAAAATTGAGAGAAAATAATAGAGTTTAACAAGTTTTGTCCTGTTGTTCATAGCTATTTATCTCCCTCTCATTCACATGCAAAGCTGATTGCCCCTATACCAAGGAAGACCCCCTGAAACAATAAATAATCATGTGATCAGTCTCTATATTATGTCCAAATATGATTCTTCATGACTGGAACATTTATGAACAACAAAAAAATGAATAAATCATTAACGTGTATGCATGTCCATCACATAAACCCCACATGGTATGGAACATACAGGATCAGTGCATTAAATATTTCCATCAGCAAAACGGAAGTACCCAAAGTGAATGGCACCTGCTAGCCAACGGCAGGCATCTTGCTGGGCAGAGGCTGATGGGATCCATCTACTTTCATGCTGGGAAATGTTCTTTCACGAGATGCCAGTGTTTTTCCTATACGGCTTTACAGGTTTCCTTCCAGTAGCTCGTGGCTGCACAGTCTAAGAGATTCATCTTTTTTTATATTATATGTTTATCTGTATGTGTGATGTCTTCATGAAGTGCCCTCTCTGGAGGCTGAGAAAACTCATTTAGCCATGTGCCCTGCCTGTACAAAATTATTAGACCAATGTTCATCTTAAATCACAGTTTCTATACATCCAGTTGTTGTCTCTTTGGGACTTTAAATCTTCTTTAATCTTACTTTTTACTCTATTTCATTTTGGTCTTTTCCATGTGTGAGCCCTCTCAGTTACAATTTTTTGCAAGACATTTGTCATAGTGTAGGTTTAATTTCAATTGCCTTGAGCTCATTTGGTTTTCCTGGAAGGTTGCCTTCCAACAGCTTTTCTTCTTGCCCTAAGTTATTGACAGCACTTATTGGGAGTCAGTTTAATAAAGTATGATGTTGAAGCAAAGCTCTTATCATACAGGCAAGTGTTAATCAAATTATTGCATCTTAAAACAGTTTTCAATGTTCTCTTTAACCTATTTAGTTGAAAAACAAATGAATCATTTAACTCTGCTTACAAATCTGGCAATCATTTTTTAACATCATGTAATTTCTTATCAAATGAAGATAAAAATGGCAAAGATACACTAATAGCATTATGCTTCTAAACCTCTCACCTGAAACCCAAGGCTCACAAACAACTGACCTACACAGGTTATCATGTGTGTCAGTTTTGCTGAATGCTTTGCTGTGCTATTGTCATAACTCAAGACGGTCACATTTTCCTGTCTATCTCCCAGCTCCTGAGCCAATGCCTTAAAACTTATTCTCCCATTTTAATGTGCTGATTTCCATTAGTCTAGTTTTATTAGATTGACGCAATGATGTAACAGGGCTTGCAATGACAGGTCATATGCTTCCTGTCAACTCTTTGCTTTCTCCATGTTCTATTCTTTCCAGGGCTCAGACAGGAAGGCAATTGTTAACCGAGGTATGTCATTCCCCTGGCAGAATAAATGGAGAACTAGCTGATCTATGATGTGTCTTATGAAATTTTGTTTTGGATGTGGCAGAAGTAACTTCTGGCATTTCATTGATCAAAGCCTGTGTCCTGTCCACAGTCTTGCCTCTGGATCAGGAAAGGTTCTCTATAGCGATGTTTGGGTGTGGAGGAATTTCTTCATAAATATGGACTTTTGTGAGAGAACATATTGCAGAAGATTAATACAGGCAGACACAGTATTACAGGTGAGAGATGATGGTAGCTTAGACCTAGATAACAGTGGAAGTAAAAAATGGTCAGATAAGAGTACACTTTGATGTAGAACAAATAGTGTGTTCAAACCAACTGGATATAAGATAAGCAAGAAGAGCCACAAAATCTGAAGCGTGCAGCTTGAGGTAGGGTGTAATTACTATCAGTTGATCTTAGAGAATAGAGAATTATTATAGGAGGGATTGACAAGATGGCATAGAGTGTAACATACACATCCATACCTTGGATTCCAGTACAGTGCCACTGTGAATGGAATAAGAAAATGCAGCATCCTTGCTAAGCAGTAGTTGGGGCTCCTCCTGATTTTTGTGCATTTAAATTTTAAATAAAATGGTGTACAGGTATATTTTTTCAGTCACATTCAGTTGCATGGATCTTAGCATATCCGACATACAGAGATAAATTTAACCAGCATGATGGTTTTGTCACACTCAAATAGGAGAGAGAATAGTGCAAGCATCACATGCATACACAAGAGTGATCACAACACCTGCTCAGAGACTGTAGGCAGGAGAGGGAGAGGCCAGCACACCAACTCTGAGGTGGTATCCACCTGACAGACGGACGGGATTGAATGTGCCAGTCGGGTAAGGAGAAAGGAAATTGGTATTTGGGCACCAGCACAGGAGAATTGGAGTGTATGAAGAGATTATTGACAGATTGTCCTTACTCATACCATCAGCGATAGCACCTTCATTGTGATTATCAGAAACAGGTTGAAGACACGCTCACTGGAAGCAGCCGCTCAAGAGCCCCAGCGACTCCTGTTGGAGGACCGTCCCCTGTGTGCTCAGTCCCTCGCGATTTGCTTCTTCCACGACTGCACCCATAACTTTATGGCTTACTATGCTCTGACCTTGTGATTTTGTTTTTGACCCAAGCAATACTGACAAATTGCTTAAACTCCAGTTTTTAAAATCATGTTCATGGTTTCGCTTCCCTGTTTTGCGTGAGCATGTGATGCTTTCTTGCTTGCTTTTCACTTTCTTGCTTCTAGCTGGATAACTCTTCTATGCTGGAATGCTCAGCAGAACCCGAGAGAACCTGGAAAAAAACACAACACGATGAAGTCTAACATCACCAGTCAAGTACACCAAATGATTTGGGGTTTACTTTTTACTTTAGTTTTTGCTAGTTTTATATGTTTTTTTTTTTTTTTTCCTATTCTTTGCCACTCTTTTTTTTTTTTTTTAACCTGAAACAATTACAATGTCTTTGGATGAAAAATTACTGGTGTTTGATTGACTGACATTTTCCCTCAAACCTTCAAACCTAGTGCACAATCTCAGCCCAAGAGTAAAACTTCTCAGTTTTTTTCTAGGATACTGTTATGGGCTAGACTCTAAGGGACAATGACCAAACAGACTCCATTTTGCCCTGAGACATTTTGCCCACATCACAGAAGAAATACTTCTCCTACAGGAAAACCCCACCTCCTTACCCATCAACAGTTGCTTAGCATAGAATGTTTGGCAACACAAAACGGCAATTCTTATACAATGTAAAAGTGTTCTTCTGAATCCCATTTTTCTTGTACAATGTACCCTGTCAGAGATTGATTGTCTAGACATTAGTAACCATTCTTTAACTTGTGCTCAACTAGGGTCTTTTTGACCCACTTCCCCTTCTGCTTATGATCTCGTGACTTTTTTTATGGTTTGAAATCATAGCAATAGCCACGTATGATTAATATGGTTTTGGACTATAAAAGGTGGACTTACACCCCAGGAGGGGTTTGAAGGGTATAGACTTGCAGCCTGTTCCTTTGCCGGCCAGCTGGTGGGCCTGGATCACCAACTGGTGAATAAAGCTTCTGTCTCCTGCTTTAAGATCAACTTTCTGGTTTATTGCAATCTCGCCATAACAGTACCATTATAAGTGTGCCAAGTAGCTACTCCCTGAATATGTATTGTGCTTAAGGTCTTTAAATATTATGAGTATTAATACTACACAAAATATAAAGGTAAAAATCCAAATCAAGCCTTCAAAATCATATCCCGCAGTGTTCTGGGTGTTAGACAGAAATTTGTCTAGACTAGGGAGCTCTTGAGAGTTTCTGGATGGGCTGCAGAAGGGTGTGGACGTGTAACTTACCACACCTAAGGGAATGTCTAGGTGAAAGGTGGGCTTGGAGATCTCAAAGGAAAAGTGTTCTCCCCCAAACATTTAGTGCAAAGGGGGCCAGGCACAGACTGCAAATGTAAATGTGACACTCACACACCAGACACAGTCAGAGGGAGTCGGGGTGGGAGTGGTTTGTGACCAGGAATGCAGTGGGTGTAGCAGCTTCATCACAGATTCAGGTTCCCAAAAATAGCCTACCTGCTCAGTAGCACAGTGACAACAAATAAGATGAGTTCATCCAGAAAACAAATTCAACAGTTAAAGAAACATCAGGAAGGAAGAAAATTGTTGTAAATAATTAGAAATCAACATTTTTTTTTACCAGAAATTATATCAAGATGAAAAAATAAGTATCATAATAAACTTCCCTTTTCAAGAAAATGTAAGTATACATTTTCTGGGCCATAACCAGTGTCTAAGAAATGACACTCTATTATGCCACTATTATTAAGGGGGAAGATGGCACCATATTTCAACTTACAAATTAGATGATGTATTTCAAGCCAAAAGCTTCAATGTGAATTAATATATTTTCTGAAAATGAGTAAGAGGAACTGCTTTATATTTCAGACAACTTTATGCTCTCTCAAAGGGAAAGTTCAAGGCACTGGTAGTAATTTCTTGCCTCCCACCTTGAGTCTATTTTACTTATAAACAAATTCACACAATTATATTATTTCCCAATCTAATACTCAGAATTATTTGCTATGAAGTGTACATTTTCTACAGATCCTTAACATGGACATAAAATGGTTAGGCAGTAAGTAGCAATAGCTCATGTATCTGTGCCTCAGTTCTCTGACCTGGGGAGGTGAATTGTGTCTAAACTCTCATTCCTTTCAGTTATGGTATTGTTCACTTTGGTTTACATACCAGCATGTTTAAACAATGAAGAGAAATTGAATAAAATTCAGGGAGAATAATACATTTTTATTCCAGATGGTTTTAGAGTATTATGTAAGCAGGTGTAAAGGAAGCTAACCAAATCATCATTGTAGGTATGGGGAGAGAAAATGAACACATGATGCTGAAAAGAAAGCAAAAATAGAAAAAAATACAGCTCCCTATTTTAAAAATACTGCAAGTAAGATTTGTTTTTTGATTGACATATAATATTTGTACATATTTATGAGGTACAATGTGGTGTTTTAATTCATACACATATTGGGTAATGATCCCCTGAAGACAATTAATGTATCTGCCACTTTAAACCTTTATCATCTCCTTATGTTGAATTCAAACTGCAGTCCTCTAAACATTAAAATAATATCATTATTAGTGCTACCTATGTTCACCTTGCTGTGCCATGGAACACCACAATTAACTCCTCTACCTAAGGTAGCACTGTGACCTTCACTCAACCTCTGTGCCCTTATGCTCTTGCCATCTGGGTACCACAGTTCTGCCCTCAACTTCTCAAGAGTGAGATTGTTTTGTTTCTATATAAATATTCTATATTGTTTGCAGAATTTATATTCAAATAATGATTATTAAAAAGGATAAATTCAAGAGTATAGAGATGATGACTATATATTTAAGGGAAAATTATAGAATTCTTAGTAAATTAGAGAAACCATTGTGTATGAAATTTCTCAGAGGCCTATACCATAATACAATGATTAGTTATTTTAATAGTTATTCAATAACTATGTATGTGATTAGTTAGTTTAATAGTTATTCAAGAACTATGTATTAAATAATGATGTTGATTTTATCCTGTTTAATCTCCAGCTATTACTTATAGCTCTGTCCATCTACCTTATTATTAATGTTCTCAAACATACACACAGGAACATATAAAGTGTGTGGAGTGTAAATATGCCTTCAGCTGCCCAGCTAAAGAGGTTATAAAAATCAACACTAACTTTTGCCCAAGGTAGCGTGCAGCATGAAGTCATTTCCTTACATTCCTTCTTTTAATCATCTATCAATCATGTGTTATATAAATGGATAGACATAAATTATTTTAGTATATATAAAAATGATAGCTATTTTGGGGAGGTAATCTCAGTAAAGCTTGCATACTTGTTCTTTTCTAAAATCTTACCTTTAACGAATAGAGTAAGCATGTATTGTTTTTAGAGCATAATGTTAGTAATGTTAAAACCACTATAAAACGCAGAGAGTTATCAGAAGCATCTACTTGCATTTAATTCAAACATAATACTTGCTTTCCTCTTAGAAAAAGTGTACATTCTATTTCACAAATGGAAAATCTTAAATTCATTTTGATGACATTTAATATAATGTGCCAGGTTGATTGAAATGTTGGGAAAAGTATTTTCATACCCTTTCCTGTCCCTTGTCCTCCATTTCACATTAAGAAGCATCGTTTCCCACTAAGTTACCTTTGTTGGAAATAATCCCCCCTTGGATGTTAGATGATAAACACACTCCTTTCCAGGACACACCAAAAAATGACAACTATTACAAGGGTTTAAAGAACTTGGGCTTTATGTTGGAAGTAGGACAATGGTATTTATATACTGTGACAAGACACAGAGGAGATATTTTGAAAGATGAGTGTTTGTCAAACGTTGAAAAGTTTTTCAAAAAAGTTGAGAGGTTAAAAGTTTGTAAGACTTTATCTTTATATAGCAGTTTTAGGTTGATACCAACATTGAGAGGAAGGTACAGAAATTTTCCATGTACTTCAGCCTCCACTTACTTCCTCTCCATCTCTTGCTGCACCAGAGAGCTACATTTGTTGCAGTCAGGGACCCCACATTGCACACATTGTCATTCAGGGTCCGTATGTTAGAATAGGACTCTTTCTAACCTGCATTCTACGGGTGTGGGCAAACTGCAGAGTCACACATTGTAGTACCATACTGAGCAGTTTTGCTGACCTAAAAATTCTCATGCTCCACCTCTTTATCCTTCTCTTTTGCCAAGTCCTGCAAATGCTGATCTTTTTCTGCCATTTGCAGCATGTCATGGGGTTGGAATCACACAATATTAACTGTTTTCAGATTGACTTGTTTCATGGAGCAATATGCCTTTGTGTCCTGTGTGTCTTTTCAGGGCTTGATGCTCATTTCTTTCTGGTGCTGAGTAATGTTCTACTGCCTTGACTTAGCACAGCATGGATATTTATTCTTATTGAAGGGTGTCTTGGTTGCTCCAACATTTGGGTCATATGGACAAAGCTTCTGTAAACATTCATGTGCTGAATTTTGTGTAGACAGCAGCTTTCAACTCCTTTGGGTAAATTCCAAGCAGTGCAATTGCTGGAATGTAGGGTAGTATTTAGTTTTGCAAGGAACTGCCAAACATCTTCCATATTGGTTATATAATTTTCTAATCCTGTTGACTAAAATATGACTTCATCATATTTTAAAATGTACTTTTAGTTCTATCTAGATTTCTACATAAATTTCCACATTGGCATCCATTTGCTGTGGCTCCTGCATATTAATGTAAATACTTCTATTATGAGTCAATAATTTAAAAAAAGGAATTTATTTTACCCAAGCTAACTGGATACTAGAAGCATTCAGAAAGAGTTTTGAAGGACTTAAATACCCTTATCTCCATGAAAAAGAAAAAAAATAAAGATAATCTAAACAAAATGTTTAACATTGTAGCCGAAACACATTATTTTCCCTAAAATATCTGATTAATTACTTAAATGCCCTACTCCTATTTTATTATTTGTCAGCAGACAGCTGGTCTCAGTCTACAAAAATAGTAATAATTGGATGCACAAATAGTTCTTTTAACTACCAGTAAGATTGGAATTCGCATCTTTGTTGTCCAGAAGTAGTCTAATTATTGCTAACAATCCATTAAAATTGGATTGAGTTTATATTGTGGAAAAAAAGTTCACTTGAAAATACAAAAGTTGTACCTATGAAATTAAGGTAAATCATTACTATGTTCCTTTCTGTGGTTTTTCAAATAGGTACAGTTATGATAAGAGCTTCTATAACTATGACCAGGGAGAACCATGTTGTTGATGAAATAAATGTGCCAACAAGGGGTACCTGTGTGGATTTTATTAATCATAAGAATGAACAAATAATCTGGAACACGTTCATGTTTATGTCACAGACCTTTCTCAAAAAAGACATGTTTTATGACAGTGTTTAAAATTCTCTAAAACTGGGTTATCTTAAACAGTGTAAGAGAGGTAAACAAATTAAATTTTTAAACAGGCCATTTTTAAGACATTATGAAACACAAAATCTACAAACAATTTAGATTTAGAAAGGAGAGTAAAATTCACCATGCCCAAAGGCAAGGGAAAGGAAAATGGCATAATCTCAAAATAGTTATGGAGTACTTAGTTTTAATACATAAATATTTTTAAACAACATATTAAATCTTTGCTAAAATGTTAAAAAGTACTCATATTGTTTGGAGCTTTCTGGTCCAATAAAGTGAAGAGAAAGCAAATTATATAAGGGAATTTAATACTATTTGATTAGCTACGTACTTATTGAGTATTTTTGTATGCTAGGAACTGAAAAATTATTATTTATTTGTGGAAAATGTTTATAACTTTGTTCAATAATTGCAAAAAAGAACAAATAAAGAATTGCGATGAGATGAGCCTACATTTAAAGTTGGAGTAGTGTGAGAAAGCAGAGTTGCTTGTGTCTACATGGAAAAATTAAATAATGTTTATGAAGCCAACATTATTTCCAAAAGCATGATCTTATAGAAGGATATACCATGTCAAAATGTTCCAAAAGTTTGCAGGACTGAGCATGTGAGGACATAACTGGTGCATCCAAAGCAGGAATCTGAAATTTGACCTAGAATTCCTTTGAATACCATGGTGGATGATGAGGACCACGGACTTCTCATAGCAAGTGTTGGGACAATTAAATAATTCTAGTTCAAACAAATAAAGGACTTATTTATGACATTAATTATTTTCTTTGCCACTTGTATATTGTGGAGAATTCATTAGAAGAAAGTGATGGGTTGGGTTTGATACCCAGTACAGGAAAAAAAAAAAGCAAGGCTACCAAACAGAAATTAATAATCAAGAAGCAGATAAGAGAAAAATAATTCTACAAAATGAACTCCGAGTCAGATTCCTATGGATAGAATCTACTTTGGTTTACTTAATAGGAGCCTTTCACACGCTATTCAATGGAGTAAGCTTATGTTTTGCTTAGGATTTTCTATCTATGTTCATGCTCTGTAGTTTTCTGTTCTTGTGATATTTTTGTCTAGCTTTGGTGTCAGGGTAACAGGGACCTTGTGATAAAGGTTGAAAGTACTTTTTCCTATTCAATTTTCCAGAATAGTTGGAGAGAAATTGATGCCAAATCTTTAAATGTTTGATAAAATTTACCAGTGAACCATTTGATCAAGAGCTTTTCTTTCTTGGGAAGATTTTGGTCACTGATCTGCAAACCAGGTAAGGGTCTGTTCAGACCTTCTAGGTCTTCATGATTAAGCCTGGCAGATTCTGTGTTTCTAGAAAGGCAATCATTTCTTTCAGGTACTTAACTTTGGTGCTACATGATTGTTCATTACAGTTTCTTATTAATCCCTTAACTTCTCTGCTACCAGTTGTTAGGCATTCTCTTTTATTTATGGTTTGAGTTTTTTCTTAGTTACACATGTATCTTTTGAGAACTACCTCATTTTTTTCTAATAATTTTTCTATTCTCCATTTAATTTATTTGCACTTTTTAAAAAATATTTTCTTACCTTGGCTAACTTCATACTTTACTTTTTTATTTTTCTTCTTCTAATTCCTTAGAGAATAATATTGGACTCTTTATTCAAGATGTTTGTTGTTTTATTATGGCCATGTGTCTTTATAAACTTCTTTCTCTGTCCTTACTTTTTTGCAGATCTTACATTTTGGTATGTATACTTTACTTGAGTTTTGCACAAGGAATTTTCTAATTTCTTGTGTGATTTACTTTTTGACCCATTGATTTTTTCAAGACTTGTTGTTGCTTTATTTCTCTAGATTTGTGCATTTTCAAGTTTCCTTCTAGCCTCGATTTATAGTTCCTTTGCAATTGGTCTGAAAACATACTTCATGCAATATGAATCTTCTTAAATTTGTTAAGATTTGTCTTATTTTGAACAGGTACTCTACCCTTGGGAATGTTCCACATACACTGGAGAAGAAAGTACATTCTGCTGCTGTTGGGCACAATGTTCTACATATGTCTTTTAGTTTCATGTGTTCAAGAGTCTTGCTCAAGTTTCTCTTTATTATTTAACTTAAGCCTAGAAGTTGCATCCATTACTGACAGTGGAGTGCTTTTCATCCATTTAATTAATTGTTCTACTCCAGTATAAATATATAGCAGTGTCAGGACTGGTGGTCTGTTCCCTACGGGATGCAATTTATCAACTGGAGTACAGTCTTCTGTACAGTTGCTTGCCCCATTGCATTTTACAAACACGAATAATGTCCAAACTTACTTGGGTCAGGCAGAAACTGTGACAGAATTGTTCCTGAGGAGAATAACTATTTCAGCTAAATAGTTTACAGACCTTGTTAACAAGTAGATTATATAGTTCAACAGTGTGTTTCCATAATAAATTTTATGAGTCCTGCACAAAATGTCCAAAGGTCAAATGACAGAATGGAGGTCATGTTTTCTTAATTTATTCAGTAAATTTGATATAGCCTCTTGAACTTTCGCTTTGTTCCAAGTACCATTCCAGGGTTTTAAAAATACAGCAATGAATAGAATGATATAGCCATAGTCTTACAAGCAATTTTCATAAAATAATTTCATTTGTTGGTAAGAACTACAAAGAAGAATGTGGCTGAGTGACCCAGAATTTAGGTGATAGAGGGTTATGTTAGCTAAGATGGACTGGACAGGTCCCTCTAAATCAGATCACTAGCAATGCAAGAATTAAATCAGTAGCACATACAGTGAAATAAAACCTGAAAACAAAGAAAATACAGGTAGAATAAAAATCTGAAAACATATAAAATAAAGTCTGTGTACATGACACAGAGTGTGGTGTTGAACAGCTCTCTATAAGAGAGAGAGGCAGCTGGTTTGCAGGAAACACAGAGAGTCAGACCTTAGAAGGTGTTTTTATTCCTTCTTTATCACTATTGATTTGAACTCATACATATAGAACTTCAAACTACCTATTTTGATTATTAATATCTTTATATATACTTTACCATTGACTATTTACAAAACAATCTCAGTCATGATTTTCAATGTGACGTTGTTGTGTTTTATTTAAAGCGTTATCACCTGAATTTGATAACATGCAAGTCCATATGAGAAAAAAAAATACCTTAAATGATTTGAATAACATTTTTGAAAATAAAAGAGTTTTGCACACAATGCATAATCTTACGGAAACGAGTAAACTTTAATTAGCTTCCATTGCTCCATGTTCAGGCCCAGCGTCCAGTGCTGTCTGTCGCCTCTGATGCAGGTGTCCTGGTTGTTGAGCCTTGCTCACTTTCCCAGTGGAGTCCATGCATAAAATATGGACAGGGCTGCCTATGTATTTTTATTCTGCAGGGAAAGGCAGAAAATAAGTAAGCACACAGATAAAAAGGCAAATCCCAGCACGAGAGGACCTGATCAGCTGGCTTATGTGCAAATGAGAAATCGCCTAGCTTGCTCCTGTGACTTCCTCGGGCTGTGTTTACAATAGGGCAGAAAAATGACATGGCTTTTTAAAACTACAGTGTTTAATGTTGGATTCTAGCAATGCTGCTGATAAAAGCCTTTATCCCCCTAATTACATATCTCTGGGAAACCATACCTTCTTCATACCCTTTCACAGACAATGCATCAAAACATATTAGATAAAGGAAGCAGACAGGAGAAGTCATCTGACTTCTGTTTAGCTAAGTCACTTGTAAGTGTAAAACAGTGCTACCACTCCTCTTATTGAGCTTTGTTGCATTTTGGCAAATACAGATAATTTCATAGATTGTATTGTTTGCATTTGTTTTTTTATTTTTATTTTAAATTAATTTGTAAGTAAATGATTTTTGAATGTCTCACTCTTCATTTTGAATATGATGAACTCTTTCTGCCCCAGGTGTATGCTGTATCCTATGGAAGGGCTAGAAAACCTATGCCCACTGGGGCTGCTCCCCCAGAGCCACTCGGGTTTCATGAGTCCCAGGAGACCAGGCCGTGATCACTGAGAACCTGCGGGGCCGAGCAGTCCCCATGCGGCTTCTTGCTCTGCACTGGGAGCGCCTGCCAGCGCTGGGCAGCGGCCTGCTCTGCTGGGTCAGGGCCTGGCTCTGCGGTCTGCCTCTTCTGCTAGGCGGTGTCTCCATGCTCTGCTCGCATTCCACTTCCCAGGTCCTTCTTCCTCTGATTTGGAAAATAGCTGACCTGTGTGACCTGTGTGAGGTGTCGTCCCCTGGCTGAAGTTCACCACCTCAAACTCCTCCCCAACTTCTTTTGTTGAGATGGTGAAAGACATAGTTCCATCCCAGAAGCATGATCACAGGACCCAGCCCTAGTCAACGCTTCTCTGGCGAGGAAGTTGATTTTTAGTATATGGCCTTGTCCTTGGCAGGTTATCACTTTTAAAGATATGTTATTGAGGTAATTCACGGGTACACATATGAATACAAAGTAAATATGCCACAAAAAACATGTTTTAGCAGTAACATAGTTTATTCTGGCCTGAAATTGTGATTTTTCTCTAACTCCAAAAGAGCAATATTGCTTTTATTTTTCAATGTACTTTTCTTAAATGAGATAATAATTTACATATATTAGATTTCGTTTCTAAGTTTTTTTTGTAAATGCCTAATTCTCCAGGTTGAAACAAATGCATAGTCACACATAGTCACCATTTTTGTGATCCTAAAAGCCCATTCGGAACCATTACTTCCCATTGTTCCAAGATCAGGGCCATATTTACCTATTTTCTCTCCATCCTGTTTTGGCCTTTACCAAGATGTAAAATAAATGGAATCCTACCGTGTGATAGTTTTGATCTGGCTAATTCTGCTCAGCAGTTCATTTGGTTTCTATGTGTATGGATGTGTCTGTGGTTTGTTCTTTTCCATTGTTGCATCGGATCAGTCAGTGTTTCTGCTCCTATAGTGCAGTGCACTTGATTTGTTTCCCACTTGGGGAGACTGTGTGTGGAGATGCTAGTGAGCATCTGATTTGACCTCTCTTGGGTAAATATCCAGGAGTGAGAATGCAGAGTCACAAGTTACTTGTACGTTTAAATATTTAGAAAACAGCCCGAACTCTTTTCCAAATAATCTGCACATTTTGTGCTTGTGACAACTTGCCTTAAGAGTTCCCTTGACACATTCAGTTCAACATTGTGACTCTCAGATTGTTTTGCTATTTAAATTGGAGTGGAATGACGTCGACAGCTTTTAGTTTGCATTTCCCTAGTTACTAGTGAGACTGAGAATCTTCCTATTTCTTTGGTCTTTTACACAAATTGTTTGTAAAAAAAAAAAAGTCTACATTTTGCCAATTTTAATTAGGTTATTATATTTGTGATTGTTGAATTGTAAAAATACTTTATATATTCTGGTTACAAGTGCCCAGTATATGATTTGCAAATATTTCTCCCAGTCTATCACTTTTCTTGTAACCTAAACTATGGCATTTTCTGGATGCATTTTATTTGGGGGACCAATTTCTGACCTTTTCCCCAGCTGTATAAAACTTTTAACAATATTGGCATAACATGATAGATCCACAAACATTTTGGCATTTCCAAAAGGAATTTTTAAAAAGGTATTTAAAAAAAAAATTTGTGCACCTACAATCACAGTGAGTATTCACTCGTGCCTTGGTAGAAGCTCAGTTATCACAATTCCCAACTAGGTTAAATATTTTTCTTCTTCAGAGTATGAGAGGAGTCAAGATTCCTTTCCAGCATGGAATGATAACCTCCTCCAGGCCTGCAACACAGAGGGAGACTTCCAGTCTCCTGTGTCCCTTAGTGTTTCTTCTTGAGGTGGAAAGGTGTGTACAAGCCCCTCCTATCTTTGAAGACTCCAGAAGTGTATCTTCTCACTCTATACCATATTTAATAAATCTTTTAATATTAGTTTAAGATAAGTTAGCTACCTAATTTCAAATAAACCTTGAAAAGATACCCAACGTTGCTAATAGGAATTAATGATCTGAACAAATGGAAAACTATACTGTTTTCATAGATTGGAAGATTTGACAGCGTTAGGATATCATTTATAGTAATTGTAGATTCACTACTATTCTTATAGAATTCTAGCAGATTTATACTTAAAATTTGAGAAGATAGTTCTAAATTCTGTTTGAGAAGTATATAATACATAAAATAGCAGAAGCATTTTTGAAATGGATGAGTAAGTTTGGAGAAAATACATGACAAATATTTAAACTCATTATAGTAGGATCCTAGCAGAGACAATGAAACAGACAGTCTAGAAACAGACCAAAACATATATTGCTCCATTATATTCAAATAAATTGCCCATGAATTACAATCATAAACTTAACATCATTCTAAAATTTGGTAGAGAAGCAAAATGATGTTTGTATGGAAAATAACTTAATGTTTACAGCATACGAAGAAGTCAATTGGGGAAACTAAAGCTATAAGACTTACAGAGAAATAAGATGTACAATATTTTGAGACCTTTAAATACTCCAATAGTTTTGATCAATGCAAAGAAGTCACAGATTACTTCATCTAACCTAAAGAACTTAGGGTAAATGTTCAGAATATATAAAACATCTCTGTGAAGCAGTGAATAAGAGACCAATTTCCTAATTTGAAGAAAGAACTAGAAAGCTAAGCAGCCACCCCAGGACTAGAGCCATCCAGGTAGCAATTGCTCATGGAAACATGTCGAGGCCTTCACTCCTCAAGGAAACCAGCCCAGTATGGACCACTGTGTGATTTCACTGTGTGCTCATGAGCCTGGCTGAAATTGCAAGCATTGGGGAGGCAGGAAGAGAAAAACCTACTCTCTGACTTCCACTGAGGAGTGTAAACTGATGCATGATGCTTAAGAAAGTCTGAGCAGCTTCATACCATGTTCTCCATGTGCCTTTCCTTCCGCTCTTCAGAACCATGCACAAAAGAAATTATTTTCAATATGCTCTGCTCAGATATTCACAACAGTTGTATTTAATTACAAAACAGTTGTTTTTTTTTTTTTTTTTTTTTTTTTAACTAAAACCTAGGAAACATTCACAGGCGAATATGTCATATACTCACAAAATTTTTGCAAATATTTTATATTCAAATTTTAAGAACGTATAGATGAATGTGTGTTCTTGCCATAAACTTTTGCGAAACATAAGAACATGAGCAATAGCGATGGTTACGTACAGCTAAGCTATAAGAATGGAAAGATGATTGAAGAAGAAAGTAAAACCAGTGGTTTATGAATATTTATTCTGGTTAGCTCTGCAAAGATAATGCCATAGTAGCTTAGTTGAGGGAGATAAAATTCCATATTTATTGGAGAAAAAAACAAAGGCTGTGGCAAAAAGATTTAGACTTGGCTAGTTATGAAGACCAGTTCTAGCCACTCACAAGCAGTGCTACTGTAAATAATACATAGCGTGAGATCAAATAGAGCCTCATGTGGCCATGAGAGTCTGAAGCACTATGGCTATGAATGGAACTCTTTGGAATTAGTCCTGCGATCTTAGACAGGATAAGCAATGTGAGACATTCATTTTAATGATGTCTCCATTTTTTTTTTAATTTAATTAAATAGCTATCATGCTCATACCCTTTACAAGTCTATTATATTTTGAAATACAAATCATCTTTCTATTTCACTGATGCATAAATAATAAAAAAAAACTATTACAATACATTTTAAAGTCTGCAGCAATTTATATGGTAATTATGATTTCCTAATATCTCAAAGAAAATCATTGCATGCGTTCTATAAAAAGATAGCCATTGCTACTTTACAACTAATTTAGGAAGAGTCTCAAAAGAACAACTACTCTTTTTGGAAACTGGCTAAACAAGAGATATGACTGAATTTTAGGTAGACCGAAGAAAATCTGTCACTAGTGCGCCCAGAGAATTGGCAGTATGCTCTTGTTACCACCCTGATGGGTTGGAGCTGTGATCTTTCATTTGCCTGGTATTTTGTTCCAATCTCTGAGCATTTCCCCTTTGTGGTTTATACCGGCCCCCGTCAATTCCCTCAGCCTTCTGTCATTTTATTTTATTTCTTCTGCTTGTCTATCTTAATCTTACTGTCTTATCTGATTTTTCTCATATTTTCTCCATTCATTTTGGAATTCATGCCGTGTTATCCATATATAAATGCTAAAAATGGAAAAGGAAAAATGACAGAGCCTTCTAGCTTAAATGATGCACATATGAGGTGTTGAAATAGCAACAAAACCTTCCAGAAAGACGAATGCTGTTCTTCGAGGAAAGTGTTTCTTTCATCTCATTGCACCATCTCAAAGCAAGCGGACAGGCTGACCACAGAAACAGGGCTGTCAACAAAGACAGGGAAATAGGAATACAGCATCTGGCACTGTGCTTTTTAGCTTTCTTAGGTGACAATGACCGGGCATTGTTTACCACGTTTCTAATCAACAGAGACCCTTCTCTCTTCTTGTGCAAGCATTTTGAAAGTTGTCAGCTGCAGAGAAAATATAAAAATGATCATAAAAAACAAAAGGAGCTTTCCTGCTCAGATAATTTTAGCAATTTCAAATACTATGTTTTAGCAATTTCAAATACTATGTTTTCTTGGAAATAGTGATTTTGAAGCCTGAAGTATATACTAATTATTGTTTATACACTGGATATTTCACCATATATATATCTATATATGTATATATCTATATCTATATATATCTATATCTATATGTAGATAGATATACACACACATCCACTTATATGTATATATGAAATATTTGCATTAGGCAAAAATAAATATAGAAACAGTGGCAGACAATTATGTCTCAGAATGTCTTCAACATCATCTTCAATATTCAGATGTGATATCCAACAACTAAGAAACTTGCACTAAAGGATATTCACTGCAACGTAGTTTTTACCTATAAGGTATAGACTTGCTATTATAGCAAATATGAACATTTATCGTTATAATACTCAATCACGATTTTGTGAACAATGGTGGTGTTCTCTGGGAAAATATGTTTTTACAAATAGTTCTTAGGCATGTCAGGCATTCACTCAGTTTTAATAATGTACAACATTCCTTCTGTGAATATACTATGATGTATGAATCCATTGTCATTTTGATGGAGGTTTGGGTCTTTTTGAGTGCACACATACAGTCTGCCAGAGGGTTATAAACAAGATTGGCATAGTTGGGTCTCAGAATGAGAAAGTTTAACCATCACCCTACCTGTCACCTGATAGCATTTCTGCTCCCTAGGTGGCTGTAACTTTTCAGAAAGCTTCCTATGAGCATGGTAGACACAGTCATCCCAGCTATCCCAGGGAAACTTGTAATTCATCAAATTTGGATTTGATGCCTGTAGCTCTAGTTCGTGGACATCTGCTATGATGGTTGAACAAATGCAAAGATCTGTCACAGGAAACCCAAAGCCAGCTGCAAGGCCTCCTCTCTTCCATTTGGCCTCTCTTGCTCCCTGAATCCCAAGCATAGGACCTTTCCTTTTCCTGAATTGCTGCCCTAAGTATTTCATGGTTGCTTCCTATGTCGTCTTTCCAGCAGTGTCTTCCCTGACCTCCTCATGTCCCTTTGCAGGCCACACCCCACCACTCCAGCCCTGTTGGACCCCTCCCAAGGTGTTAGGATCTCTTCCTCTCTTTTCCCAGGGCCACAGGCAGTTGTGTTTGTGGGTGGAGCCCAGATCTGAGGAACGCGAGCACTCCACTCGGTATTTATTTATTTAATGAATGACCAGCAGACTGAGCTGCTGATAGCATCTGTCTGCTCACCACAGCTCCTGACCTGCTCTCCTCACCTCCAGTATTCCTCATCTTCGCACCCAGCCTCCTTCCAGTGCAGCTGCCACCACAGAAAGAGGAGCTCTCCACATCACACACCTCCTCCTCTGCCTCCTTAGCTAACCATCTGTCACCAAGGCATTCCACTGTTTAGTGCATCGCAGGGTTTTGGTGTCCCCTTGTCATTTTCTTCCTTTCATGACACACTCATTATCTGCAGAGCTTACTCAATTCATGTTTATTGGCTTACATAAAATTGTGTTGGCCAATTTCTTCAATTCTTTAATTTTTTTTTTCTAGACTCATTTTTCATGATAGCCTTTCTTTTACTAAAATAGTCAAGTGAAACTGAGTATCTTTATTTTCCCTGAGGATCATTTATCTCTCTTTTTTTATGAAAAATAAATAATTTCATAGGATCGACTTTTGCATTGTTTTTGTTTAATTAATTCTTACTGTTCCATGTCATCTCTTCTTGCTCAAAAACACAAATCCTGCTACAACCAGTTCATCAGCAGGTGGGTCTCCCAGCATCTCTCAGCCTGTTAGATGGATGTTCAACGACTTGTCATGTCAGTTGTTGCAGTGTGTTCATATTTTAAAGTAACAAATACTCAGGAACTGACATCTCAACATTAAAGAAGTAGTCCAAAAATAAGAATCAGAGCAGAAAATGCAGTGGTGCTACAGAAGTATAGAGAGATCAGGAGAATATGAAGTCCTAAGAATGCAGAAATAAAAATGAGACAGAAAGTTTTATTGACCTGTAGCAAGCTAAGGAGAAAACAGAGAAGTGAATAAAATGTTTCAATACGTGAATTTAGAACATACTACCAGGATTTCCAATGAATAGATATAGAATCCTAAAGTAAAAATGGATTTTCTAACCATGAAATGTAAGTCCAATATTTTGTAGGAGAAAAAGTAAATGGATTTTTTTTTTCAAATAAAGACTAAAAATACCTTGAAACTAATGTTTAGAACAACTAGAACAGATAAAACTTAATATCTAAATGTATAATTAATATATTTAATATGAAATCAAAGTGAAAATGACAATTTGGAACATTACAAAAGGGCAGATAGTAATTGTGAAAAAATGTGAACAATTTTTAACTTTTTTCATTATCAACAAAAGTAAATGAAACATTAAAATTATAAGAGATGAGTAATAATTATAATTCAATATTTAAAAAGTGTGTGGAGACATATTAATTTAATATTTACAGGCATACAAATTTGGTAAACCTTTTGAAGAGATTTTAGAAATATATACCAAACATATGAAAAATTCTGAACCTTTCCAAAATTCACAGTTATTTAAGACTTTTGTGGAAAACTGACAAGCAACTGTGTAAAATAATTTTTATCACATTACACATTCATTTATTTGTAGATGAATTTACTGTGGCAAAATAAAGTTAAAAGGTAACGAAGACTCTGAAAATTCTAAAACACTTTATTTAATTTCCAGGGATCTATTCACCTATTGTACCATATTTATCCATCACATTTTGATTATCATCTGTCTAAAATATCCACAGACATTATGTACTATTATATTGTGTGAGCTTTTACACAGACCATGTTACAACTATTTTCCCATTGTTACTCAACATTGTATCTTCCAGACAGCCAATGAAGATGTGTGCAAACCTAGGTAAACATGCCCACTTCACAGAAGTCACTCACAGCATGGCTCAAATGCTCTCCAGCCCACCTGTAGTGTTAAGAGGAATACACACAAGGTTTGTTAAGAGGGAACAGGTTCACAAGAATGCACTTTTATTGTATTTTTCCACTTTATAAAATATGAGTGGCTATAACTTTGTTGACGTATAAAAGAGAACAGAATGGTGTATAGTTGTCTAACAGCAACCTGTCTATTTCCTGCCCAGAGTAACTTTCCCAACTGACAGTCTCCCTATCAGTTAGCAATCTATCTGATTGGCCTGACCCTGACTGTGCAAAGATTATGAACATTGCAGTTGTTTTGTTTTTTATGGTAAATAAGTTAAATATCTTTACCACTTTGGAGCTTGTCACTCAATATTTTTATCAAAATTTTCTCATCAAAATATTTTTATATGTCCATAAAACTCTATCAAGAATTTTTCATTTTTATTGTGAGCTAAAAAAAGTTTTCACAAGCCTTAATTTGTATGTGTTTATATAGATATGCTGATAAAATAAGTATTTGCCTTATGTATCTGTATTAACAGGTAATTACATATAGCCATCTCAATAGGCAAAGATCTGCATTTATCTAACTCCACTTAAATATTTATCTGTAGTTATTGATTTACACTAAATCTTAACAGTTGTAATTTTGTCCATGGTAAGTAAATGGATGATCATTTTTGTTACTTGTATTTATATTATCATTACTTGTACCAGAATGTTTTTAAAGTGTAGTCTGGCTTCATTAAAGCACAGGGACACTAATGAGTGGAAAGCAATAGTGAGTGCCACTTAAAGAATCAGGGTAATTACTCAGTAATAGGATGTATCCGAACAAGGGCCTGGAGGGAAATGGAGTTGGCAAAGTGAGGACAGCGAGACTGAGAAAATTAGATATCAAAGAATTCAACTGAGTGTATGGTCTCTTTACTTTTAAAGGGTCAATGTATTCACCTGCTGACAAACAGCTCCACCAGGCATTTTCTTCTACACTAGTGGAAGAGAAACTTAGAAATCCGCACACCAGTGACCCTATGGCTGCAGGTGGAGGGAAGGAACAGGGAATCCACAAAACCCACAATTCAGTTGGGGAAACAAAGCAAGGAAGCCTTGTACCAGCACTGAGACATATTTCCCTGGCTCCTGGCTTTTTATTTAGACTTGCGATCGTGTTATAGAAATTGGTCAATTTTCTCTGAAAATTCAGTTTTTAATATATACATTTAACTGCAGTTTAAGAATGTGCTATATCCTCTAAAAGCACACAGAATCAGCCTAAATGTCTGAGATGAGAATGAGAAATTTCCCTAATTCCTAACAAATGAGAAGCATGCACACACAGCCTCACCTCCAGCCTGGTTGGCTTGAGGGCTGCGTGCACACCTCCTGTGTCTTTCATGATGAAGCCTTGCATTTAATTTGTGCAACAAAATCATTGTTTCTAAAATTTATGACAAATTTGGAATTTTTAAGTTAAACTACACACAATTAAAATTGACAAAGATAAACCTAGTTATAAAGATAATTCTCAAGTTTGTGTTTCTGAGGGAGGTGTAAGTCAAGAAATGTACACTTTAACTTTTCTCCAAATATCTTTCAAAATTATTTTGCTGGGAACTCCATCTGTAATGATTTGCAGGTGCCGGGAGCCCAGTGACACAGTTTGCCAGGCTCTATGCTAATCGTGTGTTAGACACAATCATATTCACTATCAGAGACCTGCTAGTTGGGTTAATATTTGTAAATTAGGTTTCATTTGGCCACAAGAGCTGACTACCAAAGCTGTAGGCCTTCATTTTTACATTATTCTACATTGTCCCAAACCATTCTGGGTCTGAAAATAGGGGTGATTCTGTTTTCCTCAGACTATCAGAGGTCCACACACTCAGTCGATATTCTTGAACTTGCATACATCTTTGAGTGATACTTCACCTTGTTGAAATTCATACCCATTACCTGGTTCCAACATTTTTTTTCCAATGTAACATCCTAAGCACCTGCATGACATTTAAAAGTGGGAGGGAAGGAGGAGCCTGGGGAAGACATGGCCAGTGGAAATGGACCAAGTTACTAATCACAGCACTCTTGGTTTTTGTGTCACATTTTCTTTGAGAGAACTGACATCTTAGAACATTCTTCAGCCCTTTCTCATCCTGATGGAACAAGACATCTTGTTCTTTGTGACTTTTGTCCTGGTAAAGTGGTTCCTGAAAATCATTCCTGTGAATAAAGGTTCAATGTGAAAACTAGTGAGACTTTAAGAACAAAAAAATAGTAAGAACAAAAGTATGAAGGCTCAACATCTAGTATCATGAAGACCTGATTTGTCCTCCTTCCTTCTGGTGGAGGAAGGGACCAGTTTTGCTGGATTGTAATTTGGCTTGCAGAGACCCTGTTGGCTTTCCTTCCCCTGCCAGGAGAGAGAGGGAGTGTTTCTACTGAACAATGCAGCTGGAGAAACATGAAGCCTCTCTTATCCTGGGTCCATGAACAAGTAGGTAGCCAAGGGACCTCATGGACCCATAACAGACACAAACAGTGAGAGAAACTTTTGTAGTGTCGATCCAATTCAGTTTTTGTTTGGGTAATTTTTTTAACTAAAAAATGTGGAATAACCTGGCTTATTCTGACCAATATAATTATTATTATTGATGGGTCTCTTTGGATGGGATATGAAGTTTTCAGGACTTACAGGACCAGACATTTTATGTCAAGTGGGGAGTTGTGATTGGTTGAGTTCTAGGATAATCCCACAATGTGCACTGGGCTGTTCTCTTCTTCCTAATCATCCACTACACACACTGAGGTATTTTTTCTACCTAGGGTGACATTTTATATTATCTGTTTAATAGTGTTTCTTTTAGTGAGAAGGAGCCATTTGCATATTGTGATTTTTTTAAAGAATGAAGTTCACCATCTGATCCTCAAATTGCAAAAGCATGTGGTCTTAATTAACAGTGCTTTGATGATGACTTGAAAATTAAATCCAATGAATTGCATAATATATTAAATAAGAAATGATCAAAACAAATATTTAAGCAAATTGCAATTTTAGTATGACACACCTTCTATTAAATTGTAATTTCTCACTTGCTGCTACTCCATAGGACATTACACAGTATCTTCAAAGATAATGTTCCTGTAATATTTTAAGCTGTGTGATATAATTAATATACAGTGTCCAAGCTAACAAAATGTCTTTGAGAGATAAACATTGTACTTTAATCTTTAAATAATCCACATGGTTTAATATAGCATAATAAAAAAAAACAATTTAAAATGCACATTTTTATGTAATATACATATGTATATCATTAAAATAAAACATGATTTTTTTTTTAAAAGTTATATTTTAGAAAATTTGAATTGGTCAAGCAGTTACATAAACTAATAAAAGTTTTAGTAGTGCACGTGAATAAAATCCACTAATATTGAAGTATTTGTCACTTCAGCAAAATATTTGCATGCAGTAAGCTAACAGCGAAAGATTTATCTTCTACATGTTCTACATGATTAAAATTTGTTTTTGTAAAAGTAAGAGAGAGGGTTAAACCAACTCCATAGAATAGTTATAGGATAAAATACCAGGTACAAACAGCTGAACAGACTTTCAATCACACAGTGACAAGAGCATCTTAACACCCTCACATCCTGGTCTCTGCCTTGACTTCCTTTTTATTTTTTATTTTTTGGTACTGGGAATTTAATCTACAAGTACTTAACTACTAACTCATATCCCCAGAACTTTTATTTATTTTTATTTTGTTTTGAGACAAGGTCTGGTATTGCTTAGGGCCTTGCTAAGCAGCTAAGGCTGCCTCAAATTTGCCTCAACTTCCTGAGTTTCTGGAACGTTCACTTCCCTTCTTCCTTTCCCTCTTCTAATCCAGGTCAGAAGAACATAATAATTTGATGCAGAAGGTCCAAGCATGTTGATAAGGTTAAGCTGTTATGCAGTTTTACTATGTGTCAAAATATCAGTGATTATGTACAAATTATAAAAACAAAGTCATCCCACAATCTTAAAGGTAAATATTAAATGCACTATATTTGCAAAAATAATTATACAAAAAAGTAGTTAGCACTTCCAAGAAGGAAGCATTATTGTGCATCTGTTTTATGTGCATAATTAGAGAGCTGATACTATATAGTAAATTACTTGGTTGTGACACCTTCTCTAAAGGTAACACCATTCTTGAGTTTAAAGAAAGGAACCAAAATAAATGACAGGTTGTTTAACATATATACTGAGTTCACACAATGCTTCAAAATATCTGGATTGTACACATTCATGTGGAATTACCTTTGTGAGTACTGTACCATAGATGTTATCAAAATCTGACAATGAGAGAAAGATACAGAATATATTTAAAAAGACAGCATGTGTTTCTCTTATTAAAGTTCAATTTTAGGGCTCTTTTAGAGAGTAATAAAATTCCATTTATAGTGTTCTGAATACATTATTGACTTCACAACTTTAAAAACTTGAAAATATGTTTCCACATCATCTGCTTTAAGATTTCCAGCAACCTCACGGAATTGGGCCATATTCCTTCCTAATGATTGTAGAAAGGAAAATGCTGGAATGCTGTGGACGTACTCCACTGACAGTTCCTATCATGACTGCCTGGCTTCAATCACAGGTGAAGCATTGAGGAGGACAGAGCTTGGATAAGAGAAGATCAAAAGATAGCAGAGCAGTGGTTATCTGTGTTTGGATGGTGGTTTTGGGAAAAGGTACAATTAGCAAAGAGAACTAATTTATGTTTAAGTGATCTAAGAACAAAGGAACAGGGTAGTTTCTGTTCTCAGTTCAACTTACCAAGAAAGAGGTACATCTTCAAAAAGTTCACAGGTACCAAAACATCACTGTTTGTATATGGAAGCCAATACAGTGGGTAAGCACTTCATGATAAGTGGCACTGGGAGGGGCTGGTGTTGCTGGAGAAGGCTAGCAGGACTCTCCCTTCCTCTTCTGCTTGGAACAGGCACTCTCCTTCCTCCCAGCATCATTGGGCTGCCCAGCTATGTATGTTCTTTTGGCTTGATGACGAGGCATGGTGAGCAGCAAGGAGTCCTTTAACACAAGAATCACCTCCTGCACACTGTGTGGTTCTGAACAGACTTAATGTCAAGATCACTTCACATATCCCTAGAGAATTAGTGAGATTTTAAATAATCCCTTGGAATCTTGCTGTGAGGTTGAGACCTATGTGACTGCAGTGGAATATCCCTGGCTTTACCAAGACTAAGTCCTCTACTTCCCTACTTCTTACACTACTATTCTTGGTTTTTATTTTCTTTTTCTTCTTGGAAAGCAATCAACCTACTCCACACTAGCTGGGAGAACTTGAGTCTCTATTAAGAACCACATGGTGGCTGGACCAAGTCCCTTTTTAGTCCCCCCCCCTTTTTTTAAAATTTCTATTCTTTCCTTTTAGTTATACATGACAGTAGAATGTATTTTGACATATCATACATGCATAGAGTATAACCTCCCATTCTTGTGGTTGTACATGATGTGGAGTTACATTGGTCATGTATTCACATGTGAACATAGGAAAGTCATGTCTAATTCATTCTACTGTCTTTCCCATTCCCAGCCTCCCTCCTCTCTCCCCACTATCCCTGTCCAATCTGTTGAACATCCAGTCCCCCAGCCATTGTGAGTCAGCATCTGCATATCAGAGAGAACATTCAGCCTCTGGGTTTTGTCTTATTTCACTGAGCACAATAGTCTACAGTTAGATCCATTTGCTGGCAAATGCCACAAATTCATTCTTCTTTATGTTTAGTCCCCATTTCTAACACCAGAAATTGATGAGGAATAGAACAGAAATATTGCATTTTTAAGTGTTTATTTATATCAGAAAAAAATATTGAACCAGAAGGAACTATAAGTGATGACATTATTGTCAGGCAAAGAGGAAGAAGTCAAGGATTAAAATTAAGAGGTTGAATCCAAAATAAGCAGACTAATCATAATTAATTGTCATTCCAATAAGATGGTGTTAATTCATGCATGATCGACAATTAGAAATATAAAGGCACATGGAAACATGGCACCTGCAAGAGAATTTTACCCAATACCAGAGCATTGTCAGTTTAACATGAACAAAAGTGAAAACAAGAATTATAATACAGTATAAACATTTTATAAATTTAAAGTATATAATTACATCATAAAATATAGTTAAAGACTTTAGGTTTTAGATGAGGACTTAAAGTATGGAGTATTGGAAAGTTTGCAAACCTTGTGAAGGTAGGCAATAGTTCAAATTCAGGGATTAGATTTAAATACTTACATTTTTAGAAACATTTTTAAGACATTAAAAATTAGAATTTGAGCCAGGCGTGGTGGAACACTCCTGTAATCACAGCAGCTGGGGAGGCTGAGTAGGAGGATTGCGAGTTCAAAGCCAGCCTAGGCAACAGCAAGGCACTAAACAACTCAGTGAGACCCTGTCTCTAAATAAAATATAAAGTAGGTCTGGGGATGTCGTTCAGACATCAAGTGCCCTTGAGTTCAATCCCTGGTACCCAAGGGAAAGAAAGTAAAATTTGAAAATATTAAATAAAGGAATAAACACACAAAGAATATATTTATGCTGCATAAATATGTGCATGTGATGAATGTAGAATATGTATTTTATTGATACCCACTAAAAGGTATGTACAGTATTTTCCATAAAAAATTTTAATAAAAAATTTATAACTTTAAAATCAAATTTAAAAAAGACACCAATCCTACAAAATAAATTTTATATAATGGTATCACTAAGCAAAATGTGATTAAACTTAAAATCCCAACTTTGAATTTTAAGTGTCCAAGGATGTTGTCTACAATTCTCTTCCTTAGTAATGGTGAGGAACAAAATAGAAATAATCATGCATAATACACAACAAGGGAAATGATCAGGGTGGTTCTAAAAACAGACGAAATATGTACAGAAATAAAAATTCTTCATTAAAGAACACCAAATAAAATTATTCTTAACTTTAAATAGAACAAAGGAGGGGGAGGGGGCAAGGAGATAGGAATAATGGTAGAATGAGTTCGACATAATTACCCTAAGTATGTGTATAAAGACACAATTGTTGGGAAAATACTTTATGTAAAACCAGTGAGTTGAAAAACTGTATGCTTCATATGTAATAGGAAATGAATTGCACTCTGCAAGCATGTATAACAAGTTAGAATAAAAATAAATTAAAAAAAGAAAATAAGTAATGAAGCAATATGAAGAGTAAAAATAGATCAATCAGATTTTGATCACACTGAAGATAAAAACTAAAATAAATTAGTCAGACAAGTAAGGTAGATCATTAAAATAAGCAAGACACCTGTTCTGTAACTTACCACAAAATGAGAAATTGGACATAAGAAAGTACGGAACATTGAAAAAGTGTCATTGTACTTCATCAAGATTAAAAGCTTTTCCTTTTCAAACAAAGCAAGAATAAACAGAGGATGTGTCATTACACTCAATAATAATACCAAAAATCAAATTTAGAAAAGGACAAACAAGATATTTTCAGACAACACTCCATCATAAAGATATATAAATGTGACCACCCCTTGTAAATATATTCACTGTTGGACATAAGGAAAGTGAAAATTAAACCACAATGTGATACCATTGTATACACAACGAAAGAATTCAAATACTTACATTAGTGCCAACATGGAAAAAGAAAAACACACAAAATTCAGACTATAAGAAATTCTACAAGAAGGAGGATTCTAGAAAATGCAGAACTGTAGAGACCAAAAGCAAATAGACAATGTCATGGAGGAGAAATGACCAGCTGTCAAGGGACAAAAGGGAGGCTTTTAAGTTCTGAGAACATTCTACATTAAAACTGGGAAATTTTCTAATGGTGTGTATTAAATTGTTAACTTTTATCTGCTGCATGGTATTTAAAAATAATAATATATGGCAAATTTATACTGGCTGGAATCAATATAGTGGAGGAGTTAACATAAGAAAATCAAATAGTTCTTTTATGTATTTATTATTCACAATCAATAGGCGAGTAAAAGTACTCACTAAAGATTCACTCATACCCATTCCCTTCTATCACCACTTAAAGAACATTAGTAATAACTTCCTATCCAGAGAACTGTCCCACCTGAGAACCTAAACTATCCTCCACTATCAGAGGCCATTTGTATTGCAGAAAAAGAAAACTGTTTAAGAAGCCACTCCCAAACAATTATAATGTGCATCAAATTACAAATCCAAACTTAACATAGGAGGTAGACCTCTAACAAAATATCATGAGCACAGAAATTGCAACTGACTTCAAGTACGCTGTCTTTAAGCCCCCAATATGATAGGAAACGCTTCTATAATACTTATCATATAAATATGTACAATATCTATTTTACATAGTTAAATAGATATATAATTCTCATAATACAACAATACAATTCTAAGTTCATATATAATACATATACTTATAGAGTTTACATTGTTATTTTGTTTTACATCTACACACATGCATAAACAGTTTTATATGTGTGTGTGTATGTGCCTGTGCGTGTATATGCCAAATAGTGATATTATATACATAATAGTTGAACATATAATAATACAGTTTTACATTCATATACATAATAACTATATTTATATGGTTTATACAGATATACTGTACTATATACATATATACATACATGTATACATACAATTTTATATGGGCATGTGTATGAGGTGGTGATGGTAAGGAGACAAATTTTCTCCGTCCTATTCCATGGGACCCTGTGCAGACACTAACAACTCCATAGAGGACCACCAGGGCACACTCTCCCTTAGGAAGAAAACAAGGCTTCTAAGGTGAATCCAGGAACAAATGAGAGAGATGGCTGACACTCCAACTGAGACTTCCTTTCATAAGTCAACTGTTCACACACACACCACATACTTAGGAACTGTTAGTTCCCCAAGAGGTACAGAGGAACACAAAGACACATATTAAGGAGAAAAAAGGATGGCTAGTGATTTTCAGGAGAGAACCACGGCAACCTTCCTTTAACAGAGCTGTGAATGATTCAGGAGGTCAAAACAGATGCCTCTGAACTTGAATTTGTTGGTCCATAATGGAAGGAGGGGAACTGCTGCACAAAATATTATGGTAGGCACGTTTTTGCTGTAGCTCTGGTCAATGAAAATAATCCCACACTGAACTGGCTTAGGTTTTAAGCCTTGGGATGCTGAATTCTGTTTTTTCAGTTAGTCTTATTGCCTGTTCATTGCTGTTTATGTCCTTGTGTGGGAGATCAGAAAGGAATCCTCCACATTCAGGTAGGTGAAGGATGGAGAGCTGGGAAAAGGCTTCTGTAGCTGATGACATATAGTGGCAGGATGGCATTAAGTACAAGATGAAGACAGATTCCCAGACCAAGCCATCCTCAGCATGGATGATTCCACAGGGAGAAATGGCAGGGGGATGTGGCTTGGAGAGCTTGAGAGTGAGAGTGCGCCCTTGGGGTGCCCTTGGAGATGCTCTGTTTGCACAGGGCCCTGTGGATGAGGAAAGTTTGAAGTCCTGGGGCTATAAACCATAGAGATATGGTCTTTCACTGGATAGCATTGCTTAAGTACAGTTTCAGCAGCGAGGAGGAATCATTGAGTCTGCAGAGCACTTTACTGATGCTGCTCTTAAGACAAACAAAATCATTTACATTTAATATTTAATCAGAAATTTGCTTGGCATAATTCCTGAAGGTTACTTTCAGGAAGATGAGTTAAGAAAGACTTTAGATACACAGTGTGGTATGAAGAATGTTAATATACTCACTTGTAAAAATTTCAGGGGGAAAATAAAAAATTAAACACTGTTAAAATAAAAATATTGCATTATGGTTTGTATTATAGTAAAAATCTTGACTATGTTATACAGCATATTCTAGCATTGCTTTGAACATATTTTTCTAAATATTCTGAATTTTATATTTTCAGTTATACTGTAATTCCACTTGCAATATATTATATTGTATTATCTAACACAATACCAATTTTAATTCATAAAACAGTGGCATATTAAGAAATTTAATTTTCCGATTATCCATGTTGTTAATATCATATTATATATTTTTTCTTTTGAGTTATTTTGTAGTTCTGAATTTTTTATTAAATGAAATATTTATATTCTTATAAATTGGATGATAAAAGTTAAAGTATTGTTTCAATATAGCCAAATAAGTAATAAAAATATTTTTTTTTTCTGCATTATATCGAAACACTTTCTGCTGATTTGTTCATGGTAAGAAATTTTGTCAACATATGGCATTTGGATTGCTTATTGACAGATTCATTTCTTTATCATTTTCATGTTTGTGGATTGTTTGATAATTCAACAAAGACTATCAAGCCACCCAGATATTTACTTTAAAACACCTACGATAATTAAGTGTATTATCACTGTTCTTTATTCACTGTAATCACAGCTGTATTAGGAAGTATGGATTAGAAGTAAGGTGAGTAGTTAGAACTATAATATGAGTCCAAGCATGTTTAATAATCAATTACACATGACATTTTGTGGTTTTTATTCCAAGAAGTTTACAGGATATGACCAGGGAGACAAATAAATTTTAAATGAAAAGAAGGAAGACTTTTTCAAGAACCTTCAGTGAAGCAGTGCCCAGAAGCATTGTTAGGAAGCTTAATAGTTTCTAGGAAAGGTCAAACACTGGCTTTTGCTCTTATTTTAAAAATATGAAGTGTACTTCCTAGGGAATAATTAGTTGAAGAGAAATATATAAAATTAGTAGGGGATATTAGGTTAGAAATTAGCATGAAACAGTTTGAAATGTTATATTTTAGAGTTCATAGTAAACTATTAATTTAGTTAATAACCAATAAATTAACATTTAACATGAGATTATATAAATTACTTAAAATTGAATGTTCAACCAGAGAAGGAGAGGAAGAAACACACTAATCACCTACCCTTCATGGAGTCACTGATTAGGTCATTTATTAGGATTTGCAAAGTTAGGAGATGTTATAAAATTATGTACTGTTCATGTCTTACTTCATCTCAACTTTTAATAATAGAAGCAATATAATCAATCAGCAATTTGACCTACACATTAATGTCTCACAGTGTTTCAAGATAAATAAAATTTACTTGGTAAATAATAAACTCCTTGATTTCAGTACTTCCATTAATAATTAAATGAAAGGGTACATAATTTCATATTCTTCTCTCTTTAATATGTATCTGAATGAAAAAAATATTCAATAAACGTATTTAATTTAACAAATATTGTTTAAAACTTCATACCTATGTATAGTATTTATTTTGCTATATGAGTATAAATTACTTGACTATGAAAATATAGATGTATAGTGTCAATATTGAATAGTTTTATTGATTTAATAACCATACAGCTATTATATATGTTTATTTGTGTTTTCTTTACCCTAGTATGTGCTTGACACCTTAGTTGGAAAATATGATTTTTAAATCACTTATAAATAACTTAATTAATATTGATTTTAAAAAGATGTTTTCAATGCTACTGCTGTGTTATGAAATAATTGTTGTTAAAAAATTAAGTTGAGGGCTGGGGTTGTGGCTCAGCGGCGGAGCGCCCCCCTCGCGCGTGCGCGGCCCGAGTTCAATCCTCAGCACCACGTAAACATAAATGCAATTGCATTGTGTACAACTAAAGTAAATAAATTAATTAAAAAAAATTAAGTTGAGGTATAATTTTCCCAGGGAATTTAAGGATATTTGTGTCATAGGAAGCAAAATAAGCATCCATTTCACGACAAATTATTAGCTTGATTTCTAGAATATGAGTAAGAAGAAACCATATTTAATTGATAATATTGAAAAAAGTGGGAAAACTTTAAAACAGCATTTGCTTTTAAGCTTTCAAAAGAAGTCTTAATGTTTGCATAATTTTATAATAAATATTTTTCTATATCCAAATAATTTATTCTTCTTGTTGCAAAGTTTTCTACCAGATGGTTTTAATGGACCACAAATAAAAATATCATCTAGGGAGCCAAAGAATTAATTAATTTTGTATAAGAAAATGAAAATATAACTTGGTCTTTGGCAATAGCAAGGCCACAATTACCTGTAAATAGTTTGCAAACTGCTGAAAAATTTCAAAACAAGTTGATAGGTACAGGAAATATAGTGTCCTGACGAAATGTTTGCAGTGATCTTTCTATAAGAAGAAGAGAGAAGGGAGTTCTCCTGTGAGTTTCTCAAATAGATGTTGGGATTAGATTATACCTGACATTTAAAGATTCCATTGCATGAGTGTTTTCTATAGGACAAGGGTCATGTGTTGAGGAAATCAAGGGGCCAGTAATAGTTTATCATACTTTTTTTCACTTAAAAACATAGCTTAGACCCATCCAACATATTTGCAGCCCTTCTCACTTGCATAACAATGTTGTAATTTAAGGGGGATCCACTTAATTGTTATTAAATTTGTCACAATACTTCCCTCAATAAAGGCTGGCAATTTGGCCTTTGAGAATATATCCCTTTCATTTTAACGTGAAACAGACATGTTCATTTATATCAGTCCTCATTTTTTTAAAAGTAAAGTAAAAGTGCAAGGAAAGGGCAAAATGAGTTTGATAGTTTTACTAATTATTCAAAATTAAAATAGTCTGTTTTACATACTTCATTATACTTTACAGAAAGACTAGAAATTCACATGGATATACTTAATAAAGAGGTGAGAATGTAATTTAACAATGTCCTAAAGTGGGAAGACAGGGGCGATGAAGCACATATAACTCCCCAAATGTGTAATTACCATGGGGCGGCTTGTTAATGAGTTGAGAATTAAAGTTCTCTAAGCGTCACTGAGACACCGTAGAAAAAGTTCACAGCGAGGCATAAACCAATTCTGACTTCAGTAGGACATGAGTTTTTATGCTATTACATCTCAGTAAAAGATACAAAACCATTAGATGGTAGTTCCAAAGTGGTCATTCTAAAACTACTTATTTTTTCATGTTTATTAGTACATACAGCTAGACACAATATTGGGGTTAGTTTTGATGTTATCATACAGGCATGAAATCATTGCTTCCATTTCAGTCCCCAGTGCTGCCTCTTTCCCTCCCCTCCTCCCTCACCCGCTTCCTCTGCCTCTGTTTATATGCACTTCCTTGGATCGATTGGTTGATTGATGCTTTATAATCTGAGGTGTTCAGATTCAGCTTTTAAAAGGAGTATTTTCTTGGTCTTCTTCTGAAGTAACTGCTGCGGAAAGGAGAAGGTAGAACAACTACATGACGGAAATGGGCAAGAGAAGAAGTGTCCACGTAAAAGCTTTTTCTTCCAGATTATTTTGGGAATATTTAGGCAGGAATTATATGTTATTTTTTAAATTAAAAAGGAAATATGTCTCTTGTATCAGCCATAGCTAACTTTAGAAGTAATTTGCAAAAAATAATAATTGAATGAGCTTTTTCATTATTGATGTAACATTGGCACAAACTGTCCGTCATCATTCTCATCTCTAAACTTGATAATAGCAATGATTCCAACCTTGTTAAGTATATGTTTATGTGAAAAAATTATATAATGATGTGGAAATCCTTGGTAAAATTGAACACAGTGACCATGTTTTATATAATTATTTGCTACCTAGTTAATTACATATAGATTACTTATCTTCGTAAGTGTATGCAACAGAATTGGCAAATAGGTCTAGAGTGAGAACTGCGGGTCTGTCAACCCATGTGACGTACCTTTCCATCTTATTATAGGTGGCTCATGGTGGGGAATATTTAACATATTTTAAACAGTAAATGTTGTATGATGTATAATAATAGTTATAATATATATTTTAATATAAACAGTACTGCATACCTCAATTGCCACCTCTGGAGACCATGATAATTATCTGTTTGGTCACAAGCCCAACAGTTTTCGCTAGCATATCTCATCTATCTGGCATATATTTTCCTGCATAATTTTATGTAAAAATGAAAAAAAAAGAATGAAAGGAAACAGTATGCCATAACTAAATATACACAATGTAATAAATTAAACAATACATTTGACATGAGTTACTTACTTATGCATAGTGAAATACAAGTTAAAAATACACATAGTAGACACATATGTAATCAAACAAGAAAATATACTTGAAAATAATACTATATTTAGTTTCACTGTACAGATAACAGTAAGCTTTTGTGAGATCGTTATACAGTATTGAATAATTGGGGAGCCTACTTGCCTAGTGAATGATGTAATGAAGTTGATTTAATTGCAGATAATTATAAAACTTTTGTTGTTGTCACCCATAATTGTTTTCTTGATTTTGTTTTACTCTCCGCTCACAGTTCATCTTCCCCTACAATCCTTCCTGAAACAGTCATGGTATAGGAAAAAAGCATATCTCTATTCATATATGAATGAAAGGCTGTCTGCCAGGGAAGCCACAAGGGACCCAGCAAACTGTCAGATAAATGAACACACCTATTATTTTGCTGGCTTTCAGTGTGGGAACTTGAGGCAATCAAGCCAGTGGCTGAACTGGGTTTGTGTTATTTTTATTTATGTAATTCCTCCAGTTCGACATAGTCCAAGGATTGTGCAGTCTTGGACTGCTGTTACCTTTTTCTTATGCAATGCGTGACGTGCTGGGTCTCTCTTCTGTGGCTGCTGCATGTCTCAGCCCAGAGGAAGCTGCTTACAATCTCTTCCCTTCCAAAGTAAATGAAGTGCCAATGTACACCTATTGGAAAATTATGTATTTTCATCTTTTGGGAATGATAATAAATAATAATCTTTGTAAACTTTTCCTATGGTAAGATTAGAAAGGGAAAGTTCCATGCAGCTAGCCCACTCAGCAGGAACAAAAATGTGGGGCAGGGGAAGAGCTAAATCAGAGAATACCTTCTTGAAATTCTGAAATGTATGTTAGACAATTTTCTGCACTAGCTCAGAATTTGTCAGCACTACATCAGAGCTCATGATAAATTTAGAGGGAGTTCATTTAGCTACCTGAGCTTGGCCTGAAAGCAACTTCTGTTCACACAATCACAGATTTCACAAAGTCAACAACAATAACAAATAATCTAATGTTCTTCTTGGTAGTTTTCTCCTCCTGACATCAACTGAATGTGGTTTACAGACTATGTCTACAGGTCAGGTTTTCCTCTTGTGTAAAATGGACTGAAATAAAAAAAACTTGGCATTTTTTTCAAATAACACTTGCTAAAACATTTTGATAGTGATCAGCAAATCTGACAAGTGTGTAATTTGGGATGGAAATTGTGCATTTTTGTGTAGAAGATCAAATGTATAGCTCATTCTGACAAAGGACAGTTTGCTCAAAGTTTTTTATTTTAACATGAGAACAATGATAAGACTATTTCCTATTCAATTTTAATTAATTAATTAAACAAAATACATATGTACCAGATACATTTATACAGAATAAAAAAGTTTTAAAAATAAACAGCATTTCTGTCTTCATTTGGCTTATATTCTACTGAGGAGTATATGTAATAGCAATTACTAATCCATGATATAAAATAAAAAATAAATGCAGGGAGGGAATTACACAATAAGAATTTTTTTTTGAGAGCTGAATGTGTCCGGGAGCATTCCAGGAAGAAAGGAAAAAAATGTTAGAGCACTTAATTCAAGAACTTTCTTGAGTGGTGGGTAAACAGCAAAACACAAAGGATAAAATTACTTTGCAAGAGGTAATTTAAAGATCAAATAATCATAAACAGGGAGAGGGAAGGCAATATCACATTGATAACTTTGACATTTATTTATTCACTTAAACCCAGGAGTTCCTAATCACTTAGCCACATCTCCACCCCTTTTCTTTGTTTTATATTTTATATTGACACAAGGTTTTACTAATTTCCTTGGGGACTTGCTTAGTTGCTGAAGCTGACTTTGAACTTGCAATCCTCCTGCCTCAGCATCCTGAGCCACCGGGATCACAGATGTGTGCCTGGAACCCAGAAACTTTTATTCTTTTCTGAGTGAATTTTGGTGTGTTTTGATCAAAGAAATATCATGATTTGGTAGATGGTTTAAAATGGTCATTTGAGAATATACTGAAGGGGAGCAGATGTTAAAAGTAAGGATAATCTTTAGAAGAATTTGTAATATTTCAGATAACAGATAAGGGTGACTTGGACAAGGGCATGGGGATTGATAAACCTGTTAATATTCTGAATGCATTGTAAATTATTTTAAAAATACACTATGTGAAATATAAAATAAAAGGAGAGTTAAGGATGATACCATGGCTTATGTTTGAGCAAAATGAAGGAAGAAGTTACCATCAATGGGGAAAGAATTTATGAGTTGCTTTTTGGTGGTGGAGATGCCAAATCTTTATGTTCAAATGTAAATGTAGATTTAAGAACTTGTACTTTGGAATTCATAGAAAGCATTTAGACTAGACATTTGAGAAGTGCAAGAATAGGGACGTCATTCAAAAACAAAAGCCTGGATAACATCACCTAGAGACTGAACATAGATTAAAATCTAAAAGCAGTCTTTGAAGAAAATTGAGAAGATCTCCGAAATTTAGATGTCTGATTAATTGAAAGAAACTAACAAAGGAAGTTTAAATTTATAGAAGATCCCATAAAGTAGTAGAACAGCAAATGTGACATCTAAGAAGTACAATCAAGAAAGTGATTCAATGAGAACGTGATTAATAAAGATTTTGTTACCCAAATAAATGATAAATAAGAAATCAACATTGGGTTGATCCAGAGTGTGGTGGCTAATGTTGATCTTCATAATAGCAGTCTTGGTAAATTGATAGGAAAAAAGTCATGAATGGAATTTTTTCAGGAGAAAATAAGATGATAAAAACATATGATATTCAGATACTTGAGTCATTTAAAACCCAAACAGATATAACCAGAAAAGAACCCATCCATTATTGTTAAATTAGCAAAAATTCAAAGCAAATTAAGAATTTTAAAAGTTCAAAAGAAATGTCAAGACATTTATAAAAATAAAATTCTCAATATAACAGATTTTTCAGAAGAAAATCTAAACGCAAGGAGAGCATGGAATGACTTTTTTCAAGTCTTGAATGAAAATTGTAATCATCCTATGTTACTATGTATAGAAAAACTATCCTTCAGAATCCAATAAGAAATGAAGACTTTCCAAGATAAGCATAAACTGTTGGAATTCATGACCAGTAAGCCAGAATTTCAGAAAATACTTAAAGAAATCCTACACACAAGAGCAAGATAAACACAATCAAACAAGCATGGGGGAAATAAATCTCATTAGAAGAGCAGATAAACATTAAATGAGAATTCAGAGTGACCCAAACATTAGAAAAATAACAAAATGACAGGAATTAGTACCTATCTTCAATAATAATGCTTAATGACCTTAAATTACCAATCAAAGGTTTCCTATTGGGAGATTGGATTAAAAACCAAACCTAACAGGTTATTGCCTGCAAGAAACATAACTAATGGCAAATTTATATATATACACTGAATGTGCAAGCGTGGAAAATGATATTCCATGCAAATGGAATCCGAAAGCAAGTAGGAATAGCTCTAACATAATTGACAACAAGGACTTCAAACCAAATTTAACTAGAAGATACTTCACATTGATAAAATTAGTCAATAGAAGGAAGCTACATATTAGTAAAGAAAGCACTCTAACCAGAAGAAATAATAATATATATGTATATATATATATATATATATGTGTGTGTGTGTGTGTGTGTGTTTGTATACATATGTGTGTGTGTATCCTGAACATTTATGCATCTAATTTTCTTAAATTAACAACACTGAACATAAAAGTATAGACATGCCCTATAAAAAAAAAAAAAACATGGATGTCTTCAGTACACATTAATACTTAGGTCAAAGAGACTTGATAGATATCTATAGAATACTCCATTGAAAATGGAAAAATACATATATCAGTGGCTTATGCAACTTTCTCCAAAATAGATCATATTTTATGCCATAAAGCAAAACAAGTCTTGGCATATAAAAATACTTTTCTTCTTCTTATCATATCATAATGGAATAAAATTAGAAATCAATAGCTAAAGAAACTGCACAAACTATACAAACACATGGTGATTGAACAATACACTTTTTTAATCAATCAGTGGATTTTTTTTTAATTTCTAGAATGGAATGAAAATGGAATTACAACATACAAGATCTATGGGATACAGTGAAGAGAGTTCTAAGAGGAAAGTTAATAGGTATGGTTGCCTACCATTAAAAACTAATCCAAGCCGGGCGCGGTGGCTCACGCCTGTAATCCCAGCACTTGGGAGGCTGAGGCAGGAGGATCACGAGTTCAAAGCCAGCCTCAGCAATGGTGAGACACTTAGCAACTCAGTGAGACCCTGTCTCTAAATTAAAATACAAAAAAGGGCTGGGGATGTGGCCCAGTGGTCGAGTGCCCCTGAGTTCAATCCCTGGTACCACAAAAAAAAAAAAAAAAAAAAAAAAAAAAAAAAAAAAAAAAATTAATCCAAGATATCTCAAATAAGTAAACAAATGATGCAATTTGAGGTGTTAGAAAAACAAAAACAAACCAAACCCCAAAACATTAAAGGGAATGATATAATAATGCTCAAATCTAGAAAGACTGAAATAAAAAAATGAACAAAACAAAGAATCAATGAATTAAAGAGTCCATTCTTTGAAAAGATTAATATGATTGAAAAACCCATAGCCCAAAGAAAGATGACTCAAACCAATAAAATTATAGGTCTAAAAATTGATATTGTAGTAGACACTACTGAAATCCAAAGGATCATTATGGACTGTGTGAAAACTTTTATTCCCATAAATTAGAAAATCAAAAAGAAATAGATGCATTTCTAGACACATGGAATCTATCAATCAAAATTGAACTAAGTATATAAAACTACTAAACAGATCAATCACAAGCAATGATTTTGAAGCAGTAATGAAAGTCTTCCAAGAAAGAAAAGGCCAGGACCAGACAGATTCACAGCTGAATTTTAGTGAAACTTTAAAGAACTAATGTTAACATGCTTCAAATTATTCCAAGCAATAGGAAGGAAAAAAAAAAAAAAAAACATTTCCAAACTCATTCTAGAACTACCCTTACATGTAAATCAGATAAGGACACACACAAAAACGGAAAACTACAGTCCAATATATTTGATGAATTTAGGTGCAAAAATTCTCAATAAAATACAAACTGAATTCAGTAGCAGATTATAAGGATCATACACCATAATCAAGTTGGTGTCATTCCAAGTATGCAAGGGTGGCTCACTGTATGCACATCAGTACAAGTAATATGACACATAAATAGAAGAAAAGATAAAGTCACCTCCATAGATGCAAAAACAAAAAAAAAAAAAGAAAGAAAAGAAAAAAAAAAAAAAAACTCTTTGTTAAAATTCAATATCCCTTCCTGATAAATGGCCTGAGGAAACTAGAAATAGAAGGATCTTACATCTTACCAGATCTGAATGTAGGTTATGACAAACCTAAAGTGAGCATCCTACAGATTGGGGGAAATACTGAAATCATCTCCCCTAAAACCAGGGGTAATCCAAGATGTCTGCTCCTACCATTCCTATCCAATGTACTACTTGAAATTTTAGCCAGAGCCTTTAGGCAAGATATAGAAATAAAGGGTATACAAATTAGAAAGAAAGAAGTCAAATATTCACTTTTGGTAGATGATATGATCCTGTAATTACAGCTTGATTGTTATGAATAAAACTGCCAAAAATATGGAAGGTGAGACAACTCTGTTACCCACGGGCTTCATTTCCTTTAAAAATGTAAGTTAATTAGCATGTAGGTATCTTAAACCACTAATATTTTCTCAAGCTACTGAACATTAAGTCAGTGTTAACCCACCAGTAAAGGGAGGGACAGTCCGTGTGCTACCTGATCTGACCAGGATAAGTCCTTTCCTTAGGCAGTTGCCAGAGCTGTGTCGGCAATGGTCAGTGAGCGTGAGCTCCATGACCTTCTGGCCTCAGCGATGGTGAAAAGCGGCTGTGCTCGGTATTCCACTTACACTACACAGTTAATTGACAGGAGATTGGCTTATTGGAGAAATTTTCCAAAGTACAGTTAATTTTCAATTGTTTTTTCTGTTTCTTCCTCTTACTAGAACTGTGACCCAGAAATTAATTCAATACCTACTTTCTTCAACAACACAGTCAGCCAGCATGCTTATAATCCAGTCCCCTGGAAAGCTGAGGCAGGAGGATCCCAAGTTTCAGGCTAGCGTGGGCAAATTAGTGAGGCCCTCAGCAACTTCAGGAAACTCTGTCTGCAAATAAAAAGGACTAGGGATGTTGCTCAGTAGCAAAGCACCCCTGGGTTCAACACCTAGTAAAATTAATTACTTGATTGATTAACTAAACATTAAACAGAAATAATTTTAAATATTCTTACCCCCCCAAAAAATGGTAAATGTTTGAGGTGGAGGTAAGCTAGTGACTCTGATTTTAAAATGTCACAGTGCTTACATGTATCAAAATTTCACTTTAGACCCTATAAGTATATATTTAATTATTAAATATATTTAAAATATATTTAAAATATATTTAATAATTAAAAATAAAATAAATAAATTAAAAATAAAAATAAAATTAAAAATAAATTTTATTTATTAAAAATAAAATAAATTAAATTAAAACTAAAATAAATCTTTCAAGAGGAGGCTTTCTGGAGAAATGAATTGATTTTCCTTAATTGAAGGAATGTTTTGAGGAGCATGGATTGCTCCCAGGGCCTGAGCTGAAGTGTCTATCCTGATTTTATTTTACAATTGCTAATATGCCAAATGACACAGTGTAGCTGACTTTGGAATCACTATATAAAATGTGATAATGAAAAGAAACACTCATTTCGTACAGTTTGATAACAGGTTTTCATGCAAAAAGACATAAAACTACCCTTGACAGTGACTGGCATTTCAAATCATTTTACAGGTTTAGATGGTGTCGGCCTCTTCATAATATTTGTGATTTGCCCTATTTCTTGAAAATTAAATTGTCAAAATTATTACAATTCTAAAATATGATAGCAGATATGATCTTCTGCTATGAATTTTTGATGGCATATTAAATAAATCAGAGTTGCTTTTTATGAAAAGTCACTGATAAAATATGCAGGACATCTTCAGAGGTAGTAGGGGGTCTTTAAAGAAATTATGAATAATGATCTGTAATTATTTTAAACAATTTTCTGATTTTCTAAAATTAAAAAAAAAAGAAAGAAAGAAAGCTTTAGCAGGATTCCTCGGGGAAATGGCGGATAATGGGACAGGGCAGAGGAGAATCAAAACCAACTTGGATTATTCTCTGATGAGAGGTGGGCATTTAGCGCCCCCTAAAGATGAGGGAATATGCCCACAGGCCCAGGAGCAAGCCAGGTGGATTCCACATGAGCAACACAACACATCAACAAGGTAATAATCTGTCAGCTAGTGATCAATCTGAAACTCTTGTGTCTAAAACTTGATAAATGAACAAGTGATATTTAATTAGAAGGACACTTAGGGCGTATTTTATTTGCAGATTGTGAGTGACACCAAGGGAATTCGTAGGTAATTCTTAAAAAAAAAAAAATTATTTTATAATGCCAGAATGTTGTCTGAAGCAAATCTGATCAGAGTGTCCCTCCGGAAAAAATCATTACCAGTTTTGAATAGAATACATTCAATTTTAAATTTATTGAATTTTTACATATGTATCACCATTGTATTTTTTTTTTTTATATTATGATTCAAAATAAATTTTACCTTAATTTTTCTGGTTCCTGATTCTAATTTTAAAGGTAAATATGTTATATTTGTGTAACAAAGATAATTATTTCTAATTATTTATGTGACATCATGAGTACCCACTATTTAGCTTTTAACATCACATTATGTATTAGGGTTGTCCAGAGAAAGAGTTAGTAAGATACCTATACAAATAATTATATGTAATTATATACAATTAATTAATATCAATTATCTAATATGTAAATATATAGTATATTTGCATATATAATATATATTTATGTGTATGAAATGATATTATACAATCACATATTATATATACAACATAACTAAATAATATATGTAATGTGTAACTATATACAATTTCATATTATATATTAACCAATATATAAATATATATAACTAGTGGTATCATCACTGTATATATAAAATTGATTATATATAAATATATAACTACTGTTATCATCACTACTTTTATCCTTTGTATTGTTTTCATAGATAAAATAGATAAAGGGCATTGCATGGATTGTGATCCTTGATATTTTGAATAGCATCATATCTGTGCAACACCCTCCCAAGTGATTGATTTGTTAGCTGGAAAGCCTCCATCCCATTTTCAATTACCTGTTTCCTGTAGAAACTGCATTTGGTACATATCATTAAAATTCTGTCCTTAGGAAATCTTGTGGTTTTCCTCAACCAAACATTGTTTTTTGTATATCTTCTTGGTACATATCTTACTGGGTATTTCTTACCACTGTGTAGTATTCCATACTGGATGGATGAGTAGGTACCTTGTTTTGCTTTGTTACTCGAACAATGATGGACAGCTCAGTTGTCCTAACATAGTCTAGCACCACCACAGACAAGGTCAGAACAGCTGCTCAAACGGACCACTAAGGACCTGTGACTGTAAGTGATCCAGTTGAAAGAGTTCGGCATAAGAGGATGAATTTAGGACCATAGCTGTTTTAGTTTGTGTAGTGAATTAATGGATTGGCAAATCATCAAGTGATGTAAGTATAATTAAATAAGAATAGGAAGCCCAAAAGGAAGAAAAGAAAAACAAATGTATTTGCAAAGAACTTTGCCCAAAGTTAACATTTTAATTGTGGTAAACCATGCTTAGTCATGAGAAAATCTATAAAATTAGGAGTTTAATCATTAAATGGAAATTTTGAATCAGCTCCATGACTAAATTATTTATTCTATAAAATATCAATGAAATATAGCTTCTTGACTGTTGATAATTTGTAAAAACATTTACATTATTATGGTATAATATTGTAGTATGATTTCATTATATATTTGATTTTAATAACTATTACATATGTAAACACATTTATTTCCCTTCACTAAAAGTGAAAAAATTTTTTCAAATTACATAAAATCCATTTTAATGAATATAAAAAAGGTAATTTTTCAAACATGTTGAAGATGCTAGCATGCCAGCCTTAGGGATTCTTAAGACCTGAAAATTTTTGCCAGACTGTGTGCATGTAGATATTCACTTTGCAATTAACCATGTTTTACCACTAAGAAGTGGCATTGTAAAAAATTTAAAATTATATTATGTTCTTTAACATGATTATGCTGAGCTGACATATTGTGTAGCATATTTGGTGATTTGAAAATAAGTCTAGTTATAGCTGGAAGGAAAAGAAAAAAAAAAACACACTTCTTCAAACTTGTCAGAAATATTTTTGTGAGATTTATAAAAAGTGAAAACTTTGACATATCTCCAGAAATTTTGGCAAGGGCACAAGATATTTCTTGAAAGTAAAAATTGCCTTTTGTCCTAGAAGTGTATAGCCAAAAGAGAAAAGGCAATTAGGAGCAGGAAACAGAGGATTTTTTTTTTCTTTCCTTTTTTTCTCAAGTAAATGTCAAATTTGCCAAATATCTTCTCTGATTGTGACCTTACCTGTATGAAATCACTTTAGATTGTTTAAAATATGATTTAAGTAGCCAAAATAACACATATCTGAATTAATGTAGCCTATAAAGAATGCACGGCCCTTCTGAACACTTACCAGGCCAAGTATGGGATGCTACCACTCTTCAGCAGGCTGGGCAGAATGCTGTAGTCCTGTACTTCTTCGACCTGGAAATAATCACAATTCTGTATTTTGTGTTTATCATTCTCTTTCTTTTCCTGATGGTTGGAGTCATTGTGTTTCTTTATGCAGTATTCTTTGAGAACTCGCCTGCTGTCGTATTTTAAAACTTTATGCAAATGTTATCTTCTATGTTTTCTTTAGGGTTTGCCTGTATTTCTCCTGAATTTCTCACCATTGAAAAATTAACTCATACCTGTTAATTTTGCAAGTAGAATTCAGTAGAATTTGTACTACTTGATTAAGAAACAGATCGCTTTTCTCAAATGTGTCCTTGTTTTGAAGCAGGAGTTTTTATTTGTTCTTTTTAAATAAAATCACTTTGATTCCTGTGGATTTGTAGGAGGTGCTTATTTTGGAGCCCCAGGGGGATAAATGGCTAAGGTCTCGATTCAAATGAAACATGAATTCTATGGAGCATGGCATCAGCAGTGGTGTGGAGGTACAAACAAGAACCACACACTCTCCAAAGGGCCCTCCTGGAACCTGACACAGCTCCCAGCAATGACAGCCCTCACCCTGTGATGCCTTTTGGTTTTCATGTGCCAAACATTTGCCTGATACTAGCTCTGGATTGCTTTTAGAGAAACATTGTCCATTTTGAGGGGCTTGCTGGTTCTAGGATTCATCAAAGAGGTTGAAATTATCCATGTTAATAACATTTATTTCCCATCATGCCCTGGCCCCACCAAATCCACTAATTCTAGGCTTTTTCCATTAGGTAATCCACCCAGAACAGGCGTTGCTTTACAAATTGAGTTCTTGGTTTTTATGTTTGTTTTATTTTTTATTTTTATTTATTTTTTTCTTCTTTAGGTAAAGTTTCTCATGTGATATCATTCTGGTAGCACCACATTTTCCTATTTCCTAGAATGTCTGTTCCAGGTTTATATTTCCCTCAAAGACTCATGACAGAGGGAACATCTCAGCAGACTGACGAGTGACAAGATGTTGACATTCATGGATGTCAAAAGTATTTTTTCAAATATTCTGGAATCTGTTATCTGATGAACAGAAGTTCCTTTATTAACTTTTCAAATTTTCTGTTTGTGACAATTTGACCCCCATATATTTGACACCCATGTATTCTTAAAAATTTTATAGGTTTGTTTCATGCATTTCTGACTTCAGCTGCAGTTAGCTTTTGTGTACTCTTGTGCAAGAGAACTGGGGAGGGTGTGAGTGGACTAAATAATGAGGGCAGCATGAGAGCGGGCAGGAGGTGCGTGTGAGACCCCAGGTGAGGTGCAGTCAGGTCACTCCTGGAGGAACGCAGACACAGGCACCGGGCAAGTCCTCTGGTAGCCAGTTGTCCTAGCAGCCTGAGCAGTGCGACCCTTGAGGACCATGACCTCTATCAGGAAATCAGTGATGCTTCAGCAGAGAGCAAGGTCTCCTTCCTGATGTTTGAGAAACCAAGGTCTGTACCTTCCCAGGGGAATGATCAGCAGCACCAGAAGCAGACAAATGTGCTCTGTTCCAACCGCAGCATCTCAAGTTTGTACTGGAAGTCTCAAGCTCTTGCAGTTAGAGCTGGAATTGGTGTTGGTGCCATGGTTGACATTACCTAATAGAAATTAATGTGCTATTTTTAAAGATTATTCTTATATTACTCAAAATAATGTGCTTGAAAAAATGCTCATATGGTATTTTACTTGTTCATTGAAGGTCCACTCATTACCATATACAAATGATCTACCTCCCATTTCTTGCCAAATATTTTTGTCTCACTGAGCTTGTCCCCAACTGTGCTGCACAATAACACTTCTTTTATAATTAAGTATTCTTCTGGAAACATCAGCTAAAGGCATTAATATTTAATCATTTCATGCCCTATATTTTGTGTGTTGCAAAAGCACTCTACAAGTCCAAGAGGTTATTTTTCCTTTGCTGGAATCTCAGCTGAACTCCAAAAGCTGCGTGGTTTTTTTCTTGTGGTTTGACTAGTCTGTTCGTTTCTGTTTAAACTTTCTGATATTTTGACATTCTCTTGTAAATCAGAATTGAAATCTCCCCCGCATAAACAAACTTTTTCATAAGTTGCAGCAAAGTGTTTCCTTCTCACATTTCTCACCCCACACACCGGCACACCCCATTTTTTTTTCTCTTTAGACAAAATGATTCCCCGCCCGTCTGGTGTCATGGATGGGCCTGCACACGGGGGGACCACACACGCTCCTTCTGTGACAGACATCATCAGCTCCTGCAATGAGCCTGTGCTTCCTTTGGAAGGGGGCAACACCAGTCTCGCCCACCCTGCCACCATATGATCATGTTCTGACATCCCAGGAAGATAGGTTAGAACGGCTGCAATTATAACTGATTAAACATATAATTACTGGGCGTCTGCCATGTGCCAAGCACATATCCTTTATATCTGTACTCATGCCCACATTTAGCAAGTTGCCCACGGGGTCCATTCAGGAGTTCACATCCAATATCTGTAGCCAGCACGGAGAGCAGGGTGACTCCTGCCACACCTCCAGGTACTAAGAGGAGCGTACTGGGTTATTACTGTGCATAATTATAATGAATCACAATGTCAAGAAGTGGAGACCCATCAATTTTCACTTCACAGAGAGAGTCGAATGAAAAGGAAGGTCTAGTGGCAGTAAACCTTATAATTTAGCGATGCCAGAAATTTTGTTAACTGATATTAATCGGAAGTATCTTGTGTTCATTTTTCATACATGGAGGTAATTCTCTCTTATTTTTTAAGAGACTCAGTCGGCAGTTTTCATATTAAAGTTTCAAATAGATTAATCACTAGGAAATTTTGCTTAAAGTGAAAATTAAAACAATAGCAATATGTATGACGCCTACCCCATTCTTGCATTCTCTACCACTATATACAGAATATTTTATTCTGAATTCCTTAAAAGAAATTCCCTTTGTGAAAGGGCAAGTCAGATGTGTTTGCCTCTTCAGTGTTTATGTACCATTACACATTTACCTATTTGTCATGGTAGTGAATAATAGATAAAATCTGTTTAGTTATTTTACAACTTTTAGAGTTAATATTTAAGTACAGAAATTTGTCAATGAATTTGTGTGCAAAACATTTAAAAAATATTTTGGTTACTTTAAAATATGCTTTCAGTTTCTTTTATCCTATTTGTGACTTCTAGGTTACTTAATAGGAATAAAGATAGAGATTAATTAAGAATAAAGTAAGATTTCTAGTTATAAGACATAAGAATAGAGTATCTCTAGGAAATCAAACCTGAATAAGATAATTAAGTAATGTCACTCTCAATAAAATTTGTTGATAGAATGTCATTAAATTTTATAAGTGCAAAACACCTTGTAAGTTTACTACAGCTCAATTAGAGGAAGAAGTATCTCTGAGAGAAGGCACGATAGTTGCACCTCTAAAGTTCAAGTAAAGCAGCAAAATTAATTTCCTAAAAACTTAGGTCTTGTGATTTGAGAAAAATTAGAAAACTGTGAAACAATGGTGTGTGTGAGATGAAATAGATTCCACAGCACTACCCCGTAGCACCGAACCAATTGAGAAATTGCATATGGTCCTTTATATATTGTAGCAGAAACTGAAAATGATAGAGTCCTAGAGATATAATAATGGGAAACGTTGTAGCAGCAGAATTGGGTTGACTGAGGTAGATACAGGTGTACACACACACACACACACAGAACATTGGATAGTTCACTGGGACCAAGGAGGTATTTCTGTTAGTAGAGGACATACTTGTGTCTGTATTCTTTCCCATATAGTCTTCACTTTAAAAAAAATAAATACAAAGCCAAATCGAATCCGTCAAATCATCTAATAAGCAAGGCTGTGAAGCAAAATGACAGAAACTGTCAGATTCAAAAGATGCCGTGTAATCTAAGGTCTTCATCAATATATGTTTGTTGCGAAAATATTACAGTTCAGCAAGCAGGGTCCACGGGGTTTGGTGAGGGTGGAAGACCAAAGAATGAACTTCAAAAAGAAAGAATAAAAAAACCACTTAAACAGAGGGATGTACCTGAAGGAGGAGGAAGTGGTAGAAATAGAGTCTGTCAGTGCAAGCAGCACAAAGAAGAATAAAATATTCTGAGAGCAAAGTAAACAACAAAAAGATAAAACAAAGCATAGCTACCACTTATTTAAGGCAAACAAAATAATTTTAATTGAACAAAAAAATGTAAAAAATGAGAAAGTAATATGGAATAAGAATTTCACAAATGAAATAAGATAAAATACTTAAGTCCAAGAAACACTCTGTATTACATTAACTATAAGTGGCACATACATTCCAACAGAAAATTTCCAATTTTTCAAACAGGGTCAGACAAAATTTTTAAAAAAGCATGTAAAAGTCACTCCAAAGAAATGTATATTAAATGTAAATATTTTGAAGAAGAAAAATTAAGGTACACAAATAAAACACCACAAAAAGCAGTGAATATTGCCACATGTTTAGGGCTGATAATATTTTAAATTGATAATCATTGTTTAATATTAAACCTAAAAATTTTGGCATATGTGATTTCCCCCCCCCTCCTTTATTTCTGCTGACCTGGATAGTAAAAGTCTTGAAATTTTTTCTCATGAAAACAAAATTTTTTTCTATTCTTATGCTTACTTTAGGTATAAATGTAAGCTAATATCCTTAGATATCAGACCTTCGCAGTAAAGGAGGAAACATCCCCGATCTTTGTTTTCCTGAATTTTGGCACACAGAACAATGGCCAGTTCACCCAGTTTCCATACCTCCTCCTTTCATAAACCCAAAGCAGCCGTCCTTACTATAGCACTCAGAACAACAGCATGGGAAAGACAAAAAGTTCTAGGATATAGGGGAAGAATGAGGGGATGTTGTCTAAAATCCAGCAGATTAAATAAACAACATGTAAAGAGGCAAATTCACATGGTGCGAAGATAATGAAAGGAGTGCACAGTATTTGTACAGACATTCACAAGGGAAGGAAAGCAGGCGGGGATGGGAAAAGAGGGAGCTGAAGCCTGGAAACCCACAGGAAAGTGATTGGGAACAGTCTAGTCCCCAACACGAGGTGCACTATACATCCACGCTTCATAGGAAAGTGACTTCTGAGAGTCTGAAGAGCTTAGTCAAATCCAAGCTTTAAAATGAGGCCAATGAAAAGTAGAATTCAAAGGTTGTGGAGGGGGGGAAACATTACAAATGCCAAACGAACAGAGGCATAGATGGAATAGGGAGGAATAAAACCACAAGAGACAGAAGAAACAGGATGTCAGCCTCAACCATGACAGAGAAGAGGGCTGCATACTGTCCCAGGGGAACGCACATGAAGACAACCAAGCTCTAAGGCCAAACAGACAGAATTCTAGATAACAGGACAGACAGACACAGCCTAACTCAAATGTAATTGGAGACCTTAGGGAGAAAACCGAACAAAGGCAATGGCTACTTCTCAGCAAACATAATAAAATTTGCTTTGTTTCCAGAAACACTGTAAACCACATTTAAATAATGGAAGATCAATGAACAATCTTAAAAAAAAAAAAAAAAAAAAAAAAAAAAAAACAGAAGGAGAAAACCACTTATATAATCCCTAGTTAGTTTATTCTACGTGATGAGTTAAGACTTCAGATACTCTGGTTAAAAATTTTTATACCTGAGAAACAGGGACTTAGGTTGTAAGGGACACACAGCATGCTGTTCTCAAATTTAGCAAGAACATTTAATACAAATGAAATGAAGCAGTATTTGCAGTTTTGAAGGAACACTGAAGTTTACGTTGTGAATAATATAAAACTGTGTCATCACAAATACCTAGTTTTTCAGTTGTCGTTAACACTTCTTTGCTGTCTGTCAGTGTTTCCCCATACACATCTAAGTATTCCCAACATGCAAAATGAGCTCTAAATAAAATATTGGCACTTAAAGTAAGCCCCTCAAAATTAGTTTATGAATAAGGAGACTACAGAAAATTATGCAATTAATTATGAAGGCCTAGCAATGAAAAATAACTTGAGGCCGGAGTTCTGGGTTTGGGATTCAACCTTAAAGGGGTTATTGAATATATTGAAATAGACTAGGGATTCCAGAGATCTTGAAAACTTGAAGATCATGGACACTTTTGTTTAAAAAAAAAAAAAAAAAAAAAAAAAAAGTTAACAGGATTTTAGGGAGAGGGCTGCAGTAGAGAAGTCATGGGGTCACATGGAGAACCAGACAGCAGCGACATCTTGGAAACCGGTGGAGGGCCATTTCAGCCATTTCATGCCAAGTGTCCTGGGAGGTTGGGCAAGACAGGCTATAAAAATTCACTGTCACAAGGATGTTCTCACATAGTTTCCTCTGGCAATTTTAAAGCGTTAGCTCTATTACAATTTTGTGTCAATTTTTGTGTATAGTGTGCAGTAATGGGCAAGAATTAATTTTTCTGAAGATAACTATCCAATATTTTCATTTCCCACTGAATTATCCTACGTCCCTTTGTTGAAAGTCAAATGGAACAAACCCACCTGGAGCTCTTTTGAAGTCTACATTCTAATGCTTAGACAGTAAGTTTATCCTTATGCCAATTCAAAATAACTTTTTTTGGTTCAAGTTTGAAGTCAGTTTTGAAAATAGCAGGGTAAACATCTAAGTTAATTCTTTTTTTTTAATCAAGTGTTTTACTTTTTTTTTTTGGTAATAAATTTTAATCTACTTCTCAATGTCCATAAATGGTGACTGGGCTATTCCTTAGTGTTGCATTAAGCTTATAAAATATTGAATCTTCTATGTCATAAAAAAAAATCTATCTCTAAACGCATTTGATTTTTCTTAATTCCCTTCAATAATCTTTTCAGTTTGAAGCATACAAGAATTACACACACATTTGCACAGAGAATTATTTTTGATACCTCCAAAAATCTTTTGTCTTTGCTTTTCATTTTTATTTTTATTTTTGTGTGTGTGCTGGGGATAAAACACAAAACCTTGTGCATGGTAGGCAAGCACTTTGTTACTGAGCTACCCCTACATTTAATCTGAATAAAGGAATTGTACCTGACAATAATGGAGTCTTGGATAGGGCAGTCTTTAAGGAGGAAACACAGAAAACTGAAGAAATTCTTGACTTGCACCTTAATATAAAATAAAAAAAAATCCAAACTCTGGTAGACTTTAGAGGTCAGATTACTTAATAAAGAAATTCTAAGGAAAATTTAGAGACAGAAGAAAACTTTCAGTTAAAAGAGACTTACCAGTCATTTATTTAAATAAGTGAGAATAAAAGTTGTACATAATATATAGTCAAATACATTTAAAATGTTAGGGAAAATGTTATGATGGTATGAATGATAGTCATGAATAAATTATTACAAGCTAGCAAAAAAGAGAAAAAAAAGACATTTGATACTACATGGCCAAGTTTTATTTTTAAAACTGATGGCATGATTTTTATTTCTATTTTATATATAATAATAAAATAATGGTTTTTATGATAATGATTACAAGCATCATTATTTTAATATATTGAGTAAATAAGAAAATCATGTGCCAGGTGTGGTGGCACACACCTATAATCTCACGGACTCAGGACCTAAGGCAGGAGGATCATAAGTTCCAGGCCCACCCGGGCAACTTAACAAGATCCTGTCTCAAAATAAAGAGTAAAAAAATCAATTAATAATTAATTAACTAATTAATTAAAAAGGCTGTGGATGTAGCTTAATTGTAGAGCTGCCTGGGTTGCCTCCCCAGTACCAGGCAAAAAAAGAAAATAGAAAAGAAAAAAAAAAAAAAAATAGGAAAGAAAAGGAAAAGAAATGAAAAATTTATCAAATAAAGCAAAGTAAGCCAAGCCAGAATACCCTGTACATGTGTTCTCACAAGGAAATATCAAAATGTTTTTTAAAACTTATGTTCATGGTCCAATATGCTTTCACTTGGAAATCTTACATAAACCTTTGGAATTAGCACATCAGCACTTGTACTACATGAGATAGACAGATAAAGTACACAGATAAGGTAGACAGAAGCCATTTCAGTTTGATATTGTTCTTCATAAGATTCAAAGTATTTTGTGATTAAAAATATAATTGAAACAACCAATATGTAATCTGTGAATTAAGTGACTATGTTTACCTTTCTGTACTTTGGTATACACCATCTCCTCATTAATTACATCATTTAGGTGCCTAATCTCCCTGTCTGAAGATATCAGTATATGTACATATTCCCGTAGTCAAATATGTTCATAAGTATAAGCAAACATTTAGGATATTTTAAAGACATTTATCCTAAACAAAACACTTCACGGGGCTGGGGTTGTGGCTCAACGGTAGAGCCCTCGCCTAGCGCATGTGCGGCCCGGGTTCGAACCTCAGCACCACGTAAAAGCGCATTGTGTACAACTAAAAGCAAATAAATAAATATTAAAAAAAAAAAAAACACTTCACATTGTCCTTGCGTGATTACAGGTTTGTTACCGCTTAGCTTTTGCATTTCTGATATTCCTCTCCACCTCCTACCACCAGTATTCAGTCTTTTCCATGATAAGGAAAGGGCTCAAAAGTAACATTTCCTCTTGTAGCATATTGAATGAGTGATAGTCTTCTAAATGTAGCACACCTACAGGCAGAAGGGAGAAAAAAAAAAAACCTCACTAGTGTGCATTTCAAGTGAGCCCTCTCTTTATGTTAGCACTTAAATTATTGAATTGCAAATGAAATTCTAGGCAAGATGTGATACCTCCATTTTCATTTAACAAGATTTCTTTAATACTCATGAGATTCATAAGAAATTGGATGCTATCTGAACAGCAAGGATTTGTAATAATGGCCCAGGTATTATGAGGATTAGAAGAATCTGAATGAACAATCCCTTAGCTCATAAAGAAAATGATAAAGGATAAAAGGTAGCATTAACTGTTCAGGGATGTGGGCTGTTCACATACCTATAGCTGCATCAATTTAAAAGCGCTTACTTGATTAGTTAGCTAAATAAAATAGCTTTTATTTTGCACCTACAACAAAACCTCTGAAGTCACTAAGGGTCTATGTATTATAAAAGATGAGGAGAGTTTTAAAGGCAGTCAGACCTTTTCCAAAAAATAGTATTTAAAATGTTTTTCTTGTGACCACATCTTAATCATTTTTAAAGAATTTCACTAAAGATTTGGATGTTTGCTTATCTTGGAAAAATCAGACCAAATGTGTGGTCAGAATTTCATTTGAGGGCATCTGTTTGATAGAAATATTTACCATTGTCAGTGTGCACGCACAGTTTTAAATAGTCCCGTCCACGTTGTTAGTGATCTCCTCAACCACACTCCCCCAGGTGATGCCTGTCCCTCTAAAAGGAAGTCTAGGAGATCTCTCATTGTGTATAATTCTGAACTGGAATCCTAAGTTTACGTAAACGTGGATCCTATTCAAAATGACTCTTTGTTTTGGCTATTGACTGTTAAGTAATATTCATGAATTTTTAATTTATTTTTAAGTGTAATAGAATCTTTACTCAAAAGAGTATTTAATACATTTTCCTGTGGTTGCCCTCCTTACTCACTTTTAAAGAATTTTACTAAAGTCTTGAATATGTGCTTATCTAGAAAAAAAATCAAATAAAATATTTGGTCCAAATTTTAAACTACTGACCGTGTTCTAGCCACTTACTCTGGCATTTGTAAAGTTGGAATAACCTACAACCTTCAAATATGTTCTGCACTGTAATCTAAGATGGTATTATAGATTATGAAATGGAAGGGAGGAACTATTAATAATGTAAATATTAGGAGGTAATTCCTGACTTTCCAAAGGAATATGAAGTCATTTGTACTGCAAAAGAACAGATTTTTTTTTTTTTGGGGGGGGGAAATAACTTGTAATGTTAGGGAATTTTTACATATTTAGGACATTTGCCCCATTCTGTAATTTCTCTTAATTTAGCACATGAACTTTCTATGTGACAATGGACTGAACGCACACTTCTCGCAAGACCCCAGTCTTAGTATGAAATTAGCTGTGAATCCCGAACATCCCTGATACCATTATTATTATTACTATGTTATTGGAGAGCGTATGTGGCCGCCACCAGAGGAGCAGATGTCAGAGCCACTGTGTGCTCTTCGCTGGTCCAGGACCCAGCTGTCACCTGCTTTAGCACACTTGCCTCCCTTGTGCTGCTTATTCTTTGGTAAGGAATGACAGGAAACCAGGGCTGGGGAACAGGACTAGAAAGCAGAAGCCAGGACAGGGCGCTCAGGGCTAGTGTTGAGACACACTGTCTGGGAAGCTGGGCGAGGGGTCCAGGCCTGGTGTGGGAGCCACGGAGGCTCCAGAGCCTGACCGCTCACACCTGGGCAGCTCAGCCCACCTCACCTGGGAGTCAGACTCACTGAGCCTGCGCTCACCTCAAGAGGGAGCTTCAGCTTAGGGAAGCAGCAGCCATTGCTACTGACTGGGCTCAGGCTCAAGTCTGTGTGCTTCAACACTGTGTACCAGCACTGTGTGCATCACCACCTCCAGCACCGCAGCAAGGACTCCCTCTGCACACAGGGAGGGTCCCACAGTGAGCAAGCCCAGCACTCTGCAGGGGGGAGGGGGCCCTGTGAGCATCACCGCGGTCCTCCATCTCTACCAAAGGCATCAACAGAGGCTGGCCAGCCTGACAAGGTCAGCTTGTCTACTGGGTTGTGAGCTCCATCGATGATCTTGACATTTGAGTTTTGGCATTATCATAAAAAGAAGTTTCCAACAGATGGCTAATGCCATTGACTATATCTTTCCATGCTTATGTTAAAATCTGTTGTTAAGGATTCATGAACCAGACTGATGTGGGCTCTGATAAGAAGGTTGGATATATTTGACATTTTGCAATGGATGGCCATTTTTAATTTCAAATAATTTTATAATAAGCATAAGTAATTTGAAATGTTTATTTCAGGTTAGTTTTCATTATCTGAAAAGTATTTTACTCTAACTCTTCAACCCTGTCATTTTGACTTCCTTGTACATTAATACCTCATTTCTAACTTTTGCATTTAAATGCAGCGTTCAGGTAGATGGGTGTGTGTCTCCCTTAGCATGTATTCAAGTTCTCTGGACACCTAGGCTCAGCCTACAGTCAATCTAGTGTCCTCTTTTATTCCTTTACATACCATCACCTCCAACTAAACTTAAAATAAGTAAATTCAGAATTTTTATACCTCACAGTGTTCCAGAGAGTCTTCTAACAATATGTTACCCCATTTAATCCTCATTTTAAAAAGACACTTTAGTTGGACTCAGAATTATGGACATTGTTTAGAAGAATATAAAAATCAGATAACTTGATGTAATAATTTATAACCACTTGTTCCAGAATCCATCACCACACTGTAGTTTTATTCATGGACTCAGCCCCTTATTGCAAAAATATAAAATTGACTTCTTAATCACCTTCTGAAAATGTTGAAGGAAAATATGACTGTGAAACACTAAATCCTGTTTCTTCAAAGAGAGTCCATTTTTAAATGGGACCCATGAAAGACTGCCAAGGTTAGATGAGGTTATAAAGTTGAGGCCCTAATTCAGCAGAACTGGTGTGCTTAGAGAAGAGGAAGAGGCCACATGTGCATGCTCACAGGGAAAAGAAGTGAGCAGACAGCAAGAAAGGGGTCTCAGCGCCCAGGGAAGAAGCTTCAGGGGAAGAAAAAACTGACACCATGAACTTGAACTTCCAGCTGCAAAAACTGTGGTTAAATGAATTTCTTTTCTTTAAGACACACTCTGTGGAGCTTAATTATGATCATCCTAGAAGATTAATAGGAGATTTATGAAATTTGAAGGAAAACACAAAGACAACCAATAAGTGTTAATCTGTTACTGCTAGGCCTTCTTTCCTTCCTTCTTTCCTTGCTTCCTTTCTTCCTCCCTCTCTCCCTTCCCTTCCTTCCTTTCTCCCTTCTCTCTCTCTCTCCTTTTCTCTTATTCACTGAAGGCATCCTTAAACAAAAACATTATTTTGGCAAAATTTACAAAATTCTCACAGCAAGTGCGCATCCTGTCTGACCCATTCACAATCTTAAGGCCTAATGCAATTGAGGGATCTTGAAAGTAGGCATCATGAGAGTCATGGCAAGTCCACTTTCTGTGCCTTCTGATTTCCACCAGAGCATGGTCAAGAACTTCTGATTCTATCAAGGTAATCCAAATCATATCTCACTCTGTTTGGTTAGCTTTTTGTTGCTGTGACCAAAACACCTGGGGAGGAAAAGTTTATATGAGGATCTTAGTTTCGGAGATCTCAGTCCATAGATGACCAACTCCATTGCTCTGGGTCCAAGGTGAGGCAGCACACCATGGAGGAAGGGCCCAGCTGATGGAGGGGTCAGGAAGCAGAGGGGGTGAGGGAGGTGCCACAGGGAAGACGCACCCTCCCAGGACACGCCTTCAGGTGACTCACCTCCTCCAGGCGACTCACCTCCTCCAGGCATGCCCCACCTGCATAGAGCTACCACCCAGTCTGTCCATTCAAACCAAGGTGAACTGATTAGGTCAGAGCTTGCACAATCCAATCTTTTCACCTCTGAATATTCCTGCATTAACAGGAGCTCTTGAAGGACCCCTCACATCCAAACCATGACACACTATCCAAACACTTCCTGTTAATAACATTTTTTCCATTTTATTGATTTCAGCTCTGATTGCAATTATTTTCTGCCTTATACAGCTTTTGGTGTTGATTCATTCCTCTTTTTCTAGGGCTTTGAGATGTAATGTTAGGTTATTTATTTGGTGACTTTCTATTCTTTTAATGAATGAGCTCAGTGAAAACATGAAACACATCAAAAAAACATTAAGCAACCACCTCTATAGCATTTTGCTATCCAAACCCAGCAGTTTTCCCTAAAGCCAGTGATTAAGGCTTTTAAAAATACGCAGTTCATAGTTACAAATTCAAGGGGTTCAATGTGTCTTGACTTACCTGGATGCTTTTTATATGGTTGTCATTAATTTGAAATAAACTGATATCCTGTAGCCTAATGACCACCTTCAACCCTCCAAAAATTATTTTTTAAATACAATAAAAATATTTGAGGAATCATTGAAAAAATGGCATTTTTCCTACTTACTCACATACCCTAATAATTGTAATGCTATGCTTTTAAAATTTGAACACACTTTTACTGCTTCCTCCTGCTTTGTTCTTTCCATGACTCAGTTAAATATCAAGTGGTCACTGGAACTTATGTTCATCATTGTAGTGTTCTAGTTCTCATCCCATGATTCTAGTAGACTGTGCAACGAAGTTCCTGACTTCTTGTGCCTCATTGCCAGAACTCTGCCCCTCATTTTTCTTTTACAACTAGACAAAGAATTTAAAAAAAATTCTGTGGTCCTCCTCACGTTTCAGAAATTTCCCACAAAATCTAATACACAACCAGTGTACACTTGAGTTAAAGGCTAAAGGTAGCTGTTTGTAGTTATAATTAATGTTTTTAAAATCAACCTTCTTGCAGTTATTGGATTGTTTTTTGCATGAAGCATCCTGTGGCTCAAGATACTAAAACAATAATCAATATTGTATACTTATTTTAACTTCCATTTATTTTAAACTGATAAGCTAAGCATGCCATTGTGGTTTTCTCTTATTTCAACAAAGAATTGGCTATGTTATGATAATCTTACTTCTAATCTAATTCAACAAAGAATTGGCTATGTTATGATGATCTTTAAGACATACTTTGTGGTATTTAATTATGATTGTCCTAGAAAATTAATAGGAGACTTATAAAATTTGAAGCAAAACACAAAGGTAACCAGTGTTACTCCATTACTGATAGGTCTTCCTTCCTTCCTTTTGACAATTGACTCCATGTGTTCCTGGTTCCAGGGAATGCCAAGGTTAGATGAACATGTATATTCAGTGTGTAATGCCATTTTCCTAAACCAAAATAAAATATCTTCCTCTCATCCTCTTGGATCTTAGGGTCATCTAAGGTTCTGTGTATTGCAACTTATAGCTAGTTATATACCTAAAATGGTTCATTCTTGTCCAGGTTTGCTAGAGGATGAACTAACTATAATCTCCTGCATCTCATTAGGAGACAATTGGCTGTGGTTCTAGACATTTCTATGCATCTTGCTAAGAGTCATTGACTGCCTTTGATCCCAAAGAATTTTTCAAATATCTGTGTATGTAGGAAGTAGCCTTTGAAGACAGATAGTGTTTCATATCAGAGTGACAGGCAGGCTTACTTGTACCCTAGGGAGTTAGGTCTACCTCTGAAGTCAGAGGCGAGCATGCTTACTGCCCAAAATAAAGGTTTCAGGTGCCCTGAGCTCAGGGCTTCTTCTCTGAGGAGAATTCCTCTGGGATGGCAATCATTGGGGTTAATCACATTGCCCTCATGAGACTCGGATGCAAGAGAAACTGGCACAACTGTGTTCTCAGGCTGCTTCCTTTACCTTGAGTAATATGATCTCTAATCCAGGAATCGTTTTTTCTCTTGCCAGCCTGTGTCAAACTGAATCTTAACTTAGCTTTCAGGTAATGAAAAACCTCAGATCCTCACAGTTCTTAACATAGCCTTTTCCAAATGTTGGCTTGGGTTTCTAGGAGAATTTCCTTTGTGCTTAGCCATACTTCTTCTTTACATTAGACATGCCTCTATGATACCAACCACTGCCTCAATTCAGACGTTTTCTTTCTTTCTATGTAACTAGACTACAGCTGCTTTTACTAAACCTTATGCCATATTTATCTACACATATCAAATCTCTAGCAAAATATGAGCACTCAAAAATATGTTTTAAATAATAAACTATGGCACTGGGGTTGTGGCTCAGTGATAGAGTGGTTGCCTAGCACATGTGAAGCAATGGGTTCGATCCTCAGTACTGTAAGCTGCCTGTCATGGCCAGCCACAAACGCCGCGGGAGGAAAACTCTTGGAGGCAGAGTAAAGCTATTACTACTTTTACTTCTACTTTCTTAGAGAGAGCTTAGAGAGAGAAAGAAAGATTTTTCTTCTTCTTAGAAAGAGCTTAGAGAGAAAGATAGAGCTTAGAGAGAAAGATAGAGCTTTTTCTTCTTCATCTTCTTAGAGCTTAGAGAGAAAGAGAGAGAGCTTGAAAGAGAGAGATTTCTTCTTTAGAGAGAGAGAGAGAGCTTAGCTTTTAGAGCTTCTTTCTTCTTTGTTCTTTCTTCTTTCTTCCTCGGGACCCTCGGCTTGACTCTGACCAGCTTGACTCTGACCAGGCTTGACTTCTTCTATCTGGTTTCTCTTCTGTAACCGCTCTGCCTACGTTCTGGCCGCTCTGATTCTTTTCTTCTTCTCCGACCCGAACTCTTCTTCCGACCGAGCGACTGCATGACTGACTGAATGAATTCATTCTTCTCCCCCCTCCAACCACTTTCACCCGGTTATATACCTTTAGCTTTGCGGGTGCCTCACGTGCATTTACAGGTGCGTCACATACATACTTATTATCAGGTGGAACTTATGGCTTCCAGCTGACCGCAATAGCCATCTCCCTAATTGGGGCTCCTTCATATTCCTCCCTTTTAGTTTAAAAGGTGCTTTTTAATTCTATTTTCTATATTTTATTTTCTCTATTTTCTTTTATTTTCTTGTCCCTACCTGGCTTTTCACCTTTTGTTTTAAAAGGGTGGATATTTGAGCCCTTTTTGAGGAGGTTCTGCGGCTTTAAGGAAGCCTACTGCTGAGGAGCAGCTAACGCACTTAGTTAAGCACAATTGCATAAGCGGCTTTGACTTTTTTTTTTTTTTTTTTTTTCTCTTTTCTTGTCTCTTCTTTATTTTTATGGCTTTTTTGCCAAAGCTCAATGGCTTTTTCTCTGCATGGTTTTCACCATGCTTTTTAATTCTCTATTTTCTTTTAAGCTCATGGCTTTTTTCTTTATGGCTTTTTGCTAAAGCTCAAGGCTTTTTTTCTGCATGGCTTTTACCATGCTATTACTTTCTGGCTTCTTTATTTTTTATGGCTTTTGGCCGGCTACTCGCTTCGGCTTTTCGCTAATTTTTTAACTGGCCTCAACTGAGTACTACTCTTTTTGCTGGTCTCAACTGAGTCTGAAGCTATGCTTTCTTGTTTATTACTCTTTTTGCTGGTCTCAACTGAGTCAGAGGCTATGCTTTCTTCTCCTCTCTCCTCACTATCTTAGCTTCTTGTTCTTATATCTTATTTTTTCTTCTCTGCCTGCCGAGCCCCGGACGGGCCACCATTTGTAAGCTGCCTGTCGTGGCCAGCCACAAACGCCGCGGGAGGAAAACTCTTGGAGGCAGAGTAAAGCTATTACTACTTTTACTTCTACTTTCTTAGAGAGAGCTTAGAGAGAGAAAGAAAGATTTTTCTTCTTCTTAGAAAGAGCTTAGAGAGAAAGATAGAGCTTAGAGAGAAAGATAGAGCTTTTTCTTCTTCATCTTCTTAGAGCTTAGAGAGAAAGAGAGAGAGCTTGAAAGAGAGAGATTTCTTCTTTAGAGAGAGAGAGAGAGCTTAGCTTTTAGAGCTTCTTTCTTCTTTGTTCTTTCTTCTTTCTTCCTCGGGACCCTCGGCTTGACTCTGACCAGGCTTGACTCTGACCAGGCTTGACTTCTTCTATCTGGTTTCTCTTCTGTAACCGCTCTGCCTACGTTCTGGCCGCTCTGATTCTTTTCTTCTTCTCCGACCCGAACTCTTCTTCCGACCGAGCGACTGCATGACTGACTGAATGAATTCATTCTTCTCCCCCCTCCAACCACTTTCACCCGGTTATATACCTTTAGCTTTGCGGGTGCCTCACGTGCATTTACAGGTGCGTCACATACATACTTATTATCAGGTGGAACTTATGGCTTCCAGCTGACCGCAATAGCCATCTCCCTAATTGGGGCTCCTTCACAGTACCTCGTAAAATAAATACATAAATAAAGGTATAAAAAATAATAAACTAACAATTGTGTCTGCACATATGGGACTGAAACATTCTGTCAGCCTTAAATAAGGACTCATATTGTCTCTGCCAATCTTGAAACAAGCTCTGGGTGCAGTTGACACAGGGAAGGTTGAGGGAAAGGGTCACTGTTTTAGAGGTTGGCGGAGATAGGATACACGTGGTGGCATAGTTTGAATAGGCACACTTTGTGCATGTATCTTCAAACACTGCATTTGGATGGCAAACAACATTCAATATTTTCTCCCAGAACCACAAAAATCTTCACTATCCAGTGTGGCCAATGAATAATGGCACATATCATCATGTTCTCTGGAAATGCACTGGTATGACAGCTTCGGCTCAGTCATTTAGTTTCAATATTTGGAAAGGATTTCTTCCTTCACCAACATTTATTCTCCTCTCCCACTTCTGTCTCCATTTGCTAGAGGATAAACTAGAGACACAAAGAGAATATGTATCTCCTCAGAGTCACAAAACTAGTGACAACAAGAGTTGGCTTATGAAGAGAACTCAGAAACAAGTCAACTGTCTGATTGACCAGGCGTGGGCCCATGGGTCTAATTGATTCATATAATTTTTCTACAGTACTAAAGCAAGACAAAAGGTACAGGAGAAAGTAGCTGAACAGGGTCTCTTCATATATATATATATATATATATATATATATATATATATATATATATTAGCACCTGTAGATTTATCTTAGATCTCATAATAGACATTGAGCAAATATTTAAGGTTATCTTCGAAGTATATAACTGAAAGTTTTCCTGATAATTATTCATGTTCAATATTCCTATTCATCCATTTCAAATTGGTTGAGGTTTGAGCTATCATTGGGTTTTCAGAGTACATTCACTCTTTCCATTTAGTTCAAACACTGAGGTTCTATTTAGAGCTCTCCATTTTCAAGGTAATATAATAAGATATTAGAAATTCTAATGTTCTCTGAAATGTTTTCCAAGGAATGAAAATGAAATCTGAAGAGAAATGGTTCTTAATTTCTTTTCTAAATCTTTTCAGTATAGGTGATAAAACTATGAACTAGTTTGCAAGGTATTGGAAGTCTAAAGAAGGTGTTGAATGGTAGTATAGAATCCAAATTAAGGCACGAAGAGGATAATAATTAACTATAAAACCACTTAGGAGAAAACCTTCCCAGCAGTAACAAAGTGTTGTATAGAAACAGCAGCACATTTTGGGCCAAACTGCAGTCATTAGCATATATTAAAAAGAAGTGTTCTCACCTGCATTCTTCCTACCTTAATATCAGTTCAGTGTGCAAAGCGTAGAGATAAAAAATAACCAAATGCACAAAACCTATGTTCTTCCCAAGATTTTCTGCATTTTTCAGTCTGTAAACATCTCAGAGTCTAATGAATTTGGGGATAACTAATAAGCAAGAGTTATAAAATAAAAAAGCCTGGGTATCAGGAAAACACCTCAAATAAAAATTCAGGGAGATACTAAGTTCATCAGAAGACTCTGGGTAGCAGAGAGGAACAAGGTCACCTCACTTTGCACTTGTCTTCTCAGAAGTATTTCTCATGGGACCATGTGCCTGTTGATTCAGGGGACTGTCTGCTTACAAGCATGTGATGGAAGGTCTTTGAATTGTAATTTCTATTTGTGGAATCAACTCAATTTATCAGTCTCTGAATAGAGATTTTACATTGATCCCAAGAAAAACCTTCTAGCATTCTATCTTAGAGGAATCCAGCTGTGTGCCATTTCTTTCTAAAGAGATACAGACCAATAAAAGTAGCTTAAAAAACACAAATCCTTTAGAATGCTTCCCCCCCCCTTTTTTTTAAAATGCTTTCTTTAATGATACATTGGATAGAATTTTAAACAATATATGAACTTTATTCACATCTTTCCTAATCCACAATCAAATAGAAATATATACTGCCCTCAGGGTTCAACTAATCCTAAAACAATCTGAACTTTACAAGGAGAACATACATTCAAGAATACAAAGTTAGTCAAAGCAGAAATATGACAGTCTTTTTACAAATGCTCTACACTGTGAAAGTCAAAAATATACAATAAATAAATAACAAACAGCTTTGACTTTCTATAGCTACCAAGCAGGTCAGTCCATTTAGATCAAACTTGTCCATCAATAGGGACACAATTCTCAAGTCTGATTTCACTAACAGAATGACAAATGGGTGTTTCAAATCAAAAGAAGATCTTATCAGAACATTAATTGTCTCTGCTTACTTTTTTCACTTTACCATGCATAAACAAATTTAAATATATTTTATTTTAAATGTGATAAAGCAACCAGAATCCACGTTGGAATTAATATTGAGCAAAAGGTCATATCATCCATGCACCCTATGTATAATCTTACTCTTTTATATTTAATCAGCTAATGATAAAATTTAACTTTGTGGTAAACATAAGCTTTATTTAATTTTATTTATGTAAATGCATGAAAAAATTTAAATTTTGTGCCAACTTACACTTCTATTTGACAATGACTGTGGTGTGTATGTGGTGTGTTCATTCAACAAACACATACTCTGTCATTTATTGATCCCAGACAGTTCAGTTAGTAAGAGTAAAGTTCTTCATGTAGAAAGAATGGACAGTGGTAGAAGGGAAGCAGGAGCAGTTAGTGAAAAGTGTTTCAGAAAATTCACTGCTGTAAATTGATCTAATTATTAACACTGAGATAGAGTCTGTTGGAAGAGAACTCATTTTTTGAACTCTTCACATATGGCTTCATGCTTTTTTTCTTGGCATGCTATGAATTTACTTCAAGATACAATGTCAAAAGAAAATATTTGACAAAAGCATTAATGTACTTTAGACCTAAGACAGCTAACAGCTCAAATGAGGTGTGCTTTCTAAAGCAAGAATTATCATTGTCACAAAGCACACCAACCCAGGTTTGATTCTGTCTTTGCATGTCGGCACCACTGAGGGTATGGTACCATTTCAGTGGGATGTTTTGCAGTGCATCTCATGTGCTGGATCAGCTGGATCTCAATATGCAGTAGGCAATTGTGGACCCTTCTAACACACACTGAAATGTAACAACTCTAAGAATCTGCATCTGTCTCATCAAGAACAAGCATTTTTAACAACTGAATATATATATATATATATATATATATATATATATATATATATATATATATGGCTAAAGCAATGCTAAGCCCTACAACACCTTACATCAGCAAGTATGATTTTATATGTAATGCAAGGCTTGCATTTCACAGCAGGTGCCTCTCTAGTCATTCAGGGCCCTGCACTCAGAAAAGCCCTGCACTCTGTTTCACTGTCTTGTTTGATAGGTAGGGTTTAGTGGGACAGTGAGCATCTCCTGAGACGTGGTTTCTTGACCTGCATATACATGATACATGGAGTACCCGTCTGTGATTCCCCTCATGGGGCTATTTCTTGCCTGCTGCTTGCCCCTTACTCCTTTTACTTGCTCCAACCCCATTACCTCTTCCATCTTTCCATACCCAGGTAGGAAACAGGCCACTTGCCTGCAAGGACTTTTATCCTCCCACTACCCTGTGACAGTACTGGCGGCCTGGCCATACTCTGTGGCAGAGAAGGAAAGAGATAGTGCCTGTCTCTATACCAGGCTGTCCCTACCCAGGTCGGTGGAGGCAGGAGTCATTCATGGAGGCTGCTTGTTGGGTCCCTCATCCAAACTGCGTATAATTTTTGAGTATGTCTGGTGTTGTGGTTACAAATCCATGGGTTCTTCATCTGCTCTGGGTTGAGAAAACGAGAAGAGAACGTTAACCTCTTGGCTCTGGCTTAGATCATAAATTTTCATTTTGTTCTAGTTGCCAAAAATTATGTTTCTAGAACAGAATTGATATTAGAATTATGTGCTCTATAAAACACAGATATTAAAGATGCACTTCAGAGTTGTACTTGTGGCCTCACGAGGATGGTATCAAATTTTGTACAAATAACACAGGACAAACAACCTCAAGAGTAGAGAATTTAATCAATTACTTACAGAACCACAGAAAACAAAATGAGTTACATGAATGAAGAACAGGAAATAATTCAAATTAAAGCTTTCAAAAGATGAGTGAAGTTCAACTGGCAGACATAAACTAGATAAAGGTTTTCTAAGTATTGGAAGCAAAATGTGTCAAACTGAGGAAGTGGAGAATCTGAAGAAGTCTGTGATAATCTGCCTGTTTAGTCTAGCATGCCTGAAGGTGTCATAGATAATAAGATCATGCAAATGTGGACAGACAGGAATAGTGTGTCACTAGTCACTAGAAATCTATTAGAAATGTTAGTGATCAAAACTTCAGTGGAGAAAGGACGTAGTGACCACAGTAGAAGCAAACACGTCAAAACTGACTATGATCACTGGTCAGATTTCCCAAGAGCATGCACATGCTCTGGGTCAAGTTGTTCCTAAACACAAATGTACCCTGGGACAATCTATTGTTTTTAGGCATGGATATGCTCCCAGTCAGGTGGCTGCCAGGCCTAGAACCAAGTTTAGCCCCAAATCTTCCTTCTTCACAGCTTTAGTCTGAACAAACATACTCTAGGACTCAAATTAGAGTTTCCCTCACTGGCCTTTCAGGGCTTTGACTTCAGATTTCTGCCTAAGGATGAGATATGCCAGATGCATTCATTTGGAAGAAAAACATTGCTTCTTGGGAATTGTTGTGTATTTTCTTGACCAAATAAGATTTGCAATTTTAAGTACTCTAAAATTGTAAGTACCATATGCTTGAACCCTGACAAGTCTGGAGTCATGGATTTTCACACACACTGGTTATAAAGCAAGCGTTGTATTCAATAAAACACTGTAATTTTACACACCTTCCCTATCATGGTGAGTGAGCAGTAAGTATTTTCTACAGTAATTATTGCCTATAACACTGGCTCCTTGTTATTTCTGAACTTTATGACAAAGAGGTAAACTTATTGACTATTGCTTGGACTTTAATGGTATCTTTTGCTGCATGTTCAACAGAAATGTTCTGTTCTTATGCCTTTAGTATCCACTTATATGCAAGAGGCAATACCAGATTCAAAGCTATGGAAATGGTTTGCTATTGGAAGCCCAAAGATTCTTTCTGGGTGTATTCAGTTAAATGATATAAAACAATTCCTTTTGACACAACAATTATTTCAAGTAAAATAAAGACAATGACATGTCCCCCATTATTTATTTTTATGATAACAAATTAATTTCTCAAAATAGAACAGACTATAATGTACTGGAAATATCTAGTATACACAATAAATCTACTCAAATTGCTGATAAAGATGCTCAAGGTGTCCATTTAGAAAGCTACAAAATCTCAGAGAAGTTAATTCATTAAAGCTTAAAATCAAAATCATATGGTATCCAGAATCAAGGGTGATCACAGTGGATATGAGTAGTGGCCTCCTGATGTTGGCGAGTTGGTTCAAACATTGTAGGAACCTCGCTTAAAATAAACAGAATTGTTTTATATGAAGCACAGAGTTGTACTATAGGCTCCAATGTGAATCCATGAGACATCACTTAAGTAGTCTGCTTGCAGAATTATCCAATGGAGCACCTTCAAGGAAGCTGTGATGCCGTTAGTTCATTCAAGGCCAAGTAAAAGGCAAAGGAGTGGAAACCTCACCTTGTGCATCCTCCCTCCTCGAGTGGGTTGACAAGCAGTTCCTCCTGCCCAGAAGGCGCTTTGCAGATGCTTTGGGGGGATTTCATAACATAAATATTATGAGATAATATATTTTTTATATATTTAATATTAAAGTATATGAATATTTATATTGTATTTATATTTATAAATGTGTTATATTTAATATATGATATGACATTTATAAATACAATAGTATATTTATAAATGTTATATTTATAATATACAAGTATATAAATATTTATGAAATAACATGTCAATATTTGTAAGCTACCTGGTACCGAAAACCGGGAGGAAAAACTCTCGGAGGCAGAGTTAAGCTTTTACTACTTTTACTTCTACTTTCTTAGAGCTTAGAGAGGGAAAGAAAGATTTTTAGAGAGAAAGATTAAAGCGAGCTTTCTTAGAGAGAAAGAAAGAGCTTAGCTTAGAGAAAGATTAGAGCTTCTTTCTTCTCTCTTCTTTCTTCCTTCTTCTTTCTTCTGTCTTCTGTCTTCCTTGGGAGCCTCGGCCTAACTCTGACCAGTCATTACTTCTTCTTGTTGCCGCCTGAAGCGCTTGGAGCACCGGAGCCGCGGGAAGAACTTCAGAAGCAAACTGGAGACAAACAGCTTTTTATTCTGATAACTTTTCTCTCTGGTTCTAACAACTAACTCACGCCAAACACACCACTAAAATGGCGCTGACCCGATCAGCAATTTCGGCCAAGTCACTCGAGATCCCGCAACAAGTCTCGTGAGACTACGGGAGGAGACAATGCCCAAATCTCCACGGCTCATAGTCAACTGCAATTCAAGCCAATCCCCAAACAGGGCTCCTGCATTTCCCCTTTTTGTTTTAAAAGAGGGGATGCTCTAGGACGTCTATGTGCAACCAACATTCTTACCCGTCATCGGATAATCAAGGCTATGCCCTTGACTCCTGTCTTAGGTTGATATGTCGGCCACATGAGACTGTCCCGTGCGACTGTGCCTGTCTTAGGTTGTCCCCCTCTGGGGATCTTACCCGTCATTGGCTAACCAGCCATCCAATGGAGCCCTTTAGGATCGACTATATATGATGACTAACAGCCGTCCAATTGTGAGGAGATGTTGCGGCTTTAAGGCGACAAGCCTTTTGGTGATGAGCCAAATTGCATAGCATATCAAATTGTTTAAACAAATCAGCTGCCCTAAGTTCCAACAAGTAACACACTGAATTCTCTAGACAAATACCCACAAGGCATTGTCCCGTAAAGTCCCAAACAATGAAAGATCAAAATGTCCATTTGTTGTAACATGTTGATGTAGGAGGCCCCATGCATGTAGAGCAGAGGCCACACTGTTGGTGAGGTTGTTTGATGTTTGAGCAGCAGGGATGCTTGCGGCGGCCGCGATCCCTGCAGCTGTAGCAGCAGACGTCTTTTTTATGTTTAGACAATGCCACCGGCAAATCTTCAGGGCCCGCTACCTAGAAACTCAAGCATCAATTATTAAAGGAAAGGCAGTGCTATTGCAGCACTGAGTCAAGAGGCGAGTTGTCAAACTACAAAATAGAATAATTAGATTAGAAAATTAAAGTTGATTTTTGTTCACACACATCGCTGGTTGAGCTTATACAAACATAAGTTGGAAAAATATCATATTTAGAACAAAACAAAGAAAGACTGAGGGTAATTACTGCATTAAAGATAGATTAAAGAAAAGGTAAAGGCACTTTAGAGAAATAATTTGTTAGCTGGAACCCTTGAGTCTCTGTATACAGAGCAATCTTTTACCTGTTGAGATAATTGAAATTAATGAGCTATTAAACAAATGAAGTTAATAACAAATAAACAATCTTAAGTCAAAACACCAAAATATCAGGTTATATAGCACTAGTCATATTGTTTGCTAAAGAGAAGTCCCAGGGACACCTATAAATCAAAATTGAAAGTACCTTCATTTATAAAATTATTTACCTAAATTGAATACTCTAAACCTAAAATGAATTAAAGTTATTTGGATCCATATATATATATATATATATTTTCTTTTTCATAAGCGCTTTGTTCTATGTGACGTCACACTGGACAAACAAACATACAAACATATATTTGTGACGTCACATTAACATGAAATATAGACAAATGTACAGACATAAAGACATGTATAAAAAGAAAAAAAAAATACAATTGTGTGCACACTAAAGAGAGATCTCCTCGTCCCGGCCGGGAGAAATGACACTTAAGTTGTGAAATATTTTGAAGGACTCTTTTGAGGGAATCATTCTATACCTTCATCTTGGTCCTCTTGATTTTGTACCTTTTTTATTAATCTTGATTCTTCAATAACTTCATCTTGATCATTTTGATGTGGTACCTGTTTTATTAATCTAGATGGTATCCATATTGGAGAAGATTCGTCTTTTGGAAAAACACAAACAGATCCTCTTCCCCAAATTAATACTGGATCTGGACCCTTCCATGTACCTGAAAGAACATCCTTCCAGTAAACCAAAGGTTTATGTTGTTGGTGTGGATTCCAATGTCTGTCTCCAGCAGAATAACCATTAGAGTCTAAAGTTAAAAAATTTAAGGTAAACAGGGCAACTGCCAATCTGTCCTTAGGACTTTTCCAATTTCCTTCTTTTTGTTTTAATAACATGATTTTCAGTGTTCGGTTTGCTCTTTCAATAATGCCCTGACCCTGAGGATTGTATGGGATGCCTGTTTTATGGGATATATTGAATTTTGCGCAAAACTGTTTGAAAGATGAGGACGTATATGCGGGGCCATTATCTGTTTTAAGCATTTTGGGGATGCCCAATGCAGCAAAAGCTTGCAAGCAATGAGATGTAACATCTTTAACTTTTTCTCCAGAATGTAAGGAAGCAAAAATCATGCCTGAACATGTATCTATGGTCACATGAATAAATCGCAATTTTCCAAAACTTGGCTCATGAGTAACATCCATCTGCCACAAATGATTGGGCATCAATCCTCTAGGGTTAACGCCGAAATGAGGATTGGGCAAATGTGTCATACAAGATTTACAATCTTTTACAATTGTTCTGGCTTGCTCCTTTGTGATTTTAAACCTACGTTGCAAGGTGGTGCTGTTGACATGAAACTGGGAGTGAAATAAAGTAGCTTGTTGTAGCGCTGAAAGTATAAATACTGTTTTTGTAAGTTCATCAGCCTTTTGATTACCTTCATGGAGGGGACCAGGCAAATTAGTATGTGCTCTAATATGGCCTACGAATAGGGGTTCTTTTCTTGCCCACAAAAGTTTTTGTATTTGATAAAACAATTTAAAGGCTGGAGTATGAGGTGCTATTGGTCCTGCTAACTCTAATTTTGGGACGGCTTGTACAATATAGTGGCTATCTGAAAAAATGTTTATGGGCTGGTCCCTAAAATTTTCCAGAGCTCTTACCACAGCTTCCAATTCCACTAGTTGAGCTGATTTGTGTGCAGTTATGTAAGTCATATTTTCTTTTTTAGTGACTACTGTAGCAGTACCATTTGAGGACCCATCTGTAAATACATTAAATGCCTTAGGAATAGGTTGATTTTTTATTACCTGTGGAAATATAATAGGATGATTAATACAAAAAGATAATATAGGGGACTTAGGAAGATGATTATCAAAATTTGCAGAAGTAGAGCATTTAGCTATAGCCCAATCATTATCATTGAAGCATAAGTATTCAATCTGTGATGATGAATAGGGAGTAATAATAGTAGCAGGGTGAATGCCAAATATTTTAGTAGAAGTCTTAAGTCCTTGAAGAATAAGTTTAGCCACCATGGAGGTATAAGATTCAATTATACTTTTAGGAGAGACGGGCAAATGTATCCATAATAAAGGCCCTTGTTGCCAAAATACTCCTGTGGGTGTATATTGTGAAGAAATAATAATCAACATCAGCGGTTGAGTTAAATCAAATCTATCACAATGAGCTCCTTCGATGGCTTTTTCTACTAACTTTAAAGCTTTCCTAGCATCAGGAGTCAATGTTCGTGGTGAAGATGGATCAGGATCTCCACGAAGGATGTCAAATAAAGGTTTTAGTTGGCCAGTAGTGAGATTTAGTGTAGGGCGAAGCCAATTAATGTCTCCCAGTAGTTTTTGGAAATCATTGAGGGTGGTCAAATGTTCTTTATTTATTAAAATTTTTTGGGGTCTAACAAAAGTATCCATGATTTTAAATCCTAAATATAATATGGGAGATCTGGTTTGAACTTTTTCTTCTGCTATATATAATCCATATTTTTTTAAATTTTCTACCACATCACTGAATATATTAAATAAGATTTTTTGATTAGGGTGGGCCAATAAAATATCATCCATGTAATGTAGACACATGAGGTTTGGATATTTATTTTTAATGGGTTGGATAGCCTTGTCCACATATATTTGGCATATGGTGGGGCTATTAGCCATTCCCTGTGGTAAAACCTTCCATTGATATCTCTGATCAGGGCCATTATTGTTCATAGAAGGAACGGAAAAAGCAAACCTGGGGGCATCCAGAGGATGTAGGGGAATAGAAAAGAAGCAATCCTTTATATCAAGAGTAATAAGATGGAAATTTTTTGGAATAGCTACGGGACTAGGAAGTCCAGGTTGAGTAGGCCCCATAACTTGCATGGTTTTATTGATTTGTCTAAGATCATGTAACAATCGCCATTTTCCTGACTTTTTCTTGATCACAAATATGGGGGAATTCCAGGGAGAGGTGGAAGGTTCTATATGACCTGCTTCTAATTGTTCCTGAACTAATTGGTGGGCCGCTTGTAATTTCTCTTTAGATAGGGGCCACTGAGGGACCCACACTGGCTTATCAGAAAGCCATGGTATTTTCAAAATTATTTTCTCAGTGGCCCCGAAAAAAAATATCTTTTTCCTTTATGACAATGATTACTTTTAGGGTTAAGATTACTCTGTACTTTTTGATAATGAGTTCTTTTATGGTTAAGATTACCCTGTAGGTTTTCACATTTAACATCTGCAGGCTTGGTTGCAAGGTGTACTCCCATTTGTTGCAAAATATCTCTTCCCCATAAAGTAACCGGTAGATTAGGTAAAACATAAGGCTGAAATGTTCCTTTATGGCCTTCATCATCCTCCCATTTTAAAATTACTGCACTTTTATCTGGGAGGTTATTATATCCCAAGCCTCTTAAACTGGTTGAAGCTTTTTGCAGAGGCCAGTGCTTGGGCCATTGGCGTAAATTAATAATGGAAGAGTCAGCTCCAGTATCTATTAATCCCTCCATTTCTATTCCTTGGATTTTTATTTTACACATAGGCCTCCTTGAACAGTCTCGAACCCAGCAAGCCATGGGACTTGAGTCAGTGGAACAAAATCCTCTATTGTTCCCTTCTTGAGGCATACCCATTTTAAATGAATTATGTAAATTGGGAAGGAGAAGCAACTGAGCAATTCTATCTCCTTGATTAACAGAACTTACACTTTGGGGTGAGCTAAGCATTATTTTTATTTCCCCTTTGTAGTCTGAGTTTATTACACCTGGGGTCACTTGCAAACCTAATAAGCTTTTAGGACTACGCCCGATAATAAGTCCTACAGTCCCTGAGGGAAGAGGTCCCCTGACTCCTGTGGGAATCAGTTGAACCCCCATTTCAGGTGTTAACACTATTCGGGCGGTGGAACAGAGGTCTAATCCTGCATTTCCTCTTGTTCCTCTGGCGAGGGAGTGGATGGGTAGTAGGGATTGTGTCGGGGAAGCATCTGAGTGGATGCTTGAGGATACTCCTTCTGCAATGCCCCGTACATTTGTGGGCCCCGGGGTACTGGGCCCCGTGCCCCGTTTTTTGAATTCCTGAACAAAGGATTTCCATGGATGTCAAATTTTGAATAGCATTTATTGGCCCAATGATTTCCCTTTTTACACCTGGGGCAGCGGCCTGGGGCATGGTATGAGCTTGATCTTATTTCTCTTTTGGGATTTTGCCTAGAATTGCCTGATTGATTATGATAATTTTGCCTGGAATATCCTGATTGATTATAATGTCTACGTTTAGCCTTTGTGAAATTTCGAGAGGAAGCACCTCTCATTGAGGCTGCAATCACATTTCCTGTGACAAAGGCGCCATTTATATCTTTACATAGTTGTATATATACGGAAAGATCCTTTTTAGTTCTCCATGGCCTGATGGCTGCTTGGCACCATTTATTTGCATTTTCATAAGCTAATTGAACAACTAAAGGCATAGCTTGGTCAACATCTGCAAACACACTACCTGCAGTTCTCAAAAGTCGATCAGCAAAGTCGGCATACGGCTCATTAGGTCCTTGAATCACTTTTGACAAGCTACCTTGTAGATCCCCAGGTCCTTGTACAGTTTTCCATGCCTCTAAGGCAGCTGCATTTATCTGAGCATATATATCTGAGTCATAATCTGTTTGAGCCTGTAAGTCTGCGAATTGCCCTTCTCCTGTGAGCATGTCTATATTATAGTTTTCAAACCCTGCAGCCGCGTTTCTTTTAGCCGTTTCTATACAAAGTTCTTGGAATTGCGACCGCCAAACCAAGAATTGCCCCCCGCTTAATGTTGCTTTACATAGACTTTTCCAGTCTGAGGGGGTTAAGCTAAAGGTGTTAAGGGACTCCAGCATACTCAACGTGAAAGGAGCTTGGGGCCCATAAGTCATTACTGCCTCTTTGAGATTTTTTATTGTTTTGAAATCTACTGACTGATGGACACTCTGTCCATTTTTCTTTTCAAATGCTGGCGGTTCCCAATGTATCTGTGAGTTGTCCTCGAGAGCGCATAAGCGATCAGAAAGACTTTTTATTTCTGTTTCTAGGGTATGCAAATGCCTAGTAATACCCTTCATATTTTCTGTAATGGATTCCACCCATGGGGGAGTAGTCACTTCCACAAGTGACTCCTCTGCCTGACGGACCTTTTTCTCGGTCTTTTTTAATTTCTTTTTCCTCATTTTCTCAGGATCACTTTTACTAGATTCCTCACCACTGCTAATTTCACTGACAGCAATATCCTGAGGCCCAGGTTCCAGTGAGAGCAAGTATCCTTCAGCTTTCGCCAATAACTCCCGAATAGCTTTAATAGCTTGGATTTTTGTCATTTTTGGGTCTCTTCTAATACTCTCTTTACTGGTCTCAGTTGGCCCAGTGGAATCTACACTTTTTTGATCACTTTCATTTTTGTCTATATACTCCTCACTGAGAACAGAGTCAGGTATATCAAGGAGTCTTTGCATAGCCTCTATCACTTGGGATTCAGTTATATTCGAACCCATCTTTAGAGACCTTTCAGTTCTTACCTGTCCGCTCCGAAGTTCCCCGTACGGGCCGCCACCTGTTGCCGCCTGAAGCGCTTGGAGCACCGGAGCCGCGGGAAGAACTTCAGAAGCAAACTGGAGACAAACAGCTTTTTATTCTGATAACTTTTCTCTCTGGTTCTAACAACTAACTCACGCCAAACACACCACTAAAATGGCGCTGACCCGATCAGCAATTTCGGCCAAGTCACTCGAGATCCCGCAACAAGTCTCGTGAGACTACGGGAGGAGACAATGCCCAAATCTCCACGGCTCATAGTCAACTGCAATTCAAGCCAATCCCCAAACAGGGCTCCTGCATCTTCTATCTGGTTTCTCTTCTGTCTTCTATCTGGTTTCTCTTCTGTAACCGCTCTGCCTACGTTCTGGCCGCTCTGATTCTTCTGACCAACGGAGTGACTGCCCGACTGACCGAATGAATTCGTTCTCCTAACTCGGACCGCTTTCACCCGGTTATATACCTTCAGCTTTGCGGGTGCCTACAGGTGCGTCACATATGGCTTCCAGCTAGCTACAACAGCCCTTCCTAATTAGGGCTCCTTCAAATATTATAAGTGGACAGTGTTTCAATGTAGGCATTGAGAGGTTTACTTATCGCCACTGAAAAGTCCTTGAGTGAATACAAATGCCAATGCTATGAACAGAATGTTCTCGGGGGCTTACCAGGATTCTTTGGTGAAACTCCAGAATTTTCCCCTGTGATGGGGGTGGGATGGTGGTGGTCAGGTGGCACCAGCCTTGACAGCTGGCAGTCACAGTGGTGCTGTCAGGGGTCACTCACTCACTCTGCAAACACGTGTGGAGGTAAAGGAGCTTGCAGGGTGCTGCTGCTGCCTTGTGCATGTCTGCGGGAGTCCCTCCATCTGGCAGGTTCTGACCTGCAACTTTACTGGAAATCACACTGAGAAAGGTTCTTCCCAGATGTTCCTCTGACCAGTCCAGAAGGTTCTAAAGGGGAGTGTCAGGGGACCGCTCAAGCAATCACAGAAACCCCAGCCCAAGTCATCCCTTGATTGACACAGCACCCATATATAACCACAATCAAAATTTAATCTAGTGAACCACTACAGAGGGCTTTTTTCCTGCCAAACAAGAAGCAAGTTATCTTTGACAACACAAATCATTACACCCTTTTGTTTGAACAATCTTTATTATTATTTTTTTTCTATCTCATTTACAAGGCGTCTTTTTGAACACCCAGTGTTATGGTTTGGATAAGAGCTGTCCTCCAAAGCGCCTGTTAATGCAGGAATGTTGGGAAGTAAAGTGGTTAGGTTGTGAGAACTAATCATCCATTCTAGTATGAATGGACTCACTGCATGATAACTATAGACAGGTGGGGTGTGCCTAGAGGAGGTGGGTCGCTAGGGCCTGCCCTGGGAGGGTGCACCTTCCCTGTGGCCCCTTTCCCTATTCCCTCTTTCTGCTTCCTGACCCACCATGAGATGAGCAGCTTTCTTCTGCTGAACCCTTCCCCCATGGCGTTCTGCCTCACCTCGGGCCCAGAGGAATGGCCTTGGTCATCTATGGACTGAGACCTCTGAAACTTTGAGTGCCACATAAACTTTTCCTCCTCTAACGTTCTCTTGCCCGTTGTTTTGTTCAAACCAATGCAAAAAGTGACTAAAATATTCAGTAACTTGAATACTGAGTTATAAGTTAAAAAATATCAGCAGTGGTTTATAGAAGAGAGTAACGGAGATTTACTTAAAATACAAGACATATAAAGTTTCTTAAATATACTATTTTATGTCTGAAAATGAAGTTTATGTGTATGTGTGATTAAAAAGAGAACACATACACACACACACACACACACACACACACACAAACATAACTCTGGTTCTCTCATTCTCTTTTCTGTAACTGTTCTTAGGGTGCTAGTTCGTCTCCATAGTTTTTTCTTTCTCCCTACTAAATCTATGTTCTCTTTAGTTTCAGCAAGATCCTCAGCTCATAGTATTTCATTACCTTAAACACAGATTCCAATCTCCTGTTCCTGAGTGGACTGTTACCTGTGGACCTACTGAAATTGCTGTGCTATTGTCTTCTGGTAATGTTCACAAAGGAGTAAACATTAGTGTAGGGAATGCCCTGGTTTACAGACACTCAAAACACCTTCCTCTATGCAGTATCTATGTTATTTTTCATGATAATTAGAATCTATCAACCAAGTCTACAGCAATCCTGCTCATTTTTCGCTTTTGACAGACAGATGTGGAGAGCTCTGAATGATCAGTTAGCATGACTTGTCTCATGCACACTCGTCTTTGTATGCATAAACAATTTTGGGTATCCTGATAGAAGCATTTCTGCTTTGTCCCAAGGACACCTAAGTCAGCAAATTTCAAAGACAGAAGCAAATTCCTGATAAGCAGGAGTGTGTTGTGGTGAAGGAGAAATCCTCCCACCCCTTGCACCCACTGGTTCCAAGCTCTCTCTGTGAAGTGGCACTCTGCATGAGCCACAGGTGAAGATGCACCACCTCACCTGTCAGCTCCCAAGAGGACCCTCAACTTGGGGCTGTCTCTTTCCTACACATCACCCTATCAAGTCAGCTGCTAGAAAAGGGCACTGAATGTTGGATCTCATGACTGGAGGGTACATTCTTAATGATGGTCTTGTAATGGAGTTCTGGATTGTTCCTCTTAGACAGAAACTGAGAAGATGGTGGTGATCACGTCAAGAAGCCATGGAGCAGGGCAGGTGCTTTTGTGTTGTAACTTCCACCTCAAAGCTCTGTTCAAGCTACTTTAACTTTGCTCTACAAAAAGCCAGTTCCTTTTCCTCCCACCTGTACCTGCATCTGCCCTCCTTTATTTTCTTTGATCTAATGTTTTTCTCGGAGGCTGTGCTGTCTTCTCAAGGGAATATGATCCTGTTTTACCAAAAGGGGCTCCAAATTTGCAGCTCTTTGTGCTTAGTACATTCAGTTTTCCAACAAAACTTTATCTCAGTGTACAGCTAACCTCAAGTAGAACAATGTAAAGGTCAGTCATGTTAGGCACAATCTCTCTCTCTCTCTCTCTCTCTCTCTCTCTCTCTCTTTGTGGGCATCCATACTTTGGAGCATTGAAGATGTCCTTTCTCTTTTAGCTACTAAAACTTAGGAGATTTTCCTAATACTAATTATCTTCTTCAATGATATACTCTCATTTTTTTTTTTTCCAAGCATGTGATTGTCACTAGTCTTACTGAAGTTTGTTTTAGGGATTTCTAGTATATTGAACCTCATATAAGCAGTTTCAGTGTACTCACAGTTGCACTGAGATGGTGATACTGGTGACAGCAGTTAGATCTTGTCATGACTGCAAGGTGATTTTACACCACCAGGATCACTGAAAGGACTAACAACAGCAACATAAATTAGTCTTTTCCAATTAATTCTTATGACTGATACCACTTGTTAGATGAAATGTATAAAAATGATCACGAGGCAATTATTCAAGGAAAAATACTTGTTTTTATTAACTAATTTCATTTTGTAAAGCTGCCTAGCATATTTGATTGTTTTATATATATATATATATACATATATATATGTATACACACACATACACACATGTCATACACATATATACACATACATGTACAATGTAGTACAACAATTCACTCATTTTAGGTGTGAGATTCAGTGCATTGATTATATTCCCAATGCTTTGCTTCCATTATCTCTGTTCTCAAAGTTACTCATCACCTTCAACAGACACTGTGAAACTTTTAAGCAGTATTTCTCCATTTCGTACACCCTTCACCTCTTTCTCATCTACTTTCTACCTCAATAAATTTGCATATATGTGGAGTCATACATTTTCCATTTGGCCTGGCTTGTTTCACTTAGCGTAATATTTTCTGTGTCCATCCATGGTGGCTGCTGTTGTTTCTATGGTTGAGTAAGAGTCCATTGTACCTATAGACTAGATTTTGTTTACCCATTCATCTGGGGAAGGTCATGTGAGATATTTCTTCCTTTTGGTGTTATGAATAATGCTGTTGTGAACATCGCCATACTTATATCCGCTTTAATCCCTGTTTGCAGTGCTTTTAAGTAAATCATTAAAAATGTAATGAACAAGGCATATGGTGATTCTGCATTTGACTTGTTGAAGAACTACCAAACTTTCCTCCACGGCTTCACCGTATTCATATTGCATTTTCATTAACGTTTGAAATACGTATAAAAGGAACAAATAAAGATGAGAACTTTCCTAATGTTTAATTTTTAAATGAACGATTTAAAGTGTGCAATAGATATATTTTGACACATATACTTAGTGAAATGATTACTACTACACTTAAGGAAGTGAACATATTCATCATCTTGCAGTTACCTTTTACTTTGTGTTGAAAATTACCTAAAGTCCCTGCTCAGAAAAACTGCAGGGTACATTACAGCATGATCAGCTATGGAGTCCGGGCTGTCCACTGGATCTCTGGACATTCCATCTGCAGACACCCGCTACCCCGCCATCTCCTCTAAATCCCCCTTGTAACCACTGCTCTCCCTCTGCTGCTATGTGCTGGGTTTTTGTTTGATGATCATTGATTTGTCTTTAGATTCCATATAAAGCATATGGTCTTTTTCTAGATGATTTCAGGGAGCACACAGTCTTCTAGGTTCAACTGTGTGTCACAGGTGAAAGGCTCTCCTTGTTCTTTGAGGCCGAGGAATGCCTTGACCACATTTCCCCCATCCATTCATTCATCAAAGGATGCTGTGGTTGTCTCCCCATCTTGGTTATTGTGAGAATTCAGCAAAGGACATGGGATGTGGACATCTCTGCATGGTGCTGATTTTTTTTTTTTTGTCCTTTAGGTACATGTATCTGGAAGAGGGATTGCTGGATCACGTGGCAGTTCTATTTTGAATTTTTTGAGGAACTTGATTTCCGTAACAGCTGCACCAGTGTGATTCACAACTCAAGACTTTTCCCATGTCCTCATCAGCACTTGTTTTCTCTTCTTTTTTGGATAGTAAGCAAATGGACAGTTGTGAGGTGATATTCCATTATGGTAGTTTGTGATTTGTACTTCCCTGTGGAGCACTGTTTTATGTGCTTGTTGGCCATGTTATATATTCTTAGAGAGATATTCATTCATGCCCTTTGCTCAATTTCTTAATTGTGTGTGTGTGTGCATGTGTTTGCTATTGAGCTGAATTCCTCATGTAGCTTTATCTAATATAGTCTCTGAATCCATAGGCTGCCCTTTCATTTTGTTTACTATTTTCTAAAGTAAAAACAGAGAGAAAAATGCATATGTCATGTCAAGTTGGGCTATAATGTAGTTTTGATGAATCGAGATTATTTGACAGAATCTATGACTTGATAACAGATTTAGCATGAGGAGGGCCAGGTTCAATCTTCAGTACAGTGGGGTTAACAAAGAAAAGAGTTAAAAAGGGTGAATAATGACCAGTGAACTTGGTTGAATATACTTAGAGACGTACAAAAAGTAAAAAAGGAAAATAGTTTACAGACTATTTAGTAAGGATTATTTAGTAAATTAATTACTCTCATAAATGTTGCATTAATTATTTTTTGTGGGGAGGTACCAGGGATTGAACTTGGGGGTACTCAAACACTAAGCCACAACCCCAGGCTTATTTTGTATTTTATTTAGAGACAGGGTCTCACTGAGTTGTTTAGCACCTTGCTTTTGCTGAGGCTGGCTTTGAACTTGTGATCCTCCTGCCTCAGCTTTCCCAGCCGCTGGGATTACAGCCATGTGCCACTGCGCCTGGCTGGATTGAATTTACTAGAATGATAAATTCAGTTTTACTTATATATTGAAGATGTGTATGTGTGTGGGGGGGAATTAGAAATTTATAAAAAACTAGCATTTTGAAGCATCAGTTATAAAGTATAGAATGGAATATAAAAATGAATTTGACATAGCCAGAGTCATGAAAACTATTTAAAATCTAATTTTAAAAAAGAGACCAATATTACATAGAAAAAGTATGCACAAAATTCATAATAAGTAGACTATATCCTAAACGCATCCACCCCCCTCACACACAATTAACTCACAGTACCAAGTCACATTTAGAAAGGATGTTGTATAACAGACTGCATGATATGTAACTCCTCTTGTGTGCCTAATTTTCAGAAGCAAAAAGATTTTCAAATTTCAACTAATTTAAAAATTTAAGACAAACCCCAGTGTTGAGGTATGGCGTTACCTCTCCACAATGACGATCTCACAAAGTCTAAAGATGTGGTGGACCCTCCCTTGAAGCTGTTCTGAACTCTACATGAACAAACTCCTCAGGAAATCTCTGCGTGTGGAGCTCTTACACACATATGCACACCCTTGTACACACACACTCAGGATGCTAGAAAAAGAGGTTGATCCCTTGTCTCTCACTCCCAGAGTTTTATTTCTACTTTTAGGTGACAGAGAGATGAAGATGGTGTCTTTTCATAAGCTCTCAACAGAGCTATGAATACTGGCAGAAACAATCTAGCCTCAGAATGCCTTGGACCAGAGGGGATTCTCCTACTCCTTGACTGAACATGGTCTTCAGAAGGCAGAGTTGATTAGATGTATCACAGTTCCTGAAGTTAGAAAAGGCATTCTACCCAGTGGACCAGGTGAAGAAAGAAAACCATCTATTTCATATAAAGTGTTGATCTAAATAAGTGTCAAAAATTCAATAAAATATTTTCCACCAAAAGAAATGGAAGCTATATATACAGGGATTTTATTAATCTATCTTTTCTGTTCAGATCAATTTTCAAAATGGTGAAAATATGGTGATTTTTCTCTGCTGGAGCAGATTTCGGTTTCATATTAAATGTAAGTTTTGCATTTTTGTGTACACAGCTTTAAAAAATGTCTCATTAGCTCCACATGGGAAACATGTGATTTGCAGAGCATTGTCTTTTAAAATTCATGGGATTTCCATTTAATATCAGAAAACATATCACTGCCAAATCATAAATGGGAGGCAAGCGTCCTTGACCTTCTGTGCTGACTTTTCTATTTTCTCTTGTCTATTGAGTTGATTCTAACTTATGACTACAGTTTTCACTGAATTCAAAAATCAATGTTCAGACCCATAATTTACCTCATAAATTTGTTTTCATCTAGTCAATAATGTATGAGCCCATCAATAATTCAGAGGAATTTACAAGCTCCCTTTTTTATCCCCCCATTTCCTTTTTTCAAATTTTATTATCTCGTATAGTGGATTTTTTTCAACTAGTGTTTTATGTTCTTAATTAGTAGTGTACAAATACTTCCACATTCTGACAATATTTATGTCATTGTGTATATGTATGTATGTGGATTTGTGTGTATATACATATGAATACTGTGTCCATACATATGTATCTGTGTATGTGTGCATGTTTCTGTGTAGGTTTATATCCATGGTTTTTATATATATATATATATATATATATATATATATATATATATATATATACACACACTCACACATATATGTGCGTGTATATGTGCATTGTTTGTATATTCTTGTGTGTATGTGTGTATATGTGTGCATGTGTATATTGTCTTGCATATGTGTGTATATTGGTGTATATGAGTGTAGGTATGCATATGTGTCTGCATATATGTGTGTATGTGTGTTCATGTGTATATGTTGTGCATGTGTGAGTGATTTAAGCATGCATTTGTGAATGCATGTATATTAATAATCGTATGTATTTGAAAATGTCTTTTTCCATGGGTGCCCATAGGCATTTATATGTATATCACTGTGGCAATGGATGTATATTTGTGTTTGTATGTGTACATATATGTGTATGTATATGTGTGTATCTGTGTGTTTGTGTATACCTTTTGGTTATAAGTGTATGTGTGTATATGCATATACCTACATGTATATTTGTGTTTGTGTGTATATATATGTGTCTGTGTGCATTTGTGGATATCAAGGTATATGTGTATATTTGTATTTGTGCATATATGTATATGTATGTGTAATCATGTTTATATAAAGTCTATATTTGCACGTGTATGTACATGTATGCATGCTAGTGAGTCTATGCATGTAATCTGTGTACATAGCTATGCATGTGTGTATAATCTGTGCATATATGTTTCAGCATGTTTGCATACACAGGCATATATATATTCATGTTAGTATATATGCATATAATTGCATGTATATATGGTGTATATATGGATGTGAAAGTGTATTTGTGTGTATATTTGAGTTTTGTGTCAATACTTACATGTTTGTGTACTTCTTGTGTATGTGTATATATTTTTGCATATTTGTTTATATGTGTACACATATATGCATGCATGTATGTGATATGTATGCTTGTGCAAATATCCACATGCACCTCTACATGTGTATAAGTGTGCATGTATATATGTATGAGCATTGTATTTGCTTGTGTTTAGATCTGTGTATGTGTTTTGTGCATATATACTTATGGGTATGCATATGTGCATGTGTTTGTGTGTTTACACACATGTGCACATGTGTATATGTTCATGTGTGCATGTATATGTGTGTATATATGCACACTGATTCATATATTTGTTTATGTGTATATGTGTGTTTGTGTGTCGTCTTGTGTGTATGTGTATATACATGTGCATGGTTTGTAATGTATGTGAACACATGTGTCTATGTGTTTGTGTGTCTCTCTGTGTATATATATATATATATGAGTATGTTTGCAAATGTAGGTTTATATATGTGTCTACATGTGTAGATTTCTGTGTATATGTGTTAGTGTGTACATATGTATTGCACATGTGTCTCTCTATATATACATGTGTATATGTGCTTTTGCTCATATGTGTGCATTTGTATTCATGCATGTGCATGTTTGTATGTGCACACGTTTGGTTTTGGTTGTATGCATTGTGCATGTGTGCGTATATAGTACCATGTGTGCATATCTATATGTGGCATATATTTTATGTCTATATGTGTTTATCTGTGTATGTATGTATATATGCACGTGTGTACATATATGTCTGTATATGTGCATGCTTCTGTGTATAATTGTGTCTATGTATATGCATGTTATTTTGTGTACACACAGGTTTTGTTTTCATATATGTGTGTTTGGGTATATATATGTGTGTTCGCATGTGTTTGTGTGTATGGATGTGTATATGTGCATTCATATACATAAATACATATTTTTTTATATTTCAAAGGAGATGATCTTTCCAGCATTTTCTAATTTTTCAATACATAAACCTTTGGTTGTTTCTCCAAAATCACTTTTATCTTTCTCTCCACCCTAGGCTGGATTTTACTAGTTTTTTTTGTTGTTGTTATAATTGCTCTTAATTCTTATACCTACTGTTCTACAAGAACAATGACATACTTGTAAATCTAAAGTAGTAATTTATCTAGTCTATATTACACAAATAATCTTCAAATTGCTCCAGAGATTGCTAAAAGGTTATTTTCAAATATATAAGCCAACTATATTATTTCTATTCCTTTATAGTTTCCATTTATAAGTCACACTTCGAAGCCAAATAAATGTTCTCTTTTACAAGCTAAAAAATATCAGAATTATGGGTGGGGGAGAGGTCAGTAATTGAGCTCTGTCAGGTATATAAGGCCCTGGGTTCCATCCCTGCACTGCAGAAAAGACGCACACACACACACACACACACACACACACACACACACACACACACACAATTCATCTAAACTCTTTATCCTACTTCATTCCACTCAGACTTTTCTACCGAGTAACTTCCTATTTCTTGTCTGCAAGAAAAAGTTTTTCAAATTCTTACAATATGAATCATCTGCCCCATTATTCTGCTGGTATTTTCATATGAATCTGGAAGTTTCTTGATATTGAAAAGCATGCTTATATGTCTCTGTTCCTGAGAATGTTGGGCAAATCATGAGCAAAAGTAGCTTGATAATGAGTCCCTACAAGTATATTAGTGTTTTCATATTTTATCTCCTGAACTGGATTCTAACTTCCTACATAGTAAACAAGGAACAAAAGCAAATATCTGAGAAGATAAACGTGTGACGTACTTTTATCTAAGCTTGACTATTTCTCTTTCTGTGAGATTTGGGGTCCATATAACCCTTTAAGTAGATTTCAGGGCTTGTGTGGGACAGGCGTCCGTGTGAATGCCTTCAGAAATGCCAAAAATAGCGCATCCATAATGTTCCCTTACGGATATTCCTGCAGTCTCTACGGATGTCTCTGAGTCTCTCATTACATCTTGGCACATAAAAGATTCACAAGCAATGCAGAAATGCACTTGAAACTTTCCTGATATTAATGCTACTGTTCAGTGTGGACTTTGAAGGAGTTGTATTAAGGACTGTATTATATTATCCGGATACAATAATAACAAACAACAATGAACAATGCTAACACAACTTGATGAATGGGCACTGAACTTCCCATATTGCATTAGGAGTATATTAAGGGTACTATAAGAGAACAATAATGCATTGTGATGGATGAGATCCATGTTATTCCCCATGCTTTGGTGTGTAAGGGGAAAGTGCCTCTGTGCATTCCACAGTAAGCTGAATGTATTGCATATCCCTGCTGTGTAAGCTAAAGGGCATTTTTGGCTTTTTATTTCCCCACCTCCACCTGCTTCATAATGTATTTAGCATGTTATTGCAAATGGACCTCTTTCTCTCTAGGATGGTCTGGGCCTAAGATGAATTCCTGGAATAGGTTTCAGGAGCATCCTCCAACCTAGGACTGCTTGCTCTTACTGTTCATATTCCCTTGTGATTCCGAAAGCGGATCCGGGAGCTAGGGGAGGTTCCTTTGTAATGCTGAGGTTTTGGAGTCTGTGATAACCAAATGGAGAGTAAAGCATCTTAGCAAATTCTGTTGAATCAATGTGACTAAAGACACCCATCATAGGATCATTTCTGTCCAGCTCTGAATCAATTATCTTTTCTGACATCTTATTTCTATTAAGGTTGACAGCGTCTTTCTGAACACCTAATTTTAAGAGTCTCATATTACGCTCTCCTATGAGCCTCTTTCAGTGCCTGCATGACAAACCCTCTGCTATTTTCTGGTTGGTGGCCTTGTGCACCTCTCACACCTGCCTCTCCCTTCCAGTCCTGTTCCTGGCTGGCTCGGTGCTTGTTGCTGGGTCTCCTGGTCCTCCCTCTCCATGACCTTGACTTTGTGCTGCTTCCCTGCACTCCAAGTCCACTCAAGCCAGTGCACTTTCCCATACTACTGTTTGAAAGCATATCTTCGGCAAAACCATATCCCAATGTTAATTTCTTAGCTGATTCTCAGACTTTTAGATCTCATTTGACTACCTGGTCAAGAATAAACCTCAGCTCCCAAGACCCAATACCCTCCACAATGTTGACCAGTGTCATCAAGAGTTTGCTTTTTAATCTTTTAATGCATTATTCAGACATTTAAATGTTTTTACATTTTTACCTATTTTTGCATATCACTTCCTCAAATTTGAAAATTGACTTTCTATGGTGATTTTTGGCTATAGGAATTCTGTTTATCATTCAATCGTCACACAGATAACTAACTCCTATTTTCCCTTCTGGAAGGGCTGGAATGTCAACAAGTGCTCTTGTGTCCTGTGTTACCCACACTGCTCCGGCTTACCTTCTTTCTACCTGGTTGCTTCTCGTGGTCAGGTTACAGCCTCATCACAAAATTCTAAGTCTATCTGGGGTAAATAATGAATGTTGTGGAATGGATTTCCTGATGATGTGGAATATTTGAGTGCTCCTGAGTCTATGGTGTAAACACATGCTTTGCTCACATCCTTATGCATAGTGCTACATAGAAAATGTGATTTTCTTCATATATCTAGATTCTAACAAGGGATGGATGGCACTGTTACCTCCTCACTAGGAAATACTTATTTACAACTGATCATACATATCCTTCCTTGATCAGAACCTCTTAATGCCCTACAAAACCTGGGTTACTACTTTGAACATAATGCCATCAGCCTTCTAAATATTCACGTCTTGTATACACATTTAATATGTTTATTTTTCTTATTGCATACCACAAAGTAGCATACTTCTGGAAAATAGTCACCCAACATTTTCTGTTATTTTGTTCTGCTTAAAAAGCATTAGTTATAGAAGAGCAAAGGTGCTTCTATTATCCTAAGGTGAATAAGTTACAAGTCTATAGTTCACATTAATAAACATCTACGATTACGCAATATACTTAGATGTCTGATTCTATTAGCAGTTTAAAAAAAAAAAGAAATACAAATTACCAAAAATAATGCAAAAGAAAATCTCACACATGGTAAAGTACATGTAAAGTAAAACTAAAAAATGATACAAGTTTTCAAAACTCAATGTTGTTCCCAATAGTGTGGGAAAGTCATGTTCTCATGCATAGTGGTTGAGTATGTAAATCAGTGTGACATATTTGGTATACATTTTGGAAGTATCTATAAATTTAAAATAAGTGCTTCTTGAGTCAGCAATGTCACCATTGGGCATGTATGGATACATGAGGATATGAGAACCATGGACTCATGCACGGATGCCTAGTACAAAACTGCTTAAGTTTCGAGAGGGGACACATGTAGTTAAGACGGAATGCCATCTAGAAAATGCATGCGCACACGTACACAGTACTTGAAAACGTGATTTCTCTGGTCACATTAAAATGTTCAACCACTAGACCTGAAACTGCTCAGAATGAGCTGCTGGTCTGCAGACACAGGTAAACTCACCTCATTATATGTTAGTCTTCTAAAACAAATGCTCCTCTATTCACCGATGAACATGAATGATGGAATGTTCCTCTTTCTCTTGATCTGAATAGCTCTGTGAGTGTAGCTTTATGGGAAATATTTCCATTTGGGAGGTCATTCGCTCTTGCGTAATCATTCATTTACTCATGCTTAGAATAAATTGGCAGTGAATTTATTTGTGAGGTGACACCTATAGATCTATAGTTGCTGTGAGAACACTCACTCCTTGTACAGTGTCACAGCCCAGAAAGATTGGGTATATTTGCATTCCAACAAAAGTTGGATTGCTTTGCTTATTCTTTAGGGTATTATTCATTGTAAAAGGGATTTATTCAATTACATTTCCAAGAAATGAAATTAAAAATTTCAAATTAATATGCAAATATTGCCTATGTCAAATTTGGGCATGGGATAAATACAAGTTCATGTTCATATGACAATGGCCTCACTCTTTTTACTATTTTAATAGGGTACTTGTATTCAAATTTTTCATTCAGGCTTTACCCATGTGTTTGGAAAATGTTTTACTTTTTATGATATCACTTAAAATTTCATAAACTTCTAGATCAAATAAAATTATGTTTTGTACATTTTTCTTGAGAAATTTAAAACACTTTTCACATATGCCCCAAATCCTCACTCTTATGAGTAAAAGTGTAACTCCTAGGTTATAAATAAATAGTGAAATTATCCACCATGCAACACAAATGATAGGGGAAGTTGGCCAGGAGTCCTATTGTCACGACTTCCATGTCACCAGGATGAATCAGAACCCTTTACAATCAGGTCAGCTACTGGCCGTGACACCTGTATGTATGGATTCCCTGGTTCAATTGAGCTCTGTCACTTTATCTCAAAATCACATGAGGAGGTACGTGGGTGTGGTCTCCCCTCTGTGTCCCCTGTGATATCCCTGTGCTGACTCTCTCCTGGGAGCAGCAGGAGGAAGGAGAGGGAGGGAGGGAGCCCCAAGACAGCTTCCCCAAGAGCAGCAGCCCTGCTGACACCACTGGTCTTTCCTATTCCCCGGGGTGGGCAGAAACACTGAGGCTGAATTTGTTTCTGAATCAACGAACTTCCCAATAATCTGACTATTTTTAAAATTTTTACTTTAACAATAATCACTATACATACTGATGGGGTAACAGTGTGATCTTTCGATTCATGTGCACACTTGGCACGAGGGAATCTGAGCAACCCGCTTACCTGTCATCTCAAATGTGTGTCCTTTGTGGTGAGACATGCAGAATCTCTGGTTGTTCTTATTGGTGTCAACTTGTGTGCTACACCTGCAGACCTGCCCCCTCCTAGGCAACTGTAACTTTTACCTGATGACCAAGGACTGTCCTCTGCGGGTCCACCCCAGCCCCCGCCAATGGGAACCACCATGCTATATTCTACTTCCATGAGTTCCAAATTTTTAAAATGAAAACGTTAGCTCTCATTCTTCTTTGGTCAGACTGATGCCATGATGTCATATGGGAGCCACGGACCTGACTGCCTGGGATCTGACTCAAACCGGGACTCAGAATCTTCCCATCACGTCCTTCATTCTGTCAACTAACACAACCCTCCTGCTGACTCACATTCCTGCCCTACAATGAGGTTTCTCCATTTTTCTTTTCATGAGAATACTTAAAAATATTTTTTCTGAAAATTTTTCTTAGCAAGTATTTTGTTACTAAGAACAACTTTATTTATTATGAAGCACAATCTTGTTGCTCCAAGATGGTTGTGAGTTTTGCAAGTTAATATTGAATATGATGAACAGGGATCTCAAAACAGCATGGCTCACCTCCCTCCTCCCGCCTTCATTCAGGTCATCTGCACCCAGCTTCAGAGATCACCCAGGAGGCATTCCACAGGAACACCATGCACTGCCTGAACAGAAATGCAGGAAGACACATTGTCATACCAGAAGCAGATCTTCTGCAGAAATAATCTGCTCCAGGTAAAAATCAGAGAATGCTATGTTTTGTTTCCCAGTCCCAAACATCTCTTCCCTCCTGGGTGAAGACTGGGCAAAATGAGCTTGTAAGGTCTGCTTTGGTATTTGCTGGATCCTGTAGGTAAGTGATAAATCACGATACCCAGCGAGCTGGCACCAAGGCCCACAGAGGTTTATGTTTCCACAAGGGCTTGGATAGACAATGGTAATTCCACTGCTAGCTAATGCACAGAGAAATCAGGGGGATGTGATAACTCCAGTACATTTACATAATGCTGCACATATCTGCATCTTCTTTTGAAAACCTAGCAACTATTCAATATTAAAAAATTTTAGCTAGAGCTATAGCTGTGGGTAGAATTTAATTCAAATTTTCATGCATGAGACTAACTGGGAATGATGATTAGTGACTGTACCCCTTTCCCTGACCTGCTTGTCTAGTATCTTCTGGGTGGTCTTGCTTCACAGGAATTATGAGATATGGTCCAAGTTTCCAATTGATTAGCATTAGTGCCACAGTGTCTCTTAAGTCTCCAAATGTCTTTCAAGATTCTGGATGCAAAATTTCACTCCTTCTACATTGCCTCAAGGTACACATAAACCATAAGCATCTTTCTCTCTTTGGGATCATGTACTGATTATGGGACCGTGTGATCTGATGCAAAGTGTAGTTTCCCACTGCCTCCAGGTGACTTTCCTGCCCCTCCCCTGTGTTATTCTCACCAAGCCCCAGTGGAAGATAACCCATCCTTCCATCGAAAGCAGTGGCACTGGGAATTGGTCAAGGAGAAAAAGTCTCTCTTTCAAATACTGATTCTTTCAAGTGCACTTCCCTGGATTCTTGTAGAACTCTCAATGGATCATTATATAGTGTGATCTTCAATCATGTCCTGTAGCCTTTTTTTGACTATTTTAACATGCATGTTATGTTTCTTCATTTACATCAAATTACAATTTTTTTTTCAAACAATCAAATCACTTTGTCTATTTTGATTTTTTAAGATCAACAAACATTTTTGAAAACAATAAGTAGTTCAAAATAGTAGGATAGGGATCAAAGTAAATTATCATACAAAATGACTTAGTTAAAAGAAAACTAAGGCTGGACACGGTGGCTCATGCCTATAATCCCAGCACTTGGGAGGCTGAGGCAAGAGGATCACAATTTCAAAGCCAGCCTCAGCAAAAGTGAAGCACTAAGCAACTCAGTGAGACCCTGTCTCTAATAAAACACCAAAAAGGGCTGGGGATGTGGCTCAGTGGTCTAGTGACCCTGAGTTCAATCCCTAGTACCAAATAAATAAATAAATCTAAGTATTTAAGAGAAGAATATTGTAGGAGGTCATTAGGTCATTAATGAAAAAAGTGTTTTAAATAAATAGCTAAAAAATTATGTTTATGTTAACATTATTACCAAAATATGCCACAAGCAAATTAAAAACTAAACTACTCCTTTGTGTAATTTGTGATTCCAGATTGATACCTAGACTGGGAATACAGTTTGGTGATTCCAGTTATCTACTTCACACAACAGGGTAATTTCTAGATTAATTACTAGACTTAGAGAATTATTTTAGCAAGTTCTCTGGTTTTAAATTAAATTTATGAAAATCAATTTTATTTTATAATGATAGTAAAAGGATAGAAAATGACATTCAATACACATTTTATATATAAATATGAAAAATATCAAGAAGTAAATCTCAAAGGAAATATGTTATATCTCTACCCAACTACAAATCATTTTTGAAATAAGGAAATGCATACATTCAAGGATGTTTTATGTTATTAATGAATGAAACACATTATATAGAAAAGATGTCAATTCTCATTAACTAGGCTTATAGATTAAATATAATTTCAATTATTTACCCCACAGTTTTGCATGGAACTTAAGAAATTATTCAAATTTTATATGGAAATTTATGAGAGTAGAAAAGCCAAATCAATCCTTATAAGGATAAACAGACTCTGTAACAGCAGATATCAAGAGTTACTTTAAGGCTGGCAGTGAAGATGGTTTGTTATTTGTGTTACTGAGGGGACTAGAACATTCACCACCACGCATGTGTAGTTACCGACTACATACAAAAGCCCAGGCTGGGATGGATTCTGGACCTATATATAAATGAAAAAATAATGAGGCTGTTAAAAGAAAACTTAAGTGAATATCTTTATGACTCTTAGTCTGAAAAGTGTTCTTACAAAAGACATAATACTTAGATGAAAAACTATAAAATATTGATAAGGTGAATCACATTAATACCAGAATTTCCCCTGGAGAAGTATATTGTGAAGAGAAAAAAACTCCCAGGTGAAGACAGTGGCTTCATAATACTCACATGAAGATAATAAAGCAAGGCTTCCAAACAGTGAGAAGACAGACAATCAAATAAAATGTGCAACAGAATAGACCTTCAACAGGAGGTTATGGGAATGGCCAATAAGCTGATAAAATACTCTGCATACTCAACCACCCCCAGAGTGACTGAATTAAAATACCTGATGATAAAAAGTCTTATAAAAACGTGGAGCAAGGTCAAGGATATAGCTCAGTCATAGAGCACATGTCCAGAATGTCAAGGCCCTTGGTTCAATCCCTGCACTAAAAAAATAATGTGGAGAGACTGAAGCTTTCATAATTCACTGGTTGAAATTTAGGTGAAAAAAGCACTTCAAAAAAACCAGTCCCATTTCCTAACAAGTGTAAGTTCTATATGAAAACTCATGACTATTGGATGTACCTCATCAGTAGATCACATAAGTAATTTATACTAGAATGATAGCAAAACTGAAGAGCAGTAAAAAGAACCAACCACTGATAGACACAGCAGCTTGAATGAAGTTCATATTCAAAATGCGGAGTGGGAACAGCGAAATGAAAACAGTATATACTGCATGACCACATTCATATGAATTTCAAAATTAGGGTAAATAATATATCATGTTGAAAAATATAAAAGTTACTAGAAAATTATCCAGACCTGAGGGTACTGGCTGGGGTGCTAAAAATATAAGCCATTGTTTCTATGATGGTTAATTGAAAGTCAACATTAATGCCATCAAGATTTAGGTGCTGAATTATATGTAAAGTTTACTTAGGTGAAACAAAACAATTTAGTAGCAAACAATTTTTCAAAAATCAGAGCAGAATTTTAGATAAAACTGGTTTCACGACGTTTTGACTCAATATAGAGGTCACCTTATTTGAAGAGTATTCCTTTGCATCACGTGAGCAAACTATGGACTAGTTTCTAAGACTGCTAATGAAGATGCAATATGTGTAGAAATCATCCATACGTACACGCATGGGCACACACTCATTCCACAGTTGTTCACTGGCTTCTGATCCTGTTTTCAGCACTGTGTCAGCAATGCACTTAAGATCAGAGCAGGGACAAGGTTTCAGTGTCCATCCCAAACACTCATGGAAACTACAGGAGACGGAAAGCAACCTGCTGTCATCAGCGTCCATAAGCTTCCTGAGTAAGTTCTGGACTGGTCCTCAGGCTTCAGATAGGGAAAACGTCTCCCCAGTGGGATTGTTCTTGGAAGCCACGAGACTCACTCTGTGGTAAGTAAGATACAGCCCAAACATCCATATTTATAAACTTACATGACTTTAACAAAAGGAGGTAGCCTTCAAATCTCACCAGTCACTCTACAATTTCACTGAGTTATCAGTGGCATGGTAAGACTCTCACATCAACAGAGGTCAGCAGACTTGGTGTCTACATGAAGAACTTGGGGGAGGAGGAATAGAGATCAAATAGCAATATTGTGTATGGTTTTGTCTCTGATGTTTGTTTTGATTGCCTTCCTGGGATTTGCCTCCTGCACTCTTGTAATATAGAAAAATTATGCTCAGACACATCAACTAACATTATTATTTATCTTCTCTTTTCAATTCATGCTTAAAACTAAGGACCAAAGCGACCATGTTCTGCCATGTTCTGATGACGGTTTCTGGAAAGTTTTGTAGACTTGTACAAACAACCCACCCCTGGCTTTCATCAGTCTGTTGACAAAGTGAATTGATGTAATAGCCAATGTGTGTTCTTACCTGGCTGTGCTCATAAATGCATGGTTAAAACCACTCAGTGAAATGGCACCATCGCTGGTGAGCATCTGAGAGGAAGCTAGTGGGGAGGGGAGAGGCAGAGGTTTCTCTTCTCTTGGTGGGGAGAGGCAGAGGTTCTCTTCTCTTGGTGGGGAGAGGCAGAGGTTCTCTTGGTGGGGAGAGGCAGAGGTTCTCTTGGTGGGGAGAGGCAGAGGTTCTCTTGGTGGGGAGAGGCAGAGGTTCTCTTGGTGGGGGGAGAGGTTCTCAGAGGTTCTCTTGGTGGGGAGAGGCAGAGGTCCTACTCTGCCACATGCTGCTGCTAGGACTCCGTTGTCAGCCCTCATTCCAGATCTCAATGGTAAAGGCAGATGACTTCACTATCTTCCAAAGTGCACTCCCATGGCTTTCAACAATCTCAGGAAGGCTTCATGAGATTTCTCCTTAATTTCTCTCTCAGAGAAAGGAGGATGATTGAAATTTTACAAATCATGTTTTCATTAAAACAGGATGATATCCCAAGAACATGCTATCTTTTGAGCTTCTTTGCTGTAAAGAACTACAAAGAAGTCAAAGAAAATTAAGAACACTGCAACAGGAAGAAATAAGTTGATTGTAGTTGCCTTTTATTGACTACTAGCAAGAATTATTGGGGCATATAATAAATCTCCAGATCATACAAAAGAGTGCATTCATGTGTATGATTGTGTCGGTGTACAGAATAATATTCTACCTTTTGTAGGCTCCTTAAAGAAGATTAAAGGAAACTAACAAAGACAAAAATATTTTGAGGTATAATATACTATTCTGCATATTACTAATGAGACAATTAGTCCTAATTTCCACATAATTACTTTTTTACAACAGACAATAGATTTGTATACCTCTCCGACTCTGTTTGTATATTTAAAATTAAATTGTCCTTAGGTTAAACATAATTATTGGAATTAACTTTCATTTTATCGACACATTAATAAGGTAGTTATATAGGTAGAATTTACATTGAATTAGTAATTATTAATATTCAGGAATGAAAAATTGAAAATACATTTCCTTTCACTTCTTGGTGCCGGGCCACTGAGAGTGTAAACGTTGGCACCATCACAGTGGTGCTGACATGGCCGTGTCCTGGGAGAATTGGCTACACAAAGCCAACAGCAGGGAAGGCAGCGAGTGTCCCTTCCCAAGGGATGATTGGTCATCGTAATCACGAGATCATAAAATAGTGGGGAAATTTAAATCATTTACACCTTGCCATGCTTGATAGTGGAGATGAAAAGAAGAATTTGGGGATCAGCTGGGTATTTTGGGGAGCTATTTTTTTTAAGCAACGTTTTGCTTGAACATTTGGTTTCTCTAAATATGACTGGGTAAATTGAGCAAACACAAGATATAAAATTGGGACAAATTAAACAAGTTTTTCTCGGAGCCCCTCCTATTTGCCATTCTTTAACAGACAGATGAACTGGCCCAGAGGAGGGGAGCACATCCCAAATGAAGGGAGGACTTCCCCCTCAAACTGCCACGCGACAGTGACCACAGATGGCCGCGCTGAGGGTGTGGAGAAGGAGCAAACATGGAAGACATGCCCGCACCCACCGTGGACTTCTGAACAGACACACCTGTGTTTGAAGACACATTTGGTTTGGGGCTGCTCACTAGGGAGGGACAGGAAGCAAACAGAACTGAAATATTTTAAGTGTTACATGAAGAAAATATTGCTTGGCCTGTGTGAAGATGGCTCCTCAATAGCTTGGAATTCCAAGGTGGCTTCTTCTCCAGGAACAAGAACTGAATTCCACAAACGGTGTTTTAGTCGGTTCTGACCAATATATATCTCCAATTTCCCACCTTGGACAATGGACAAAAAAAAAAAAAAAGTCCCTCAACTGCTGAGCTCTGAACTATGGAAAAGAAGATAATAAAGATATTTGAACAGAAAGCAGAAGGTACGCATACATACTGGTGAGGAAAACAAAATAAAAACAAACCAGAGCAATGGACCCTTATACTCTTTTCAAAGAAACTTAATTCTTCCTGTCCATGAGGGTTAGTTCCTAATCCCACGACATGTGCTCTATATCAGGGGTTGGGAAAACATGACCCTGGGCCAAGCACAGTCTGACTCCTGTGTTTATGAATAAAGTTTTATTGGAACACAGCTGCATGAATTCCCTCACTAGGTAAGGCTGCTCTCCTGTTTTAAGGGCAAAGTTAATTTATAGTGAAACAGACTGCACAGCCACAATCCTGAAAATAGCAATGGTTCCATTCTTTATTGAAAATAGTAGGTGCACTTCTGTAGGGTCATGGATTTTATGCATTATTTTTCTTCTATTGAGGGAATGAAAATTCCTATCATAATGTATTGGCAATTTCTATAAAACAAACCACATAAAACTCCATAACTTAAAAACAGTAGCCTATTATTATTCATGAATTTACATTTCGTTTAAGATTCCTTCTATTGTCAGAACTCACTTGTGCATATACAGTCAGATAAGGGTTGGATGTCTGGCTGTTTTTCTCTAAGAGGTTGAATATCAGCAGCTTTCCTACAGGAACTACTTAGTAAGTACCTTAGGCTTTGTTATCTCATATGATATATACTGCATATTCTGCTTTTGTGTTTTTTAACCACAATTTACAAATGTAAACACATTCATAACTTCAGGGATTTCACCAGAACAACTGTTGGCAGGATTGGGTCCATGGGCCATGGTTGGTCTATCTTTTTCTCTGCTGTGCTCATAGACGTGAGAATTGCCTGTTTGTAGACCTCTCTGACATGATGACAGCTGCATCAACTGGATTCTCTTCCACAGAAAGTGTCATTTTCTACAGGGGACATGTAGCTTTTCCAAGTGTTGGTTATAAGATAAAGCAGAAGTGTGTATAGTGTCCTGAGGACTAGGTGTACATAAGGGATCCAAAAATTCTGCCACATCCTTTGGCTAATGCAGGTTATAACGGCAGCCCATGTCTCAGATTTGGGGAAACAGTCTCCACGTCCTGGCAGAAGGAGCCACCAAGCCACTTGGAGTTTTAAAAAGTGTAGTTACTTTAGCAAGCTGTTATATTTTTCTTGTTCTCCTACATCTACGTTTGTTATCTCAGGGATGAATAATCTGTCATTTAGCAATAAATACCTCTACTTAGTGAGGAGGACTTGAACATAAGCTAGAGTTGCTGCAAGTGGATCTGGATACAAAAGAAGCAAGAGGATTTCTCCAGTGCAGTGAGTGAGTGGGTGAATTCTCTACACGTGTAGGAGATATCAGTAAGATGAAGGCTGTGAGGAGTGTTCGGAAGACACTGGAGTATTTTCTGCATGTGATGTGATGTTCAAGTTCAACTCCACTCTCCTGTCCTTCTCTGCCATCACCAGACGTTTGTTCGGGTATCCCTCATTCTGAAGCTGCCGTACATTTCAGGGGAGACCGTACTTCACTCAGTCCTCAAGGGGTAGATAGATACTGGCTAGTCTAAGCTAGATCAGGTGTTTCCACTGCTCTAGTTAGCGATTTGTTAACTTCAAGGAACAGGGAATGATTGTGGTCAGGGAACAGGCCTGCTGCTTTGGGGGTCTACTGTGAACTATCATGAGGGAGAGAGAGAGAGAAAGGTGGTTTCTTCCTTGTACATTCTGCTCTGTCTGCAGACGGTGCCTGAGCCTCTGCAGGCACCTTGCCATCCTGGGGAAATTTAGACCACGGGCATCCTCAACAATCAGAGAAGCAGCAGAGCTGGAAGATAAGGAAGTAGACAGAATTTTGATGATGTCATTGAGCAGAGTGAGTGTCCAGGAATGCACTTCTGCCCTTCTGTGGAGTATATAATAATGCACTCTCAGAGAAGTTAATGTTATTGGTTATCTCATACATGAAGTCAAAGCTACTGTATCACCTTACTCAAAGTAAAAAGAGCAACAACAACGAAATAAAAAACTGGAATGTGTTCAAAACAACTCACATCTCTGAATACCAGGTACAATAGGAAAACGTATGGTAAAAAGAGATGGAGTGTGTGGATTGTATCTCTTCCTGAATTGAAACAGGTTGGATGAAGAACTACAAAGAGTAAACTAGAAAGAATTCTAATTCATGATAACAAATCTATGACAAGCAAGGCAAAATAAAAATTCCCTCTAAGGCATGTTCATGGAAGGGAAGGAAAATAACAGAGACACGTGCATGAATGAATTGCATGGAAGGAGAAAGGTGCAGAACTTCAAAGAAAGTGCAAGTTCCTTGTCCCAAAGGTGCACAAGTGTGCAGAGTCTCCTTAGGTCTTTACTCTGCAAGTCCATGTTCAAAGGCTGGCTAAGGCTTCAGGAGAAAGTCCAGCATCTCCAGTTGGCTAGAGAAAAAGGAAACAGAATTTGGACACCACAACAAGACTTTATATCAGCTCTGATAGAGAATCCTTAGCAGAGAACCTCTCTGTGCATAGGTGAATGCCCACATCTCACTCGCTAAATGACCAACCTTTTAAAGACTGATTAATAATGGAGGCTTGCCACGATATATGAGAAACCCCCTTCAGCGTATCATCACTCTGTAATCACTATGTAATCACCTCTATGAGGAACTGAAAGCACTCCTTTACTCTAAATCTCTTATATGTTATAGTTATCAACATTTTGAAAGTTACTGCTGCACTATGCAATTTTATAGTCATTTGTCCGGTCCAATTTCTGCACTAAACCATATCTTCTAGAAGAGAAAAAAAGCTATATTTCATATAAGAAAAGAAAACTATCAGGTTCTAAAGAATCTCTCTTTGAGTGTGCAAATGTTCTCATTATTTCCTATGGAAGGAAGAGAAACTCAATTTTATGTAGAAATCGTTCACTAAAAATGTGAAACTAATGATAGGTAAATTACATAGTGGATTAATGTCTTATTTTAGGGAAGATTAAATTTTATAAATAGATATCAATATATCAATTATTAAGTCATAAAAACTAATAAAAAGAAAAGGCAAAAGAATATTATTTAAATTCCAGAAATCCAGTGGCTTCTAGCAGGTGTAGCGCAGTATAAAAATGAAAAATATAGAAATCATGAAGCACCAAGAGCAGGGCAATGTGTAAAATCAATAAGTACTGGCCACATTCTAACAAGAATATTTTATTGATTTTTTAAAACTTTGGTCAGTTTTCTTTTGAAACTTGCCTTTTGCTGTGTATCTGGAGAGGTTTATTAACATATAGATGTTATATAATATACAGCTATCCACCTGTCCAACAAAATGATGTCAAGCTGTGATGCTCAGATATATGCCAAGCTTGTGTTACATGTGACAAAGTGTATCCCCTCAGACATTTCATGAGAAGTATTCATGCTGTGTTACATCTTGTCACCAGTAGCACATGCACATGTATACACACACATGACTGCTTCCCAGAATGTGAAAACACCATCAGTAATTTATTTATTTATTTATTTTTTGTGGTGCTGGGACCATTAGGTTTTGTTTTCAAAGAAATGTTGGTATAAACAAAGAGGGAAAAAAAAAAGAAATTTCAGTTAAGGGTTACTTAACCTCTTATTTGCTATCCACATATGTTGTTCACATTTAGAGGAAAAAAAAAAAAAGAAATTTCAGTTAAAGGTTACTTAACCTCCTATTTGCTATCCAGATATGTTATTCACATTTAATAGGGTATTCAGATATTTATTTGCCTATTTAGTTGATTATTTAAATCAGACTTTCCTTTAAAGAGCTGACAGCAGGATTATGAAAAAAATGAACAATTAAATTATATGAACCATTGCATGACATCACAAATAATCCCTCCCACATAATTAGGCTTAGAATTCAGTTTTCCACAAAGTTGAGAATATTAGTATTCTTGTGTGGTACTATAGATGGTTACTATATTATAAGGCAAAATAGCCATGTAGAATTCAATAGTTACAAAACAATCAAAATCATATTTGTTTATCTTTTAAATTGGATGAGTTATATATGATATAACCATTTGGAAAAGAAATTACTATCATATATTACATAAATACAAACCGAAATCTTACAATCCAGAAATAATGTATCATATAGTCAATGTTTTAATAGATGTAAATTCAAATTTTAATGATAAAATATAGTTTGAAAAATAATAAACTTATTTCTGTAAGGGATAAATTACATAAATTGTGGGACATACCAAACTTTTGTGGGTTTTTTTTCCCCCATTTTATATTAGAAATGTTCCTATAGGTTAGAAAGCAGAATAATATTACTAAATTATTTTACTCTGCTTATTATCAATTTTTAAGAATATTTTATCCTTTTTATGATTCTGTATTTAAGATAACAGATTATTTAAATTTAATTGTGATTGTAATTGGTTCTTGATCCTTTAAAAATTGTATGACTTCCCATCATTTATTCTAACTTCTCAGAACTAAGTCTTCAAAAATATGCAACATCCTGTATCTAAGTAGGTGTGAACTCAGTAACTCTAGTCATCAACTGATGTACATATTCTTGGTTATTTTATTCTGTTGAAGGTTATAAAACACTATTTCCTCCATGCTGCCATTCATAGATAACTTAGAGTTACGTACATTTTTTTTTTTTTTAATCTTTGACTATGTTTCTCTTTTGGAATGCTTTATCTGCATTCTGCCCTCTCACTTGCCTGGCATTTGAGAATGTTCTTCAGGATATAAAGCAAAGGAAGGAATCCTTTCTTTCCTTATATTTTTGTCAGTTATTATATTTGACCCTACTACATACTTTGCATGTTTGGGCCTTAATCCTGAAAGACACAACCTCAAATGTCATCATCTAAATATTGAAGTCCATAAGAATCAATGCCCAAAGTCTAAAATTTCAAAAGATCAAAATTCCCAAACTTTAATTCTGAAAAATAATTAAAATTTCTTTAAAAGAGATATAATTTATTTTTAAAAGGAGATTTATTTGACAATGCATAAAATATGACAGAACATTTTATGTACTACTTTACACAATAGGTAATAAAATATGCACATTTTTGCAAGCATCAACACCCAGGTATGATAAAGACAGTCTCATTGGTATAACAGTTATGAGTTTAAAAACAGCATACTACAGGGAGCCAGTCACATCAATGTTTATAGCAGCACAATTCACAATAGCTAAACTGTGGAGTCAACGTAGAAACCCTCCAGTAGATGAATGGACAGAGGAAATGTGGTATATATATGCAGTGGAATATGATTCAGCATTAAAAGAGAATAAAATCATGGCATTTGCAGGTGAATGGATGGAGCTGGAGAATATAATGCTAAATGAAGTTAGCCAATCCCAAAAAAACCAAATGCCAAATGATTTCTCTGATTTAAGGATGCTGATTCATAATATGTTGGGGGTGGGAGGATTAGATAGACTGTAGATAGGGCAAAGGGGAAAAGAGGAGGGAGAGTAAGGGAGGGGGCATGGGGGTAGGAAAGATGGTGGAATGTGATGGTCATCAATATCCTAAGTACATGTATGAAGACACGAATGATGTGACTCTACTTTGTGTACAACCAGAGATATGAAAATTTGTGCTCTATATGTATCATATGAATTTTAATGCATTCTGCTGTCATATATAACAATTTTTTAAAAAACTGAAAAAAAGAAATAGTTTAAGAGGCAAAATGTAGTGCACACCATTCTGCTTTGTAACTGTGTGTGCTCTGCTTTATAACTATACTCATCTGAAATATTGTGATGGACAACTTAAACCTATTCATGAAATAGATCCAAACCACGGTGAGCTACTACCACATATGCAGTTTCCCAGATAGCTGATGTCTTGGGAAGTTTCTTTCACAAGTTCAGGTGTACCAAAAGGATGGATCTTCATTTAGAGGAAATTTCAACATTTGGATACAATGCTTACACACAGCATCAATACTGAGATGCATTCTCATGGAACCAAATTTGTATCAAAAACATACAAAGCATCGGAATCTCTGTCCTTATTCAATTATGCTTTCAGTATTAAAAATACTGAAAATATTGAAAGTGATACAAAAATGAAACACACAGCAAATGGCAAATAATAATAATTAATAATGATATGCTGACAATGTAAAATAGTGAAAAGAACAAACTTTTTAAGATTCTGAACCAAAAAATTGAAGAATGAAAAGGTGATCACTGGGTTAGACTATGGGCAATGCACAATGTCATCATGAATGCTGGTCTACTCTCATGGTCATTGGCTGTGTTTTGCACAAAATTGGATAGCTACTTTCATTTTTTTCCTTTTAGTTCATTGCTCTCTTCCAGATATATTTTCCCATTATATTTCTACATGGCACTGTTCTTTTTGAAATTCTTCCACGATTTCATACACACTGATGAAACATTCCAATTAAATCTCTATAGTGTGTGTTTGTGTGTGCCTGTGTGTGTGTGTGCGCACGCGCGCATATGAACATGTGTGCTGTTTTAGTACATGTATAGCCACCCCACATGTACTCATATATAGACTACAAATAAGACAGAAACAATACTGGTGATCAAACTGCAACACAGCTGGCTGTGTCTCCTTATCCTACTGTGCACACAATTATTTTATAAGCAGCCAATAACTTCATTGACTCTTTCAGGCAAAAGTGGCTTTAATTAATTACGTGTTCCTGGAATTTGGTAAAAGAATGTTTACTACGTTATAGCCAGATGTGAAAGAGAATTTTGGACATTGCATTGTCTAGAAGCATGACTATAAATGAAGATATGTAACATACGTGTGTGTGTGTGTGTGTGTGTGTGTGCAGGTATATTTCATATATATATACATGTATATATATACACACATATACATAAAGCTAGAAGAAAGGATGTTGAAATTTTTCACCATAAAGATAAGATAAATGTTAGAGGGGATAGGTGTATTGGTTTAACAGATTTAAACATTATGCAACATATGCAAGATTTTTTTTTGAAGAATTTTTTTAATATATTTGTTTCTTATTTATTTATTTTTATGTGGTGCTGAGGATTAATATGTACAATTTGTATGTTTTTAGGTATAAGTAAAAAATAAATTTAATATATAGCTGCAGATAACCCATGCATATAATTCCAAATCTGTCTTCCAGGGATTAAACAGAAATCTGTTTTCTTCCGAAAGTTCACCAAATCTTCCAGTAAGGTTTTCTGAAATGCTTCACTTTTTACTTCATTACTACAAAAATAAATGGATGAGTGCTAGAATTTTCAGATCAAACAGGGTCTCAAAAGTTGTATGTATTTGATTTTTTTAAAACGAGGATAGTTTTCAAAGTGCCATGCATTAACCAAAAGCACACACTAGCCTTTTTTAATACTAGATTTCATGGTAAATATGTCTATTCTCTTTTGACTGTCAAATTCCAAGTCAAGAATAGTTTACCATTAAATATTCCTAACAATGGAGGACCCTCTGTATTGGCAAGTTTGGGATCTTTTGATTCAAAAGGTCGCTGAGCTTGTTGAATTCTTTTTATTCCCTTATGAAGGACCTTTTTCTCAAGGCAAATACTGTGCTGTGCTAAGGGACAGAATTAATATACGACTGAATAAATTGGCTGCTATACTGTGTACAACGAAAGTCACATGGATTCCTTTCCCAGAATTCAGCTTTTTACCCACCATATGGCTCCCTCTGCCTCCAATGGAAGTTGCAGTTTTCTGAAGTTTCAGCATTCAGGATTTCAACATGCAAGATTTTAGCTTTTTGGAATCATAATTTTGGGGGATTTAGATTTTTGGTATTTTTACTTTTCAGGACTCAGTATTTGGAATCATGGTACTGGAGATCATGTCTTTGTGCATGATCATCTACACAGGTATATTTCTTTTCTAGAATAGCAGTCGTTGGCAGCAAGCTACTAGCACAGTGTCATGCCTGGATTTTAGTTCATGCTGATGCCTCTGAATCTAACCCAGAGATACATATTCTACACTGGCTCCCTTTGCTGGTCGTTATCCTGGGAGTGGACCAAGAAGAATCTTGACTCCGCCTTCTCCATCCTCTTCCTGTTCCTTGGATTCCACTGTGCACTTGTGTGGAATCATAATTCCTGCAGGGCACTGTACTTATGAACACCTTCTCTTCACTTTAGCCTTGTATACTCCATCATTTCCAATTTCCTCCGTTACCTGGGTCATCACTGTTTTTTCTCATCCCTTTCTATGAGGGTATTTCATATATTTCTGAGAAGATGAGACTCTCTTCATAGTCAGCATTCTATCTTTTTATTGACCCTCCTCTTAAACACATTTGATTGCCTACCTTCAGGTTCATTCTTAATGCTGTAGAGTTTATGATTCCTTGAAGAATTCTTAAATTTTATCGATTGAGAAATAATAATAAAAGTAAACACAAAATGTTACTTCTACTATACAAATTGTTTCCATAATTAGGAATTTAAAATAAAAATATGCAAAATTGTCATTTGCCTTAACAGATCTACAGGGGGAAACATTGTTGTGTGTTTTACATAAATCACAAGTAATATATAAGTGTAAAAGTCAATTTTAAAAATTGTTAAAGTGACAGGTGTCACGATGCACACTTGTAACTCCAGAGACAAGGGAGGCTGAGGCAGGAAGATCACAAGTTCAAGGTCAGCCTTGGCAATCCAGCAATACTTTGACTCAAAAAAAAAAAAAGAGGAATAATAAATGTGCAGTCTTGGAAAAACTGCTAAAAAATTATTTGTTTACTGTCTCTGAATTTGCCTTTGAGTCCAAAACATAAGACACTTTATAACATTGAATCAGGTAGACTTTGCATGATTTGCTAAATTCTATGCAAATGAAAATTCTACATTTGATTTTGTAGCAGCTTTATAGTTATGTACTGATTATTAGTAACATCTCAAGAGTAAATAATCATTGTGCAACAAAGTTATTATTTCTTCTATTATAGTACATATGAGATAGATAACTGTTATATCAATTAAAATTAATCTAGTAAATGTATAACTAAAAGTGATTTTTTTTCATATTGCCTTTCTGTTCAAATAATTTTTTAGAAAGAATTGATTTTGGCATTTGTATTCAGAGTTATTGGCATTAAGTCATAGAATAACAGTGCCTTAAAAGATGAATCACAAGCAGTTTTTCTGCTCTGTTTATTGATTATCCTTCAGCTTATAAAGAGCTTGTAAGGTTAAAAAGCATTTAAAGATTTATTACCAGTATTGATCTATTTTTTGCAGTGTTGAAAGCAAATATTAATCTGGTTCTGGCAAAATATACAGCAAACATCACTGTTTAAATGCCAGAATTTAACAATTTCAGGAATGTTTTCACTATGTAATACGATGTATGATTTGTCTACTTGTTACATATATAAATTAATTTTTATTTTATTGTCAAGAGTGGTCATTTCCTGGGTTTTTAATTTATTGCAGACTGATTTAGCTAAAACTGCATAAATTTCAACTGCACTCCATGGAATGATGTTTTGATTATGGGCATGTTTCCCTTAATTGGACCCAACTTCCCTAAATCCTATCAGAGATGATATTTAGCAAATGCATGAAAACATTGTCTCTGCCTTTATTTCTCTCTCTAACTCTGTCTCTATTTCTAATCCAATTCTCTCCATAGACAAATATGAATGTATGTATAGATATAGATATAGATAATCTAGCTACATGTTTCTAGGATTCATGCTTGTGTGTGTTTGTTGTTCTTTTGCAGGTTTTTATTTATTTACTTGTTTATTTATTTATTCATCTATTTATTTATTTATTGCTGTTTATTTGTTTTTCGGTACTGGGTGTGACTTTTTTGCCCAGGCTGTCCTTGAACTTGAGGTCCTTAGTTCTCAGCCACCCCAGTAGCAGGTATTACAGCTGTGTGCCACTGTACCTGGATTTATTTGTTTATTATCTATCTCTTCTCAATTGCTGTACCCAAATGATTATTTTTTAAAAACATGTCACTATTTCTACAAACATATCATGTGTCTTCATGTATGTACATATAGTATGTGTCTCTATGTATATGTATGTATATTTTGAAGATATTTTATGCATAAAACACATTTCACATGTACTTCTAGAGTGCTATAGATTTTAATATAAGTTTTTAAATATAGTTTTATTGCCTTCCTAGCTTACATCTTTATTTTCTCTTTAAATGGGACAGAAATCATTACTTGGAATAATAATAAGAAAACAGATCTCAAATTTTCTCACCATTTTTATAGGTATTTGTTTAGAAATATAGTTTTAAATCTAATTATTTCATGGATACCAATGTTCTCCAGTTTCTGCACAATCATTGTGTACATCATCTCCTAGAGTAATGTTGTAAAATAGAATTCACCACAGTGAGTGCACTTTGCAGGCCACATGAGCTAATTCATCAAGGACAGGGTCAAGTACACAATTGACCTGCTCATGTTGGCACGTGGGTTCCACTGTTCCACTCTCCAAGGCAGGTAAGGGCCTCATGGAGGAAGCATACTCCTCCACCCCTCTCTAATCCACTCTCCAAAAGATGTCTGTAAGTGTGTGTTTGCATTTTTCATCTTTGTCAATTAACATCTTCCAATTTAAACATGTCTGTTTTCAAACATATTCCATATAATCCTTTCCTGTTCATTACCCATCATTTTTGTTATAATTAATTTATTAAACCATTCAAAACAATTTTAAAAATCAATCAAACATACACACAATAGAATAATATTTTGCTCTTAGATTATGGCATATTAGACATGGGATGTAACTATCTAATTTAGTGATCTAAAAAAACTTGATCAAAATTTAAATTCTATCCAATTCATATATTACCTATACTTAAAATCTGATGGTCCTCTTATACTTGAGATTACATTTTTAAAACAAAAATAAAAATGATAAAATGACAAAATACATCAAGGAACATTGGGAATACATGAATAAGTTTGAGAACGATACGCATACAAAATATATAAAATATGGTATGTTAACTGATTGACTCTTTCTAAAATAACAATTTCATGATATAAGATGTGGTCAATTTCAATCTCTGTCCTTATCATACTCACTTTCATACTTTTTAAATTTTCTAGCTCTGTAATGTTTGCTCAAATATGTCTCTTATTTAGCAAAAGGACAGGCCTCATATGAAGGAGTTACATTGTAATAATTACCTTGTTGGCTCTGTGCTGTTAGGAGGCTTCAGGGAGGAGAATAACAAGAGCATTGGGCAGCTGTGCAGAGTCAGCCAGACATGGCATGATTATTGCTTCTCTGAGCTGCACGAGCCTGGGGAAGTTAAAGTGTTTGAGGTATCTGCCACACCCATAAAAATGTAAATGGATTTAATGCATTATGTATAGTATATGTGTGTATTAAATCAGAACATACATCTCCACAAATACCAGTGTACAGAATATATATTACAAAACACAGAAAAGCATACTGTGGCTATAGAATAAATAATATTTTTTATAAATAAAATACATCTGTTCTTCATGATACATATACATATATGCATGTGTAATGGAATGTAGTCCATGCATTAATAAACAATATGAAATTTAAAATCTTTTTACAAGCTCATATGCATATTAACACAACATGTGTAAATGTACTCATGCAAATCTCAAGTTATTCATGATACAAATTTTGTACAGATTTGGTATAACCAAATAAATGAACAGATGAAGTAAAATTGAACTTTTCTGTGATGAACATTATTCCACATTACCCTAGTTTTAGTAAAAGAATATAGATTTATATTATTATGGGCTATTTTGAGATGACATATAAAAGAAGATGCAAAAGACATAGTAGTTGAAAGATGCGAGGGCACCTGGCAATCCAACCAGTGTTTGACAAGGATCCACTGGGAGAATGATGTTTGCAAGGACTCATCATCTCGGGATAATGCCAGATGTATGCCTCTGGGCTCTGGTGCCTTTTTTGCACTATTTTCTTAATAATATATTACTCATACTATTCTCTGGTGTTGATCACTGAGGGTGGAAGGAATGCTATGGTATTTTCTAAAAATATTAATAAATATTAGAAACCATGACCCCTTCTCTACCACAAACAGTAAAATAATCCTCTCCCACCGTGTGATGTGTCTACTTCCTGGGGTGATTGTTATAAGCACATATTGTTATGTGAGAACAGTCACAGAGCCACCTGTTTCTCCAGTCATGAGTATGCAAAAAGCACATAGTCTCACTGTTAGTAATCAGAGACAGAATAAGATTATAGAGCTTCTTACTATAGAGACCCCATGGGAGAAAAGTTCTTTCGGTGCCTGTGACCCCGTTCTAGTAAGATTTACTTTACTAAACAATATGGCAATTATCTACAAGGAAATTTGCCATGGTAACCACTGAGATCACTGCCCTCTTGACTAACCCGAACTTAAAGTTTAACTTAGGGAAGAATAGAGTCATAAGGTCTAATATGCTTACTATCATGAAATAAAAGTGCTAAGCATTATGATGAAATAGAAACTTAAGATCAACTTTGCTGATTACGTTCACGGTTTAGACATTAAAATCAGAACAATAGCAGGGGATGTGGTGGGGATGTTATTGTCTCATACAATCACTTTTTCCAGTAAGCCTGTTCTGTGCTAGGAATTCTATGGGTTTTATGTTAACTACATTCTTGGCATGTTATACTTTAAAAAATGTATAAAAACTGTGTGTGAACCCAATAAACTTGTCAGCATTCTGCACTGGCCTGTGAGTCTGTGTGGTTGTTGTCCATCCATCGCTGACGCTGTTTACCCCGTCACATCCCCTGGACCAGGAAGACCCCCGACCCTGCTAGGGCTGGACCCCCAGCAGAAAGAATGTAGACTGCTATATATAATTTTGAAGGATATCTCAAATTTGTTAAATGTTGTCTCTAATTTTCTATGACCTTATGATACAAGGTATTTAATTATTAAATTTGTACAAGTCAGAATTATATATCATATATCTATATTATATATCACATATATATACATATATATGTGTATATATACATATATAATTAAATTAGAAAAGAATTCTATTTCCTGGGATAATCAGATATATACTGTTTAAGTGTTTCATACTTAACATATTGTGATTTCTCTTCCATATTTTTCTTAGTATTGATTGATTTACAATAATATTCTGCTTTATTATATAGCACATTGCTAAAAAATAGAATTTTACTGTAGCACTTTAGTTATTTAAGCAGTGTCAAAACTTTGGTGTATCTAATTTTCTTAAGATGTCTTTATATTATTGGATGTTGAAAGCTTTTCCTCCAAAACCTGGAACAAGACAAGGGTGTCCTCAACCAACATTTATTCAATATAGTGCTGGAAGTCCTAGCGATAGCATTTTGGCAAGAATAAAAATAAAGGACATCCAAATTGAAGAAGAGGTAGTTAAATTGTCATTGTTTGTGGTCAGTGTAATATTATACACAGAAATTTCAAAAATTACCCACTGAAAATCTCTTAGACTTGATAAATGAATTTAGCAAAGCTAAAAGGAAAAAAAAATCAACATACAAAAACCAGTGACATTTTTCCATATCGATAGTAAACTAGCTGAAAAAGAAATCAGTAAAGAAATTCCTGTAAAATAGCTAAAAAAAATTATCTAGGAATAAATCTAATTAAGAAGGTGAAAGAGCTGTTCACTGAAAACTGTTAAACATTGACAGAAAACCAACAGAAAGATACAGGTAGGTGGAAGATATCCTGTATTTGTGGTTTTGGAAAAAAAGAATTTTTGAAAAATGTACATATTGTCTAAAGTGATTAGATTCAATGCAGTCCTCATCATAGAACCAATACTGTTTTCTTCATGTTCCACAGAAATAAATTTAAAATATCCAATTTGTTAACCCTGAATAGCTAAAGTAAGCTTGAGCCAAAAGAGCAAAACTGGAACCTAAGTTCAAAACATTGTAATGTTATAGACACCAAAACAATAGTATTGACTTAAAGACGTGTACACAAGTAGACCAATGCAACGGAGTAGAGATCCCATGTGTTGATAGCCAAATATATGGTTTCATCAATACACAGAACTGGAAAAATTGTACCTTCACATGCACCAGAATAAAACTAGATCCATGTCTCTCACCATACACAAAAGTCACCTCAAGGTGAATCGAAGGCTTAAGCGTGAGATCAGAAACTGTAAAACTGCTAAAAGAAAGACATGGGGAATGTGCTTCCTGACATTGTTCTGAACAAGGTAATTTTTGGATAGGAACAGAAAAGCAAAGGAAATCAAAGCTAAAATAGGAAAATGAGATTAAATCAAATTAAAATTTTCCATACAGAAAAGGAAACAATCAACAGAGTACAGAAACAAAATACACCATGGCAGAATAACTATACATCTGATAAAGGGTTAATATCCATAAAGAACTCAAACATTTCAGTAGAAAACACGCAACCTGATTTTTAAAAAGTGGTGAAAATAATTGAACAGATGGTTTCTTAAGGAAAAGCATGTCAAAAACCAACGTATATATGAGAGATCACTGATAATCAGGAAAATGTAAATAAAAAACATAACATCACCTCACCAATGGATATTTTGAAAAAAGATAAGAATATAAATGCTGATAAAAGAAACTCTTAAACACTCTTGGCAGGGATGTAAATTAGTATACCATTATAGAAAACATGGAGGTTTCTCAACAAACTAAAAATAGAATGAAGATATGCTCGAGCAAGCCCCTTACTGGTATACACCCAAAGGAAATGAAATCAGTGTGTCAAAGAGAGATTCATGCTTCCATATACATTGCATTACTGTTCACCACAGCCAATATTTCAGTCCACCTGTATGCCCCAAAGTGGATGAATGAATAAAGAAATTGTAGCATATGGACTGTTATCTCATCATAAAAAGATTAAATCCTGTCATTTGTTATAACGTGGATATATCTGAAGAGATTCTGTTGAGCAAAACAAGTCAGATACAAAAATTCAGTTATTTTAAGATCTCACTTATATGTGGAATCTGAAAAAGTAGATTTCATGAAAGTAGAGACAAAAATAGTGCTTCACAGAGCTTGAGTAGGTGGTGGGGTAAAATGAGGAAAGAGTAGTCAATATATACAAATTATAAGTATATAGGAGAAATAGTTGTTCGATTGCACAGTAGAATGACTACAGTTAGCACCAATGTGTTATGTGTTTCTAAGTAGCTAAATAGTGGTCTCTGCCCTCACTTCAAGAAGTGATAAATGTAGGAGGTGATGGATATGTTAATTATCCTCATTTTATATATATTTATATATGTAATTTTCAAAACATCACATTGCCCCTCATAAGATGCAAAATTATTATTTCAATTAAAAATAATGATAAATGTAAAAATCAAGCTTTAGTGAATATATTTTGGCATATAATATTCATTTCAATTAATTTAATACCAATAAGAAAAATCCCCAGCAGTTATATTCCTAGGAAAAGTCATATATAACTGTTTTACTCTTCTTAATAATTATTTATCATAGTAATAACATATTCCAGTCAGTAATGAGAAATAGAGGGCTTCATAATAATACTGTTTAAATTTTCATTAAGATCTGAGATAATCAGTTCTAACTTTACCAGGACATCTGTAAAATTACAGAATTTGCAGGACTGTGGCTTAGAAGGTGGGATAGAGGACTTTTAGTTCTATCCCCTAATTTGACAAACCAGCAGTACAAAATGAAAAAGAAGAATTAAAGCCTTACTCATGATTATATTTAATATGATACCAGAGCTGTGAGCTGGACTTGATTCATGACTTCTAATATCTATCTCCTAGTTTTCCCATCATGAATCTGGGTCATCTCCCTGGATTTAGGTCATATGTAAAATGCATAACATATGTTAAAATTCATATGAATTTATTAATAAGAAACAATTTTTCTTTATTAAAAGTGAAATTGTCCTATGATCAAGAAAATGTCACTCTGATATTTATATTATAGAAAAGTCCATGTCATAGCTGTTAATGAATTTAGTGAATTCAGCTTTCTTCCTTATTTCCTTAGTAACTCAAACTTTGGAAGGTGCCTAGAAGGGAGCAAATTTATCTGAATTAAAACATTTCATTTTTACACACACACATTTTGTAAGAGTAAATCATTTTGTTTTTCTGGAACACAATATTTAAAGTAAATATTTATAAAAAATAAATATAATATTTTGGAAGTCACACTGTATCATTTTCCATAGTAGATTATTTTTTGTATTACTAATACTTTATTTCTTTCATTTCTATGAACACATTTTTATGTTTCTGAGAATGTACAAAAGTAGCACCCTCTTATTATTTGCCTAAGATACGTATGAGATTGCTACCCATTTACTATAGAATCGAGACTAATGAAATTAATATTTTTTAAACAATGAAAAGATATTTTCTTCTCCAAATTTTCCTGCCATAACTTTGGATAAAAGGTGATTTTCAATTATCATTGCCACTTTCTGAATTCTCACTAGGAAAGTTAAAAAAAAAAAAAGACCACATTCATTATTGAATCGTCATTTTTCTTCTTTGTATGATAAATAGCTCAACCTTGTTTTCCCTTAATACAGTAATACCCAAAGGCAGTGTTATTTGAAGGCTAGAATTTTTTCTGATCTCAAATCTCTTGTAATTTTTATGAGATTAGACATGCAGTTGAAAACACACAACTACATGCAAAGATTCCACCTTCAATTTCATCAAGTAAATAGTGTCCATAAGTACTTGAATTTTCTTATGGGAAAGCAAAAGAAAGGTTACACTACCCAGATCAATGCTCACAATGAAAGTGTAGAATACGAAACTATCAGTACATAGGTATTCTAACACAACACTTCTGTGTATCATTCCCTGGTGTAGTCCACACAACCCTACCTCCTCTCCCTCCATGCCACTCCACTCAATTGTGGTCTCCAGGTAACCTAGCACACCTGAGGTTTAAGGGTTGCCCACCATCTGAGTGAAGATATTTCATATGTATTTTGCCTTGTGTATATGTATGTATTGTCACTTTTAGTCAAATCATTATCCTTTAATCAAGCATCATTTTTTAAACTTCTCATAATGGGTTTCCCATATTGCCCTTTACTTTAGAAGGAGATTCTTCAGTATCATCTATTAAGTTTCCCAGTTCTTATAATTTATTTGTGAGAATGGGTAGGGGGTGTTAGTTTAAGAACAGCTCAGTCAAGGAGTCACCCATTCAGGGCCTCAAAACCACTTCCCAGTGATTTACATTTTGGCTATTATTAAAGTAAGGCAACTTACACCTTCTAAATTTTTGTTGCTATTCATGTGTAACCACACAACGGTGCATATAACTATAATGGTATTGGAGAAGACTTTTGTGGTGAGAGTCTAATTTAATTACCCTGTGTTATACTTTGACTCTACCACTTAATAGACGATACACTTGAACATGTTTTTAAGTTCTCCAGGTTTCCATTCTCTCATCTAAAAAATGATCATTTCAACCCTTTATAGAACTATTTGGGTAATTAGTTAATGGGATGTGTAGGAGATACACAACAGAGTGACTTTAAAGATCAACTATTAAGAAATTTTAGCTATTATGTGACATTGGTAGTGCTATTCATTGATGTATGCAATCTGTGATGTCATTTTGAATGCAGGATTAAACGTAGATCCTGTCTTTAAATGCACAATATTAATATAGAAAATAAAATAAAAATTTCTGAAAGATCTACAAATGTTGGGCTGTCCCAATCTTTGGGCTATAGCTCTTGATGTACATTTGGCAAACTTTGAGAGAAATTCGTTGATGGTGGAAGGCCATGCTCGTTCAACTCTGGATAAAGCATGGGCCACACACACAGCCTACCACATTCGCTTGTCTAGGACTTAAATACCCACAAAGTCTTTTGTTTTGCATTCGTTTGGAAAATGCAGACCTCCCAGTATCTGTATTAAATAGGCCAGCCAAGTGGTCTAATCAGAAAACTTAGGATATTCATCTGATATTTTACAGTTATTAGTATGTCATGTTTGAAAAGATGATGTGTAAGGACAAAAGCCCACGTGCACAAACACAAATGGTAGTTGTTCCACATTTGTGTTACTTTATATACTAAATATCAATGTCTATGAGATAAATTCTCTTATTAAAAAGCAGCCATGGGGCTGGGATGTGGCTCAGCGGTAGGGCGCTCGCCTAGCACGTGCGCGACCCGGGTTCGATCCTTAGCACCACGTAAAAATACATGCATTGTGTACAACTAAAGCAAATAAATAAACATTAAAAAAAAAAGCAGCCATGACATGTCATTTGAAAGAATTACAAATCAAAAGAGACATTCACCTCGTCAGAATTCAACATATGTATAAAAGTACCAGTGCTTTAAGTTTTTAAAGTATCACGCCATATCAGATCACCACCATTTCAAAACTGAAAATAGTCCCTCCAACCCTGACATTTTCTACATTCTTTAAAAGGTCAGGTAAATGTGATTTCATGTTTTGGAACCCACTTCAGAGTACCAGTTGTATCAAAAGAAGATTTCATTACCTCTGACTTATCAGCTGCTCACACTCTGTTCTCCTACCATGCTCTGCACCTCCGCCAGATGTGCAGCCCTCACATGGCTCTCTGCCTCTTTTTATTTTTTTTAATTTTTAATCTATCAAATCATTTCTCAGCCCAGGCTGTTTCATGATGAGTAATCCAACTCATGTAAAAGACCGTCCCTAGCCGGGCGTGGTGGCACTCGCCTGTCATCCCAGCGCTTGGGAGGCTGAGGCAGGAGGATCACGAGTTCAAAGCCAGCCTCAGCAATGGTAAAGCACTAAGCAACTCAGTGAGACCCTGTCTCTAATAAAATACAAAAAAAAAGGGCTGGGGATGTGGCCCAGTGGTGGAGTGCCCCTGAGTTCAATCCCCAGTACCAAAAAAAAAAGTCCCTAGTTGGTTCGCCTCACCTCTGTCCAGCTTCTGACTATAGGGGGCCATCATATCCACTCTGCTATTCTTGTTCCCTAAGTGCCATATTTGTGGAAATACGCCCACCTTTTAACCACAAGGTCATGCTCCTCTAAGCTGGTGAAGCACTAGCAACTGAACACGTGTGGCGCCATACTATGTTCCTTTCTCAGCATTGCCCACTCACATTTTTCCAGAGCATCAGCGCACACCTTTCCTACAGAGCTACTCCCAAATCCTGTCAGCTTTGCTAACCAGGAGTCTTTCGTCCATGCTTTCCTAGAAGATCAGGACCATTCAACACACTGTCACTCCAATTCACTGGCATCCCTTATATTAGGTGTCTGTGGCTTTATTCTTCCTTTCATCCTCCTTCTTCCCTTTCTCCTTTCCTTCCTTCCTTCCTTCCTTCCTTCCTTCCTCCCTCCCTCCCTCCCTCCCCCTTACCTTCCTCCCCTCCGTGATGCTGGGGGATTGAACAGGACACCTTCTCTGTGCTGAGCACAGGCTCTACACTGAGCTTACCCCACCTCTTTCATTCCTTTTTGGTCACAGCCAGAAGAAAGAGGAGAAGGAGGGGGAGGACAAGGAAGAGGAAGCAAAGAGGAGGAAGGGGTGGGACAGGGGGAGGGGGAGAAGGGAGAAGGGAGGAGGCGGGAAGGATACAGTGATGTGTGTGGAGCCGCAGACAGCCACTGAGTGCCCACATAACTGGTCTTCCAGAGGAAGGCCCTTCACTTCAGCAGCATGCCCCCCTCAAATAATCTAAAGCAGGGCTCATTGTTTAGGCTTTCTCCCATTTGCTTCTTTTACAAAAAATGGAGTCCAGTGTCAAAGACATTCCTAATGTGAAAAATAATAAGTAAAAGTCCTAAACCTTCCAAAGCTAATGTACCCTATCCCAAGGGCTTGGATATCACACCCCCAAAAGGAATATTCCATACAATTCTGTACATATAATTGTGACTGCCAGTAATTGTCTTCCTCCTCACCATGTTGTACAGAATGATGTGAGTGAGATCATCCATTATGCGTTAGTGTTTTATTTTTTTTTACAATTTTTGTGACATTGAATAACACTGACTATTGACTAGCCCTTCCACCATATGTCTTTCTTAGCTTCTGTGACTTTTGACTGGTTTTCCTTATGTACTGATACTTTCTACTCTAATTCTTCTTTCACTCCCATTTTCACACCTTTTTAAAATAAAATTATAATAAATTTTACAGACCAGGTGCTTTAGAGTAATGGAGAGCTCTAGATGGCACCTATAGATTCTCTAGCCTCAGCGTGGATCTAACAAATCAGAAATTCTGGAGCTGAAACTCAGACTGGGTTTCTAGCCTGCACTATTAGATTATTTTACATGCCATGGACAGAGATGCTATCTCCTTGGTGATTACCACTAATTCTGTTTTTTACTGCATCATTTTCTATATGGACATCTTAGGAGTCCTCCCCACAATCTGTATTTTACTTCCCATTTCCTGCACAGTGCCAGCATAGTCAATCTCTGTCAAAAATATTGTAATGTTATATATACACTTAAATCAATTCCCCCATTAGAGATTGCCATAGAATGCATGTAAATTGTATTTCAAGTATGTGTGTGTGTGTGTGTGTGTGTGTGTGTGTGTAATGAAAGCAGCAGTGACACTTTGGTTCCTAGGCAAAGGAAGAATGAAGTTAATTTTCTGCAGTCTTGTCATCAATGTGAATAAGATTTTTGACATAATCACATCATAATTTCTTCCCATCTGCTTTACTATAACTTATTTACTTTTAGACATGAAAATATGTGGATATTGGACTTCTCTAGATTTATTACACACTCTGATAAATAATTAAACCTCATACAGTCCTTGAGCTCTAGGTCAAGCATGTTTGTGTGTCTGAGCACACACGAAATTTCTATTTGATTTATAGGATTAGACATATTTTATAATTTATGAAGTAGTAATATTATTTGAAATGGTGACTTATTCAAATAAATCCCTTGATCACTTAAATAAAAATATATTTACATGGTACTATGCTTTGGATTTTCTTAATATAATGATCAAGCTTTATCTATATTCTATTTAAACAGCTACTTGCCTCAAGACATAGTGTTAAATTTGTATCCTTGCTTATTTCCTACTAAATTGGAAGACAGCCTAATAATTTTATAAAGCTTAACTGCATAAAATCGTTTGCTGGAAAAAAAGAGTTATTTAAATTACCATAACTAAGGATGGATATACTTTGAACATCACTATCAAAATTTTATAAACAGATGTGACATTCAACTGTCCATGGTATTAAAGAAATTTAAATGTAAGAAAATTTTGCATAAAAATTATATCCTGAAATTATGTATAGTAAAAATAACCTTTAAACAGGCTCATAATACATGAGACTAACTTTAATTTTCTATTGCAAGGTCATTACACTGGAAATTAATTAGAATGCAAAGGACAGCTCATACCGTTCTTTTCCCATATACCACACTCTGATGAAAAATACATCAAAATTGGTTAAGAGGGGGGAAAATTGTATCTTATATCTCCACCCTTTAAGTGGTTCAGTAATTCTCCTCATAAGCCATAGAAATTTTGTACCGTTTCCATGCACACAGAAATTATGCACAAACAGCAGAGTTCTTGTTTGTTTTGCAGTAAGATTCCAATAAAAAAAAACTGATCAGTGCATTATAGAGAAATTTACATTGGTCTTTCTGCAATTATACATCACCCAAATGTACATGAAAATGTTCTAAAGTCCTTAAGTTTTTGTTATCTGAAGAATTTCTGCCCCTAATTAAGGATTAAATATAAAATACACATTAATTTCATTAAATTGTTCCTCCATTTGACCAAAGAACAATGTATCTCTTATTAATAAACATCTATTGTATATTTTATGATATCATGTTGGGTATAATAAATTCATAAACATTAATGTAGTTCAATTAATTACTTCCACTTAAATAGAGACTCAGTGATAACCCAATATTTTTTATGTAGGAGGGGTATGTGTAATATTCTGTCTTCACTTCTTAAATGCATAGAAAAATCTATCTTGCTTAGGTGTTGTTGATAAAATTAACACCCTAATGAGAGTGAGAGAGAGAGAGAGAGAGAGAGAGGGGAAGCAAGCTTCAGATTTACTTGATTTCATTCTGGGACTTAACTGGAAGGAATTGTAAATACATAAATGAATAAATAAAAGTAATTTATATTTTGAACCAAAAACTATTGGGGAATAGGCCCATAAGATTCTTATAATGCTAAGTGAAGTCAGCCAATCCTAGAAAACCAAAGGTCGATTAATTCCTTTGATATAATGATACTGAATTATAATGGCAAGGGAGGGGGGATGAGAGGAATGAAGTAATGTTAAATAGAAAAAAGGGGGAGGGGAGGGAAAGGGGCTAGGGGATAGTAACAATGGCAGAAGGAATTTAACATCAATATACTAAGTGCATGTATAAAAACTCAAATGGTATGAAAATACTTTGTGTAAAACCAATGACTTGTAAAACTGTGCTCTTTATATGTAATATGAAAGGAATTGCACTCTAAAAGCATGTATAACAAATTAAATTAAATTTAAAAAATCTGATAGCTTATTTTTGTAATTTTTGGTGCTCTGTATTATACATAACCCTGGGATTCATTATGCTGCATTCATTCGTGAACATGTGGGGAAAAGGAGAACTTTGGATAGCATTGTGGAGATTCCCCAAAAGATTAGGAAAGGTGCCATCATATATACCCAATTGTGTGGTTTATTTACACAACGGAGTGTCACTCAGCCAGAAAGAAGAGTGGTACTTTTTTAATAAAATAAATTGAGTGTATAGATTTAAGGTATATAGTGTGATGTTTATATATATATATACATATATATATACATATATATGTATATATGTATATATACACATATATACACATATATATGTATATATATATAATTTTATAAAATGATCAATATAGTAAAACTAGTTAACACATCCATCACTTCACATGGCTATTTGGTGGCGACAATACTTAACATTTAATTTCTGAGTAAATTTCAAGAATTCAAGACAGTATAATTTATAATATCATCCTGCTGTATGTCTCATGACCAGAGCTCATTCCTTCTAGGTAACCAAAACATTGAATCCTTGGATCAATAACTTCCAATTTCCCCCTTACCCTAAGCCCTGGTGCCAATAGTTCTACCTTCTGCTTCTGTGAATCTAAAGGCTTTAGAATTCGCATATAAGTGAAATCATGCAGCATTTCCCTTCCTGTGTTTGTCTTAGTTCAGTTAGCCTAATGTCCTCCAGGTTATTTCCATTGTCACAAACAGAAGAATTTCCTTATTTGTAAAATCTGAACAGTACTCCATTGAGTGTGTGTGAGTGTGTGTGTGTTGATTGATGCATCCATCAACCACAGGACCTTTAGGCTGTTTGCAGGTCTCAGCAGCTACGGATGAGGCTGGGATGAACATGGGAATGCAGATGACTATTCTGCATACAAATTTTTCTTCTACTTCCTAGTTTCCTTTTGTTGACATATTTGCTTTGCTCTGCAGGAAGTTTTTAGTCCTGCTAGCATAGGCCCACTAGCTTTTCTTTTTCTTTACTTTTCCAAACCTTTGTTTGTTTGTGTTATATCAAAATGTTATTGCTACAATTACCATAGAGGAAATTTTCCCCTACATTTTGTTTTAGAAATTTAAAAATGTCTGGTCACATATATAAGGTTCTAACGCATTTTGAGTTGATTTTTGTGGATTGTGTCAGATGTCGGTCCAATTTCATTTTCACATGTTGACATCAAATGTTCCTAAAAATTAATGAAGAAATTGTGCTTTCTCCATTTCATATCCTTGGTTCTGTTGTCAAAAGTTAGTTGACTCTGTATGTGTGAATTAGTCTCTTTGCTTTCTATTTTTCTGTTCCATTGGTCTGAAGATCTGTTTTTATACTAGTCCCACATGACTACTTAATAAAGCTTTATTATATAATTTGAAATCTGATAGTATGATGTCTCCAAACTGTTCTGTTTGCTTAAGATAATTTTATCTATTCAGAGTGATTTGTGGTTCCACTTGGACTTTAGAATTATTTTCTGTGAAAACACCTTCAGCATTTTGGTACAGATTACATTGAATCTGCAAATCACATTAAGTTCTATGAGCATTTTAACAATGTTAATTCTTATAATCCTACATGTCGACATGTCTTTTCATTCATTTTCATCATCTTAAGTTTCTTTTATTAATGTTTTGGGAACAAATCTTTCATCTCTGACTAATTTTTTAGGCAATCTATTCTTTTCTTGATTTCCCTTGGGATCATTTTCTGGTGGTGCAGAAGTCCTCCAAGTGGTGCTATTGGGAGTGGTGGCGACTGGAAGGGGGCCCTGTGGGAGGCCTTCAGTCACTGCGGGCATGCCCTGAAGGAAATGGTGGGGCTCCAACCTCCTCTTGGTCCTCTCTCCCACTTCCTGGACCAGTGAGGGCTAGCTTTGCCCCACCACACCAGGCCCCCTCAGCCATGGCCCAGAGGAGCTGCTTCTCAGCCTGGGCTACCCTCCAGAGGGGTGGAGGGAATAAAGTGGACACTTGAAAAAGCAGAGATGAGAAGTGAGGAAACCTGAAGTCTTACCACAGAGTCTTACCTAAAACCACGTGTGTGGTTTTTGAAAACTGCAGTATATTTGAAAACCTACAAGTCCATTCCAAGATTTCCATCCCTCATTCTTCCCAAGAACTGAATTCTCTCCTTCCCTTCCCCACCCTCCTCCTCTCCCTCCTCCTCCCCCAACCTCTTCCTTACCCACTTTCTCTTTCTCCACCTTAAAGCTACAATACCTAAGCTAAGGGTCCAGCTCTGGCTTATCCACCAGGCTTTGTTTTCCTGCTCTCTCTCAGGCAATGCAGACTTATCTTAGAGATAAGGAAGGACTGAATGAGAAATCAAAGTCTGGGCTGGCTCTGAGGGGTGATTAGGGTAGGTCCTGCTCTGAGGGGTGATTAAGGTAAGTTAACCATAAACAGTGGTGAAGGGGAAGGGAAAGGCCTGAGGACACTTCTAAGACTGGAAGCCCTCTGTACAGACCCATGAGGAGAGATATGGGGGTTCCCCTCAGGAGCTGCAGGGGGCTCACCTTTGGAAGGGAGGTAGAGGGAGGGTTGGAGGCAGAAAGCCAGGGATGGAATAGTAAACATGCTGTCAAGAAAATAATACAAATAAACTTGTTCTTAATAAACAATTCCACTTGTTCTCCTCAGCTGAGACTCTGATCTTTCTGTGTAGCATGTGTTCCAATAATTCAGTGTGTTTGTGAATTCATAGTGTGTGTGTGTGTGTGTGTGTGTGTGTGCACAAGCACACAAGTGTACCTCAATTTTTCAGAGAATTTTAAATACTAGTATTTAGTGTTTTCCATTCTGGTCCACATTCAATCAAGGAAATGCTGTCAAAAATTATCTGTATGCAATAGAATATAATTTCAAAATTGTGTGAGTTGGAAGAGATTTATCTATAAATATTTTTCTATGTAGCTTGGGAAGTTAGTGAATCAAATGGTTTAACAAGACAGTGATTCCTATTTTGAGGGAGAAAAAATGACAACACTATTGTTTCCCTGAAACTTAGAGAAAATGAGAACATACAATTTTGTAAAATTACACATTTGACTTTCTTATCCTGAAAAGAACAACTTTAAAAATACCATTTATTGCTCATTAATACTATGCAGAAGTGCCAGAAAAAATGTGCACGTATTCTCCAAAAGGATTTTGCCCTTTTGTGATAAGTGTTTTAAAGTTGAATATTTGTGCACTGAAATTCCACATAGCACCTTTTGCTGTGGGAGAAAATGAAGGGTTCTTCATTTAGCCTTCATTTTTCAAAATGAATACCAGTATTTTCATGTTAATATTTTGATAATGTATGTCATTCTGTAACATATTTAATAAGAAAAAAATGTCTTCTATTGCACAAAAATATTTTATTTAAAACATCATGATACATGATACAGATAAAATGTATTTGTGATTTACATATTGGCACTGCCTGTATGAACACTCACCTTGAAGCTCAACATATGCATAAATGTGTATGACAGCTAGGACATGGTAGCCAGCAGTGTGTCCCCACAGGCTTCCAGCCACTCACTTCTGTGTTCCTGTGACTGCCTGTGTACCTTGATGGCTGATCCAGGAAGCTCATACCCTGGGAGCTGTCCACACCGGCAATGCCAGGAAGCTGATATGTCAGCACTCCAGCCTACTTGTGAAATAATTTTGAGATATCTGTTTAAACCCTTCTCAGAGTTCCCTCACGGCACTCTTCCATTCCTCCCCATGGGGCCTGGCTTCATAATAGGTTCAATGCATGCGCCCCACATCACCTCCCCTACCTGCCAGTGACCCACCCTACCAGACAGGACATTCAGAAGCTCAGTGCAGCTTCTGGTGGACATAAGGGTAGGGTCTCCTGTGTATCTACCTCATGCATGGTAGACACCCCATAAATCAAGGTAAATGGGTGTGTGTATCATTTACAGGAATACACAGGTATCTGTGAGGTTTTCATACACCTTGCCAACATGCCCAATCTAACTGGATCTTGCTCTTCCCCTCCTTTTAATCCCCATGAATTTACATCTCCACAAGCCTGTCATCTAGCCCCCCCTCCTCTCATCCAGTGGAAAAGACATGTATAAACAGGAAAATTCACCCTGCACACAGTGTAACTCTGTCTATAATTATATATATATATATATATATTTTTACTATATTTACATAGCTATGTATAACAATATTCAATATCAATATAGTGTTGTAGTTAATGTTTAGTGTCATTGGAGTCTGACAAGATGGTTGTGAACTTTTGTTATGTGAAGTTATGCTTGTCAAGGCCCACCCAGTTATTCACAAAACCTAAAAAAAAAAAACCTGTAAAAACAAAAATTTCATTGTTTACATATTTTGAAGGGCATGGTAGGCTAAACTTTGAGAAGCTGATCTTAGTCTATAAAAGAATGAATTTTGTCATTTTAAACATAAGGCAATCATCTTTTCTACAAGTAGAGTTTATTTTAAAGCAGATATATTCCCACGGAGTTTGAATATTCCTTGGAGAAGTATATTTTAATTTCTTTTCTCAGATGAATATAATATAAAGGCCCCTAAAGTTTTCATACAGTATTTGTTTAATTGTAATTTTATAACCTAAGTTGACTAATTAACATATGTAAATTATTTCATCTTTATCTTCTCAGTTTTCAAATACAGGCTTCTTAATACTCAAGCAGGAAAAAAAAATCTTGCTCTGGGAGAAGTTAATTGGTTATAACGAAATACTTGTTACTCTTTTTCAGGAATATCTTATGTTTATATAGATTTACATGAAGTAATATTTAAACTGTGACTTTATTTGTTGCTGCTTTAAATGTTGAAATCAATTCTCACATAAAATGCACAGAGCTTGGCATATTAGATAACTTGCTGTGTAAGATTGTAGCCATTTAAAAATCTAGGAAGCAGGGAAGAATATAGAATAAATATAACTTTTTTTTTTTTAAGAAAATGTGGAGAATCATTATGTTTTGTATCAGTTTTCATCTTCATGACTACTTACTTTTACAAGGCAAAATTTTCAGAATTCTGGTAATTGACAATTTTATATTCAGGCTTATCACAAAACATTTTGAATTATCCTAAATACATGTATGAAGACACAATTGTTGTAAAAATACTTTATATTAAACCAGCAACTTGAAAAAAAAAAAAAACACAGCATCTGCAAAGTAATGAGTTCATAAGGACAAATGTGTAAGAAAAATGTGTAAGACAGACCTGTTGATTGGATCTTCTGTCCCTTTTTTCTGCTCACCCATGAGATTAAGTGTGGAAGAATAAAAAGTGTTTGCTCCACTTTCCAGACACCAAAGTGTCTTGAACCAGGTAGTACTGCCTTGGAATCAAAAGTCTATGTCTATAGAACCACATTCTCTTACTTTAATACCATTTACTTCATGCAAAATCCTGTCAAGAATTGTCTAAAATACTTGCAAATGTTTGAAATAGTTCTTTGCCAGATTTTTAAGGCTTTGAAATCTTTATACACATACCTTCCAAATTTTGCAAGACTCTTGAGTCTGCTCATGCCAGGAAGAACATTTAATCTCTTTTTAAAACCGAAAATGAACAGTCAAGAAAAAAGAATGAATCACTTTTACCGAATTTATCTGAAATAAGCTATTTGATGCTTCCTGGGGATTTAAAGTGAGTGATGCCAATCTCCAAATGTTTGCGCTTATTACAATCAACACTATCCTTGTAAAATTATGAGGAAATGCCCTATAGCCATTTTCATGTTCATTCAGAGTTTGGTGATGACTAGTGAGCTTGGGAAAAGTAATCCTAAAAAAAAAAAAAATAATAATCCTTAGTAAAATGTTTTTTTAACCTAATTCTGGGCTGTATTTGTTAATATGTGGTTTTCAGCCTATGAGAACAGAAGTTTTAAAGAAGAGTCAGAGGGGTGACAAAAGCAGGAGTATGCATGTTTAGATGAATTTAGCCACCCCTTGACTGACTGAGGGGCAGTCTCCACCCCGATCTTCTTTGGAGCCCCTTAAGGCGGGGTGTCCCAGCCCCTCCAGCTTCCTTCTCTCAGCAGGAGAAGTGTGTTCCCATTCAGAGGGAGGGTGGCCCCCACATTTTATTATAATGATTCCCATCACACTTTTACTGTTAAAGACTGTGCAGATATTTAAAGTTAATAGTCTTAATAGATTAGTTGATTTGTTGAACACCTCATAAGTTCAAAATATTAATCAATTAGTCAAAGGAATTATTAGGAGAATCCAAAGCCCAATTTTGTCAAGTACTTAAAACCCATAGAATCCACATGTTTAAAGGCTCACATAATTTATTTTTTAAAGACAGACTTCAACTTGGGTTTAAAACTTGTTTTAAATCTGTAATTGGGAAAATGCTCAAATTGATTTATTTCATTTTGTCAGCTCTTTTTCCCTATAGGTATTATTTAAAGATTATTTATCAGAGATAGTTGAGTCTGGGAAACTCAAATGACCATACAGGTATCAATCTATTTAATCCCTTTTAATTCAATGGTTGAAAATGTACTAACACTTCATATTTTTTATTAGAAACCTAAAGCTTTTCAAAGAGTTGCATACGAGCATATGATATAATAGCTGAATGTAATGAATATTGGTATTTCAGATAAATTATGGAGATAGTTTTCTCATTCTATATAGCAGGATTCTTCACAGACATCAGCAATGTGATCAGCGACACCACCGTGCATCATACACACATACGTGGTCTCCCCCCATTATCCTTGGTTTTTCTTGTTGAGGTTTTAGTGTTCTGAAAATATTAGTGGAAAATTCCAGAAATAAGCAATTCATAAGTTTTCAATATTTTGTGTGATTGTGAGTGGGATGGTGAGTCTCAGCCATCCTCCTCGGACTGGGGAAGGATGAATCATCCTTTGTGAGCAGTAAGGCTCCTGCCTGCTCATGAGTCCCTGGCAACTGTCTCAGCCAACACAGGGGCTGGAACAGTACTGCAGGGCTCCGGTCCCCATCCCTTATTTTACTTAATAGCATCCCCTGGGCTCAGGAGTAGTGATTCTGGCAATGGAAAAATGCAAAAAAGGAACCATAAAGTCCTCCCTTTAATTTTTGAAAAGAAGGACAATGAGAGAGTTGAGAGATAAAGACAACACATTTACAAAGCTTTTATTGTAGCATATTGCTACAGTTTTATTTTATTTTTCTCTTTGTGAATCCCTTACTGTGACTCATGTATAAAATAACATTGTCATAGATATATATGTGTAGGAAAAATCATCCAATATAGGATTTAGTACTATTCCTGATTTTTCAGGCCTCACTGGAGATCTTACAATAGACCCTTCCTGGATAAGGGGTTCTTTATAACTCAAATAGATTTTTAGATTATTTCACCTCATCATTGACTCTCCATTTCCATTTAATATCTTCTACAAAAATATATGTTATACGTGCTGATAAGACACTCTGAAACACAAAAAAAGAAGCTTTTATTTGAAATGTATCCCTTAATAAGACAGATGGCATTCCCCACTCATTTTGTATATTACTGTATAAATGAACAGGTCTCAGCCTTGATTCTGCCCCTGACTTTGTTATGTTGTTCAATAGTTGAGAAAATTTATTTTCATAAATACTTACATCAAAATCAAAAGACTTTATAGTAATAGGATTTTATTTTTTAAATTCTGTCTAGGTTATATGCCAAAAATTATCTGGCTACTGATGAATCAATTCATTGCTTCTTCATTGTTATTAAAAGTTAAAGCATCTTATTTCCAATAGAATTTGTTGCATAGTTACAATTATTTCTTTTTCATTTCTAGGAAACATTTAAAAATATTTCACAAATAATTGTCAAATTGTTATTAATCATTTTTACCTTTCTTCTTCTAATTATAACCACTCATTGAAGATACTCAGAACTGGTTGAAACAAATAGGTATGTTATTAATTTACATACTCAAAAAGTGTTTATATTTTATCATGAGTTCTAAATTTATTTGCATTTAATTTTGAAGGCTTATCTCCTTGCATTCATAAATTAGTGGGCTTCGAAGCAGTCGGCATCTCCGGTTATCATTCTGTCTCACTAGAGAGGTTATACCAGTAAGTTGAGTCAGAATGGATAAGAGACATTCTGGTCTACTTTGAAGCAGGGAAGACCCTTTGCTAAAGGGTTGGGAGGACAGTATTGCACAGAAGGCTGCAGGTGTAAACTCGCAGCCACAAAACCAACAGAAGCCACAGGGTACTCAAGTCAAATGGAGCTCTGGGCCTAGAACAGGCAGCAGTAAAGTCTGCAATAAACACCAGAACCCTTCGATTTATGGTTCATATCCAGTCATTCAACTTCACTGTAGTTTGCATATCTGCCAGATTTGGAAGAATATTCCAGTGTGAAGAACATTTTTAAAATTCACTCCTAAGCACACTTTCTCCTACGTATATTAATTTTCAAATTTATCTCCCCAACCCTAATTTCCTTCTAAACCCTAGATGTTGACAGACTTTTGTAGTTGGATGTTTATTAAATATTTTAAGTTTTTTGTGTTGAAAATAAAAATCCTGATTAGTGATCCCCTCTGCTCTGCTTTGAATCTTACCCATTAACTATCGTCTCTCCTCTACTTTTAATCTTGCCAGTTGCATAACAAATGTGTTCTTCCATTTGCTCTGGGAAGTGTTTTGGAATCATCCTCATTTTTTTTTTTTTCTTTCACTCAACAACAAGTCCAATAACCAATCCTGATGTCTTACTGCCACATTATATCCAGACTCTCGTAACCACTCAGGTTCTTCCACAATCACCCGGTTCACACCCTCAGACACCTTAGTTGGTGTGTTTCCATAGCTTCTGAGGGAGAAGTCGTGCTTCTTGTGTGGCTTTCCTCTATCTAGTCAACAGAAGAACTAGAGATGCTACTGAAATGCAAGATTCTATCACCTTCTGACCAAAATATTGTAAAGGCCCTTCTCACTATCTGCGTGGGGAGGGAGTAGGTAACAGTCAGAGGTATGGGCCTGCTGGAAATAAAGGCTAGTAAAGTAATATTATGAAATAAACACAATGGACAAGAATTATATATGTGCAAAGCAGGGGCATTGATGGATAGAAGGGACCTGATGGGTCTGATCCTAACAAAGAGAAAAGCCCCTGAGGCTTTATTTATAGTGAAACACACTAAAGGGAGTCAGTGAAGAACTTCTTCAGGAAAACAGGAGGAGAGTGGGGAAAACAAGCTGTTTGGGGCTTGGCAGGTTACGCTCATCTCGCACAGCTGAGTTGGAACCTGGGGCTGTGAGCTGAGGCAGGGCACCAGCATGATCTCAGCTTTCTCCACCCAGGGACGTTCACCCAGGAGTTCCCAGAAAGGCAGCCTCCCTGCCTTAGGAGGGCTCCAACAAACCCATAGTTCAAATACGGCTTCCAACAGAAAGGCATCACGTTCTCCTTAGAGGAGAAGCCAGTCTATACGAAGGGTTTCCTCCCCAGGTCCTTCACGTTCCCTCTGCTCCACTCCAAGGTCTCCTTGCGGACCACCTGCTCCGCCCTGTGCTCCAGCCACACCCACCTGCACCTAGGCCTACAGCACTGCACGCGTTCCCTTCCCTCCTGAACTGCGCACGCTCTCTTCCAGCTCTCTGGAATGTTCTCCCACTTAGATGAATACGCATCTTAGTACTTGTTTCATTTACTTTCTTATTTCTATTTCATGCAATAGAGATCCTCAGGCTACTCTCTGTAAGTCACCTAACACCCACATACCTCAGGATCCTCATTCCCTGTTGTTTGGGTCTCCATATTTTTTTATTAGTCATATAGGGCATTTTCATTTCTTCATTGTTGGCTGTCTGCTTTCCACCACTAAAATGTAAGTATGATGGAAATGGGTTTTGATATCTGACATTTCACCAGCACTTAGCATAATAACTGGTTTGTAATTAATTTTTATGTATTTTGTCAAAATAAGTAGAATGTATCCCACGATATTTTAGTTCTCTTCATAGTTCTCATAGCTCCCTGGTCATTAATTTACCTTTTCTAACTCATCAATTGTTGACTTTGGGCAGTATGTTCTAATTTTTTTCATAAGTCATTATCTACATTGTTCTAATCACAGCACACAGTTTCCTATGTTTTCCTCTTAGTCATACATTTCTCAGGCTCCCTTTTCTTTCCTGGAAGTTTGGGCTCATTTATTTGACCTGTTTATTGGAACATTTTCCAAGATCTTCATTACTCCCACGTCTAGTCTCTAGGACAGATTCCCTTATATTGTCGAGTAGCCAATCCACCGAACCAATTGAGCCTGAGCACCATCCTTGCCTTCTTCCCTCTCTTCCACATTAATTAAAAACATATCTATGAACAGTCATTACGAAGTCAGCACTGTGCTCGAGCCTGGGATACGTAACGGGCGTAGAAAGCTCAGTTTCCATCCTGCAGGGGTTTGCCTTTGTGAAAATATCCCATGCACCCACTCACTGCCTTGCACCCCTGCCTCCTCTGCCCACTGTGCTTGTCTGACCTGGTCTGACCTTGTCTCAGCCCAGTGGATCCCCATCTCTCAGACCTGCCTCTTCCCTCATGGTTTCCTCACACACTACCATGGTATCTACATGAAATAAAGGTTCATCTAGAACTACCAACAGCAAATCCCTTCAGTGGTTTTCTGTTATTCTGAAGACATTTTCCATTTCCTGGCATGATACCTGAGCCTTCATGACCACCTTTCCAAGGCTCAGTCCCCACTTGCTGCATATCTTCTATTCTCTGATTATACTAGAGTCCTTAGATGAAAGGGCCTTATATATTGAACCCTGTTTCTTCTTCCTAAACTTATCCTTGTTCCTGCTTATGGCCAGTGTAGGGTTAGGAGTCCACTTCATGTCTGAGTACAGCATCTTACATAACCATCTGTCAAATAGCTTTTCTGTCTTTCCTCTGTGGATGTAGTTCATTGGAGTGCAGAGATGTGTCAAGTACACCGATATTTTCTGGCAGATTTTCATGCAGTGCCTAGTCTGGAGACTCAATATTTCCCTTTAGACATGAAATAGTGAATGTGATAATCATCATAATCATTTGCATTCACTGTAAGTCAAGGGAATTTATCAGTCATTTTTAATCTTCACATCCAACTGCAGTTTCTCTTCTCAAAATTATTTGTAATTTTGTGTTACTTTTTGTGTTCAGCACTTGATCGTTCTTTTTAACTGCAGAGAGGAAAACGACTCCAAGTTTTTCACTTTAAGCATACCCTGAAGTATTTGTAGCTCTAAACCATTTTAACTCTTGTTCTCTAAGAATACAGTTTACTCTGCTTGCACTAAATATTTTATCCCTGGAAAAACAGAAAACAAAAGTATGAAATGTATGCTTCCCTTGACTATAAACAAAAATCTTTTTCAGGAAATCCGTTGACACCTTTATTCACTGTTTCTTCTTAGATACTTGCCAGAGTTCAATATTTTACAGCCTTCTATAGTTAGAAGATGGAGTGATCTACAATAAATCAATGATTTTATGACTTTGAATAAAAGACTAATTTAATGGACAAATTACTCATTAAAAAGTATTCATCTTGCTGCATAAAATATTGCTAGATGTTAAAATAATTGAAACATACAATTCATATCATTTTTAATATAGTACCTTATAATTTATGGGTAGTGAATTGGTATTATTCACAGTAAAATATATTTCAGTTTAACATTTTCAGACTTACTTTTAAATTCTGAAAATAAGTGGGGGAAATTGGTTATTTTAATCCTTGCCAATTTTTGTATTCTAGCTTACAAGATAGAGGGCAAAGGTGAGTATCTTCCTACAACCCACTGAAGGGTGCACATGCCTGATTGGGGAAGCCAGTCCTTCAGTCCATAGCATCCTTTATTATGTGCCTAAAACCATCTCTGTGGTCACTGCACACTGGAGATGTTATATTCACAGATGTTTTCTTCTTGATTGCTTTGTTTCTAACCTACTATCCCCATTCCTGCACACAGACTCACACAAGCACACGGATGCACACCTACCCACGTGGTCCTGTTCACGTGTCCATCCATTCTCTTTCTCATCAAATTCTTCCATATCAAGTCTGATACAAGCTCCTATAAAGTCACCCCCAAAAACTTTGTTTCTGATCCATTAACCAGAATTCAAAATGCCATCATCGCAATTCCTACCCACATCACTGCTGCGATCCAGGGACAGTCTACTTTGCCATGGGTCTACTCTTGTGCCACTCACATAACTCCCATCCTATCACCAGGCACGTTTTTCTAACACGTAGCCATGTCACATCAGACCTGGACCCTTTGAAACTCCCTCCTTAGTTTCCCACCATGTTCTGGGTAAAATTTAAGAGTCTTGAAAAAATGCAAAGAGTTTTTCATTCTGAATTTACACTGAAATGAAATGTCACCAGTGCCCTACTAACCAGGGTCAGGACTCTTCTCAAATGGAGCTGAAGGAGGAGGTGGGCCACCAAGGTACTGAGGAGCTCCTGGGGACTCAGGAGGAGAGACCCTGGCCTGAGGCCTACATAAGGGTCTTTTCACTATTGTGGCTTCAAGCCTGGGGACTTGGAATCACCACTCCTTGTCTTGGGCAGACATGACCTTCTCCTGGCCTTCATGAATGCCCTCACTCACTGGAAAACTCCTCTCTCCTGCTTTCCCCAGTGTGATTTTTTCTTCCCCCTGGGAGGGCTCGTGTCCTACTTGCTGTCTTTAGACTTGATTCCTCTCCTGCATTGACTCCAACCCCTTAAGAACAATCCTTGAGACCCTATGACACCAGATACACCGTGGAAGTCATTCCTTGTGCTCAGAGACTACCTAGAGCTTCCTCTTTCTCTGTGCATCTCATGATATTATTAGAAAAAAATAAAATAATATAATATAGGACTTTCCAGATGGTGGAATAGAGAAGGTTACTTTTCTGGCTGCTCCGTGGTGTAAAACCAAGGAAACAGATAGGCAGTTGCTCAGCAAGGTGGATGAACAAAAAAAAAAAAAAGGGGGGGGGGGGGGGGGCGGGGTGTGGATTTACTGGAATTTAATACTGGACATTCAAAGCAGATTGTGGACTCAGGAGGTGGGATAAGATAAAATAAGAAAGAAATCTCCAGTGACACAGCCACTGCCTGAGACATCAGCCAGGGCAGTCCCTCGGTAAGCAAAGTGGAGGGACAGGGAATTAAAGAAACCTGCATTTTGAGGAGGCCAGACTCTGTCTGGGTACAAAGAGTTTCTATATCAAAGACACTGCCCTTCTAAACTGAAAGGTGCACTACACAATATCCTTGTGTGAGAAGGAAGCCGCCATCTCTCCCAGAGACCCGTGGAGGACAGAAGGGGGAACCATTTTTCAACCATGGTTCAGGGACCAGTGCTGGGAGAGCCAATTCCTGGCACACACAAGTTTGGCCTGAAATACAGGCCTAGCAAACCCATAGTGAGTAACGTAGGGTGTGCCTAAGGGACCACGAGAAAATCCAGCATGGAGAGAGGTTCACACAGGGGAATGATGATCATGGAAGCCCATTCCGATCTCCCCCTCCCCACTCCAACCCAGCTGCTTGCAGAACCAGCTGGGAGAGACAGGCCTGGCCGAGAATTCAAAAGGGCGGGAGTGAGAAAGATTGAGTTTGCAGATTGAACCAGAAACCATTAAATGTGAGGTCTGCAGGTGACATGGTGGACTGAGAATTGGATTCTCGACCACAGGAGTGGAATCCAGGGGAAATCCCTGGGTGCAGTCTTCCAGCGTGGACCAGCAATTGCTGGGTCCTGGAGGTGCATTGATTCAAAATCTCCAGAGGAACTGGCCTTCGGTGAATAACCTGGGGCCTAGGTAAACATAAGCCCTCTCCCCAGGAGTCCACCTGTGGGATTACCTCTCAATCCAGTAACCCCAACTAACACTGCTGAGAAGGGAAGCTAAGAATCTTTTAAACTCCAATAGACATGATTCTTTAACGTTTCATTGAGAGGTTTTTTTTTTTCTTTTTTTTTTTTTTTACTTTTTCTTTTCTCTGTTTAGCTGTGAACTTAACGGTTCATGGACATTTATACATGTTCATATTTGGCTTTATTCTTATTTCTTGCATTTTTGAAGCCAGATATTTTTCATAGATCAGTATTTTGAGGACTAGAATATTTGATTAGTACATTTCAGTTTTATTTTGTATTCTTTTATTTTGTTTTTTAAATTTTTACTATATACATGTATATGTATATATACATGTATATATATATATGTATATATATATATATATATATATATATATTCTCACACTTATCTGTTTCCCTTGATTCACTTTCTCTCTTTTCTTCTGCTAAAGCTAATCTGTATTGTTCTCTCTTTCACTCTTTCTTTATTTTTTACTTCTAAATTCTCTCCTCCTTCCTCATAATAATCACATCCTATATCATTTCTGTTTGCTCCAAGTCCACCATTTAAAATTGTCAACACTTTTCAAACTTACTGTTTTTACTGTTGGCAAGAACTGGTCATATAATTTCTATTCATTGTGAAAATTATCATTGCAGATGTCATAAGCAGGAACTATTTGGTTTAGTGTTGTATATTCTTTACAATGGTTGTTGTTATTATATGTATCCCTCTAAACAGTGGAAACCTTCAGGAATACGACAAATCCAGAGGGTAGAAATTCTACTAACTCAGATGTATACTGCTAGATGGGTAGATACACAAATAACATTAAAAAACAAGGGAACAAATCGCCCCAAACAAATTAAGATGCTGTAATAACAAAATCCATTGTCCCCACAGTGGAAGAAATGTCAGAGAAGATTAAAATGTACATACATAGTCAAACTGATTTCAAGGTAAATGAAAGGAGTGAAATCAGAATGAAAATAGAGTAAGATGAATTGAATAAAGTGACAGAGATTCTGAAAAAAATAAAATATAGCAGAAATCCTCAAAATGAAGGAATTAATAAACCAAGTTAAATGTTCAATGGAAAGCATCACCAACAGTCTAGACCACATGGAAGACAGAGTTTCAGAAAATGAAGACAAAATATAATCTTGAAAATAAATTTGGCCACGGGGAAAAGATGTTAAGTGACCATGAACAGAACTTCTAAGAAATATGTGATAACCTGAAAAGATCAAATTTCAGATTTATTGGGAGAGATGAAGGCTCAGAGATATAAGCCAAAGGAATGCACAATCTTTTTAATGAAATAATATCAGAAAATTTCCTAAACCTAAAGAATGAAATGGAAAATTAGATACAATTAGTCAATTGAAGGAAAAACTAATTCAAATTAAAAGATGGGGAATAAAAATAATTTCTCAATAATAACATTGAATGTAAATGGCCTAAATACATCCATCAAAAGACACAGACTGGGGGATTAGATTAAAGAACAAGACCCAACAATATGCTGTTTCCAAGAGACTCACCTCACAGGCAAAGGCAACCACAGACTGAAGGTAAAACGATGGGAAAAAATATACCATTCATTTGGATCTCATAAACAAGCAGGGGTTTCTATCCTCATATCAGATAAAGTGGACTTCAAGCTAAAGTTAATCAGAAGAGAAAAAAAGGACATTTCATACTGCTTAAGGGAACTATATATCAAAAGACACAATAATCATAAATGTTTTTGCCCCCCAAAATGGAGTATGTATGTATATCAAACAAACCCATTTCAATTTCAAGAATTAAACACACCACAGCACAGGTAACTTTTAACATGCCTGTCACCACTGGATAGATCCTCCAAACAAAAACTGAATAAAAATAGAGAAGCTATAGCACTAAAAATTACAATTAATGGCAGAAACCGCAACCACCGAAGCCACTGCCATTCCCAGAGATCTCTTCTCTGGGCACAACCTCAGTTACCTCAGAAGCGAATTCCAGCTACCTCCGAGGTGGCTTCTGCTGAACAGGAAGTCTCCTGTCAATCAACCACTGCCTGCACTGATACCACCATTGCTGCTGCTTCTGATTCCACTGCTACTTGCCTGAGGTCACCTGGAGGTCTTCTTTCTGGGCTGCCACAGACCATGAGGTCTCCTCTCTGGGGATGACCCCGGTTACCTCAGATGCAAATTCCAATGCTACCTCTGTGGTCGCTGCCACTGGACAGGAAGTCTCCTGTCAACCAACCCCCGCCTGCAGCACTACCACCATTGCTGCTACCTCTGATTCCACCGCTGCCAGCCTGAGGTTGCCTGGAGGTCTTCTCTCTGGGTGATGTTGCCACAGAAGAAGTTGCTGCCCCCAATGCAACTGAAGCCAACGCTGCTGCTGACCGGCACAGACTGCCTGGTGATGCTGCCCCCACAGCTGCAGTTGCAGCTCCTACTGCAACCTCCACTACTGCTGACTCTCTGCCTGCTGCCAACAACCACTGCCACTCCTGCTGTTACCATGGCCTAGAGGACTGCTTTGGGTGAGACTCCAGGTTGGGTTGCACGTGGCCTGGGGCCTGGGTGCTAGCAGGTTTACCACCACAAGATCCTCTGTCTACGAACTCCAGCTGGGACCTGCAGGTCCAGTGTGGGGTGCCTGCAGGCTCGGAGGAATCTGAGGTCTTCCTGATGAGAATGCTGGTGGCCCTTGTCTTGCTGCTATATCTCGGGGTTGCTCCTTTGCATGAGGGTATCCCTGGTGGTCTCTCTGCAAGTAGGAGCAGCATTGAGATCTTGAGACTGCAGTGTGACCGAGACGGAAGTATCTGAATTTCAGATTGGTGGATAGAGACTGGGTTTGCGAGGGCTGATCTGGGATTGGTGATCCTGAAAAACTTCAGAGACAGGGCTGAGAAACTGTTGAACACTGACAGAGACAGTTTGACTTTCCAGCAAGATTTTTTTTTATTTTAGTTTAGTTTTTGATTCGCTAATGTCTACCATATTTGGAACAGGATGATTTTTAGGCATCAGTATGTGGAGGACAATGATATATAAATAATGTTTTGGATTTTTGTTGGATTCTTATGTCTTTAATTTTTTCTCTTTGTTCATATTCTTCCTCTCTCTTTTCTATTTTCTTGAATTGCTTTCCAACTTTTTCCAATCAACAGCCAATCTCTGTAGGCTCCTCTTCCACTCTTCCTGTGAATTTTTACTTCTAGCTTCTCTCTTCCTTCCTTGTGAATATTGCATAATATACTACCTCTGTTCTCTCATATACCATTTGAAATTGTAAATTGTTTCAACAAATATTCTGTTTTTACTATAGATAGATATTGAACTCATCATTTTGGGTTACTGCAAGAAAGCAGTAGATGCTTTAGTGGAAGCTATTAGGTTTAAGACTATATATTGTGTACACTGGGTGTGTTGACATTGGTCTCACCAGTAAAGGTGAAGCAGTGGAAAACTTCAGGGACACTATAGGTCTATAGGTTAATTTATCCTATTTTTAAATGGGAAAACATATGAACAACATGAAAAAACAGGGGAGTAATGTGCCCCAAACAGACCAAGATGTTTCAACAGAAACTACTGATAACACAGTGGGAGAAATGTCCAAGAAGGAGTTCAGATTGTATATAGTGAAAATGATATGTGAAGTAAAGGATAGTAAAAGGAGTGAAATCAAAGAAAAAACACAGGAAGTGAAAGACAACTTCAATAAAGAGTTAGAGATTGTGGGGAAAAAAAAAAAAAAACAAGCAGAAATCCTTGAAATGAAGGAAACAGTAAATCAAATTATAAATTCAATAGAAAGCATCACCAAAAGACTAGACCACTTGGAAGACAGAAACTCAGACAATGAAGACAAAATAAATAATCTTGAAAATAGAGTTGAAAATGCAAAGAAGAAAGATGGTAAGAAACCATGAACAGTACATTCAAGAATTATGGGAGAACATGAAAAGACCAAATTTAAGAGTTATGGAATAGATGAAGGAGCAGAGATACAAACCAAAGGAATGAACAATCTTTTCAGTGACATAACAGCAGAGAATTTCCCAAACCTAAAGAATGGAATGGAAAATAAAATACAAGAGGCTTACAGGACCAAATCCAAAATCACAAAATCACAGCAGACCCACATCAAGACACAGTATAATGAGAATGACTAACACACAAAATAAAGATAAAATCTTAAAGGCTGTGAGAGAAAAAAAAATCAAATTAGGCATAGGGGGGAAAGCAATTCACATCTCAACTGATTTCTCAACCCAGACCCTCAAAGCGAGGAGGTCCTAGAATAATATATTTCAAGCTCTGAAAGAAAATGGATGCCAACCAAGAATTTTATATCCAGCAAAATTAATTTTCAGTTTTGAAGATTAAATTAAAACATTCCATGATCAACAAAAATTGAAAGAATTCACAACTGGAAGCCTACACTACAGAGTATTCTCAACAGAATATTTCATGAGGATGAAATGAAAAAAAATTGTGAAAACCAGCAAAGGGAGGATCTACACTAAAGGGACATTCAACCAAATGAGAAACTAAGGCAAATCAAAAACTAGAAATAAATCAAAACGACAGGGAATACAAATCATATCTCAATAATAACCTTGAATGTTAATGGCCTAAACTCATCAATCAAAAGACATAGACTGGCAGATTGGGTTAAAAAGCAAGACCCAACAATATGCTGTCTTCAATAGACTCACCTCATGGGCAAAGACATCCACAGTCTAAAGGTGAAAAGAGGGAAAAAACTTATCACTCATGTGGATTGCATAAACAAGCAGGGGTTTCCAATCTCATTTCAGATAAAGTAGACTTCAAAACAAAGTTAATCAGAAGAGACAAAGAAGGACATTTCTTACTTCTTAAGGGAAGTATATGTAAGCAGGACATCACAATTCATAAATATTTATGCCCCAAACAATGGAGCATCTATGTACATCAAATAAACCCTTCCAATTTCAAAAGTCAAATATACCACAATAGAAAAATACTGGGTGACTTTAATACACCTCTCTATTAGACATATCTTCCAAACAAAAACTAAATAAGGAAATTATAGAACTAAATCATACAGTCAATAATTTAGACTTAACAGACATATATAGAGTATACCACCCATCAATGAGCAAATATACTTTCTTCTTAGCAGCACATGGCTCCTTCTCTAAAATAGACCCGATCTTATGCCACAAAGCAACTCTTAATAAATACAAAAACACAAAAAAAAAAACAGAGATAATATCTTGCATTCTATCAGATCACAATGTAATGAAATTAGAAATCAATGATAAAGTAAAAACATAGAAGCAACAAACAAATGGAGACTAAGTAATACACAATTGAATGATGAATGGATAGTAGAAGCAATCAAGGATGAAATTAAAAAATTATTAGAGGTAAATAAGAACACTGGTACAACATATCAAAATCTCTGGGACACTATGAGGGCAGTACTAAAAGGAAAGTTTATTTCATTGAGTGCATTTATTAAAAGAATAGAAAGCCAACAAATAAATGACCTAACACTACTGAAAGCCCTAGAAAAGAACAAATCAATACCCAAAGCAGTAGAAGACAGAAAATTATTAAAATAAGAGCTGAAATTCATGAAATCAAAACAAAGAAACAATTGAAAAAAATCAACAAAACAAGAAGTTGGTTCTTTGAAAAATAAGTAAAACAGATAACCCCCCTGGCCATGCTAATAAAGAGAAAAAGAGATAAAATTCAAATTAATAAAATACAAGATGAAGAAGGAAATATCACAACAGACATGTCTGAAATACATAAGATAATTAGAAACTATTTTGAAAATTTATATTCAATAAAATAAAAAATATTGAAGACATCAATAAATTTCTAGAGACATATGATCTACCCAAACTGAATGAGGATATCATACAGGATTGAAACAGATCAATTTCAAGTAACAAAATAGAAAACACCATCAAAAGCCTACCAACCAAGAAAAACCCAAGACCAGACAGATTTTCAGCTGAGTTCTACCAGACCTTTAAAGAACTACCACCAATCCTCCTCAAATTATTCCATGGGATAAAAAAGGAGGAAACCCTTCCAACCTCATTCTATGAGGCTAATATCACCCTGATACCAAAAGCAGATAAAGACACATCAAGGAAAGAAAACTTCAGACCAATATCCCTGATGAACATAGATGCAAAAATTCTCAGTAAAATTCTGTCAAATCACATACATAAATATATTTAAAAGATAGTGCACTATGATCAAGTGGGATTCATCCCAGGGATGCAAGGTTGTTTCAACATATGGAAATCAATAAACATAATTCATCATATTAATAGACTTAAAAACAAGAATCATATGATCATCTCAATAGATGCAGAAAAAGCATTTGACAAAATACAGCACACCTTCAAGTTCAAAACAGTAGAAAAACTAGGGATAGTAGGAACATACCTTGACATTATTAAAGCTATATATGCTAAACCTAAGACTAGCATCATTCTAAATGGAGAAAAATTGAAAGCATTCCTGCTAAAAACTGGAACAAGACAAGGATGTCCTCTTTCACCACTTCTATTCAATATCATCCTTGAAATCTAGCCAGAGCAATTAGACAAAAGGAAGAAATTAAAGGGATACAAATAGGTAAAGAAGAATTCAAACTATCACTATTTGCTGATGACATGATTATAAAGCTAGAAGATCCAAAAAATTCCACCAGAAAACTTCTAGAATAAATGAATTCAGCAAAGTAGGAGGATATAAAATCAACACCTATAAATCAAACACATTCCAATACATCAGCAATAAAACTGCTGAAAGAAAAGTCAGGAAAACTACTCCATTCACAATAGCCTCAAAAAAAAAAAAAAAAAAAAAAACTGGAAATCAATCTAACAAAAGAGGTGAAAGACCTCTACAATAAAAATTACAGAACACTAAAGAAAGAAATTTAAGAAAACCTCAGAAGATGGAAAGATCTCCCATGCTCCTGAATAGGCAGAACTAATATTGTCAAAATGGCCATACTACAAAAAGTGTTATGCAGATTTAATGCAATTCCTATTAAAATCCCAATGACATTCTTCATAGAAATAGAAAAGGCAATCATGAAATTTATTTGGAAAAATAAGAGACCCAGAATAGCTAAAGTAATCCTTAGCAAGAAAAGTGAAGCAGGAGTCATCACAATACTAGACCTTAAACTATACTACAGAGCTATAGTAACAAAAACAGAATGGTATTAGCACCAAAATAGACTTGTAGACCAATGGTACAGAATGGAGAACACAGAGACAAATCCACATAAATACGGTTATCTCATACTAGACAAGGGTGCCAAAAACATTCATTGGAGAAAAGATAGCCTCTTCAACAAATGGTGCTGGCAAAACTGGAAATCCATATGTAGCAATATGAAATTAAAACTTTATCTCTCACCCTGCACAAAAATCAACTCAAACTGAATCAAAGACTTTAGCACTAGAACAGAGACCCTGTGCCTAATAGAAAAATAAATAAATAAATGGCCAAATCTGCACCACAATGGCCTATGATCTGACTTTCTTAACAAGACTCCTAAAGCGCAATAAGTAAAATCTAGAATCAATAAATGGGATGCATTCAATTTAAAAAGCTTCTTCTCAGCAAAGCAAACAATAACGTGAGGAGAGAGTCTACAATTGGGAGAAAATCTTTACCACATGCACCTCCAATAAAGCATTAATCTCTAGGATATATAAAGAACTCAAAAACTTAACACCAAAAAAAAAAAAAAAATAAAAATAAACAATCATAAATGGGCTAAGGAACTGAACAGACACTTCACAGAAGAAGAAATACAATTGATCAACAAATATATGAAAAAAGTGTTCAACATCTCTAGCAATTAGAGAAATGCAAATTAAAACTACTCTAAGATTTCATCTCATTCCATTCAGAATGGCAGCTATTAAGAATACAAACAACAATAAGTGTTGGCAAGGATGTGGGCGAAAAAGGTACACTCATATATCACTGGTAGGACTGCAAATTGGTGCAACCATTATGGAAAGCAGTATGGAGATTCCTCAGAAAACTGGAAATGGAACTACCCTTTGACCCAGCTATCCCATTCCTTGGTTTATACCCAAAGGACTTAAAATCAGCATACTATAGTGACACAGCCACATCAATGTTTATAGAAGCTCAATTCACAATAGCTAGACTATGGAACCAACCTAGGTGTCCCTCAATAGATGGATAAAGAAAATGTGGTATATATACTCAATGGAATATTACTCAGCTTTAATTAAGAGTGAAATTATGGCATTTGCCAGTAAAGGTTTGGAGTTGGAGAATATCATGCTAAGTAAAGTAAGCCAATCCCACAAAACCAAAGGCCAAATGTTTTCTCTAATATGTGGAGCTAAATCACAATAAGGTGGGGGGGGCACTAGGGAAAAATAGTGTTACCTTAGATTAGGTAGAGGGAAGTGACGGGAGGGGGGGAGGGGAGGGAAGGTATGTGGGGACAGGATAGATAGTGGAATGAAACAGACATTATTACTGTATGTATATATGTGACTACATGACCAATATGATTCTGCAACATGTATACTTAAAAAATTCAGAAATTATATCCCATCTATGTATGATATATCAAAGTGCATAAATGCATTCTACTGTCATGTATAACTAATACAAAAAAAATTAAAAATACAATTAATAATTTAGACTTAACATATATAGCATATTTCATATTTATCAATAACTGAATACAATACAGCTGCTTTTCAGCAGCACACGGATCCTTCTCCAAACTAGACCATGTTATATAAGCTATTACATATGTTGGCATGTACTTGTAATATTACCTTAATATATTTTTTAGCATCTGTAGGGTTATTTTGATAGCTCCCTTTCCAATGATACTAATTTTTGTGTTCTTGCATAAAGTCGAGGGATTGTTGCTCAACTTTGGAAACAGTGTATTATTGTATTAAAGGCAGCTTTGTGAGTTTCATGTCCTGAGTTATGATTGATCTTCTCATTCCCAAGGACAATAGTCATCATTCCTGTGCTGCTGACTTTATCTTAAGATCCACTTCTGCTTGCCTCTTGTCCTTGATCTTCTGTAAAGCCCTTGATTGACTTTCCCTGGGACCCTTTTCTTCTGCCAGTGCTTGTGTTGGACAAGATGATCCTGTCTAAGTTGCATCCTGTTAGTTAAACTATATGATTAGGAACCAAAGTAGGAAACCAATACTGCAAAACCAAGGGAAGCAAAAGATAAACAATGTTTCTAAAAGGAATAAGATTCAGAAATGCTTGAGATGGAGGCATAGGTGCCTTACTGTTTGTCTGAAACAGACCTTTGAATTTAGAAATACCCAGCTATCTAAAAATTCTAAAAAGTTAGAAATTCAGTATCAGCTTAATTTTTCTTTACATTTTCCTGAAAAAAATAAGTTTGCTGAGGAAAAAATTGTTACAGAATAAATTAAATGGGTCTCAAAACATGCCCCCTATATATAGAAGAGCCTATAAAATCTATGTCACTTACCTGTGTCTTCTAACCCCTGCAGATCTATTCAATCTGCTGTCACACATGCAATTTCCATAGCCCAGGAATTGCAATAAGTACTGTGGAAAGTCTGTTTTCTCGCCAACTCATTGAGCTCCTTTTGTGATTTACGTTCAACATGCAGCCCACCAAGGAAGGAAGGTAATGAAAAACCTAAGCCTAGTAATGGAGTTGCCCTGACAGATTCCATGCTGGGCTGGGGGCTCTCTGGTAACCAGCTCTCTCTGAAGGCTGAGACTTTCTTATAAAAATCCAAAGTGAGAATTTTCTCCAAGTTTCACTAATTATGGGACTATTTTTAGAACAAATCTTATAATGAGATTTTTGTTTGTTTTGTTTTGTTTTCTGTCCCTGGATCACTTCCTTATTACATGTGTAGGTTTCTAAAAATATATATATTGGGAATGAGAGACGCTGATGCTCTGATCTTGCTCTGTCCGTTTTCTGACACCTCATCCTAGAGGTGTTCACAGACACTACACACACCTGTTACACTTCTATGGAAGTGAGGACCAAGCATGTTCTTTAAATACATGTGTAAAGACACACATTCCTTTTCAAGTGAAAATTCATAATTAGTGTGACTATTTCTGAGTTGATTTCAAGTAGATGTCGTGTTCTTGCTCCTCTTCACGGGGAGCTTAGCCAGTCAACTCAATTGTGGCACACTAACATCGTCACCTTTCATAGCTCTGTGATTGACAACGTGGATGTGTGCACTCTTCGCCTCTGTCAAGACCTCAAGTCACACAGAAGCAGACACAGTCTCTCTCTCTCTCTCTCTCTCTCTCTCTCTCTCTCTCACACACACACACACACACACACACACACACACACACACAATGAAGGACCACTGGCCTCTGTTATGCCCAACAGATGAAGACAAAGCATTTCAAGTCCTGGGGGCTGTGTGCAACATCTCTGACCACGCACACACCATCCTTTGCCAGCTAAGTCCTACTTCCCCAGCCTTCCTCCCCCTAGGGGATGGTATTCTCCACACACAGCTTCAGAGTTGTATCTCCTTCCCTGATGGAAGGCTTTAGGTATAAAACAGAGCAGCACCCTAGGACTGCAGGAGGAAGGGGGAAAGCCTCTTCATTCTCCATCCCTCCAGGGGCATCTAACATTTTATTATTTGCTAATAGCCTTTAATAAAGATATTTGGAAATTGAACCACTGTGTGTTTGTGTGTTCCCTCTCCTAGTTGATACAGGGAAAGATGTATTTTTTTTTTTCTCTGAGTAAACACTACTTTACCCTACACGAAGATAATATAGAATTTAAAACTTAGGGAAAATTACAAAATATTGTGTTAGCTAAATTGCATCCAAATTAGGTAGAAAAACTATAAAAGTTGGATATATCAAGTAAAATATTATGATTTTTCAATATATAAATTAGAGAAATATTAATATATTGTAAAAATTGAAGTAGAAATTTTGAATAAGAATGGAAATAAAATTTGATTTCTTTCCTAAATATGTAACAATATATACAGTGAAATGTTAAAAACTAATATAAAACTGACCAGTAGCCACCAATGACAGGAAGTGAGTCAAAGCAAGAGTCATCATACTTTCATTAGTGTGTAGCCAATGCTGAACTCTGCTCTAGACACAAAATGTTTCATTTAACCCTCAGAACACCCCTAAGAGGCTGGGAGCTACTTTGGTCCCCACTTCACAGAGAAGTTCACTGGGGCATAAAAAAACCTCATGCAATGAATATAAAAATGAAAATTCTATCCCTTGTAAGTACATAAATATAATAAAGGGAATTTTTATTCTAGTGGGGATTAAATTAATTGTAAATCACTGAATTACATGGAGCAATATAAGACAGCATACAGAAACTTGCCCCATTATTATATGATGATTTCATATGTAAGCATGAATAAGTGATTAAATAATAGTTATTAACTATTAAAGAGCAATATGAGCACTAGGAACATATGTAAGTTTAGAGCACACATCAATATCAAAATAAAATTTAAGCATAATAGAATAAAAATAATTTCAACTGCAGAAAGTTTCTTTAGGCAAGATAGGAAACCAATAATTAACAAAAAAATGACAGATTTGTAGCTATGAACATTACATGTTTCAGTTTATAAAAGATACATATTCAAAATTAAGTGACATATTTAGACCAGGTGAAACGTTTGAAGAAAAACTGATAGACAAAATGTTTACCAATTATATATGTGTATATATGGAATTCACATTGTTGAGAGGAATAAGGCAGAAAGCAAGAAGGAAGAAAATAAATTTAGCAAAATAAGAAAAAACAAAAATAAAGAACATTAAGTAGCCTTGACAAATAGACATTACAAATGATCCAGTAACTTAAAAAGCTACTACCCTCACTGGGAGTCTGTAACATGCAGATTTAAACCAGAGTAAATTATCATTTTTAGCTGTCATAATTTGCTGATGACTTGGGGGATAAGAGTAAATAGAGCAATACAAAAAAGGGAGTGAATGCACATTTTTCCTTTGTGAATTGGTGATGAAAGTATAAATAAATGCATGTCCTCTAAAGTACTTTGGCTAAATTTTATCAAACTTATGAATTCCTGTTGCATTTGTTGCAAAAATGACACCTTGTGTCAATTTCACAGAAATGATGGCACCTGTGTGGGAAGATATACCTCATGAAGCTCTGCAGACCTTGCCCAGGTGGGCAGGCATGGCTCCTCCTGCCCCTCATGGAGGGCAGGTTAGTCCACTAATGCAGACATCTTTTGCCCAAAACATCTACCTAATGGCATACTGCAGAACTGTCATAAACTGTGTGGATGAAAGTACAATTTGATGCAGCAAATGTTCACCATTAGTGAGAGTCTTACGATTTTTTTGGAAAAGGCTATATTGAAAATAATATCAACTATAAATATGAGGCAATATCAAAGCATTTTAAATGATTTTGAAAGAATGAAGATCACAATAAGAGTCTTATTTTGTGGACCTGTTTTGAAACATTCTTAATTATATTCACTGCAACAAGGAATCAAATGATTCTTGGTCCCTCCCCTGGGGTGCCAAGGACTGTGTTTGATTTACGAGTAGCAAAACCTGGCATCTATTAATATACTGTTTTTATGACTGTTTCATTTTTTAATTGTGTTTGTAGTCACCCTATTTATCTGTGTTGGCACCCAGACTGTGCTTTAACAACATTTTCAGACCCATTACTTAAATGAGCTCAAATTACTGTGGTGTTTTAATTAAGGCTTTTTAAAAAAATAATTGCCAATAATTATTGGATATTTATTATGGATTTGGGATTATTGTGAGCACTTTACATATTTGAATTTTAATTCTACCAACAGCCCTTGAAAATATGTGTCTCAGCATCATTCTTGTTTTATGAAAGAGAAAAATCAAGTCACAGAGAACTTGGGCTGGGTCACCTGCCAACCATCTGTTAGAAGAGGCTTCAAGTTTAGGAAACTTGTTCCAGAACATATACACTTAATTCCTGCAGCATATTTATCTTATCCAGACACCATCCCCACCCATCTGACTCAGGAACACACAATGATGCAGACATCACTGTAGCACTTGAGCAAATGCTGCCAGTATGGCGCCCAACATTGAATGCCAGGAGCCCAGCATTCTGCAATGTGGGTTGCTGAGGAAGGGTTTGAACCATGTGTTTGATTCCCCTTTCCACCACATGATACATAACACTCCAGTGAGGTTCAACAAGATGCAAGAATTTTACATTTTCACATTGTTTTTTTCTTTTCAAAGGCAAATGAACAATACCCATGCCACAGAAAATGTGAGAATTAAATGAAGTAATGCATGAGAAACATTCTCTAATGAAGATCAGCACATGAAGCTTTGGAGATAAACTGTCAATACAGGGAGTTGTCATGTACCTCAGAGTTCCCGTATAGTATTATATTATTATAGTTATTTATCACACCAAACAAACCACTATTGATACATTGCTATTAACTAACATCGATAGAGGTTCGCATTTTCTTGTTTTTTTACCAAATGTCACTTCTCTGTTTCAGGATCCCACAAGGATACCAGATTCCATGCAGTTGCTGGTTTGGGGGGATGAGACAGTTTCTCAAGCCTTCCTTGTTCCTGAAGTCTTTGTTTTGAGGGGTAATGGTGGGTCGCTTTATTGAATGTACCTCAGTTAGAATTCATCTGATGTGTGGCTCATGATTAGATCTGGGTTAGGGGTTTGGGAAAGACCCAAAGTACCTCCCTCTTCCCATGAAAGGGAGAAGAAAGGAGTAATGTCACCATGGGTAAAGCTGGCAAGTAGTGCCTTGGAAAGGCGTCAGGTTCAACATCCAGAGGACCAGTCCAGTCCGATTGCCTGGACAGAAAGTATGCACAGAGGATTTTCCCATTTGTCCCTATTTCAATGATGCATTTATATTGGTCCATACTCAAGACTATTTATTTCATGCTTGAATTTGTCATCCAATAACACTTTTTAACTTTCTGTTTGTTTGTTTAAGTGTCTCTAGTGTTAGCCACTAGGAAATCTTCCATTGGCTCCTTCATCCTTGAGGCAGTCTCCCATTCTAATCAACCTCAACTGGCTTGAAAATGATTTATCAATTGCATTAAAATTAAGCATAAGATTATTGTTATTTGTTGTTGATAGCAGTAGATTGTTCTCCGTTTGTTATTTTTTGATTCTTAAAAGAACTTAACAATGTATATGCAGTCCAAAGAATGGATTGTAAAAATATGTGCTCAAAAGTGTATAAAATATATATCTTCTCAAATATGTTAGGAGAGGCTAACCAATATATAGAATATACAAAGAAATTATTACCTACACTCAATGTAAAAGTTTCATGTAAAACATCTGAATTGTTAAGTGAAAATCAGTGAAAATAGATATTGATTAAAGTATATACAAATTATAGATACAAAACTATGGCACAGTTTATAATTATATACATTTTTGATAATCTAATTTTATTGGCACAGAATTTTTCTGGTAAGTTATGTTGATTGAAGCTAGAACAAATATTTTAAGATAAGTTAATTTTTTAAAAAACGTGGAAAAATAAATTTATTTATACTGTAAGGAAATTACTCAATAATTCAATTATAAATCAGTATTGTTTTATTGAACACAAAAACTACCTGAATTCCTCATGCACCTGCAAATTATAGGATACTATAGATATATTTTTAATGAGAGGGAAGGAAGTGCTTTATGAGACCAATTAAAGTGATACATAGGCTGCTAACCTTTGTTAAAATAAGCATGTATCCTAGAAAGAAAGAAAAAGTAGCTCATGCATAAATATCTCCTTATTCACAGTATATGATATAGCCATATAAACTAGAAGTAAGCTGTGAAGTATAAATTAAGCAATTTCATTTTTGCTATTTTTATTAATATGATATTGGATTTTAATATTTACAATTTTAATATTGACCTATTTTATAAAGTTACTTACACTGAAGTTTTAATTGCACCAAGATAGCATGATCTGTCACTGGAATCATAACTATTAGCTTGCTGGGGAAATTCCATGGTGGATTCATTCTACTTTTGCAGCTGAAGAAACCGCACGCTGGGCAGAGAGGCATCTGATTTGATCATCATCTCTGTTGGAAGCTACTTTCTTCTGTTAGCCTTGACCCTTTTGACCCCAGAAGAAAATGCTAATATTTTACAATTAATAACACAACAGAAGAAAAAAAATGAAAATGGATATAAGACTATGAAGTTCATGATTATCTAATTTATTCACCACTTTAGAAGTGATAGATTTACTTGACCATTCACTGGCAATGTGTACTTGGTGGAAATATTTTAACTTGATATAAAATTATTGAACATGCATATTAGCAGCAATGTCTAAAAGAGAGGAAAATTCAATGTTAACTAGCTTTTTTGCTTCAGACTTTCATAACACAGAATATGCATGTATTTTTATTTCAGTGAAACACAAGATTTGTAGTCATGTTATTTATCAGCAAGAGAAACATTCAAAAAATGAATTCTTAACAACTAGGGACTATATCTCTGTTCAATGCTTCTCTCACTTGCTAGCTGAAATATATTTTCTATTTCTACTTTAATTGTCTTACCTCTACTTTTTTTCTCCCCCCTTTTTCAGTTCAAGAGAAGAAAGGCAAAATATCAAAGTCCACATAAGTAGAAAAAAGCATTACAAGAAACTTTTGAGAAAGAACACTGGTTGATTACAACACAAACATCTCTTCCTACCCATGTATTTTATTCACAGATGTGATTTTATCTCAGCTTATCAAATTTATTCCTTCCAGAGAGACTAAATTAATACTATATAATTATAGATAGAGTTGAAAAGCCATTCCAAGTTGAAGAAGAAAGAGACTGTATAGTAAAGGAAAAAAAATTAAATTAAAAAAAATTAAATTAAACATTTTAATTTACCAATAATAGTGCCAATAATTTACCTAGCACAAACCAAATTCAGGCTTTTGTATTTGAAGTATCCATAAAAACAAAATGAAACACATATCAGCTAATGGGTGCTATATAAAATACATATCACACAAAATTGTTTACCTATTTATTTCTTATAATTTTTTTATTTTGATATGCAGGTGTTTTGTCTTTGTTTCAAGGTTGCTATTGTTTTGGTTACAATTTTACCTGAAATGAAACTAGGTAAAATGGCTTATGGCTTATGCTACCTGGATCTGGCAGGGGCTGTGGGAAGGTGCAGTCCCCCTGTCCTCCACCTGTGACAGCTCATCCCTGGGTGCCCCAGGACCACCCAGAGGTGGTGCTTCAAGCAGAAGAAACAGCAGGCTGGTGCTGAGGTCTGGGACTCACCAGGCGTGGTCTATTTTACTGGTCAAAACAAGATCCACCTATCAACTAGAAAAACTGTAAAATATTTTGATCATTGTTTTTAGTACATGGGAGGGATGAAGCTATCCAAGCAAATAAATCCTGGGGAAACCAAAACAGATGTGGTTGAAGCAAATGCTGATAAATGTTTTAATAGCTGAAGGAAATTTATATCAAACTCAAAAATAATAATTTGCAAAGACATGAGGAGTACAGAAGCGCCTACGTATGTGGAATATATATTTTCTAGCATACTGGGGTAGACAGTGCTCTAAAAAAACCATGTTGACAATAAGGCAAAGGACTCTGGTCTAATGTGCATTTTGAGGTTTTTTTCCATCTGTAAATTCACATTTATTGGATGGATCCAATTATACTTTAATGTGTTTTAGTGTGTTTTCTGCACATACACATAATTATTTATTTTAAAGTATAGTGTGCACATATTTATGTATACACAACACATGACTACAGAGGAGGAATTTATACACACCAAGTACATCATGTATTCTGCTCTTAGATCAAGAAACAGAAACTTAAAAGCACCACAGACCCTGCTTGGTCTCTCTTCCATTGACTAACCCCACTCTCAGATTACCATTGTCCTGTATGCAGTAAATTATACAGATGGAATTTGAATTCCTTCAATACCTATAAAAGGGCCAAGTCATTTGCCTTATAATAATGCTCTTGTTATATTTACTGGCCATTTTACTAATACTTCATTTAGAATATTTGCATCAGTATCCATCAGTCGATAGATGGTGGATTTCATTCAGATAAATCCTTTGTCATGACTGTTTGAATACATCTTTTGTTAATTCTTTATTTTATTTCTTGTGCTTTAAAAGTTGTGTTACGGAAGTCGGGGCCTTCTTCTCAGCAAAAGAAACAATGAAGTAAAGAGAGAGCCTGCATTTTGTGAGCAAATTTTTGCCACATGCACATCAGATAGAGCACTAATCTTTAGGATATATGAAGAACTCAAAAAACTTAACACAAAAAAAAACAAACAATTTAATCAATAAATAGGCTAAGGAGCTGAACAGAAACTTCTCAGAAAAAGATATACAATTGATGAACAAATATGTAAAAAAAAGTTCAACATCTCTAGCAATTAGAGAAATGCAAATCAAAACTACTCTAAGATTTCATCTCACGCCAGTCAGAATGGTAGTTATCAAGAATACAAACAATAATAAGTGTTGGCCAGAATATGGGGGAAAAGGCACACTTATACATTACTGGTGGGACTACAAATTGGTGCAACCAATCTGGAAAGCAGTGTGGTGATTCCTTAGAAAACTTGGAATGGAACTACCATTTGACCCAGCTATACTACTCTTTAGTCTATACCCAAAGGACTTATAATCAGCATAATAGAGTAACACAACCCCGTCAATGCTTATAGCAGCTCAATTCACAATAGCTAAACTGTGGAAGCAACCTAGATGCCCTTCAATAGATGAATGAATAAAGAAACTGTGGTATATATACATAATGGAATATTACTCAGCATTAAAAGAGAATAAAGTTATGGCCTTTGCAGGTAAATGGATGGAGGTGGAGAATGTCATGCTAAGTGAAGTCAGCCAATCCCAAGAAACAAAAGGCTGAATGTTCTCTCTAATAAGTGAATGAAATCCATAATGGGGGGGGGGGGTCATGGGGAAAATGGAGGAACACTGATAGCACAAAGGAGAGGGAGAGGAGGGGAGGGGGCATGGGGCAGGAAAGATGGTGGAATGAGATGGACATCATTACCCTAGGTACAGGTATGACTGCACATATGGTGCGATGCTACATTGTGTACAACCATAGAAATGTAAAGTGATGCTGCAATTGTGTACAATGAATCAAAATGCATTCTGCTGTCATATATACCTAATTAAAATAAACAAATAAATAATAAAATAGCCTTAGGGTTGAACTTCACACAAATCCCTCACCCTCAGAAATCCAGGAGGAGAAACCAACTGTGGCTAAAGGCCCCTCTCTCCTCAAGTCTCTCTTGTGTCCTTGTTAAACTCCCAGTGGCTTCTCCTGTTTGTCTGTCCCTTAGTCCTAGTCTGTGTCTCAGACAGACCTGATATTTGCCTTCACTTACATTCCAGCCCTGTGGAAGATGACCTGGACCAATGAATTATAGTAAATCCGCTTATTCAAACATGTTTCTATTCTTCTGGAACTTATATTATTTGCTAATATAAGCAATAGAAAATAATATGACTATTTTGATAATTTTGTTGATATATTTACTTTACCTTTAGCATTTTCTATTTTTGTTAGTGATAGCATTGAGCTGAAAATTACCTTAAAGTATCTGTTATTTTGTTATTAAATACTGTCTGGGAGAATTTTATCAATATTCTTAATTACAAATATTCTAAATTGCTTTAATTTTAATTTAACCTTAATTTATTGCTTTATCAGAGTGGTGTTGACTTTGCAGGGAACAAAAGAAATGATTTTCTTTCTGTCTGTATTTATATGAGTTAAATAGTTAAACTTTACCTATCTATGTATATTTATATAACCAGTATAGTAGTCATGATACTTTTGGGGTAAATTCAGTGTGACCTGTATGATAATTCTGTGCTTACAGTTAACTTTTAATAATTTCTATGCTGAATTTGTGAGTAAATAACATATTTTTCAAAGAAAAGCACTCATTTTTATCCAGATTCTAACATTTATGTACATAAAGTTAAACAAAATATTTAAGAATTTCCTATGTATCCACTGGTATTTGACAGTATTCTCCTTGTCATTTTGAAATAGTCGATTTTGATTTATCTTCTCAAGAGTTATAAAGTAAGTAGATTCTCTGCTTTGGAAAGGGCTACTCTGTTACTTGTAATGATTGTGCCCTTTAAGACATTTCATCCATGTAGTTTGCCTCCCTATCATTTCTTATGATTTTTATAGCTTGTTGTTTCACAGTTTATGTTATTAGTTTCATGGAAGATGCTGGATCTTATTATAAATTGCATGATTCATCATTGTAATACACTGACTTCTAATGATTACAAAATAGGACCCTTGCTATTTGTCCTTTTGCCTGGCATGTTTGTCATTTTCTAATTATACATAGATGTTTTTTGAAACCATCTCTTAAGACATGAAAGTTGAATTTTCCTATTATTTAATCTATGACTTACCTTTTTCCTTTTAGTGGTTGATCTTAATTTTCATGTCTTGATATATCACGTTATTTTAAGTTCCATCTAGTAATTTCAATGCACAATTTCATTGTTAGTTAGTAGTTTTATTTGTTATTTACTGAGTTATGATATTCAATTTGCTCTGCATCAACAGTGGAATCTGACTGACCACTGCAGTTCCAATAAGATGTATTCCATTTTCGATGATATTGCTTCCATCTGTGAAGTACTCCACATGTATGTCCTTGAGGGGCTGGTCTGTCAGTCTGGAGCATTTACAATATCTGATTTTGTGCTGTTTTGTTTTTGCTGCTCTATTTTTTGACTGATTTCTCTCCCCAAAGAAACCTGAATCATACTGACTCGCTTACTGATTGTGGAAACATCTGGAATTTGGCTGCTTCTTCAATCTACTTACAGTCAGGGGTTCAAGGGCATCTGGATTACTGCTTCTGACCTTCTGTGATTGCTAAATCATCCCCCAGTGCTGGTGTGTGGCCATGGCAGTAGCTAAACACTAGGAGGCATTCAGCAAACCTGTGGCCTGGGGGTCGCCCCTCATTTTGACATGCTGCTTCTGAAGGATGTGTCCAGAAAAATCACTGAGGGGAAGCACTACTTAGCAAGTTGCAACTGTACATTTTAAGAAAAATAGATGAAAAAATAATATAAAAGAAAGTGTGTCATATAGAGACTAAAATATGAAACGTAACTTGATTAGTACAGGGGAAGGTAGGCCATTTAGACTCCTCTTAGTTCCTTCCGAATGCCATCTAATTACTCTAATTGACTCAAAGTTATTAGTTTTCCCTTTTTGATTTGTTTAAGACATGTTCTCTTTATTACTGAATGAATTTTAATATAACTACTAAATACTAATGTTTCCTTCTCTACCTGGTAACAATCCCAAGTTAATTCAAAGATTACTGCTGAGGTATTATTGGATTTCTGCTAAATTATTTTTCTTTTTGTAATTGTATTCTTACGTCTGTCATATAATGAATTTCTCCTGAGTTATATAAATTCATATCTTCATCTTAAATTTTGAAGTTTTCTCATTTGTGGCAGACTGTTGATGTTTATGGATAGAGTGAATAAAGATGGATCTTGGCTGGTACCAAGCAAAAACAACTGTTAGTAAATCAATTATATTTATGTTTGAGGTTTTTATTTTTTTATTATTTTTTATTTTTTATTTTTTTTTTGCCTAATAAGAATTATCTGAATCATTGATTTAAGTAAGCTAAAAAGTTTTCAGAATAATTTTATCTTATTAAGCCATATGTTTATATTGAGTATCAATATGCTAGCAAATTCATTAAGTCACAATTTGTAGACACGGTCAGCATTATACTGTTGTCTGTTATTTTTATCACTGTTAGCAAAAATGTATTTTGTCCTCCATTTCTACCTAGATTCTAGCACGTAATTCTGCACATGACATAATGAATAGTGGAATTGAAAAATCAGGGAATTTCTTGATGAAGTAAATTTTTTGTGATAGTACTATTTAGTAAATCACATTTCATAATAAACTGTGTTTAAAATATAGCAGAAAGTGTTCTTGAATTTTTAATCTGTTTAAGGTGTTACACACACAAGGAAAATGATGATGAAAACTGTGACAACTACCAACAAACATGCAAATCATAATTGCTATGATATTTTAAAAAGTATGATCCCCACTGATCCTGTGGATGGCAGATAAGGATTTAAGGCAATTCAGGACTGAAATGAAGCTGGGATGAAATGTCCCCCACACATAAGTGGATAAGCCCGATAAAGTGAAATGGACCAACCAAGGTACAGATAGAATATGTTGTAGCCTAATTGGGGACAACAGAGAAGGTGCAAGTATGAATGACAAAAAGGCTGAAGGGAACACAGGAGACAATGTCATATTGGTCCTGCATGTGAACTTACTTGTGATAATAGTCATTTACAGAGTTGTGCAGTAGGTGACAGATAGTCTATGATATTCTTGGGATGTAAATTCTGTCCCTTTAGTGTGAGAACATACATCATATATATATTTATATGCATTAGATATAATACATATGTACATATATAATCCCATTTGTAATCTGTGTAATAATTGCTATGGTTTGAATAAGTGTCCCCAGGGTGACGTTATTGGAAGATCCAGCCTTGTGGAAGCTCATCAGATCCTTAGGAGCCTGCCTTTGATGGGGTTGGTGTGAGCTCAACTCTCCCTCTTCCTTTGTCTTCCTCTTGGCTGAGGAGGGGAGACGCGTGGCTCTGCTAAGTGCTTCCGCCATGATGTGGTGCCCCCTACAGGCCCAGATCCACAGCACCAGTCAATCGTGGCCTGCAAGTTCTACAATCCTGAGCCAAAAAAATATTTTTTCCTAGTAATTTATTTCATGTATTTTGCCAGAGTAACACAAAGCTAACACAACTATATATACAAAAAGAAAGTCTTCAAGTTTTTATTCTTAATCTATTACTTTTAAAAGATCTTGCTTAAGCCAGGCAGGGTGGTGCACTACTGTGATTCCAGAGGCTCTGCTTGGAAGGCTGAGGCAGGAGGATTGTGTGTATAAAGCCAGACCTCAGCAATGGTGAGGCGCTAAGCAACTCAGTGAGACCCTGTCTCTAAGTAAAATTATGAAGTAGGGCTGGGGATGTGGCTCAGTGGTTGAGTACCCCTGAGTTTATTCCCCAGTACCAAAATCATCATCATCATCATCATCTTGATTGAAGGCTGTGGGTAAAGTCCACTGGGGGAGAACTTGTGCATAAGGCCTTGGGTTAGAACCCAGAAGTGAAAAAAAAAAAAAAATATATATATATATATATATACGCATACACACACATACACACATACACACACACACACATCTATTCTTTTCTTATTTAAAAAAAATTCAGTTTCCTTTCTAGGATTAAAAGTTGATTCTTCCTATTTATATGCCTTATTTTCCCTCATTTCAATATGACCATTAACCATGAGAAAATATAAAATTTCTGACCTTATTTAATAACACACAAAATATTATCTTTATATTAACTACAAACCTTCATTTCCATGGTATGTAGTCAGTATAATAATGTGAAATATTAAAATATTGGTGGGATGTCCCCACATCTTACTGTGACACTAAGAACAGGAGGATTCCCCTGACCTTAGTGTTCCTCTGAGCAATGTTCAATGCAGGAACAGCTTTACAAGATGCATTTTATAAGTTTTTCTTTCTCACTCCCCCATCCATTCTCATTGGAATATCACCCTTCAGGTAGCGGTACTGCAGACCTTTGAGCTCTAGTCCTCTAATTGACAATGCTTTTCTTTAGATTCTAAACACTGCTCTTGTTTCTCTTATGTGTTTTCTCTTTTCCCGGTGGGTTTCTGTAATCTCTCACTGACAGCAGCACACCCTGAACAGTACTGGCCCTGTTCACATTCATAGAATACCTGGACGATCTTATATCACACAGAACTGGGAAGGGTGGTTTCTTTATTTCCGAACTTCCACTCCTTTGAATGATTTTCACGTGAATCATTTTAAGCATCCTTCAACTGCGTTAGGATTTGTAAACCACTGTCTTTCGTTCTGCTCCAAATCATTGGGATAAAAGACATTTTTAACTTTAAGAAGCTTGCTGTCAGCCTGAATTTAGGAGCTATCCACTCCACTGGGAAGAACGCCATTGGAAGAGTCTGTTTAAGCCTGTTGAAGATGTTCATTGCATAGAATTTTAAGCATTTTCCTTGGCAGTATTATTTTAGATACAATATTTGCACAATATTCCATTTTACCTGTGCATGTGGATTTATTAAGTCATCATCTACTTGTTGCAGCACCTTTCTTGATTTCTCTTCTATTAGTTCCCTAATAATGAATCCTTGGAAATGGCTTATGGGTGGAAAGCTATGTTAATTATTCATAAATAAGATTTAATTCAAATGAACTATTTTTTTGGAACAGTGTGAATTTGTTTTTACGTTCAGCTTTTCAATAGATTTAGAGAATAATGAGGAAAGTAAAGAAATGCTCTTGTTACTCCTTTAACCTCTTCCTTTTTGCCCTAGAGGGGAAATACTCATGGTCCAGTCTTGACAGATCATATGGCAATACAATGATTGTCAATAATTCCTTGGGATCAAACCATAGTTACCCCGCCTCACACTTTTCGTTGATTGGTTTGTCTGTTGTAATTATATCTCCAGTGTCATCGGAACCACTCATGAGTGCATTTGCTGCCCTATCCCAACTGTCTTGCAATTTCCCTCTCATCTCTGGCTGTCACACCATACCTGCCTTCTCTGTGGGCTTCATTTCTAAAAGTGTTAGAACAGAAAGAAGACAAAATGCTGGGTTCATTAACTTTCATTAGCTAATCTATGTTGGCGTTCATAGTTGGGTATTTGACGATACCAATAGTATCACTGAATACTTCAGAAACACCTTAAAATAGCATACATTTTTAAATAAAAATATATTTATTCTCTGAATCTTGCCCTGTTCTTTATTCCTTTGTAAAAGGAAATAGAGGACACCATAACTGTCTGGCACACAAATAAGCCAGGTGCACAAACTGACTATTGCACTGGGGGTTTCCTTGTTTTCTGAGTCCAAATGTGTAATAATAGCATAAAGGCTTCAAAAAATCTTAACTCCATGTATCACTGGTTATTTCCTTTTAAAACGTGTTTATTCCACAGAATTGAATTCTGCAAATCCTTCCTGTGGTCTCATCTGTCAGCTTATGTGGGTTGTCAGAATTTCTGTGTGTCCATGTGTCTCCATCTATAGGTGTTACATAAAGCACTTTTTTCCTTGATTAAGATGGTGTAAATAAATAATAAAAAAAAAAAAAAAGGTGGTGGTACTATTGATTTTGGGACATAAAGATGGATAGGAGGTATTGTTCTAACTTTCTGTTTAATAGTAGGAATGGGCAAGTGCCAACAGAATTTGACAAAGCAGGGTTTTAGGCTCTATCATACAGTTTAAATATTTTATATGGTCTGGATAGATGACACAAAATGATGTGAAGTACTTTCATTTGATCCCATGAATGATGAAAGAGTTTTTGGTTTCCCTGAGATTTTAGGTGAGATCTAAGAATGTTTGCCAAGATGTGCCTTGTAAATAAATCAGTTCTTTATAAAAGAAATGTATTTTAGACAGTTGGTCGTTTAGAATTCAGTGTTTCACTGGGAAAAGGAAAGAACTGAAGAGTAAAAGAAAGAATAAAATAACATGTTAGTGAATACCTTAAACCAGAGGAAAATCAGTGGGAAAAAACCCACAAGTAGGACTAACTTATCATAGTGGAGAATTACATATATCTTTTGCATTTATAATTGGAAAATGTGCATTAAATTAACTTTGGCACCTGAAGTATACCTATTTATCTAGTACAATGATTAATTGTTTTACTTTAATATTTAATACTAATTGAAAATATTTCAAGAAAAACCAAATAGACCACTTAAAGTATTCATTATAAAAATAACATTCTTAAATTATGCATGTCAACACATATTCTTAATTAATTTCAGGGTTAATAATATTTATATTTGTTTGCATATATGTGTACAATCCCATTGAAAATACTCGATTATCTGATTTTTTTTTAAATACAGAGAGGTAATAGTTATTGTGATAGACAATTTCAAAAGTAATTAAGTGATATGCTGACTATTTTCTGCATTTTTCATCTACATTTAGTTTAATCATCATGGATGAAAGAGAGATACTATTAAATTTCCACAGAGATGACACAGATTTGGGGAGAATAATAAATTTTCCATGGCCATGTACCTGGTAAAAGGATAGGGCCTTGTTGCAACTGGGACTGAATATCTTCAAATTCATTCTCTGGATAGCTCTTTGGAATGATTTGAAGATAGGCAGTGTATTCTGTTTGGAAACTTAAAATTGTAAACTCACTAGCTTAGATATACAAGATAAATATAATTATATATGATATGTTTTATAATGTAAATTCAACCATGACATTTCTGAAATCATGACAGTTAATCCTTATTCTTCAAAACCTTATCCTTTCTCATGGCCTCTGATGAAAATATAAATCCCTTATGAAATACAATGTAAATAATTGGTAGATGAAGTACAAATTCTAGTATCTTGTTTCTTGGTGCCTTCTTTAATTGTCAGATTTTTGTAACATTCATGGCCTTCAGTAATTCAAAACTTAATTGGAAGTTTTGCTGTCTACTGTTTTCTTGGTATATACCTCAAAAAGTAATAAAAAAAAAAAAAAAAAAAAAAAAGGTAATTTCCAAGAAAACTGAGAATTAGTCTGACTCCCAAACTATTAGTTCTATAGGAGAAACCAGGCAATTTTACACTAAGAAGTTAGAGGATACAAGTGCCAATTATGTTTGTTTAACCTAGACATTTATTTACTTATTTAAATATTCCTCTCATTAAATATGTAATAGATTTGTTACAGAGTAGCAGTTAGGCTTATTTTTGTATACTCATTCAACAGACCCTATGGGATATAAAGATAAGTAAATTAGAAATAAACCTTGATTCAAGGGGATGGTACTGTGCCAGGTATACACACAGTATGATGTCCAGAACTTCAAGTTAGTTTCCTTGTCTCAACTATATGAGGTGAAATCTAGCTCTTCAGACCACAGAAAGGACAATGCTAGAAGGTCAAAATTGTCCCAAGGTACTCTGAAAGGCTTCCAAGTCCCGCACTTGCAAACTTACTTCACAAAGACAGGGAAAACAGCTCAGCGCTAGGCAATTTTCCCAAGGTAATAACTGCTGACACGTGACTGGCAAATTGCAGGCGTGTCCAGCCAAAGCTTTTCACCAAGAGCTTGCCGCAGTGCTAGGTGAACTTGACCGCTGTCCTTGCACATCAACTCGTGATGATGGGTTTTCTCTTACTGCTGTGTAACCCAGACATATGGATGAGCTCTTTGTTTCTAACTTTTAAAAATGTTTTCTCAATTAAATACATTCCAGCTTATTTTATTTCCTCAATACACATTGCAAATTACTTTTATACCATCTTCACATTTTATAGAACTGTTATACCAATGAAGGAAGTAAAATCATCATCGGAAGTACAGGTTTGGTGATGAGTTTTTGCTGAAGAGTGCACTTTCTAATTCTTAGGAAAAAAACTTTTTTGTTTTATTGTTAAATCAAGTCAATTTCTCTGGTCAAAAACACATGCACACCTATACAAACATATGTTCCCAACAATCCATGTAGATTATAGCCTCAATTTTATTTGAAACCTCTCAATATCAGTCTTGTTATCACTTTAAATGTCATACATCAAATGATGAATTCGGTTCCTGCAATCAAGAGTCACAGATTTCTTTTTTCTAAAGAAAAAAGGGATTTTCCTACATTAACAAAATGGATCTCATGGGTGTGCTTTCAAAGAAATCTCCTTCAGTGCACTTTTTGGTATTTTACCCACAGTCAATTTAGGAAAAAAAAATCTTCAATGGTTCCTTAAACTTCTTTAATTTAGTTGTCCTCAAATAATAATTTTATCTGAATGTAAAGACAAATGCAAGAAATTCTGTTAGGAAAATGGTGGGTTTTCTATATCTAAGCATACTGTTTGGCGGATAAGAACATGGTAAAGGAGATGGCTCTAGATTTAAATTCTGCTCTGAGGTTGTCTCGTCGTCTGGGTAGGGTGTGAAGACTGAGCACGATGAATAGGGTAGCTGTTCACCCAGAACTTACTGAACCTATGAGCGTTAGTACTTCATGACATTTATGGAAATAAAATCCACCACTGATTTCCATTTCTGCACTGCCTGTCTAAAAGACACATAGAAGAAACTCATTCACCTAAATTGTGCGTGAAATACATAACTGTGACTATTGAGGCTATTTACTTTTGATTCTATTATTGTACTCTGTGATTCCCAGATTGCTTGCTTGTTTATAAAATTTGAATGTTTTAATACACATACAGTCACGCCTCAAGATACTGTTAAGGTAGAGTAATGTGCAGTACTATTCCTTTTCTCCTCATTCATTGTACTAGTGGGTAAAATGTATTTTTAAAAAGTGAGGTAGGCACAATGATGCTCCTTTTCCAAACTGCACCAAAGAGACACATGTGCTAATTCCAGAAAACTGTGAATGTATTTCAACGGATTGTGGGATGAAGAAATCAACAAGGAGAGGTTAGCATGAATTAGCCAGATGGACCAACTTAATCATATGAGATACCAGAAGAACCTGTCCCAGCAGAGGTCTGGTGACTGGAGCTGGGTACCATGAAGAATAAACACAACAGTGTGACACCATGGCTTTGAGTGGAGAAGAGAAGCCAGGACCCCGCAGGAAGGAAACGGCAGGGAGGCAGATGGCGCCCTGGAGCTCCCGCAGGAATGAGCCCAGTGGGTGCCAGGTTCCTGACTAAGGATCAGTAGAGACTCCGTTTACATCTCTAAGCCACAGTGTGTGCAAGTTTGTTACAGCTGCAATAGAAAACTAATACTCACAGATTTCTTTATGAAATCCCATGAGATGTAGGAGTCACCACCTGGAAGAGGAGAAACCTGTTCCCTGCTGCGGTCATTATGTCATTAGGGCACTTATCTTTGCTGAGTCTGAGCCAAGTGTATTGGGCTGGGATTTCCCAGACTTGGTCTACGGTTCCCAGGACTTGCCTTGGAATAGCTCAGCTACTCCATTTCCTCTCACTCCAAAAACCAACAAATGAACCAGTCTGCCAGCCACACCAGCTAAACCACACACACAACTGCGACAAGATCCTCTTAGGTGTGGGTATCGAGAATGCTACTTACCTCTTTATTTTTCTCCTTTTATTTTCTTCTGTTTTCTTTCCTTGTGTTGAACCCAATTTGCAGGGAAAGAAGTCTCACAAGCCACTCACGTAACAGCCAAAGAAGCCTTATATTCCGGGGGGGGGGGAGGGGGCACCAACTCTGGACCCCGCGTGAGGCAGGGTGGTAGAAAATGGCACCCACTCGTAGCAAGGGCAGGGTTTATAAAGACGGGGTCAATAGGCCCTCAGGTGGAGATGGTTTAAGGGTGGGTTAATATGCCCTCAGGTGGAGACGGTTTAAGTCTCCTATGCTTATCACACTCGGTGTCCTGGACTAGTGCTTAGCAGAATTTTATGTCTGTCCTGTGGCCCAAGGACACTGCAGAAGCCACCACCCTCTGCAGTCCACTGGCAGCAGCCTTCTGCCGTCTCTGCCGGGTTTCCCAGCTGGGTTCTCTCATCTCCAACCTTCCACAGGCTCTCCACTCTCTTCCTCTATCTGTGGAACGTCCCTCCATTTCTCCACCAACCATAGGGGTATTTGATGGCCAGTGACCTCCTCTCTCCCACGGCCAGCTCAAGTGCAGCACTGCGTGTTCTTGCATCTCCTCATCTCCATCAGCGATCTTCAGGAAATCCGTCTGCACACCCCCTTTGGTAACTGCTTCCTGTGATTTAATTCATTTCAATACTTTGAACTCTCAGAGAGAGAGGAGAAGAGAGAGAGATCCCCCTTCCTCCTGCGATTAAACCTGACATAATTCTCAGCCTCCCACAGCATACGCACAGTACCCCAAGGACACTGAGTCAGAAAGCTCAACCCTGAGCACTCCTAGCGCATCAGTGTTAGTGTTTGAGAACCCCTCATTGATGCTGTACCCAGGTGGTTTATTATCAGGGTTAGGTCATATTTTCAAAAGTACATTTCAAAACCAGTAAACATTAACGTAGAGTTGTGAGTGCTCTTGATTCCAGGTCCTGGAAGGAAAATAAGTGACATCCAGATCATCATTCTCATTCACGACTGTGTCTCGTTTTCACTGTACTCAGATTCTTGACTGCACACAGCTTCCCATTTGCTCAACCACTGTAGAAAACCTGACTTCCTTGTCCCAGTGTTCCAGCCCATTTCCACACGTTTCCACTTCATACAGACACACTTGACCTTCTTCCCTGGGTCCTGTCCTCCCTCTCGTCTATGCACCTGTCTTCCCCCACCTGTCCTTGGTATCCACATCATGGAATGAGCAGCACCTGGATGAGAAGGAGAGAATCTCTTGGTCACATAGAGGAGTCTGAGTGAGAGGGAGGTGTTGCTGTCTGAAGCGATTGCCGCTTGGAGCAACGAGGCCACGGGAAGAAGTTCAGAGGCAAACTGGAAACAAACAGGCTTTTTATTCTGATAACTTCTCCCTAACATGCACCACACACCACCAAAAGACCCACCAACAAAATGGCGCCCACCCGATCGGATCTTGGCTCAAGTCTCGCGAGATCACGGGCTAAGTCCTGTGAGTCCACGGAAGGTGGCAATGTCCAAATATCTCTATGGCCCGCAGCCAACCGCAATCTCAGCCATCTCCCCAATCAGGGCTCCTGCAGGGAGGCAGTTTGGAGTGTGAGGGGCAGATTTAAATGATCCTAACAGGTCACTATCACAGGCACTGGGGAAACCTGGCAGGAGCCCATAGTAGAGACAGGGAGGGACAGGCCAGCTCTTCCCACATGGTCATTTCTGAGATCCATGACGGCCAATTCTGAAACCATCTCATTCTGCTTTACTCATGAATCACTCCAACTCGCAGCCACTCCACAAAGTAAAGTACCAAAACCAGCCACTGTCCTTAGCAGAACCAGTCATGCCGCCAACCGCAGCACCAGGACTGTTCTGTTCGAAACTCTCTCCCCGGTTCCTTAGTTTAAAACTTGTTAGTACTACGGTTCCTGCATTGTTATAAATTGCTCTTTCCTTCTTCGGATTTCAAAAATTATCTTTCAAAATACTTATGAAAACCCCACATTAAATTTTTTTTTATTTTTTTTTTCTGCCTCAAGGAACATAGTATTTGGCTATATATTAGATTGTCCCCAGGACTTAGATGGCAATTTTGTCTTCTTACAAAACTTCTCTTTTCCTGCAGCAGCAAAGGAAATAGCTCAGACTGGCATGACTAGGACAAAAACTTCAAGAAATAAATTCTCACAAGAAAAATTGGGGCCTGGTCTTTATTATTTTTCCAGTGATGCTTCTATGAAGCTGCATCAAATACTGGCTGCTAGACAGAGCATTCCTGAATGTCAAGTTCCCTTGCGCGGATGGTCAGGCATGCTATGTTTTTTTGTTTGTGTGTGTGTTTGGGGAGTTGTTGCTTTATTCATGAATAGCCATTGTCAGGTCAATTAGACATGTGAGAGTCACCAGTTGCCACTGATAGAAATATAGTTCAGCAAGAACCTTAGACCCATATAACACATAATTTTTTCACAATATTTTCCATCCCAAAGCATTGGATTTTAAGAATAAAATGAAATAAAAGTTGACATCATTCAGTACAAAACAGCAACTATGTACAAATCTCCATAAAGAAGGAAAATATCCAGACATTCAGCAGATCAAAGAACGTGGTTCTTCCCATATTGCATCCTGACAGAAATTAGAAAGATAATGATGTCATGAAATATAAATAAGAAGACATTTATGGCTTATAAAAAAGAGAAACAGAGATTATTACTGAGGATGTTTTTAATTCTTATTCTTGACATTTTAGATATGCCAATTACATAATGTTCATTAATAGGAATTTTGAATGGACCTACTCAATATTCATGTAAGTATTGTGTGAGTCGAATGTACTCTGTATAATATTTGTATACCTGGGTATTTCTGAAATTCCTCAATAAGAAGGAAAAAACAGTCACAGTAGCAAAGAACAATGGCTTCCTTCCTGGAGGTTGCTGTCCTCCAGGGACTGGAAGGCCTTCAGATTGATCCATCCCTGGGCTGAGGAGGAGCTGAAGCACCTTTCTTCAGTCTTCATGGTGCTGTTCATCAAACAGGAAACTTTCGAAAGAGGCTGAATCTCCATTGACTTAGGAGGCTTGGAGAAATGCAGTCACTGTTGAAAGAATACTTAGATGGTTTACTCTCATTTTTGTTTGTTTCTAAACAAAAGTGAGAAGGAAATGTGCTAAAAAGTAATGTTGAGGTCTCTCCATGCCTCATGTGAAAAGTTGGGAAGGCTGTATTGTTGAATTTTTAAAAAATCAGTTTGCATAAATATGTTTATCATTAATCTAATTTTGCAAAGTGTGTGTATGAACATGTGTTACAAAAGATCTGAAAAGGTACATGTGTGTATATTATTGTGGATTACCCAAGAAGGGTTGGAGTTTGTAAGTTTATGTCAGTTTGCATTGTTCTATTTTTACAGCAAAGATGAACCTTTAAAAATAAACTTAATAACGTAAGAAAAAACATATAATTCTAGTTTTATATTTATATCCTAATACATTATTTTGTCCTTTCACTTTTCTCAGAATTAATCAACATGAAGAATATGTGTAGTATATATATTCATCTACACAAATAAATTCAACAGCTAACTTTGTACAGGTCATGTTTAGACTCCCTTGGAAAATAGCAATCTTGATTGCAGTGGCAGGGGAATTCTCCAAGTAGCAATAATTTTGTCTGGTGGAGAAGCAGGCAGTAGTTGGAGCTGGGAAAAGAAAAACTCATGACATCGAAAGTACATTTTAGTTCATTAAATTTGTCAGAATATATTGTAAATGTGTCAGAGCATAGACAGAAATAATTTAGCATAAAATATCTCTAAAATGTTGAGAACTTCTAGTCTGGAGCACAGCTAGCTGCTACCTTATGCTGATGATCAGATTCTACTGCAAAGACAGGACAAGGTGCAGAGCAGAGACTGTTCTGGAAGCTACCAGCATGGTGAAAGTCAGCTGCAGGGTGGAGGAGTACAGTGCTGAAATAAAACTGTCACTGACAAGGGCAGCTCAGTTCTGTAAGGGCTGGCTGCAGAAAATGACTATGCAAATGACCATCTTTCATCCAAAGTGAAGCAGCAGGATTGGGCACCTGGATGCCTTTTTATTTCTCACCTGCTTTTTAAATGCTAAATCCCTGAGAGCGAGGCCTCTGCCCCTTGCGCCACATGTTCCTTCTCCTGATGGTGACAGAAGAGCCCGAAGCGCACAGTGCCACATGTTTGGTTTCTTCTATTTTTTTTTCTTTTGTGTTTTTGTCAGAGTCTCTGTTTATACATTTTCTCTGAGATAAACAACCGTAGCATGTAATGCAAAAAGTGGCCGCACAGAGGAAAGGAGGAAAACAGTGAATCAGGATTAGAAAATAAGGTGAGTCTTATCTCAACATTGTCCCTTCTAATACTTCCCCCACCAGCCCCATCTCCCTCCATCACACCTTCATTCTCCTCCTGAGCTTCCTCCCTCATTTATACCAAGACTACCAGCCTTCCTAAAACGCTTAGAATCACAAAAGTAAAATTATCTTAGAGCTTCCTTCATAGGCAAGGAAAGACCCAACAGCCTCCAACAATAATTGTAGTTATTAGTGGCTAAAAAGGATGTTCTAGGTTACCTAGTCCAATCCTCTCATTTTATGCATTTGTAGGTCTTTGTCCCTCCAAGAAACTCAACAGGCACAGTTCAGTAGATTTTAAGAGAACAGGTAGAGATGCCAAATGGGAGGTGCAGGCCCTGTAACCTCAGCAACAACAAAGGAGGTGACCGCTCCCCAAACTCTCAAGGACAGAGATGGGCTGACCCCAGCTGGAAACCACCAGATGACAGGCTCAGTCCTTGGGGAAGGCTTTGTGGGCAGGAGGGAGCCACGCAAGCAGAGACCATGTGCTCGTTGTTAGAGACCCTGGCACACCCAGTGCTAGATGAGAGCTTTTAGCAATCCAGTTTTGTGTCCAAGGGAGATAAGATGGCATTTCTGGTAAGAATTTGAGATAGGGAAGGAATGGGAGCTTTGTTGGGATGAAAGAAAAAGTTTCAGACATTGAATTAATTTCTTTCATCTACTAAAACTTTGGACCAACAACTATTCATTTCCCCTTCCTCACCCAGTCCCTAATAACCACCATCCTGCTTTCATTTCTATGACATCAGATTTTTAGTTTCCATGTATAAATAAAATCATGCGTATTTTCCGGGCCTGGCTTATTTCACTTGGTATAATACCCTCTGATAAATGGGCTATCCCCCACCTCTGGAAGTTTCTATATCCTGAGAAAAGTAACCTTGTTTCTTCCTGGACAGGAGCCAATGGGCTTAAAGGTCGCCCTGTTCCATGGGCAAAGAGCCAATAGCGTTAAAGGTCGCTCCGGTACACCCTCCACCAGAAATCCCTACTTAAGCTCCTACCTGCCCAGAGCTCAGACACAACAGCTCTTCCCTGCTGAGAGGAGGCAGCCATCGCACCAACCTTAGGAGACCCACCACCTCCAACCTGGATGGCAGCCGCCCTGGCTTACAGCTCCAGAGACCACAGCCAGTGCATCCGGGCACCCACCTCCTGTCCAGAGCTCGCCCCCAACTCCTCTCTCCCCTCACCTCTTCTACCTCCGACCAGCCATCCTCTCTCCCCACACCTACCTCTGACCAGCCATAAAGGCTGGTGAATAAATCTCTTGGCTACACAGTGGTCCCTGGTGTGATTTTTGCCCTTCACCCTCTAGTTACATCCATGTTTTTGGAAATGATATGTTCTCTATTAAGGCTGAATAATATTCCAATGTGTATTGTATATTATATTAATTATGTATATACATTAATTATTGTGATGGTTTAGATATAAGGTATCCCTAAAACCTCATGTGAGACAATGCAAGAAGCTATAGAAGAGAAATAATTGAGTTATGAGAGCCTTAACCAATGGGTGAATGAATCCCCTGATGGGATTAACTGAGTGGTAACTGAAGGCAGGTAGGGTATGGCTGGAGGAGGTGGGTCATTGGGAGTGTGCCTTTGGGGTATATATTTGTATCTGTTAATGTATTGTCTCCCTGCTTCCTGATCATCATGTGTGTTGCTTCTCTCTACCACTCACTTCTGCCGTGAGATCCTTCCTCACCTCCAGCCCCGAGGAATGGAGCCTGCTGTCTATAGACTGAGCCCTCTGAAACCGTGAGCCCCAGAGAAACTTTTCATCCTCTAATATTGTGTTTGTCAGGTTTTTTAATCACAGCAGGAAAAAGATGACAAAAACAATTGTGTTATATTTTATAAAATGAAATATATGTTGTATATTATGCACACACACATGCATCATATTTTCCTAATTCCTTTTCCATTCATCTACTGATGGATACATATGTTGATTTCATAACTTGGCTATCATGAATAATGCTACAATGAATAAAAAGTTTATTATACAGCAAAGTGACTACAGTTAATAATAATACATCATATCTTTGTGAATTTCTCAGAAAGTAGATTTTAAATGTTCCTACCAAAAAAAAAAAAAAAATAGGTATATGAGATGATGGATATGTCAATCTGATTCAGTTATTAAACACTGTGTCCATATAACTGAATACTATGTGATACAACGTAAATATGCACAATAAAGTAAAACTCAGAGGTTCAAGTCTGCTTCCACGTGTGCACTTGAAATCAGCAGTGTGCTAGAGGTGGCTAGATGCGCCCCTCAGACTCAGTTGTTAAAACTTCAGGAATGTTGTGAACTGACTGCTACACAAAAGTAATCACATTAATTAAAATCCACAAACTTTTCAGTTAAAATTATATTAAAATAATGTTTCACATGCTTAACATCACTGCTGACTCATGTTATCACATTGCTATTTTCTACGCTTTTGTGTTTATTTGTGGCCTGGTCTTCTGTGTGGTAGGAAGACCATACTAGTCTGTCCAATGTCCTTCCTCAACCTCTTCCTCAGTGCTATCCTGGCAATGGCTGAGACTTAGCCATCCTGGGGATATTTATGCTATGGCAATGAGAAAGAAGCACAGATTGGGGCTTGATTCACTTTATGAGGTAGTGCTATTTAAAGTGGTGGAGAAAATATTAGGAACACAGAATAGACTTAAAAGTCCGTCCTGTCTGCCATGCTAGCCCTCAAAACTGGCAAACGTCTTTGTCATGAGTGAACAAGGGGAATGACAACTCCAGAACTGAAGGAAGCTGGTTTCATTTTTCCACGAATAAAATCTGCATTCGGAAGGAAGAACTTAACATATATGCTGTATCCGATTCAGTGACAACCTGCAGGAAAAGTAGTTCATGAAGTGGGATCCAAGCGAATTTGTTGAATTGTGAACATAGTTTGGCTAGGAGTTTGAGGACCTGGTTTCAATCAATGAAAATATACTGCAGTACTGCATTCCATATGTAAAGTTTACAATAAAGACTTCTTTGTATTTTATTATTTTGGAAAATCATGAGCTACACTTTGTTTGTATCAGAAAATTTTATATTAAACCTTTATGTAAATGAGTGCATTTTTTCAGAGGTTACTAAGCAAAACCTTACATGCTTTATGTTATGTGTGTCCTTATTTCAATCTATTCCCCCTCCCTTCAACCATAGGAAGAGGGCAATGTAATCTATTGTCTAAACTGAGTATAAAAATCAGAAATATGCTGAAAATCACCTTACCCACACCTAACATTGTGATGGTTCTACCACTTAATGAATTCTTTTTTATACTTGCTCTTGACATAATGTTTTGTATAGTTTTTTTTTTTTTTTTTTTTTTTTTGGGGGGGGGAGTCTTATGAATTTTCTACATACTTGGTTGAATGTAAAGTTTTGATTTTGCCTTAATCATCTTCACCAATTTTTGCCATAAGCTAAAGTTCTGTTGTAGGTGCTATTTCCACCACTTAGCTCACAAAGATGCTTTCTTATTATTTCATCTAATACACTCACATTTTATCTTTCACTCCTTGGTCTGAAGCGCATCTCGGATACACCCATACTGCTGTATTAGGTAGGGATTCATGTCCACCCTTCCCTATGGAAGTCTGCATTTTCCCCAGTGATTTCTTGTACTAAGCGTGTTGTCCACTGAATTTCTGAGTATGTGTGTTCTCTCTGCATTCTACCAGTCCCCTCATCTACCACTCTGCTTGCTTGCCAACACTGCTGTGCTTTATTACTATGGGTTTGGAGTATATCTTAGCATCTGCAAAAATTTCCCCGAACACATTTTCCTCTTATTTGTCAGAAGTACCAGTAGGTGCATGAGACACTTGGGAAATGTACCAAAGAGGCAGAGATAACGCCGTAAGGAAGGAGGAGGTGGGCAACTTTACAAAGCATTTCCTGCCTTCTCAGTGTTTGATTAATTCTCAGATGAAAGCCACTGTTTCTATTGAATTTTTAAAATTTATTTATTTTTGCGTAAACTCTGTGAGTGTAATTATTTTGTTTTTCCATATTATTATTAGTTCATTGTAATTACACATAGTAGTGGGGTTCATTGCTATATTTTGGTGTATGTACACAAGGCCACTATTTTTATGAACAATATTTTATTCATCATATAGAGAAAAAGGTTATGAAATATCATTTTCCGGTCATTTATAGAGATGAAAGCAAACTTTTTAAAAGAAATTCAAGCCATTGTTTAATTTAAAAAAAAGGTGGATTTTATACACATGTTCCTACACACATCTGTGTGCGTGTGTAGGTATGTGTGTAGGCATGTACAGTTATACATTATAACAAACTATAAATACCTGGCAATTAACTGATTTCTAATTATTACCAAATCATATTTCAAAGGGTTCTCTACATTCTTATTTTTCATATAGAAAACTTCTTGGTTTTTTTTTTAAAGTTTCTTGTCTAAAGTATCTGGGGACATTTTGTTGTTGTCACCTCCCTGAAACCTGAGAGCCAGGTCACTCTTTCTTCCCATTCCATAACATCTATAGCTTCAACTAAACAACCTCATACTGGTTGATGTGCACAACTTTGCACCTCTAGGAATGATCTTTCTTCACGTCCAGATTCAGCTCTGCAGCTCTAGGTTTGGTCTGATGGTCATAGATCTTCTCGTGCTTCCTGCTTCCATGAAACAGACCCCTCTTCCTAGGGCTGGAGAAGCCAAAAGCGAAAGGTAACTATGTGTAAGGATGGCCTTAAAGAAAGGCCTTAGCCTAAGTAACTCCATTTTGAAACAAAACTGCAGTCCCCACCAGGCACGCCGACGGAGCCCTCCAATATAGTCATCAGGCACAGCCTGATAAAAGCAAGTCATTTCTCACAACCCTGATAAAACTCAGAGTAAAGTCTCTGTCCTGTTGCCCTCACCCTGCTAAAGGCAAGAGGTGAGTAAAATCAGGGTGGAAACCACCAGACCAGATGCCTTAACCTCGGGACAATTGGCGGCACTAAGAAACTGGGTAGCACCTGATAGGGATTGAAAGGCGGTCAGAAGCCCCCGAATTTAGTGTAGATGATGGAGCCAATGAAGAGACTTTCAGCCAGCCGACACGGATGCCCACCTGCTGGAGAGCCTGCTGAGGACTGGACTGACACCCCAGCTCTTCTCACCATGTGCCTGGTCCTCTGCACCTTCCTCAGCACTCTCGAACCCTACAGCCACGTCCTGACCCTGGTGAGAACAGCGACTTCTCCTTATGACCCTCTCCTCAACCGGCCCTCAGCTCCACACCACGAGAAGCCTCCATCGGTTCCTGACTGGACCACCGTGGTCTGCGTGAGTGGGCATCTGCTGGACGTACAGCCTCGGGCTTGAGACTCTAGACCTGGCACTCGAGCTTATCGTGCAGAGGGAATCCGTCTCTCCTGAGCCTGTCGTGATTGGGTGTGTTTGCAGTGCTTAGAATTAGCCTAGAATTGTCATGTCTACTGCAGTGCCTAGCATTAAGGATTGTCATTTTCTGGACTAAGAACCTATAGAGTGAAACTGTATGAAGTGATCTCAGTTAATAAAGCATTGAAAAGGGCAGAAGCACGTGGACATTCTGTATTTCTCCCCCTCGACGGCATAAGTCACACCTTTGCCCATGGAGACACTATGGCACTGTGACTATCTATGTGTGTGAATCATCAAGTGCTAATTAATAATCTGATGAAGTCAATGTGTCACCTTACACCAACACCTGAGAACCAACCATGTGTCATTTCCTCCCTGGGGCTGCATGTGGACAGTCCCTTCCCAGCACTCTGGCCTCCTCTGCCTCTTCCTGTAGAGCCAGAGTCAGCCTCACAAACAGAATGATCTCTACAAACATAAATATGGCCCCATCAGTCCGCTGCTTCCCATAGTTCTTAGGATGAAAATAAAAACTCTCTAAAGCCTTCCATTATTTGTCCCTTGCCTTCCTCTCTTCCTCTTTTACTGTCCCTGTAACCTGGACTTTTCTAATTTCATCATTCAATAGCTTCTTTCCACATGCTGCAGGTAATACAGCTCTCTGATCTTTAAGAACTTTGCAAATGTAGTTCCCTTTTTCTGGCCAGCTTCACCCATTACCCAGTGAATTCTTAGATATCATTTAGAGCTCAGCTAAAGAACACTTTGTCAGAGAAACCTTCTCTCACTCTAGCAACCCAAACATACCACTATGCTACAGGAAGCCACGTGGGTGCCTCCACCTCTCCATGGGGCATTGTCCAGCTGCAGTGTGTAATTATGTTCAGTGAAGAATCTGGACAGAAGCTCGCCCTGCCAGCAACTGCAAACTCCACAGGTCTTGAGGTGCAGGTGCGGGTTTCCTTTACTGTGGAGTTTCCATTGCCTGACAGAGTTAAGTTTTGGTAAGTATTTATAAAATTAATAATAGTTATTGGGAGAAGTTAAGAAAAACCATCAGCTTCACGAATCACATGATTAGGTGTAAAGTGCCCTCTAAGTGCTCAGACTTAGTCAGGAAAAGCATTGGAAGGTGCTCTTCCTGTTGCTGGTCTGCAGGACAGGACTCTGAGAGAGGAGGCAGGGCAGGTCCCTTGGTATTTGCTACAGTATGTGCCACTCATCATTACCCAATGCAGTGAGCTACTCGATATCTGGTATTATTACCAATGTTCCTAATACATGATTATTCATCATATGTATTTATAAATACATGTTGTTCAAAGAACAAAATTTGTCACTGACTGCAGCTATAGCTGCCGGCAGCAACAAAACCACGGGAATAAGTTCAGAGGCAGACTGGAAACGAACAGGCTCTTTATTCTGCTAGCTTCTCTCTCTGGCTCCAAGAACAACTCCTACCCGCAAATCACACTCCTCCAACAACCACACAATGGCGCCCACCGGATCCGCAAAGTTCCGGGCCAAGTCTCGCGAGACCATGGAAGGTGGTGATGCTTGAACATCTTTATGGCTCACAGCTAACGCAATCTTAGCTATCTCTTTAATTAGGGCTCCTACAAAAATTAAAGAAAGCAAAGGCAAATTTGGCTCAATTGAAATGTAATTAGTTCAGAAAACTCAGGACATAATCACATCTATTTAGTAGAGAATAGCAACAGCAAGAGAGAACCAGTTCACGAGTCTACCTATATATCTTCTCAGCCTGATTTGATAGTGAAGGCACATCTCTTGTAGTTATCACAGGGGTTTGTAGAGAAAGTAGGGTCTTCGTGAAAGTTAGAGAATCTTGGAGAGAAAAGACCCAGATACCGTCAGTGAGGGCATGAAGGCAGTACCAGCGAGGCCCCCTTGCATATCCCCACCGGGGAGCAAACCTCCTAGAGTGCGGTGTTGGCTGCGGACCTGTTGGCAAAGTGGGAGACACTGCAGTGTGGCAGCCAGGGACCAGCTGTGCTGCTCTCCATCCTGTTTGCAAAAGCAATGGCTGTGTTTCACTGTTATCTTCTGATTGTCGCATGAATTCCTCTCACAGGCAAACCTCAGTCCTCATAGAGAAAAGGTGCTACCTGAAAGAGGGAAGGGGACAAGAGCAACGTCAGGGGTCTGCTGTTCTGAGGGAGAACATTCATCCCAAACCCCCAACCCCGGAATCCGTGCGTGGGCTGCAGCACCCCAGCAGCGCCGTTGACGTGCTCCCCGGGGATCTTCACCCACCTGGCGAAGCTGAGATCCACACGGGGATGCCAGCATGCCTCGTTGGTGACAGAGGCAGGAATCCAAAACATTAGGGGAAGGGCAGGCATCCTAAGAGGAGAGGGGCAGGTCCCAGGCCTTTCTCCCTGCAGGGTCCAGCGTACCTTGAATTCACCAAGGCTCGGAGAAACCGTGGAGGGGGCATTGGTGTCCTTTCATTCGGTGATCTGCAGTAGCGTAGAGGAGAGCAGAAGACGCCACCATCAGAATGGTCTCTTTGCATTCATCGTGAATAAGTCCCCCAGCGACAGGTGGCCGATGGTGGCACTTAGCCCTGAGAGGCAAAGTGTACAGTTTCTGTTGTTCCCAGCAGGGTGAAGCAGGGTCAGAATGGGGAGGCTTGACCTGAGCCAAGTGTGGGAGAATATTTGACCATGGCATCCCTGAAGTGAAAATGATGGGCAATGCTAAGATCTTACATAATAACTGTAACAGCAGAAAAGTAAAAATGAACTCAAAATTAAAATAAACACAAAACGAGGAAACAACAAGGTTATTTCTGAAGACTTCAAATATGCGTTCAATCAACACAACTTAGAGTCAGGACTTGCTTGTCTTGTGATTCCAAGCCAGGAGGACGTTCACAATACCAGGGTAGTGAGAATGAAATAGTGAGTATTCCCTCAACGAAGGAAGATGCAAATGCCAATTTTTACAATGGAAAATCTAACAATATGTGATGAACGCACACACATACACACACACACACACACACACACACACAGCTTAATAAACACTGACAATCTCGACTAAGGAGCCTGAGGCAGGAGGGCTGCAAGTTCAAGGTCAGTCTCTGCAACTTAAAAAGTCCCTTGGTAACTTGGTAAAATCCCCTCTCAAAATAAAAGATAAAAAGGGCTGGGGACATGGCTCAGTTTTAAAGCATCCCTGGGTTCAATCCCTTGTACCAAAACAACAACAACAAAAAACCTGATAATTGGATTAATATCATCGATGAGGAATCAGAAATTCCTTTACAGAACATATGAATCATCACCACACTTCCTAACAAGTATTTTGATATTTCTTTTTGAATAAACCCATTTTTAAAAAAAATTAATTACTGATTTCTACATATTGACAAAGGTTTATGACTTCACTTTCAATTTTTCCAAAGGTAAATTTACTCCTTTTGTTTCACTGTATTTCCCGAAAGATCATTTTATCTCAGTGCTTCTGCTCGATCATTATTAACATGAATTTTATTTTAATTTTGATTTATAAATGTATAAATAGTTGTGAGAGAGAACACATAGAGAGGTGCCCTGTGCCCTTTACCAAGTCTCTCGCAATGATATTCTTGAGGAACTCTAGAACAATATCACATCCTGATATTGGCATTGTACAGTAAAGATGTAGAATAGTTCCCTCAACACAGACATCCCTCCTCTTGCCCTTCTATAGCATAACTACTCCCTTTTCCTCCAATCCTGAAGCCCTGGCAACCACCACTTACCTGTTCTTAATTTCTACACGTTTAGTTCCATCTCAAGAAATAGACTTAAAAAAAAAAAATCTTATTTGTTCAAACTTTATTTTAAATTCACATAAAATAGTTTGTTTTCAACATGCTCACGTGATGTTGTGAAGTATACGTACACTGTGGAATGGTTTAAATCTAGCTAATTCACTTTATGTGTCGACTTGTTAATCATTTTTGTGGTGAAAAACTTGATGTCCACCAAGTATCTTTCAATAACACAATATATTTTCACTAGCTGTGGCCATGCTTTTGGTCAAAGGACATATATTTACAGTTAGTAGAATACAAACATTCTTGAAATAAGTGAATTCAGAAACTTCAGAGTACACAATAAATACTCAAAATTAATTGAAAGTTTGCATTTTGTCCATGAACACAAAGAAAATGTAATTAAAACGTAATATTTACAAGTATGTAGAGGTAAATTTAATATTGCCTGTAGTTCCTGATCTTACAGGGAATGCTGAGATATAATGTTACCTATGGTTGTTTTACACTATTTATGAAGTTCAGAGAACAGCCCTTGTTTTGTACTATTTTGAATCATGGTCAGTCAGACGCAGCATGGAGAGGGGCATAGGAAAGGCACAGCAGGAGAAGGAGTTAAAGTGCTTATTATACTCACAGATCCTGGAAAGATAGAGTGGACTTCCCAGGAAGGAGTTCCTAGGGAGCAAGCTGAAGAGGGCAGGCTGGAGCAGAGGAGAGAGGGAGACCCAGGGCCAAGGACCTTTACTGTGGACCAGGATAGAGAACACAAGGAAAGGCCTAGGAGCTGCTCACTGTTTATTAAAGTCACTGGGTCATAGACAGTCACCAGTGGAAGGGGCACCCTTAGCCCACATTGGTGCAACTGGTTGCCTGGGAAGTGTGCTCATAATCTGTGGGGATGTTACATAGCATGAAATACAAAGTTTTAAGATGTGTAATACAATCCTTCTATTGCTATTTCCCTGACAGTTTTTTAATTGTGAATGTGAGCTTGAATTTTCAAATGCATTTTGTACATCAATTGGTATAATCTTGTGATTTTTCTTCTTTAGCCTTTTCATGCAATGTTATGTATTGATTCATTGTCAAATACTCAGGAGGCCTTAGATTCTTAAGTCAAACCCCCAAATGACCCTTGTGTTTTATTGTGTTTATGTACTGCTGGATTATGCAAGCTAAGATTCCATTTAGCATGTTTATATTTCTGTGCATGAGGGTCACTGGTTTGCAGATTTCTTACTCTTACTGTCCATACACTCTCCTGTCTACCTTTTCCTCCTTCCTCTTATGCTGCTGGTCTTGCTTTATTATGAAGTACTCACCTGTCTGGTCCTTTTCTTCAGTCTCCTACAAATTTCCATCACTTGCTATTTTCATTCTGTCCCCTACATGTTTTAAGGTTTCATCTGAGACATAGCATTCCTTCTGAGAGTTCTCTGACTGAAGTATTCATGCTCCAAGATAAATGCATATTCCTGTTGTACAGCATCATCAAAACCTTTTAAAAATTACTTTCTATTAGTAATCATTTTCTTTTAATTATATTAGTAATATATACAAATAAAAAGGTACAAATTAAATAGAAAAGAGAAATCTTTCCTCCCTATGTAACAGAGTTTCTTTAGAAAGTTAAACACACTCTAATCTCTTTTACCTGTAAAGTACAAATAAATTCATGTACACATGAAAATTATTCACTATTACATTTTAATATTCATTTTTATATTCATTTAGGTTTATAAACTCTAAATGTTTAATATCTATACTTTTCCTTTCCAATGTTAGCTTTTCTGTTCAGGATGACATACATTTAATATATATGTGTTAAGTATATCACTGTGTATTTTAACAATTTACTTGTTTACTAATATTAAACACTTGTTAAATAAATGTCTAAAATATTTGTAGTGAATTTACAAGTCTACCATGCAGAAAAGAATTCTGAAAACATGTTTACTAATGTCATTCAACATGTAATAAGTGTAGTGAACAAAATAACAATGAATAAAGTCAACAAAGTGTCATTTTTCCTTTGCACATCACTTTGGATTATACAATAGGGCCTGCATGACATTTCCATTTCATTATCAAATGATATTAGAAAGTATCTTGACTGATTGGTTCTGTTGCCCTAACAGTAATATTCCATTATAAATTTATGAACAATATTAGAGAGAAAAGAAGATACTGTCCCATTTATTCTTCCATCATGACTTTGCCTAACTATACAAAAACTGTCAACGCTCTTGTTTTATTTAAAGCACAAAAGGTATACAGACATACAGGTAAAGGATGAACTATGAATTTTCATGACAGAAAATAGTCAAAATTTTCAGCAACTGCAGAGATTAAAATATGTGGATAAATATTTATAAATGTGAACTCAAAAAAACTGTAGTCAACAGAATTCTCAAGAAGAAATTTCTGCTCAATGTTTTTTCTTTATAAAGTCAGATTGCTCCTTGAAGCTTAGATCTAAGAATGAAAATCAGTTTCACTCCAGCATATTTCCTACTTTTCCTGTACTTTCTGGGAACAGTCATAAAAATATTGCCAAACTGAATTTTCAGTAACTTTTCTCCTTAGTAATGATATTTTCTTTTAATCAAAAATCTGATCTGCTTATATGTATAGCTACATATGATAACTTCAAATATTGAAAATACAAATTGGTTTACATTTAAGTGTTAATAATACCTGTGTTTTTTTAATTGCAGTGATGATACCATTAATATTTTCTAACTTAACGTATGTTTTAAGACTTTTGAGTAATATATGCAATGTTCTACATCACCCACATAGTTATCATTTAAATTCTATTAGATATTAATAAATATCATCAGTTCAAGTTATGAATTTGTTTTAACCAAGTACAACACAATCTTGGCCTAAAGTGTTCATTAGGGAAGAAATCACTAAAGAAAAAAAATTGTTACCACTAGAAGGAAAAAAAGAGATCATTAATGTTTTATGTATTGTGTCTTTTTATATAATAAAACAGAGGTTCTTTGCACACATTTTAGAATATGAATTAATTTATCCATATGATTATAAAACACTTCATTTAATTTAGGTTCAGTGGCTGGCATATCTCATAAGTTATTTGGAAGTTTTTGTATAGGAATTTTTCCAAGATCAACCAGGTGGTGATTAACAGAACTATGATAAGTTCACAGGCAGTATAAAATATGGGATTCAAAGCAGAGGTTACAAAATGAGATTTATTCAACACTGTTTTAAACAAAAGAGAGTTATTGTAGGAGAGAATAGATACTTCTAATAATAAGTTTTATAAACAATACTTAATAAATAAACATTGAGATTGTCAAATAGAAAAAAAAAAAAAAAGCCCTGGCAGTCTAATAAAGAATGACATAGATCTTTCAGTATGATTAAATTTAAAAAGTTAAATAGATTGAGCTGTGTTAACACATAAGTTTTGTATAATAAGTTTTCTTTTATCTCATATACATTTTTAAAATTTTTATTACAGATTTATATTTACACATAGCACTTGGGTTCATTCTCATAAACTTATACATATATGGAATTTGATTTTAGTTCATAATCAATTTGTAGACATGGAGGAATGCTTTGTTAATTGCTAAAATTTTTTTTAGGAAAATCATCATAGAATAAGCAAGTAGAAAAAGAGCATAAATGAAAATATTTCATAATTTTTATGTGCAAAATATAAAATTGAAACTTACATTTATATAAAAGGAAAATTTTCTAAATTAAAAGATACCATTAAGAGATAATCAATTAGAACTAAGTCCCAGCTTTCAGAACTCTCCACTTAGAACTCTACAACAGACCCATTCTGGGATTGCATTGATCTGGCATGTCTAGACAAAATCCAAATGATGGTACTTCCCATTCCATCCTAAGTTTTATTGTTGAGAAGGGAAGTAGAAAAGCTATTTCAATGAGCTAGAATTTTAAGCCACCCATTTGGCAGCCTGGTACTGGGAATGTCCTGACACACTATAAGTTCACAAGTAGAAACTGCTACTGAGATAAACCCAGACAAGAGGCAGTGCACCTTGCTTCACACAGAAATTGACCATCCTCAAACTTCAACAATACTTTATCACAAATATATATATATATAATATATATATATAATATATATATCACAAATAATATATATCACAAATTATATATATATATATATATATATATATATATATATATATATATATAAACTAATAAACAGGCCCCAAGTAGAAATGGTTTGTGTGTGTGTGCTAGAAAGTGTTTCAGGTCCTACTAATGAAAATCCACTCCTAGAGAAGAAAAATACATTTAAGACTGTGGACATCGCACTTATAAGGGCCTATATTTAGGTTACTCTAGAACATTCTGCCAAAAGAAGGCTGTGTCCTCAAAGGTCCACACCTAAGAGTGGAAGAGTAATATATCCCAAAATGCACATAAAACCTAGTAAAAGAATACAAGAAATATGAAGAAAACAAGGTGACATGACACCTACTGAAGCTAATAGTTCACCAGCAACTCTCTCCAAAAATACTGAAGTGGATGAACTATCATATAAAGAACTCAGAAGAATGATTATAAAAATGATCAACAGAAAAATTTCCAAAACTTGATAATGAGATGGACATTCAGATACAGATTGCAGTCAATATCCCAAGTAGACAAAAACATAAAAAAACACATTATAATTGAAGCCTAATAAAGAGAACAAGGTTAGAATTTTAAAAACCTCAAGAGAAAAATATCATGTCACATTAGAAGTAAGCCAATTAGAATTATTTCTGATTTCTCAGAACAAAATATAAAATCCAGAAGGACTTGGAATGATTTGTTCTCATCCCTGAGAGAAAATAACTGTTAACATAATTGGTATATCCAACATAGCTATCCTTCAAAATCAAAGAGAAAAACCTTCCATGACAAGCAGAAAGTAAAAGAGTGCATGACTACTAAGACAGCACTATAGAAAATTGTTAAAGAAATACTACACAGAGAAGACAACAAAAACAGCCCAGAGTTCACAAATGGAAAAAGTCTCATTGGAAGAGTAACTAAGCAAATGAAAAAAGGACCAATTCAATCACTAGATATAAATCAAAATGGCAGTAACTTATACACATCTGTTTATAAAAATGCTGAATATAAATGGTAATCACATTTTCAATTAAAAACCAGTCTGGCAAAATGTGCTAAAAAACAGGAATGAACTATTGTTGTTTGAGAAACACTCACTTTGCAGGCAAAGGAATTTACATGTTGAAAGTCAAAGAATGAAAATTGACATACCATGCAAATTGAACCAGAAAACAAATAGGAATAGATACACTCAAATCTGACAAAGCCAAAATTAACCAGAAGAGACAGAGAAAAGTCACTTTGTACTGGTAAAGGAAGCATCCAACAACAATATATAATGATAGTAAGTATTTATGCCACAGATGATGCACATAATTACATAAAAGTGACACTACTCAACTTAAAAAACACAGATAGTTCCCACTATAATAATACTGGGTGATTTCGACATGTCATCTTTCACCAATAGTTAAATCATTTGTCATGAACTCAGTATAGTCTTTTTGTACTGGAAAATATAATCAATCTAATAAATGTATATTGTTGAATGTTTTTTCAACACAGCCAAATATTCTTTCTTGTTAACTGCTCATGAAACATTCTCTATAATAGATCGATCATAGTTCAGTGTACAAAACAACCCTTAACAAATCCAAAACAATTGATAATCTCTTGTATCTTGTTTGATCACAATGGAATCAAATTAGAAATCAACAACAGAAACTATACGAACACATGGAGATTAAAGAATACACTTTTAAATGATAAATGAGTGATATGGGAAATCAAGGGACAAATTTTTTAAAAATCTAAGAATCAAACAAGAATAATGGTACAATATATAGCTATGAGGGCCTACATAATAAAACCAGAAAGACATCCAATAAACAAAAATTAATGATTCCTTTTAAAAATAAGAACAATCCAATTTCAAAATTTGTAGAAGGAAGGAAATAATTAAGATCAAAGGATAAATCAATGAAATAGAGAATAAAACAACAATGCAAAGGGTCAATGAAATGAAGAGTTAGTTCTCTGAAAAGATAAAAATATTATGAACCCTAAGAAAAACTAAAAAAAAGAAAAAAGAGAGAATATTCAAATTAATTGACCTGGAGACAATAAAGAAAGAAATCACCAAAGACATCCCATAAATCCAGAGGATTATTGGGGACTATTTTGAAAAATTAATTGAACAACCTATAATAAATGGATACATTTCTGGACACAAATGACCTGCCAAAATTGAATCAAGGACATAGAAAAGCTAAACAGAGCAATAACTAGCAATGAGACACAATAATAAAGTTTTCCAACAAAGAAACGCCCAGAACCAGAAGAATTTTAAGCTGAATTTTACTAGACTTCTAAAGAAGAACTAATATTAACATTCCTAAAATTAATCCATGAAATATAAAGGGAAGGAACTCCTCCAAAATCATTGTATGTAGTCATCATCACCTTAAATTCAAAACCAGATAAGGGCACATGAAGGTTACAAACCTACAGACCAAAATCCCTAAAAAACTTATATGCATAAATCCTTAATAAGATATTAGCAAATCATATCCAACAACATACTAAGAAGTTTGTACATCATGAACCAAGTCAGTTTTATCCCTTGGTTACAAGGAAGGCTTAACATATGTAACTCCATAAATGCATTTCACCACAATGAAAGATAAAATTGTATAGTCATCTCAATTAATTCAGAGAAAGCGTTTGATAAAATTTAACATCATTTATGATAAAAAATCACTAATGAACCTAGGTATAGACAGAACTTACCTCAACATCATAAAGGCAATATGTAACAAATCCAAAGCCAACATCATAGTGAATGGTGAAACATTCTTTTAAAATCCATAATAACAAGACAAGGATGTCTACTGTCAACACTCCTAGTCAATATAGTTCAGATCAGGCAAGAGAACAAATTAAAGGAATACAAATAGGAAAAGAAAAAAGTCAAATTACTTCTTTTTGTGAGTGACATGATCCTATATCTAGCAGATGCAAAAAAAAAAAAAAAAAAACTCCACCAGAAGACTTCTAGAGCTGACATGCAAATTCAGCAAAAATTCGGGATACAATATCAACATATAAAAATCAATAGCTTTCCTATACTCCAATAATGAATCTGTCAAGAAAACAATCAGGAAAACAATCCCATTCACAAGAGTCTCAAAGAATACTAAAATATCTAGAAATACATCTAACAAATACCCCTGCAATGACAATTATAGAGCATTGAAGAAGAAACAAGAAGATGAAAAACCTCCTATGCTCATTAATAGGCAGAATTAATGTCAAAATGGCCATACTACCAAAAGCAATATACAGATTCAATGTAATCCCCACCAAAATATCAATGATACTATTCAAAGAACTAGGAAAAACAATGCTGAAGTTCATTTGGAAAAATTAAAGACCCAGAATAGCCAAAGCAATTCTAAGCCAAAAAAGCAATGCTGGAAGCATCACAATACCTGATTTCAAATTAGACTACAGAGGTATAGTAACAAGATCAGCATGGTACTGGCATAAAAACATACACACAGCCCAATGGTACAGAATAGAAGACACAGAGACAAACACACACAGATGCCAAAATCTGATCTTTGACAAAGGTGACAAAAACCTACACTGGAGAAAAGACAGCCTTTTTAACAGACTGTGCTGGGAAAGCTGGTTGACTGTGTATAGAAGAATAAGACTAGATCCTTATCTCTCACCCTACACAAAAGTCTACTCAAAATGGATCCAAGACTGAGGAATTATATCTATGAAACTTCCAGAAGAAAATGGTGGGTTAATACTCCAGCATATAGGCACAAACAGGGACTTTCTCAATTGGACCACTCAAGCTCAGGAAATAATGCCAAGAATTATTAAGTGGATGGCATCAAATTAAAAGGCTGTACATCAAAAGAAACAATAAAGAATGTGAAGAGAGAACCTATATAATGGGAGAAAATCTTTGCTAGCTTCACTTTTGGCAGATAATTATTATCTAGATTACATAATGAACTAAAAAAATCCCATAAAAAATCCCAATTAATAAAAAGGCAAATTAACTATAAAGACACTTTTCAAAAGAAGAACTTCAAATGGCCAACAAATGTACAAAAATAAATGTTCGATATCTTTAGAAATTAGGGAAATGGAAATCAAAACTATACTGAGATTTCATCTCATACCAATCAGACTGGCAGTCATCAAGAACACAAATAATAATAAATGCTGGAGAGGAGAAAAAAGAGTATTTCACACTGGTCATATGTTTTCTTTCATATGAAGGAAAAGAAAAGGAAAGTGGGGTAGGGAGCTCATGAAAATCAAAGGCAGATCAGTCGGACAGAGGAAAGGGATCTGGGGACAGGGTGGGAGAGAGAAAGTTGAAATAGGGGACATTATAATGGCCAAATTACATTGTGATATTGCATGCATGTATGAATATATAGCCATGAATCCTGCCATTATGTGCCATTAAATGCACCAATAAAGATACAGGGAAAAAAGAAATTATAGGTGTTTGAGGAGATCAATATGATTGAACATCATATAACACACATATGTATCAAGAAACCCATGGTATTCCATAAGTATGTATAATTTTTATGTTTTTATCTAAAATTAAATTTAAATCTAAAATTGAATAATGCCTGTAGACAAAAAATTACCCAATTATCTCTGATATTTGGTACAAAAGAAATATCATTTGAACATATGTTTGTTAAAACATTGAGAATTAAAGAAAGGAGTGAAATAAAGGATCTGGTAATTTGAAAACAATAAAGTGCATAATCTTCTGAAATGATTAGTTGTGCAGCTGGGTAGCAGCATCTTCTACAGTTATTTCCATGTTATCAATCTTAATCACATGGAAAGGCTTGAGGAAAGGAAGTGTGAACCAAGGGAATTATATCCAAATACTAGTCACATGACATGGAATTCCATTTGCAAATGGATTCCAAATGATCAAAACAGATTGAAAAGATATTACAGAACTCATAATCGCCATTAATGAGCTATTAACAATGTAAGTGCAGAATCAAGAACATAAAGTGATAGAAAATATGGTCATAGAAATTTTTGAAAAACCTTATAAATAAAAAAGTAACAACATAGTAAAAAAAATGAGTGCTAAGAAATGCAAAGATATTGAGACAGGATGCAACAGAGTTCTGGAAACACATCCATGTTTACTGATAGTTACATTTGCTTTAGAAGAGAGTTGGAATTATCATCAACAGGCAGTGAATACAGAATAAAGTTTTAAGCACATTACATAAAACTCTAAGGAAAACAAGTCAAACATAAAATGTAAACTAGATTTTTCTATTGCTAAGGCATACTCAGGGGACTCATTGAGGAGAGAAAACAGAGTGCAGATCCTATAGAAACAATGTAATCAGTTACCACAAGAAAGGAAGGAGCTCAGAAAACATATAATAATCTGCTTGAAAACAGAGGTGAATGGAAAAGGGAAAATCCAAAAATTCCCAAACCCCATACTCCAAAAACTCCAAATTATGTCTGGAGTTAGTGACTTTCTAATTCACACACAGAGATGTGGGCAAAGACCAATTAAATCAATAGCAAATAAGTAGTCTTCTTTAGTAAGAAATCTATTGTATCTAAAGGGAGCATATTAATTTTTTTTATATTTAACATGTGGGAGAAGTCCCTATAAAATCACAAGTGTCTTAAATAAAAGACTGAGCTTTTTGAAGGATGTTCCTTGGTTCCCCAATTTCTGTGGTCAAGAACCAGGCCAGGGAAGTCTAGGAGCTTGTGGAACACACTAGAATCTTGGAGGACAGAACAAAGATCCAAGCTTTGACAATTTCCACACCCCGCCCCCACCCCAGGTGAATTTTAGACTTGCACTGCTAAGTACCTCCTGCTTTCAAGGTTTCACACGTCAGGTGGTGTTTTCGTATCCTAGCCATGTCTGATCACCTTAGAGATACAGGGCAGGTTTACTCCTAAAGTGCACCCTGTGGGGAAGACAATAAATAGAGCTTCACTTTTTATATGTATACAAATTTAAATGTTATAAAGTAGGCTAACTCTTAGAATATATTCTGACTTTTCACCATTCACACATGCACCTTATTTTTCATAATGGTTTAGAATATGAGGATAAAATTCAACATCGTTGATTCTACAGAGCCCTTTCCCCACGAGATGATACAGACAAATCACCTTTGATTCTTTTTTTACGTCTTTTCCAAATCTAGATCTGTTCTGCTCCAGAAGAGTCCAGGAGTATACACCCAGCAGACGACCCAGCTAACACTCTATGCAGCAGTTCTTCCTACTCAAGTTGCCTGGTGACCTACTGGGGGCCTTTTAGGGTTGTGATGCAGGGCAGTAGAGTCTCAATAAGATGGCCAAAGAAGGACCATGAGACCAGGATGCATGATCCCAGGCCTTTTGCAGAGGGAACTCCAAGTCTCTGTATCTGAAGTGTGGAATAGAGGGAGTCCTCTAAGTTGGTTGCCTTGTCTGCATAGTCTCTTACCCTCTCTACAAGGTGTGATCAAAGGAAGGTCAGAGTACTTTCCTCAAAGGTCAATGTCCAACCCAGTGCCTGTTTTCAACATGTCAAAGGGAATCTGGTAAAGAAAGTTGTCCTTTCCACTCTAGATTAAACAAATAATTAAGTGCATCAAAGCAATTTGGGTGCTATGTTACTAAACTGGAGTTTTATATGTCAGTTTTGCATGAAAACCGTTGATAGTCTCAGGAAAGAATTCCTTTTGTATTGTGTATGCATAGAAGCGAGCATGTATGACAAAGGAAGCAGGCAAGTCATTGCTCTGCAGTCAGTTGTTGGTTTGACCTCACAATAGGGAGAGGCATCATCCCCTCCCCTATCTTGTGACTGATGGGTCATCCTGTGGTAGGAGCACGTGGCCATGGCTTTTGGATCCTGAGCTTGCTGCTGTGATGCTCTTAGGCCATATCCTAAATGCAGGGCGGCTCCATCCATCAGTGTTCTGCAAGTAGAGAGCACTTGGGGCCACCCTGGCCTGAGCCTGGCAAAGTAATCGGAGTTATAGACTACTGGCAGCCGCTAATAATGTGAGCAAAAAGATGAATATTTGTTATGAAGGGGCATTTAGATAGTGGATTTTCTGTGCTTACAGCTATCTAATATACCATGTTGCAAAAGGGGAAACGTGTTTGAAAAATACAATGAAGTTAAGTAAAATAAAATAAAATTGATACTATTGATAAGTTCATGGTTTTTAAATTTTTTGTTGAAATGGCACAGAAACAAATATTATCGATGTAGAGGTGATAACTTCAGATGCTCAAGTAATAGCTTCTAACACAGCTTCCTTATAAGATAAAACTGAGCATGAAGCAATGGCTGGACTCTGTCCCGGGCACAGGAAGAATAAGAGCCCAGGACAAAGCAATGCAAACAAGGAGGCTCTTTTCAGTATGCAGAAAAGAATAGCCTGTCACTGGGTAATCTTCTCCTGCTGATTTGAAGGACTTTACATTAAATAAGTTGTAACTATATGAAAGCCAAACAAGTATAATAATTTTTTTTTTTTTTTTTTTTTTTTTTTTTACTGGAAGCGCTTAAATAATTTACAGTGACGTTCGAAAAAAGAAAACAATGATTTTAATATAATCTTTGAGGAAGACACTCAACTCCTTGCTTTAAAAATAGGAAATCAAGGCAGAGTTTCGACATCAGTCCTGCATCTCTGGAAGTCTTAAAATTTTGCCAACATTTTTTTTTTTTTCGAAGATGACACTAAGTAATTAGAAAAAAAAATAATGAGTTAGCCAGATTAAAGGTTCACGCACAGTGACAGTCAGAACCACTGTCAGTTGGGTTACTTGGGAGCTCTACCTGCTATGCCTCTGCCCTGGCTGATCTTTCATTCAGTGCCCAGAGAAATGATCTGGTGATGTCAAGCAGCATGCTTAGTGCATCTTATTTAAGTCACAGCGTAAAGGAGTGGAATGGTGACACTTAGCATGATAACATTCTGCACTCATCCAAGTTGAGAAACATCAGGTAATATCAACTGAATGGACCTCTCATGGTTTCAGCATGTTTTCTAGAATGATTACTAAATAAAATCACTGGTTCCTATCCTCGGGGTTATATATTTCAAAATAAGGGTATTGTCTTCTGGAACTATAGTTTATTTTCCAAATAACCTTAGGAAAGTTAAATACAGTATGCCTATAATAGCCTTCAAGATAGAATAAAAAAAAAAAAAAAAAGATCAGTGACAACAAATGAGGTTTTGTTTTAAACAACTTTCTTCAAAGACCAATGGTAACATTTGGTAATTGGTTGGTAAAACCCTGCTTCTGCTTGCTTTTATGCTTGCTTTTTCTCTCTCTAAATAAAGTTTAATAACAGACCTTCTGAAAACGTTTCATGAACAAAAGTAAGGTCTTGATTAAATATTGTATTATTAACTCTTAATCACTCACTATAATGACTTTTATTATGGATGTGAAGAAAAATCTTCAATCCACTCACATGTGTATAATAAAACCTTCACTATTACACCTGAAATATGGGGTAGCTAGATAGACATTTTAAATATGTTATGTTCTCTGATATTTCTTGAAGGCATTTCTTTCAGAGATTTTAAATTCATATTAGAATTTGATCACATTTCCACTATAAACATAAAATTAATATCTGCCTCTTTTACTGGCTCATTGGTTTGTCTAAATGCTACCCAGAAAAAAAATTCCAAAACAAAACAAGAAATCTTAATTTCCCCAGATGTCTAAACGTAGCATTTTTTTTTACGTTGTTCAGATAAACAATTCTTTTTTCTACTTAGGTTTTTTTGGTGATCTTAAAAAAAATACTATATTTACAGTATATATGACTGTTATGGACTTTTTCCAGGATCCAATTTTACTAGAGTCTGAGGACAAGAGAATGCTAGTTTCAGAAAGCAATATTCTGTGATCTAATATGTCACCGAAAATTCTTTTCTCCCTCAGATATGTGAAGTTCAGCTGAATAAAAATAATCTCTTCTTTTATAATACCTGTACTTTGCAATATGTCTTATTTGGCTTTTTTCCCAATTAAATTTAATATTCCTGAAGGGTTTCATTTTGAATGAGAAGAACTAATCAGGATCCTTGTTTACTATATTTAATCATCCTTCCCCTAACATCCTTCCTGCAACAATTCTCTGGCATTCTTCATCAAATTCAGGGTGGCTTCATGGGGCATGTGAAAGGTAAGATGACATACAGAGCCACAGGTGCCAAAGGATCCAAAGCTTAAATGATTGTCACCATATTGAAATTCCTAATAACATTTGAACAAGGACAACACAAGTTATTTTTATGATCTTTGTCTAAAGTTTTCAATTCCTTATTCATCAGAGAAACAGCTTGATCATATCTTCCAATCTTATATTTTTCTCACTTTCACTCTGGTGGCTTTTTTCTTATGCATATATTATAAGTCCATCTTTGTCCTCCATCAACTGATGTAAAGCATACATTGAATATAAAGTAGTCAATCTCAAAAATCCAAATTCCGAATGTTTTCTCTGATATAAGGAGGCTAGTTCACAGTGTTGTTGGATGGGAGTACATAGGAGGATTAGAGGAACACTAGAATGGTCAAAGGAAAAGGAGGGGAAGGGAGGGAGCAACGAGGGAGGGGGGGGAGAAAAAAATTGGTGGTTGAATGAGATGGATATCATTATCCAGAATGCATGATTGAAGATCTGAATGGTACTTATATACTTTGTATACAAACAGTTGTATGTAAAAAGATGCTATATATGTGCATTATGAATTGTAATACATACTACTATTATAAATAAAAAAAAGAAAAAAATTTTAAAAAGGTAATTTTGATATAAAAGTAAAAATGTGGGTAATGCCCACATACCTGGATATCTCAATATCTTGGGGACTTTTCCCCTATCATGGAAAAGCACCGTATACCTGCAGGGGTTGCTTATCCCTAAACATTACTGGATTTTTTCCAAGGTTAAAATGAGAAATAAGGCTATATTATTAGCATAATCTTTCTTTTAATATCTTCTGATAATTTCTGAACTGAATATTATTTAATAATATATATCTATAATACCTATTAAGATTCTAGGAGCCAGATTAGATGCTAATATGCCAAACCTAAAATTGACCTTCTGTTCTTAGAGTGGTGGTGATCACATGACAATAATGTCCTCTGTTGTGAAAGTGTAGAGGCTGTCAGGCTGGTGGCCTCTGGTAACAGTCCAGATAACATTGACCAATATTGAAAGATTCAGCCCTAAAACTACCTCATCATGGGAACCTCTCATTATTTCTAATCAAATAGTCATTTCCTCTCATGTTTCATATAATATTTTATATCTGGCTTTATTAATATAATGCAATTTAACACCCACTATGCAGTATATTAACTTGTAGACTAAGAATAAAGGCTTCATGGATTATTCAACAAATGCTACAATATAAATCATAAATAAATCTAAACCACTTTGATAATGCTGCAATAATGATTTACTGAAATATGTTTTCATATGTGATTTGCATCTCAAACCAAAATTCTAAACTTGGGGAAAAATATGAATATGAGGAACATCCCTGTTTCAGTCAGCTTTTTTGTTGCTGTGCCCCAAAGACCTGACAAGAACAATTTAAAAGCGATTAAGTTAATTTTGACTCATGATTTCAGAGGTTCAGTCCATGGTCAGCTGGCCTGAGGTGAGGCAGAGCATCATGGTGGCAAGGTGTGGCCGAGGAAAGCAGCTCAGGACGTGGCAGCAAGGAAGCAGAGAGAGTGCCACTCACCAGAGACAAAAGGCAGACTCCAAAGCCACACCCCGGTGACTGACCTCCTCCAGCCACAGCTTACCTGTTACAATTCCTGCCCAGTTAATCCATATTATTGTTTCAATTGGTCAATGAGGTTACATCTCTCATAATCTAATCATTTTACCTCTGAAAGTTTTTGCATTGTGTCACACATGAACTTTTGGGGACACATCATATCCAACCCACAGAAATCCCTTAATTAGCACCAGAATGTCAATCAAATGAAGCCCTCATTATTCTAAAGAGAGCCAGATCCATGAAGCATGAGGAAGTCTCCTGTAGCACCCTCACCTAGGACATACATTTCCACTAAGGATTAGGCAGAAATTCAAAGATCTATGAATTCAACCCTGTCATGATTGACACCATTTTCATCCTTCAAAGGCCTCAACACCACATTATGGTTATAGAAAAAAATTAAGGAAAAACACTACAGGCTTTCTATAAATTTTGGGGGATCTCATCTCATTGTAACCTGGGGGAACTTTGGTTGTTCATTTACTTTAATTTTAATTAAAGTGCATTCTAAAAATGATACAGTAATAATTTATAAGGCTATCTTCTGCTTATTGGCAGGATGGTGGAATAGAAGAAGGCAATACTTCTCATTTGCTGTGCTGTTTGGAATTTGAAAAACAGAAATACAGCTTCACAATGAAGTGGATGTCTGGAGAAAACCATCATATATCATCATTTGTCCATCAGAGATTTGGAAAAGCCCAGATATACTGGTGTAGTGATTGGAGGCTCCAAGTAAATATACCAAAGTCCAGCAGGTACCGAGTTGATCTGTCTCCATAAAGCAAGGGCCAACACAGAGGGGAAGAGAAACACACTGGGAAAAATATAGCACGCAGAATGTGCTCCTTATTTCTCAGTCTTTAAGAGGAATAAGGGAGAGATCCAGCTACAGGAGTCCATGCCTAATCTTGTTCCTATGGGAAACTGAGAGTCTTTCATAAATCATCCCACTATCTTGGTTAGAGCTTACTGTGTGACCAAAAGCACACCTGGCAAATCATAATCCCAAATCTGTTGTAGAGAATAGTGGATCAGGAGGTGTTTGGGACACAGGCACAGAGCAGAGTTCAATTTCCTCCTCTGAGCACCACAGTGTGTGAACAACTAGTGAAAATGGATCAGAGTCACTGACAAGGCAGGACTGATTACACTGGGGACAGGAGAGTGCAAACCTATTTCATTTCTGAGCTCTGGGGGGGGGGGGGAACTGGTAGGGATTGGGGGAGATTGATTAGATGGATATGATTACATTCGTTAATAGAGACTTTGAAGACCATATTTGGGTGTTGGACAGGAAACCTACCATGCACCATCCACCCAGAGATATCTCTTACTCCTTCGCTAGTGGAATTATTATATAATAATATATAGACACTAGAAACCCAGACACCCAGCTATAATTGACATTTACTCAGCCCTAGGGGTATAAGAATTTAAGCATCTCAGAGTACATATCCCCAAAGGTCCAAAGTTCTATTTAGACATCATCCCCAGCAGTCAGAACTTTCTGACATATCTCCACATCACTTCCAACCAGAAAATGCTGTAATCTGAGGCATCCCGATAAAATCCCAATAGAATGCATGTCTAGTTCCATCCCCTTACTGGTACGTAGAGAAGCTGAGAGCCATTTCAACCAAACACACTTCTAATCTACTTTAGCAGGAGGAGTGGTAAAAAAATCACACAAGGTTGGGTATGATGTCACCCAGTCCTGGCTACCTTTAAGAGGTGCATAACCCAAGAAGCAAAGGTCTGAAGGTTAGTCTAGAATAGACTCTATACACAAGTTCATCTACCTCAGTAGAAAAATTTAAGCATTTTTAATTAAAAGTTTTCCTTGTTTCTTTTTTGTTCTTTTTCTTTTTTACTATGAATTTTTAAAGTTATTATTCTGGCTATGTTTGATGATTGATTCTAGTATATACATATAAATATATTTTTCTAGTTTTTTTCTTGCTTTATCATTTATTTCCTTTTATCAACCTTTGACAATTTCTTTCTATTTTTCAGGGTTTTTTTTTCCATTATTTTATTTTTGCTGTTTGATATCAGGGGAATTGGTGTTATTCTGCTCTATTTATTTGTTTGTTTTATTATTATTATGGTCCTCACATCTCTGTGTAACAGCAAAATGTTTTGTTCTTCCTCTTCTATGTCTTCATTTTCTCCATCTTCAGCGCCTTCCTGCAGGACTTGGCTGCCACTTTCTCTCCTCATACCTTTTGAATATTCCAAACTTCCTTTCCATTCACACACCCCAACTTCCTTACTCCTTTTTTTTTTAACTGTTATTTTAACATCCTTTTAGTCCATTTAATCTAACTATCCCCCTTTGAGGGATGGAATAGGCATTTCAGAAGAAGCCACACTATCACAGCAGCCCAACAAAAGTGAATCAAAACCGTAGTTTAACATTGGCAAATTGACTCTGCAAGGCTGAGAAGAGTGAAGAGAACTTTCACTTGAAACAAGCAATCTGAGTCCTGGGATTAGGACCCTGGTAGACACTGGAAGGGTTTGAAAAATGAAACCAACTAATTCATACCAAATCTGATGAGCCCTGAGACATCTCTTCCAAGTCTGAAAGGGCTGGAGAGGCTGATGAATTTTATTCTCTCCTCCTCAACAGCACATGGTCAGAAACCCCAGAAAAGGGGGTCATAGAGTTGTCCAGCCAAGAAGAAAGTGAATCCATTCAGTGAAACTCTGCGTGTAGACTCCTCTAACCACTTTCTCACTTTGGATTACAACTGAGAATAAACAAACTCACAATAACTGAAATCCCAGAGAAAAAATATCCTGCTTCAAAAACCTGACTGAGCCAGGTGCAGTGGCACACATTGTAAGCCCAGTGGCTCCAAAGGATGAGGCAGGAGGATCTCAAGTTCAAGGCCAGCCTCAGCAAAAGAAAGGCACTAAGCAACTCAGTGAGAACCTGTCTCTAAATTAAATACAAATAGGGCTGGGGATGTGGTTCAGTGAATGAGTGCCTCTGAGTTTAATCCCCACACCCCAAAATTCCAAAAAGCAAGCAAACAAACAAAAAACCTTGACCAAGAAAAATGTATTACTGGGCTAAGTTAAAATTGAATAAAACTATTGACACCAAGACATTTTCTCAGCTCGGGACACACAGCAAAGCAAAAGCAGCTCAATAAAATTTCCTTTCATACAAGTAAATTATAGAACCACACCAGAAGATGGGAAGAAACATGAAGAAAATATAAAATCAAAGCAACAAGCCACCCTAAATAGCTGACAACACAGTTGATCCCATGAACACCACAGTGGAGAAAATGCCACAAAAAGGACTTAGAAAGTTGCAATTAAAACTTTCAATGAACTAATGGAAATCTAAGTATGAAATTAAGACAAAGTGAGTAAAATAACATTTAAATAAAGAGATTGAGATTCTGAAAAAGAACCAAACAGAAGTCCTATAAATGAGTCTCAGTAACTCAAATTAAAAATTCTATTGAAAGCATCACCAATATTAAACCACTTTGAAGACAGATTCTCAGATCTTCAAGACAAAGTATATAACCTTGAAAATAAAGTTGACAATAAAGAAAATATATTCAGAGATCATGAGAAGAATACTCAGGAAGTCGGAATAACATTAACACTGAATCTAAGAATCATTGGCATCTATGAAGGAACCAAAATACAAACTAAGAAAATGTACAAACTTTTCAATTAAATAATACCAGAAATGTTTTCAAACCTTAGGTATAAGATGCAAATGCCAGTAAAAAACCCCATTTATTATCCCAAATAAATAAGATCAAGCAATATCTTTCTCAAGGAATATTATAATTCATATACCTATTGTACAGAAATAGAATTCTAAAAGCTGCAAAAGAAAAATGGAAAGTAAGATTTAGAGATTAGCCAATTAGAATGTACTGATTTCTCAGCCCAGACCCTAAAAGCCAGAGGACTTGGAACAATCAATATGTACCAAGCTCTGAATGAGAACATGTTCAAATAAATATTGATATATCCAGGAAAACAGTGTTTTAGAATTCAAGATGAAATAAAAACTTTCTATGAACAACAGAAATTAAAAGAAACCATAACCACTAAGCCAGCACTATAAAATATATTCAATGAAATGTTTCACAAATAAGTGAAAAATAAATATTTCAAAGATAGCATATGAATAAATCTCACAAAAATAGCCAATTAAAGGAGAATCAAGTGCGGATAAAGCATCAGAAATAAGTCAAAATGGCAGGAAATTTAAAAAATGTATTTCCATGATAACACAATATAAATTGAGCTAAGCTCTCCAATAAAAGGACATAGATTGGCAGAATCAATCAAAAAATAAGGCTTAACCATACATTATTTACAAGAGATGCACCTTATAGATTCAAATATTCACAGGTTAAAGTTGAAAAAATGGCAAAAGATAAGCCACACAAATGGAGACCAAAAGCAAGCAGGAGTAGCTACTCTTATAGATGACAAAGTAGACTGCAAACCAAAGTTAATCAGATGAGACAAAGAGTGTCACACTAACTGGTTATACAAAGCATCCAATAATAAAATATAATTATTATAAATGTTTGTTCTCCTCAAGATAAATATCAAATAGGCCCCAATACTGGGTGATTTCAACAGACCTTCAAAACATAGATCAATCAGATGAATTAAAGATTTCAGAACTAAAAAATATTATTAATCAAGTGGATCACAGACAGCTATAGAATATTTCAACTGACAACCACTGATTCCACTTTCTTCTCAATTGAATATAGAACTTTTTCTAAAATAGATGATATATTAGGACAAAGCAAGTAGAAACAAATGCAAAACCATATAAATAATTCCTTTTGAATCTTATCAGATCATAATGGAGTGAAACTAGAAATCAAAAAGAAGATAAAAAAATCATTGTAAAACCTGGATATTAAAAAATACATTCTGATTGAGAAATTAGCCATAAAAGAAATTTTTACAATTCCTAGGAACAAATAGACACAGAGACACAACATATCAAGTTTCTGGGATGATATGAGTACAGTTCTAACAGGAAAGTTTATAGCATTTAGCTCCTATGTTAAAAAAATAAATCCAGAGAAATCCCAAATAAACAATCAAATGCTTCATATCAAGGTCCTAGAAAAGAAAGAAAAAACAAATTCCAAAATCAGTAGAAGAAAGGAAATAATCAATACCAGATTCAAAGTCAATGAAATTAAGAACAACAAAAAACAATGCAAAGTATAAATGCAACAAAGATTTGTGTCTTTGAAAAGATAAACAAAACTGATAAACCAAACCAACCAAAAGGGGTTGAACAATGGTGGAAAGAATACGAAAGTAATAAATAAATAAGTAATAAATAAAGAAAGAATATGAAAGTGGTTATGGTTTCTTTTAATTTCCCAGTTGCTGAGAGCTACAGGAATGCATCAGGATGCCCAGCCTGATAACTCCCTTTTAAGGAAAGAGGAAACAAACATAATGCTTGTTTCCTACTGTAACAGAATTATTACTTACTGGCACAGTTTTAAGATGTGACGAGTAAAGAGTTACACCTGATTGAAAAGGATATGAAATTACACATTTTGGAAAAATTCCCCCAAATTAAAGAAACTGATGGAGAATCATTCAGTTAAACCATTATGACCACACAAATATTTAAATGAGTAGCTTCCTGCCTTGTGTGACTTGGAGACACTATCAAGAGAAGGTGGAGAATGGTACTATAACATGCTAGTAAGTTACAAGCTAAAACCAGAAGATACTCAAACCAGAATCATTGTACTTAGATAAAATTGCCATTATATTTATAAATGAACCTATAGACATTTACCTTTAAGTTTATGTTAAATAAACTTTCACACTGATTTATTACTTTTGAATCACTGTATGACCCTGTACATTTTCCAACATTTCTCCCAATGGTAACAATTTATTGTATACTTGTAATCTGCTTATTCTGTTCATTTTAATGTAGGTAGAGATATTTTATAAGATGACTCAAACAACCTTTCCTCCCATGTATACATCTTGAATTTTTCAACAATTAATTTAATTCCTAGTTCTTCCACGAAAAACAAGCAATGTAAACTTAAGAACACAAATAAAATAGATGTTGCCATGTTTTTCTCCCAGATCATCATTGTCCACAGAGGATGCTGGGCACAGCGGAGGCCTCTGTGGTCCTCACAGCCAGTGCACAGAGGCCATGAATCCCTGAAGACACAGCAGGGCACTTCAAAACCACAGCATTCAGCCCAAACATCAAGAGCACCCAAACGAGGAGATGCTGATTTAGAAGACACCAACACACCAATCCCAGTACTGCAGTAATCCTAACTTATTAAAGTCATTGAGGGATGTCACCTATGGTTCATATTGTTTGGAATCCTCACTTTAAACACAATATTTGCTCCATGGATAAATGAAGAGCACATCTCATATGAGCATCATCTCAGGAAAGTTCTTTCAACCCTGAATTTAAGGTATGACATTGAGTTAAAAATGAAGCCTTCAAGCCAGGCGCGGTGGCGCACGCCTATAATCCCAGCACTTTGGGAGGCTGAGGCAGGAGGATCACGAGTTCAAAGCCAGCCTCAGCAATGGTGAGGCACTTAGCAACTCAGTGAGACCCTGTCTCTAATCAAATACAAAAAAGGGCTGGGGATGTGGCCCAGTGGTCTAGTGCTGCTGAGTTCAATCCCCGGTACCAAAAAAAAAAAAAAAAAAAAAAAAAATGAAGTCTTCTGAAATCACAACCCTACTTTAAAATGGCAGTTTTATTATTAATCAGGCCAATGACAGGCAATTTAAAATGGCCCTTAGAGAGTAACTACAAATGTAAATTACACTTCTGTCACATTTTTGATGGTTATGCTAATACAGTGTACAAATTGAGGATGTTGAGGTCATGATTGGGGGCAAAATATTACTTTGTCGTAATAAAAAAAAATTATAAAGAGAAATACTTGGTTTTGCAAACATAAGATGATTTCAAATGGAAACAATGTTTGCTGCTATACCATTGGATGGTTGTCCTCAAAAGTGACTTGCAGTACTGTGTGGGCATATTTTATAAAGCATAATCATATCATGAAATTTTAAAAATATGTTATTGTAAAAACAGTCCTCTGTCACAGAAGAATGTGGAAATACCGCTTTACCAAGTGCTCACTGTGTGTCCTACTTAACATTGTTAGACTCCTCAGCAGTCTCACCAGGACCATTTTTAATATAATTCTGTGAATTCTGTGAAGAGACACTTAAATTCTAGCAATGACATTTCGATGCAACATGGTCCACAAGGAAGAAAGGCAACTTATATGTAAATGTGTATCTGGTTATTATTTTATAACCTAGAATAAACTCAAAACCCAAGTATTTTTGAAACTTCAATAACCCAGCGGCTAGCAAGTGAGGAGGCAGTGATTTTTAAACTTGTTTTGATGACCAGGGTTCTGACATTGTGTTTCCAATCCATTTGAAATAAACCATTTGATTGCAAATTCAAGGCAGCACAATTTTCAAATGTCTATTAAATTAAGAACTCATTGTTCAAAAAAGAAATTGTGCAAGAATCGTCCAGTTCCCATTTTTGTTGATATGTGACCCAGTCATAATCAAAACGGCATTTAACAAAATTCTGCTTAAGCTACTTTTATTGCTATCTCTGCTAAAGTGTCAAATCTGCAATTTAGTGTAGTCTGGTTATTTTCTTTGAAAAATGAAATAAAGCAGGTACCGTATTCTGGACTGCATCAACAGCTCAGCTCCTTAGATGGCCTTTGTTTCTGATCAATCTGTGCAAATACTGCTGCCTACAGTGAGAAGTGGTGATTCCACACCAACACAGCTTGCTCTGAATGTCAACATGACTTTGACTGATTTTCTGCTTATTTAGCAAAAATAAGAAAAATAATTAGAGAGCATAGCTAAAATCCTTCAATCACAAATATGATTCCTGCAAGATGTTTGTGTATCTGCTCTAATTGTTGCTACAATAGTTGATTTTGTATAGAATTGATGTTTTCTAAGTCAATACATGACAATTATACAAAGTTACATTTTTAGTATAATCTTAATAGAATCTTAGTATAAATTTTTTCATGTATTTGTATCGCACTTGAGAAAATCTATTGACAACCATCCCAACTACTTGCTGGTATGTGAAAATTTTACTGTAAGATTTATGCACTGTTATCTAATATGATTTGAATATCCTTTGGGAGGAAAATTTAATGTCTGAACAATCATTTTTTATCTTTTGCAGCACTGGCCATAATTTGACACTATGCATTTTAGTTTAATTATAGAACTGTCTCCTCAATGGACTGCATCAACATATTCTCATGAGATAAGCTATTATATACTATTGGTTCCTTAAAATTCTCCATTGTTTAATATAAGGCCTACATTTAGTAGGAACTTTGAAAAAAAATAGTAATTGAACAAAAAATGAATGTCACTCTCCATCCCAAAAATAGAAGATAAAAATCTTAAACTAAATTTTATCAAATATGGGACCCTGAGAAAGGAAGTCTTAACTTGCCAACTGTTGATGCTTAGGTTGATGACAGATAACAAAAGCAGCATTCACCCTGGTATGGAAATGTAAGACCCCAGTGCTACTGCTAAAGTATTTATTATCATTACTTCTATTATTAACATATACAAAGTCAACATATAGATTATAAGATTAGGATAGTCATTATAAAATGCCTTGTAAATGTAGAGAAATCGTAACATCTTCAGTTCTGTTTTCTGCTTTAATAATAACTAATAGAAGCATAATTAGGTGGAGGCATTCAGAGCATCGGCATTGTTAATTTCTGTGTGGTCTTAACCTACCTATAAATAATATTGTAACCAATTTTAAAACATGTCTTCTGAAAACAAATCCATGGAAATCTCAACCAACCAAATTTAGATGTAATTTGAAACCAACCAGTCATTTCTGACTTAGAATAAGAAGTACACGTTACAAATAGAGAGATGAAATATAAGCATTTTATTAAATGTTTGCACAACTCAAAATAGAGTTGAGAGTGGAGGCAGTCATCCATCCAGCAGTCCCTGAGGACGTCTACATCCAACAGGAGAAATCAGAGGGAAAGGAAGAAAAGCAGTTGAGGAGACCTCACTCTCTAGGGCCTTCACAAATTCCTTAAGTTCAAAGTCAATGAGCTATTTTTACTTATTGGTAATACTGTGTATATGTACTCCATTTTAAATTTATATTTAAAATTACTTCACAGTGATCTGTTCTTTTTTATCTTCAGTTCTGCGAATTTTACCAATGTGGTATATTATAAAGTGAAGTACTATTCAGTCATGAAAAAGAGTATAGCTATGTCATTTTCCAGAAAATAGATGGAATTGAAGATCATTATGTTGAGACAGGGGGAGAACAATGGATGTCATGGATGTCGAAGAGAAAGTTTTTTTTTTTTTTTAATTTTTTTATTATTTATTTACTTATTCATCATGCACAAGTATAGTATCTTTTTACATACAACTGCTTGTATACAAAGTATATAAGTACCATTCAGATCTTCAATCATGCATTTAGGATAAAATTGGTGGTTGAATGAGAAAGTATTATTGTAGAGGAATGGGAACAGGGGACAGGGAGGGAAAGGAAAGTGAGGGGGAGAAAAATTGATTGAGTTCTGTTATACACTTGCACAAATCTGCCACAACAAAACCACTATGCTGAATAATTAACATGCAGCAATTAAAGCTTGCACATTTGGATTCTTGTGACCACCATGACACGCATCATGCAGAATTATCCCATTTCCCCAATAAACGTCTTTGTGATTTCCTTTAGAGTGGCTCCTTCCTACCCTTGGATACCAATGATCTCTTCATTTCCATAGCTTTTCTTGTAACCGCTCAACTCCAATCGCCTCTGTGAACTCCAATTGGCAGCTGTGTTGCACCGATGATTCAGCTGACCCTAGACCATTGCTTCTCCCTGACCACACACCACCCAGGGTTCAGCAGAGGTCTCAGCTAAGACCGTGCAGGTGATAACTGTCACTTAACAGTCCTTCACAACTGATGTGATTCTACATCATGTACAATCAGAATGATTAGTTATACTCCATGTATGTATGATATGTCAAAATGCAGTCTACTGTCATGTATAACTAATTAGAACAACAAAAAGGGGGGGGGGGTGTTGGTAAGCTGGGCATGGTGGAGCACACCTATAATCCCAGCAACTCCAGAGACTGAGGCCAGAGGATCGTGAGTTCAAGACCACCCTCAGCAATTTAGCAAGGCCTTAAACAACTTAGCAAGACTCTGCCTCCAAATAAAAATAAAAGAGGCCTAGGGATGTGACTAAGGGGTAAAGAACCCCAGGTTCCCTGGTACCCAAACTAAATAAATAAAAAGAAAAGGGCCTGGCAAAAGATGTTTCCTACAACAGCTTTGTGAGAAAATTTCTGTATATTTCGAACATGTTATAAATTCATACAATAGTCATTGTAAAGATTTAATCATTGCTGGAGATGGTGGTGCCTGCCTGTAATCCCAGTGGCTCAGGAGGCTGAGGCGAGAAGAGCTTGAGTTCAAAGCCAGCCTCTGCAATTAGAGGTCCTAAACAATATACTGAGACCCTGACTTTACATAAAATACAAAAAAGGGCTGGGGATGAGGTTCAGTGGTTAAGTGCCCCTGGTTTCAATCCTTGGTACCAAAAAAAAAAAAAAAAAAAAAAAAAAAGATCTAATTATTAATTTGATCATTAACAATGCAGAAATTTGTTAGGGAAAATTATGTAACAAACAAACATACACAGTCTCACCTGTTGAAGATAACTCTTCCAAAGAGTATGAGTTTTCACTTGCAGCATGAAAGACAAGTAGGTAATGCTAATAAACTACTGATTTTAGAGCACTATAAGTGGACGATAGCCTGAATGCTAGTATACTTTTAAAAATCCTAATTTGTGTTAATAAAATGCAAGGACTTAGCTCACATGAGGTCTTGGGTTCAATCAAAAATTGGTAAGGATGAAAAATGGTCAGTGTATTAGTCAACTTTCTGCCTCTGTGACAAAATCCTTGAGAAAATCTACTTTAGGGATGAAAGATTCTTTTCAGATCAAAAAGATTATAGGATTATGTTTTTCTTAGTCACCAAAAATTCTTAAGACTGAATCAAATGGAATAATAACCTCAAGAATAATTTTAGCATTAAATGCTAGAAAAAACACAATGTATTTTAAATAATTCCACAAAATTCTAGTTATTCTGACGAACAGTTCAACATTGTATACATTTGTATATTATTGATTATTTAAATATAGAAGATGTGGTTCTGTTCAATAATACTATCACTGCCGAATTTGCTTGATGATTGATATCTGAGGGAAGACATAATTATGAAACCAGTATTGCTTCTACAGGGCGAAGGAGTAAAATTTTTTTTTTTATTCAGTGTGCAGTTAAAATATATGTTATATTTTAAAGCAGCAAAATATTTCAATTTCTTCATATTACAGTTAGACATGAGGTATTTCAAAAAAGCGCATGTGTGAAACAATACAAGATCTTTCAGGGGCTGAATGAGTAGATTATGAGATTGGTAACATACTCGATGGCTTAACCCACTGCTGTGGATTAGCCTGGTGGTAGCTGTAGGAGGGTGGGCGGGGTGTGGCTGGAGGAGGTAGGTCACTGCGACGTGCCTGCTGGTGTACGTGCTGTGTCTTGGTGAGCAGAGCTCTCCCTCTCTTTCTCTGCTTCCTTGCTGCTGTGTTCTGAGCTCCTTTTCTCCTCCACACCCTTCCACCCTGATGTTCTGCCCACCTCAGACCCACAGCGATGGAGCGGGCCCTCCGTGGGCTGAGACCTCTGAAACCAAATAAACTTTCAAGCCCCAAATAAACTTTTCCTCCTCTAACTTGTCAAATCCTCTGGTCACACTGACACACAAAAAAATGAAGAGTGTTTGGCACACACTAAGACACTTCATTTTCTTTGAACTCCATAAAAATGTGTTGACGTACATGTCCTAAAAATTAAAATAATGAAATGTGTAAGAGTTTTGACAAAAGATTGCTATAGAAAACCAAGTCTCCTAGATTATGTTTTCTTTACTCAGTATTTATATTCTCGTAGCAGATTTGCTGAAGGAAACTGCGCCCTCTGTCGAACAGTGGTGTTCAGTCACAGCAAGCCAGGAGCCTCCTCAAGGTCGCAGGTCACAGCATGTGACCACCCTTACAGGTGATATTCACCAGCAACAGGAGTCTGCCCTCCTGAAGTCACCAGAGGCACAAATTCACTGATTTCTATTTGTCAGTACCAGTACTTTGCATCTTTTCATTTTTCAACTTTATCTTGTTCTGTTTTAATTTGTCTAAGAACTGCTGCGTAATCTAAAGTATTTCTTCTACTGGAGGCAAATGAACAGATTTTTTTTTTTTTTTAAATAAAAACCAATGCATATACTTACTGCTCCCCTTACAGGAGTCCCAGAGTTCTCCCGACTCCCATCATTGCCTGCCTAATAAAAACATCACACCTTGAGCATTTCACATTCAGTAAAACTGACCTGACCCTGCACTCCGTGCAGCTGTGGTTTTGTCTGGATGACCCTGAGCAGTGGCCTGTGGCTTCACCATTGTCTCTGCCATGGGACTCTGCGCTGTGAGAACAGCAAGCACTTAGTCACACCCGCTGAGCATGAAGAGTGTTTGGCACCCAGAACCACTGAGTGATGAAAATTGATGAAATAATGAATACCCACATGACTAAAATACCAAAGTACTAGTAGCGGCACACATTAGACAAAAGGTAAGCATGGTATTTGGTTTAAAATTGTTTGATACAGAGAAAATAACTTGTGAAATATTCTATTGTTATCAAAATGCTAGAGAAGCTTCTCATTTTGTAACTTTTTAAGCATGATTGATTCAACGTAGAAAAGTTGGGAAGACAGGCCCCACATGTTTCACATCACTTTTTTTTTTCTGTTATTAATATCTTCTGTCACCACCCTATGACCCAGACATCCCACTCCTGGGTCTATTCCCAAAGGACTTAAAAACAGCATATTACAGTGACACAGCCACTTCAATGTTTATAGCAGCACAATTCACGATAGCTAGGTTGTGGAACCAACCTAGATGTCCCTCAGTAGATGAGTGGATTAAGAAAATGTGGTATATATACACAATGGAATTTTACTCAGCAAAAAAAGAAAATAAATTAACGGCATAGGCAGGTAAATGGATGAAGTTGGTAGACATAATGCTAAGTGAAGTTAGTCAGTCTCAAAAATCCAAGTACCAAATATTTTCTCTGATATAAGGAGGCTAGTTCATAGTATTGTTGGATGGGGGGGGGGGGGTACATAGGAGGACTAGAGGAACACTAGAATGGTCAAAGTGAAGGGAGGGGAAGGGAGGGAGCAAGGGGGGAGGGAGGGGGAGAAAAGGAAAAAAATAGAAATAAGAAAAGGTGGTTGAATGACATGGATATCATTTTCCTAACTGCATGATTGAAGACCTGAATTGTACGAATATACTTTGTATACAAACAGTTGTATGTAAAAAGATGCTAAATACATGCACTATGCGTTGTACATAGTAAAAATTATAAAAAAAAATAAATAAAAATCTTCTGTTAAAATGGTACATTTTTCACAGTGAGTGAGACAGCATTGCTATACTATTATTGGCTAATGTTTATACTTCATTTACATTTCCTCAGTTTTCACCTAATATCCTTTTTCATTTTCTTACATATTCATGATATTCCAACTCCAAATTTCCTCTTGCTAATTAATCTATGTATGTACTTATTTAAGGTTGGCAGAGTAATATTTTGAAGATTATGAAATTCTTTGAAGATTCAAAAGCATTCTTGTCTCCCCCTACAAAATTCATAAATGGCAATTTATAAATAATTCTTTCCACCATCATCTGAATCACAATTTCAAAATATTAAATCTAGACTCACAATCACCCATTTCTACACTCCTGACTTCAATCTTGGGAAGTCCTGTGTTTCCAAATGAATGCTCAATCTTGGCACAAGTAGCTTGTCCAGGTCTGAGCAGCTGACCCTAAACCTCAATAACAATGATGACAGTAAGAGTCATGTCACTCCTCCTGCCTAGAGACAGAGGGCGCCTGGCCATTGTTCAACTAGCATTTGGATGAGAAAGTATAGAGGTGGGACACTGAGTGTCTGGGTGACATAATGTACTTATAAGGTATGATAAGTGGATCAAATACCAAGTATAATTTTTGTTCATCTGCATACATCTTTGAAACACACCCTTTGCCACGTTGTGAGGGAGACACTGTGGTCAAGGTCATTCAGCATATCTTCTCAAAATGCACAATTGATTAAGCAAGACGGGCAGCTGGGAAATGATAGCAGGAAACCCTTGATACTAAAGGAAGGGGAGTATTGAAGCATCATTGTGTGCCATTGAAAACTGGCAAAACACACCAGTGGTATTTTTTTTTTTTCTCAGAAAGTACTAATAGGTACTACAAGGGGAATAAAAGTTTTCATATATGGTTTAGACAATTTTGCTAACAATCCAAATTTTCATTTTAATTTCTAAGAAGTAATCCTTAAATATTTAGGCTCTGTTTGTTCTCTATTCCTAATAGATGTTTTACTGGTTTTCTGGATGTTTAAGGTATTTCTCCAGGAAAGAAAAAGCCACTCTTTCTTTTCCCCCTTAGAAGGTAGTATTACCTAATTCACCCACACCCACATTTGCACACATACACTCTCACACACACAGAATGAAAAAGTAAAAGTACAGTAGGTAGAGACAAGTTTTTAACTTAACTTTTATTGATACATTTATTTAGAAAAAATTATTAATAATCATTGATGTTTAAGATGTTTGATCTTAAGGAATATTTTAATAGGGTCCTCATAAAAAATACACAATTCTAGGTCATATTTTTTTGAATGCCAGACTCTATACTCTGATCAACATATTTGTTGGTTTAATTCATATATACTCTCTCTTGAAGTATGTCTGCATTTCTATCCTCTTTAAAGTTTTATGGGTATTTCCTTATTTTTCCCCTCTGCTGGCAACCGGCCAGGATCCACATTTGTAAGCAGAGACAGTCCTGAGTTTTGCAAATAACAACAAAATTTTTGCCCATCACAGTTTTCCCTCTCACATAAAGATTATAATGACAGATTAGTTACTGCTGTATCTAAGCAAATGGAGCAATGGTTGTCACCTAGGAGGTGCTTGGTAAGTTAGTGTTCATGTTTACAGGAAATATTGATTAAGCACCTACTCTGTGTTAGCTATTCTTTTCTCGTGCATATGCTAAAATGCTTGGAGCACAGGAGCTGGAAAGAGTAAGCAGATTAGGCAGCCACAGGTCCATGCAGGGCTGTAGCTGAAATGGTGCACTGCTAATCTGTGCTGGGAAGTGTGGTCGCTGCTCCCAACAGGTTGAGTTGGCTTCTGTTGGGAGAGGGGAAAGGACTCTTCGGGTAGGGACCCATTCTACAGAGATGGGTTAGCAAGGAGCAAGATGTCAAGGACTGAAGGAAGACAGAGTCACCACAGGTGATCAATGACAGAAAGCTCCTCCCTGGACCTGGATGGAGGGAGTGAGGGCTGCAGCTGTGGGCCTGAGGCAGGAGCCACCAGCACAGACTGCAGCTTACAGACGTATCCACAGTCCACCAACAGAGAACCCTCCAGAACGCTGCAGGAGCTGCCCGCAGGAAGGAGCAGGATCTCGGAACAAGGGTGGCTCCCATTCTACCTCCACGGCCCCGTCAACAACTCACACAGGTCTCTGGCTTCTAGGTCAGCCAAGACTAATCCACTTCCCATCTCTTTTATACAGTGAATATCAAATAAATATGTTCTAAAAGCAGACTGGATAAATAAGAAACAAGCAAACAAATAAATACTAACTTTCTTAAAATTTTGATTAGTTTGGGGGATGCCTGCTCCCCCAAATATAGATATACTTTTAAAATGTTTCAGATTCCATGATAAACACTGCACTGCTACTGCATCATGCACATTATTTAATCCTTGAAGGTACCATCCCGATTTTATTAATTTATAGACTCGGCATAGGAAAGTTAAGTTGCCCATTATGTCTGTGGTATGAATGTGTGAGAGTTGTATGTCTACCCCAATCGGTCCCATTCCTAATCATTGGCTTAAACAATAAATCTGTAGTACTGCTCTCATTCCCAGATAACATAGCATCCTGACTGGGTCAAGAATAACTTCCTTGGGAAGAAAATGGTTAAACATCTGGGCTTGAAATCTACCTCCTACCACAAGGATGATTTTATGCAAAGTGTAACTTTTGAGAGTGCAATTTTTTAAACATTGTCTGATGTGATTTTACCAACTAAAAGATAAAGGATTTATGCAATGGTGTTGCTGGATACTAAATACTGATCTAAATTGCTTTTAATAAGTTCTACCTGATTTTCTGGATTGCTTTATGGATAAAAGCCTGCAAGCTACGGACTGCAGTCAATGCAAATCAATCCTTTGCAGGTGGTAAGTGGGTATGTGCAGAAGAATTAAAAACAATTTTATAAACCTACTAAACATCACTTTCGTTTAGTTCACTGTGGAAATACAATTCTAAACTGCACCCTCGCCCCCACTAGAATGCTACAAGGTGGTAGTCCACATGGACGAACCAGAGTCGTGCGGCTAGGAAATATGGAGACTGATGGGTCCCAACTCAGCATGAGGCTAATTCTCAACACCTGTCACATCACTCATATCCAGAAAACTTCTCAGCATGCAAAAAGGACCTTGGGAAGCATCACCCAAAGTATCAGGGGCCTCTGAGGGTTTTATGCTCAACACGCCCTGCATGGCACATTTTGCTAGTTGTCATAGTGTTGTGCTAGGTTAGAATCAGGTGTCCTGTTTTAGCCATTTAAACCCTTTGGTCACAAGATCCACAACATGCATCAAGATATCCAGTCAAAGCCACTTTTATGCATTAACCTGTTATTCACATTTTACTCATTTTTTTAATGTGTAGAAAACTGTTGTTTTATTTATTTTTTAATATTTATTTATTTGTTTTAGTTGTACACAATGCTTTTTTTCTTTTTTATTTATAATAGTAGTATGTATTACAATTCATAATGCACATATATAGCATCTTTTTACATACAAGTTTGTATACAAAGTATATAAGTACCATTCAGATCTTCAATCATGCATTTAGGATAATGATATCCATCTCATTCAACCACCAATTTTTTTTTTCCTTTTTTCCCCATTCCCTCCCCCCTTGATCCCTCCCTTGCCCTCCCTTTTCTCTGACCATTCTAGTGTTCCTCTAATCCTCCTATGTACCCCCATCCAACAACACTGTGAACTAGCCTCCTTATATCAGAGAAAACATTCGGTATTTGGATTTTTGAGATTGACTAATTTCACTGAGCATTATATTCTCCATCTTCATCCATTTACCTACAAATGCCATTATTTTATTCTCTTTTATTGCTGAGTAAAATTCCATTTTGTATATATACCACATTTTCTTTATCCACTCATCTACTGAGGGACATCTAGGTTGGTTCCACAACCTACCTATTGTGAATTGTGCTGCTATAAACATTGAAGTGGCTGTGTCACTATAATATGCTGCTTATAAGTCCTTTGGGAGTAGACACAGGAGTGGGATAGCTGGGTCATAGGGTTGTTCCATTCCCAGTTTTCCAAGAAATCTCCATACTTCTTTCCATAGCGGTTGCACCACTTTGCAGTCCCACCAGCAATGTATGAGTGTGCCTTTTTCCCCACATCCTCTCCAACATTTATTGTTGTTTGTGTTCTTGATAGCTGCCATTCTGACTGGAGTGAAAATTCTAGAAATGAGAAAGGAATGATGAACATGATATGTTACATAGAAGAGCTTCTGGAGTTCCAAAAGAAGATGAGAAAACAGTAAGAGAAGGACCATCTCTTTATGTCCTTAGAATCAAGTGGTAGAAGACCTTACAAGCCATGTGTTACATATAAGCACATAGGAATCAGATGGAAGACTTCATAAGCCATGTGTTACGTAGTAGAGGGTCAGAAATATTTCAATATTACTTATGCAGACGGTGTGGATCCTGTATGGATAATGTAAGGAAAATATTAAATATTTTAAATAATTAAAATATTAAATTATTAAAAATAATTTAATTGCATAATCTAGACTTGAGGTGATGAGATGAATAACTGTAGGAAGAGGAAATACAGCAACAAGGAATATTTCAAAGGCAGAATCAGCATAACTTGGTGTTGGCTAAAAATATATCACAAATAGAGTGGTGTCAAAGGTGGTCCCAAGGCTCAGAGCCCAGACTGGGTAGGAATACATCAGCCAGAGACAACAGAGCCTGTTAGAAAGGGAAATGGGTCACAGACTGAGACTGGGAAGAAAAGAGGAAGAACAAAGATAAAGACATTTAGTTTTTGGTGTCACTCTGGGTAAAGTGGAATGATAGCTTTTACTTCTTTTAAAAAGCAAGAGTCAACATATGAGCCAGGAATAAAACCCAGGAACTTTATACCAAAAAATACAGTCATATAATATTACAGAGTCATTCTACATACAGATAATCTCTGGAACAAAGATTACATCTAATTTTATAGTTAAGAGAGTCACATGAAATTGTCTTTTTGAGTATCAAATCAGTATACTTCGTGCTCAGGAAACATGATATTTCTGGATGAACATATTTGGCAGCTTCATTTGTTATTTAACATTTTGTTTCTTTATCAAAAAAAATGTTTTTGTTCAGTTGTGAAAAGCTCTTTTGAAAACATGCAAGGGCTTCTGTGTGGCTCTGGAGGCCTAGGTACCTGGTGTGCATGATTAAAATTCTAAAGAGCACAATTCTTGCACATATTAAGTTAAACAGAAGTCTCAGTGAAACCCTGCAGCCCTAACCCAAGGGCATGGAGATCAAAGGGGCAATTCTAACATGTGTTTTCCATCCATTTCCAACAGAAAAATCAGTTTTTCACTATTTGCTAAAATCCAAATCCTACATTCTTGCAAAAAAAAAAAAAAAAAAAAAAAGTATCAAATTCTTCTGAGGTGTTTTGTTTTGCTTTAATTCTTGTCACTTTAGTAGATTTGTTTGGACTTAGAATTTAGTGTTTGTGCAGCCTGAGCTACTATTGAACTGTAAATTTTCACAGGGAGAAAGGAAGCTAAAAATGTTAGTGCCCATCATACCTCCTCCATCTTACCGCTCCAAGTATTTGCTGTATGATTTCTTTTTAATATCATGAAAAGAAATGGACAAAGCATCTGAAATAAAATCCATCGTTAGCTAAGTTTTCCCTCTGGAGCAAGATAAGCAGACCTGACCTCCTCGTCTTTTCCATGCCCGATTGTCAAAGAGCAGCATTCGCCTGCTGCAAAACACCATTTATATTAATCAGTTTTTATATCGCTGTAACCAAAATACTGGACAAGCACAACTTAGAGGAGGAAAGCTTTATTTTGTCTCACAGTTTTAGAGTTTCAATCCATGGTCAGCCAACACCATTGCTCTGGTTCCGAGGTGGAGGGAAGCAGCTCAGGACATGACAACTAGGAAGCAAGGGAGGGGGGTGGAGGGGGTAAAAGAGAGAGATAGAGAGAGAGAGGGGGGGAGAGGGGGGGGGGAGAGAGAGGGAGCTCGGCTCACCGACAAAATAGAAATCCCAAAGGCAAACTCCAGTGACCTATTTCCTCCAGACACACCCTACCTGCCTACAGTTACCATTTGGTTGATCCCTATCAGTGGATCAATGCACCAATTAGATTACAATTCTCATAATCTGATCAATTCACCTTTGAAGCATTCTAGCATTGTCTCATACATGAACTTTTGGGGAACACTGCATATTTACACCATAACACCGTTATCCATCTGGTACAGATAAGATGGCGGCACAACCTTGCACAGGGCTGACAGGAAAAGGAGGAGACAGATTGCTGGTCTCCCAATCAGCAGTCAAACTTCTGAGGAGAGACATTTTCCTAATTCCGAATGGAGTCCATTGAAGAAAATAACTCATGAGCATTGAGTATTAACTCAAAAAAATCACTTTAGAGCAAAATTTCCTGGAGTAGAAATTACTCCAGAAATCAAGTTCCATCTCACTTGAATTCAGATGTGACATTAATGAAGATGGTCCCAATGATTCATCTTTACACAGTGTTTAATCTGCTGTAAACAAAACCGAATGTATGTAAATCTCACATAGGCCCCCAAAGCTCACTGGCCCCAAGGTACTGTGCCCCTTTAGTGGAGTGCTGACTCTACAATTTACTCTACTAACAAACACTTTCCTATCTCTCAGTAAACTAGAACACTATTCTCCAAAGAGATCCCAAAATGCATTTAGTCACTGCAGCAAATTGTAGATTAATTTATTTGGGGGCCATTTCTTATGGATACACTAAATATATTTAATGAAGAGATTTCCATGAGTTGATATTGTATCACGACACGATTCCCATGTCTCATTTCATTTGTAAACTTTTTTATTTTTATTTTTTACCACATGCTCTAGGTAGATGTGAACTACTCAGAGTAGGGGCAAATTTCCTCGGCTCCTAGACACTCTGAAGCACGCATGGGCCCTGTGACCCCCTGGGAATTCAACATAGACTACATCCTACGATGTTTCAAGTGTGTCGAGACAGAAAAACATGAAGTTTTCAAACACACAACAGAAAGAAAGTCACTTTAGTCTTGATCATTTTGCTAAAAATGTATAGTTTATTGGTCAAAAGGAGCTCATAGTGCCAAGACTGTGTCCTATAAAAAAGCACAAACTTCTTCTGGTTTATTCAGAAGTGAAATTCCTGAATATTTCTAATGAATATCACAATATTCATTAGAAAGAAATTTCTTAGAAATATGCAATTATACTCCTTTGAGAGTGAATTTTCTTTGTTCTCAGCTCTTCCTCATTAGTGAATCATTTAGCTATATTTGTCTGTTAGACTCATTTCTAATCATTTTTGAAGGTTTTGTTTTATTTTTTCTTGACACATAGTAATTGTACGTGTCTATTGGTGGAGAATGCTGCTTCTATACATGTGTGTATTATGCAGTGATCAAATCAGGGCAATATATACGCCAGCACCTCACGTGCTCACCAGTTCTTCATTGTGATAAACTTAAAGATCCTCTCTTTTAACCGCTGTTCCTTAAGGCTGCCTTCTTTTAATCTAAATTTGATGTCTCTTTTATGGGAGAATTAAAAAGGGCCTGGTACATACTAGCTGCTCAAACAGCAGACTCCCTCTTTTCCAGCTCTCTGTAGCATTGCCTTTGCTGAATTATATCTTTGAGGCATCTGTGTGGAACCACGTCCTCGTTTGACAAATGAAAAAGACAAAGTGTTCAGCCGAAGAGACAGGAACACACACTGCCAGAGAAGCCTGGTAGGGGTGGTGCAGGAGGGCAGAGGCAGGAACCTCAGTCAAGGCAGCAGCATGGAGCAGTGTTGTTGTCCCAAGCGACTGCCTCTTGGAGCAACAAAGCCACGGGAAGAAGTTCAGAAGTGAACTGGAAACAGTCTTTTTATTCTGATAACTTCTCTCTCTGGATCTAACAACGACTTTAACACGCACCACCAAAAAAACCCACACACCAAATGGCGCAGACCCGATCAGCAATCTCAGCTCAAGTCTCTCGAGATCCCGGGCCAAGTCCCGTGAGACTACGGAAGGCGGCAATGCCCAAACATCTCCATGACCCGTAGTCAACCGCAATCTTAGCCATCTCCCCAAACAGGGCTCCTGCAGAGCAGCACCGGCAAGACCGCCATGCTTAGCAGGAAACACACAGTAAGGCAGAGTGATTGAGAAAGTGGCGGGGACGCTGTTTCACCTAGGGGTGGCTTTTGGAGACATTGGCTGTTTATGCAAACAATAAGATCCCTGTTAACACCACACCCAAAGGTGAACTCCCGTGTATTAAACGCTACATGTGAAACTCACTGGAAATTGGAACTGGAAAAATAAAAACAGTGGGGAGGGGATAGTGTTGACTTGAGAATAGGGATGGATTTGTTTTAAAACAAGGGATAGAAGTCGTGACAAATGTTTGATATTGTTTGCTACACTAAGATCACTGATAACAGTTGTATATTCAAATAAGACAAAGTAGGTAGAAGAATTACTATCATGAATACATAAGACGGAAATAGGAATCCAAATGAAATAGTGAAAAAAAAAATACAAACATGTAGTTTTAAAAATGACAGCATCCAAAATCACATGCATATGCAACAATTCTCAAAATCAGTAGTAATCAGGAAAACAATGATTAAATGTCTGGTGCAGAGGAGTGCTGACGTTGCAATTCGCATAGCAACAGTGTAAATAAGCTGGAGTGCATTTCAGGTGGACAGCGTGAGTGTGGGTACACATAGAATTGCAAATCATGTTCCAGAGAAGCTGTCTCAAAAGTTTTCCACCCATGTTTATAAAGAGACATATAAAATAATTTTTTAATATTTAGTTTTTAGTTGTAATTGGGCACAATACCTTTATTTTATTTATTTATTTTTATGTGGTCCTGAGGATCGAAGAACCCAGGGCCTCGCATGTGCTAGGCGCTGAGCCACAACCACAGGCCTAAAAGAAGTTTTATTACAGCAGTAGTTTTGATTTTTTTCCAGCTGACAACAACCTAATTGTCCTACTAGGAAAAAAAGTTAAATATGTAGCTGTTGGTAGATATTTACCCTAGATATATTAAGAAGGAAACACTTAGAGTCTACTTATATTTGAAAAATATATAAAATATGGTGAAACAACACAACACATTATTGTTTACAATATTAAAATTAAAAAATAATTTGAGATTTAAAAGAAAAATCAGATGACTAAAATGACATTTACAAAGAACCTAACAATCAAAATAACAGAATAAGTACAAGAGGATGATAATAGCGTATCAAAGACAGGAAGTGTTTATGGGGAATTGAGGTTGTTTAAGTGGACATAAAAGTTAATATATAAATCAAACCAAAGAGAAGACCTGCAGGGGTGATGATTTTCATGGGCCATAAATGGAAGACTATGGTTTTATCACTTCTGCAGAGCTGGAAGATTAAAAAGCGACAAGCTATTTTCATCCTCCAGCCTTCCAAAAAGCAGACACAAAAGTGGGGTTACATGTCCAAGAATTTCATTAGGATAAATGCCTGTGGGGGAAAAATAATGGAGGGTTAGGGAGAATCAGTGAAGGAGTCATCAAAATAATTCAGTCTGACCCAGACTGAGGGAGAGGAAGGAAACAAGTCTCAGAAAGAAGGAGGAAGGGAGGGAGGAAGAAGAAAAAAGAAGGGAGAGAGATGGAGGAGAAGAGGGAGGAAGGGAGGGAGGGAGGGAGGAAGAAAACAAGAAAAATAAAATACAGAACACATTTCTTTAAGTTTTGTTGGTTCTTATCTTCTCCCCTAAATGATCATAGCAAGAACTAGCAAGTTTCTGATTACTAACTGGCCTGCCAGAAGAGTCTCACCTGAGAAATTGTCTCCCCCAAAAGAGGTACCTTTACTTGCACCTGTTTCTCTAACCATCATGATTTGAAGAATTCTAGAGATAGAAAGAGATGCAAGGGGGATCAGAAAAACTGACTGTCTCCCAGAGCACGTCTGCCACGCTCCCAGCCTCATTTTAAGTATCTGAAACGGTGCTGTGCCTGACAATTCCATCTCCAAAATTTCTCTCGGAACTTTTTCCCCCTGCTCCTTGTCTTCCATACACAGGCAAAGACCTCATTTCCCAGCACCCAAGACAAGAGTGGGCAAGTGTCCATTCCACATAGGAATGAGACAGGTTTTAATGCACAATCTGGGATGATAAAATCAGGTTTTAACTGGAACCTTAGTGTTGCTCCTTCCCACTCAAGGGCTGTGTTCACGAATGCTTTACACTGTGAGAAATAGACAGGCCACATGAGCAAGGGACACACCAACGGGAAACAAGCTCAAATCCCCCGTCATACCAGTGTCTGCTGTGCCCTGATCAGGGTTCAAGGAAGCTTACAGGGAAGGCACCTAGGTCCTTGAGCCACCAATGGTTGGTAACCACCCACAGTGTGTGAGCACTTGACATGACCTAACTGGAGAGGGATTTGTTACCTTGGGATAATTATAACAGCTTTAATTTGGGGATATTTACTTAATTCTCATGGAACACTCACAAAAAAAAAAAAAAAAAAATTGTAGGTATTTGCTGTGGGTTGGGTATGTACCCTAAAGCCTCTTGTGCTGAAATTAAATCCCCATTATGAGACATTAAGAGGGTAGTAACTGAATATGACTATGGCATGTAGGATAAGACAAGGTCATTAGGGTGGAGTCCCCATGATTGAAACCTGGTGACTGCATATTTGCTAATTTAAAATATCAGAGTCAAGGTGCTAAGTGCGAGGACCTTAGTATTAACCGTTGGAGTGTAGCGCCTTCTCTAATTAAATGCTTCATTTAAGATGAAATATGGTTCAGGATTTTGAAGATTGAAGGGTCCAGCATATAAAGCCAACTCCAGAAATGTTCCCAGTATTGTGAGCCTTACATGCATTTCCAAGTCTGTCCAGTCTCATTAATACCTGCTGTAAAGAACTGCAAAGTATGAAGTACCTGTAGTTTTACAAATAGAGCAGTTCTCACCGAATGAAGATCCATTCTTAGGACAATTAATGTTTTCTGAAGAGATTACTGCTTTCCTCTGAGAAAACTGAGCTACAAATATATGGATTTTCATTTGGGAAATTTATATACCAATTAAAATTTAACAATGTTCATTTATTAAGCTTTGGCACTATCATACAATTGTGATTTTCCAAATATCTGCATTACAATATGTCCACAGGATAGAATAGACTATTCAAGTTTTTGAATTATAGCAATCTGTAGGGTCATTATTCTAACTTGCCAAATGAATTCTTCTGCCCAATTTAAGGTTTACACACCATTTGGTGCATTTATTTCACCTGAATGTCAGTCTGGGTTTCCATGTTAAATTGAAATTATCAGTTTTAAAATGAAAGCATCTACACAACTTATGTATAAAAATGCTCTAAAGTGTGGACATTTGACTGAGCAAAGCCTTAGAGTCAGCTACTTTTGTTAGATGTGGGACCAAGCAGTCACACACAGGTACCTATGGACCCATTCCTTTTATTTTTTTGAATTCTCTAAGGAGTAATTATTCTTGGTGATGTCGTAGTCACATGTAATGCTGAAAACAAATGTGTACACACATTTCACATTCCATCAATAGTTATTGGATTCAATAAATACCCAGGAAGGCCACCTTTACATTAGCCATTATACCAAAGCAATGGAAGGTTAATAATAAATAAAAGTGAGAAATTTAGATCCTGGCCTTGAGATTTATACCATGATGAAACTATGTAAGACAAATAACCCAAAATATAATGCAAATTGTATAAAGAAGTTTATATAAATGAAACATAACATTCTTACATGTGATACAGGATATATTAAGAGATGACTGCTCGTATAAATCTCATAGCTCATCAGTGTGGGACTGCCTGCCCAATTCTCTGAAGTTAAACTCTTAGAGAGCTCTTTGGGATTAGAACATCACTAACTTGATTAATCCTTAATGTTTTCCAAATGATGGGCATGACTTGTGGTGAATGAATTTGATCAACCTTAAACACACACACATGCATAAACATGTGCATGCACACAGGTGGACACACATGCATGTAAGCCAGTAGGCACAAACATGCATGTGTGCATGCACATGTATATATGTGAGTCCTGAAACGTGCAAGCACATTGGTAGACACACACCCTCATATATGTGTACGTGCTTGTCAGTGGACACACGTATGTGCGTGCGTATTGGTGAACCTGCACACGTATGCATATGTACATGCACATCAGTAGACACACGTGTGCATGCACATTGGTGGACACACACAAGTGCATGTACACGTGCATCAGTAGACACCCACATGGGCGCACAGATCAGTGGACACGTGCACGTGCATGCCCATGTCAGGACTCACACGTGCATGCATGTAGTAGATATGCACACGTGCACATGTGCATGCACATCTGTAGACACACACAAGTGCAGACAGAAGGGCCATCTCCTAACATGTTTGCATGCATGTCAGTAGTCACACACATACCCAGGTTCTTGCACATTGGTGGAGTTATTGAATGGCCTCTTCTAACTTAGGTGTCCAGAATTATCTACTATGTTTTGGAGATGAAGGTTTTAGAAATGTTAAGCAACAACAATTTGTTATATAATGATACATTATCAACTGATAAACATAAGAGATGACCACATAAGGAGTAATCATGATTACCATATAATTATAGTATATTAACAGGACAGTTAGCAACTAGAATTTAAATTATGTATCCATCTAAGCTACTATTTATACCTCTACAAGTGTCTAACACATACTCTGGATTGATTAAAAAGGGAATCCATTACCTGAAGATATTTTTAAATATTATGAGCTTTTGAAAATGTCTATTATTGCTACTATTTCTACTATTCTGTCAGGAAAAGGAATAAAAAAACTCGATAATGAGCATTAATAATCAGTACATTTGTATATAAAGCAGACCCAAGCCAAACTTGACAAGCAATTTAGGTTAGATAGTTTCCCTATTTAATAAGTGGACAAGAATCTCTACGAATTAGCTGCATGCTTCTATGTGTCCTTGATCCAGTCAAATGAAAATTAGTATTTATTCCTAAAGCCTGTTTTAATGTTGACTTAATTGTCCAGGATTATGCTGTTTGGAGAATAGCTGATTATGACTTTCAAATAATGCTGTTAAAGAAATGTTTTAAAATCTATCCAACACATAAAATTATTCATCTTCTACATCATGTGGTAGCAATTTCCTTTTACATAGACCTCAACAAACACTTTAAAAAATATTGGCTGGTGGTTACACCAGACTGATAATTCCCTTTCTTAGCACTAAGATTGTCTATAATTTTCAAATAGAAGAAAGCTAGTAATTTTTTAAATATCACTGAGTCACACCAATTAATCATTGATTTCCTTCTCTTTAAATAAAAATAGATGAAGGGTACATTTAACATGTACATTAGAATGGTTGCATCATGTTCAGTTACTTGATATTGAGTCGTTTCCTCTATTTTAGTAAAAGAAAGACTTCAAATTAAATTGTGAAGTGTAAATGCTATATAAATGATAGAACCTGAATCCCAGGGTAAGGCTTATGCTACTTACATTTCTGAATATTGTAGAAATACAATTAACAGAGAAATTAGCTACCACCGGTTGTATAAAACACAATTTCTTCACTGTAGCCTAAAACGATTGATGGACTAGTAAATTGATCTCATCATTACTTCCCATTGATCATAGGCACTGGCCCAGACTAGAAATCCTTCTTAAGGTCCGTCTCCAGCCAGTCATTACTGCCTTCTCTTTTTTGACATCTGAGATGGAACTTGTGTTCCATCTGGGTGTTTGTCCCCTCATGGGAACACAAAACATCATATGTTTCACCAGAGACAGAAGTGTCATGTCTCAGGAGACTTCTCCAGCTACCTTGTCTTTCAGGACACTGCCGTCTGTACATCTGTGTCGTCTGTTTCAGAACTAGTGAGAATGTCCACCTGGGGAAAATGACCTGACATTTATCCAAAAAAAGAAGACAGAAAGGAAGAAAGATAGAAAGAAATACAGACTGCAAATGGAAAGAAGACTACTCACGAATGTCACACGCCCTGATTTCTTAAGAAGAACACAGTAAGAGATGCAAAATGCATTCAGCAACCTTCTCTGAACTGACACACCAGCCTTTAAGGGAAAAGGCTTCCAGGATGCAGGAAAAAGACAAAGTTTAAATTGAAGATGTCAGGGTAAGTATTTAAAATTTAGAATTTACTAAATCCAGTTCATTGTCATCTCTTCTTTTTTATATCTGTAAGTACTATTATTTTGGAAGAATTTCTTCTAAAGGTCAACTTAGAAATTTCTTCTCATGTTAGCCTGATAAATTGATTAATACATTTGCTATATGAAAGCAAGCTGAGGTAAAAAAAAAAAAAAATTAGATGGCAAGTAAGCAAAATCTTCATGGAAATGAAAGGCACAGCCAAGCCCCATTTGCATACATCAGTGTGCTAATGCCACTTTCTGCCATCACTTACAGCTTTTTACATCTCTAATGGAAACTGTATGAATTGAGGAATTATTAACTGTACAAAGCCTCAGTAGAGAATAGAATCTTAGCTGGCTTAGCAAATTCTCTGACAGTACTACACAACCCTAAAGTAGCTGGAAGAGACATGTTGTCTAGCTAAGTGCGTGTATCTTATTTCAATATTTTTCAGCTCCATTTTCCAAATGAGTTTGAATATTGGAGTGGCCATGCTTTTACTAAATAGAATAAAGAACGGCCCTTTTGCATTAAGACTGGGAAAGGAAACATTTCTACTTAAAAAGCATTAGAGATGCAATGTGGTGCATTTTCGAGTTGCATTTTGTCAATTTATTTGACTTGGAATACAGCGATATATAAATGTTAGTAGTCACTAAACACATGGCAAGCAGGTGCAGCATGCTTTGCCAGTGGAGAGCTGACATTTTTATGAGATCTCTCAGCTGGAGTGGCAAAGGAGCATGGGAGGAGAATGGGAGAAACACCTGTCACCCACTCATTTTATTTTCAATCATAGTATCTTGAAGGGAAAGAAATTACATTAAAATGAAATATCTGCCACAATTGAGATGGAGGCATTATATCCATGCTGTTTGAATCCATTACCTTTTATATTGAGAGAATTTTAAATGCATAGTAATATGTCTTATCAGGATATATTCAGAGAAATATGTGTTTAATCCGTTCAAATGCTTTGTGTATTGTGTTAGGATGAACCACAAGCTAGGACCATGTGTTTTCTTCATTGTGTGTGAGGATGCGTGTGGCTTAGTTAAGTCTCATTCTCTGTCTCGATGTACCTTTTGACAACTGATGTCATGGCTAAGAGAAATATGTAAGATTCTGGAAAAAGATGTGCATTAAGGGTCACATGATATCTGAATGGATAGTCTTGTCATTTAACCTAAGCAACTGAGGTAGTCAATCAACTAAGTACACCAAGAAGACAAACCAGGGAAGAGCAGTGTCTTCTGAAGAGACTAGAAAGAGGAGTTATTCACAAAAGTAACAGAGTATTAACATGTTCACAAGTTTTCTGAATGGATTTGGGAGCATATATGGAAACACACAAACGGGTTATACATTATGAGTAGGAAGTGGGTAAGTACTTCTTTTTTAATACTAAGGGAAAATGGTTGCCAATGATACAGAAAGAGATGTGGAATCATGGAGTGGAGATGTCCCCTGCGGTCGGAACTCATCTTTCTTCTGTAGCCTCCTCTCCCACCTCCTTCCCACAACCAGGGACAAACCGAACCTCCTAAGAAGTGATTGGGCACACCACTTTCATGAAGGAGTTAATGGGCATGGAATTTGTTATTTTACTCTGCACCTAAGGTGGGACAAGTGATTTTCAGAAAAAAATAACAGCAAAGAAACTATGGGCATACCACTTCTACATGAAAATAATTCTACAAAACTTAGAAATACTTGTGTGGTTTTAAGATGCCGTAGGAGAAAGGAGTTATTCCTCATAACAGATGGAGTCCTGAACTTGTGAATTTCCTTTGAGTGACATTGTGCCCTTCCTTCCCTAGAGTGATTGAGCTTGAAGCTAAAGAGAACGCCCCTCGCCCACTACAGACTCATGCTCTCAGGCCAAAAAAAAAAAAAAAAAAAAAAAAGAACTTCAGCAAAGGCCAAGGAGAAAAAGAAAGGGGAAACCAGGGAGAAGACGGAGGAGGAAACAGCTTTGGGAAGAGAGCAGGCTTCACGAGCTTCCCTGGAAAGACTTCTGGTGGAGAAACCGTGAAGGAGACACAGCAAACCAAACTTGTGGCCTGTGTTTCTTCACTCAAAAGCCTGGCACCCTTAGCAGGGTTCTGAGGAAACACTCCTGGAACAGGGTACACATCTTGGTAAAGAGCAGGGGTGCTGTTTCGTATCTCACCATCACACGAGAGGAAAATAGCGCTATGGTGAACACAACCCGTGAGGAGCTGGGCGTGGGTGTGGCATCCGTGGCTTTCTCTGGGGGGCTCTCCTTTTTGTGTGCTTTTAAGATCATCTCCTCACTTCCTCGGCATCAATCTGATTGTGATGGGCCTAGGTATGGTCTTATTCATATTTCTTGTACTTTTAAGTTCGTTGAGATTCATAATACGCAAGTTTTTTATATATATATTTTTTTTTTAAATATCAAAGTTGAGCTGGGCGTGGTGGCGCACGCCTGTAATCCCAGCACTTGGGAGGCTGAGGCAGGAGGATCACGAGTTCAAAGCCAGCCTCAGCAATGGCGAGGCACTTAGCAACTCAGTGAGACCCTGTCTCTAATCAAATACAAAACAGGGCTGGGGATGTGGCCCAGTGGTCGAGTGCCCCTGAGTTCAATCCCCAGTACCAAAAAAAAAAAATAAATAAATAAATAAAATCAAAGTTGAAGAACTTCAGCCAGTATTTTTCCTGTACCACCCTTTTCCATGGGTACTATCCTTGTCTGGATTTGTCCTAAAGTTCACTGCTGTGCTGCTCATTTTTAGCACTCATTTACCTGGTTCTTTTGGAGGTATCCATTGCTGTGTACTGACGTCCATTATCTTTTCTTCTTACACACCTAACATGATAATGATTCCATCCCATGTGTTCTTTGTCTTACCCATTGCAGTTTTTCTTCTGGAAATTCATTTTGACTATCTCCCACATCCACGTTTACATCTTGATAAAAAGAATGCAGTTTCAGTAACTACTTGTCTGTTAACATAGCCTCTCCGACAGGTCCAGGTTGGTTTCAGTTGATTGATGGATGCCTTCACTGTGGATCTTCTTCTTCCCATACTTGGTGATTTTGACTAAGTGCCATGTGGTTTGAACACTATCTTGGTGGGTGTTGCACATCCTTTTTTTATTATTATTATTATTATTCCCATAAATGCTTGAGCTTAGTGCTGATGTGGAGTTAATTAGAAACTGATTTTCATTCAGGTCTTTTTTTTTAGGCTAGTTTCGTGGGATGGGATTACTTGTCCTTAGAGGTCTAATTATTCTCCATCAGTGAGGAAAGACCCTTCGGTGCATCCTAGCAAATTCTCCAAATATTTTAAGGGGTTGCTTCTTGGATAAATTAAAATGAGACAAAATTTCCAGCCCTGCGTGTCCTAGGGTGTGTGGTGCCACTAATCCTTTTGAGTTCTTCCTCTGGAACCCTGTAGTTTACGTCCATGCATTAATCAGCATAGAAGCTGAAACCCCTCTACAGAAATCCAAAGTTCCTTCTCCTATTTACAGGAGAACCCCAAGATGACTCATGTTCCTTAGATTCTCAGTGCTCAGGTCCTCAGATCTGGGAGCCTCGAAGTTCTCCGGCTTCCTCTTCTGTAGGCAGAGTAATGATTCATTAGAGATATGCCTGTCCTAACCCATAAAAACCAGAGGATATGTTACATTATTCAGCAATGAGAATGAGAGATATAGATGGAAATAAGGTTGCTAAATACCGCCATGAAAATAGTTGCATTGTCCTGGATTTTTCTGGATGAAATCAATGCAATCACAAGAGTGCTTTAAAAAAAAAAATATATATATATTATATATAATATATATATATTTTTATATATATATATATATATATATATATATATATTTTTTTAATAGTCAGGTAGAGACAGGAGGATTATGAGTTCAAAGCCAGCCTCTGCAACAGCGAGGCACTGGGCAACTCATTGAAACCCTGTCTCTAAATAAAATACAAAATAAGGATGGAGATGTGACTAAGTGGTTGAGTGCCCCTGAGTTCATACCTGGTATGCTCCCCCCACCAAATAAAATACAGGCAGAAGAGCTGGTAAGAGTAATGTCATCTTGGAGGACCTGACCACCGCTGAGGTCTTTGAAGACCCAAGTAAAGAAGCAGGATCCCAGGAAAAGGAAAAGACCCCAGCAGCTAGGAAAGGCAAGAACAGGCTTTGCTCTGTGGGCTCCAGAAGCAAACAGATCTGTTGATGCCTCAGTGATAGCACCAGGATCCTTGTGGAGCTTCTAGAACATGGAAATGCAAGACAATGAACTTAAATTGCTTGAGTCTTGTGGTACCATGTTAAAGTAGCCACAGAGAGCTAACAGGTCCTCTTTGTCCTCACCTGGGAAACTCTGGGGCAGTAACCAGGGAAATTCATGGGCTTACCTACTTTATGATCTGATTCTCAGAGGTCAGTGGGTCCATTGTGTTGCAGACCATTGCTTCAAATCGTCCATGCATTTTTTTTCTTGTTTTAGCTTATTTCAAGTACAAGGGTAAATTTGGCTCCTGATACTCCGTCATGGCCAGAAGCATAATTGACTGAAATATTTCTTAATGATAAAAATATTAGTGCAATCAAAGCTGTTTTCTTTCCAGAAGAGCAATTAATTTATGAAATTAATCAAGTTAGTTAACCTCATTTTCTTTTAATTACTTTTTCCAAATGATGCTGGCTGCAATATTCTAGTTGATTTTAGGTGAGTAGCCTATTTATGAGAAATATTTGTACCAAAATCATTGTTTTGCCATTACAGCTTGAGGAGCTCGTGAAGAGGAAGAAAAGGGGCTGCATGTCCCAATGCTAGTGGTTGTCAGCTGAAAAGGGTGGGAAAAGTGATGGCTACTCCCCAGGGGGACTGCCACGAGCCATTACCTGGATTTATTTGCTGGAAGCCACGGTCTGGCCTTACCCCAGAGAGCCGAGGAACTTGATGGAGTCAGCACCTGCACTGGAGCCCTGCTTCTTAAAGAGAGGCACATTAGCCAAGGCTCGAGATTGATGTCCAAATTGAAAATGCCTTTCAATTTGTTACAAAGATAAATGGATCCAACAATAGACCAGTCATACTGTTTGTCCAGTACATTCTCTCCCTGACGTCTTCCTGTGCAGACAAATTACAGGTTCTCTAATGATATTAAGTGGAGCACGGGAGGTGGCAGACTGGGCATATAGTTCAAATATTTACAGGCATCAAACTCAAATGTCCAGATATATCTGATGCAAGAAAGGTGACTTTATCTCTGACAGATCCAGTCTTTATTTCTAAATATATTCTCCCTGAGTACTGCCAGTGTTGGTTTGGTAAATTTTATTTTCCTATGATTTCTTTTTGGAGAAAAGCTATCTATTTGCATTTTTTTTTCATTAGACAAGTTAGTGACTTCAATTAAATTTTAACCGAGTTCCCTAGAATTGCAATACATTTTGTATATTGTGTCCCTTTAAGGGTGTTTTGGATACCTGTGTTTAGATCTACCCTACACTTAACAATGTGTCTATGGGTTGCTTCCATTGTATTTGGACTTGTTTGTGGGTTTTACTATCACCCTTCTGTATTGACAAGGGTCACAAGGTTCACAAATACCAAATTTATGTAACAACTGAAATGGAGACCAAAAGAAAACACATTTCCTTTTTGGATAACGGCTCAGCTCTGTAGCAGACATGACCCTGACCTGCACATTCCATCCACCTCCTTTTCCTTCCATGGAGCCTTCTGCATTGAGGATTTATATTTTCTTCTTTTCTCAACAGAACTTCAGCACATTCTAATGCTTTCTTTCTGGAATTCTTGTTCTTTTTGTCACTTTGAACTATTGAAACCTTCCTTGAAAATGCACCAGCAAATTCTGCATAGCAGCAATATTTACTACCATGTGTTCCTCTTTTCCCTCCTGTCACTGCCTCACAGTTACATTCTTATTTTGTGAGTGTCTCTCAAATAATTCCATTTTATATCCAAGTCTCATATATTCATGGACATTGATCTTGCTAATTTGGTAGTCTCCATGTTTATAAATTCTACAGATCCTGATCAGACTGAGTCCTGACTAATTTCTTCAGCAGCTTTAGACATTGTGGGAAGTTCTCTGTTTATTGAAAAGGACTGTTTACCTTGCTTTTCTGACTTTGCTTAGCTTTGCTTTCTTGTGAGTAGATAGAAGCATTTTTTTTCTTTTTTTAATACCACACAATCACACTGATCTGAATTCACAGCACACTGGATGCACAAAACCATGCAAAATCCCTGAAATGTTGTATTTTTATCACTTTTTCTCCTTATCTCTAATCCCATGTTCCTGCCAAGATCACCGATCAAAACACTCCATGCATTTAATGCATAGCCTTTGGAATTCTGTGTAATGAAATTTATTAATTCTTTTGTGAAACTTGAATAAAATATTTTGAAATATAAGTATTACCTTGCTGCTTCTTTTAATTGAAAATGCTAATGGTTATTATTTGTCTGTGTACCGCTAGCCCCTATCTTCTTCAGAATGTATCTGCCTCATTTTATTTATTCAGTTTTCTAGTGATAGGAAATTTGTTTATTAGCAGCTCTTTACTCACCAAAAATATCCTTGTGAACATCCAATCCATGCCCCTGTGAATCTGTGAAGAGTGCTTCATGGATCACGCACCAGACAGGTTTAATTCCTGGGACAGTGTGCACTGGCAACGATGTTCCTGCAAACCATCCCATCAAATAGCTGTGCCAACTGACACTTTAGACAGAGGGTTCCCATTATCTTGTATGCTTACCAAGATTGGTTTTATCCATCTTTCTAATTTTCACCATTCTATTGGTATAAATTATTTTCTCTTTGATATTTTATGTTCTCTAATTACAACAAATGGTAGGTTTCATGTATGTGGATTTTTATCTGAACTTTTATCCCATTTTTATCTCCTAGGTAATAGTATCTTTGGGCTTTACACATTTTATAATCCTCCCATTTGGAATTACATCCAATGTACCTTCATTGAAATAAAATTCTTACCAGTCAAGAAGTCATACACATAAAATGTTTGCACTAGCATATTGGGTTTAAGTTCTTTTCTACTGCAAAGCCACAGAAATAACCTCTCACAAAGTTCAAAATTGTCCTTATCCTTTAGAATTCAGTCTACCTACAATAGGTGAGTGCTGTGTTATAATTTTCCAATGCCCTCTCCATAGTTGGACTATTTTCAGCACAGTGAGCTCCCTTTCCCATGGTTTTGGATGCCATTTCTGTCCTATATATAATATGTATACATGTTTCTGTACTTGAATATACATTTTTTGCCATACTTTATAGTCAGTAATTAATATATAGTTCCCTAGTTTTAATGTTTATTTTAAGCATAGTTTTAGCCATTAGTGACATATTATTTTCTAAGTACATTTTAGAATTTTTCCTTTATCACATAAGAGATTCTGCCAAAAATATTTAAATTGTTTTGCATTAATAAACTAATTAAAAGGAAAGCACCAGTATTAAAAATAAAATTTCTTATCCATAAACAAAATGTTTTTCCATTTACACCCATTAGCACAGATTTTTAAAAATATTCCTAAGCAATTATTTTACCTTACTAGATATTTTTATATAATGAAAATTATAGAAAACTATTTTTTAGTTATCACTTTATAACTTTTAGCTAGAAACTACATTTATGTTATGTAACATGCTGAGTTGATGGTTTAGTTCATTAGTTTTCATCCAAGAGGTGTGTCTTTGATGAATTTTCTTTGACTTTACTCAACAAGATACTTTTAATCTAAAATTTCTAGAAATAATGTGGCTGGACATCAATATCTGGTTTTGAAATTCTTAGCTTATTATAAATACAATTTTATTGTCTTCCCAATGTCAGGTTCAGAACTCAGAAATTCACGTTATCTGATACTTTCTGTTTCAGAGAGAAAGATTTTTCTTTTGCTATCCTCCTTTTCAAATTTTTTTTTTTTGCCATAAATCCTTCTGAAATGTTCCTTGTACCTTTTCTTTCTGAAGTATCTACATGTTAATATGAAATTCTTTAATATTATTTCTTCAGGTGTTGCCTCTGAACAGTTTCCTTTTAATATCATCTTGGAGTACTGTTTTTATAGATATTAATGGTTATAACTCATGATTTCAATAACTAATAAAATTTTTCTTTTGTAATTTCACTATTTCTCTATGATGGCATATGAGCTATCACCCCAAGTATAGATTACTGGCTTTACATAGTCTGATGTTGCATCAATTTAGTTAGTAAATAGATACATGACGTTTTTGTTCATTTCTCTTTTAATATATAAATACATTGTACTCGTAAGTTAGAATGTCCAGCATTTTGAATTAGATGGTAGGGACTTGGTTTAAATTCTCTACATGTTTATTCCATTCGTTCTACAGTATATTATTTATTATGGAATATTGGATTTTGCTTTTTTTAAATATAAGGCTGTGTTCCGGGCGTATTTATAATATCTGTGTATTTTTATGCACAAGATCTTAAATTTTCTTCGGATAAAGCTGTCCCTGCCCACCTGGTACCTTCTCTGCCAGAATGCTTCCTCTTTTCCTCATCCGCTGGCGTACTCTTGTCTCCCCCAGGGTTCCCTGTTACTCCCTCAGTTTTGTGTCCTTCCCTGCACTGTGGAGGGAGTAGCAGGAAGTGGCATTTGCCGTCTTTCCAGAGCACCCATCAGCTTTCTCAACATTCCCGGAGTCCTATTCGGTCCTTTCTCCATACTTGAGCCACCCCGACTTCCTTAAAACATTAAAACCTATCCCGTCAGATGATATGAAGGACCCAGGTGAGATCCTTTCATGGCAATCGCATCACTTCTAAGCTGCCTTATGACTATCTGCACCCTCTGGCCTCTGGAGCCCTGTGCAGTTCGCTTTCCCCGTCACCTCTTCCTCCAAAAGAATTGTCTTTCACTTGTGCAGATAACCACATCCTCATCCTGAAGCTTCCATGAGGTTTCTCCATCCACTAGCATTTCTCATGACGTTCAGCTGACGCAGATCCAATCAGACCCGCACTTGGTCAGGTCTTCTGTCTTGCTTTCTTTTACAACGCTTTCACAGGCTTCCTGTGAAAATTGTAAATTTTACATTTACTTACATAATTTCACTATTTCTTACCTATCTTCCACCCACATTTCCACCCAGGAAGCAAGGGTATGTCTGTTTTTACTCTTCTTTTTGTCCTTGGTACTTAGCCACTGTAAATAGTAAACACTATAGACATATGTTTAAATGATAGAATATATGGTAAAATTAAACTTTGGGTGTCTTTAAATACCCCTACTTAAAAGAATCAATGACAGTGCTTAATCAATGTATAGTCTAAAATTCAGTTTGGGGTTATACATTTCATTAGGCTTAATCTTCAATTTACCCTTCATTACACAGTCTGTCTCTGCTTTTTTGAACTTGCTTTAAGGTATACTTCATTCTTTCAAGGGTGCAGAAAAGTTAAAATTTAATTTCACTTGGAAAATTATATTTTTCTTAGTAGGAAGCACATCTCCTCTTACTAATATATATAAACATTTCCTAATTATCTAATATTTATGATGCTATAACAAACTACTGGGTAATTTATAAAAAAACAGAAAATTATTTCTTTCACTTCTGGAGGCTGGGAGTCCAAGATCCAGATGCCAATGGGTGTGGCTTTCCAGCTGTGGCCTGGTCTCTGCTTCCAAGATGGTGCCTTGGAACCAGGTTCTCTGAAGGAGAACACTCTGTTCTCAGACAGCAGAAGGAGGAAGGGCAAGCTGCTACCAGAACTCTGCATGAATCCCTTTCATGAGGATCTCAATTCCATTCTGGAGAAAAGGAGCTCTCGTGAACTAAGCATCTAAATGGCCTCATCTCCCGTCACTATCACATGCAACATCTGCATTTGGAGGGAACACGCCCAAAACATAGCACTAAATATAGCCAAAGTTTGGTGATGATATGAAAATTTTACTACCAAACTACTTTTTCATTTCCATAAATCATGTCTTTCATGAAGACAGAGATTACAATTACTACATTAAAAACCTGGAGAAAGATTAAATATAGTTTATGTATTGACAGAAGAAACAAGTTATTCCAGGTGATTCAGAGCAATTTATATTGAAGGTCACAATGTCCACATATGCTGCTCATGGTATTCCCACTGGTATTGTGTCCCTAGAGAGTTCACTGAAATCCTAGCTATTCCTGTAACCCCACATCCGACATCATCCTCTAATAGTCTTTCCCAAGTAACATCAGCATTGTCTTGCTGAACCCCCAGTGAACAGGCACACTGCACAGCCAATAGTGGTTACTTTATACTCAACAGATTTTATCTCTTCTATTTTCTTCTTGTGAAGATACTGAAGGGGGGTGGTTGGCCAAAAGGCACTCAGTGTACATAATGAATGGTTGGGTCAGAAAGATGCTGGCTGATTAAGGAGGAAATGAAATGCTAATACCTCCACAGCACTTCCCCCTCCTTGTCCTGTTGCCAAGGTAACCTGCCTCTAGGGATTGCTCCTTCCTACAATGGGTTGTTAATAAATGAATGCCTCCTGGGCTGCTCACTTCCTAACTCCACCATTGGCCCACACTTTCACCACTAATCAAGTACATAGGATAGGAGGAAGGAGAGAAACAGGATGGGGGAAGGAGAGAGCATGAGAACAAAGGAAATGTAAAAAGTTACCAAAGGAGCAGGACAACACCACTTCCTCAGACACCCAGCTCTGTGACCCCTTCTCTACCGAGAAGTCTATCTCTGTTCTATCTTTAAATAAAACTTGTTTTCTACACTTGCCTTGGCATTTCTCCAGCGTTCAATCTTCAACATTCTGGAGAAATAGAACTCGACCCTGACTGAGTCTCATCAGCACCATCAATACTTTGCCTCATAAACTATATTATGAAATATTTGAGCCATGGGACCAACACATATTTTCATTTATCAGAGACACACAGTCCAATCTGAACCATTTGGATAAAACAGCATAAAGAAACAAATTTGGTGCATCTAGCCAACCTAGGATGAAGTTCCAACCTATACTTTGGCTGCAAAATCTTGGAAATATTATTTATTTCCTATTTATTTATCAGACATACATTTTTAAATGTGCATCACCAGGCAGGAACCAAACCAAATATAAAATATGCAAACCATTGTTACCTACTTTATATCATCATTTCTACCTTTAGAAATATAATATAGAAGGCAAGTAAAAACTTTATAAAAGTAAATATTTCCCACATAACAAAAGCATGACATGTTAAAGCCCCTGGATGCTATATTTTGTTTAAAAAAAAAAAAAAAAAAAAAACTTTTCTCATAAAAAATTTTTAAAAAATGAGAATAAGCTATGTTATATTTCATGTGCTGGCAATGGAAAAGAAAGTTTATCCCTAACAAGTTTTTTTTTTTTTTTTTCTTTTTAACCAAAGCATGCAGAAAAAAAAAAAAAAAAAAAGAGGCTGTTTTTTTCATTGCAAATATTTGTGCAATTCACATCTTTCTTTAGAGCATTTAATTGTCTGCAAAGAAAAGAAGTAAGCCTTAGCCTTTCGGATTTTCGATATAACCTTTTCTGCTTGAACATCCCTTGAAAGACACAGCCTCTTCTGCAGCAGGTGTAGTTTTAATGATGCTTTGATGCCATATGTCAAATCTCATCACTTGCTGTGAGGAGTGACATTTCTCTTGAAAGCCCCCAGCAATGCAGTGTGAGCTTTTGGTGGGCATCTCACACCACACAAACAGTTCCTGAAGCAGCACGTTTCTTTGCAGCACCCTGCAAGGGCAAGCAAAGACTCCGACGTCTCCACTGCATCCTTTGAGAAAGAGCGTTCCTATGTTCACGGGATATGGGTTGGATACTTCCTCTTCCCATTAATTAATAATTGCTTTAAAACTTGTTCTTATGGGTATGAAGTCACGAATGGTGTGAATATACTTTGCATACAACCAGAGATTTGTAAAAAAAAGTGCTCTATATGTGTAATATGAAATGTAATGCATCCTGCTGTCATTTATATCATCTTAGAATAAAAAATAATTTAAAAAATAATTTAAAAAAAACTTGTTCTTATGTTCATTCACTTTTTCAACAATCATTCCAAGTCTTTTGGTAAATTGCCATGTGGGTATGAAATGATTAAACAGAGAAATCTTAAACCACATTTTAGAAATTTAAGATTTCCTAAATCACACTTTGCTGTTGATACCAAAATATACATTTGTTTCCATTTTTATTCATAAACTCTTTGTAAATCACAGATAGTTAAAGTAGGGATAGTTTAAAATGCCATCTAGCCAAATCACTTACATAGGGATGAGAGTTAGAGGAAATATTTAAAAGAAATAGTCTGTTTTTAGATCATCAATGCAACTTTGCTGAAATACACTGAAAGGTCACTCAAGAGTTCAGTATGTTTCCTCTTTTGTGGTCAAACTGGGCTGAGACCAGAAATTCAGTGAGTATTTCATGAATCAGAGTGCTCAGGTCCCCAGGCAACAACGTTACTTCAAAATCCCCTCAGAAAGTTCCCTCAGAACATGAATGCCACATGACTAAGGCTTTCTATTTATATACAGAGGGAAGAAATCGCCACATATGATGGGACCTGTTTTTGCATCTAAGTTATCTACAGTTCCCCAGGACCCAATAGGTGTCAAGTATTGTTAAAGCAGGCAACAGAAAGTCTCTGATTTATAAGAAATTAATAAAATTTATTGGTTACCTCATGCCTAAGAAATATAGTACAAGACAATGTATTATTATTATTCCTTAGATGTTTTATTTTAATTATCTCTGGTATTTCATTATAAATCTTTGAAAAATGGGAAATGTGAAAATGTATACTTACTGAATACTGACATAGACAACACCTACAATTACCATTTCATTATTTTATTTTATATACATATTTATACCACCCATTCATTCACCTATTCATTTATTTTTGAGATATTCACACTTCTTTATCATGCATATTATAAACCACAGTCTCAGTTAACACTTCATGAAATTAGACTCCTTGGAAAATGTGAAACTTCCCAGTTTAACATATTAGCATTGAAACACAAATCCAAAAGAAATATATAGCAAAGCAATTGCAAAAATGTTTTTAAAAATACTACTACTTATTGAATATACTTTATTTTAGGTAGGTAACAGTGAGATAATATCAGAAGAACAAATAAAGATGATGGTGTCATTGGTTTAGCTTCACACCATAGGGATGGCCAACTGTTTGTGTGCATCTTTGAAAATACAGGAGAATCAATTAAAATTTACTTTATCTCATACATATTAATGTTGGCATATTTTCCTTTCCCTCAACCTTTGTGCACAGAGAAAAGGGAACTTCTGGGTCTAATATCACCACTCTCTGCCATAGACATATACCTCCCTCCTTTCTGTTGGATCTGTATAGGGAAAATATAAGCGAGCTACCAATAAACATTTGGGAAAATAAAATGTGGCAAAGAGGGTTTAATCGCCTCGCAACCTTCAGCCTCGTCCATGAGCCACAAATAGACAAAAAATCTTTTGAAAACTATTGCCAGAATCTCTGTTAAAAACCAACACTGCATGCCTTCCTATTTCCTCCTCCGTTGGTTTCTCACCTAGCACATAATTCAATCTCAAGAAAAGGAAGTCCTCCTTCCTTTATTAAAGCAAAACCGCTTGCCTCTCTGTCCCTCTGTTTTCTTGGTGAGTTGTTACTTAACTTCCTGGTGGAAGATGAAAACAAAGCAAAATGAAAACAGAGCTTTACTACAAGGATCTGACTGTTGTTTTAACTGGTGCATCTTAGGAAACAATCCTTAGGATTCTGCCACATCCTGTTACTGCTCACGAACAGAACAGACGCTCGGATGCTTTGTCTCTGCGTCCCAGCTGCTGTCAGCACCCGTCCATCTCCAGCCCCTCTTAGGACATTTCTATTGGGTTCTGTGCTCTTTGGGGGGCTATTGCTTTGTACCAGTAAAAGGCAAGCCTTCAAAAACTGCCCTGCAGGAAAAAGGAGCAAAGAAGGAGGCTGGTGTTCCGGGCAGGGTACGGAACAACCGGCAGGAATCATGCCTGAGGCAGAACCCAGAGGAAGCAGCCAGAAACCAGTCACCCTGGTCAACTCTTCGGAGTGTGTGAGCCCATCAATAATTCAGACTTGCCTTCTCCACGAGCAATATTTTTTTTTTAAAAAAAATGTTTTCTTTGTCTCCTTTGAAAAATGTTGGCAGCATCATGAAGGGGAGGCTCATGCCTGCTCTCAACCCCAAAGCAATCAGCTCCAGAGACATGCTGCATCCAGGCAAATGGGCTCCATGTGAAATATAAGGAAAATGGATAGATCTAAAAAGCTTCACGTTGCCATTTAAGTGAAAGCGTAGATAAAACAAGAAGAAACACCTTTGTGGAGACTGTGAAATACTGACTTTTTAATATGAAAAGCCAGCATAATTTTTTACTTATCTTTTATGCATGCTTTAGGCCATAAATTGATATGGCTTTATCTATGATTTAAAAAATTCATGATTCAATTTTGAAGAAACTGAATAGCTAGTACCTATAAAATGACACTCATCACTGTTCTAAGATATTTTTATAACATTTTGATCCCCGATCTGAAGTAAAAAAATCTTCCTTCTTTAATTCCATGATTTTGGATGTCTCTGTGATGCATTGATGTTGATCCCTCTGTCAAAATCTTATAAAAATATATCCAAATGATCTTCAAAATAGTATTGCGGTCATAAAACACAAACCATGGGGACCATGAGTCCAGGAAGAGTGGGGGTGTACAGGGAAGGAGGAGCTCGCAGATAGGAAGAGGCAGAATGACCAGGGAGGCGCAGGCCTCAGAGACTGAATGCCAGCCCCTGGGCCAACGCCCAGTGCGTCAGCAAAGCAACCCCCTCCAAGCCACGTGTGGGTGCATCCTTGTGTTCCCCAGGGCTCCCAGGACACAGGACAGCCTGAGTTTGCTTTCTTTCCTTGGTGCCTTTCCATGAGGACTTTGGGAATGCCAGGGCGGAGCAGAGGTAGACCAAGAGTCCCAGCACCGCAGGAAAGGGAATGCCTAAACTTGCACATGAGGAATGAGGAAAGAGGTTTATCACTAGTTTTGTGATATGATAGCTTGGACCTCAGTCTTCAAGTTCATTATCTTAACTAAAATTTCATCCTAGTGAGAAAGATATAGGGGGAAACAGTGGAAGTGGGTGTCGCACAGACTTAACAAACTGCTAGCAGGAAACAGGACAGTTTTGTGGGAGATACTTCTTACAATAGAAGCTGAACAGGTCATCAGTCGTGCCAACCATGAGACTAGAGTTGAAAACAGACAAGGCTACAGCCGAGGCGCTCACTGGCTCCTATTCATAGCAGTTACTCTTCAATTAAAAGCAACCCAACCACCCAGGCCTTAGGGTTTTCTTTTTGTTCCTGTGGGACTTTTGGTCCCTGTGATTACTCTTTTCACACCCAAGACATGAGTTCAGCTTCCTGAGGAGACAGCCACGGGCCCCTTCTCAAATCCCTGCTTCCCACTTCAGCAGAACCAGCCTTCCAGATGCAAAAAGCTAAGGGTCTCACCCACCTGCTAATGAGGACCTCAGTGGTCAGGAGCTGTGGAGGACAATGCAGGGATAACAGTACTGGCTCTTTGACAGGTTGGTGGTATTTTAATTTATCTGACTATAATAGGGTTAAGTAATTAGTCATTAATTTACAGATTTTTGAACATACCCAGTTTAAAACACTTATTTAAGTCTTTATTTATTTAATGAAAAGTGATTTCTTTGGAGGTGTTTTAGGCTGATTTTGGGAAATCTTTATCTGTCGTGGGCAACTCCTGTAGTTACATGTCTGTGTTCAAGTATTGTCTCCCCCCTCCTGACTTGCTTTATGACTCACTTAAATGTGATCTTCAGTGAACAGAAGTTCTTAATTTTAACATAGCCCAAATTATCTATGATTTCACATGTATATCTAATAATGTATGATTAACAACAACAAAATCCTCATCATAGACATGAACTTGTCCTGGGTTTTCTTCAGAGGCCTTTGACATTTAAGTCTGATGTCAATATGGAAGTAATGTCTTGCATGGTTGAAGAAAGCATCAGCAGTTAGGTTTTCCACTTAATCAGAACCTGTTACTGAGAGGTGCTACCTGTCAGGAGAAAATGTCCCTGTGTGTGTTTTTGCCTTGTGGTCTCCAACATGCTTCAGGCCACCCAAGCTCCTGCAATAAAATCATACTCCTTTGTTACACTTTCTCAGAACCCTGGAATCTGGGAAGGAATTTCTCCCTTGTTTGTCTTTAAGTACTTCTGGTCTCCTGTTGGCTCTTTTGGTAGTTATGTACATGTCCCGATCTGGTTGAGGTTTGAAAGAACCTTCTGGGAATTATATTTAGTATTTGGCAAAACACTAAATCTCCATAATGTGCATTTTGAATTTTTAAAAATCTTTTTAATTATGTACAACACCAGGATTCACCCTTGCATAATTTCTTCCTTAAAATTGCTCAAAATCTTTTAAGATTACCTTCAATTTTCAAGGATGTTGAAAAGACGGAACTTTCTTAAAATTCCTTGCAGTACAGAGGCAAAGTGGTGAGGTCCAAAGGACAGGAATTTGGTAGCATGTACCCAAGGCTGAATATATGTGTACCCTTTTAATTCATCAATGGAATTTCTAGAAATTTCGTTGGACATTTGTAGGAAATTGTGAAAGGCCAAAAATATATACGCATTAATGTAATTAGTGCAACATTATTGGATTAGAAAAACACTGGGGATTAGGGTTTCAAGTATATTATTGTATGTCTACACAAATCAATATTCACCTGTGAAGAAAAAATGAGAGGTGGTCTTGATGAATCATATTGATGAAGCTGAAGCATTTTGTTGAGTAAAATAGCATAATGCAGAAAGTATTGTATAGAATGGGAATATGTGTGAAAACAAGGGTGTTATGTAGACAAAACAGACTTACATAATACATGCATAGAGGAAGCCACATTAAAATAGAAAAGATACAGTAAAAACCAATAAATGCATTAACTGCAGAACATAACTGCATATAAAGTGGTTGGCTTAATTGCACTGACAAAAATTCTGTCACTTTAATAAATAATAATTTGATTTTAAAGGCAAAAATAACTTAAAATTTTAGTAATTATTTTGGCAGAATTTATATTAATGCTATTTCAAAGTAAGGGCAAATATAGTGGGATAAAAAAACGTATAATTTTCCTAGAAAAATAATGTTTTAATGTAAAGAAAATAAATACAATATAAAATCAAATAGTACAATATCCCTGTATTTCTAAATTTGAATTGTGTCATTATAAATCCATGATTTATTGACATGATCATATGATTTTTATCCTTGATTCTATTTATGTAATGAATTACATTTATTGATTTGTATATGTTGAACTAAACTGGCATCCCTGGGATAAATCCACTTGATCATAGTATATAGTCTTAATGTGTTTCTGAGAATTACTTGAAATAATTGGAAGAGGGTTAGTGTTATCAATAGTCAATGTAGAATGACAAAATTATAATATGGCCAATCTATAATGCTCAGCCTAATCATATTTCAAGTCCATGATCACAAATGGCTATTCAACTCAAGGGATGATAAAATAAATAAATGATCGTGAATTTTATAATGGATACATTGGCCTCAAAATGCCTAAACACATAGAATAATCTTCATACAGAAATGCAGACAACCAAACTTTCTATGTGTATAATGTGCCATATCACAAAGTATAAAATAGCAACCTTTAGGTATTTTTGCCAAAATAGGAGCTTTATTTGATCATCCCTAGGTCTAAACTGTACTTTACATTAATTTTATAGGTCAGGAAAACATGCCAAATCATCAAAGAAATAAGCAAGATACAAAATGTGGAACATAAACCAAGTTTCTTTATAAAATAAATTTTTTAAATGCCCAGAATAAACTAAAGAACTTAAGAAATGTATAAACAAAACACCATTTGTGAGTGTGTGGATCATGATTCAAGCCACTCGATCAGAAAACAACAATGTGGTATATATACACAATGGAGTGTTACTCAGCAATAAAAGAGAATAAAATCATGGCATTCGCAGGTAAATGGATGAAGTTGGAGAATATAATGCTAATTGAAGTTAGCCAATCCCCCAAAGCCAAATGCCAAATATTTTCTCTGATATAAGGAGGCTGATTCACAGTGGGGTTGGGATGGGGAGCATAGGAAGATTAGAGGAACACTAGAATTGCCAATGGGGAAGGAGAGAAAGGGAAGGAGCAAAAGGGTGAATGAAGGAGCCCTAATTAGGAAGGGCTGTTGTAGCTAGCTGGAAGCCATAAGTTCCACCTGATATGTATGTGACGCACCTGTAGGCACCCGCAAACCTGAAGGTATATAACCGGGTGAAAGCGGTCCGAGTTAGGAGAACGGAGAATTCAGTCAGCCGGGCAGTCACTCGGTCGGTCAGAAGAATCAGAGCGGCCAGAACGTAGGCAGAGCGGTTACAGAAGAGAAACCAGATAGAAGAAGTAATGACTGGTCAGAGTTAGGCCGAGACTCCTGAGGAAGACAGTCAAAGACAGAAGAAAGAAGAAGGAAGAAAGAAGAGAGAAGAAAGAAGCTCTAATCTTTCTCTAAGCTAAGCTCTAAGCTCTAAAAGCTTTCTTTAATCTTTCTCTCTACTCTAAGCTAAGACTCTACTCTAAGCTAAGAAGAAAAATCTTTCTTTCCCTCTCTAAGAAAAATCTTTCTTTCCCTCTCTAAGCTCTAAGAAAGTAGAAGTAAAAGTAGTAAAAGCTTAACTCTGCCTCCGAGAGATTTCCTCCCGGTTTTCGGTACCAGGTAGCTTACCAGGTAGCTTACAGGTGAAGAGAAAAAAGAGATGGTAAATGAGATGGTAAGTGCATGGATGAAGACATGATTGGTGTAAATAGACTTTATATACAACCAGAGATATGTAAAAATGTACTCTGTAAGTATAATATGAAATATAATGCACTCTCCTGTCATTTATAACAACTTAGAATTAAAAAAAAAAAGAAAACACACACACACACACACACACACACACACGTGAGGGAAGACATTAGGAAAACTGGGGAACTTGCAGATTTTTATGATAGTAGATGATTACTCTTAACATTTTCAGGTATGAAATAGAAATGGGATAGAATTCAAAACACTCATTGGAAAGTAGGAGCATCAATAAAATAGCATTGTCTTTCTGTTGGTAATTGTAGAATCTGGATGATGATTATATAAGCATACACCAAATCAGTTGGTTTACTTTCATATATGTTTACATTTTCAGAGGAAAAAATAAAGTTAAAAAATCAGTAGGTCGAGTCTATCACATTAATGGAAGAAAAATCCATGATGACCTTGATGGCTGAAAGAAAGTATTTCATAATCTCAGTGTCTACTTATGATATGAAAAATTGTAATAAGTACATAAAAAAGCATAATTTTCATTCCAAAACATTATGTCTACAAAGCTGGAGGAAATAACATATTAAGTGTTAAAATGACAGAAAAATTCCTCTTTATTGGGGAAATGATGATCATCAAAATCTCACTATTTATATTTAAACTCCTGGAGGTTCTGAGCAGTGCAAAGAAGAAAATAAAGTAAAAAACACACAGAAGCAAAAAAAAATAGAATTTCAGTCATTCTCAGACATTTCATTTGATTTAAATAAAACTGGATCTACTATATGAAGCATTTGAATTAATAAATGAGTTAAGTAAGGTTGCCAGACAAACAATCTATGGACATAATTACTGACACTTTCAGACCTACTCTTAGTTAATGAGGAAATGTAAAAGGGAAGGTGGGAAAAGGGAAGAGCGGTGGAAAGAATCTGACCAACCTTCTAATGTGCAGGCATGGATGTGGCATAGTGGACGTCCTTGGATGTATTCACAGGAAACTAATTAAAATAAAATAAAAAAAAAAAAACTATAAATGGATTGAAGATGGATGGGGTGGGGAGGGAGGACAGAGCCAGGGATTGTGTCAGGGGGAATCCCGGAGCTGTGCATAACTAAAAAGAATTTCTAAAAAATTCAAAACACATACTCCAGAAATTTAACATTTTGCCAAATACTAAGTATAAATCCCAGAAGGTTCTTTAACCCTCAACCAGATCAGGACATGTACATAACTACCAAAAGAGCCAACAAGAGACCAGAAGTACTTAAAGAAGAACAAAGGAGAAATCCCTTCCCAGATACCAGGGCCATGAGAAAGTGTAACAAAGGAGTGTGGTCGTACCGTAGGAGCTGGGGTGGCCTGAAGCAGACTGGAGACCACCAGGCAGACACACACACAGGGACACTTCCTCCTGACAGGTGGCACCCTCTCAGTACCAGGTTCTGGTTAAGTGGGAGACCTAACTGCTAATGCTCTCTTCAACCATGCAAGACATTATTTCCATGTTGACATCAGACTTAAATGTCAAAGGCCTCTGAAGAAAACCCGGGACAAGTTCAGGTCCATGATGCAGGATTTTGTTGTTGTTAATCATACATTATTAGATATACATGTGAAATCATAGATAATCTGGGCTATGTTAAAATTAAGAACTTCTGTTCATTGAAGATAATGTCTATGTGAGTGATAAAGCGAGCCAGGAGGGGGGGGAGAGTACTTGGACATGGACACAGAACTACAGGAGTTGCCCACGACAGGTAAAGCTGTCCCAAAAATCATCCTTAAAAAACCCCAAAGAATTTTTTTACCAGTGTAGTTTTTGATAGATGGTCTTGGGCCGATGAGCCACCCCCCCCCCCCACCCAGCAACCTTGTTTCATTTTCCCTGGGCAGGAACCAATGGGCTTAAAGGTTGCTCTGTTCCCCAGGCAGGAACCAATGGGCTTAAAGGTTGCTCTGTTCCCCAGGCAGGAGCCAACGGGCTTAAAGTTCGCTCTGTTCCCTGGGGAAAGAGCCGGTAGTGTTAAAGGTCGCTCTGGTACACCCCCCACCAGAAATCCCTACTTAAAGCTCCTGCCTGCCTGGAGCTCAGTCTCAATAGCTCATCCCTGCGGAGAGGAGGCAGCCACTGTACCAGCTCCAGACCCACCATCTCCAGCCTGACAGCAGCTGCCCCAGCCAACAGCTCCAGCCTCCAACCCAACGGCAGCTGCCTCAGCTGACAGCTCCAGAGACCACAGCTGGCGCGACCAGGCACCCACCTTCCGTTCAGAGCTCGCACACTCCCCTCTCCCTGACTCCTATCTCCCACCAGAGCTTGCACACTCCCTTCTCCCTGACTCCTCTCTCCCCCCATACATACTTCTTCTACATCTGACCAGCCATAAAGGCTGGTGGATAAATCTCTTGGCTGCACGGTTGTCTCTGGTGTGATTTTTTGCACTTCAGTTTTCATTTGAATACTTTTAGGAACAAGTTGAAAAATTATAAGTTTAAGGGTTACTTCAGCTTATTTTCCTGTGGACTGTATGTTTTTGTTTTTCTAAGTTTTCATTACTAGTATACACATTTTTTTCAAATTATAAACATTCTTTATACATCATGGATATTAGTATGTTTTACCATTTTATATAAGTTACAAATATAGAGACAGGGTTTTACCAGCTTATAGATTTCTTTGTTTATAAATATTTGTCTATGCAAGTTTTCCTTAAATGTACTTTCTGAAATTTCATTTTATCTGGAATTTGTATGACAATTTAGAACACTTCAAGTTTCTTGAAGAATACAGCTTTGTTTTACTCTGCTACCATATAATCTTATTTATTTCCATATAAACTTCTAATTTTTTTATAATTTATCCTAGCATATGAAGTGAAGACTGCATTTACTTTTACCTCTCTACCTGTGGTTATCAACTTAATGCTTTGCAAATTATTATAAATCTATCTTCCCTTGCTGATTTTAGATGGTACCATTACTCATGAATCAGAATTATCTAATCTCTTTTGAGTGACAGTAGCACATTGATTTAATTATAAAAGTGTGCACTGTTTTTTGTGAAATTTGTGGTTATTCTTGTCTTACAGCTTTACCAGATATGCTTATACTTCCAAACAAACTCTGTAATCCACTAGTCCAGCTGAAAAAGAGATAAGGGAATCAATAGCATTTATATTGGGGATGAAGAATAAATTAATGAATAATTTTAAAAATTGTACACTTTATAATTGCATTTTCCTACACAATATTATAATTTCATTCTTGTGGACTATTTGTACTGTCAGGAGAATATGATGGGTGTACACATACACACTTTGATGTTTTGTTAAATGCTCAGGGGCTTTTGCATTCACCTACACAGCTCTGCTTCTCTTTACGCATCCATGTGCTGCATAAGTATGATGTGTGTGTGTGTGTGTGTGTGTGTGTGTGTGTAAAACAGGGTCTTCTCTTTCACCGATAACTATATCCATTTTTTACACAGAAGTGCCCACTTTTAGTATATTTTTAAATGCTACTTCTTCACCTGTGATAAGCTTGTGCTTTTTGTGTACTTGCTTCTCAATTCATTTTAATCTTATTCATCCTACTATCAATCTCATTAAGCTTGTTTTCATCTTTTTGATTTTTCTCTTTTCTTTCGGTCTAGTTTGGTTTTATTCTTTTTCTAGGTTTGATTCATTCATATATGTCATATTTCAATTTTACAAACAACACTTAATGCTAAAATTTTCCTCTGCATACACTTTTATAAAAAACCCTATAAATCTTTGAACAGATGGTTAATCAATAGTTTTTAATTTTCAGTTGGAAGTTACTTTCTAAATTTTACTATTGTTTTTCTTCACATTGTTTTGTTGTAATAACGCTATTTCGATCATGTCAACATTTGGAAGTTCAGTGATTTTCTAAGTAGGCTAGCCTGAAAAAACTGTTCTGTAAATAAATTGTGAACACACATTTTAAAAGAACACATTACCTCTTATTCTGATTTACAATTCCAAATATAGCTTCGCTGATTATGATGAATCTTCCATGCCCTAATAATTTGTATTATTATTATAATTATTAGCATTATTATTTGGCTTGTTTTTCTTGGACTAAGAGGAGAACAATTCTTGGAGAATTGTTTTTGTCTGTTTTCCTTGAGTCTCCAACACTTTCTGTTTCATGAAAGATATTTTATGTTATGTGTTATGTGGTCACTGTAATATTAATAACTAATTAGTTTTCATTATGGAGTTTAGGCTTTAATATTATAAACCAACTTTTTCTCACCCTTTATTTCTTTGACCTGAAATCTACCTTGTTTGATAAGAAGTTTCAGGACTCAATTGATTTTTTGTTTTTGGTAGAAGTGGTGAATGTATCTTTCCTAGATTTATATAAGTGCTCTGAATATATTTATTTGAATTTTGATTTTTTAAAAGTTGAATATTTTATCATATTTGAAAATAGTGTTTAACTGATGATTTAATCCCTTTATCCTCATTGATGTTTGTTATATTTTCCTTAGCTATCTTTTATTATCATGTACACTGTCTCTTCCTGTCATGTTTTCTCCCACACACATACACACAAGTGTACACACACACACACACAACACATTCTAACTGAAGCTTTGACAGTAATCTCAATTTTTTCCTCTCATTTTTTTATATGTTTGTTTTATCTCCAGCAAAATAAAAAAATTTAAATATGTTGTGCCCTAGTAATTTTCTTCTCAATCTTGCTTCCAGGTCTATCAACAATGCTGTTGATGGCTTATTGAAAGTCTACGTTAGATAATGCCACAATCTGGATACCATCTGGGCTCTTCTTCTGTCATTCATTGTTTATCTTTGTATTCAATTATATTTTGTATGTACACTATGAATTACATATATACAACAGACAAATATAATCTATCAGGAATTGTGTTAGGCAGAAAAATAAATAACAGTAATTGCAAACAAAATACTTTAATAATGTAATAATTTAAATTGTGGTGTGAGTTTTTCTACAGAGAGGATTTATATCTTGTAGATTGCTAGGGGCATTAAAAATTTATATTGCCATTATTCAGTGATAGAGAAAAGATGACATTTAGCTGATATATAATATATATATATATGTACATATATATATATATGTATATCAACATCTCCAATTTTTGTCAGTGAGAGGGTTATTCAAGGTTACTTTATGAGACACATTATTAATAATATCAGTTTTTCTGATTTTCCTAATGGATTTCTTCATAACCTCAAAATAATTTTTAAGACAATATATCAATTTATCTCTGACAACTCAGATTTTGACTGTGTGTTTTTGTTGGTTTTTCTACTTCTCTTTCAGAGATTACATCTATATGTATCATGAAAGTCTTAAACTTGAGACCTTTACAACATAAAGGCAATGACTATCAAAATATTTATGGAATTACCATCTGTGAGTAAATGTCAGTTTGACACAAGTTTTGACTTAAATGGCTATATAATTTGTCCAATTACCAATATGTATTTTCAGTCAGGTTGCTAATACAAGGTATTCAGAAGAATTTTAGACGTAAAGTCCGTACAATTGTGATATACTTTAATAAGCATTAGAGTTTTAAAATGCCCACATGGGGCATTCTGGAATCCCCCCAAGAGTAGTCATGGGTAACTAAGGCAATTGTGAAAAGAAAATTACCTGCTTTCACCAAATGCCATGAGACTGTGATACGTCTGGACATGGTGAAGAAATAGTGCAGGGACAGTTGGAGAGAGGAGTGGAGCAGGAGATGGCAGAGACAGGCACACAGGGCAGTCCCCTGGTCAAGGTGCAAATGTGGCATTGCAGAGAAGGTGGAAAGGAGTGGCTGGTCACTTAGGCCAGTTGTGTGCAATTTGATGTACTACATATCCACATTCAGCAGGGCGGAGACAAGAGGGAAAAAGAAGCAAGAAGGCTGCACCACACGATGCAGGAAATTTTGTTCCAGAGAGACCACCAATTAAAATCTAAATACAACCAGGCTTTTTGTGTATGATATAAAAATTAAATTAACACCAGGAGAATTTCTTAAGCACTCCTTGAATACCACATGAAAAAAGCTTCAACCATGAATTTAATGATAGATACATTGGACTGTAGTAAATCAAAATGTTTGTGTACCATCTTCTAAAGTTAAAAATTCAGGACATGCATTAGAATATAATACCTGCAACATATCTAAGTGGCAAAGGGTATGGTTCCAGAATATACAGAGCACTAAACATAGATTAAAGACAAGCTAAATCCCCACCAATGAAACACCCAAGAAACTCAGACTCACAGTTCAGGAAAAAGGTACTTTCTTATAATCAATAAACAGCAGGAAAAGTTTTTACTCAGAATTATAAGCTGTGTAAGGTGAAGTCTGCACAATCAGAAGAATACTGAATATTAAAGCAAGCGAAGCTATAACCCATGAACCCTTCGATCTGTCAGAGATTCACGATGGAGACAGAGGAAGTCTACACATCCAAGAGAAAACACGCAGGCATGTGCCTGGTCTATTCCTATCTCATAAGTAGATAAATTCATATAGGTATGGACTAGATGCACAGATATATACATATAAAACAGATACGGGTAAGTGTATTTTGTTCCAAGAGGGAAGCAAACAGCAAATACCACACAATAGTGTGCAATGTTCACTTAAATATCAAATGAACATAGGAGCTATTCCAAAAGTAAACACAGAATAAAATCTCACCACTACAATTTCTTTTCATACACTTATTGTTAGACCAAAGAGGAAACAAAATAATATTTGGGATATTAGGAATATATTTTAATAACTCCTTAAAATAGCTTCATATCCATAGTCATTATAAAATATAAGAAAAAAGAAATTAAATTATTTTGGGAATTTTTGGCCAGTATGACACCAAAAGTAAATTTAAAATCTAGCTAATTTTCTTTTTATATGTTAGATGGTCATTTTTTTATTTTAGTTTTTGTTTTTAGCTAATTATGATAATTATCAACTCAAAAGTTTACCAGCAAATCATCATATTTTAAGCAATGTGAATTTTTTTAGAAAATGAACAGAGAGAAAAGTTTTATATGTGAATTATTTCATATAGTTTTCAAACTATTCTAATGAATTAGATCAATTTATTATTGATTGAATTTTTGAAATTTTGATAACTAAGGTAAAAATTTTTATTTTGCTAGAAAAATATTTGACATTGTCTGAATTTTGAGGAAAGAAGCAAAATTGCTATATTACTTTTCTTTCTGTTAATCTTCCTTCCATTTCTAGGGAATTACTGATATTTTTTCCTTTGAAGTTGTGAGTGTTGTTTGTGGTTTAAAATGATGTCCTTGGTTTTCTTATTTTACACAAACCTGTTAGGGTTTTTTTGTTGGTCAATTTTGTAGAAAGTGCTTGATTTTGAAAAACCAATTTTAATGTCTTATTTTCTGATTCTTTTCATCCTCATTTCATATGAAAATAGTGTGGTAGTTCTTTCCATGTAGTCAGGGGCAGAGTTGGCACCACCCTGGTCAGCAGAAGAGATTATGCATGGGGAAACTCCTCTCAGCTGAGCGGTAATGTTGTTACAGAACTAGAGGAGCACCACCCGTGTGCAGGAGGCTCTCACAATAGTTCCAGGATGTAGGAGTTACTTCATAAATGCTGGAGATTCCTCCGAGCACATGCCATATTAACCCACAGGTAGGTATCTGTGGGCCACCTGCCTTGTTCTTTTGAGCCAATAGGACACACAGTTGGTGATGCTGTACTTTCCAGGGTAACATTCCTATTCTCTGGAATTTTATCCATCATATAAGTGATCCATGTCACTGAAAACAGTTAATTTTTTCTTCAAGTCAATAGGAAGGAAAATATAATTACTTCAGATTTAATGCTTGTTTTTTTCACAACTTATTTGTGCAACTATAAAACACACACACATGTATATAGATGGATAGATAGATCTGAAATGTAATTTCAAATTATTTATATAATGTTAGGGATTTACACGTAGAGATCTTTAATGCAACTGAATATCAGTAATAATATTTCAACTTTTGGTCTGATTGGCCCCTAAGTTCTCCTACACACCTCAGTGTTCACTTGGCTCCTCCTCCAAGTTTAAGCACCTGGCAATCAACCTGCCACACACCCCATGTGTCCAACATCATCCTCAAGTTTTGCTGGGAAGAGTGGGCCCAGGTACCAGGTCTGGAAACAGTAAGACTGAAGGTGATACTGGTACTAGTGTGTGTCTGCATGCCATATTAACCCACAGGTATCTCTATCTCCCGACATAATGGCACCATGGTTCAATTCTGCCTGGAATTGCCTTTGACTGTTGCTTACTGGAAACTGTCCTGGACTCTAAGCAAGTCGGAAGGGCAAAGGATGCAATCGCAGGCCCTCCGCCATGGCTGGCACTCCTGCTCCTATTTGGAGGTTGCCATAGGAGCCAGAGGATCATTGTCCTTAATAAGTTCCATTCTCTGCTTAAGATGTCAAGGTGGTTAAGATATAGGAGAGCCCCTCAGGTGCAAGCACTGGGGTCTAGTTCATCAGGCATGACACTGAGGCTACAGTGCCTTATTGGAGAATTCTGACAGCAGGTCTTTGTCTTCATTTTGCAGATGAGGCAACAGAAGCACAGAAGGGGTTCTCAAAGGGGGGTACAGAGGGGCAGCTGGGCAAGCTCACGTTTCACCATGCACTCACATAATGAATGATTGACAACTTAAATGGACACTCCGAGTAACTGTTTTTGAACAAGGTTGATAATGGACCTATTAAATATGCAATGGTTAACTCATCAAAGGGAGAAGATTATTGTAATACATTCAAGTTAACAGGAGAGGGAAAAGTCATTGATCTTAAGAGAAATCATTTGATGTGAACAATGGCAAACAAATCATTTAAAATTATTCAAATTAGTCATTTAAATCAAATAATTTAAAATGAACTGCAGTTTCATATATCAAGCCAAGGCTCAATAAAAGAACGTATCTAATTACAGACATTTTTTTCAAATAAATGTTCATTGAAACAAGTTATTTTTAAATCTCCAAATAAATTAAGGATTAGAGGCTGGGCATGGTAGTGGCCTGAGCCTGTGTTCTCAGTGATTCAGGAGGCTAAGGAAGGAGGATGACTAGTTTGGTGCCAGCCTGTACAACTTAATGAAACATTGTCTCAAAATAAAAGATCAAAAGGGCTGGGATATAGCTCAGGGGTAGAGCATCCCTGGGTTCAATCCCCAGTACTGCAAAAATAAATAAATAAATACATAATTTAGGGATTATCATTGTGAGCTGATGAACAATTTACCCTAGCATCACTTGATAAGCTCTTTGATCATTCAGATTTTCTTACTTCATAAATAAATGCATATATTCAATTCTATATTTACATAAATTTACATCATTTTGTTTTTATTTCTAAAATATTATCACTAGCTCTACTGTCATTTACTCAGTTATTCCCTGATGATGATGGTAATTAGTTCAACTTGATTTTGCTACTACATATGTTTTGACGCACCGATCCTTAAGTTTCTATGTTGATATTTTTATAGAATACATTCCCAGGAGTGGAATTGTTGGGTGATTTTAATTGTAAAGTGTGTTATTGAAGAGCTGTTTACAAAACCCAGTAAGTTTCACTTCCAGCAACAATGTAGCAGAGTACCATGATGCTGCCATAATCCTGGGCAATATTACCCCTTTTAATTGTTGCCAATCAGAGAAGTGGGAAGTGACATTTCATAATTATTTTAAATTATATTTCCCTGACTAACTGGGAGTCTTAATATTGTTCAAGTATTTATTTAAAAATATATCTTAGTGGTCAGTGTCCCTGAATGCTATCAGATTTTTCCATCTCTTAAACTTAGAAATAAGCCTCTTAGGAAATCCTTCACCATTGGTTCTGCACACTTGTCTACGGGAGGCATTTAATTTTGGAGTCACCAAACAGAGAGTCTATCCTCTTATACAGCCTAAAACTTCCAGGGAAAACCTTGGTAGAGAATTATTATATGACATATGAATCTCTCTCTCTCTTTCTCTGTCTCTCTCTTTCCCCCTTTCTTCTTCCCTCCTTCCTTCCTGTCATCCCTTCCTCCCTTCCTCCTCTCATTTCCTTCTTTATATACTCTTTCTCTTTTTTTGTCTGCTTATATTTTTCTTCTACCTCTCAATCCTACAGATTCAATGTGCTCTAAAGTCTAGATACCCATGTTCTAGACAAAGCCTTCTTTTATTCATTCCAGTTTTCTGTAACTTAAAGAATTGTCCTCTTTCGTATGAAACGTCCCATCACTATGCAGTGTTGTGGAGAATGGTGAAAGAGAATGGGAGAGCACTGTCTGAGATTGGGGTCTCTGATGACCTCATGGCTGTAGTAAACCAAGTGCCTGGGAATGTTCTTGTGCAAGGGTGCAGGATGCCTAGCTGCTGTGGCAATGCCCTGCAAAAGGAGGCTCTGCAGAAGAGTCTTATCAGCCTTGACCTTGGTCTCAGGCACATAATTCCTGGGAATAGAAGAACTCTCCTGCTAGACTACCACAATGTTTCACCAGCTCCACTACTTCTGAGGCTGCCTGCTTAACAGTAAATTTAAACAATGGACTTTCTTCAGAGCTAAGCAAAGCTCCTAACCTTGCACATTGCAACAGTCAACTGCAACTGTGAAAAAGCTACATAAATGCTTCTAGCCCTGTAATTTTCTAAGTACAAAGAATAATTAACGCTTGCATAGTCTTTAACCTGATAATGAGACATATATAAAGATTGCTGGCATAACTCTTTAGATCTGCTTCTCCATCAGAGTGCAGCCCTCTACCTGATCCCAGCTTTATCTTCAAAATCTGCATCTGTGAGTCTTATTTTTCTAATCCCCCATCGCCCCTCACCAGAAACTGCTTCGTTGGCCACCATGGTCGCGGTACACTACAGAGGGGTAAAGGTCTTTGGAGGAATCAAAGGATAATAAAGTCAAGCACAAGTAGAAAGCCTGTTCTATAAATAGAGACACAAAAAATTATTTTCTAAGTTCGGCAACAACGGAATCGAGCAAACTTGGAACAGGCTGCAAAGCAAAAAGCTACTTGTTGTCAACAGAGGTACTTTAGATACCTTACAAGAAATTTAGCTATACAACTCTGAAAAAAGTATCATTCAACATAGTATTAAAAGTCTCATCCAGAGTAACAAGGCGAGAGAAAGAAATGAAGGGAATCCAAGTAGGAAAGAAAGAAGTCAAATTATCCCTGCTGGCAGACAACATTATTTGTATACAGAAAAATCTCAAGACTCCACCAAAAGACTATTCAAACTCAGAAAGGTTGCAGGATACAAAATCAACAGGTCGGCAGAAAAAAGAAACTCAGAGGTGAGAGGAGACTGAGGGAAAGGTAACCACCTTCCAGGCTTGAAACAAAGAAAGCTCTGTCAAGAGGAAGGAAACAATTATGGACGCGCTTCCAAGGAAGAACCAATAGAAGTGAAATAAAATCTCTTTGCAAAACCCAATGAGAGACTAAGCGTTCAAGTGGTTATGTGGCCATAATGTGGCTTCTGGAACTGTATTTCTTCATTCGCTTGGGGAATTTTTAAATTCCATCATATACTTTATGGGACCAGTTCGTATTCCCTTGAAGATGAATTTAAAATACAACGTTTGAGGGCTGGGGTTGTAGCTCAGCGGCAGAGTGCTCACCTAGCATGTGCGAGGCCCTGGGTTTGATCCTCAGCACCACCTAAAAAGATAAATAAATAAAGGTATTGTGTCCATCTACAACTAAAAAATATTATTAAAAAGTGTTATGTTGATAAATATTGTGTTTTTTTTTTTTTTTAAAGTTTGGAAGTATAATGGGAAATTGGAATTTGAGAAACCAAATAAAATTAATTTTGACAGTGACAAAACTTCCCATGTCTTCTATACATTAGCTAAGCTTCAAAAGAGAAATATTTGTGTAAAAGCCTCAAACAGTGTCCTTGCCTGGTACCTATAGTTCCAAGGTAGAGTTTAGATATTGAGAACCTCCACAATATTGTGCCCCACTGTAGAAATTTTCTACGGTTCACTGAAATGTACATCCATATGGTAAATGATAAAATGCTGGCCTCTATGATGGTGTGCATCTAACAAGAAAGAACAGGTCCTCTTCACCCTACCTCAGGCAGGAGGGAGAGAGCATTGCTCATTCTTGTTTTCAGGACATGATCTCTGAGGTTATTTCAACAGTTCTGAAAACCCCTCTGAATCCTTCAGTGGAGGAGCTGGTAGGCCCTCATTATCACTGGTAATTAATCTAGACAGCAGGAGATTTGGCGACTTAATAGGGAACAATAGCTTCTGATCTGGATGATTTAGAAAGTGACCTGATAAGATAGAGCTGATGGACTAGTTTCTGTCAGCATAAAAACAGGGTGATTGCAAGTTTGGATTGTTACCTAAGTGATTCTGTTGAAGGATTTAATATTGATTTAGCCTGGAGTAGTTGCTATTCTGAACATTGTTTTATTAAAACAGAATGCTTCCCCTGTCAGACTGAATAATTTTAATGAAAAATTTTATTCTCCTTAATCATGTGGATATGTGTGTGCATATATTTGAAAACTGGAAGTTCTATCAGACACAGTAGAAAATTCTAGTTGGAGGAGCATACCGGGGACATTAAATATTAATGATAAAGTATATGAAGCATATTTTTGAAAACACAGTTCCTTTTACTTGTGAGGTGGTTTAAAGCTAAATACGATGATACCAGAATATTTCATTCTAAGAATCTTCTAGAAATAGGTGCGCAGTTCTATATTCTGAGAAGAAAAGGATCACCAGAATTAGAGATATCTGGAAACAAAATATGACTTAGATGATTTTATATACTACATTAGCTATAAAATGCTAAAGCATTGAGATATAATAAAAAGCAAGGTTTGAATGATTAAAATTTTTAAAATAAGTTTAGGCATTCTTTAATGACTTATAGTTTCTGCATCAAAAGACCCTTTTGTTGTTAGGAATTTTTATCACATTTCTCTTTCAGAAATATTTTTGCAAAAATTAGGTATAGTTCCAGGCCAGCCCTTTTAAACTAAAGTGTAAATTAAAAGTATGAACTTTGTTAGTCTAACTTTGGAGCCTGAAAGCAGGAGGAATATAAAAGTAATAAATACAGGGAGAAACAAGCAATAGAGAGCTTTCTTTTAATTTTACTTAATTTTATCTTTCCTTGATAGTTCATGATGCTGGGTGAAGTTCACATTGTTGAAATCCATTATTTTTATGTTCTTCATTTCTTAGTAAAATAAATGATATCCATTCAATAACTGATAGGCCTGCTAGCAGTTACGTGTGTATGTACATCTTTACAATAATCCTAAAACGCCGTTAATGCTGTTTCAGATCCTCTGAGACTGAGCGTTAAAAAGTCTAGTTACTTCTCTGAGATGAGAAATAATGTAAAAACCAGAAACAACGAGATTGCCTGAATCCAGACTGCATGCTTCCAAACGACAAACTCAATATGTGCACATCCTTTTAGAATGCAGCTGTATTAATGGTGTTGCTAGCTCCATGTTGTACTCTGCTGGGAGAATCCAGCACAGACTCCTTTGCACTGTGGTTGTTACCTGTTAGGTGGCTGTCAACCTGACTTGGGTTGCCAACTGTTTACAGAAAGCGTTGGTCTGCACACACACAGGAGGGCCTGCATGTGTATACACGTATACGTATTGCAAAGGAAAACTATTCAGAATTGTGCATTTTTAAAAAATTTTTTAAATAAATACAAGCCCCAAATACTTGGAATCATGTAAATGTAACAGCAAATGATCAAAGCTTAGCAGCGTCAGGGGAGATAGGTCTCGCCCTGGGAAGGTCAGCGTTTGCATTGGCCATTTTCTGACAGTTTTGTTCACAGATTCAGTGTCTCTAGGAGCCTGGTTTTCGATTCCTTTCCTCCCTTTCCTTCTGAAGTTCACAATGACAACAGGCGTGTGGACACCCAGATGCATCCACACACTGTCTTTCCAGAGTTGGTTGAAGATGAGGGGAGAGAAGCTGAGGTGATTGTCCAGAGGGGACAACGTTAGCGAGCTCCCACTTACCTAATGCCCGATTTCCCACTTATGTGTCCACATAATTCATAAAAGGAAACTTCTCCATCCAGGTGAGGAAGCTCATTAAAGAGTCAATGCATTTGGCCATTTTCCAAAAATTCTTCAGGCTGGAGCCACACAGAGCAAAGGCCTAAGAAAGTGTCCCTGGGCTTGTTTCAAACGATAAAGGCTGAAGCCTGTCAGGGGGAGTGGACAGCCCCTGTGCACTTGGAGACTTATTTGCACATTTTATTCATGTGCCATCAAAAGGCACCAAGTACCATGGAAGGGCCTGAGGCACCTTCGGCTGGGGTTGTTTCCTGTTGAAAAGCAATTATATGACTAGAAAATTCCACAGGGAACTTGGACCACAGCTCCCCGCCTGGCACTCAGCTGTATGTTTATTTCTGTGTATTCTTTGCTAATATCTCCTTCCCCTTGCTCTCCTCATCCTGTTCAGGGAAGTGAAACATATCTTCTACTATATTCAGTGTGAAAAAGAACAAATTCAAAATCAGGAAACCAGCAGTTTAATTCCATCTCTGTCACTATTCAGTGGTGTCATGTGTTAGACAATTCCCTTCAGTTTTCTCCACTTGACGGTCTATGAGGCATTTCAATCCTCGGAATAAACCTGAGTCGAGAGTCAGCCATGACTCTCAGAAGAAAGCTGGTAAGAATATCTTCTTCCGAGACAAATTGGCTGATGGGTGGAACTCTAGCCAGCCAGTGTGCCAGGCTGCTGTCCTGTCAGCAAGCTTCAGATATCCCAAGCTGTCCTCTCTTCTCAGGTGACATCGACAGCTCTCTTGTCTCTGCCATCTCCACAATGCAGTCTCAGGGTGAGGTTGTGGTCCACATCTGAGCATTCACTGCACTGCACCTGGCTTAGGTGATGCTGACCTTTCTGCAAATGGACCTTTGACCTCATGCTGTTGCTTATGTGGGGAATTCAAAAGTGCATGGATTGTCACTGAGAAAACAGTCTTCCTATAGGCCTAGGCTCCCAGACCCCAAATTACGATGTGAAGATCTTATTTGAAGTATTCTTGGCATCTGTCTATAAGCCCATAATTTGATTTTATAATTTGATTTCCCTTTAATAACATATCATATCAAATTTACCATATCAGAATACATAAATATACCTCAATCTTTGGAATGGTTGTCTTGTCATTTTCTTATATTAATTTTTCATCATTATTTACTTGCTGACATACTCATAGAATTTTACATTTTCTAAGGCCTTTGCTGTGACCCTGCCGTAAGGACTTACACACACATCCATACTTGAAAAACATCTCCCAAAGGTATTTCTGGATCAATATCTATGAACATTTTTTATTATTCTCTTTCAATTATGATCTGTGATAGTAAATTCCTTTTTAAAAAATCTGATACTTTAAGGTGGGGCATATTGCTAAAAATAGTAATAGTAGAGTTGAAAAACTTACCATTGCCTAATGGTAGCAGTTACAGTTTCATGAAAGATACATTTAAGTCCACCTTTACAGTTTAGTACTTTAACTATTAGGGGCAAGGTATCTAAATGCCCTTGCTTAGCTGTCTCCCTTATTAAATAGATGCATGCAATAATGCCTGTCTGGTAGATTCTTTTAAGCTTTTAATGAGATAATGTTTGTGAAAAACGTTTAAAACATTGTCCAATATAAAATGACTTCTCAGTAAGTATAAACAGCTACCACCCTGGCCATCACGAACATTCATCCTGTGCCAGGCCCTGACTGACTGTCCAGTCATGCATGCCTTGCAACTTTGAGCTAAGCGTGTGCCTTACATTGTTAAGTAATAGTTTTGATTTGCAGCCTGGAGTTTGAGCAGGTTTTATATTAAGTTGTATATCCATGGTGTGCAAAACATGGGAGCATATGGCTCCTAATTAGACTTGATCATGATAAAGGATGACTGTTTAAGAGGTCAGTTTGCACCCCTCTAGAGGTTATACTACTTCATAAATGCAGAAAAAAAAAATAACTCCCTAAGACACAGCAATAAGTCGAAGCTCTGTAAAGCCGGCATATCACTATTGACAGTATTTAGCATGCTGGCATTGCTACTAAGCTACAGTTGTAGAATTGCCACAAAGATTCCATCAGTGACAACAAAGTGAAATATTGATATAGTAATTAGTTTTCTGCACCATATGTTCTGATTTTTGCATACGCTTATCATGCAGCATGGATTCCTGGGCAGATGATTAGGGGAACAGGAATAGCAGCAAGATGAAATGCTTTTGCTGGAATGAGCTGTAGCCTGCTCCAACACCGACCAAAGAGATGCAGGTTAATGTCCCAAGGCTGGAGTCAGACTTGATGTAGTACAGGGATTTCAGAGTAGGGGCCTGGTTAGGGAGAAAGCAAGTGAAACCACCATTTCACTCCCCTCGGCTTTCCTTCTCCTCCACCCTTTCCTCGGCTTGGTGGGTGACTGTTTTGTGACTGATGACGAGGACCAACCATCTAAGCGAGGCATCCTTGTTCAGTCCCCGGCAGTGAATTGAAAGGACAGGCCTGGCTCGTTCCCGCCATCTGCTTTACAGCAGCGCTTCTCGCCTTTCTGAATATTTAAGGACATAATTATGCAATAGATTGTAAAATACCGCGAATTACTGGAGTTGTTGCTTTCAGAAGGCCTTTCTGTCTCTCCAGAGCGCTTGGCTGACCTGGAGGAAGTCAGAAGCAGGAGAAGGCCCGCCCCCCGCCCCAGCCCCAGCTTCACTCAGAAACTGAACACATCAAAGAACTAAACAGAGACCTGACCTAGCAACCAGCCCAAGAAGGGAAGCGGCATTTAAGGAAAGGTGGGAGAAAACAGCACATCACATATTAAAACCTGTCGGATCGGCATTAGCGACCACTGGCAGCTTACATTATCTCGGAAAACAAATGCCAGATTAACTCTCTGCAGGTAGGTTCTTTTTTCTCTTTTTCTCTCTGCGAAATGTCTACAGACAGAGACATTTTATCTCTGACTGCCGCCTCCGTGCCATTTCATGTGTGATAAGAACACTTCCAGGGACCCCCTCCCACGGAGAAGGTCTGATGGGAAACACTGATCTCAAGTTTATAAAAATGTGTGCAGTATAAATCTGTGAGCACCATGAAACACTCACACCACATCACAGTTGGGGCCATCTGAGCTTCCTTTGAGAGGCAGGCAGGAGAACAGGTACAGACAGATGGAGGAGCAGGGCTGGGAGAGACGGGGGCAGTAACTCCTTCACGGGCGCAGGGCAGACGGGATTTGGTGATTCTGCCTCTGCCTCACCTCATCCCTGTGGCTGCTGCTCAGAAAGCATGTGTCCCTGTCACCACAACTGTAGGACACTCCCTGCCACCACCCTGAGTCACAGGACACCCTGCGCAGCAGCAGCCAGTTCCTGTGTCACTCAGGCACTCGGGTTTAAAGAAAAACACACTGAGACACAATGAGAGCTTTACCCTGGAGTTAGATGGAGATTTTGGTTATTTTCTTATATTGATTTATTGTTTTTTGGGGGGGTCTATCATCTAACTTCGATGTGGTTTCTTCTACTGAGAATGGGCGTAAGTGACAGAACGGACTAAAGGAGCAATGGGAACATGAGGTTTGGGGAATGATTCCACAAACCAGGCCCACGGCGCTGACCCCCACATGCTCTCTTTTTGGGAAAACACAATCTATCCTGATGGACTTACACTGATAAGAGATGTCACATTCCCCAGCAAACAACCTGTTATCCGTAGGAGAGATGCCAGCCTGAAACGATGATAAAAAGAACACAAATTTCCCTGAAGTGGGGAAACTTTTGTGAGCCTTACACAGACCAGATTCCAGAACTCAGGGTGATAAGGATAATTCCCCTGAAACATAAGATCTTCCCTAACAGTTTCCAATTGGAACTGGACAGCATGGCCAAAGTGACCTAGAGTTGCCATAGCAGTGGGAATTTGAAAGTCCGATGTCATCCTTCAGTCAGTCAAAAGTCAAGAGGTGTACCTAGGTGGGACTCTCAGGAGAGTTTGTTGGAACCCCCAGTAAAACTGGAAAGTAGGAGAAGCATGCCGTCTCTCTCCTTTCTGAGAGGACCCACTGTCATCTCCTTCGAGAGAGTCTCCTTTCCCCTTTTTCCATTCCTTCAGTGAACTCATGCTTGCTGCCGGAAAGGGATTTGCAGCCCGGAACGGCCGCACCATGGGAAGGAGCCCAGAGACAGGATGGAAACGAAAAAAATTCTTTTATCTTTCTCTCTCTGTCTCTTTTAATTTCTAACACCACATACACACTCTCACAAGAAACCAAGGCACGTACTCTTACAAGAAACTACAATATATATACACAATAGTGTTAACCCCGTCCATTCTCTCTCAGGTCTCATCTCATGCGCCCGAGCAGGAATGGCGTCGGCCCGATCTGCCAAGTCATGGCTCAAGTCTCTCTAGATCCCAGGCCAAGTCCCACGAGACTACAGAAGGCAGTAATGCCCAAACATCTCCATGGCCTGCAGCCAAACGCAATCTCAGCCATCTCCCCAAACAGGGCTCCTGCAAACTCATGCTTGCTACTCTGAGCAACATGTCTGAAATCTTTCTGGTGTGATCACAAGAATCAGGATGAATAGGGGGCCTCTGCCACTGCCTCAGCCTTGCGGCAGGCCTTTTGCCCTGTAACGCAAGCAAATGTAAATGTGTTGACTTTTGTCTGGTTGGTCGGTTGGTTTTTGCAGTGCTGGGAATTTAACCTAGTGTTTAGAGCACATTAAGCAAGTACTCTATCAACGGAGCTGCATCCATCCCCAGCCCTGTGTGAGTTTACAGCTGCTATAGAAACAGTTCATCTTGAAGCAATGAACATTTATCTTCTAGCACTTTCCATGGGTCAGGGATTGGGGCATGGCTGGACTGGGTTCTCAATGGATTGCTTCCAGTGGGTAACCAGGGCTGTGATCTGAGGAAAGGCGTGACTGAGGAAGGGTTCACCTTCAAGTTCCCTCAGGATATTGAAAGTCATCATTTCCATGTGGCTGTCATAGTCACAGAAGCTTGCTCCATCAAAGCCAGCCAGGAAGGAAGAACAAGTCTGCTAGTGTGGAGAGCTGTTCATAATGCAAGCTAATCACAGGAGTGACCTCGTATCCCCTTTGCCCACATCTAGTGATTAGAGGGGATGTCACAGGTCCTACCACACAGGAGAGGGGGCATTACACAAGAGCTTTAACCCTGGGAAGCAGGCCTCACGTTGGCCTTATTTAAATTGGTACAACACAGAGAATATCCGAAGACGTATTACACAGGAGGCAATGGTAGTGTATAAAATCATAGACAGAGAATACGGGTAATCGTGGAAAGGAGACTTCAGCAATCACTTTGAAGGAGAAGCATTAGATAGCACAAGCCGCCATTTAGAGTACCTGAAGAAGCGAGGTGGGGGTTAGTGAGAAGACAGTGAACCACCTGGGTTGGGCTGAATGCAGCCACTCTCCTGAGCTCACACACCAATGCTCCAACCCCGAGGGTGAGGCCTTTGGCGATGGGCTGTCTGGGAGGCTAGTAGCTTTACATGTGGTCAGGGCCCCCAGTGGAGTTAATGTCTTCATAAGAGGAGGGAGAGTGGCCAGGGCTCTCAGATACGAGGACACAGGGAGAAGGAGGCTATCTGCAGGACAGGAAGAGAGCCCTCCCCAGCCACCCATCTCCTGGCACCTGGTCTTGGACTTCCAGCCTCCAGCAACAAAACTCTGTTGTTCAAGCAAGACAACCTGTAGTATACTGGTATGGTGTCCTGAGCTGGATAATACACACTCTAGATTTTGTCTTGGAACTTCTCCATACTGTTTGTTTGTAGATGAAATGCTGAACTAAATTTTAGATGACATTTAGTATAAGCAGATTTTTAAAATTCAGGGAATTATCTTCCCTGAAAGTTTTTTGTTTTAATTGAGTTATGTTTTATAGAACAATATATTTTGAAAGCATCTTCCCATACATATAAAAAATGTGAATGTGAATGAGTTACTTAGTTTCCCCTCTGAAAGCTGCTTGTGTGCTCTGCCATGCACTTTTAAAGGCACGTTTGCTGCATGTAAAAGTATCTTACCTCCATGGGCATGTCAGCTGCAGATTTAAATGACAACAGAGTGGTAAACAGAGTATGAGTAATTGGAGTCACAGGAGGAAGATGTGGGGCACAAACACTCCTGAGTTGGATCTACAGGGCACCTCAGACAAGCACAATAGGAACATCTCAGAAAAAGCATTTGCTTTCAGGCTAGATAACTCAGATGCAGTTAATAATTATTCAGGAAAACAAGGAGCTGTAAAGGATGGATTATGTACTAAAATGTAAAGTAACAAGTGATCTATATTGCCAGCGAGTCGGCATAAGACTCTGCGTATTTCCATTTATTTGCCTCTACTTGCATTAAATGAATGCCTAGCACATTCAAGCTGTGTGAAAGGGTTGGAAGTGTATATAGAAAATGATTATGTATAACTACAATGCACTAAAAATTAAAAAAAAATACTGTGGCTGGGTTTATAATAACCAGCTGCTAAGGCCTGCTAAGATCTCCATAGAAATGTGTTTATTTTGAGCTGGTTTTCTTAACTGACAGTGAGACAGGCTGTCCACCACAGACCCGGAGGGTGAGCTTTCTGGATATTTCCTTGTATTTACAGTCTTAAGCTTCCTTGAATACTTCCAAACTATATTTGGAGACTTTCATGGGCAAGCGCTCTCATTTGTTGATGTAGGTGGGGATCCTGTGCAGCTAGGGCTAGACATCTAGGAGCACAGCAAGTGTCTCATACAGGGCGTGCAAAAACAGCACCAGCACTGTTTCTATACAGTTTGTGAACACACACACACATGCACATACACATTCACGCCACTGGGCTTCACTTATTTTGTCTCTCCTTCCCAAGAGGCATGTTTTTCCTTTTATTATGTATAGCATACACTGTAAACTCATCTAAGAAACAGAGCTATTCATTACTTCTCAGAGAAAAAAGAAAAATAACATTTTTTTTTCACCAGAGAAAAATTACCTTAATTCCACCAGAGGGAGTGTGCTTTATAGAAAATATCCTGCAGAGACTCAGAAAGAACTCAGAACTGCTTCTGGGACTTGGCCCCCCACCCACCGAAGCAGGATTTGTCTGGATTCCCGTGGATCTGTGGTTCTTAGTCTTCATGAATCAGTGACCTCCGAAATTTTGTTTAAAATATAAAAAAATATATTCAAAACAATATGAGTGTAGAGGATGAGTCCCACTTGCAAACGGTTAGAGATACCTTGAAAATCAGTCTGTGGAAACTTAAAAGAGCCCAAAAGTTGAAGTCAGGAACTGCTGGTCTAGATAGATGGTAGCCTGGGACCGGGTAAGGCAGCGCTCCCCTCTGTGAGCATCACTTCCCTAGGAAAACACAAAAGTGTGAAACAAGGAGAATAAGAAAAGACAAAACCTGAGGTTCACAATAGTAACCATAGTTAGGTTCCTAGGTGAAAATATTTCTGAAACCAGTAAGATTGAGATAGCATCATCCACTGAGAGAATTTCCAAGCCATGGTCTGACATGGGAGAACCCAGACCAAGGTATGGCTAACCTCAGGCCAATGAAGTGCACTGTCATTTACTTCTTCCTGGACACTGAAAACACATTTTAAAACAAAGTGCTGCCGTGGCATCAGGCTGATCAAAAGAAGAGTTTTTAGCAAATTAAAAGTAGCTTTTATTGAATAATAATGTGAACAATAAGAAACTTAAAGCATGCCCTCAACATGTAAATTGTTGGGGTTATGCATGATCTAAATGACTAGATTCCTAATAGTGTGTTCTAAATTTATAAAACAAAAATAATATCCTTTTACAAATCTGAAAAGGCTTAATGACCTTATTATCTTCATAGTGTGTATATCTGAATCAAAACAGTAGTCCCTAATGTTTACTACTTGAATCAAAAAGGAGCACAGAGGACTAGCTTAGTTGGTAGAGCGCTTGCCTCGTATCCATAAGGCCCTGGGTTCAATCCCCAATATCACACACACACACACACACACACACACACACACACACAAAAGGAGCACAGAGACTGAGTATAAAGATATAAGATAGTAGAATAACATACAGATTAATCACCACTAAACATATTAAAACCACTAATGTGAAATAAAAATGTTTTAAACCTGCTGAATTTGCATAGCTTACATATGCATGTTTTTTCATGCATTAATTAACATACTTTAAATAGCCACCATGCCACCATATTGTATAATTGATCAAGTGAATTTTGTCTGATAGTTTTCCTCATAAAGTACATTTTTTTCGGACAGACTTTCTATAAATTTGTATTGTTTTCTAAGTTTGACATTATCTCTCTATATAACTCTCAGCAAAATAAATTGATTCCTATAATTTCCATGGAAGTTTTAGCAGGAATGAAGTCTCCAGATGACAAATGATATCAATTGATGGCCAAGCCATTTTTGAAATTCTTCCACATCATTATTCCTTATGATTGCCAGACAGCTGTCACAGGTGTGTTAAATGTGAAAGGACATCTTAATACTTTCAGACATTGAGTTTATGGTGAATCATACTACTAACATTATATCACTTAAAGAAAGAAAATATAGGAAGATCAGAAAATTGCAATTCTCTCAAATGACAGCCAATTACTAACTCCTTGAATGCATTAAAATTTTAAATGTCTTTAAGAATGGGTCTCCTCCTTTTATAATTAGTTTAATAGATTATTATTATATTTTAAAAGTATAATTGCCTGATATAGACTACTATATTTATTAACAACTTTATCTTAATATAAAACACTGGTTAATATTGAGACATTGTTATTAATGTAATAAGATTATGTTTTATAATAATTACATAAAAACTCCATTTCCAATGTGGATGTGACAATAGAAAGACATCCCTCTTCTTCAGTAGAATGTCTAGGATATGGTCAGGTGCAGAGTAATTACATTTTACTGGGCTGGACTTACCTCAGATTAATGAGAGCAACTAGGTGTACACTCTCCTGGTATAGTTAGGGAAGACAATGCTGGTCACCACCCTTTTACTTTCTTACTACCAGAAGCTCATATTTGTATTGACTGACAGTGTCCATGATATCCAATAGTCCCAGAATCACTTGCATCTGGATATGGTCAGAAGGTAGTTCTGACTGCTATGAAGGAACCTAAAACCACTAGAATGGATTGGTTTCTGTTGTGTGCTGAAGTTTAAAGCAGACCCTAGGAGTTTCCTAGCAGATGCTACAGTGCCACCCAGGGCTGGTGGGTATCTCCACATCTACTGCTTTGTCTCTGTTGTGTTGCTTCCTCAATCTGGGCAATATCAGTAGATCTCCACCAGCTGAGCATCATGCAGAACTAGAAGACATGGACAGAATCGTGCACTGCATAATAATTCATTCCAATAACCAATAAGATAGAATGCTACATAATTATCCTACCTAATTATCCTACCGAGGCCTTAAGATATCAAGGCTCTTAGGCAACCAAGGCAATTCCAGTTATTTTTCTCATCTTGCTGAAAAAAATAAAATTAAAACACCCCTTATTGTTTTAGTCAGCTTATTTTGCCACTGTGACCAAAAGACCTGATAAGAACAATTTTAGAAAAGTTTATTTGGCTCATGGTTTCAGAGATCATAGTCCATATATGGCTGACTTTGGGCCCAAGGTGAGGCAAGACATCATGGCAGATGAAAGCAGCTCAGGACCCGGCAATCAGAAAGCAGAGAGAGCTTCCTTTACCAGGGACAAAATATTAACCTCAAAGCCATGACCCCAGCGACCTAGCTCCTTCAGCCACCCTCTACCTGCCTTCTGTTAAAGCCCTGTTAATCCAACAGTGGATTAATGTACTGATTAGGTTAAGATTCTCATAACCCAATAATTTTACCTCTAAACTTTCTTTCACTGTCTCCAACATAAGCTTTTGGGGGACACCTCACATCTAAACCATAACCTTGGGTTATAAATCTAGTCCTTGTTAATCTATATTCTAAACCAAGTTTGTTTACACATCAGGAGATTTTATAATATGCAAATTTGGAAACATAACTCTTCCTATGTTTTCAGAAAGTCTACCCAAGAAAATCACTGAGTTTCCATTTGTAGTAGTATCCACATACAGCTACATGAGAATATCTTCCTATGTTCTCTGAGCACCTGCATTACCCAGATGGGGATAGAGAAAAGTGCAAGGGAGGTGAGTATTTAAAATGTGCATTCAAATAAAATCACTGAAAATAATTTTCCCCTAGATAAGCTATGCCATCTCTACATCAAAAATGGATTTATCAATATTTATTCATTTACAGTCAAAAGAGTTCATTGTAAATTATATACAAATTGAAATTAGTTTCCTCCATCTTTGTTTTTCTTTCTTTTTTTGCTTACTGCTTTTTGTTTTGTTTTGTTTTGTTTTGTTTTTTCTTTTTTTATTCAAAGTTGTATTTATAATAGTAGTATGCATTATAATTCATAATAAACATACAGACCATCTTTTTTACAAAACACTGTTTGTATACAATGTATATTCGTACCATTCTAATCTTCAATCATGCATTTAGGATAATGAGATCCATCTTATTCAATCACCATTTCTTTTTTTCCCCTCCATTCCCCCTTGTTCCCTTCCTTCCCCTCCCTCCCCTTTGACCTTTGTAGCTGTCCTCTAATCCTCCTATGTACGACAACCCAACACCACTGTGACTCAGCCTCCTTGTATCAGAGAAAACATTTGATATTTGGATTTTTGAGATTGACTAACTTCACTTAGCATTATATTCTCCAACTTTATCCATTTACCTGCAAATGCCATTATTTTCTTTTCTTTTATTGCTGAGTAAAATTCCATTGTGTATATGTACCACATTTTCTTTATCCATTCGTCAACTGAGGGGCATCTAGGTTGGTTCCACAACCTAGCTATTGTGAATTGTGCTGCTACAAACATTGAAGTGGCTGTGTCACTGTAATATGCTGTTTTTAAGTCCTTTGGGAATAGACCCAGGAGTGGGATGGCTGGGTCATAGGGTGGTTCCATTCCCAGTTTTCCAAGAAATCTCCATACTGCCTTCCATAATGGTTGCATCATTTTGAAGTCCCACCAGCAATGTATGAGTGTGCCTTTTTCCCCACATCCTCTCCAACATTTATTGTTGTTTGTGTTCTTAATGGCTGGCATTCTGACTGGAATGAAATGAAATCTTAGAGTAGTTTTGATTTGCATTTCTCTAATTGCCAGCAATGTTGAGCATGTTTTCATGTATTTGTTGATTAATTGCGTATCTTCTTCTGAGAAGTGTCTTTTCAATTCCTTAGCACATTTGTTGATTGGGTTATTTGTTTCTTTGGAATTAAGTTTTTTGAGTTCTTTATATATTCTAGAAATTAGTGCTCTATCTGATGTGCATGTATTAAATATTTGCTCCCAAATAGTTGGCTCTCTATTCAACTCACTGATTGTTTCTTTTGCTGAGAAGCTTTTTAGTTTGAATCTATCCCATTCATTGATTCTTGATATTAATTCTTACACTACAGGATTCTTATTAAGGAACTTGGGGCCTAATCTGACATGTTGGAAATTGGAGCTTACTACTTCTTCTATTAAGTGTATTGTCCCTGGTCTAATTCCTAGGTCCTTGATCCACTTTGAATTGAATTTTGTGCATGGTGACAGATAAAGGTTTAATTTCATTTTGTGGCATATGGATTTCCAGTTTTCCCAGCACCATTTGTTGAAGAGGCTATCCTTTCTCCACTGTACATTTTTGGTGCCTTTGTCTAATATAAGATAGCTGAAATTATATGTATTAGTCTCTGTGTCCTCAATTCTGTACTATTGGTCTACGAGTCTGTTTTGGTGCCAATACCATGCTGTTTTTGTTACTATTGCTCTATAGTATAATTTAAAGTGTGGTATGGTGATGCCACCTGCTTCACTTTTCTTGCTAAGAATTGCTTTGGCTATTCTGGGTCTCTTATTTTTCCAGATGAATTGCATAACTGCTTTTTCTATTTCTTTGAGGAATGTCATTGGGATTTTGATTGGAATTGCATTAAATATGTATAATGCTTTTGGTAGTATGGACATTTTGACAATATTAGTTCTACCTATCCAAGAACAAGGTAGGTTCTTCCATCTTCTGAGGTCTTCTATAATTTTGTTTTCTAGTGTTCTATTGTTTTCGTTATAGAGGTCCTTCATCTCTTTCGTTAAGTTGATTCCCAGATATTTTTTTGATGCTATTGTAAATGGGGTAGTTTTCATCATTTCCCTTTTAGAGGATTTGTCACCAATGTACAAAAATGCCTTTGACTTATGGGTATTGATTTTGTATCCTGCTAATTTGTCGAATTCATTTATTAGTTGTAAAAGTTTTCTGGTAGAGTTTTTTGGGTCTTATGGGTTTATTATCATGTCATAAGGAAATAGTGCTAATTTGAGCTCTTCTTTTCCTATCTGGGTCCCTTTAATTTCTTTCGTCTGTCGAATTGCTCTAGCCAGAGTTTCAAGTACTCTGTTAAATAGCAGTGGTGATGAGGGCATCCCTGTCTTGTTCCAGTTTTTAGAGGAAATGCTTTCAATTTTTCTCCATTTAAGATAATGTTAGCTTGGGGCTTTGCATAAATAGCTTTTATGATGTTGAGATATGTTCCTGTTATTCCTAGTTTTTCTAGTGTTTTGAACATAAAGGGGTGTTGTATTTTGTCAAATGCTTTTTCTGAGTCTATTGAGATGATCATATGGTTCTTATCTTTAAGTCTGTTGATGTGATATGTTTATTGATTTCCGAATGTTGAAACAACCTTGCATCCCTGGGATAATCCCCACTTGATCGTGGTGCACTATCTTTTTGATATGTTTTTGAATCCGATTTGCCATAATTTTGTTGAGGATTTTTGCATCTATGTTCATTAAAGATATTGGCCTAAAGTTTTCTTTTTTGGATATGTCGTTGCCAGGCTTTGGAATTAATGTAATATTGGCCTCATAGAAAGGGTCTGGGAGAGCTCCCTCTTTTTCTATTTCTTGAAATAAGTTGAAGAGCATTGGTATTAGTTCTTCTTTGAAGGTCTTGTAGAACTCAGCTGTGAACCCGTCAGGACCTAGACTTTTTCTTGATGGTAGCTTTTTGATGGCTTCTTCAATTTCCTCAATTGAAATGGATCTGTTTAAATTGTGTATAGCCTCACGTTCTAGTTTGGGCAATTCGTATGACTCTAGAAATCTGTCGATGCATTCAGTATTTTCCATTTTATTAGAGTATAAGTTTTCAAAGTAACTTCTAATTATCTTCTGTATATCTGAGGTGTTTGTTGTGATATTTCCTTTTTCATCATGGATGTTAGTAATTGGAGTTTTTGTTCTTCTTTTTGTTAGCATCTCTAAGGGTCTGTCAATTTATTTAATTTTTCAAAGAACCAACTTTTAGTTTTGTCAATTCTTTGAATTGTTTCTTTAGTCTCGATTTCACTAATTTCAGCTCTGATTTTAATTATTCCCTGTCTGCTATTACTCTTAGTGTTGATTTATTCCTCTTTTTCTAGTGCTTTGAGGTGTGATGTTAAATAAACAAATAAAAATGGATGGGAATAAGCATCACATCTCAGTAATGACCCTGAATGTTAATGGCCTAAACTCACCATTCAAAAGACACAGATTCTCAGAGTGGATTAAAAAAAAGACCCGACAATTTGCTGTCTCCAAGAAACCCACCTCATAGAAAAAGACATCAATGGACTGATGGTGAAAGGATGGGAAAAGTCTTATCACTCACATGGGCTGCGGAAACAAGCAGGAGTTTCCATTCTCATATCAAATAAGGTAGACTTCAAGCCAAAGCTAATCAAAAGGGATAAAGATGGATATTTCTTACTACTTAAGGGAACCATTCATCAACATGATATAACAATTATAAATCTATATGCCCCAAATAATGGGGCACCTACATTCATCAAACAAACTCTTCTCAAGTTCAAGAGTAAAATAGACTACAACACAATTATTCTAGGGGACTTCAACACACCTCTCTCACGAATGGATAGATCATCTAAACAAAAGCTAAATAAAGAAACTGTAGGTCTCATTAAAACAATTAATAACTTAGACCTAACGGACATATACAGAATATTTCATCCCTCAGTGAGTGAATACACTTTCTTCTCAGCAGCACATGGCTCCTTCTCCAAAATAGACCATATATTATACCACAAGGCAAATCTCAGCAAATATAAAAAAGTAGATATGGGATGAAATTGGAAATCAATGACAAAACAAGAAACAAACAAACAAACAAACAAAATGATTCTAACAACTGGAAGCTAAACAACATGCTACTGAATGAACAAGGGGTTGAAGAAGACATCAAGGAGTAGATTAAAAAATTCCTAGAGGTAAATGAAAATGCATATACGTCATATAGAAATCTCTGGGACACTATGAAGGCAGTAGTAAGAGAAAATTTCATTGCACTGAGTTCATTCCTTAAAAGAAAAAAAACAACAATAAATGACTATTCAACTCAATTTGTTTTCTCCTCTTATTGGTATTTCATTAGTTTAATATCTCCCTTTGTTGATTTTCATTGTTATTATTCTTTTCTTCTTCGTGGAATATTTTGCCCAGGATGTTCAGAAGTGCTGGCTTTCAAGTTGTGAAATCTTTAACTTTTGTTTGTCGTGGAGGGTTTTTATTTCATCTTCAAATCTAAAGCTCAATTTTGCTGGGTATAAGATTCTTGTTTGACATCCCTTTTCTTTCACAGCTTGAAATATGCTATTCCAGGATCTTCTTGCTTTTAAAGTCTGGGTTGAAAAATCTGAACATAGTCTGATTGTTTTCCCCCTTTATGTTATCTGCTTCCTTTCTCTTGTGGCTTTTAATATTCTCTCCTTGGTCAGTATATTAGGCATTTTTATTATAATGTGTCTTGGTATGGATCTGTTGTGATTTTGTAAGTTTGGTGTTTGGTAAGCCTCTTGCACGTGGTTTTCCCATTCATTCCTCAAGTTTGGAAAATTCTCTGGTATTATTTCATTGAATACATTACTCATCCCTTTGGCTTGGAACTCTGCACCTTCCTCCACCCTAATCAATCTTAAATTTGGTCTTTTTATGTTGTCCCATATTTCTTGAATGTTCTGTTCTTGATTTCTTATAATTTTTGCTGTGTATTCTACATTTTTCTCCAGGGTATATATTTTGTCTTTGTTATCTGTGGGGCCTTAACACTCTCGGCCGAGAGGATGGAAAGCTTTGGCTACTTGCTACGCCCTGTTACGGACCTAGGCTAAGCAGGGGGCGTGGCTGTGAGGTATCGTGAGATCCGAAACCACCCTGCTGTTCACCGATTGGCTACTGTCCATTATAAAGCGCTGTCCACCTTTTTAATAAACGAGTTTTCGGCACCACTTCTGACTGAACTCCCTAATGCAGCTCTGAGTCCTTTTGAAGGCAGCGGAGGAGGCATTAGTGACTCCTATCCTCTCAGCCTTGTCTCCGCCAATGTAAGCTCTCTCCACAGTTCATTCTTTGCTGGACAAAGAAAGATTCATTTTGAGCCCACAGGGGGTGGGGTGGAGGGTTCTAGAGACCTTGGCCCATTACCGTATGTTCGCTACAGTTATCTGAGGTCCTTTTTTCCAAGTGGTCTAATCTGTTGGTGATACTTTCAATTGAACATTTAGTTTGGTTTATTGCTTCTTTCATTCCTAGAATTTCTGTTTGGTTTCTCTTTAGAACCTCTATCTCCCTATTGAAGTAATCTTTTGTGTCCTGTATTTGTTTTTGGAGTTCTTTGTCAAAATGATCTTTCACCACTTGTATTTTCTCCCTTATATCATTTTTGAGTTCATTCTTAAGTTCCATAAACATTTGGAATATGTAATTTCTGAATTCCATCTCTGGCATTTGACCAACTGTGCTTCCCATGGAATCTTCTGAGGAGATATGTTGATTTGCTTGAGTCACTTTCTTCCCTTGTTTCTTCATATTGCTTGTGTGATTTTTCTTCTAGCACTGTGGAACCTCAACTATTTCGTTTTTACCTTAAATCCTTATGATGCTCCTGTAGTACAATGCTATCAGATCCCCTTATAAATACTTTACACTTTAAAATCAAACACTTACTATTCAGATAATCCCAGTTTGATCACAATGTACAGATTTAGTTAAATCAGATATTGTCTCCAATTTACTCTGTATGTTTGTGATGGGATTTATAGTTTCAAGTGTTGGACACAGAGGTGATAAGTTTAGGAAGAAGGAAGTGAGGATATTGGGTTGATCTTTCTTAGGAAGTGTGAAAAGAGAATTCTATGGAAGTGGTTTAATATCATCAGACAAGAGAGGAAAGAGAGTGAACTATTTAGTGAAAGACCGATTTATATGTACGCCAAACTTATGCAACCACTGAGAGAAGAAAAAAAGAAAGATGGAAAAGGAAAAAAAAATAAGAGGAAGAAAGAGGGAATAAAAGAGAGAGATGACAAAGAAGTAGGGATTAGTGTAAAAGAGAGGAAAAAGAAAGTGAGAAAAAAAAAGAGAGAGAATAAATTATATATAACACCACTTTGCTGTATAATTTAGTTGCCCCAGTTCTGGAAATCCCAATTTCTGTGTATAACTTGTTTTTGCCTCTGTTGAGAATGCAATGGAAAGATGAGGGAAGAAGAAAGGAAATAAAAGTGAGAAGGAAGAAAAGAAAGAAAGAAAAGAGGAATAAAAGCGAACAAACAAATCCACAATCAAACAACTACAACAACAAAAAAGAAAACCAAAGTCGAACCCAGGAACAAATCTCAGGAACAGATCTCAGTCAAACAGCCCTGTGAAGTCCTTCTTTTTTCTCTTCCAGTTTAAGCCAGTTGTCCTGGATCACATCCAGGCAGTTACAGAGAACCTGGGAAGCTTGCAGACCCGGGCATGTTCTCCTGCTGTCCTGTTATGGGATCGCCTCTCTGAGGTTGGAGGGCTGGGAAAGTCCTCTGGAGGGCCTAGCTGAAAAGCTTGCAGGCTGAGGCTTTTTCCCCTGGGGTCCCATGCTGGGATCGGGTCCCCATGGTGGGCAGGCTGGGGAACTTTCCTCCATCTTTGTAAATGGCAAAACTGAAGTACAATCATAGTTAAATCAGCAAACTGATTACGTTATTCTACACAGAGTGCATCCAACTGTTAATCTTACCAGGGTGCATGTATTTCACATCAAACTTCCTTGTTCCTTCTTTTATTCCAGAATGACAGTTTTACAGGTTTTCTTACATCACTGAAGTCATCGTTTCTATGCAAAATAATAATATATAAAGCAGCAAACATAATTTTGGATTTAAGAAGTAATTTTCTGAAAATAAAAATCTAAGACCAACTAAAAAGTTTTGCAAAAACAAAAGTGTATCATTTCTTAATGAAAATACTGCTGTGCCTTCTCTAAGTAAATAAAACCCTATTAGTATGAGGATTCCTTACCTGAAACACAGTTTACGCTAATTTTTAAAATTGTGTTCATCAAGTTCTCTGTTTTGAAAACTTCTGTGTACATGAATACTTGTAGTACTTATCATTAAATAGGTGTTATGTACATTTGGGACATAAAGGTACCAGGAGGTACTAATGAAAATAATTCAATGCATTGTCCATATGAGCTCTTTTATGTTACTGAAAGACTTGCAAAAGAACTACGTCAGTCTATATGCGTTGAATGCTCCTTTCTGAAGTTTTCTAGTTATATTTAAAATTAAAATAAAAAACTAGTTACAAATGGGTACCCGATGCAAAATTTTCATGCAATTCTGATGCCAAAAATCAGAGTTTCAAATGCATATGTTAATGCAGAACAAGAGGATTCAAGACCTAAACAAAGCATGAGGCTTACACAGGTTCAAAGTGTCCCCAGCAAGGAGAGTCCCCTATTATCAATAAGTCCTCTATTATCTCCCAATCTTTTTCCCAAGGAGAAAGACACATCAAGCCCTGAACTCACACATCCACATTCCAGGACACATGAAGGGACAGTTGTGCAGAGCAGTGAGCAGTTGTTCCTGAGCCCACTTTCTCCCATCAGCCTGGTACACAGCAGCACTTCCCTCTGGTCCTTGGAAACCCCAGCAGCATCCTCTTCATTTCATGTTCATTCTTGGAGGCCTGAAGGAACTTGTCCAAGTTTAATGCACGTGGCTGTGAAACAGAGTGTGGGTAAAACCGTGTTCTTTCTGTAGCCCTCTACTGTTTTCCCCTACACTATGTAAACGCTCTGTGATAATGAACATTGCAATTGAATATATGAGCACCTAACAGTGATTTTAAAATGCACATTGACTCTCCTCTGAAACCAAATCTCACCCAATACAGTTTGATTTTATAGAGTAGGAAACAGTCTGTGTAGTTGGAAGGGTGTGGATAGAGTCTCCATAAATATTTCCAGGAGAACATCAACTCATATATACATTAAACAAAAATTGTGTGCTCCGTGCCAAAATGGAAAAAAATTAAATGGGCTGGATGTTGCTCACAAGAATCCCACCGACAACAGGAAGAACATCACTGGGGCACGTACTTACTAATCTGGAACACAGGCCTGGCGTTGCTTCTTAGGGAATATTCAGGGCAGAGCAGAGCAAGTGCTCAGTATTCTAGTAATCACTTCTCAGGTAAGTTCTCTGGGGAGTAGGAGAAAGACGTGTGTGGATCAGTCAGCACAATGCCTGCCACACATTCTCCAGGGTCTGCGTTGCCACTTGAAATGTGCTCATTCCCCCTCATCTCCCCACCTGAGTCATTATCCTCTCTTATTAGATTTTGGTTGAGCCCCAGAGTAGAGCCATCTTTTTTTTGCAAACATTCACAGAGTTAGATCCTATTAATTTAGAGACCACAAGGTTTTATTGCTAAAATTAATTAAAGAATAAAGGAAGACATTAAGAATAGGTAGACTGTGAATTATAAACAGCACTGGCAATAAATTAAATCATAGCTATGAGAAATAAAACGTAACTCCCACTTTAAGTAGTACCTATGGAATATAATCTTTATGTAGGTCCATATAAATAAATCAACATATAAAATGGAACGATCAAAATCAGGCGCAATGGCACAGGCGTGTAATCCCAGTGATTTGGGAGGCTGAACTAGGAGGATTACAAGTTCAAGGTCAACCTCAGCAACTTAGAGAGAACTTCAACAACTTAGCAAGCACTTGTCTCAATAAAATAAAATGAAATAATAAAATAAAAGATTGGGAATGTAGCTCAGTGGTAAATCACCCCTGGATATAACTCCCAGTATCAAAAAATTAAAATAAAATGTAATGATCAAAATATCATAACTATTAGTTTATCACAGATACTGACTAAAACAAAATAAAGCAAAAAATAACCTAAACAATAATATCCACAGTAGTTATGTTTTGTTAGCAGAGTAATAATATTTTATTGAGAAAAATTAATAATCACTAATGAATATAAAAAGCTTATCATCTATAACTTCACATATTTATACATCATGTACACCTATAGCATAGGTCTTATTATAATTTCAACTTATAATATTACACTAGGAGATGTCAAGAGATGAAACCCATTATCCAAAATTATACAGCCAACTTTAGCAGAGTCAAGTGTCTGTGGTTCCAGACCCTAAACCTATTATGTTATCACTGCACGTAGACAGTCCAAGATCATACACATAAGCTATCAAGGAAACTGAACTCAGAATAACATTAAAAAAAAAAGTGATTCTCGAAATTAGTTTTAAGCAGATGTACATCTGAAACTATTGCAATCATTATGAGAAAAGTATGTAAATACAAAAGTAATGAGTGGTTTGACAGAATACATCCTATTTTGAATGTGCACATACATGCACACACCAAAATGTTGTATAAATAGTGTTTTCTTCAAAAATGGGATTTTGGAGCTGGGGACGTGGCTTCCTGGTTGAATGTGTGCTTACTATGTGACAAGGCCCCAGACTTGATCCCCAGAACCACCATCTAAAGCAATTACTTTTAAATAAAGAGTCCTTTTCTTTAGAGCAAGAATGTTGCCACCAGGTGCAGTGGCATACACCTGTAATCCCAGCAGCTGGGGAGGCTGAGGCAGGAGGATCTGAACTTCAAAGCTAGCCTCAGCAAAAGCAAGGATCTAAGCAATTCAGTGAGACCATGTCTCTAAATGAAATATAAAATATGGCTGGGGATACGGCTCAGTGGGAGAGTATCCGGCAATTCAATCCCCGTAACCACACCCCCCAAAAGGAAAACAAACATTGCTACCCAGAATCAATGGACTTTGGTCCAGATGAGATGGCAGAGGCCTTTTCTCCATCTTTGGACTTCCAGCACACTCTATCCGTTGCAAACAGGGAAGAGGCAGGGAGAAGCACACTGAAAGGCAGTAGGAGGAAAGGCTTAGGACCCCAGCACAGTGGGAAAAACAGTGGCCCGCATCTTACCTCCCCTGCACAAACGAAGGACACCCAAACTGGGACTTTGCATTTGGCCCAAGGACAGAATGCGGCACTCCTCACTCCCCTGGACAACAGAGGGGGAGCTTTTCAAGTGGCTTCACCACTGCAAAGGATCAGCAGAGAGCCCATGCCAACGGGGGGCCATGGGAGACATTCTTGTCTCAGTGCCCAGATTCCCCATCCCCACCCCAGCCCCAGAGCAAGCAGACGCTGCCACCAACTAGAAGTCCTCTTTGTCCTCTCCCACACAGAACAGGACAGAGAGTTCACAAGTAATACCTGAACTACGAATTCTCTACATATGGAGACTGCTAAAGGGTTCAGGTATACCTAATGAGACAACCTAATAAATAATTGATTATCCAACTTTTGTGGTTTGGGTATGAAGGGTCCCCCCAAAAGCTCCTGTGTGAGACAACGCAAGGATGTTCAGAGGTGCAATGACTAGATTAGAAGAGTTATAATCTAATCACTTAAATGGATTAACAGGTATAACCATAGGCGGGTAGAGTGTGTGTGGAGGAAGTCGGTCACAAAAGGGGCATGCATTCGGGGCATATATATATAGTCCCAGCATGCAGAACTCTCTCTGCTTTCTGGCATTTGGGAACTGAGCAGTTTTCCTCCACCACACTCTTCCACCATGATGTTCTGCCTGACCTTGGGCCTAGAGCTATAGAGTCAATTGACCATGGAATGAATCTCAGAAATCATGAGCCAAAAGTGATCTTTTTCTCCTCTAGGGTGTTCCTGTCAGGTCTTTTGGTCACAGCAACACAAAGATGACTAAACTAACACCATCCTCCTATGTTCTGCATATTCTAAAGTTTACCTGATCACATATACCCTACATGGAAAACTATAAGATTTCAAAAAGTATTATGATTTAACATTTACAACTTATAATAATATAAATTCTAATAACACAAAATAGATACATGGATGATAAAGAGAGATGCTTCTTTACACTGAAGGAAGGAAACAAAAGCCACGTATGTGTAAAAAGCAATGTATTTATATTTGGCATTATGTAAATGTAACATTTAAATAAATAAACTGCTGAAGAAGGACTTATGTACCAAAAATGATTAAGGGTGATGTAGAAGACAATATTTATTGTCAAACTCCCCTTTCATGACAGGAAACAGTGAAATAAATTGGTCCTCTTAACATCTCATAAGAACTCACGCCAGGGTTGTCCCGAGTACTGCAACCCAGTTACCTACTCACCACTAAAATGCAAAGCCATCTTTCCACCTTGTTTGTCCAAGTTCTTGAAGGTGGATCATTATAAAGATACATAAATTAAATGCTTAATCATATAACTTAAATAATTAATAATTAGACATCTAAGTCTCCAGAGTCAAACAGATGCTAATCTGTGTGATCTGACAGCTTGTGTGTTACACTGTACATAGCCTGCTTATGTAATGAGTATATTTAGAATAATTCCTCTAATGCTAACATTTAAACTACTTATTTGTATCATTGAACAGACATCAACCAGATTTAAAACTTTTTTTTAATCTGTTATTCATTGTTTCTTTTTATTTCTTGCCACTGTCTCTGGTTTTTCTATGTTGGTATTTTCTCCACATTGGTGCATAGTAATTGTACAGAATAGTTGGTTTCATTGTGTTACATTAGAACATGCACATAACAGTATTTGATGGATTTCACTCCTAAATTATTCCCCTTTCCCTCGTTTCTTCCTTCCCCCAACCCACTTTCTCTCCCTCAACTGTCTTCCAGAATTCACGATTGCCAAGTAATGGAATCAGTATAGGTGCCTGTCAAGAGACCCATGGATAAGGAAAATGGAGTTTTACTTAGCCATAAAGTAGAACTAAAGCATGTCATTTACAAGAAATCGATAGAACTGGAGAGTATCATGTTAAGTGAAATAAACCATATTTAGAAAGACGGGTATCATATGATCTCTGGTTTTAAATGAGCATTTTATATGGTTTGACTTTCTTGCCTTCATAGTACAACTGTTATATTTGTTTTTAAATATTTTTTAGCTTCGCCACTACACTTAAATTAATTAAGGAGAGACAGGTGTGGGCAATAGAAGATATTCCATGATTCACAGAAACTATTAACCACATGCCACTTATTTCCTTGGGTATAATCAGACACAATATTTAATGAAGAGGAAAAATCACACCTGTGCCTTGCCCTTGCAAACTCTCTAGCTACCTGGATATAACCATGAAGAACATTCTGGCAATGAATGCATGCATTTGTTACTTAAATGGACTTTACAAGTGTTAAAGTATGCATATAAATTCAAACATTTTACAATCTATTTTGACTATGAGGAAAGTGAACTCAACATGTTTAGATGAAATATACATATAAAGAGTGAAACTGGTAATAACATCAGGTCTATAATTGGATCTTTGAAGTCAAATCCCCTAATTCTTTCAGTAAATTAGTTGTCATATTATTTTCAAACTAAGTTTCTTTTCATATGTGCACACCTACATTTCAAAAGAATTATTACTGGGTTTCATTTCAAGAATAGACGGGAATCTTGGAAAAAACCAAACAAAAAGATCAGTAAATTAGTTGTCATATTATTTTCAAACTAAGTTTCTTTTCATATGTGCACACCTACATTTCAAAAGAATTATTACTGGGTTTCATTTCAAGAATAGACGGGAATCTTGGAAAAAACCAAACAAAAAGATAACAATGGTGAAATAGCTAGATGACTTCTGCCTTAAAGTCTATCAGTGTCTGTGTTAGTCAGCTTTCTGTCACTGTAACAAAATACCTGAGAAAGAAAGCTTGAAAAAAAAGGACTTATTTGGGCTCACAGATTCAGGTTTTAGTCCATGGTCACTGGGCTCTTTGTGTCTGGGCCTGTGGGATGCAGAACAGAATATCATGGCAGAGAGCCTGTGGTAGGCTAAAACAGCTCACTTCATGGAGGATGGGAATAGGAAGAAAGGAAATGGATGCTAAGATATACCCTAAGGACCTACTCACTTCAACTAGATCCCACCTGCTAAAGAGTCCACCTCCTCCAAAAGCCTGCTTACCTCCAACAGACTGATACACCCACTATTCTGTGTTGCTCTGAGTTTTGTTGTTTCAGCAAACATGTAAGTGATTTAGGCCCTTCCTGAAAATTTCAAAATAAGAAATGGCTTCAATTATCTATTCTTTTCTTACCAGCCCCATTCCCATGCCATCTTGCCTCTAGAGCAACTTTTATCTGCAAAACGTTTCAAGCTGAGAGTCATGCTTTGGATGTAACATTTTCAAAAAGTATTAACTTCCTGTTGCTTCAATCCCAGCAATGATTTTTCTGTTTGGTGAATACACTCTCTCACCATAATGACCCGGAGAAAAATCAGAAGCTCAAAAAGGAAAAGATCTTGTTTTCAGAGGACAACCCAATCAGTGACCATGAGGTGGTATAATACAAAGGTGAAAAACACAGAAAAATAATTATTTCATAGCAGAGGAAGACACAACATAAATTTTTCCATAGAACAGGTTTAAACTAGAAAAACTAGATGACAAGGAAATGGCATTAATCATTTGTAAGAAATGTTTAGAATTAGCTTAGCTATTCAAAATAGCTTATAAATTTATAATTTTCTTAGACTACGGCACAAAAATGGTCTTGTGGCAAATACCATAAGCATTACTATCGTTCAACACCAGAGTAGCTGCTCTTGAGCATCCACATTTAAAACTGTTTTTCGGGAAATGGTCTGAACTTCTAATTAATTTAATGTCAGGGAATTATCACTTCACTCTAAGTAACTTCCTGGAGTCATAAATTCAGTGACTACTATACCTCGAGTTAAGCAGAGTTTTCTTTTATTTCTCCTAAATTGGTTTTAAAGATTCAGTCCTTACTTCCTCCTATTTTATAATTTGTTGGAAGGCTACAGGGTGTCCGGTTCTAACCTCCTGTCACAATTGCGTGGGCCTGTCATCCTCAGGTGTCACTTTATCTTGAAATGTGTGCTAGTCCAACCCCTCAGGTCGGGCATGACCTGGGGCTTTTGTGGCTCACATTTTTTTCTCACAAAAGGTCTACAGTTACCCACATTGTTAAATGGATCTGCAGTTAATCCTGAGCTTCAATACACAGGGATGCCTAAAAGTTTACCTAAAACAATGAAGATCTCATACGCCAGGTACTGAGTCTTCTTATTCAGTTATAGCAATCATAAGGTAGTTTTGATGGAACATTATATAAACGGAGAGGGTCCAGACAAATTTTAAATGTATGGACATTTAGGATGATTTGGACTGAATTGGTTTTTCCCAAAAATTTATACACTGAGATCAACTCTTGTACTTCAGAACGCGAAGATATGTGGAGTGAAGGTCTCTAGACATGTAAATTGAGGTCATTGGGCTGGGCTCTTATCCAGAGTGACTGGAGACCTAGTCAGAAGTGGAATTTGGACACTCCTTATGGAAGGAAGACAAGGCACAGTGGGGTCACCTTCCACGGCCAAGGAGCCGGGCTCAGAGCAGCCAGCCCTGGTGGAGGCTTCCTACGGGACTTCTAGAGCCCAGAACTGTGAGAAAGCAGAGGTGTGTCTAAAGCACTCATTCTGCAGGGCCACGCGATGGCCTCCCCAGTAAGCTAGGGGAATAGGGAGGGGGCATTTTTCTTATGCAGCCCAGTGTCCACTGACCTGTGGCAGCTTCTCAGACTTCCTTTGCTGGTGCTGGCCTTGGCAGTTGGAGCACTGGTAAGGAATGTCATGGAATGTCACACCACTAGAGAGTTTTCTCTCCTAAGAGTGGAGAACTGGAGTTATGGGTTCCTGGGAATGAGTACGCGTCACTTGAAGATTATGCACTACCAATTGGATCTATGACTATTGATGTTGACCCTGACCATGTGGCAGAGGCAGAGATTGACAGTGATGGACAGCCTTCCTACTCCAGACACCAGTCCCCTTTTTTCCGTTGTGTTTATTGGGAGGCTGTCACCCTGCAGATAGGACACCTAAAGGAGACCCACGTATGTCAGTACCTTATAAAGTGCTCTTCATTCCTTTCTCTATTACTATTTTTCTCTTTTATTTCTTCAATTATTTTACTCAATTTAAATTTACTTTTAACTGACACATAGAAACATAATTATTATACACATTAATGGGGCACCATATGATGTTTTAAACATGTACACTTCATATAATGTTTGAATCAGGCTAAATGTATCCATATCCTCAAACATTTATCATTTCTTGGTGGTGAAAACATTTGAATTATTTTCTCCCACTTCGGGGGAATTGTACAGGCCTTATTGTTGGTGGCAGCCACCCTACTGCAATGGCTTATGGGAACTTCTTGCTGCCATCTGACTGTGATCAGCTGTCTCCCAGTACCCTCTGCCCTGCTCCCCCTGGCCTCTGGTGGCTGCCATTCTCCCGAGAGCTCAGTGTTCCACTTGTGAGTGAGATCACACAGCACTTGTCTTTGTGTGTCTTATTTCTTCTAACATGACCACCTCCAGCATCCCCCGTGCTGTTGAAATGACAGAGTCATGCTTTAAAAACAACAGAGATAGTGATGGTAAATACACTTTCTTTTATTTTCCTTTCTTACTCCTTTGGAATGTAATGGACATTATGACAATTAAATACAAATAGCTGTATTCTTATAAATTATATAGTTAGAGCAAACATCACTAGTGATTTATATATTTTACATACTTTGTCTAAATAATTATTGACCTGATTGCTAACTATGTAATCAGTTCAAACACTTAATGAATCTCATGATGGTACACCCCTGGCAGCAATTCATAGGCATGTGCGGCTAATGAAAATTTCATATGCTTAAATCCTGTCCTTGAGAGAACCTCACCAACATTGGTCAAAACTGGTGACAGCCTGCAGAAATGCTGACATTCATTCAGTTACTTGAGGTAAACACACACTCAGGAACATCATGATATTTACATAAAGTTACTTCTTTTCTGTCAAAATGTACCACAGGAATGGGTTTTCATGGGATCACTCTCAGACCCAGCTGCAACCCAGGGAAAGACAGTGAGTGACTTAGGCAAGATCCAACACTAGCAGGGCAGACAGAAAAGTCCTAGCTCCAACTCCCCCATCTTGAACACAGGGCATGCACAAGGTACCTGGTGTCTTCCTAGATGCTGATCAGGCTGTAGACACTGTACTGTGCTTTAGAGTATGAACAGGTGCTTCTTTCAAATGTCAGTTTCACCACGAATCAAGAATTTGATCTGTGTCAAAATCCTCACCTCTTTGTGCTAATTCCTCATTTATCACATGGAGAAAATAAGGGCCTTTTCCCATTGGGTAGATACAGGGTAAATCTTTATGACATTTAACTTAGGCAATAAGTTAGAGGAATGATATTTTTATTAACAATGTTATAATAGTTTTGCAAAATTTATATGACATATTTCACATTAGAAGGTAAAATTCCCTGACTAAAATTAAAATATGAAAACATAAATTGGCATTTCCTACCATTAAGTAACAGGGACAAGATTTACTTTTGAACAAATATAAATGGAATCTCTCCTACTCCCTAAAAAAAGACAAAAAATTCAGAGAACAGAAGACTAGAAATGGATATAATTTCCAAAATAAAATGCTGGAGAAGAAGGAGTCTTAGAAAGAACTTTGGAATTCTAAAGAGGGGTGACCTTGAGTCCAAGGTGAAGTACTGATAGTGAACACTAGCATGCACATTCAGATTATACATGGCCAGACGGAAGCAATGAAAAATACAAGATAAAAACATGCATGGATCTCAGAAAGGCTGGAAATACACCCTGCTTCCATCAAAAAGAACAGAAAGATCATGTTCTACAAAGAACATTGAATGCAGACATTAACAGTGGAGCAAAATTAACTCTAAATTGAAGCCTGCTCTCAAGTCTCCTTAATAGAGCATAAAACCAATCTCAAAAGACTATTGCTAATTCCAGTTAATTTTAGCATCTGAGGACAACACTCAACATTATATATGGGAATGTAAACAAAATGTAGCACCTGATCATTTTTTATTGCCATTCAACCAAAAAATACTATAACATAAAAAAAGCAAGGAAATATGACACTTAAAAAAAAAAAGTTGAAGCAACCAATAGAAAAAGAATGCAAAAATTAACAGACATGAGAATTCAATGAACCCATCTCCACATGTAAATGAAAGTATAGGATAGTATGAAGATGATGAAGAGAACAGAGAAATAACTAAGTAATGTCCAAAAAAATTTTCTGGAGCTTAAACATGCAATATTTAATATAAAAAAAGATTAGCCCAAGATTAGACACTGTGGAAGGAAGGAGCAATGCATGTGATTAAATAGCAATGGAAATTGTCCAAAACAAAGCAAAAATAGAAATAAGACCCCAACCTAGGCTGGACATGGTGGTGCACGACTGTAATCCCTGTGACTTGGAAGGCTGAGGCAGGAGGATCGTGAGTTCAAAGCCAGCCTCAGTAACAGTGAGGCACTAAGCAACTCAGTGAGACCCTGTCTCTAAATAAAATACAAAATAGGGCTAGGGATGTAGCTCGGTGGCTGAGTACCCCTGAGTTTAATCCCTTGTACACAAAGAAAAGATCCCAACCTAAAGAGAACCACCGTGAAATATGTATGCAAATAAATGAATGCCCAGAAGGAGGACATGGATAGGAAAAACAAGAGTCTCCAAATTTCCAAATTTGTAAGAGATACAAACACAGCGGTAAAAAAAGCTCAGTGAACCTCAACAAAAGAATTGTTAAAAAAAATAAATTAAGGCATATCCTAATTCAACAATGAAATGCTGAACACCAATAACAGGAAAATTTTAATAGCAGGCAAAGAACAAAATCACATCATGTCCACAGGAACCAAGGTCTAAAGGAAAATGGACACATCATGCAGGCCAGAGGACTAGGGCTGCTCGTGATTAAAGCACAGAAAAAAAAAAAAACAAAAAAAACAAATGAATAGAAAATACTATTGAACTATGCTGCTGCATTCTAGCAACAACAGACCTTTAGGTAAAGGGTTAGATGATTAGGCTTTGCCAGAGATTGGCCTCTGGTGCAGGTGCTTGATTCTGCTGTCAAAGGGCACAAGCGGCCACATAAAAGACAGAACCAAATGAGCAAGTTTATGTCCCAATACACTATATTTGCAATAATCACAAAAACGATTTTGCAGATCCCCTATATATTCAATGTATCTATTTTTAAATGATGAAAGTGCAGTACTTTTCAAACAAATGAAATTTAAGAGAATGTATCAACACTAGATCTGAATTAAAAAAGACAATGTTGAATAAAGTTGTCAGGCACATAAAAACACTAGAAGATATGAAATCAAACCCGTGCAAAAGAACAAAGACAAAATATATGGTATATAAATAAATTTATATGATAATTATTTAATTTAAGAGTTTTCTAAAGATAGTTGTTTTAAATGAAAATAATGGTAATGTGTTTTGCGGTTCAAAATATTTGTACAAATAAAATACATGACAATAACAATAAACACAGGGAAGACTAATAGAATGCTTAATGTTTCTATAAGTTCCTTAGCATGTATTTTAAATGGTGTATTGTTAATACTCTCAAAATCAACTGGAATAAGTTAAAGACTTATAATGTGATCTGGATGGTACCATTGAAAAACAGCAATACCAGGAGAAAAAAAAGAAAAGCTAGAAGAACAACTATTAAGCCAGAATGATGATGAAAGAAATCACAAAACTACTCAAAGAATCTAAAACAAATTTTAAAAGAAGATGTCAAGAAGAACAAAGAACAGATGAGATACATAAAAACAAATAATACGATGGTTTCAGATTTATAATAAAATACAATTTAAAAGTCCAAGTTGTCAGACTTGATAGAAGAGTAAGTGACCCAACTTCATGCTGCCTAGGGGAAACTCACTTTAAATATACAGTCACAGATTGATTAAAAGCAAAAGGATTAAAAACGATTCTACCATGCTCACTTAATTAAATAAATGGTATAGCTATGTTAATGTCAAACAAGTAGGTGTCACAGCAAAGATTATTGCCAGAAATGATGAGGATCATTTCCTAATGACAAAGTGGTAACATTTTCAACAGCACATAGCCATTCTAAATATGTATGAACATAATAATTGAGGCCCAAAAGGCACGAAGCAGAAACTGATCAATTTACATAGAAAAGTAGACAAGCCAATAATTATGTTGTTGGTTCAATACATGTTTCTCAATGACTGATAGAAACAATACAGAGAAAACCATTTAGGTTATAGAAGAATTGAACTACACTATCATCCAACTTGATCTAATTAGCATTTATAGAACTTTCTGCCCAACAGCAAAACACGCATTCTTTTTGAATATACAGAGCAGATGTACCATTATAAAACTTTTAATGCATTATAAAATACATCTCAATAAGTTTAAAAGGATTCATGCCACACAAAGTCTGTTCATTATCCATAATGATACTAAATTTGAAATCAATAACAGAAAAATAGCTGGAAAATCCCCAAATGTTCAAAGTGAAATAAACACTGTGAAATAACACCATGAGCCAAATAATACAGCAAGTAAATTTAGAGAGTTATTACTCCGAACACATAAGGTTTCATGTCAAAATTTCTTGTTGTTTTCAAAATAATCATTTTGTAATTATTTTCTTTTAGATGCTGATTAAATTAACAAAGCAGCTTATGAAAACAGCACATAAAAATTAGAAATTTATCCAATCAATGATTATAAGTGACCCAAGAAATTGCTCAGCTCTTCTGTGATATTAGCTGTGTGAGTTTCAGACACAGGATTCCCCCACCTACACCAGGCACACAACACTCTGATCCAATTTACCATGTCTATGATTGTCTTACCGAATATTGGATTACTTTATCATCCTCTTTGTTGCAACTCTACCTCCTCCGAACATGCTGCTTAAAATGTATACCTTTACTGTCTAATTTTTTTAACCCTGGAATCTGACATCTGTGTCTTGGTATAACAGATAACATTTTATATAAACTGTCCAACATTTAAATTGCTGTCTCATCGAGATTTAAGCATTGAGTGAAAGGTCAATGAGAATTATTCCACAGTGTAGGGAAGTTAAAGGGGCTGAGGTTTGTAGCTATCCCTGACCCAGGACGCACCTTCTCTGTCCAGCAGAGAAGGCTAGGAAAGCATACCTCAGCGGTAAGGTGAGATTGGGAAGGTAAGAGGTCGCTGGTATTCCCTCCACCATCTTCAGAAGACCCAGGAAAATACCAGGGAGCCCAGTCAGGTAAAACTTCAGCGCTGGAACTCAAGTTTATTGAGGAAGGTGGACAACGTTTATAGGGGACAAGGGCCAATAAACAAAAGGAATACAGGGACACAGAGGAAGCATGAGCAAATAGCATTGGCGGAGCCCCCTACCCTATCCTTAGGGCAGTTTCGGTTCCCACCATACGTCAGAGGAACGCCTCCTGCTTAGGTCAGGTCCGTAACAGGGCGTGGAAAGCAGCCAAAGAGTTCCTTTCTGGCCGATGTGTTCTTAAGTCCCCAACACCACAGAAGTGGATTTTTAGTACCATTTGCTAATCCCTCTATATTTATTTACTCTGGAAAATAAAACGTTATTTTTATACATGAGGAAAGTACACAGCACCCTAAGATCAACACAAGGAAGATTAAAGAGCTATTAACACCTGACTTTAGCCCAAGAAACTGTCTATTCTCCAAGAGATCAGATGTTTTTCAGGATCAGTTTACTTATAAGTAGGATCTTATTCACAAGTCCAAAGAGGAGCTGTTATCTTGGCCAACCACCGAACCCTATTTCTCCACATGTTAAACTGGGATTTCAAAAAAATCTTCAGAATAACCATATCTTGGCAAGTCAAACAACAAACCTCACTTCACTTGGAAAAAAAGCATTGATATTTTTTAAAAGTTTCATTTATTTCCTTCCTTGACATATTAAGTTGTAGGTAATTTATTGTATGCAAACTGGTATTTTGGATGTTTTGAGGTATATGTACTAACTATGTAAGATAAGGCATATGTTAATATGCTAGATTTAGTCATCCAACAAAGCATTACTATTTTTTTATTCCAAACTTTATTTTCAAATCAGTATTGCTTTTGTATTGCAAACTACAAAAACTGACTAAAATTATTTATTGGCATCAATTTATTTGATACCTGTGTCCCCTAACTACCATATAACAATTAAATTTATGCATTGAATATTTAATCTTTAATTTATTAACTCTACTTTTCACACAATTGTATATGTGCTGAATATATAGAAACTACAGGGAAAATAGTTTGGAAAATTTTGAACAACATCCATTTCTACAGATATATCTATTGATTTGATAAAAGTATTTCTTAAAACTTTATTTCTTAAAAATCACACACACTGTGATTTTATTTTTCTTCAAGAGCTTTCTACCATCTGAATATTTTCCCTAATTTAGGAGAATTTCTTATTACATAAATCGTATTGTGCTGATAGCTAAGCCATTGTCATATGATGTGATCTTTAAAGACTGAATGTTCATAGAACTTTGAATGTTGGGAGGAGGCATTCAAAGGTAGCAGAGTTAGGGATTATGCAGTGTCATGGGCAGAGTGGACAGTCAGTTACTGGGGTCCACAGAAAGGGTTTAACTAGAAGCTTCTTTGTTCATGACTTGGCTGTAATTGTGACCTAGTCTAGATCTCTTTCTTTCGTTCCTTCTGCCTCTCCTTTTTTCTACATACCTTCTTTCCTCTTTCTCTTTATTTCTTTTTGCATTTCAAACTCAGTTTTCTAGGTTTTCATCAACTTTGTGAGATTTTATCATTGAGAATTCCTGTTTCTATTTAATTAGCCAGATTGTTTTATTTTTCAGAACAAATCATGTCTGAGAAATGCCTAATTTTGAAAGCTTGCTCAAGTGAATTGCATAAACTACCCCAAGATAATGTGTTATCCTCTGTAGGAAGTTCATTAGATATTAAGTTGCAATTTAAATGTTTAACTAAATTGTAAAATACACTACAATTAAATGTCACAAATCAATATTTAGTTCTTCTACAAAATTAGCTCTGGTAAAAATCCAGAAAAACATTTTTTAAAAATAATAAAAAAAATATTTCTAGGAAAAAAGTACTAATTTGGCTACAAAAAGATAGAAATGGTAAAAACTATGGCACTTTTAAAAGAAAAACAGTTTGAGGAAGAAATATTGCTTAAATCTGTTAAATTGGTAAAAAGTTTCAAACTATTAAATATGCAGTGTTTAAAGGTTCTCTAATGTTCAACTGTGTATTCAATTCACATAAAACATTTTAAAAAGCAATATAAAATCACAATTAAAACACTAATTTTAAACTATGTTGATAGGAATACAGTTATATACCATTAGATTGACATGTAAACCCCCAATTTATAAATTACAAAAGTGAGAGGTATTTTCATATATTAAAATGTGAAAAAAAATACTTCTTTGGCAAATTCAACAGTGCATTCTATTTGTATGCTGAGGATATTTCCCACTATATTTCTCCCTTTGATAGAGTTGATAGCACTATGTTGGTAGATTAAATTTTTTTAAAAAATACAGAACAAAGTATTCAAACTTTTGAAATATTTGTGTGTATGTATTTTTGATTTATGCTGCTTTCAGCATACCCTTCTCCTGTGACTAAATCTATCAATAATGGGGTTTGCTCTTGAGAAAGCCCTCTCAGCAGAGGTACAACGATTACCTGGCATTGAATAAATGCTTCAGAGGAGAAAGTAAATGGGGTTTCTATTGTGTGGAAGACAGGTCCCTGAATACACCAACAAAATCAAACTCATTCCAGAATTCTATTAAAATCACAAAATGGCACATTGCATATGTAGAGGAAAGAAGACTGACCTCCAAATTGTGCCTTCCATCCAAGGACAAATGAAAGGCCTGAGTCTCTGTGAGTCTCCATAGCTTTGCTCAAACCAGTCACATTGTTTTCTTTCATATTCGCTGGCCTGCATGTTACCATGGTAAATCAATGCTATCGATGGCTTCTGCGTTCAACAGCGCCCAGTAACCTCTGTTGCCTGGAACTCAGAAACCGGAGAGTGTTCAGGTTACGGCAAGTTCCTTGCTGAGTAGAGGAAAGGTTCTTTGCATCCACCTATCACAACCCAAGAAAGCCTGTTGAGTAGGCCTCTTTATTCTCCTACTCAGAGTGTGAGCACAGTTTCCTGCTCTCCAGATTTGGAGATATTAACATCTCCCCATAAATTAGGTGCTGAATAACACTATGAAAAAGATGGCACGTGGGATAAATAATATGTGACACGATATGGTGTAATTTTACCAATAATTGAAGACTGTCCCAATCAATTGCTTGAAAGTTTTCTTGCAAAACATCAAATTTGAAGGGAGACATTATTGATGATACATTGAGAGACTTCCTTTAATGGTAGTATTTCATTGATCTTCAGCCCAAGGAGAGGAATCAATGAGGCCTACCTGTAAAGATCGATGTGGACCTCGTACCTCGTTCTGACACTCACATCCACTGTGTAGCATAGCAATGACCCAGAGCTTACTGTAAGAGAGAAGTCACAGGCTTCAGAGGGCCCGCCTTAGGAGCGCCCATTTTGGAGGTGGCTGAGCAGGAAGCCTGGATCTGCCCCTGACTTGCTGTGCAACACTGAGAACCTTCTTAAATCTGTGGGCCTCGGTTTCCATGTATGTAAAATTAAAGCAAAATGTTTGTCGCCGCCTGAAACGATTGCCGCTTGGAGCAATGAAGCCGTGGGAATAAGTTTAGAGGCAAACTGGAAACCAACAGGCTTTTTATTCTGATAATTTCTCTCTCCGACTCTAACAACGACTCTAACACGCACTACTAAAAAACCCACAAAACAAAATGGCGCCGACCAGATCCGATCTCGGCTCAAGTCTCGCAAGATCCCAGGTCAAGTCCCGCAAGATCCCAGGCCAAGTCCCGCGAGACCACGGAAGGCGGCAATGTCCGAATATCTCTATGGCCCGCAGCCAACCGCAATCTCAGCCATGTCCCCAATCAGGGCTCCTGCAAATGTTCATCTTTTTGTCATTATTGTAAAAACTAACAGAGGACAGAGAAAGCAGCACAGCAAGTTTTTCTAGTAAATAACCAAATAACTTATGGAAAAATCAATCACTACTGAACTTTTGGGTATAACTCAAGTTCTTCCATGTATGCTTCACTCTGTACGGAGACAGAAATTACTAGAAATTGATGTATAAATATCCATTAACTAGGAACAGAGACCCTTCCAATTAGAAGTACAAGCAGCATGACGAATATCCTTCTTCTGATTAAAATCAATCAAAGCAAGGGCATAATAAACCATCTTTCTGACCTAAGGCACTGCTGGAGCGCAGAGGGTGACAGGAAGTGGCGTGCACTGATTTCCGGAGAGCAGGGCTTTTTTGAGCATGAATATCAGTGGCTTGGGATCAGCTGCTAGCCGTCAGGGGAGGCAGGCTGAGGGGAACACCTGCTGAAGGCTGCAAGTCTTTGACAGGTGGAGGAGAGACGGCCGAGATGGAGGGCAAGGAGGACTGTCATCTGGAAGATTCCTGAACAGACCGATTATTTGCTGAACCTGACGATTGATTCCCCTTCCCCTGAGCACACACAGGCAGGAACCATGTCAGTCAGAACCACAGCTAAGGCAGCACTAAAATGCAGAAGGATCGGGTTTCCTAAGCTTGAACCTGAAGTTCTCCAATGGTCGAATCCAGATTGAAAGCAAGTTCTCATCCTCTTCACACACAAATGTGTATTGATGAAATCAGAGATTACCTTTAGTCAGAATGCACCAGTCCTTAGCACACTTCATCTTATTAAAGCTTTGAGCAGACACCTGATAACATCCCAAACTCTGATCTCTCAAAATTGAATACGAGCAATCATCTTTTCATCTTCATTGCTAGACATGGGAAATAGCTCCAATGCACTGAGGAAAAAAAAATCAGAAAAACAAAACAAGAACATACCTCAGTGTTTTAGTATACAAATAAGCAAAGCAATAATATTCTACAGTAAAGTAGTGTTAACTGTGCACATTGCTGGAAACAGATCTCTATGATTTTTTTTTTTTCAACTTGCAAAACTGAAACTATTTATCTATTGGAGGATTTCCCATTTTTCCCCCCCTCAGCCCAGTCCCTGGCAACACTCACACTATGTAGGTTTCTGTACTTTTTATTTATATAATTGGAGTTACACAGTCTTCATCTTTTGTGACTGGCTCATTTCACAAAGCATAACATCAAGGATTATCCATGTTGAGGGACTGGACAGTGTGTCCCTTATTCTAAAGGCTGAAAGGTTTTCCACTCTATATCTAGGCCAATTTTCTTTCTCCATTCTGTTGATGGTGATGCAGGTTGTGTTTACACCTTGGTTCTGGTAAACAATGCTTTAATGAACATGTGTGTGCAAATATCTCTTTACACTTCTGCTTCAAGTGCTGTGTATAAACACCCACTTCAGGAATACTGAATCACTTAGTAATTCTATTTTTATTTTTTAAAGGAACATCCGCAGTGTTTCTGTAACATCTTTACCCATTCACATTACAATCAACAGTGCACAGGGTTTGAATTTTTCTGTCCTTACCATTTCATCATTTTCTATGCTTTTGATAATGGTTACAGTAGCAAATATGACCTGATATCTCATGGCGTTTTATTTATTCTAAGTTGTTATAAATGACAGTGGAATGTATTACATTTCATATTATACTTACAGAGCACATTTTTACATATCTCTGGTTGTATACAAAGTATATTCACACCATTCATGTCTTCATACATGCACTTAGGGTAATGATATCCATCTCATTCTACCATCTTTTTTTTTCTTCACCCTTTTGCCCCCTCCTTTTTTCTCCCTCCCCATTCTAGTGTTCCTCTAATCCTCCTATGCTCCTGGTCCCAACCCCAATGTGAATCGGCCTCCTTATGTGAGAGAAAGCATTTGGCATTGGGATTGGCTAACTTCACTTAGCATTATATTCTCCAACTTCATCCACTTACCTGCAAATGCCAAGATTTTAATCTCTTTTAATGCTGAGTAATACTTCATTGTTCACATGGCAATTTTGATTTGCATTTCCCTAATTTGATTAATGCTACTGATTATGTTTTTATGTACTTGTTGGCCATCTGTCTACTTGCTTTGGAAAAAAGTCTGCTCAAATTCTTTGCCCATTTTTGATTGGCTTGTTATGTATTTATTGATTGATTTCACTGAATTGTACAAATTTTTAAAAATATTCTAGATATTAACCCCTTATCAGATGAAAGTTTTGTAAACATTCTCTCCCATTTCATAGGCTGTCGTTGCACAGCTGATTGCTTCCTTCCTGGGCAGAAGTTCTTTCCCCTGGTTTCTCTTGGTCTATCTTTCCTCTTTTCATGTGTCCACGCTCTTGTATTTCTTTGTATGCTCCATGAATTTTATTGAAAACTAGATATTGGGATCTTGACTATGTGTGCTGATCTATGTGGATCAGATTCTTCCTTATGCCAAAGGTTTGCTGGGTTTTGCTGTAGTTTCTTTGCTTGTTGTAGGATGCCTCTGTATTAAGGCATCTTTAACACTAAAGCCAAGGTCTTTTCAGGAGTTTCCTGACCTTGAAACTTTCTCTGGCAAGCACAGTGTTTATCTAATTTCTTTATATATACAGTTATTTTTAAATATACTTATGTTTAATTTTTGGCTCGCCAAAAGGGAAAAAACTTAAGGAAGGAAGGGAGGAGGATCTGGCTTTTAAATCCCCTGGCAGTAAACGCAGTTGGCGCTTGGGGCATCAACAATGGGCAAAGATGCAAAAACAGTGGGCACCTCTTCCTCTGCACCTGCATGATCAGAAGCCAGTAGTGATCAGAAAACATATTCCCCATATTTGGAGGACAGGATCCGTTTTGCTCCTCCTGGCTCCTAAGAGCTGCTACAAGCTGCAAGCCAGCTGCTCCTGAAATGTGTTCCCATCTCCCACCCCGAAGCTGGCAGGGGCTGCAGTTGCCAAAATTAGCACAATTTACTATTCAACAAACAATTGAAAAGTAAAGTAATCCAGGCAGTGTGATACTGCCGTAAGGATTAACAAATACCTAAATAACACAAAATACATATATTAAAAATACTTCTAGGTAAACCTAGTGTATATTAGCTCTTGAAAAAACTGTCAAAGCAAACTAACATGCATATACTTAACACCAAAACCAAACACAAATATAAATTTGAGATAGGATAGATTATATGATAGAGATAAAACTACAAATCTTCTTTAAAAGATATAGGAGTATAGAATTGCAATCTCAGTTTATCAAAATATTTCCTCAGCTGTGGGCAAAGACAACCAAAACACTAGCTGTAAAAGGGTAAAAATGGATTAAGTGTACTTTTCACCAATCAAATCATGGACTCATCTAAGATTTATTTTACAAATAAAAATGCAGGACATAGACTATGAGAATGTACTCACCATACAAATTCATCACTTTAAAAAACCCTCTCACTAGTAATGCCTGGGGATTCCAAGGCCTCTGAAATATTCCCATCCTTGGACGTTGGTATGATCAAATGATGGCCTCAATTTATATAATGACCTTTAATATATGTTTTTTGTGAGATGCTTATCATGCCCTTTATTTCATTTTGTAAAGACATTTTTAAATGATATCAAATATGAAATATTTATTATAATTAGAACAGTAAAGAGGAGGAAGGAGAGAAAGTAGGGTATAAAACTTTTTTTTTGAAAAAAGGAAGCCAAAAGCTTTTCAACTCTGATGCAAAATAGACAAAAAAGACAACCAAGTAGAGAGGAATGTCTTTATTTTCTGAAGATTAAAGATTAAAACAATTGCTAGAAATAATAGGCAAATATTTCAGGGATGGAAGGTTCAAGGTCAACATGTCAATTCCAATCATAATTTTATATTCTAACAAGAAAAACATTAAATAGAATGTAAAATTATATTCACAAAGTGTCAACCTTCTTAGAAACACTCCAGAGTATATTTAATAGGTCTTTTGTAATAGCTGCACATGCAAAGGTCAAATATTGTGAAGGCAATACTTAAAAATTAAACCCAGAAATATGCCATGTTCATGGATTAGAAGACTTGATATTTTTGAGGTGGTAATCTCCCCAGATGGAGCTACAGGTTTGGTTCTATATTAACCAAATTAAACAAAAGGATTTTATTGAAAATCAACATTATGTTTTTAAAACACAGGATATTTAGATAAGCATAAGAAGAACATGTGCAAGGCTTATACAACTTGTTTCTAAAAGTTAAAATAGAATTATATGTATCAAAATATTTTGTTTATGACATTATGGTAGACCTATCGATCAGCAAAATACAAGAATAATTCAAAAATCAACTCACTCTTTGGCTAACAGATTTTTGAACAGTATATTAAGATAGTTAATTGGGTAAAGGTAGTCTTTTAATCAAATTTCTCTGTTGAAACTCCATATCTGTAAAAAAACAAAACAAAACAAAAACAAAAACAAAAACAACAACCAAACAAGTAGCAAAGAAAAGCTTTTGACCTCACATCATACCTATAATCCTACATATAAAGCAACAACATAATTTCTAAAACTAAATGTAAGAACTAATTCATCAAACTTTACTAAACTTTGGGTTACATAATGATATCTTAAACATGACACATAAAAGGACAACTACTTAAAGATGTCTAAAAATATGCTCTTCATAAAAAATTTACAGCAGTCTTTTCTGTTTGAAAGATTTAGGAAAACTTGAGGCAAGAGAAAATAATTGCAAAACTCACATCTAAGGGCTACTATCCAACAGATATAAAGAACATTGAAAAATAAGTAATAAGACAAACAAACCATTAGAAAGATGTTCAAAATATTTGAGCACATACACCAGAAAATAAGTATGCAAATGCCATGAACAGATGTTAAACATAATTAGTCATCAGAGACTTGCAAACTTAAGCTGAAATAACACACATTAGTGACCCACTGGAATTGCCAAAAACAAATACTGACAATGCCAAATCCATTGGTGAGGATGCAGAGCACCTGGAGCTATTTCATGGTTCTAGTGGGAAAACAGAATGGTACAGACATTTTGGAAAATGGAATTGCAGTGTCATGTAAAACTTAATATACACATACTATCCCATCCAGCAATCCCGCCTTTAGATTTTCACCCAAGAGAAGAGAAACTGTGTTCTCTTACAAAGATAAATAGTTAAACATTAGTACCAACGTTGTTATTAAATGCCAAAGACTGGAGAGAACCCAAATGTCCAACAATTACTAAGTCTACATAACCTAGTTGCTATTCCTCAATACTAGGAATATTACAAGTACAAATAAATGAAATATTAATATATAAAATGACATTGTGCTGATTGAAAAAGTCAAACACAAAACATGATGTGCAGCATGATTTAATTTACATAGAATTCTTAAAAAAAAAGACCCAGAGCCGGGCGCGGTGGCGCACGCCTGTAATCCCAGCACTTTGGGAGGCTGAGGCAGGAGGATCGCGAGTTCAAAGCCAGCCTCAGCAATGGCGAGGCACTTAGCAACTCAGTGAGACCCTGTCTCTAAATAAAATACAAAAAAGGGCTGGGGATGTGGCCCAGTGGTCGAGTGTCCCTGAGTTCAATCCCCAGTACCACAAAAAAAAAAAAAAAAAAAAGACCCAGGATAACCAAAACTAGATCAGTAGTTTCCTGAGTCAAGGATAGTAAAAAATAGATTGACTGCAATTGGAAAAATGAAACCCTTTATTATTAGCACATTCACATGATTGTGTACAATTTTCAAAGCTCTACAGACTGTCTTTTTAAAAATGGATGTTTTTTGTTGTATTCAAATAAGACAGTCAACATAAGCGCATGAATTAAAGAAAGCCCTGGTTCAGATCTCAAAGAACTTTCCAATCAGCATTTCTTAATTGATTTGAGTTCAGAATCAGACAGATAAACCAATGAGTAGATCAATAAACCATATATTCTATCATTTCTAACCCACCAGAGAATAATTCTCCCTTGTTCATTTGCCTTTGGATTTTGCCAAAGGCTCAGACCATGAGTGAAAATCCCCACCCATTCAATTGATACAGAGGAGGGACCAGTAAAATGTGGTGATCAGTTCAGAAAGCATCTTAGGAGCCAGGAGGGCATTTATACAAGGATAGGGCGTTGGGTTTGGGACAAAAAACAAAAACAAACAAACAAAAACTAATTGCTGGCAACAGGATATGAACCACCAGAGGAGGAATTTTGCCTCCCAGTTGGAAGGAATATTGACGAGTTGATCTGTCACATCACTGACTGGGACCTGGACGAATGGGACCTGGTGAACAGAACTCCTGCTCCCTGGTGGTCTCCCTGGCTCTCCCAGGCTATCCTGGCAGGCCTTCCCTCTTCATCACAGCTAAGGGTCCTTGCTCCTGGCCAGTGACACATTAGCTGGAGGATAGCTGTGACCAACCAAACAGCTTTCTGCAGGTGTTCATCTTAGTTCATTGCAACCTTTCCTCACCGCAACTAAAAGCGAGGTCTTTGATTCTGTTTTCTTTTTATCAAATTTTCCACAAAGTCTCACACTTTAAAAATACGAATGAAAACTAAATCACATATGGATAAAAGTGATCGGAAATCACATAGTCTAATAACCAATATTTGTGTGAATCTTAGAGGAAATGTTTTTTACTAGTTCATTTTGATTTTTGTTTTTTGTTAACATGTCAAATAGTTTTAACTAGGTATTTAACAGGAAAGAAGGAAGGAATATTTTTTTTTTTCTTACATTAGTTTCTCCTGCAGACCACTTCTCTAATTTTAAGAAGTTTCAATTTTGTTGGTCTTTTATTATTTTTTTTATTATGAATCTAAAGTATATTTGCTTCAGTATTTATAGAGAAACTAGATGTTACCATAGAGCTTTTAAAAAAACATAGTCAACTCCAGATTTTGACCCTGGGAGAATAATCTGGTGGAGATCTCCCTTCCTGCCCAATACTGCCCACACTGAGAAAATCCGTGTCACCTTTGAGATGGAAACAAGACTTGGATAGCAGAACAACAAAACAGCAATGGTCGATAAACTAAAATTCTGTTGCTCACGTTTTCTCAGCTTTAAAAAATCTCATAAATATAAAATTTGAGCCATATAGTTGTGCTGGAGCCCAGAAAGACACACCAGCTGTGGTCCCCTGGGACTTTCAATGCACTCCTTGAATACTGACCACTTCATGTGTGAAGTGGAACCTCGCTTTTATAGATACTCACTTGGAGAAAATACTAGCATTTTTGTATTATAGTTTCTGATAAAGAAGCCTATGAATTTAGTATATTTGAGAAAGCAGTGGAAATGTATATTCATAGGTAGATTGTTTTAAAATTATTTTCCAAAAACAGGGTGTAATAATTGTCCCCAACCTGTAATGTCATACTTGAATAAAATCTACATAGAAAGCACCTTGGGCCACTCACAGACATATAGGAAAAACTTCAGTAAATACAGTTTTAATAGTTTTTATTGGTGCTGGGTTTGTAGCTCAGTAGTAGGGCACTAGTCTAGCATGTGCAAGGCCCAGAACACAACACCCACTGCTGCAAGAAAATATGTACAAATGTATAATTATTTTTCTTGCTGATGTTAATGATTAAAACTAAGGAAAATGCAATCTTGAAAGAACAAAGACATTCCAAAAGTCTTGATGACAATGTAGAAGAAATGTCTTAACATAAAATGTGCTGAGGAAGACAGAATTTGTTATCCAGACTTCAAAAAATTATTTTTTCAGAAAGAAATGCTACGCATACATTAATCAAAAATTGAACCGATAAAGAATTTTAAGACAATCATGAATTCAAAGGAATTATTTTGAGATCTGCTGTTGGCATTGCATGGAAATAATTTAAAGAGAAAAACATCAGTTCCTATTTTCTGGGGGAAATATTTTAAGGTCAATAGAACTTGGATGCTTCTGGGGATCTAGTGAGTGTGTCCCCTCTTGTGTGAGGTCTGCACACAGAGGGCTTTCACAGGACAACCCCCTCGGGGTTTCTTTGTCCTATATAAACGCCCCTCCTTCTCTACCTCAGCTGACTGGGAGAGTGGCCCTGCCCCCAGGCTCACTGGGCTAACATTCTCTCCAGGGAAAATGGGAGCAGGTTAAAAGGAAGAGCCTCAGACCTGGCTGGGGCTTCTACCACAATGAACAGAGAGAAGCAAACAAAGTGGGAGAGGGAGACAGAGGCTGCAAGTGAGCTGGAGAGTGGACAGAAAGGGAGAAATCAAAGCAAGAGACCAGGCAGCTGGAGAGAGTGACAGACTCCAATTCAGGACAGGTGTGGTCTCCAGAAATCTCCCCACTCCCCTCTGAGGGCAAGTGGCCCTTCAAGCACTGGATCTAGGGACTGTCTTCTAGGTCCCCTTTATAGTTAAGTACACTTTGTTTTAAATACATTTTGCTGCGTACACACAAACATGACTGCACTAATATATATTTACATTATATATATTTATAACATTAACTACAAAATATAATTATGTTACAATATAGTTATAGACTTAATTTTGTCCATTCATATGATTTTTAGTTATATAATTACTATATATGTACAAAGAAATGCAAAATACTCAATTAAGGAGGAAAAATTTGGATTTTAATGCTATATGATAGGACAGTAGGTCATTCAAATAAGTAATAACTATAACAACAAATTTAATAATTTCGAAATATAGGTGATTTTTTGGAATGATGAACTCTTACCAAATTAAATTGATGAAAAAGCCGATATCCGCTTTTTATTTGCCTTTATTTTCTTTTAAGTAAGTGAGACAAGGAATGTTGTTAGGTCTTTTGTTGCTGTTCATTTGCAATTTCTTAAGTATAATTATGTGATCTCTCCCAAACTTGTTAACATGAAAAGATAAAAGCTCAGAGTGTTAAGAAACACTGGCTAATGGGATTATCCAATCTAATCTGAAGATAGACTAATTATTTGTCATGCTTAAATGAGATTTACATATTAAACATCTCCCATGATTTCCTTCTTTTGTGACTTTACTTGGACACATTTGTCTGATTTGTCTTTTAGCATGAGAAATATTTAAATATCAGGAATATTGCCCAGTAGACTATAAAATAAGATTTAGAAAACAAACTCAGAAGTACTAGTACAATATATAAGGTTAGACCACATTAAAAGATAGAATAAGATAAACATTTTTATTTACCTTTGGCTTTCTCAGAAATAATAGGTTAAAAAGAAGCAGAGTGAATTTGTGCATATCAGGGCAGCTGAGGAAAGCTTTAACAAATGTGTGAGATGTTGTGTAGTTTACGGGAAACCACAGCAGATAAGAGGAGTGAACAGGAAAATAAGAAAAAGTTCAATTCATGACAGAGCTGCAGGAGAAAAGAGAAAAGAAGGCGGCCTAGTCCTCAGCCTAGAAGCCAGCGTGTCTCACACACCTGTGGAGGTCTTGTTGCGTGAGGACTCACGCTTCTCCACTGAGTGACTGAACAGCATGACCTTATTTGTAAGATAACAAGGTCTCTCATCTTCTGCAGACATGTGATCTTGGAGGTCTGCATTCCTTAGGATTTCTGGACGATCTAATCATGAAATCAATGCGAGGCGAGTACATTCATAAGCCATGTCACCTCTGAATTCAGAGTCACCTGCTCATGTAACACACAGATGCTCTGCTGCCCAGGGCACACACAGAGACGTCCTTTTCTTGTGACTTCTATGAATTATAAGTCCTCTCTCTGTGTATTTTCTGTAAACACTCTCATAAACACCAACGTGTAGACGCCACCAGTCTTCCACCTCACAAACTATAAATCACAATCTCTGATTCTAGGCTTTCGGATGTCCTGAGGCATGGTGGCAAATGTTATTTTATCATGACAGCGAGTTGCAACATAAAGTCTTTCATTGATAGCTGGCATATGCAGTTGATATATGGAATACCTACCAATGGCAAATTACATTAAATTAAAATGCCCCGATGAAGCCATTATGACATGCTCCAATGATGCTCATCTGTATCATTATAAATATCAGAATATCCCCCCAATACCAGACTTTAAAGGAGGAAAATGGTGAATCTCCATTGGTAGAAGATGACAGATACCAATTTGGCCAACTGGACCAGGTAATTAATTTAAATGTCACCTGGGTAAGGACCAGTCAGTGTAATGTGCCAGCTGTTGTGAAACCCTGATAAGAGCAGAAACTCATTTGCACCTGTCCTCCTGCAAGAATGAGGGATCCGAGTCTGGGGTGAGGACATTCGTGACGACAAACTTGATGCTAGGCCTCCAGAAGGCCTGGTCTGCACTCTTCAAGGATATCAAAGACAGAGAGGGGAGATTAACAAAGGGTCCCAGATGGAGGACAAATGATAGACAAGGCAATGTAGAAAATAGTTTCCATCTTGGGAAAGAGTAATGCAAACTGTGTGAATTATTTATTTGGTCTGCACCTACTGCTCTCATATCAAATAATTTCAAAATAATCAATTGGTTTAAATTGGACATGCATTTATTTGTAGAAAGCAACTTGATTAGTGACCTATTGTCAAATAGATTATGAATACAACAAAACTCCCAGATCACCCATTCAAGCTAAATATATCTCTATTTTGTCAGTCACTCATTACTTTACAGATAATGCAATGCATGACTATAATCCCAATGACTTGGGGCAGGAGAATTGCAAGTTTGAGACCAGCCTCAGCAACTTTGTGAGAGCCTCCCCAGCAAGAGCCTGTCTCAAAACTTAAACAAACAAACAAAGAAACAACAAAGGACTGGTAATGTTGCTCAGTGGTAGAGCACCTCTGGGTTCAATTTCCAGTACCAAAATAAATAAACACATTAAATATACACACACACTTTATATATGGGCTTTGTTTTCAAGATGACAATAACGTGATAGCGAATAAAGCACACCCAAATCATCCCAATAAGTATAGAACAAGAAACTCTATATCAGGGAAACTAATGACACACTGTGTAGCTTGGGCCATGCCCACTTCACATCCAGCTGGGCATTCTGGGAAGATTTTTTACGACATTGGATCTAATTTTCAAGGAGCAGGGATGGTTTAGGTAAATAGGGACAAGAAGGAATTACATGAGCAGTACGCTGACAGGGAAGTATCAGCTACATTCAGGGAGGGGTCAGTTCATTCTCAGACAAAATTTAAGAAAGGATCAAAAGATAGATTGAGAATTAAGCTTAGGGTCAAACTATAGATGGCTGTGCAGAACACACTAAAATTTGGGTTTGATCTGCAGACTATACAAATAAACTCAGGGGGTCTCCATCTGTCCCTGAGCTGTAGGAGGGCTCCTATGCTGTCAGGCAGGAGACCTTCAAACTCAGCCTTCCCAGAATGCAAGCAACCCTGTAGGGAGCTGAGGGTCCCCTTTAACCACCACCCACAAGGAAAGCCTCAGCATTGTCTGCTGATTTTTACCTTCAGTGGAGCATAATAGATACCAATAGGGAATACAGATATTGATATTGAAAGGGGAATGGTTTTCCATAGATCTCACAGAAGAGCGAGACTGGATCAAAGGCTCAAGTTAGCAAAGAGGGCAAGTCATCTGCATCTGTGGAAGGGGAGCCTTCAGTTCGGACACAGCGGGCTGTGCAGTTGAGCAAGCGTGTGCCCTGGCCTGTGGCTGGACCCTGAAAAGTGCTCACTGAGTGGAACTTGAGAGCAGAGGAGCCCAGTCGCAGAGGGCTTGTTGAGCCACAGCACTGGGCGACGTGCCCATGTGGAGAGTGAAACGGAACCCACGTAAGCCTTTTTCAAATGAAACATAACTTGATTTCCTTTTTTAAACCGAACTCTGGATCTTAAGAAAAGAGTAGGTTTACATGCAGTTTTGAAAATAATAGAGAGGCCCTGTGTTCCCTTCACACAGTACTTCCGGTATTCACACCTGAACAACAGCACAATGTCACAACCAGGATGGTGCCCTGCATGGAATCCCTCATCTTATCTCACTTCCCTAGGTTAATGGCATTCATTTGGTGCGTATGTGGGTGTCTAGCTCTGTGCAATGTAATCACACGTGCAGCTTTGTATTTTTTTCCGCCTGCCAAAATAAAGAACGATTCCAATGCTACAATGATTCCTTTTAATGTCCTTTCACATGCACACAATCATCCTTTGAGCCCACCAATCTTTCCCTGCTCCTAGCAACCACTAATCTGCTCTGCATTTCAATAATTTTGTCATTTCAAGAAGAAAGATGTATAAGTAGAATCTTATGTAACTTTTTCAAACTGGCTGCTTTTTTTTTTTTATTAATAATATAATTTTCTTGAGCTTCTCCAAGCTGCTACTTATTTCAACAGTTCATTCTTCTTGATTGTGTCTGGCTTGATTAATCAGACACCCATAGTAGGACTCTGGGTGGTTTCCAGTTTGGGGCTCTATAAACAGAACTGTGGAATGTTCTTTTGCTATGTTTATGAGAACGTGAATTTCAATTTCTGTGGGATCAAGGCCCAAGAGTGCAATTGGTCTTCCATATGGTTAAACACATGTTTAATTTTGGAAGTAACCACCAAACTGTTTTCAGAGTGGCTGTACCATTTTATATCTCTGCTATAAATACATAAATGAAACCGGTTTCTCTACAGTATTTGGTGTTATGGCTATTTTTATTTTAGTTACTCCATAGGGGTATAGTTATATGTGTTTATTTAAGAGATATTTTGAGTCATCATTCACATTCTATATATTTTACTCATCTAAGATGGACAATTCTGTGTCTTTTAGTCTATTCACAGAGTTGTGCATCCAAATAATTTTGGTCACTTCACCACCTCATTAGCAGTCACTCTGAGGTCTTCAGTGGGGGGAGGGAGTGCCCAGTGGCCCTTGCAAGGAGACTTCACTGGCCACGTGCTCATTCCCTGGCATGTTCTCCTCACTGCCGGTGAATGTCACCACTTGCTGTCTCTCAGTGTGAGGGTTGGGCACCTAAGACTGCCCGGGAGAGTGCTGGCCTGCAGGGATGCTGTGTTCCCCTGTGTTGTTGGGGGACCTCTGTGGATTCCTGGGAGAAAAGAGCCTTCGGGTGACATCTTTTTCTAGGTTGAGCATCTGTAAATGCTGAACCTGGGTTACCTTCCATACTGAGGCAAAGGCACAGGACACAGTAGGTAAGGTCATAAGACACCTGCAGCATGGTTGTTCTTCCAGACCTGGAGTCCTCAGATTTTCTTTCTCTTTCAGCTTTTCAATGATAATCTCTGTGGGTCTCTTCTGTCATTTGCAGTGTTGATATTTGTACCAATGGAAAGAGGAATACTCTGTATTCCCTGGACTTTTAACTTACCTTTTGGAATGATCACAATGCTTCTAATTTGAAACACTCAAGAGGAGACAAGGTGAGCGCAGCAGGAGCTACCATGCAATTGAGCAAATGAAGGTGAGAGACCAGAGCTCCTGGAAACAGGAGAGAAGGGTGGAGAAGCAAAATGGGACACTGTCTGGCATGTCTTTTAAAACTAGAACCAAGAAGACTGTCTAAATGACTTGACGTGTCGTTTGGAGCGAAAGTTAAGAATCAAGAATGATTTCAAGTTATTTTTTTCTCTAAGCAAAAACAAGGCGAAGTTCCCATAGCTGACAAATAAAGTAGAGCACTAATATGAAAGGAGTACCAGGAATCCAGTGTCTAATTTTAATACTGAGTGTACTTTAGACTTGCCCATGTCCACACCATATGAGTCCAAAGCCCTGGAAAGAGGTCAGGGTCAGTGATATAAATCTGGAAATCATTAACATATAAATGGTGTTTGAAACCCATGTCCCTGGATAAAACCAGGAAAAGCAATAGGTCAATTAGCTGTGGTGCTCAGCCCCTCACAGTCTACTTCCCAGAGCCCCAGTGCAGGTCTTCTCACTTTCACACCCTGTTTCAGTCACGTTTTGCATCACTATGACCAAAAGACTAGACATGACAACATAGAGGAGGAGGAAAAGTTTACTTTGGCTTAGAGTTTCAGAGTTCAGCAGAGGTTCTTGATTCGAACTGAGCAGGGAAGCTCTGGGTTATGAGCTGCAGGTTTAACAATGGCAGGAAGTGAGTTACTTTGAAGCAGCCCCAATTAGGGAGATGGCTATTGCGGCTAGCTGGAAGCCGTAAGTTCCACCTGATAATAATCATATGCACATGACGCACCTGTAAATGCATGTGACGCACCCGCAAAGCTAAAGGTATATAACCGGGTGAAAGCGGTCAGAAGGGGTATTCATTCAGTCAGTCATTCAGTCGCTCAGTTGGTCGGAAGAAGAGTTCGGGTCAGAGAAAAAGAAAAGAGTCAGAGCGGCTAGAATCTAGTTAGAAGAAGAAATAAGAGTCAGAGTATAAGGAGAGAAGTAGTTGTTGCTGGTCGGAGTCAGGCTGAGGCTGCCAAAGAAGAAAGAAGAAGCTCTCTCTCTCTCTCTCTCTCTCTCTTTCTCTCTTTCTCTCTCTCTCTCTAAGCTCTCTCTAAGAAAGTAAAAGTAAAAGAAAGTAAAGAAGTAAAGAGTCAGTAGTCAGAAGAAGTGAAGAGTCAGAGAGATTGCTGAAGGAGTCAGTGTTAGAGTTTTGAGAGATAGTTAAAGCCGAAGAATAAAAAAACCTTCTTTCATCTTCATTCTGCCTCCGAGTGTTTCTCCCGCGGCATTGTTGCTCCAAGTCAGGAAGCAACAGTACTTTATTGAAATAGGGAGATTAGAGGAAACCTACTACATGAGCTTTGAGAACCCTGATTAGGAAGCCTTTCTGGAGTAAACACTGTAGCAACACACCCAGGGCTCTTGGAGAGAGGCTCAGGCAGCTTCCCATTGACACTGTTGAGGTCCTATGGCTAAGAGGGGATCAGGATCTGAGAAATTTCTAGCATCAGAGACATACATTATAGATCACCACAGGGAAAACATATAGAGAAAATGTAAGAAAAAAAAAAGAAAATATAAAAAAAAATTAATAAAACTATCATTATACTCTTTTATTAGATAAGACCAGGTCTTGGGCCTAAGTAAAGGATGTTATTTAAAAGATGATTTTAAAAGTAAGCTCTTTGGAAATTATAAATATGAAAACCGGGAAAAATGCTAAAATATAGTTGGACTAGTGCTGTGTCTTAGAGAGTAGGTGGAATCATAACTCTGAAGGGAGAGAGAAGGTTCCAACTTTGCTTGAACAGATCAAGGGCTCTGTAGGGAAGGCACTTCTGGGGATAGGGTTTCACACAAAACAGTGTGGTGAAGGAGAGAAATGGTGGTGCCTATTTAGGTGATTGTTCAAAGACATAATAGAGAGAGGAATACTAAACCTGGAATGTAAGAAGTGCCCTCAGGGAAGAGCAGGGGCTTGATAAGAAAAGGCCAAACCATAAACCAAAAATAAATAAAGAAGAGGTCAGCTATGCATTTACAATATAATTATAGATATTTTTACATGCAATTATTTACTCTTCACATGTGTCATCAAAAATAATATGCTGTAAAATCACTCAGAGGTTAGTGCTGTTTTTGAAGCCCTGATTTTATTTATTATTGTTGCTTATTTCTGAAGTAGACACATTACCCTGGAGATTAAGCAGAAAGTCTTGTTATTTCTCTAAATAAGAGTGTGATAGAATTACCTCCCTACTTTCTTTAAACCGTTGTCTTAATAGGGTCCTGAAGATTTATTTAAGTATCACAAAGAGACAGACATATCTAGGATGCAGGCGTGCACTTTTTATTTGCCTAAGCAATATGTTTTCTGAGGTACAAGAATCATATGAAAATACCCTTTCATATTCTTGAAATTCTATCAATTAGCTTCCTAAGTCTGTTGAAAATAAAAAGCTTTCCTATCCCTGGAATGCTGAGAAGAGATAAGCTATTCACAAGCTATATGAATCATTTTTCTCCTTTCAGGACTGCTAGTATGAAAGAAATTTAAAACCGACTATAATTTTATGATTTAGGAGAATATTAAATCATGCTCAGTCTATATTTTGGATCTTAGAAATAACATTATGAAACTGACATTTAAATAACTGTAAAAATTGTCCCTTGTGTTAAAATACAGCAATATCCAAAAATTTAAATAACGTAATTCTCTATTTCATATATAATTAGAAATTTCTGCAGGCCTATTAGTAAAACAAACAATACCAAACCTAATATTAGAGCCCTTTATATTCCATTACATTTTCTGTTATTTCCATCCATCGCCTTTTCCTTTTTTCCATCAAATTCTACCAAAATGCTTAAGACCATGTGAATATTTTTGCTTTTTGTTCAGCAAATCATTATTTTCAATAAATTTGCCTGTAGATGGCTGCATCCTGCAGAACATCCTGGAGCACCTGGCTATGTTTTAAAGTCCAGGCTGTCCCAGAAGGTTCTAGAGCTTCCTACACATACCAGCTGCAGAATGTTTTCACTATGACAACATTACAAATATATTTCTTGAAAATGTACATATTTAATCCCAACAAAAATAGCAGGACTTTCAAATATCTGTTGCAGACATTTTTCTCATTAGTGTCCTTTACACAGGCAGAGATGGTGATTAAGGAATGATGGTTCAAATAAGGCTTTGAACAAGGACTTCAGATAAGAATTTCACATGCAGACAATTCAAATTTTGGCAGTGCTGTTTAATATAGAAATCATATTTAATGTTATAAAATAGATCATTTAAAAGTATTTTGAAAATTTGCCACCTATACAGAATGCACTGTGTGTTTTCTCCAAAATACTTGGAACTTTCATGTAGATATCACCTAAAGGAATAAATGGCGTATGTAGAGTAAATGCATAAGCATGACTCTCCAGTTAAATTTATATTTTCTAATTTAAAAAGCTTAATTAAGTCTTTATTGATTACTGTGGGGACATTATCATTTGAAATATTTCTTTAAATGACTGATTAATGGACACTGGTTGGAAGTGAAATGAGGTACGTAAGGAAGAACAATTCACTTAAGCATCTGGTCATCTAATTCTATCTGAGTCTTAGTAATTTTAATTCCAGCCTAAGAGCAAGGTAGGGAATTGGGAGGAAGGGCCTCAGCATGAGGTTTTTGTGCACTTGGACAATGGATGGGATGGACCCTCCACCTGACCGACAAGAATGGTTCACCTCCGAGATATAAACGCCTTGGAGTGGTTATTTTATTTGGTAAAGTCTACATATCATGAAAACAGCATACAGGCCAGACTCGAGATATGCATTTCTGCCAACTTCCTTTCCTAAAGACAAACCTCGCTTCAGTTTTAAGTATTCTAGCTGTCAGTTAACGAGGAGGACAACTGTAAGGTTTCTGCAGCAGAGCTCCTTTTCAAAACACATTTTCACGTTTTCTACACCCCCTCAAAATCCTTGCCAATAGAACATGATTCTGCATACACTGTACCTCTGAAACAGGGCCCTATTTAGAATTCGATTTTCCACCTCCTCAATTTTATATTGTGTAAATAATACATAAGAAAGTGAACAAATATCCTAAAATATATTTGAAAGAGTCCTGAAATAGCAGGAGCTTTAGGATTTAATGTAACCCTTAAAAAAAAAAAAAAAAAAAAAAAAAAAAAAGGTTCCTGTGACTTTGGTCAGAGAGAAATGACATTTATGAAGTACCCTTTACACACTGTAGAATGTACTAGTAACTTTGTATCTGAAGTGTGAATTCATTTAACTTTTAGGATCATATATTACTTTGATGTGACAGTGCATAATAGTGAAGTAAGTGTGTTGTATCCAGTAGACTTTTAATAGGAGGAAATACCACTATTTCCACATTTTTAACTTGAAAAGAACAGGGACCAATAGGGAATTTCTGTGAAACCAGAAGTAAAGCTTAAATTCATTTTAAAACATTCCACAAGTACAATAATTTTTCATTCTTTACCTTAAAATAGTAGAACAAATAAAATCAGTGCCTTTAGAAATAACTGCTCAGAATTTCTAGCTTTCTTTTTATTACAAATGTTATGTTAGACAACTGCACAATAGGGCTGTGTTTTAATTAGTAACCTGAGTCTCCTACTCAGTTGATGGAACAGAAATGACTATCTGATCTACACTATTCCACCGAAATTCTCTCCCCAAATGTCTGTAAATAGAATGTTGTCCCTGCTGAGCGCTTGAATGAGAAGCTTGGTGGTGGCTTCCTTCCAACACTGGTGGAGATCCTGGAAGACAGCCAGTTGGTAGGGTAGTTAGGTATTTTGTTACTATTCTTGTAATTGCTCTGTTTATCTTTCTTTTCAAGGAACAGAATTTTCAGGCTGCTATAATTTATTTTAACTAACCTAATATAAAATTGGCTATGAGTACAGATTCTACATCCAATCCACTGGTTCTCAATACTTGCTATAAATTAGAATAACCTCTGCTGATCTTTAAAAATGTATCATTACCTGGGCAGCACAACATAACAGACAAATCTAATTTTTTTTTTTTTTTTTTTGTACTGAGAATTGAACCCAGTGTGGGACCCTCCTTTTTCAGCCCCAAGCCTCTTTTCAGTTTAACTGCTTCTTTTTGCTTCTGTAAAATGGTTGGCTTAAAGACAATAGAAGTCAAACCACTGTGACCCCATTTTGTTATCAGCTGCCCTAAACTGTTGCAAGTCTCTTGTCACAAAGCAGGAATAAGCCCGGATATGATAAGCTAGCCTGGGCACAATAAACTAGGGCAATGGCAGGGCCCTGGGCCCTGGGCCCTGCATGGCCCTGCAATGAACAGTCAGCACATTCCATGGCTCTGGAGATAGCACCCACCAATGAAAACCTCCTTAGACACGCATGGGCTCCCCTGGCCAATCAGGCGAGCCCCTTCCCCCTCCTTGCTTCTACCCCTATAAAAACTCATTCTTTCCTTATTTCTGGGCTCTCAGTACAGATCCACTGTGTTTGTGAAGTCTGAGAGTCTGAGCTTAAGCCCTAATTAAGGCTCTTTGTTCTTGCATGCACTCCGGACTCCTTGGTGGTTTTGGGGGATCCGTTCTCTGGGCACCACACCCAGGAGTGCTTTATCACTCAGTGAGCAACATTCCAGTTCTTTTCATTTTTATTTTGAGACAGGTCCTTGCTATGCTGCTCAAGTTGGCCTCATACTTGTCATGCTCCTGCCTCAGTCAGGACTATCTCGTAGCAGTGAGGACAGAACATGGGTGCCCCTTTTTATTCCCAAGTACCAAGAGAGCCATTCCAGAAAGGTGTAAGAAATCACTTCCTGCACAGAGTTTAAAACCAAACAGTAACTCTAGCAAGCAGATAACAGCAGTAATAAAGGAGATAGATCCAGGGAGAGCATATTCTAGACATTATATAGAAAAGGAAGGGCTGGTTTTACTGTGGATAGAGAGGAAAACATTATAGCAAGTTCTTGTGTCAATGGAACTGACTCGGTAAGGAGAAACAATCAGATTATACAGATATTACCTCCCATAAGTTTGGTCAGGAGGAACCCTTCCCTGAGCACAAACACACTCACATGCAAAGGGTTTAGGGGTACACAATTACACCTTTCCCTCAGGAGGGGCTGGGTCCTGTGTGGAGACCCGGGGGTAGCATCAAAGCCAGCTTGCTTTCAAAGTATGCAACCACTCTAACAGGGAGCAGCTGAATTTGTGGGTGGATTGCAGCTAGGTTAATGGTTGTGGGAGTTAAAAAACTGGTGAAAGTTCGCTTCTACTTGTTTTTGTTTATGTTTGTTTTCAAATAAAATTATTAGTAAGCCGGGCGCGGTGGCGCACGCCTGTAATCCCAGCACTTTGGGAGGCTGAGGCAGGAGGATCGCGAGTTCAAAGCCAGCCTCAGCAATGGCGAGGCACTTAGCAACTCAGTGAGACCCTGTCTCTAATAAAAATACAAAAAAGGGCTGGGGATGTGGCCCAGTGGTCGAGTGCCCCTGAGTTCAATCCCCGGTACCACACACACACACACACACAAAAAAAAAAAAAAAAAAAAAAAAAAAAAAAAAAAATTATTAGTAAGTTCACTAATGAATAAAATGCTATATTTGAGAGTCATATTAATGAATCAACTAAAATTTGCATCAAATCTCCACATGACTGGGATCATCTGTCTCCTAGGTCTGTCTCCAGCTGGCCCTTCCCAGGTGATTCTCAGCTTCTCTGTTATTTATTTGCATGGAGATAATTAAGCTTCATTAAAAAAAAAAAAAAAGAAGAAGAAAAAAATGAACACTGAAAGATATGACATCTAGCCATCATGAAGCAAGCCTAATTTAGTTTGACAAGATTATCACATCAGAAGGACTCTAATGAGATAGAATCCTGGAAGGAAGCTACTCCACAGATTAAATTATAATAATATCTCTAAAGAGGCACCATGGTCATCTTCATAATCATCATCATTAGAGGAAAAAGGACCAGGAGAAGGTAGAGAAGTCAGAGGGGGTTGGGGAAGAGGAACTGAAAAAAGGCTGAATTGCTACTGGCCATGTTCTGCTGCAAGAAACATCCCCCACCCCTGCTCAAGATACAGTGTCCACTCTGAACTGTGTCCTGAGAGAGCTACATTTATCTGACATTGGAACAGCTACAGGGTAAGACTGTTGGAGTGCTTTGCCCACCCACTGCAACTTTTAGAAGGATTCTTTTGTTCCAGGTACTGTATTAAAATCTTAATACACATTATCTCATTCATTCCTCATTACAAAATGATGAGTTTAGTAGAGAGCTGAAATGCTTTTACCAAGGTCATGTGGTTGTAGAAACTGAGTTTAGAAGAGTTAACTAATTATATCATCAGGTAACACTAGGATTACATGCCATGCTATCTGACCTGAGACTGGCCCCAAAGCTTATTTACAGAGACTGAGCCTGGGAGAAGAAGAATAAAGGAAAACGGAGTGTTTTGAGGTGGAAATTCTGGAAAGAACCTAAGAATCTACAAAATAGGGAAGGGAAACTCCCCTGCTTTCCTCTGACTTGAGACCTCCATTTGTTCTTAACGCCCACATGACCCCAGGTGCTTTCCCAAATAACCCCGAGCCTCCGAAATGTGAAAAAGTTTTAATTCTATTGATCAAAATTCCCTCATCTGATGAAATCTCCTTATACTGGAATAAAATGAGAGCTGTTTAGAAACCGTACTTGGGAACAATGAAAATGGAATGAAATGTTTTGAAGACTAATCATTTATGATAATTCAGCTTAACACAGTAGTTTCTATCAGCAAATGTTATCATAATGATTTTATTTATTATGTATCTGTTTTGGAATGCTTACCTGATTAAAATTAAGTATAAAAATAGTCTGTAATATGGACTGGATTTAAAGATGATCAGTTACCATCTGACCCAGAAAGTACGTTTTTCAATGTCCAAGATAATGAGATATGTAATCCCCTCTAAATATAGCCCTTTCTTATGTGTAATCTTACTATTCTATAGGAGAATAAGAAATCTATAACAAATATGAAATTCATAACTCATAGATATATATTACATATAAAACTATTCATATTCCAGTCCCTTAACAGAATGACACTAGTAGCGAGACGTAAGATATAACAGTGAATGCCCTCAGAGAAAGGGCACAGTGGGGAAGGTATTAAAATTTTAGGGGAGTTAATTGTCTTTACATTTTACTTTTCAAATTTAAGTGTTCTCATTTATGTAGAAAATGGAACTTTTTGTTTGACTGTGAAAATAAATTAATTCCTATTAAGCAATATTTTATTACCTAAAAATAATTTCCTGTATCAAATTTACAAGCATAACAATCTCAAAATTCATAAATGTCAATGTTAAATGAGAGCCCCAAATGAGATATTTAAGACCTTAACATAGTGGGAAAATAGTCCTAAATTAAAAAAGATGAAGTTTAACAGGGGCGAGTAAAATGACCTCTTTATCTCAATACCCACCTGTTCTCTTATAAGATCCTGAAACATCACTCGCCCCTGTGCACAGTGCTGATAACCTTGCAGGTAACAGGTGCACCCCGCCTCCTGTCACAGCTGATTGCATCGGGGTGGAGTGAGGAGCTGCTGCAGCCAACCAGAGGCTAAACCAAAGGTCACCAACATCAAATCGATTAGTTGGCACTGAGCAATGGAACTGAATCATCCATGAGGACTTAGGGCTATTTCTGTCCATTTTTACTGTGATGTACTTTGGCCACAGTGCGTCAGCAATAAGCACACGTCTGTTCAGGGAGAAGCTGAAGAATTAGCATGACTCAAAACGATAAGTGGAAAAGAGATCATTCGAGATTGGCTGCCTGGGCTGGAGGCAGGCAGGGTAGGTTTCTGATACTTGCAGCTAACCTTATACTACTTGAGAAATTATTACTTAAAATTATCAAAAAAAGCAAGAAATTAAATGTGGCAGTTGGTTTGAACAAACCTTAAAAGATTCAGGTGATAAATTTTGTGAGGGAGCATGTAAAATTTAAAGCAGTTTTAAACTAAGTTATAGAAGCATAATTTAGTATGAATACAAAAAATAAAAATATACCTTGTCTCTGGAAGAGTAGGCTAAATATTTTAAGAGTATCTTTTTATAACTTCTTAAAGAATGGTAAATGTAATAATATCTATGAAGTCAATATATTAGAAAATAGATAACTGAAAATAAGTATCACAAAGATCACAAGAAATAAAGAATATAAAATAAACAATAAATAATAATATAAAACCAAGAATAAAATATAATCCCTATGACTATCAGATAATTTGAAAAAAAAGAGTACACATAATTTTCAATCACATATGTATGAAATTTTCCACAATTGGCCATATGTTTACAAAGCAATAAATAGGATTGTAAATAATTTAGCATCTGTTAACGAAACCAAATTTGCTACCAATAACTTTCTCAAAGTGAAAAAGTCAAGTCCATACAATTTCATCAGTGAATTCTACTCAATATTTTTTTAAATTGACAGTACCAGTTTGCATAAATTCATGCAGAGGTTAGAGAAGGGGGACATTTCCCAAGTCATCTCAGGCCACATGTGTAATGCCAATATCAAATCCCAGCAAGGACATTATGTGACCACAAACAAAATGATGACCAACCCACTCATGAACATATATATTGAAATTTTGAAAAAATATTTGAAGACACATGTAAGGATGGAGAGTATCAATAACTGATCATGGGAATGTTGTACATTGCAGAATGGAAGAATGTTGTAACATTTGAAGATTCATTGATATAAGTCACCACATTAACAAGTAAAAAGAAAAAAAACGACCACATTATTAACTAAATAGAAGCATAGCTGAAGATGAAGCAATCAATTCTGAGAACTTCCTTAATGTAATTAAAACAAAGTATCTGCAAAAGAACATAAAAACTAAGTTAATCATCATAATTGTAAGGAAGGATGTCAAAGTAATTTCTCCTAGAGGAAGAACTTCAAAAATGACATCTATGTGGTGGTAAAGTTTTGAAAATTGGCTAAACTTAATTATTTGTTTAAAAATGTACATTAAAACCAAAATGAGATTTCATCCAACATACCCCAGAAAAGCAAAAATGCAGAAGCCAGTAAACAGCATTTTAGCCTTGAAGACAGGGAATGTCTGGAAGGCTCCAGTGCCTCGGGGGGCCTGTGAATCTGTGGAGGCCTGTTCACACAGGCTGACAGCTTCTGCCCAGCGTGGACTCACCTAGGTCTGCATATATGGCACGCCTTTCCTCACCAGGCACCTCTCAGTCACAAAGAGGAAGACACGGATGGGAATCACCAGGACAGCATGGCAGCTTGAATAACTGTTGAAATAACATCTAAACATCACAGTTTACCCATTTTAAGTGTATGATTCCATATTTCAGTGTTTCTTACAATATTTTGATTATCACAATGTAGATGAAGAACTTTTTGAACCAAGAAGGAGAAGGAGGAGGAGGAGGAAGAGGGGAAGAGGAAGGAAGGAAAGAAGGACAGGAGAGAGGTGGGAGGGAAGGAGGAAAGGCAGCCAGGGAAGAAGGAAAGAAAATAGCCCTGACATCCATCAGGGGTGGAATGATTAGATATGTCACACTCCCAAGTGGTATTACCCAGCATCGGTGATCAATTCATTCTGCTCACCTAGAACAGCATTGATGTGTTTCACAAACCTTGAGCAAAAAAAAAAAAAAGCCATGCACTATATAATTCCATTAAAATAGAAACTGTAAAAATAATTACGATTTTACAAATCGGGCAGAGTTTTCTTTGTGGGATAGTGAGTGGGAAAACAGCCATGAATAATGTTCAGGGGATCTTGATCATTTAAGGCACTGGTTGCATGATGTGTCAATTTTGTAAAAAGTCACTTTGTCATGCACATAACTGAGATACAATTTTCTGTGTGGGGTATTTCAATAAAATACGTAGGTAAAATGAAACAACAGAACTACTATTGAGTTACTGTAATTACATGCCTTTTATAGCGCTTTTTCACATCCCAAGGCAATGTTGATTTCTGAATTCTATAACTCTCCACATTGTTTTCCCATTCAAATTCTATTTAAACACCAACTTATGATGTAAGAATGGGTATTAGTTATCAAATTATAGTTGAAGATAACTTATTTGGGGGATGTACTAGTTTTTCTTCATGAATAGTGTTTTGTTTTCATTGAGCCTTAAAACAAGATATCTTTGTTATTTATATTTGGATGTATATGTTTGTGTACATGCACAATTTAGTTATTCATAAGTGCATATGACTGAATGTATGGGTAAATATTTCTATTACTTTAAAACCTGAAATAATACTATCTTCAGGGAAATGCTTTTGTTGAAGACTTAGTCATGGATGTTTCATTGCACAATCATTTCAAATCCTAACATTTTGATTGCTGAATCATGTGCAGAGTCCTTGGGAAGATGAGTTAATATTTTTCTGAAAGTGGCTTCAAATGTGCACGTCTACACACAGTCACAAGGATTTAGTGAGGATTCGTTCAAATGATGAAGCATGAACCCATTTAGCACTTCATTTCTTGAGTCCTTTTCCAAGCTCCAGTCGGCAAGTCTTGGTGTTGACACTTGTGGACCTTGCAGGGCAAAATGTCCTGTCAGTATCCATCCTGTAAGATATTCTTGTGGACCTGGGTGAGATTTCCAGATTAGGGAGCTAAAGAGATCAAAGTTAAGAATCCATGCTAGGCCAGGTGCTTGAGCGCACATCTGTAATCCCATCAGTTTGGGAAGCTGAGGCAGCAGGATTGTGAGTTCAAAGCCAGCCTCAGGAAAAGCGAGGTGCTAAGCAACTCAGTGAGACCCTGTCTCTAAATAAAATACAAACCAGGGCTGGGGATGTGGCTCAGTGGTGGGGTGCCCCTGATTTCAATCTCCTGGTATTCCCCCCCCCTTCCCTCTCCCCCCAAACAAAGAACTCTGTGTTATACAAATGGTGGTTTAAATCAAGGGAGTGAATGGGGTGACTCAGAGGAGTACCTAAGTAAGAACAAAAGCATGAGAACAATGGGTGACCTCAGCTGCCCTTCCCTCAAGGGAGGCAACCCTCTTCTCCAGGTGTGGCATTTCCTGATACAGAGCTAAGGTACCAGTAGGCAGAACCGTTGTTCATTGAAGATTATAGGAGCAGGTCTCTTGTGCATTTTGTTAAGTGACTAGAATATTAACTAAGAATTTCAGTTTTGTTTTTTGTTTTTTTTTTTTTTTTCTCACCTCTTCAAGAGTAAGTATAGAATTCTTGGTTCTCCATCATTTGTTTTTGGAAAGTTTGGGATTTTGAGTCTGCATTCCCACTGCTATGTCAAAATATCTGAGATCATGAACTTACATGAGAAAAAGGCTATTGGAGCACGGTTTGGGAAGCCCCACTCCGTGATCCAGTGGCTCCTTGCTTTAGTCCCCTGGACGGCATGCCTGAGGGGACCGGCAGGAAGTTCCTGGCAGAGCGAAACTGATCATTTCAAAATCAGAAAGCTAAGAGGAGGGGGGGATAAATGGGTCCCCATAATCTCCTCGGAGGGCACACCCCTATGAAGGATAGACGAAACACACTGGAGCCGCTGTGTAAAAAGGGGGGAGGATTTTATTAACCAGCCGAAGGGACACGTGGGGGGAAGGGAGGATCGGTGCATGGAACAGGAAAAGGGGAAAAGAAGAAGAAAAAAAGAGAGAGGCCAGTTTCAGTCTGGAAGGTGCTTAAGTAGTGGACCAGTGGTCTGAGGGACCCCCCCCCCCAGAGGGAGCCCCAGTTCCATAGGCCGCCGGGGGTCAGAAGGCAAGCCCATGTGTCGCAATTGGCTCAGTAAGGCACTTGGGGAGTGGTCAGCGGCATGGTCAACCTGAGGCGTGGCCAGCAGTGTAGCCGACCTGGGGTGCTTGGGAGTCTCAAGGCGCCTGGGGGTGTGGCTAGTTGAGCTGCCTGGGAGGCTGCCTTCCCTGCCCGGAACCCAACACCCTGCCACCTCAGGACTTCAGACTTGGGTCCTGAGGCAGCAGGACCACGTCTTTGACAATGGACATTGGTGGGAAATTCAACCTCTGAACCCTATGGGTGGGTAGAGATTGGTTCTTTTTCAGTGTCTGTTACTTCTGTCTTCGTTAACTGGTTAAGTGTGCTTTCTTGATGCACTTACCATCTGGTCTCTGGGTGCTGGGTATGATACCATTTGTCTTGGATTGATCTGTAGGCTCTTCCTCTAGCTTTTCTTTCTGCTCCCTGCACCATCAGAGTTGAAACCCTGTCAAAAACCGAAATGAAACAAATAAGCCAAACAACACAGCACCACTAACATTCTCCCCACACTCCCTCGAGCTGCCTCCCCAACAGATCCTGTGGAAGGAAGGTTTGTGGGACAAGTGGAAGGAGGGAGGGATGAACCCAGGTGTTTTCTCCTCCTGTTGATGCCTGCATCTGTGACAGCAGCAGTGACAACTGATTGGGGACCACGTAGGGGTTAGGGCTCAGCAGGGAGCAGCTCCTGATCACTGGAGTCACAAGAAACACAAGTCTGCTGCAGACTACTGGTGGGCACTGGCTCAGGTGTCCATGCAGCAGAGACAGTTTCTGGGTCTCTTAGGACTCTCTTTCCTCCTCTGCTCCTCTAGTCCTTCCATCACATTTGTAATGAATTCATAGATTGAAATTCTCTGGACTAGAAATATCTAGTTCCTCTTTTTGATTGAACTCAAACTGACAAAAGATGGTGGACCAGGAAGAAATTGATTCAAATCTAGTAATTTACTTTGGGGATTCACTCACTAGATTAAATCAGAAATGCACGTTTCATATGTGATATGAACTCAGCAAATATGACATCATTATTGTTAGTAGTGACCACTGCATTTCTTATCTTACATATGGAAAATAGCTTAGAATGACACAGATCTAATTCACATAATTTTAGCATATTTTGTGTATTATCATTATTAAAAAAAAGAATCTTGAACTATTCATTCAAAATGATCCATCATTAAATAAGCTATTTGTTCCTTGAAAACTTTTATAGATTAAATTCCAAGTAGTTTCACAGACTTCTGTATGAAGAAGCTGTCAAAGGGTTTAAAATTTTATCTGAATTCTTTCCTTTAGTTTCCCTAAACTAAATTGGAAATAAAGCCTATTTATTTAAAGAGTTATATTTCTTTATATGTTGATGTAAGCAATTTAAAAAACTCTGTAGTTAAAATCTAACATATCCAAGCATTAAGTCTTCCTTTTAAAACATCAAGAGGAGGAGGGTAATTTTTGCTTTTGGTGCCCATATAAATAATGTTTAAATTTCCAGAACTAGCTCCAAAAATAATTACTACAAGTGGAATATTTATCTTTAGATTACATGTATGTGTGTGTGTACACACACACACACACACACACACACATATATACACACACACACACACATATATATATACATACACACACATATATACACATATATATACCCATATACATACACACACACATATATACACATATATATACCCATATACATATATATACCCATATGTACATATGGTTATTCACCTTACTGTGAGATAGTTTAACTGAGTAAAAATTCAAAATTGCCATTTACTTAAGACAACAAAAATAATAAGCAGTATGCTGAGGAAAACAGAGATGAGAACAATATTGTTTAAATTAAATGACAAATTCAATACACTTCTTATGGTACTACAAAGTCAAGTTATCTATTCTTTAGCCCACACAACATGTTTTTTAATGTAGTGGAGGTCAAAGATTATTTGCTCTTGTGATATAAATTTAGACAAATACTAAAGTCTAGCCAATTTTATTGAATATATTCCTTGCAAATTTTATAATGGCTTATCTTTAGGGGCCAGGCTCCCAGAAGGCATATTTGATACAGCAGCACTGACAGGGCCAGGTATCAACTGGGATGCTCAGAAGTCTAAAAAGGTAAAGCTAAGCCTGCTGCTCCAGGTCGCAGGTTATTGTGAACGCTTTTCCTGTTATAAAATACATCTGATCTGACCACAAGGCTGAAAAGCTAATGAAAGTGGCCATATGAGCCTTCATAAATCAAAACATATGTATTTCTCTTGCAAGGTTTATTTAAGGTAAGGCTACCATAAATGAAATCCATTAAAACCTGGGGCATATTAATATTGAGCCTAATGCAGCGATGAGGGTCTTGCGATGTGTGAAAAGAAGGTCCTTTCTCTAGTCTAAATGTCCCATACACTCACACAAATACTTTATTACTGTGAATTACCAAATGTGGACATTTATTACTGTAGAAGTAACAAATGGACTAGAAAGTACATTTGCAGGCAACTTGCTTAGTGCTCAAACCTAAGACATTTTAGATCATCTTAAAAAAAAAAAAAAAAAAAAACTGCTTAATGCTATTGTACCCTTGGAGGCAGAAAGTAGAGTTTATGGAGGGTGAAATAAGAGTTACTAAATGATGCAGCTCAACTGCTTTTACTATCTAAATGAAATGCAAAAAAGCTTGATAGGGAACACAAGTGAAAAAAAAAAACTAAGTAAAACAACATAAAAAATAAAAAAATAAAAATAGAGGCTCTAAGTGGTTTTCAGGAATTCGAGACAAAAAAAAGTGTTTACTCAAATAGGTGATGAATGACATTGCATAAATTAAAATAAACTAATTTATTCCTAATTCCTTTTTCAGTAAAGCAGAGCTCAGCATTAAGAAAAAGGGGTCTTAGAATCTAGATAAGCTGTGCTTGCAAAATCCAGGCGAAAAGGTGATTTTTGCTACATTGAGTATTTCCAGGTTTGTTCATAAAATTTCTTTGATTTACTGACCAAAATATCTGACCCATTTCTAAAAACAAGATTGTTTATTTGAACAGATATAAGGAACTTTTAAAATACTATTAAAATAAATAAAATTTTTATTTCAATTGACTTAAAGCCATTTTTTAAAAAATAAACTCAACAATTTATTTCCAAGTCTTCTTTTGTAGAAATATGAAGACTTTAAACTACTAGAATCAAGATTCCACAAGTTTACTGAGCTTTTATTACCAAAATGTTCTGTTTTAAACAAGGACATTCTCACTATAGAAAGTAGTACTTTTTTTTACATCATTGTGTTCTTCGCAATATGTGGAAAATGCACCATTATTTTATTGTTTAATTTAATCTTCTCTTGTGTCTCAGTCTCCTTGGGCTACTCTAACATAATGCCATAGATTGAGTGACTAATAAACAACATTTACTTCTCAGTCTTTGGGAGGCTAGGAAATTCAAGGTCAAGGGCAGATTCAATATTTGGTGAGCAGCTCTTTCCTGGTTCATGGAACACACCTTGATGGTGTGTCCTCACGTGGCAAAAGAGCAGGTAAACACCCTCTGGCAGCTCTAAGAGGGGCTCCGAGTTGCTCAAAAGGCCCCTGCCCTCAGCCCAATCACCTCCAAGAACCCACCTCTTACTGTTCTCCTCTCTGGTGTTAAGATTTCAACACACAACTTTTGGGAGACACAAATATTCAGACAACAGGAACAGTTTATATTTATTTGTAAAAGTAGAACCTTTCTTTTTTCAGATATATCCTGAAAATTGCTCTCAACCTGTAAACAAAGTTGCTTAGATTAACTCTGACATATAAAATAATGACTAAAATCTTTAAACGTAGAAATAAAGTAAAATTAATCAACAAATTACAGTGTAAAAGAAAAGTACTAATTTCAGTTGTTTCCCCATGTAGTATGTACAATGGGTTGAGGTTTAAAACTGATAGTTGCTTTATTACAGTATAAGTTCATTTTCCTTAGTTTTACTGGGCTCACACATCACATTTCTTCTAAAATACACCTTCTCAGGAGGATGAGGGGTTATTGTTTTATTGGTACAGCGTTGCAGGTTGTGAATTTAAAAGTCCTGAGGATGAATTGTGATGATGGTGGTGGTACAAGAAACACATGAAACCTCTGAAATAAGTCAAAAAGCTAAAATTTAAGTTATGTACATTTTATTATCATTAAACATCAAAGCAAAGTAAAAGCATTGCCTTTTATTACAAGAGTCTAGAGTGGTGGAACCCTTTTATTGCACTTCGTATCACCCTTGTGTGTTGCCGCCTGCAACAATGATACCTCGGGAAAAAATCAGAGGCAGACTGGGAATGAGTGGTTCCTTTATTGTTCCTTCTTCTTCTCCCTTCCTTCCTATCTTCTCTCTGATTCCGCCCCCACAGTCTCTTTAAAAACTCTTTACCCTTCACAGGTACATTAGTTCTCTTAACAAGCATACACGTGTCACAAGCTCGAGTTTCAGGTGCGGCACGCAGTGCCCACAAGCACAGAAAAATTCTTAGTCAATTACATTAAGGTCAGGGGTAAGTTGTAGTAAACAAGTAAACGCCTCCTCTTGGCTCTCAGCCAGCCGCCATCTTAGAGCTACTTCCTCATCAAAGGCTCTTACACTTGTGAAATAGTAGGAGACTCACCAGAAGATCTGCTTCCCATGGATTGTGGAAAGTTGGTGGCATGAGCTGTCACCAGTTCATAGAGCTGTCACTCGGGGTTGAGCCCAGAAAGCATCTTCACGTACAGATAGAAGAAGTTCTAGAACAGTCAGGTTCAGTGAGACATCTTTCCATGTGCCTAGGCAGCATGGAAGCTGCCTCTGTAGTACAGCGAGAGACTTCAGCAGGGACAGGGAAGAAGAAGCATCTTCATTCATTTCTAAGTGAGACACCATGTGTGAGTGGGGTACAGATGACTTTAGCAGGGACAGGGGAGTCTGTTTATACATATTGTTTCCTAAAAGAAAGTAGATGATATTTCCAAAAGTAAGACCTGCCATTGCCTGGGTATCACATTCACATCCGCTCCTCTGATGTTCATGAGAACTTACCAGCAACCTGCTGTAGGTCAGGCTACATCAAGGGCTAGGAAAATAAAGATGAAATATAGTAGTCATGAAACTCAATAATTCTTGGATGGGTGTTCTTCTCACAACAAGGCCTCATTTATTTAATACTAATGTTGTAATATCTCTCGTGTATTTTCTCAAGGCCTTTTTCTGAAAAGCGAAAGTAGTTGTATTTGCTAGAAAGGTTATCATGAGAGTTAAATGAGGTAATCTGTATAAATAATGCATCATTGTTTGCACTAGTTTTCAGTAAATAGATAGCTGTTATCTTCATTGTTAGCAGTATCCCTAAGCACAGGATGAGATCTCTATCAGTTTCTAGAAAGAACAGAATCACTCAACATAAATCTTTCTACTGAACTATGACATAGGAAGTGTATCAGAGGGCTACATATCTACTTTCTGTTCTGTAATTAACTGTTAGAATGATTTGGGAACATATATTTAATTGCTTTATGTAATAATCTCATTTTTTAAATGGGAAATTTTGTTTAGATATTTAGTAAACAACCCATTAACTCTAATCTTTTTTATGACTACTTTTGGTCTGCTGTGAGTGCCATAACAAAATACCATAGACTGGGTGGCTTAAGCAGCAGAAATTTGTTTTCTTACAGTTATGGAGAGAAGAAGTCTGAGATCAGAATGCCAGGCTAGTCAGGTCCTGATGAGGCTGCTCTTCCTGGCTTGCAAATAGCCACTGTCAGTTTATATATTATCTTGTCAGAGAGAGAAAGAGAGCAAGCTCACTGGGATATGTTTTCACAAGGGCATGGATCCTATAAGATTAGAGGCCAACCCTCCTAACTTCATGTAACCTTGATTGTCTCCCAATGGCTCCGTTTTCAAGTACCACCACAGTAGATGTTAGGGATTCAATATGAATTCAGAGTAATTTAGTCAGCTTTTCAGCACTGTGAACAAAAGATCTGACAACAACTTAGAGACAGAAAAGTTTATGGTTTCAGAGATTCAGTCCACAGTGGGCCAACGCCATAGCTCTGGCCCAGTGCAGGCAGAACGTCATGGCAGAGGGGCCTGGTGGATGGAAACAGTTCAGCACGTGGCAAGCAGGAAGCCGAGAGTGAGCTGTGCTCACTAGGGACAACAAACAAATTCCACAGACACACCCAATTGACCCCCACCCTGCCTACACTTACCACCCAGTTAATGCACATCAGTGGGTTAATGCCCTGAGGTTACAGCTTCCATAATCTAATCGATTCACCTATGAACATTTTATGTTGTCACACACATGAGCTTTCAGATGGCAGCTCATGTCTAAACATGTAACAGGGAGAGAGTCAAACATTCAGCCCATCACCATGACGATACACAGAATAGTAATTTTTATATTAGACACTACCATCCAGGAAACAAATCTAGGTTTAAATTCCAGCCCTGCTCATATTGTCAGTAGTTTTGTTTGGTGAATCATCATCTCTGTTGACATGGGTTCCTCTACCCAGGGCAGTGATTGATTGGACACTGAGAAACCTTCCCAAGAAAGGGCAGAGATCTGCATGCAATATGAGAGTAGGGCCCTAGTAGAAAAGTTCCTTTCCTCCCTCTTTGGAATTTTTGTGGTTAATATGCCTGGATGCAGGATACACAGAGAAATAGAATCTTGATGCTGTTCAAGTCCTTGGTACGTACTCCTTGGGCTGTTTGATATCTATAGTTCCTGTGTGTGTGTGTGTGTGTGTGTGTGTGTGTGTGTGTGTGTGTGTGTTTGAGGCAAAAGATTTCCACCATTGATTTTAGTATGAACTAGTTAAGGCTAAGCTCTTGTAAATCGACCATCAACAGATTCCTGAGCTACTGTTCCTCACAGGTCACAGTCATTCCCTCACATTTAATTCTGCAATTAGCCTGTGGTCGATGCATATTAAATGTGCCCATTAATATGTTTCTCATTAGTTTTTCTGCTTTAACTGAAGGAATTTTTAATTTTGTTTGTTGTAAGAGGAGGGCATAGAATTTGAATCTGATCCAACAGCTTTGCACTCCACTATTTATACAAATTCCGAATCCAAATCACACACCGTAAATCAATCCATTGTGTCCATTTAGCTGTGCAGATGTCTTAACACAATGACACCACTGTATCCACAACATTCCTTATGGTCTCTGATTTTGTTATGGTTTGTATGTGAGCTGTCCCCCAGAAGCTCATGGTGAGAAAATGCAGGAATATTCAGAAAGGAGTGACTGAATTATAAGAGTTCTGGTATCATCAGTGTGTTAATTCATTTGGTGGATTAATAATTTGAATTGACTTCTGGGTAGTAACTGTAGGAAACCATGATATGGCTGAAGAAAGTGGGTCAATGGGGCGTGCTCTTCTGGATTATGTTGTCCCTGGCTCCTTGCATACAAGCCATCTCTGCTTTCTGTCTGTCCTGATCAGAGCTGCTTTCGTCCTCCATGCCCTTCTGGCATGAGGTTCCGACTTGCCTCTAGTCCACAGCTACGGAGTCTGTCAACTAAAAAATGAACCTGTGAAACTGTGAGCCAAAACAAACTTTTATTTCTCTAAGTTGTTCTTGTCGGATGTTTTGGTCACAGCAAGAAAAAGCTAGCTAACACAGATGAATTGGAGCCTTATCAAGAATGTAAGCATAATCACGAGTAAAAAGCCAGCGATAGGAACGACAGCTGGCTGTCACATTGTCACACGCAGGCTGTCATGGCACTGAAAGGGATTCTACCTGCAAAGTTTTTGGTGAAGCTCCAGTTGATACTGAAGGAGGAATGTATTTGGGATAACCTTTAGAACATTTAAATGCAGGATTTTGCAAGGAACCATTATGCAATCTATCTTCTGCAACCCTTACTTGAAGCCTCCCTATCCACGTATCTCCCCCTTTTTTCAGTCCTTCTCATTCAAGGAGAATAAATGGCCAGTCAGACAAGGACAAGATGACAACTGCCTATGCTCATTAACCTATTATGTAACCAAGGAGGTGAACAGGACATAATGTACAGATAACAATTGAGTAAGGTCAATGTTTTTTTAAGAGAACACAGTAAAGAGTTATTAGAAATTAATAATATGCTTAGCTAAACTAAGACAGCAAAAGGATATATGAAGATTAAAACAAGAAAATCTCATAGAAGACAGGGAGAAAAATCAAGGAGATGGATATTATAAGAGAGAGTAAACAATGCTGATGATCAGTGTAGGATGTCTAATACTTTGTTTAATAAGCATCACTGATAAAAAGAAAAGATTAATAGAATTAAGGAAAGTCTCTGAAATAACAGACAAATATCCAAGAGTTAAAACAGCACGCATCCTCAGAATTCACAGTCTTACTGGGTACATTTTAACAAGACATGCCCTTGCAAAATTTCAGAACATCAAGGAATAAGAAAAAGCCATTTTGGGGGATGTGCAAATAGGATAGCTATAAAAGAAAATTTTAATGTTGATTTTAAACAGCAGCAGCAGCTCAGAGGCTAAAATGGTAATAATGTATCGCTAAAGTCATGAGAGTAATTATCACAGACTGAAAGTTCTTTATCTAATGAAAACAGAACAATATATCCAAGATCGCAGAATATTTAACTCTCATACACCCTCTCAGAAAAGGTCATTTGAAGATTAAAATATGATTCTGAGGAGAGGAGGATGTTACAGCTAAGGAAGAATGGGACTTAATCTTAGTAAATGAATATAAGTTCCAGACTGACAGTCTCCAAATTGAGTAGTTCTAATGAAGCCAGTTAAAAATGAAGACAGCATAAGCACATTTTAATAATATACATATATTTTTCTCCTCAAAATATTTAATTTAGTAAAAAGACACCAGGATCCAGTAATAACGCAAAATTATAAATAAATTATTTATTTTATAAAATATAAAATAAAATATTTTATGAATTATAAAATATATAAAATTATTTCCAAATTAAAATTGTTGAGTTATGGTGATAAGTGGAGGATTGTTTTTAAATCCCTATTATTATGTATTTATTCTACCAAATGTTACTTAAGAATAATTTGCCAAGGTTCAAATATAAAACACCTCTTTTTTAAAGTTTTACTCATTTATACATTTCTTGACTCATTTCAATTAGTATTTTCTGATTGTATATGGAGTCTGTATTTGGAGTGGGGTGGGCAGAAACTTTTTTGTCTTCATGCAATACCTGAAAAACGGTCAAACATTATTAGGACAAATTTTGCTTATACATGTGATTCTCCTCATGTCAAACTATACAAATTAAGAAGACAACACTTAAATATCTATGTTGGGTTTGGGGGTGGGGTGGAGTTGGTAATCAATCTCACATTTCTGCCAACTTCTATCTCTATTATCTTTTAATTCCTTATCAATGATATACTACTCTGACACAATACAGAACTTTTTTTTTCTCTAGTCAAGTTTAAAAGTGGTTTATAATGTACTTTGGTAAAAATTCTGAAATTGTGATAGCGTCAATTATTCATCTTATTTAGAATACAGATCAGATAAACAGACTCAGTTATGGTAAATATCTGTTTTTCAGTATGTGCACATTACATACAAGTTTTATGTAAAAAGAAAACCTTTTCTTTCTCTTTTGGGGGGATCTTTATAAGCCTAAAGAAGAAAGGTATGCACTATTCTCCATGACTTCACTTCATTTCTGGTCATCACAGTTTTAGAGTATGTATCTGATATCTTGCATTGACACACCTCACAATTCCAGCATGTTTTGTCTACTTGAGCACACCAACCCTGTAGCCACGGCTTTTGTTACCAGTACTTATTATTTCTACTTTGTCTAATAGTGATGGTGTTCTAAGGGGAGCTGAAATCTTCATATCTAATATAAACTCTTTGATTCAGAAAAAAAAAAAAAAGATATAATTACAAGGTATGTATTCCAAGAAAACTAGATATTTTTAAACATGAGGCAAATTTAGCCTAAATAATTATAAGTCAGGGTACATAGCTTCTTTAAAATTTGTGTTTTCTTTTAGTTCAAATTTCTTGGCCAGAATGTGACATAATTTCTCTTTCTCATTCCTGGGATGTACATTTAAATTATCATGGAAAATTTATTAAAAGCTAATCGTCTTTTAACTCTGAAATTTCTAGGCCCTCAGAAGGACAAAACATTCATTTGACAAGTGTTGTGAGTGATTTTTAATCAATAATCGGCTCTTTGCTGATTTGCTATATATAGTATGTTTTCTGAATGCAGAATCTCACAAACAAGAGAAGTTGACTATTGTTTGAAGTTCTCTGCTGTCCAACAGCTATGAACTGCATCTTATAACAAAAAAGAAGAAATGGGTGTTTATTCCTGGGTTTGTCTGAAAATGTACAGTAAGGAAAAGTTTTTAAAAGGAACAGGTTTTGTCAGCCTGGGAAGAGCTAGAACATTGTTGGTAAGATGTTGCTGTTGACCAGTTGAGTGGTGAGTTTGTAGATTGGTGTGTATGTGGGGTGGGGGGTGTTGCAGGGAGTTACAATTTCAGTTCATGTGCAAGGTAAGACTTAGGTCAAGTGAGGTACAAGAGGTAGAGCTGAGAAGTTCAAGAATGCACTCCATATGATAGAGTGTTGAGGAATTTAAATTATTAGGAATTAGTTGAAGCTTTCAACAGTACACTGAGAACCAGGGCATAGTACTGGCTACAAACATAGAGCATTAGCTTCAGAACATTTCATGGACTTTAGACACTACTGTGCAAATTCTCATTTATCTGAGTCCAATAACTGTAAACTGCTTGAGCAAAACACTCTGGGGTTAGGGTTATAGCTCAGTAGCAGAGCATTGCCTAGGTACACCAGACCTGGGGTTCAATTTCCAGGACTGCACACCAAAAAAAAAAAAAAAAAAAGAAAGAAAGAAAGAAAGAAATATTAGCCTTTGTTTATTTTATTTTTAGGAAGTAATATTTTTTTCTCCCACTAAGTGTTGACAAATTTAGACATTGTTAATGATGCTTTTAGATACATATATATTAGGCAAAGAAAAAATATTAGCTTTTCACTTCACAGACTCTTTGGGCATTCAGGTTGTAAATACTATGAACATATAATAATATTTCTTATTCTAATAATTTGCTTTTTTTAAAAAAAATCACAAACTCCTTGATTTGTCTCCCAAATCTCTTCCACCCACACTGTTTCTGGTTTCAGCAAGGGGATCCTCATCACCGGGTGGAATTAAAAAACCCAGGACTTTTCTCTCCTGAGTGCCATTCTATCCTGCACCCTACGTGTCCAGTCAGCTTCATCTCTAATATTTAAACAACCTGAGACTCCACTTTTCTCGTCACTAATGTCACCTCCATCAGCCCCTGGTTTCATCTACATCACCAAGCCTGTGTTCTCACTTCCAGGCCCCTATATAGCATGCCCATAATGCTTGAGAATGCTCGGTGGTTCCGTTGTTTCCTTTCCTATAACACTGCAGCCTAAGAGGGAAGCAGGACGCTGACCAAAAGCAAGAAACTAAAAAGGAAAATGTGAAGAACGATATATATCCATTCTGGGCTTTTAAGTATTCATAGGAGCTGACACCATGCACACATGGAGGGCTGTGTGAATGCCCAGGAAAGACCTGAGAAGGCTCATAGTCTCACCTTCAACTGACCTTGGAGCTCTCTCACAGCAGAAAGTGACAGCTATGGCAATCTCATTTTCAGACTTTATACAATATAACAACTGTAAATGAGAATTGATCGTACATGTGTGTGCGTGTGTGTGTGCGTGTGTGCATGTATGTGCTCCTGTGGATGCAGAGAGAAAGAGAGGAAATTATTTCAGTGAAATATTAAATTTGACTCCTTATAAATTCTTTTCTTTTTAATATTTTGTCTATTTATTTTTATGTGGTGCTGAGGATCCAACCCAGTGCCTCACATATGCCAGGCAAGCACTCTGCCACTGAGCTACGACCCCTATACCGTGACTTTTTGTAAATTCTTACTAGTATTCATAGTGTATTTTCAATATATGGGACCATGGATTTGATTAATTTTAGGTCATTTTATCCACGATTAATCTCAGTTTACTCTGAAATAGCAGAATATGCATATGGGATTGCCTCTTTCTGACTTCATCCTTATAATTTGCATCATACACATTTAATTTACTATGTAGTTTCATTACTTTATATAACATAATAAAGGTAATCTATGATATTAATTAAACATAAAAATTTAAATCTCTCTGATATTGTACTAAATCTGTTTTATGTAAGGTAATATCATGAGCCTCACCATCTGAAACATTATTTCCTTAGCTCCATCCACTCTGATGTTGAAATCCTGCCTTGAGATTTATGTTATTCATCTGCTGTCCATGAAGGGGGGTCAGTTCCCAGCCTCTCCCCCACCATGTCATGGGGATGCCTCCTCTTTTGCTCCAGAGAAATGGCTATCCTATTTGGGGTTTGGCTATTGTTGTTTTAATTTTAGTTTTATAATGAACTTATTACTTAGTGGTAAGGGCAGAGAGGAATCCTAAAAGTGCACAGTCACCACTGCTTGTGTAGAGTTTAATAAGGCTGAGTAAGAACCTTTGGTACCTTGATACTGGTATGAGTTGAATTGTGTCTCCCCAGATCTGTCGAAGTCCTGATCTGCGAATATGCATGATGGAGCTAGGCCCAGTCATCAGGGAGGGCTTTACTCCTGCATGACTGAGCTCTTATGGGGAAAAAAGGAAATAGGAACACACAGACCCACCCATAGGAAAAAACCATGTGAATGTGAGGCAGACGTCAGGGGGACGGACCAGAGAGAAGGATGCCCAAGACTCAGGCTGTGGCTCTATGCCACCCGGAGCTGGGAGAGGGACCTGGAAAGATGCCCTCCCAGCTCTCGGAAGGAGCAACATTCCCACATCTTGATCTTACACTTCTAGCTTCCAAAACCCTGAGACGATAATTTCTGTTGTGTAAGCAATGCAGTGTCATCTTTACCAAACTAATACAATGTCAAACCCCATGAGCCAAACAGTCCATCTTTTCCAGAAATTTTGATTTAAATTCAAATCTTTTTTTTAATATTTATTTATTTACTTTAGTTGTACACAATGCAATGCATTTATGTTTACGCGGTGCTGAGGATTGAACCCGGGCCACGCACGTGCAAGGTGAGTGCTCTGCCGCTGAGCAACAATCCCAGCCCCTAAATTCAAATCTTGAATAACATATTTTCATCCCAAATGTTTTTCTTACACTCTAGAACTATACAGGCTTCCTACAAGAAATAAATGTTAATAAAATCCTGTGGTACATGTTAATGCTCCTAAGCCACCACATGAGTCAAGGGGTGATGACTATGGTTGGTTTACTGGAATATCTTCTTTGATATTTTATTGGCTCATTTTCCCAAATGCTTCCCCGTAAACTCTGCCTCTACACACAAATGTTAATGATCCTTACTTAGAAAATGAAAATCATCATGAACAGTGAAGGTGAAGTGACAAATCATTCTTGGAGTTCTCAATACTACCTCAAAAAATTGTTTTGCTTTCTGGAAGGTCCCTTTACAAAGTTTCGCCATGATATCACTTCCTTTTCCTCCTCATCTCTAAACTTAACCCTAGACTAAAATAAAAATAAACCATGGAAACAGGAAAAAAATAGTTGTGATGACATCTAAGAACACTGTCCTCTCCCGTCTAAGCTACTTTCTTTCACCTTCCAGATTCTATAACAGTAAATTGGCATCAAATTCTCCATCTCAAATCCTCGGCTGTCTGCTGGAACTGAATGACAAAGAACACTCACCTCTTAATAGATCTGGAGCCTCTAGTTTAATCCCCCAGCTACCACATTCTTTCTGTCTCCTGACATGAATGTAAAAGCAGAAGATACATTTTTTTTAATTCCAAAAAATTAAGTTACTTACTTTTATTATTAGAGATAAATTACCACCCTGAATCATCATGCAGAAATGTAGGACAGATTACTATTCCTTGTTATGTTGGTATTGAATAATTCAGTGGTGCCAATAGCAATGTGACAACATGGTGATCTTAGATTTCCTTGTAGTTGGCATCATCAGTACATTTGAACACCTGGAGTTTTGATTATGCACTGATTCAGAAATTATGAAAATTAGTGACCAGGATAAAGTGAAAATGTTTAGATCTACTTTTCAAAATTCTAGGCCTGGAAATATTGTATTCTCCAATGCTTTCTTCTTTATCATGTAATTTTTACTGTTATTATTGTTACAATAATGAATATATTCACCACTATCATCTAATTACAACACTCAGAAATGACTCCATTTTTTTGAGATAAACTGTTTTTTAACATGCCGTTTTTATTATTGATTTTTACTTAGATGGCCATTTTCCTGTTTACTTTCTATTGTTTTTAACCAAAGTATATATATTTTTCTTCACACACCTGCATAGTAATTCATAAACTGTCAGGTGAATCTTTTTGCACTTTTTAAAAAACTGTTGCCTTTTCTGGTTGTTTTATTGCAAAGGAATCAAATTTAATCTTACAGATATGAAATCTTTTCCATCTGACACAAAGCAAGTTCTTTTCCTAAATTTTACCAGAGGTTTTCTGTGACTTCCTTTGCTCTATGAAGATATATAAGGATGCATATACTGAGAGAGAAGTTGTATATCTTTATACTTGAACAATTTTTTTTTTATTTTAGTGGAGATAAAATTTTACATAAATCTTCTTAGGTGATGTATCCAAAGTATGGAAATATGAAATGTGTTCACATGTCAACAAGCTGTCCCTGAAATGGGGGATTAATAGTGATTTTCTGATTATGGCTAGGCTATTATAAGTTTTTTTTTTTTAATATTTATTTATTTGCTTTAGCTGTACACAATGGGTTCATTTGTAAGTGGTGCTGAGGATCGAACCCGGGCTGTGCACGTGCCAGGCGAACGCTCTACGCTGAGCCACAACCCCAGCCCCTATTATAAGTTTTATGTTTGTCATTAAAGCTGCTACCATGATTATTCAGCTTTCTACAACATTATGTGCATTTCTCTTATAAGAATAAGATTTACTATAATTGTGAAATAAGTATATATTCTATATCCTGCAAATTGAGAAAATTAAAAGGAAGAATTTTTATAAAAGCAAAATTTTGTAAGAAGCACATATCTGCATATAAAGATTATATACACAAGATTTACTTTTCATGCTAGCTCCACTCTGAATATCGTGTTATCATACATAGGTGATCCCATCCTTACTGTTAAGGATGCTTTTATTCAAATTTGTGGGACGGCTCAGGCTCTGTTCCTGAAACCTACTGGGGCTTAAATTGAAGCAGTTCTTACTCTTAACAGTTTCCAAGTTCATGCCATTTCGGGATCACACTTGTCTTTTAAAATGGTTTATTGTTTTACTTACACTATTTCTTGCTTTATAGAGTGACTTTTGTATTTGCTCTTATGCAAATACAAATAAATCAACTTGATAAGGATAATAATAACTTTGTATGAAATAATTTCAATGACAGTTGGGAGGAGTGGCTGAAAGGGTTCTTTCCTTCTTTATCTCACAAATTGGGAATTTGTAAGGACATTGTTTCATTAATTGTACCTTAAATCTTTTTAGAAGATTTCATAAATTAGAATATACTCATAGAAAAGCTCAATTCATCTTTTCAGCATGGAAAATGCTCAATAGTTTTTCTGATCATTGTTTCAAAAGTATATTTAGAGGATTTATTTGAAGCACAGATAAAGAGCCTCTAAGTGCTCATTTACTATGTTTTCTTTGCTTCCATTTTGACCTCATTAGAGCCCATGCTCAAAAGTATATAATTATGCAATAACATTTGACACTGTTTCTGATGATGCTTTGTTCATGTATGCTTTATTAGTCATGCATTAAAAAGACGTTAATTTCCAAGCAATATTTGGGAAAATTATATGATAGCTTATAAAGCCGAGTACACTGAAATCTGAGAATACATTTCACATTTAAAAAGTAAGGTAAAAAGCTTTAAGGCTAAAAGGTAGCCAAACTTCTGTTGGTGATTCATCACAATCAATCCTAAATTATGACTCTCACTCTGCAATCCCCACAGCAGCATTTATGCAGTAGAACTGTTTCTTAGGGATGCTACATGTCAGGATTTTTTTTTTATTATGTGCAACTTGATTCAGCTTATATACATATGGAACACTTAATGCCCAGTATTCATTAGAACTTTCCAAAAAATAGACTTTCGTAGTTTTAAAATTTATTTTAAAGAACTAGCTTTAACAATAAAAATCTCAAGAATTTAACTGGGTTACCTGGCTTTCTATACTAACAAAAATAGCTATGAGAAAGATGATATTTTATGATTAAAATTGTATGAGGAAAATTACATTTTAAGATCATAAAGCTTTAGATTCCCAAGACTGAAAAGTCCTTGAAGTTATTTACCATCAATCTCATATTTTATCTTTAACATTCAATATCACATGAAATTATTTAGTTTATTATTATAAAATCTAGTAAACAAAACATGTCTATGGTTTCCAAAACATATTAAATAGAAACTCAGAGAATAAGAGAGGACAGTGTTGGGTATTACTTTTTAAATGTAACCTAATTTTCATGCATAAAAATACATTTTGGATCTTCTTTTAATCAATTAACATGTAAATAACCATATATTTACTTTTATAATGATCAATATTTTACATTAAAACATATTGCAAACCTCATTTTAAATAAACTTTGATGATTAAAACTGAAACTAAAGTAAGATTTTCACCATAAGCAATGCATTAAAAATCTCACAATTTGTTCTTGTCCTACTGAAATTCAAAAGATCAGCATACTGAGAGTATATTCTTGCCAGGAAGTGTGTATAAGCCCATTACGGATTATTATTTTGTTGTCTTTGAAAACCATTTATCTTATTAGTATGCCTACTAAAATTCATAAGCTGTAACAGAAGGGGAGAACTTTGTAAATTAAGAGATTTAAGAAATATTACAACAAAGCACAATTCCTATTGGGTTGTGCATCAGGGGCAAAATAAAAGAAATTAACTGGGGACAGTGGGTAAACTTTAAAAGTGAACCCATGATCCTACTTACTATGCTATAGATGTTAGGTGTTCTGAATTGAAATGGGATCATCGTATTGTTGTGTGGGAGAATGCCTTTGTTCTTAAGATCTTTATCTTAAAGTATTTAGGCTAAAGGGCAGTGTGACCTTCAACTCACTCAAATGTAAATGGGGTGTGTGTGTGTGTGTGTGTGTGTGTGTGTGTGTGTGTACTTGTTGTCACAGCTACAGGGACACTGCTGAAAATCTGCAAGGGGCAGAGGAGCCTCCACCCCAGAAGCAACCAGGCTAAAGGAGCTCTGGTGTTGAACTGAGAAATACGCATACGTTTATACATTAATGATTATTAATTATTGGGGAGAAATCCTTAATCTTAAATAATTAAAATGAGGACATTCTTCTTAGAGAAAGGCTGCTACTTTTAATTTGAGTCCACATTCTCAGTCTTCTCTCTCTTTCTACGTATCAGTTCAGAAGAACCACCTCTGTAATTTATTTTCAAGTAATAAAGACAATCATGATTAATAATGGAGACTGCGGTTTTAAATCAGCTGAGCTTGCAGGCCCTCACTGAGGAGTGATATTTGAACAGTTTATGAAGACTTCAGGAGGAGACTGGAAACGCCTGAAGGTCTGAGCAGGATTCCTGATGATCACATGGAGGGAAGTGAATTCTGGGACAGGAAGAGGCTCGACCCAGGGAGTTCAAAGGCTGTGAAGAGCAGGCTGGAGGGACTAGACCGCAGCAAGGCCAGGATGACCAGAGCAGAGCAAGAAGGGGCAGGTGACAGGAGAGGCATGGGGAACAATGGCAGAGTGGCAATGCCCGGAGACACGCAGGTGACATGGGCTGAGTCCAGCAGTGCCGAATGGTTACATGAACAAGCAGAGAAGGTCATGCTATGATGTTTTAACAATACGTTTTGCTCATCTTAAGGTAGCAGAATTTAAAGCATCTTAGCATATAGTCAGTGTCAATGTTATGAATAATACTGTACTTTCTTCTTTGTTCGTTTTACTAGGTTTTCAAAACGTTTCATTTTGGACTAGATGAATCTCAGGGGCTCAGGGTCACTTGTGGCTAGTGGCCACTGTGTTGTACAGCACAGGTACAGATTCCTGACTTACTCTGAGTGAAGTGGAAAATTTATGAAGACTTCAGGAAGAGACCGGTAACACGGACTCACTCCTGTTTTGTTGTTTTGTTTTTTCAAATTTATTTTTTTTATTTTAAGTTGTTAGAAATGACAGCAGAATGCATTACATTTCATATTATACTTGTAGAGCACTTTTTTTTTTTTTTTTTTTTTTTTTTTTTTTTTTGGTACCAGGGATTGAACTCAGAGGCACTCAACCACTGGGCCACATCCCCAGCCCTTTTTTTGGTTTTTATTAGAGACAGGGTCTCACTGAGTTGCTAAGTGCCTCACCATGGCTGAGGCTGGCTTTGAACTCGCGATCCTCCTGCCTCAGCCTCCCAAAGTGCTGGGATTACAGGCGTGCGCGCCACCGCGCCCGGCTTGTAGAGCACATTTTTACATATCTCTGGTTGTATACAAAGTATATTCACACCGTTCGTGACTTCATACATGCACTTAGGGTAATGATATCCATCTCATTCTACCATCTTTTTTTTTTTTTTTCTCCTTTTTTCCCCTCCCTTTCCCTCCCTCCCCATTGGCCATTCTAGTGGTCCTCTAATCCTCCTATGCTCCCCATCCCAACCCACTGTGAATTGGCCTCCTTATCTCAGAGAAAACATTTGGCATTTGGATTTTTGGGATTGGCTAACTTCACTTAGCATTATATTCTCTAACTTCATCCATTTACCTGCAAATGCCATGATTTTATTCTCTCTTATTGCTGAGTAATACTCCATTGTGTATATATACCACATTTTCTTTATCCATTCATCTACTGAAGGGCATCTAGGTTGGTTCCACAGTTTAGCTATTGTGAATTGTACTGCTATAAACATTGATGTGGCTGTGTCCCTGTAATATGCTGATTTTAAGTCCTTTGGGTATAGACCAAGGAGTGGGATAGCTGGGTCATAAGGTGGTTCCATTCCAAGTTTTCCAAGGAATCTCCATATGGCTTTCACTCCTCCTTTAAAAGAAACACATGAGCTTTTCTTTAGGGAATATGAAAGAAGTTAGAAGCAGAAACTGCAAGACCGGGCGTGTGACCACACAGTAATCAGACTTTAAATGATGCCTGCTTGGCCCAGAGCTGACATTGAGGAGTAAGATTAAACAGGCTGGTCCTGGACACCTCTTAAAGCAAACTGGCTGAGGAAATGTTAAGGAAGACACGAGACATAAATGATACTTAATTTAGGGCTAAGAAACGGGAATGAGGCACCACTTAAGGAAGTAGGAAAGGTTCTGGAAAGTACATATTTCGGAGTCTCAGCAAGATGAAGTGCTGAAATTATAACAATTAGACTTAAAAAGAAATGCCAACTCAATTGGGTAGATGAGTCTAATTACATCATGGTGCAGGCTGAAGGTGAAAACTCTGGATTCTTGGTGTGGAAATTTGAAAGTTTTAGACTGCATGACTTCACCCCGGGATGGTCAAGATGGGTGAGACCTCTGCGCCCAGCAGCACTGCAACACAGGAAGAGTGTGCATTGAAGGAAACTCAGTGGGGAGCAGCCCAGGATGAGGAGCGAAATGAGAAGCATGGGGTATTCCAAAAGCCAAGTTCAGGAAGTATTTCATGGAGGAAGGAGAGCTATACCAGGAAAGACTGTGGATGTATCAATTTACATATGCAATAAAAATTCTGAGTACACTGCCATGCCCATATTCCCTGTAAGTGATCTTTTGATGTGTTTCTTCCCACAGTACACAGAGGCATGACTTCTTAGCTACTAAGAACTATTAAAGCACCTTTTCAATCCTTGATTAAAATGTGCTGCAATTACCAGATAGGTTCTCAGAGGAGGGCCATGACAGGGTGTCCAGAATGCAGTGGATGGTGACAGGGCAAGGAAGGCCCCTGCTTCAGCCAGGAGGGAATGTTGCGTCACCCGATCCTGGTTCAATGAGACTGAACAGCTGATGATTTTATATATCATAAAATATACATGTCATGCTTGGTTTTGATGAGTTACACCCCACAGGCTTGGCCTTCCACATTACTTGACTTTTACTATACACATGATTCCCATAGAAGAGTTTATTGATTTTATGTGGTCAGTCACACAGGAAGTAAATTTAGGATGCAGGATATGAATATCATGGTCCTATCTATTTAATAACAAGCAAGGTGTCATCATTCACATATCATTCAGTATGTCTATGTAGCTAAGTGTCTATAGATATTTATAGCTATCATCTAACTATAGAGATCCATGTATCTCTCCATATCTATACCTATCTCCGTATCTATACCTATCACCTTTGTATTCATCCATGTATCTATCCATCCATCCATTGCTCTCCCAGAGAATATGGTAGAAGATTTTAAAATATTGCATCATTTGCATGAAAATATTGTAAATAAGATAATATTCAGAAAAAAATCCAAAGGGTAGAGTAATATGTGTAAAGACAAAAATGAGTGGTATCATAATTAGACATTTTCTGAATGGTTTGCTGAAGGCTGGTGACTGTAGATTCTGTGTCCTGATGAAGGTAATGCTGTCCAGAGAACTTCCTGTCAAGTACTATGTGTTAATCAGTAGTCACTGTCTTCCTCTCTCTCTCTCTTCTCTCCTTTTGTCTCTGTCGCTGTATTTCTCTTTTTCAGTACAGTGGTTAAATGAGGCAACTCAGTACATAAATATTGAAACTATATAGCCAAAAAGCATAACATTTTCACTTAAAATTTGTTACAAAGAGAAGTGTTAGAATCTTTTAACAAGTTCATTCACTGGAGAAAATCATATACATCAAACTAACACTTACAGAAGATTACTTAGAGAACTTTCTGACCTCTACATTCAAAAGTTAACTTAAGCTGTTATTTACAAAGCATTGGCTGAATTCAGCAGCTGGTCAATTAAATGTATAAATAGAGGTGGGAATATCAAGAGCAAAATATCACATTTCCCCTTACTAAGGATATTTAAAAATCACTTTATTAATGTGAGCACTTATAGAATATCAAAGAGTAGAAGTATTGCCTGATCGCTTAGATACATGAAAGCCTTGCGTTCCTTTAAACTAAAAAGCAGAACGTCAGACTCAGGGAGGCCGAGTGGAAGGGTGGTAGGTGCTACAGGCTGGTGGGGAGAGGACCGGAAATGGAGGTCACTGGTCAAAGAACAAAGTTTCAGTTAGGCTGGAGAAATGAGTTTCAGTGATCTATTGCACAGCCTGGAGATCTAGGTAATAATAACACACCATATATTTCAAAATTACTTAAAGACTAAATTTGAAGCATTCTTACTTCAAAAAATTGTTAAGTAGTTCAGGGGATGAAAGTTTTAATTACTTGATTCAATATTCTAAATGCATACATACAACAAGACATCACGTTATACCCCATAAAGGTGAACAATTATTAAATGCCAATTATAACAAATGAATAAATGTGTATTTGAAAAAAAAAGGAAAAAAAAAATAAAGTGTAAGAGAAAATTTTGCAGATGTGTGCTTTTTGTGTTGTGTTTATTTTGCAGTTAGCCAATGTACTGTGTGTTAAGAGTTTAGGTTTAGGAATCAGCAGATCCGAGGACTCAGCCTCACTTTTAATCCCATCCCTCCACTTACCCCTCCATAGAGAGGAATTCCTCCCAGGAAGTAATTTGCAAAGTCCTGGCTTTAGCCCATGCTACTACAGGCTGCTCACAGTTTTAATTACTTTTCAAGACAAGAACAGTTTTCTTACTTTGCAAATCAACTAGAAAATAGAAGGTTGAGACACCCAGTGGGACAGATAACACCACTGACGCTGAGGGTCTGCTTACAATACAAGAAGGAAGACAGGGGACAGGGAGAGGAGAAAGGCATCTGTGCAGGGTGGCGGGAGGGCTGTTCTCAGGTTGCATTAAGGGGAACCTGAAAGAAGAAGGGGTGAAAGTCATGTGCAGTTTCTAGGAGTCACTTCTCAGCGAGAGCCTAGTATGTGTGATGGGAAAAGTTTGACAGTTCTCAAGGCTCATGACTCACAGCAGCTGTGTAGGTAGGAATTATGGTACCAAAAGCATCTGTGAAATAAGGAGGCAGCAGTGAAACTGCACCTTGTGTACAACCACAAGAATGGGAAGTTACACTCCATGCATGTAAAATGTGTCAAGATACACTCTACCATCATGTTTATCTAAAAAGAAAAAAAAAATTAAAGTAAAAAAAAAAGTTGCAGTTTCCAAAATATCACAGGAATATTATGATTTTCCTAACTTACAAACATATGGAGTCTACCTATTAATACTCGATTCTCAACATCAGTGCATGTTCAATGATGATATGTCAAGACATGTGAAGATATTTTAACCTTCAAACTCAGACTATGATGCTTTCTATCATATTTTTACTTGCATGGAAATTGGGCCATATCATAATTCATTATATTTGTTACCAGAAGATAAATATTAGTATTTGTATTTCTACCACATAGTGTTGGTTTTAGATAGAAGAATGTAGACTCTTACAGTGAAAATAGTGAGATCTTATACACCATTTGTAAAATAAAATATAAACATAATAAATATTCCATAAATATTTAAATGTAGCTGAATAATATATACATATACAGATAGATAGATATACATTTCCCCTGAATTCTAAATATATATTTTAAAATAGAATAGGAAAAGTCACCTTTAAAATTATAATAGATTGGAAAAATCTCTACTTTTAAAAATGAATTCTGAATGAATAGGCTAATGATTTGAACTATCACTTCTACAACTTATCATTTTGTTTTCCCCCTAAACTTGTATACATTTCAAAACTAACAATTTGGTATTTTTACACATTGTGAATTCATGTGTGCTTATGTGTGCAAAACCAGCAGCCACAGTGTTTGATTGATGATTATGAAGGAAATACCCCAGGGTATAACATCCCTTTCCTCCTCCTCTCCTTCCTAGATGTAAACGTTTGTTTTCCTGACTTTCAATTGGTCTTTTTGTTTGCACTATAATGACAGCAGCTCTGAAAATTGTTTACTCTTCCCCATTTTTAATTGTTATCATAAGAACATATTTTGTATGCATGCATGTAGAGTCAGTGTATTTCACAGAAAGAACGAGTACATGACATTTCTAATGCAGAGACAGACAGGGAGCCCTGCAGTGATTCCTCTTATTTTCACAGGAAAAAACACATTCCATTTCCTTGGCCTGCCGCTCTCCTTACTTCCTTTCTCTTCTCAGGTATTGGATCCAAATCAATCTCAAATAAGAATGTGGATTAACATGTGCAGTTACATCTCAACAAGTCATGTGTAGACATGTACGTATTGCATAAAAGAAAATGGTTTGAGAAGTAACAAACATTATTTTCAATTTGAACATTTCTCATTAGTAATAATAATAATAATGATGATGATAAACGGATGTCAAACCTCAAGTTTTCCGACATCAGTGTCTTTTCTGTATAAGACATTTTGATGAGAAATGAATAATGTGCCCATCAAATTCAGGTTTGACAAGCCCAGGGAGAGTGTGAAAATTCTAGAATGACAAAAATTCAAGCTCAAAAATATTTTGACAAGATGGATAGATAAATTGAATTGAATAAAAATAAATTTAACAAGAACACAAATGTCTGGTCTGTGCTCTTCTTTCATGCCTACCTTCACCTCACTCCACTCCCCCAAAAAGAAAATAAAATGGTAAGTACATTGCTTGTTTTCAGAGAAAAATATGAAACGGTTTTCCCAACAGCATTGTCAAATGAGTAAAGAGATGCACAGCTGCCCATCTGCAGTGCTAGCCTGTTCCTGGTTTTGTATGGCTTCAACCTTTATCTACGTGGTGGTACCTCTCAGGCATATATAAAATTGTGTTTGATTTCTAGACTGCAGCATCCAAATATCTAAGATGTATTTACACTGGGATTTATTTCAGGCATTTTAAATATAAAAAGTGCCCATCCAGCTGGGTCCCAACCTCCCGCTCCCTCCTTAATTTCAGTCCTAGGGACAGCAGGGATTGAAGGTATGTGCGGTACCCTCCACCATTCCTGGGTTCCCATTTCCCTGCCCTTGCCTTCCAGCCACAAGCAAATGCTGCTCAGCCTCCTTCCAACTCACCCTTCCTCTTCCTCCCATCCTATTTTAACCCTCAGGGATTCGCACCTAATCCAGTGGCCACATATAGTATCCCAGCCTTCACTACCTCATCCTCTTCAACCCACACTAAGCTGCAAGCCACATGGGAGGGAAGTCCCAGAACTATGCTCCAGCCGTGTCACTTCCTGCTACAGGTACTTCCACCTCCTGTTCCACTCACCCTTCCCTCAATTGGCCCAAAGTCACCTTCAGCCATCAGCCCCTTCCAGGACTGCCTGCACCACAAAGATGGGACTTGAACAAGACCACACCCCTCATAGAACATCCCAAATCTAAAGCCGACAGAGGCCAATTTTAGGGCAATTTTAATGGGCCATTTTATCCTGAAGACTCATGATGTATTGACCAAGGTGTCACAGGATTCACACCACATCTCACCTTCTTCCACTGCCGACCCTTTCTCTGCACGGGTATCGATGCCAAAGGCTCGCCCTCAAATGGGCCTCGCACACCGAACTCCATTCGCATGCTTCACAGAATGGTTGAGGCGTTTCAAAACTTCTTCACAATGCTCTTCCCTCCTGGCAGATGCATGCCACTCTCAATGTTTCATATCAAGGAAAATATAAGTAAATAAGAAGGGAGTTCCCCAGACTTTTCAATAAGCTCCGCCAAGACACGAGTCCTAGAGGGAAGAAAACCGCGAGACCGCGACGGCTCTCCTCAGTGTTGAAAAATACTTTCACTGAGGCAAAAGTAACAGACAGCAGCCAAGAAGTTATCAATAATGATACTAAATACTCCTCCTAAATGAGAAAGTTTAACTTCATGAGTCATCACTAGCATATTGGGAGCTGTGTACTAGGAGATTGGAAAGGAGAAAAGAGAATAGAAAGCAACATGGTAAGAGTAAAATGGACATCAGCGGTCACTCCTGGAGAAATGCTGCGACCGGGAAGATGACAGCAGCAAGGGACCAACCATCTGACCTCCAAAGAGTGCAGTGCGGCCCAGGTGGGTGTATCCGAAAAGGAGCAGGTGCTATAGGTGTGCGATGCAGACCTGAGGGGGAAGTCCAGTGTCCAATCAGCTGGGGCTCTAGCTCTGTTAGCTCTACAAGTGTTGGAAAAAACACACAATGGGTTCAAGTGCTTCTAGCCGGGACCTCTGATGCTACGGTGGAGAAGCACCACTTGGTAACTCTCACAGGAAGAGGAATCCAGCGGTAAACAATGGCCAGAAGCAATTCCCTGGCCTCTTCCATCCACAGTCTCACCCTGCTAAACCCTGGACAGAGCCTGCCTCAACTGACAATGCAGAAATCTGGATCCCAAAGCCAGATAGAAGGGGGCTTTGAAGCAGGGAGAAGGGCTTAGTAATTGGCTGGTCCCAGGGAATATGGCAGGCTAGGGAGGCCTTGTCTTGAGGTGAGAGCCTCTGACCCTGGCCTTGTGCTTTGGGTCCACTGCACACGTGGACAACCCCTCACTGACAGTGGGACTGTCCTTTCTCTGGTCGGTGGGGGTAGAGAATGAGTGGAGCCGTATGGATGAACCACACTCTTGGCACGGAGATAAACTCAGCCCATGGAGAGTCTCAGCTGTCTCATGGGGGGGACGGGGGACGGACAACTCCCTGCAGCCACTCTCCCGTGACTAGGTGAATGAGTTTGATTCAGTGGAAGAATTATCAGAACATCTGAGTGACCTCATCAAATTCAAGCCACATCCTGCACTATTAGCTTTAACAGAGTTAAATTCCTGAGTTTGACTCTCGTCTGACTCATCATGATACCAATTGCTAAGAACTCAGATGGGAAGAAAGGGAAAAGGATGTTATTTGTCCTTTTAAATATCCATACTTATTAGTAGCTAAGTATTTCCAAAGACTGAAAAAGCCATAAATGCAAAGCATCCTTTTTTCTTTGAAGCCTCTTGTGGTCTCTTCTGAGTTAAGGTTAGATTTTTGGAATGTCTATTTTGCTTCTTTACAAAATTTCTACATTCTGAAGGTGGGTAAAGCACATTGTACCATATTGCTCACTAAGAATGAAGATGTCATTTTGAAAATCATATGCGTTCCTCAGAAAGTGAAAATCTGGGACATTTGGTCATTACTCATATCTCTTGGAAAATTCCTACCTTCCAAAAAATTGCCTGATCAAATAAACACAGGAGAAAAGCATGGAAATATATAATGTAATCACTTTTCCTCTCTCCTAAAACAATAAAACAAAACAATCCTCAGAGTCATAACTACCTCCCAGAATGCACCACAATGTTTCTTTGATTGATGTGCTTCCAAATTAAAAATAATACATGGTTTCTAATGGAGTATTGAAACGAGGAGTTACCAAGAACACATTTTATAAAAATTGAATGGATATTCATTTGGTCAACTTTAAGGCAGACTCATTGGCTATATCACTTTGAGTTCAACTTTCCCTTTTTCATTAGTATTATTGAGTTCAGCATGATTAAATCTCTATGCTTCTCTCAATTTTAAATCCTATGAAATGTAAAGATTTTCAAATCTAGAACATGAATCATTGATTGCCCTGTGTTCATTACCATCACAGAAGAGCAGCCATCAAAGTGATCCGAGATCAGTGATCTCAGAGCAATTGAAAATATTGCATAATTAAGCTCTACCTCTGAACCACATGAAGTCTCTCCTTCCCATTGTAGTGAATTGTGTCAAGCAGGAAAAAAAAAAAAAAAAACTTAGCATAATCTATTTAAAATATCAAAATAGTATACATTTCAATGTCATTAAAATTTCTACAGCCCGGTTAGCTTTCTCCTCTTCTGTTTTTTTACATGAACCTGTTATTTCCACCATAATGACAGATAGGAGTACAAAAAGTAAATTGAACATCTCTCTTTTATTGGAGAACTTTTGTTATCATAAATAAAACTGGGCTGGTTCTCATTCAGACCAACTGTGTCTATGAAACAAGGTTTAGTCAGGCATTAAATGAAGGCTTCAAATAACATTATGCCAGGAATTTGTTACATGTTAAACACCGAGAGTTTCCTTTCAATATGTCTATTGGCATAACAGCTAATGCAATAATAAAATACAATAAAATTTTATAATTCTCCATTCATACCAATAGCTCTCACAGCAGAGCAGTTTTTCAAGTGGTGAGTATAAAATTAATGAAAAAGAGTGACTGCAAACGCAGCCCACATGTGTATGGAGGGCTGGGGCTATCACATAATAAGGTAAACTGGATATGATTCCTCTTTCTAAATCACAGCACTAGTGTATCAAATGTGGCTTTAAAAATTAATGTTTAATGATTTGGAAATGGCTAAGTGCCTGGTGACACTGCTGAACTTGAGGAAAGAGCAAAGACTAACACACACAGACTTGAACGGCACTCAGGTCGGCCAAATGGAAGTTGCTTCAATTAAACAAGGTGAGGGCTTTCGTGCCCAAACTGAAATCCCCGAGGAGTGAACCCTAAGAGGAAATCCTTCAAGACTGGAAGGCTTGGCAGTTTCCACAGTCTTCAAAAAGGCTGCGTGTACTGGAGGACCCAAGGAGCAGAGCGAGCGTGTTATAACAGTTATTATAGAAAGCAGTTATTCTAGAAAGGTGCACACAGGAAAAGCCTCAGTGAGTGATTGCTAGAACGGGTGGACACAGGAGATGGACATCGAAATGAGGGGAATAAAGGTAAACTTCATGGCTGTACCTGGATTCCGATCCTGAGAATAACATCGGCTGCAGTTACAGCTTCCAAATGACACACTGCCATCTTGAAAACCTTAAAATATTTGCTCTCGGAACTCCATCTTATCAGTACACTGTAACTCATATTTTACACAATTAACTGGATTCACTCTTTCTGTGCTGTAGTGTAGCCTCGGGTCTGTTTTGAGGAAATGCTGTATACCTTGGCCTAGTTATCTGCAAACATGCTGTTTGAGACTCTCTCTGGAGGGAAGTAAGCTTTTACTAACTTTGAAACTTTCAGTTGCTAATAAGAAGCCTCAAATTCAATAATACTGGGGTAGGATGCTACACATACTTAATTCCAGGAGCATCTGAATTCCCACACTTTGACTGACTGTTTTCCCTCCTGGACTTGTTTACCTGATGCACAGGTTACAGATCAGTTACAAAGAAGACAAACAATAGTTAACATCCAAACAGCCCATGTTCCCCAGAGTCAGACCAGAAAAAGAAGAGAAAAACAATTTGCTAAACTGATCATAGAATGATTTACCAGTCAATTAAAGAACACTTTCCTGGTGTGCTAGGGGATTTCAAACACTGATGAATTACACCAAAATTGCTTTCTTTATTTGCATTGCAAAAACCAGACGGATCACAGTTTTGTATAAAGAGCTTCATAATTTTGTAATTTTCTACAGCCTGAACTTTTATTTTGACACAAGGGCTGTGTTCATCTAAATCCAGTCAATCAGGTACTTTCCCAGTACGCCACTGAGAAATTGAAATTAAGAATAATATATTGCCAGATGCCACAATCCATGGAGTCTCACGAAAAGTGGTACTCAAGTGTCACCTTGAAGAACACCTGTTAGACACTGTATTTGAAAGGAAATACTCTTTGTACATTTTAGCTTGTAAGCATGATTTTTGATGTATTATAATTCACAACTATTATATGTAGGAACCTTTCAGCATAAGCCAAAGACACGTCAGGTTTGACACTTACTTAGCACAAAAAGTGACTCATGATGGTGGCTGATAGCATTTGATTGGCATTGAAACATGCCCGCAGTCATCGCTCATGTTGGGTTGCTGCTTCAAAATTTGATGTGTGAGAATTTGGAAAGAAATAGTCTTTGAAAGGATATTTAAATTTATAGCTGGAACACGTCAGTGTTTAATCTGAAACCTTGGAAGAGAACATGGCATTTAAATCTACTCCCCATAATGTGCCATGTCATTTAAAGGGGGAAAACAGATCTTGAGAAAAACTTGCCAAATCATAAGTTGTTTCACAGCTTCTTACCTAAATGAAAACGTATGATTATATAAAAATTAGATATACAATGCTTTCTAATTTTTGCCTCAAAATCAGTTTTGCTTATGTTAGTTATTCAAGTTCAAGATGAAAGTGTCTTAAACCTTTTGATTGACAATCACTTTTTTTGCATGCAATATCCTCTTTTCAAATGTGTCTTTACCCATAAGGCTGCTCATTTCCTCCCATCCACCTCTTTTACTGGGCTCTCTTTCCAGCTCCCTTCTGCATCAAACCTAAGTCACCCCTGGATCGGGTATCAGACACCCCGGGACAGTGAAGTTCCTCAGATTAGCCAATCCACAGGAGTCCTAGGAACCTAGTTAACCTCACCCTGCTGGCCATATATAACACTTCATCCCATCCCTCCCCAGCTCGCTCTGCTGCCTTGCTACTGCTGCCACTGTCCCAACTTGCTATCCCTGCCCCTGAGTACAGCCCCTCACATGGACCTGCCTGGAAGCTTCTCTCTACTGGAGTCATCAGTAATGAAGGAGACTTCTGCCTTTTATCCACTAGTGTATTGTATCCCACCATCAAAAGAATCTCCAAATCATATACAGTACAAGCGACTCAAATACCTATTCTCCCTTGAGCCTTTTCTACCAGATTTCTTCCTCATTGTTCCATCAAAATCAGGCTCCTTAAGGTCACCAGTAACCTAAATTGCTAAATACAATACTGAATTCTAGGAGTCCCATTTCTTTCCATCCCTAGCAGAATTTGAACTAATTAATAATGTGTTTCTCATATTTTATCCTCAGATTCTTATGATTTCTGTTCTTTCTCTCAACTTCATTTGCCATTCTTACCCCATTTCTGCAGGCTAGAAAAAAGTAGATAAGCAGTCAGTCCATGCATGTGTTTATTCTCATATATTCACCACCTTGGTGGGCTCACCATTACCTTGAGCTTCCAAGCTGCTTTAGTCAGTTGTTGTTGTTGTTGTTGTTTTTCTGTTCTGACCAAAAGACCGATAAGAGGAGGAAAAGTTAACTTTGGGTCTCACAGCTTCAGAGGTTCAGTCCATAGATGACCAACTCTATTCCTCAGGACCTGAGATGAGACAGAACCTCTATCACACACATTACCAAATAAATCTGTTTTGTTTATTTGTTTTTTTTTAATATTTATTTATTTTAGTTGTACACAATGCCTTTATTTTTTAATTTTTTATTATTTATTTACTTATTCATCAAGTACAAGTATAGTATCTTTTTACATACAACTGCTTGTATACAAAGTATATAAGTACCATTCAGATCTTCAATCATGCATTTAGGATAATGATATCCATCTCAGAAAAAAAAATTGTTTATTTGTTTTAGTTTGCTTCTTGTTTCCTAGTTTGTTTCATTTTCTTCCAACTTAAAGCAACTCCAGTTTTCTGAGCGCTTCCCTAAAAATTCTGTGGAGGCTCTTTAGAACCCTGCATCTGTTACACCCACATCCAATTCCCTGGCAGTTCTACCTCACAGTCCACTCAGCACAATCTCCACACAATGGACATTTCTCAGGTGGCTCATTTTCTTTTCCTCCTAGATGGTCCCCTTGCTTCTATGTGATAGTCCCTGGCTCCCCTCCCAGTTTATTTTACACACAGCAGCCAGAGAGGACTTAAAAATGTTAAAGTTGGTCACAACATTCTTTAAAAAATCATTCTTCAGGGCCTGGGATTGTGGCTCAGCGGTAGAGCGCTCGCCTAGCACGTGAGCAGCGCGGGTTAGATCCTCAGCACCACGTAAAAATAAAGGCATTGTGTACAACTAAAAACAAACAAATAAATATTTAAAACAATCATTCTTCAGTAGCAGGTGAAGTGAAACATCAGCTTCTCACCATGATCCTCCAAACATTCCCCTCAACCCTCCTCCTGCCTCTCCTGACTGCCTCTGCCCCAGCCACCCTGGGTTTTCCTAGTAGCTTGACCTTGCAGGGTATGGGCCCACCTCCAGGTCTTTGAACTCCCCAGTTCAGGCTCTGGAACACTTTCTACCACTACACCCAGACGTCCTCATTCCCACCTCTGATGTGTGGCTATCATAGCTCTTCATGTCCTGTTTAGTGACCTTCAGTCCTTCTTCTCCCCAGCCCCTCACCTTAGCACAGGAACCTCTTGCAACTTTCCTCTGTTGTCTTAACTACTGGGTCTCTTCTCTCCCCACCCCATGCCTCTCAGAATACAGGATACTTGATAACTAGTTGAGAAAACACTTTATTTCCAGACCTCCCTTACAACTCTAGACCGACCTACCAATCCTGTCTTGTCCTGTTCCTCCAGACCTGATCCAATTCCAAGCCAGTTTCAATGCTATTGACTGAATATTAAGTTCTTTTGCTATAAAGTTTTCCTTTTATCCAGAACTCACAAAACCCTCCTCTCCATTGACCTATTTTATTGGAAACATTTCTTCCTTTCAGATTTCATCTGCTTCATGTGTATGTTTCTGATGCCCTCAATTAAGTTTGACAACTATTTTAACCTTCACAAATTTCAACATTTTCTACAGCATTTATCATTTTATGTTATAGTGGATACCTGCATAGTATAATCCTCTTTTCTTATGTTTTTATTCCTTCCTAAAGGGACTACATAGCACAATGTTTTTGTTACAAATTTTTATTAAAAATCTTGTATATATGCATTGATTCAAAATAATATATTCCCAAAATAATAAATTAGGGAAACCAGGCACTGATGAATGTCTATTAGAAAAGGAAAATATCATATAACTCTCTTAATGACATCTCTATTAATATGAATTGACATTGAAAATGGTTTTCTATATATCATAACAGGAAGGAGATGGTTTTCTATTTTTATGATTTAACTAAAATAACTATAAATGAAATATACTTTCCATCTTTCACTTATAGTGACTGACTTAATTCTAATATAATTATAAAACAAATAAGAATATCGACAACAATAAACATGATATTCTTAATATATTTATGGACAATATTAGATACATCAAGAAAAGAAAGATGATTTTCTGTTTCTCACCTTTTCTAATATTTGCAGCACATTTATACAGTTAATAAATATCTGAATAAATGCTATTGTGCCCCATTTTGTATTCTAGAATACAGGAAAATGTCCAATTTAAGAAAAAAATTCACATCAATTTTGAAATTATTTCCAGCACTATACAAGTTTTTTTCTCATCCATCAGTAATTTTTAAAACAGAATGAATCACGGCAATGGATCTCCACCCTCTGCCAATTTTTTTTTTTTTTTAAGAATTACAATGAATAAAGGAAAAATATGGAATTATCTGACAAGATTGTGCTATGACCACGACTTAAATGCATATGAAATCTTGCAAAAGCATATAAACTAGTTTTAAAATAGTGAGTTCATCTATATGGTCTAGTACTTTTACTTAGCTGAGAAACCACCTTTTATATCTCACATTGAATTTCCCAGTCTGCATGTTTTTTAAAAAAGTGGTTGGAAGTGTAGCCCAGTGGTAGAGTATTGGCCTGGCAATACTGGAGCCCAGGGTTTGATTCCCAGCATCACCATAAATAGAAATAAAATAAATAAGTAAGCAAGTAAATGAAGAAACAGTCAGAGTTAAACATGCTGATCATGCACTCGCTGCCCTCAAGTGGATTCTCCTGTGATGGTCCCCGGAGTCTGGGAGCCCCGCCTCCACTTCAGCATGGCCCCCCCCGTCTGTGTCTGATATTATAACAACTCATTTACATCTCTGTTCTCCTCTTCAGTTCACAAGCTCCCTTTGCAAGTAGCATTGCGAACTACCTACGTCACAGGAGAAGAGAGGTCTCTGGAGTAGGATCCAAGGAGTTCCCAGAGGAAAGGGGAGCTCAACTCAGGAGCAGCCAGCACAGTTGGTGACACTTGGTGATGGAGAAGAATTTCAGCACCAGCCAGACAAAGGCGCAGACAGGTTTATTTAGGAAGGTAGATACACCTTCAAGGGAGAATGCAGGCCATCTCAGGATTGAGAAGCCCACGCCGGGCAGTGAGTGCAATAGTTATAGAAGGGCTGTCCCAGGGGCTGGAGTGGAGGCCGAGCCAGGGAGGAGCTGCACAATGTCAGGCCAGTTTTCCCTGCACTTGGGTATTTCCCTCGTTTTACAAGGGCAGGGGCCACGGGCATGGATCAAGTTTTGCTGCTGTGCTTTCTACATCTCAGTGGCTTGTGGGCGCTTCCTTTAAGATTCAGTATCTCCCTCTTTATTCCAAATCCCTACCTCACCTAGAGGTCTCCAGCAGAATAAGACTTTGGCTATCCTCTACAGAGGGGGCTGAGAGCACCGAAGGCCGTTTCCTTCATTCCAGACTAAGGATATTGACTGAAGAGTGCACCAGAGGAAGCAGCCTCTTCCCGAGGTGCTGTTCAGGGCAGGGGCTCATACCTCCCTACATGGGCCTGTGAGTGATACCTAAGCCATGTTTTCACTCTATCACTGAGATTGATTTTAGTGTTACACAGACAAACATTAAGTACTGTTGCTTGTATGTATTTAACCAGTTTGTTCATGCAGACCTAACATGAGATGAATTTTGAGAAGGCAAAAATAGCTCATTCCATTTGGATTCCCCTAAGTGAAAGTTTTTTTTTTTGGAATTTATCTCATAGTTACTTACTCATCTGCTGAAATTTGAGATACTCCACAGTTAATTTCAACTTATAAGGATGTGGAGGTAGACTTATAATATTAAGATTACCTAGGTCAAATAATGAAAGGATAACTGTGAAGAATACCATATTAATGGAAGTTTTTATTTGAATAAATTGACTTTTTTAAACACCAACCAATAAAAAAGAAAAAAAGAAAAAGAAAAAAAGAAAAGAAAAAGGAAAAAACCTTGAAAATATAAATGTGTTGACATTTGTTTGGCTAACACTCCAAGCTACCAGATTCTGGGAGGCAAAGAGACTTACCCAGAAATTGCAAACTGTACCAAGACGACACTAATTGCAGTAACCACTCTTTAAACAGTCTTGTGGAAATGTATCAGTGGATAAGCTGTCAAAGAGGTTCTAGTGGAGAGTTTCTTGAAAACACAACAGAAAAAGAAAAGCTTTTCTAAGGCCTCAGAATGCCTAGAATCCGTCTAATTATTTTCAGTGTGCTGGCTCTTCACTGAAAAACAGTGAGTGTTTCAACTAAAGAGCGGATTCAATTTGAACCATCTAAATGATCACACTTTATTTTTTATCTTTTTAACTACAGTAGTTCATGGGCACATAAATAGGAACTTAAAAGAAGAGAATACTGACCATTGTAGTTTCAAATGAAGACTTGTAGAACTCTTGCAAACCCCTGTAGATATCTAGAAATCTCCAGATTGTAAAGGCCCCTATTTTATAATTTCAGGAACATTCTGGAAAGCTTAGGTGATAAAAAATAGAAAAAATAGTGATCCAGACTCTGGATCACAAGTGATTGAGTCTTATAAGAGATAAGAGTGAGTATGTGTTGCTCAATTCATTCATCACAGAGATATTTAAGAATGACAAGAGAGATACAAAAGGGAAATGTTTTGAGAATTCCTCATCGTGTGTTTAATTAAAATGGTGGGGCATGGTATAAAATTGCTAGATATTGTTAAACTCCACATCTCTTAAATTTTTATTTTAGAAAAAATAAATAAATGTAACCCTTTATTTTCAATTATGACGTCAGGATCACAAATGGTCACCATTAAACAGGAAGAAGATGGATAAGCTATAAAATCACACCTTTTTTATGTACATCATAGAGGCGAGGATACAAGGAAGCATGATGGAGTAAATCCCAGGAAGGGCCAAGGCCTTGCCGGGTGAGAAAAGCCCCTCACTCAATTCTTTTAAGCTGAAATCATGGGAGAGGAAGAGGAACCTCAAAAGCAGGGTAAGCCTATTCTAGCCCACATTTTAATAAGTTGTTTCAGGCCAGATATAGCTTATCTTTAGAGATGCAAATCCTGGGGAGTCCAATCAAAGGTAGGGTCTACAGGATCCACAGGTTTTGCCTAGGTCTTCAACAAAGGGCACACAGCTCCAAAGTGTCACCCCTTCCCCTGTGTTTCAGGCCCAGGCCTCACAAGACAAGCAGAGGAAGGGATCTCCTAATTGTCAGAAACAGGGAAGGTTGGAGAACAGCAACTGCTACTTGACTCCAAAGACTGGGGGTTGTGTGTGTAAGTAAATTTTCTGTGTTACCTTGACTGATCTAAGGGAGGCCCAGATAGCTGGTCTAGCATTCCACCCCCACCCCCTGGGGTGTATTTATGATGCTCTTCTCCAAAGAAAGTTGCATTTAAATCAACAGACTGAGTGAGGAAGACCAAAAGCCACCCTCACCCCTGAAGATGGGCATCATCCAATCCACCAAGGTCCTGAATAGAGCAAAAGGCACTGGACAGAAAGCTGTGCTTCTGAGAGGAAGCTCTCTGAGCTGGGGCATCTAACTTTTCCCCCTCACATCAGAGCTCCTGCTTCCGGGACCTTGAAATTGCATCACTGCCTTGAAATTACATCACTGGCCTTTCCCAGGTCTTCAGCTTGCAAAAGGCATGTTATGGGATGTTTCTGTCTCCATATGAGCCAATTCTTATATTAAGTCCTATCATATATAGTACATATATTATTATATATAATGCCATATGTAATAATTAATTATATTAATAATATAATGTATGTTATTGATTATATAATATATAATAATGCATATTATATAAATTATGGTAATATATGCTGTATATCCCCTGGAATCTTCTTAATAAACTGGCTATAACACAGAGTGAGTGCTGGGGTTTCATGGGCACTCATGTCCTAAGTTCTACAATGTAGGAGCCTGTTTGGGGAGATGGTTATTGATTGCGGTTGACTTCGGGCCATGGAGTTTTGGACATTGCTGCCTTCCATAGTCTCACGAGTGTCGCTGCCTGAAGCGGAAGTCGCTTGGAGCAGCTAACGCCACAGGAAAATTCAGAGGCAGGATGAAAATGCAAAAAGGTCTTTTATTCTTCTTCTCTCTCCAGCTCCAGCAATCACTCCAAATGCTCTAACTCCAACCACCACCTTCTTCTTCCCCACACACACTAACGAACCTCACCCAGTTATATACATATAGCTTTAACAAGGACACGTGCTTACAGCTCGAGCTTACAGGTGCGTCACGCAGTGTTCACGGGCATACAAAGATTCTTTGAATAATGTATTAATATCAGGTGGAAACTAAAACATCTTTTATGGCTCTCAGCTAACCGCAATCTTTAGCTATCTCCTTGATTATAGGCTCCTTCATTTCCCCCTTTTAGTTTTAAAAGAGGGGATGTTCTAGGACGTCCATGTGCAACCGACATTCTTACCCGTCATGGGAGTCTAGGCTGTCCTGACTCCTGGCTTAGGTTGACATGCCGGCCACATTAGACTGTCCCATGCGACTGTGCCGTGTCTTAGGTTGTCCCCTTCTGGGGATCTTACCCGTCATAGGCTAACCAGCCATCCAATAGAGCCCTTCAGGATCGACTGTGTGTTGACTAACAGCCGTCCAATTTTTAGGAGATGCTGCGGCTTTAAGGCGGTAAGCCTACTGCTGACGAGCCAAGTTTCCATAGCGTATCAAGTTCTTTAAGCGAATCAGCTGCCCTTAGTTTCATCAAGTAACGCACTGAGTTCTCTTAGACAAATACCGCAAGGCATTGTCCCGTAATGTCCCAAAATAATGGAAAATCAAAATGTCCATAAGTTATAACACATAGATTCAGGAGGCCCCATGCATGCAGAGCAGAGGCCACACTGCTGGTTAGGTTGTTGATGCTTGAGCAGCAGGGATGCTTGCAGCGACCGCGGTCCCTGCAGTTGTAGCAGCAGCCATCTTTTTTATGTCTAGACATTTCCACCGGCAAATCTTCAGGGCCCGCTACCTAAAAACTCAAGCATCCATTATTAAGGGAAAGGCAGTGCTATTCCAGCACTGAGATCAAAAGGTGAGCTGCCAAACTAAAAAAAGAATTATTAGAGTAGAAAATAAAAGTTGATCTCTGCTCACACACATTGCTGCTTAAGCTCCCACAAACATAAGCTGGCAAAATATCACATTCAGAAATAATCAAAGAGAAACTGAGGGTGTTTACTGCATTAAAGATAAAGAAAAGCTAAAGGCATTTTGGAAAAATAATTTGTTAGCTGGAATCCTCGAGTCTCTATATACACAGCAATCCTATACCTGTTGAAATAATTCAAATTAATCAGCTATTAAACAAATGAAGTTAATAACAAATAAATGATCCTCTGTCGGAACACCAAAATATCAGGTTATACAACATTAAACATATTCACAGCTGAAGAGAAGTCCCGGAGACAACTATAAATCAAAATTGATTATCATTATAATTGATTATCTAATTAAAATATTCTGAACTTATATAAATATCTATTTATCTATCTATCTATTGATTATCAAATTAGAATATTCTAAGCTTAAATGAATTAACGTTATTTGTTATTTGGAGCTATATCTATCTATCTTTTTTTTTAAGTGCTTAATTATTTGTGACGTCACACTAGACAGACGCACATATAAACATATTTGTGACATCACATTAACATGAAATTTAGACAAATGCACAGACATAAAGACATATATAAAAGAGAAAAAAAAATTACAATTGTGTATACACTGAAGAGAGATCTTCTTGTCCCGGCCAGGAAGAATGAAATTTAAGTTGTAAATTTAATGGAGGACTCTTTTAAGGGAATCACTCCATACCTTCATTTTGGTCCTCTTGATTTTGTACTTGTTTATTCAATCTAGACTCCTCAATAACTTCGTCTTGATCCTTTTGACTTTGTACCTGCTTTATCAATCTAGATGGTATCCATATTGGAGAGGATTCGTGCTTTGGAAAAAACACAAACAGATCCTCTCCCCCAAATTAATACTGGGTCTGGACCCTTCCATGTACCTGAGAGAACATCCTTCCAGTAAACCAAAGGTTTATGTTGTTGGTGTGGGTTCCAGTGTCTATCTCCAGCCGAATGTCCATTAGAATCTAAAGTTAAGAAATTTAGGGTAAACAGGGCAACTGCCAATCTGTCCTTAGGATTTTTCCAGTTTCCATCTTTTTGCTTTAGTAACATATTTTTAAGTGTCCGATTTGCTCTTTCAATTATTCCTTGTCCCTGAGGATTATAAGCGATACCTGTTTTGTGGATAATATTGGCCTTTGTACAAAATTGTTTGAAGGATGTGGATGTATATGCAGGGCCATTATCTGTTTTAAGCATTTTGGGGATGCCCAATGCAGCAAAAGCTTGCAGACAATGAGATATAGTATCTTTAACTTTTTCTTCGGAATGTAAAGAAGCAAAAATCATGCCTGAGCATGTATCTATGGTGACAAGAATAAATCGTAATTTTCCAAAACTTGGCTCATGTGTGACATCCATCTGCCACAAATGATTGGGCATCAAACCTCGTGGGTTAACCCCATAATGTGGATTGGGCAAAAGTGTTACACAAGATGGACATTCTTTTACAATTCTACGAGCTTGTTCTTTTGTGATTTTAAATTTTTGTCTTAAGGTAGTGCTGTTAACGTGGAACTGGGAATGAAATAAAGTAGCTTGTTGTACTGTAGTAAATATAAATATTGTTTTAGTGAGGGCATCAGCTTTTTGATTACCTTCATGGAGAGGACCAGGCAGATTAGTGTGAGCTCTTATGTGACCTATAAATAAAGGTTCTTTTCGTTGCCATAGGAGATTTTGGATTTGAGAAAACAATTTAAAAGCTGGAGTATGTGGTGCTATTGGACCTGCTAGCTCCAATTTTGGGACAGCATGTACAATATAATGGCTGTCTGAAAAAATATTCATAGGCTGTTCTTTAAAATTTTCCAGAGCTATTATTATAACTTCGAGTTCCACTAATTGAGCTGATTTTTGATTAGTGATATGAATCATTTTTTCATTTTGAGTGACTACTGCAGCAGTACCGTTAGAGGATCCATCTGTAAATACATTAAATGCTTTAGGAATGGGTTGATTTTTTATTACCTGTGGGAATATGATAGGATGATTGATACAAAAGGACAGTATAGGAGATTTAGGAATATGATTGTCAAAATTTGCAGAAGTAGAGCATCTAGCTATAGCCCAATCATTATCATTGAAGCACAAATATTCAACCTGTGACGATGAATAAGGAGTAATAATAGTAGCGGGATGAATTCCAAATATTTTAGTAGAGGTTTTAAGTCCTTGAAGAATAAGTTTAGCCACCATGGAGGTATAAGACTCAATTGTACTTTTAGGAGAGACAGGCAAATGTATCCATAATATAGGTCCCTGTTGCCAAAATACTCCTGTTGGAGTATATTGTGAAGGAATAATAATCAATATTAGTGGTTGTGCAAAATCAAATCTATCACAATGGGATCTTTCAATGGCCTGTTCTACTAATTTTAGAGCTCTCCTGGCCTCAGGAGTTAATGTTCGAGGTGAGGATGGGTCAGGGTTCCCACGAAGGATGTCAAATAAGGGTTTTAATTGTCCAGTAGTGAGGCTTAGTGTAGGGCGAAGCCAATTAATGTCACCCAGTAATTTTTGGAAATCATTGAGGGTGGTCAAATGTTCTTTACTTATTAGAATTTTTGGGGGTTTAACAAAAGTATCCATGATTTTAAAGCCTAAATATAGTATAGGTGATCTGCTTTGAACTTTTTCTTCTGCTATGTATAATCCATATATTTTTAGATTTTTTGTTATTTCACTAAATATATTAAATAAGATTTGTTGATTAGGGTGAGCTAATAAAACATCGTCCATGTAGTGTAGACACATGAGGTCTTGATATTTGTTTTAATGGGCTGTATAGCTCTGTCCACATATAGTTGGCACAGTGTAGGGCTATTTGCCATTCCCTGCGGCAATACTTTCCATTGATATCTTTTATCAGGGCCATTATTATTAATAGAAGGAATTGAAAAAGCAAACCTGGGGGCATCCAGAGGATGTAGGGGAATGGAAAAGAAACAGTCCTTTATATCAAGAGTTATAAGGTAATAGTTTTTTGGAATAGCTACAGGATTAGGAAGTCCAGGTTGAGTAGGGCCCATAATTTGCATTGTTTTGTTAATTTGTCTTAGATCTTGTAATAGTCTCCATTTTCCTGATTTTTTCTTAATTACAAATATGGGAGAATTCCAGGGAGAGGTGGAAGGCTCTATGTGTCCTGCTTCTAATTGTTCTTTAACTAATTGATGGGCCGCTTGCAATTTTTCTCTGGATAGGGGCCACTGAGGGACCCAAACTGGCTTATTAGAGAGCCATGGTATTTTTAAAATTGTTTTCTCAGTGGCCCCTAGAAAAAATGTCCTTTGCCTTTTTTATTATGATTAGGATTTTTATTCTTAACACATGCAGGCTTGGTCGCTAGGTGTAGCCCCATTTGATGTAAGATATCTCTTCCCCATAGGGTAACTGGCAAGCTGTTTAAAACATAGGGTTTGAATGTTCCTGTATGGCCTTCATTGTCTTGCCAATTTAAGATTACAGCACTTTGAGCTGGGGTATTACTGTATCCCAAGCCTCTTAAACTGGTTGAGGCTTTCTGTAGAGGTCAGTGCTTAGGCCATTGTTGTAGATTTATGATGGAAGAGTCAGCTCCTGTATCAATCAGCCCCTCCATCTCTATACCTTGAATTTTTAATTTGCACATAGGCCTCCGTGAACAGTCCTGGACCCAGAAAGCCATAGGTCCTGAACCAGTGGAACCGAATGCTCTGCTATTTCTATTTTGTGGCATGCTTTTAAAAGAATTATGGAGACTGGGAATGAGGAACAGCTGTGCGATTCTGTCTCCTTGATTTACGGAGATGATGCCCCTGTGTGCAGGAGCCCTGTTTGGGGATTGGCTTGAATTGCAGTTGACTATGAGCCGTGGAGATTTGGCCATTGTCGCCACCCGTAGTCTCACGGGATTTTGTTGCGGGATCTCGAGTGACTTGGCCGAAATTGCTGATCGGGTCAGCGCCATTTTAGTGGTGTGTTTGGCGTGAGTTAGTTGTTGTTAGAACCAGAGAGAAATGTTATCAGAATAAAAAGCTGTTTGTCTCCAGTTTGCTTCTGAAGTTCTTCCCGCGGCTCCGTTGCTCCAAGCGCTTCAGGCAGCAACACCTGTGTGTACTTAGCATTATTTTAATCTCTCCATTATAATCTGAATCAATAACCCCTGGTATAACATTAAAGCCTAATAAACTTTTGGAACTACGCCCAAGGATTAGTCCCACAGTTCCTGAAGGGAGAGGTCCCCTGATTCCCGTAGGAATCAGCTGAACCCCCATTTCAGGTGTCAGGACCATCCGGGCAGTAGAACAGAGATCTAATCCTGCACTTTTTCTTGTCCCTCTGATAAGGGAGTTAATGGGTAGGAGGGACTGTGACGAGGAATCATTTGAATCTGAGGGCCTTCCTCCTCTAGTGCCTCGTACATTTGTGGGCCCCGGGGCATTGGGCCCCGTGCCCCGTTTTTTGAAATCCTTGATAAATCATTTCCATATATATCATATCTAGAATGGCATTGATTGGCCCAATGTATACCCTTTATGCACCTGGGGCATCGGCCTGGAGCACGGTATGAATTTGATTTTATTACCCTTGGGGGATATTGCTTAGCATATCTTGGTTGATTATAATAATTTTGTCTGGAATATCCTGTTCTAGGTTGAAACCTTTGGGAATTTTGAGGGGAGGAAATTTTCATCACTGCAGCAATTACGTTGCCTGTTATAACAGCCTCATTAATGTCTTTGCACAGTCTGATATAAATTGATAAGTCTTTTTTACTTCTCCACGGCCTTATTGCATCCTGGCAATATTTATTAGCATTCTCGTACGCTAATTGGATAACTAGAGGCATAGCTTGCTCGACTTCGCCAAAAACTCTAGATGTTGTTTTTAAGAGTCTATCTACAAAATCAGTGTAAGGTTCGTTAGGCCCTTGTATAACTTTTGATAGGCTGCCTTGCAGATCCCCTGTCCCTGATATTGTCTTCCAGGCTTTCACAGCTGCAGTGTGTATCTGGGCATACACACCTGGATCGTATTGTAGCTGATTTTGTAGTTCGGCGAACTCACCCTCCCCTGTGAGCATATCTATATTGCGTTGAGGGAAACCTGCTGCAGCATTTCTCTTTGCTATTTCTGAACAAAGTTCCTGGAATTGAGTTTTCCACATTAGGTATTGTCCCCCACTTAGTACTGCTCTGCATAGACTTTTCCAATCTGAGGGGGCTAAGATTAGGGTGTTAAGTGACTCTATCATACTTAATGTGAATGGAGCTTGAGGCCCATAAGTCATTACCGCCTCTTTAAAATTCTTTATTGTCTTAAAGTCTAGGGACTCGTGATACCTTTGTCCCTCTTCATTTTGAAATACTGGCAGTTCTAGGTGCTCCTGCGGTCTATATTGTTCAAGAGCATATAAGCGCTCAGAAAGGCCGCCAATTTCTAGTTCAAGGGCACGTACACTCTGATCAATACTCTTTATTGTTTCTGTTAGGGATTCTATCCATGAAGGAGCAGAGGGCACTAGTGGTTCCCCTATTTGACGGTCTTTTCTCTTTTTTAATTTCTTTTTGTTCTTTTTATTGGAGACTGTGCTCTCCGAATCGCTTTTTGATTCCTCTTCACTACTAGCTTCATAATTCCTAACCGGCTCAGTAGAGGAGACCGTACTTTCATGGTTTGGCTCCTTGTTACTATTATTACTTTCACTAGTATCCTGAGTTTCAGTTTCTAAGGAGAGTACATACTCCTCAACTAATTTTATTAAGCTTCTGATGGCTTTTGCAGATCTTACTTTTGAATTTACATTCCTACTCTCCTTGCTGGTCTCAACTGAATCAGAGGATATGCTTTCTTGTTCACTTTTCTCACTATCTGAGTTCTCAATATCAAAAATTTCATTCATGGCTTTTATAAACTGACTTTTTGTTATATTTGCTCCCATCTTTTTAAATTTTCTTTTTTTTTACCTTACCGCCGAATTCCCGTACAGGCCACCACCTGTCGCTGCCTGAAGCGGAAGTCGCTTGGAGCAGCTAACGCCACAGGAAAATTCGGAGGCAGGATGAAAATGCAAAAAGGTCTTTTATTCTTCTTCTCTCTCCAGCTCCAGCAATCACTCCAAATGCTCTAACTCCAACCACCACCTTCTTCTTCCCCACACACACTAACGAACCTCACCCAGTTATATACATATAGCTTTAACAAGGACACGTGCTTACAGCTCAAGCTTACAGGTGCGTCACGCAGTGTTCACGGGCATACAAAGATTCTTTGAATAATGTATTAATATCAGGTGGAAACTAGAACATCTTTTATGGCTCTCAGCTAACCGCAATCTTTAGCTATCTCCTTGATTATAGGCTCCTTCATTTCCCCCTTTTAGTTTTAAAAGAGGGGATGTTCTAGGACGTCCATGTGCAACCGACATTCTTACCCGTCATGGGAGTCTAGGCTGTCCTGACTCCTGGCTTAGGTTGACATGCCGGCCACATTAGACTGTCCCATGCGACTGTGCCATGTCTTAGGTTGTCCCCTTCTGGGGATCTTACCCGTCATAGGCTAACCAGCCATCCAATAGAGCCCTTCAGGATCGACTGTGTGTTGACTAACAGCCGTCCAATTTTTAGGAGATGCTGCGGCTTTAAGGCGGTAAGCCTACTGCTGACGAGCCAAGTTTCCATAGCGTATCAAGTTCTTTAAGCAAATCAGCTGCCCTTAGTTTCATCAAGTAACGCACTGAGTTCTCTTAGACAAATACCGCAAGGCATTGTCCCGTAATGTCCCAAAATAATGGAAAATCAAAATGTCCATAAGTTATAACACATAGATTCAGGAGGCCCCATGCATGCAGAGCAGAGGCCACACTGCTGGTTAGGTTGTTGATGCTTGAGCAGCAGGGATGCTTGCAGCGACCGCGGTCCCTGCAGTTGTAGCAGCAGCCATCTTTTTTATGTCTAGACATTTCCACCGGCAAATCTTCAGGGCCCGCTACCTAAAAACTCAAGCATCCATTATTAAGGGAAAGGCAGTGCTATTCCAGCACTGAGATCAAAAGGTGAGCTGCCAAACTAAAAAAAGAATTATTAGAGTAGAAAATAAAAGTTGATCTCTGCTCACACACATTGCTGCTTAAGCTCCCACAAACATAAGCTGGCAAAATATCACATTCAGAAATAATCAAAGAGAAACTGAGGGTGTTTACTGCATTAAAGATAAAGAAAAGCTAAAGGCATTTTGGAAAAAAATAATTTGTTAGCTGGAATCCTCGAGTCTCTATATACACAGCAATCCTATACCTGTTGAAATAATTCAAATTAATCAGCTATTAAACAAATGAAGTTAATAACAAATAAATGATCCTCTGTCGGAACACCAAAATATCAGGTTATACAACATTAAACATATTCATAGCTGAAGAGAAGTCCCGGAGACAACTATAAATCAAAATTGATTATCATTATAATTGATTATCTAATTAAAATATTCTGAACTTATATAAATATCTATTTATCTATCTATCTATCTATTGATTATCAAATTAGAATATTCTAAGCTTAAATGAATTAACGTTATTTGTTATTTGGAGCTATATCTATCTATCTTTTTTTTTAAGTGCTTAATTATTTGTGACGTCACACTAGACAGACGCACATATAAACATATTTGTGACATCACATTAACATGAAATTTAGACAAATGCACAGACATAAAGACATATATAAAAGAGAAAAAAAAATTACAATTGTGTATACACTGAAGAGAGATCTTCTTGTCCCGGCCAGGAAGAATGAAATTTAAGTTGTAAATTTAATGGAGGACTCTTTTAAGGGAATCACTCCATACCTTCATTTTGGTCCTCTTGATTTTGTACTTATTTATTCAATCTAGACTCCTCAATAACTTCGTCTTGATCCTTTTGACTTTGTACCTGCTTTATCAATCTAGATGGTATCCATATTGGAGAGGATTCGTGCTTTGGAAAAACACAAACAGATCCTCTCCCCCAAATTAATACTGGGTCTGGACCCTTCCATGTACCTGAGAGAACATCCTTCCAGTAAACCAAAGGTTTATGTTGTTGGTGTGGGTTCCAGTGTCTATCTCCAGCCGAATGTCCATTAGAATCTAAAGTTAAGAAATTTAGGGTAAACAGGGAAACTGCCAATCTGTCCTTAGGATTTTTCCAGTTTCCATCTTTTTGCTTTAGTAACATATTTTTAAGTGTCCGATTTGCTCTTTCAATTATTCCTTGTCCCTGAGGATTATAAGCGATACCTGTTTTGTGGATAATATTGGCCTTTGTACAAAATTGTTTGAAGGATGTGGATGTATATGCAGGGCCATTATCTGTTTTAAGCATTTTGGGGATGCCCAATGCAGCAAAAGCTTGCAGACAATGAGATATAGTATCTTTAACTTTTTCTTCGGAATGTAAAGAAGCAAAAATCATGCCTGAGCATGTATCTATGGTGACATGAATAAATCGTAATTTTCCAAAACTTGGCTCATGTGTGACATCCATCTGCCACAAATGATTGGGCATCAAACCTCGTGGGTTAACCCCATAATGTGGATTGGGCAAAAGTGTTACACAAGATGGACATTCTTTTACAATTCTACGAGCTTGTTCTTTTTGTGATTTTAAATTTTTGTCTTAAGGTAGTGCTGTTAACGTGGAACTGGGAATGAAATAAAGTAGCTTGTTGTACTGTAGTAAATATAAATATTGTTTTAGTGAGGGCATCAGCTTTTTGATTACCTTCATGGAGAGGACCAGGCAGATTAGTGTGAGCTCTTATGTGACCTATAAATAAAGGTTCTTTTCGTTGCCATAGGAGATTTTGGATTTGAGAAAACAATTTAAAAGCTGGAGTATGTGGTGCTATTGGACCTGCTAGCTCCAATTTTGGGACAGCATGTACAATATAATGGCTGTCTGAAAAAATATTCATAGGCTGTTCTTTAAAATTTTCCAGAGCTATTATTATAGCTTCGAGTTCCACTAATTGAGCTGATTTTTGATTAGTGATATGAATCATTTTTTCATTTTGAGTGACTACTGCAGCAGTACCGTTAGAGGATCCATCTGTAAATACATTAAATGCTTTAGGAATGGGTTGATTTTTTATTACCTGTGGGAATATGATAGGATGATTGATACAAAAGGACAGTATAGGAGATTTAGGAATATGATTGTCAAAATTTGCAGAAGTAGAGCATCTAGCTATAGCCCAATCATTATCATTGAAGCACAAATATTCAACCTGTGACGATGAATAAGGAGTAATAATAGTAGCGGGATGAATTCCAAATATTTTAGTAGAGGTTTTAAGTCCTTGAAGAATAAGTTTAGCCACCATGGAGGTATAAGACTCAATTGTACTTTTAGGAGAGACAGGCAAATGTATCCATAATATAGGTCCCTGTTGCCAAAATACTCCTGTTGGAGTATATTGTGAAGGAATAATAATCAATATTAGTGGTTGTGCAAAATCAAATCTATCACAATGGGATCTTTCAATGGCCTGTTCTACTAATTTTAGAGCTCTCCTGGCCTCAGGAGTTAATGTTCGAGGTGAGGATGGGTCAGGGTTCCCACGAAGGATGTCAAATAAGGGTTTTAATTGTCCAGTAGTGAGGCTTAGTGTAGGGCGAAGCCAATTAATGTCACCCAGTAATTTTTGGAAATCATTGAGGGTGGTCAAATGTTCTTTACTTATTAGAATTTTTGGGGGTTTAACAAAAGTATCCATGATTTTAAAGCCTAAATATAGTATAGGTGATCTGCTTTGAACTTTTTCTTCTGCTATGTATAATCCATATTTTTTAGATTTTTTGTTATTTCACTAAATATATTAAATAAGATTTGTTGATTAGGGTGAGCTAATAAAACATCGTCCATGTAGTGTAGACACATGAGGTCTTGATATTTGTTTTTAATGGGCTGTATAGCTCTGTCCACATATAGTTGGCACAGTGTAGGGCTATTTGCCATTCCCTGCGGTAATACTTTCCATTGATATCTTTTATCAGGGCCATTATTATTAATAGAAGGAATTGAAAAAGCAAACCTGGGGGCATCCAGAGGATGTAGGGGAATGGAAAAGAAACAGTCCTTTATATCAAGAGTTATAAGGTAATAGTTTTTTGGAATAGCTACAGGATTAGGAAGTCCAGGTTGAGTAGGGCCCATAATTTGCATTGTTTTGTTAATTTGTCTTAGATCTTGTAATAGTCTCCATTTTCCTGATTTTTTCTTAATTACAAATATGGGAGAATTCCAGGGAGAGGTGGAAGGCTCTATGTGTCCTGCTTCTAATTGTTCTTTAACTAATTGATGGGCCGCTTGCAATTTTTCTCTGGATAGGGGCCACTGAGGGACCCAAACTGGCTTATTAGAGAGCCATGGTATTTTTAAAATTGTTTTCTCAGTGGCCCCTAGAAAAAATGTCCTTTGCCTTTTTTATTATGATTAGGATTTTTATTCTTAACACATGCAGGCTTGGTCGCTAGGTGTAGCCCCATTTGATGTAAGATATCTCTTCCCCATAGGGTAACTGGCAAGCTGTTTAAAACATAGGGTTTGAATGTTCCTGTATGGCCTTCATTGTCTTGCCAATTTAAGATTACAGCACTTTGAGCTGGGGTATTACTGTATCCCAAGCCTCTTAAACTGGTTGAGGCTTTCTGTAGAGGTCAGTGCTTAGGCCATTGTTGTAGATTTATGATGGAAGAGTCAGCTCCTGTATCAATCAGCCCCTCCATCTCTATACCTTGAATTTTTAATTTGCACATAGGCCTCCGTGAACAGTCTGGACCCAGAAAGCCATAGGTCCTGAACCAGTGGAACCGAATGCTCTGCTATTTCTATGCTTTTTTGTGGCACAGCTGTTTTAAAAGAATTATGGAGACTGAGCCGTGGAGATTGGCCATTGTCGCCACCGAGTCTCACATTTTGTTGCGGGCTCGAGTGTGCGATTTCTGTCTCCTTTAGTTGTTGTTAGAACAGGAGATCAGATAAAAAGCTGTTTGTCTCCCCTGTGTGCAACACCTGTGTGTACTTAGCATTATTTTAATCTCTCCATTATAATCTGAATCAATAACCCCTGGTATAACATTAAAGCCGAATAAACTTTTGGAACTACGCCCAAGGATTAGTCCCACAGTTCCTGAAGGGAGAGGTCCCCTGATTCCCGTAGGAATCAGCTGAACCCCCATTTCAGGTGTCAGGACCATCCGGGCAGTAGAACAGAGATCTAATCCTGCACTTCCTCTTGTCCCTCTGATAAGGGAGTTAATGGGTAGGAGGGACTGTGACGAGGAATCATTTGAATCTGAGGGCCTTCCTCCTCTAGTGCCTCGTACATTTGTGGGCCCCGGGGCATTGGGCCCCATGCCCCGTTTTTTGAAATCCTTGATAAATCATTTCCATATATATCATATCTAGAATGGCATTGATTGGCCCAATGTATACCCTTTTTGCACCTGGGGCATCGGCCTGGAGCACGGTATGAATTTGATTTTATTACCCTTGGGGGATATTGCTTAGCATATCTTGGTTGATTATAATAATTTTGTCTGGAATATCCTGTTCTAGGTTGAAACCTTTGGGAATTTTGAGGGGAGGAAATTTTCATCACTGCAGCAATTACGTTGCCTGTTATAACAGCCTCGTTAATGTCTTTGCACAGTCTGATATAAATTGATAAGTCTTTTTTACTTCTCCACGGCCTTATTGCATCCTGGCAATATTTATTAGCATTCTCGTACGCTAATTGGATAACTAGAGGCATAGCTTGCTCGACTTCGCCAAAAACTCTAGATGTTGTTTTTAAGAGTCTATCTACAAAATCAGCATAAGGTTCGTTAGGCCCTTGTATAACTTTTGATAGGCTGCCTTGCAGATCCCCTGTCCCTGATATTGTCTTCCAGGCTTTCACAGCTGCAGTGTGTATCTGGGCATACACACCTGGATCGTATTGTAGCTGATTTTGTAGTTCGGCGAACTCACCCTCCCCTGTGAGCATATCTATATTGCGTTGAGGGAAACCTGCTGCAGCATTTCTCTTTGCTATTTCTGAACAAAGTTCCTGGAATTGAGTTTTCCAGATTAGGTATTGTCCCCCACTTAGTACTGCTCTGCATAGACTTTTCCAATCTGAGGGGGCTAAGATTAGGGTATTAAGTGACTCTATCATACTTAATGTGAATGGAGCTTGAGGCCCATAAGTCATTACCGCCTCTTTAAAATTCTTTATTGTTTTAAAGTCTAGGGACTCGTGATACCTTTGTCCCTCTTCATTTTGAAATACTGGCAGTTCTAGGTGCTCCTGCGGTCTATATTGTTCAAGAGCATATAAGCGCTCAGAAAGGCCGCCAATTTCTAGTTCAAGGGCACGTACACTCTGATCAATACTCTTTATTGTTTCTGTTAGGGATTCTATCCATGAAGGAGCAGAGGGCACTAGTGGTTCCCCTATTTGACGGTCTTTTCTCTTTTTTAATTTCTTTTTGTTCTTTTTATTGGAGACTGTGCTCTCCGAATCGCTTTTTGATTCCTCTTCACTACTAGCTTCATAATTCCTAACCGGCTCAGTAGAGGAGACCGTACTTTCATGGTTTGGCTCCTTGTTACTATTATTACTTTCACTAGTATCCTGAGTTTCAGTTTCTAAGGAGAGTACATACTCCTCAGCTAATTTTATTAAGCTTCTGATGGCTTTTGCAGATCTTACTTTTGAATTTACATTCCTACTCTCCTTGCTGGTCTCAACTGAATCAGAGGATATGCTTTCTTGTTCACTTTTCTCACTATCTGAGTTCTCAATATCAAAAAATTTCATTCATGGCTTTTATAAACTGACTTTTTGTTATATTTGCTCCCATCTTTTTAAATTTTCTTTTTTTTTACCTTACCGCCGAATTCCCCGTACAGGCCACCACCTGTCGCTGCCTGAAGCGGAAGTCGCTTGGAGCAGCTAACGCCACAGGAAAATTCGGAGGCAGGATGAAAATGCAAAAAGGTCTTTTATTCTTCTTCTCTCTCCAGCTCCAGCAATCACTCCAAATGCTCTAACTCCAACCACCACCTTCTTCTTCCCCACACACACTAACGAACCTCACCCAGTTATATACATATAGCTTTAACAAGGACACGTGCTTACAGCTCAAGCTTACAGGTGCGTCACGCAGTGTTCACGGGCATACAAAGATTCTTTGAATAATGTATTAATATCAGGTGGAAACTAGAACATCTTTTATGGCTCTCAGCTAACCGCAATCTTTAGCTATCTCCTTGATTATAGGCTCCTTCACACGAGACTTGGCCCCCCGGGATCTCGAGAGACTTGGGCCAAGTGCGGAGCAGGTCAGGGCCATTTTGGTTGTTGGTTGTTTGCTGGTGTGTGGTACGTGTTAGAGTCGTTAGAGCCAGAGAGAGAAACTGACATAATAAAGATCCTGTTTGTTTCCAGTCTGCCTCTGAACTTATTCCCGCAGATTTGCTGCTTCAAGTGGCCATTGCTTCAGGTGGCGACACTACAAAGTCCTGATCACACCTACTGAAATCAGCGTTGACTGCAGTCAAGCCAGAACCAACTCAATAGCACTAAGGTGTGCAAGGAGGAAGCATGATTTTCCTTCAGGTAAGGAATATTTACATTAGTCTCTTCAACTCCTTTGCACACAGTTTCCTGAAAAAAAAAATTCAGAAGAATAACAAGCAAAAAAAAAGCAGAAGATTATGGTCTATCCCGGTCCATGAAAGTGTGTGTGTGTGTGTGTGTGTGTGTGTGTGTGTGTGCATGCATATGCCATATACATTGTCATTTTATGCCTTATGCCTCTAAATGTTACTCAGGACATTGTTTGGCATCACACACACACACACACACACACACACACACATGCGCGCGCACGCGCACACACACACACACAACTGATTGTCAAAGCAAAAGTAAAAACATATTGTGTTGTTCCTGACATATAGAAGTAAAATATGTAAGTTTTTTTAACAGCTAGATTATCTCGAGTTCAAAATAAATGTCAGAAATTTCCTCTTTATGCCCAACTTTCATGCTGTAATGAGATTTGAATATAAAACTATATCAAAAGCCTGTTATATGATTCAAGACAAAAAGTATATCAATTTTTGTGTAATAAGACAAAATATCAAGACCTTATGTGAATATTCATATTACACTATTGATCAAAACCTAAAGCTAAAAATTATAACACATGCAGAATTAGTAAACGAACAAACATTGCATATCTTTAAAATGAAATACTGCTTAGTAATGCATGGAATGACACAACAGCCGGGGGCAAGACTTTTACAGAAGGACCGGAGGGAACTTTCTGGGGAGTTAGAAACATTGTTTTGATTGTAACTGTGATGGCATAACTGTATATATTTATACCATACATAAACCGTAAACAAAACTGGATGAATTGTGCAGTATGGAAATTATACATTAATAAATATGCAATTAAAACAAATGCATATCTTAGTAGATTTAAAGGATTAACCTTTTTTTAAAATCAGGAATTTTTTAAAGTCTCAGGAAGAATACTAACACAAAACAAGTATAAAATAAAGTGCGATGAGAATCTAGGTTAATGGACAAATTATTCACCCCACATACAAGGTAGAACATTTTGTCTTGATTCCACAAGAGTATCTTCTGTGTGACTTTGCTGATATGAAATCCATGCTGCTGTATAATCCCAGAAGTATGAGATGTAGGTTCACAGGTTTAATGGAGAAAGAAACCCAATCTTTCTGGCAGAATTTGGAATCAAGAATTGTCAAGGAGAGGCCAGAGAACTTGTGAGCTTCTTTATATTTCAGAGCATCATTTATAATGCTTTCTTTAGAACAATCTCAATGTTCAGCACATCTTTTGAAGACCTCAGTGAATTGCATTTTATTCTTGAAAACACACATACACCATCATGTGGAGTATTTTAAAGAGGTATATTAAATGAAATATTTTCTTTTATGGCTGAGAGTCTTTGCATATGTTGCAACTGAATTATGAAGTAGCATTTGCTTACCCAAGTTTAAACTTCACTATGTGTCCACATGATTCAATTAAGCTACACCCATGATAATTATTTTTCATTTGAGATATCACCACATATTTTTATCAAATTTTTTATTTAGCATATATTTACTTGGCACAATTTAGTGTGCCAACATTGGGGTTTATTATATAAATATTTGCTTGTAAAATAATTTTAATAAAAGGTATATTAAGCTCTCTGTAAATGTGCTTTAGATCAGTTAAGAGATTTAACAGTACTCTGTGTCATGCAGTGAGGAGGAAATAGTCAATTAATGGTACATCAAAAGGAAATGCAACTGGGGAAATTTTTTTTTATTTCATATGCAGTCTCAGAAATGTTCATAATTTTATCCATCACTTGACTGTACTAACTAAACCTATTTCCCTGCTGTGTGTTTCTCAAGAATCCAGCCTCCTAGAGTCTAATTATTTTTGCCTTAGAATGTTTAGTGATGCCACCACGTCTTGTCTGAAAGAAACAGTTCTTATTAATATAGGCTTTCACTCTAGCTGGTGTATTCCAGAGCAGTAAAATACCTGTGTGTGACCTGCAAGTCCAGCTTTCTGTCTACTCACTAGGATCATCTTGTTTTTATTTGACATTTTTATTTGCGTTTTTCACTGATCATTCAATTTAAATCCACATATATAAAGGACACAACACAAATTGCAGTTTGTAGATTCAACTGTTGCCACAGAAGGAAGGTCTTGTACCCAAGGAGTCCTTGATCTCAGGTCAAGGTCAGGTTAGGATCAGCACACGGCTTCCCTCTCCATCCCTCCCAGTCATTCCTGCACAAAGGTGACTCTCTCTGAACTGCCACCACCACAGAGGAGGTCTGTATGCTTTTCAAACCTGATTGAATTGGACCTAAAGAGCAAGGACTGTCTTACCTCCCCAGTCTTTCATCCTTCATTCACTTTGTGTTTTATTGTGAGAGCCATTCACATTGTTGCCTGGCCAGGCAGTACCCCACTGCACAAATCTAGAAGAAGGATTTTACCCCTTCTATAGCTCTTACATATTTAGGCTTTTTAATGTTGTGCTCTCACAAATAATCCTGCTGTAAACATTCTAGTGAAATCTGATGACCTGTGTGCCTTTTCACTGGGCACACATATGGAAGTTAAATTGCTGAGGAGTAGAGCCTGCGTATTATCAATGACAACAGACATGGCACTGCCCAGGGGACACCTGCAGTGGCTACACTTACCTGCATTCCCTTCAGGGCATGTCAGAGATCCACTTGCTCCAAGCTCACAATGTTTGCTAAGTCCTGTAAACAAATAGGTAGCTTTAATTTGCATATCCTTGATGGTGAAGGTTGTGGAGTAACTGTTTTAATCATCATTAAATGCTTGGACATCATTTTTTGGTAAGTGATGTTTGTGCAAATGATCACAACCTTTTTCTTATTGCTTTTAGAAATTATTCATATGTTCTAGATTCAAGTTCAGAAGATACATTGCAGCTGTCTTCTAATTAGTGGCTTTCTTTACAGTCTATTAATAATGACTTTTAATTCATAGAAATTCTTATTTCAATAAGATAGAATGGTGCGTGTCTTTTATTGCCGCATTATTCTGTATCTACATAAGAATTCATTTCCTACATCCATCTGAACCATGGAAATAAGTCCTAAACCTTGTACCAAAAGCTCTTGTTATACTTTTCCCAATCAGATCTATAACTTAATATTCATTTTGCACATAGTATAAACCGATTTGTTTCATATATAGATACACATGTATGAAACCAAGATTTCTTCTTTTCCTCAAAGTGATCCTCTGCCCAAGCCTGACTTCTCTGTCCAAGCTCAACAGTAGTAAACACTCCAGGGATCTGAACAGCCACAGTTCATCAGCCAACTGCAGTGACATCCTCTCTGCAGAGTTGTACCACTCCACTCTTTGTTGCTTTCTCAACTCTGGTGCCTTGAATGGGTTTTCTTTTCCTTGCATCTCAATTTCCAAATAGTACTCAGGGAAATCTGGAGTGTTCCACAAGCTATTAAAACCCACTTTAAAGTGGGAATCTGGGGATCTAAAGTACCATTTCCACAAGACCCATTTTCACATATTCTTATGTGTGTGTACTGATTTGAAAACTGATGTCCACACTGTGAAAATTTAAGTAAGTAAATAAAAGCTACCCATAAAATTCTTCTGGAAGAACAGCAGTGAAGAAAGAGTTACATATTCCCCAGTCTCCAGATAATTGCCCAGGATGCTTGGATGGGATCTTGTGTTCCTCAGATTCAAATAAAGTGTAAATAGGATGTAAATGAAGACCTAATGTGCTGGGGAGAGATGAGAGAAAGGTAATAGGTTGATAGATATAAACGACAGAGAAATAGATATGTAGACATAGAAAGATGGATGATGAATAAATAGAAAGGCAACTGAGTATAGTAAAGCACAGCAAATGTAAGTGCATTAAAATAAGGTGCTCAAGTAGGAAGATTCTCAGTTAAGGCCCAGGACGTCATGATTCTGAGGCTGAGTTCACTGGACTAAGCATTTCATGAAAAAATATAATAGAATATTATTAATACTAGAAACACATCCATGTAATATGACATGCTAAAAACCTTTCCTTTTCTGCCATTTTAAATGTATAGACTGCTTATTCACTCTCTGTAATGTGACTCTAAATTTATTGAATACAATATCCTTAGCTACTCTTCAAAATAATTCCATATCTTAATCACACATATAAGGATGTATGTTATTTCTATCATATCTTATCTGGTTTTCGTCATTATAATAACACCATTAAAATAATTGCTTTAACCTTGTCTGTTATGATCATGTGCAAATCTGGAATATCCAAATGACCCATCTTATTACCTTCTCTAAATGTCCTTTCTTTCCTACGCCCTCGTATTGCTCATAGAATACATTAGTACTGATGTGACCAGTAAGAGGTATAAAAGAGTCACTGGGCCCATGCAATTATTTAACATAACTATTTTCATACTACAATAAATCTATGACAACTAAATAAAACTGTGTAAATTTCTTAGTTTTTCAAAAATAGAAAATGTGGTAGAGGTTAATAATGAATAATAAACTATTTAAATAAGACGTTAGATAATACATCAGGATTAGTTGAACTCTAAAGTATTTTTTATTATGACTTAGGCTATTTCTAAGATATCACTGAATGGCAAAACATACTTTATGACAATTATAATTTAATTAATTTAACAAAATCAACCATTTGAAATGTGACATTATAAAATTTAATATTATATGTGCCTATCTTTATGTCATATATGTTTGAATATAGAATTTATATCAGGATAGGCACACATATGTATTTGAATATATTCATTGATTGAGTATTAATATTTCTTTTTATTATAATAATTAAAATCTCTTGAGTGGTTGGTTAATTCATGCATTTAACAAATATTTACAGTGGGTAGACCATGTGTCAGACACATTCAGACTCTGAGGATAAATGGTGATTGAGACATGCAGGGAATCTTTGCTCCTTTTGCTTATAATATAGTGATTAAAAGCTCTCATAATTAAAGATCTTTTAAAAAGTCACCAAAGGTTATGTAAATCAGCAACATAATTTTGTACCTTAGGTTAATCATTTTGATGTTGCAAAGTATGTTCAAAGTTCAAAAAGATAGTGATAGTGAATCATTTCATTTTGAAGCTGAATTATTTTGGAATATTATTTATTGCATGTAGGAAAACTATAAAATATGAGTGTCAGATAACCTTTGGTTAAATATATATGTCAGTAGATCTATTTGTGTCCACATTCTCTTGCCTCTGTTTGTTGTAGTTTTTCTAGAACTGAGTCTGCTGAAGCAGTTACAATGACAATGCTTACTTATTATTTAATGGTTGTAAAACTGGGCTAGTTCAGAATTGACACTCAGTAACCACCATGCCAGATGAAACCACCCACCCCTTGGCAGTTATTTAAACAGCCTGAGAAGTCCTCACAAATGTATCACGTCCTCTCCAAAATCATGAGCACATTTTATCTGCCCTTACTATACAGCCATACAAATATATTTCTATGTGGAGAAAAGACGCAAAATAAATGCCTAAGTAGTAGTACAGTGACAGAGAGCAAAACCTGCTGTGGTCATTCAAAAGAGCAGGTCACTCCCTCTGCCTAAGGGACATGTCCTAATGTCCTGCAGGCCCTTACTCACTGTGGCTTTTATCAGCACCAATCCTGGCTTCATTAAAGTCCTACATCTACTTGTATTCAGGCAAAGGTAAAATTCTTCTCTTAAAAGTGAGTGTCTTTATTTTTCCCCTAGCTAAATTAGATGTTTTTGGAGAAGAAAATAATTAGATAATTTTGTATTTATGCTTGATTCTCTACTCACTGCAACTGTAGTCAAAGTGGGGTCAGTAGAAAGAAAAAAAGATAATCATCTTAATGGGGCTATTGATCTATGGTAGAATATAATGATTAAAATAGATCATTTGAATTTTATTTGCAAAGGCACTCTATGGTCTAATTGCTATAACCTTTGGGACTCATCAGAAGGAGAACAGCTCTGAACAAAGGTCAGAAAAGATTTTGAGGAGGAGCCACTGAACTGTATGTGACTATGTGGTGCAAGAAATATCAGCTGAACAAAAAATAAAGCACCTAGCTTTTCCTCAACATGGTAAAGGTAAAAGTGAAGGAAAATTTTAGATGAACATTTGTAATCATTCTTAAAGGCATATTTCATTAGCACTATCAGAACCCCAGTCACTGGAGAGAGCAATGTCTTATAGAAACATGGATGCATTAAATTTCACATATGTGGTATATATACACAATGGAATATTACTCAGCAATAAAAGAGAATAAAATAATGGCATTTGCAGGTAAATGGATGAAGTTGGAGAATATAATGCTAAGTGAAGTTAATCAATCTCAAAAATCCAAATTCTAAATGTTTTCTCTGATATAAGGAGGCTGATTCACAGTGGGGTTTGGATGGGGAGCATAGAAGGATTAGAGGAACACTAGAAAAGTCAGTGGGGATGGAGGGGAAGGGAGGGGGCAAGGGGGTATAAAGGAAAAAAAAAGAAAAAAGATGGTAGAATGAGATGGATATCATTACCCTAAGTGCATGTATGAAGATATGAATGGTCTGAATATACTTTGTATACAACCAGAGATATGTAAAAATGTGCTCTATATGTGTATTATAAATTGTAATGCATTCTACTGTTACAACAACTTCGAATAAAAAATAGTTCAGAAAAAAAATTTCACATTGCAATCCTTCAAATATTTCAATATTTATTTAAATATACAGGTACACTGAAATAGCTGGGAAAAATAATCTAGAGTTCATATATTATTGTATTAATATTATTATACTATAATTATATTTTAATTATGGAATATAACTGTTATGAAATTATATATTATTTACTATATTTAAGTGTTTGTAGCTTTCACACCTGGGACAGTAGGACAGATGGTTTTTAACTATCTCAGTAATATCAAGCACAGCATGGTAGCTTTTTACGCTCAACTTGAATGAGGACTCTTTTTTTTTTTAAGTTCTAGTTTTCAAAAACTTAAAGATATTTAGTGTCTTGACATACTTTGAAAACTTTTGAAAGACAAAATGCATGTTGCTAATAGTGCTCTTCCTCCTCCTTTCAAGGTTGTTCATAGAAGTCTGCTAAGGTGTTACCTGCCCTGGACAGTGTTAGGCCAGCAAGGTTTCCCTGGAGATGACTATAACAGAGCAGACACTGAGGTCAGCCCCATGGGACAAAGGGCAGGGGAGCTGTGAAGGCTCTGGTGAGCCAGTGAAGGGCCCTGCAGAGACTGACAGGTGGAGGCAGCAGGTGCAGGCAGAGGGTGGAGGTGATGGGTGGAGGTCAGCCCAGCTCAGGGTGTGGCAGTGGTGGTAGCTGGAGAGTTCCACCCCTACTTTCCCATGGAGAAGGGAGCAAGAGCCCCATAGTCCCAGATGGTTGCATCAGGGGTCTGCTTGCCCAGGCTCCAGAAAGGCAATTTTGGTTTGTGAACTAACAAGAGGCTGAGAGATTATTTTTATGTCAAGCAGACAAAGAACTAAAAATTGAATGTTATCTAAAGCCAAGGGACTTAGTTACCAATTCTTCCTAAATTACCCCCATTGGGCCAGGTGTATTTATCTTCTACCACCATTAACATGCAATATGAAAGATAGTGGAACTAGAGTATTTTTTTTCCCTACAGGCACACTATACTAACATCTTCTATTTCCTCATTGCAAATAGAGTAATAAGGTAAAGACTAATGAGACTAAGGGGCCCAGGTCTGCCACAGTTGTGGACTCAGACATGAGTCTGGGGGCTTTGTGCTCTTTCTAGAATTCAACTTTGAAGTGATTGATTTACCAAAATGATGAAGGAGAAAGAAAGGAGACCCCTCATTAAGGAAGTGTTAACCAGAATTAGGAGTAAATATTTGCTATTGTATGTGTCAAGCAGAGCATTTGCACGGTTTCCTAGAATCCTTGGTGCAAGACAAGAGAAGCAAATTAATATACATTTTACAGATGGAGAAGCTGAGACAGGAGCTGGTCCATAACTTCCAAAAGCTACTTAGCTCCTTGAAACTACAGTCTTTTGATGTACAATGGAGAACAGGGTCTTAAATACTCTCTTGTGCGCAGAAAAAACCCTCGTTTCACAGATAAAGGAATTGGAGATTTTGAAGGAGTCGTCAAGTTTGGTGTGAATCCCATTATATGGTACTAAGTTGGTTCTTTGTCTCACTTGGTGTTTCACAGTCACAACTCCTGCACAGCACTGGATTTCCTACGTCCCCTGTTTCTCCCTTTTCACCTCCTGACATCTAGCTTGCTGGCAAGCTTCGCTTTGCCCTATGAGATGGAATGCAGAAATTATGAAGATGGTGATGAAGAAGAGGGAGCCGAGCAAGAGAATGGAAGACAACTTTTCATGGGCATTATCCTGTTTCCTAAACTGAAATATTTTAATGAAAAATCAAAGGGCATTCACTCTTCTAAACAGTGAATCAAACTCTGCAAGGAAACCCCTGCCCTGCGCAATCAAATGAGATTTTCTTGATTGTTATGGTTTGGGTGTGAGGTGTCCCCCAGAAGCTCAGGTGTGAGACAGTGCAAGAAGGTTCAGAGGAGAAATGATTGGGTTGTGAGAGTCTTGACCCAATCAGTGAATTAATTCCCTGATAGGGATTAACTGAGTAGTATCTGAAGTGATAGGGTGTGGTTGGAGGAGATGTGAATTAAGGAGTGGCTTTGGGGTAGATATATGTATCTGGATAGTGGAGACCTCTCTCTGCTTCCTGATCAATCATGATGTGAGTTGCTTACCTTCGCCTCACTCTTCCACCATGATGTTCTGCCTCACCTTGAGCCCCCCAGTAATGAAGACAGCTGTTTGTGGACTAAGACCTCTGAAACCATGAACCCTCAAATAAACTCTTCCTCTTCTATGATTGTGCTGGTCCAGTCCTTTAGTCAAGACAGCGAAAAAGCTGACTAAAATATTGATCTAGACTTTGGAAAATATTTAAGTAAGATTTTGGTTTACACTTCATATCTGTTTGGTTTGTTATTTGTTCTCTTTTTTTGATCCCTCTTTTGCATATTTCCTGGCCTATTAGATGTTGAATACATTGCAATTTGTAACTTTGGCAAGTGATTTTACAATCTCCACTGTGAATAGCTTTATTTCCTTTATTTTTAATGGCATGTACTATATATTTTCACTCCAGTTACATAGTCACTAAAATATTTGAAAGATATAAAGTAATGGGCAAACATGTTTAGACAATTGGCAACTCTAAATATTCTTTCTGACTATTCAAAATGAATGTATGCACCATCATAAATTAATTAACCCCTGTGTGTAAATAAAACTAGTTTCTATCTTTGGACTTTGTTTTTTTTTTTTAATTTTTTTATTATTTATTTACTTATTCATCATGCACAAGTATAGTATCTTTTTACATACAACTGCTTGTATACAAAGTATATAAGTACCATTCAGATCTTCAATCATGCATTTAGGATAATGATATCCATCTCATTCAACCACCAATTTTTTTCCAACCCCCCCCTTACTCCCTCCCTCCCCTCCCTTTCCGTTGACCATTCTAGTGTTCCTCTGATCCTATGTACCCCCTTCCAACAACTCTGTGAACCAGCCTCCTTATATCAGAGAAAACATTCGGTACTTGGATTTTTGAGATTGACTAATTTCACTTAGCATTATATTCTCCAACTTCATCCATTTACCTGCAAATGCCATTATTTTAAATGGATGAAGTTGGAGAACTATCTTTGGACTTTGAAGCCATGATGTGTCCTATGGTCATACATTGGTGCCTGAGAGAAGGGCACGTGTGTTGCCGTTGTGCTGAATATCACAATGCTGGGTGAGTCAATCACTCATGTTGGTCTTCACCCCAAACAAGCAGAAAAGCACAGGAACAGGGCCCCTGAGAAGTTGTTAAGACTGACAATGAGCACCCTTTTCCATGACCAACTTATTCACTTTGATGGCTTTCAAAAGTGAAATTTGTGGGTAAATTCTTTTCTAGATTTTAAAGGAAAAAAATATTTTATGGTAGGTAAAGGAAGAAAATAAACAGAACAGAAGAGTTAGTGAATAAATTATTGGGAAAGTGAACATATCTGACTTGCTTAAGAATGAATTTTACCCATAAGTAAATGATAAAGTCTAAATTGAGCGGCAAAAGCAAAACCAGTTTGATTACTAAGTAGATTAAAAGCATAATACTCTTGAGACCAGTGTTCTTCAGCATTTGAAGTCACTCCTCTCTGAGAAGACCTGAAAAGCGGTAGGTTAGACTAAAGGGTCGTCATCTTTTTCGCAGGTGGACATTTACAGGTGATCAGTGAGCCTGGGTGGAGTGGGGCATCGAAGCTCGCGTGAAATCAGCTCAGGGGATGCGGGCTGGAGAAGAGCGCCTGCGTTCTAGAGGAGCCCTGAATGCCGCGTCATGTTCTTGCAGAGAGCAGGGCCAGGCTTTTAATAGCCTGATGGTGACAGTGCATATGCATCTAAGGACAATGCACATGCAGAAGAAGCTAATTAACATGGAGCACTAATTAGTCCCTCAGTATTTAGCAATGAAGTATCAGCAGCTGTCTTAGATGCCATATGCTAATTAGCATTAATAAACTTCAGAAATAATTGTCTCCATTGTTCTGTGTCATAATACTCCCTCTAATTGTACTTTGGAGAGCATTGCCTATAAATGGTAGCACGCACTACATAGCATTGCTTGAAGTTTAATGAGCAATTTTCTGTGACTTGTGGCATTAGAAGAGAATATATACAGGGAAGAAAAAAGATTAATGCCAATTTTTAAAATCCATAATTAAGTTGTTGGCTGGTACCTGTGTCTCCAGTTATTCAAACATTCAGACAGGGGAAATGGTTTTCTTGGCTCCAGATTATGTTCAGGGCAATACAATATGATGTCTCGTGGCCTGAGTACCTGCCTCAGCCCATATGTCACAGTGGTCCCAAAGTCCACTTTAGTCTTTCTCTGGAAACTGTGCATCACTTCAAGAAGCCAAAAAAGTTGAGAAGGAGTGAAGGCACCTTTCTTGGGAGAGAAAACAGCCTTCATCTTCCTAATGTCAGCAAAAGTCATCAGAATGCTTTTTGTTATTAAATTTATTTTAACTAATGTACAAAAACATAAAAAAGTGTACATATTAATGGAGTAACAGTGTTTTGATACATGTGTGTTTAAAATGTATTCAAACTGTATCTCCTCACTTAGAATTTTGTTATAGTGAAAACACAAATATCTTTTCTTCTAGCTTTCTGAAATATGCAGTTCATCACTATGGTCTGTAGTCCTCTTCCTGCTCCAAAGATAACTTAGAACTGACACAGAATGTATTTCTGATAGTGTAGCCAGTAAGCAGACGAAGAAAGTGGCCCTTAATAATCTTGGGGAATGTTCACGATTCCAATAATTTTGACTGACATTGTTCTATGAACTAGATCACACACACACACACACACACACTCACACACACACACACACACACACAGTTAAAAAAAAAACTTAAAAATGGTCTAAATTCATTGATGGCAGAGGCCACAGGATGCATTTCTTGACCTCACGAAGTTCTTAAGTAGACACTGTGTATGCAGTTCTACTGTGGACAATTAGCCAATGTAGTAGAAAGCATTCTGTAACTTTTAAGAACTACAGACATGAAACATTCACAACTGAGACATCTACAACTATATATACAGGTCTATCTGAACTAAGAATTAGACATACATGCTACATATGTACAACAGTTACATGAGCTTCCAAAAGCATTTGTTTTTCATTTGAAATGACAAGCCAATAATTTGGAGCCAAATAATTTAGCAGTTTTCAAATATTAAGTGAATTGTTTGATATACACCATGAAGAATTATAAGGCATATTTCAGTTAGTCTTAGTTGCCAAATGTTTTAACAAAGGGAAAGAACAAGTATTATTTGCCACATAGGTTAGGAAGGCAAAAAGGTCTGTCTTTCACTTCCCTAATAAAGGATAAAAATACTTAAAACTCTTTAATTGACCCTTATTAACTCTATCAGCTTATACTTAGCATATTTCATCTAAAAATATATTTTAAAGAAACCCAAAACTTTATCAGCTTTCCCTAGAAATACTAATAATTTAAAACTTTTAATATGCTTTTTATAGATTCTACCAAGTTATCAAGTTTAAAATAATAATTAAAAAGAGAACAATTTGGTTACTGTAGTATACCAAGAATATACCCTTAATATGTCCATCGGGAATTTTCAGGAATCCTATATCTGTTGTCTTCATATCTGTGGACACAATAACCCTTGGAAAGATTATTCTGCCACAGAAAGCTTAGAGTCAGATACCATCATCCTCTTTATCACATGGGCTGTATTTCTTTTTACATGTTTCTGTTATGCTACCTCTGAATAATTATCTCATCATATATTATTTTCCTTGCCCTGATCTATTTGACTATTAATATTTTCCTTTGGAATTTTATGTAAATTTTAAGCTGCACTCTAATTATTTGTGTAAATTAAATGAACAATCATTATATGGAAATACCAACAAACAGATTCTAGTAAATTCAAAATGGAACAAATATAATTTTCACCAAAGCCTCAGGAATTCTGATAATTCACGTTGATTTATAAGAATTTGGGCTAAAATGTACCCTTGTTAAGGTTTGCCTTTGATTCACCACTATTACAATGTAAGGGTTTGACATATATGAGAATCCATTTTAAAGGCTTAAGAGGGATTACTGCCATTAAAGATATTCCAACGTTTAAGAATAAGTCCCCCTCCTGCCCTCCCCTATTACTGGGGACTGAACCTCTTGCCTGTGCGTGCAGAGCATATGCTTTTACCACCGAGCAACAGCTCTGTCCCTAAGCGTAATACTTCTTAAAGAAAGATTTGAGAAAATGTTATCATTGGATATTATGAAGCATGGTTCCAGGGACAAACACACACACACAACACACAGAGACACACAAACACACACACATACTCCTAAACACTGATCATGAGATGGGCCAGCTAGGAGGGTGGATGGAGGAAAAGAATAAGAGAGAGAGTGAAAAAAGGAAGGAAGGAAAGAAGGAAGGAGGGAGAAAGGAAGGGAGGGGGAGGGAAGGAAGTGGAGAGAGAGAAAACAGATAAGACAAAGACACGCCCTCTGTTTTGTTGATAGAGTAAACAAGAAGATGCTCCCAAGAACCGCATTCCCTGGGACCACTGTAGAGGCCTGGTGAGCTGCTCAATACATGACCCTATGTCCTTGATCTTATGGGTCATCTGAGGCAAGGCAATGACTGATCTTAGCATTTGGTCCTTAGCAAAAAAGTATTAGCAAATTCTGTTTTGTACGATTCTTCTGGAGCACGATCATTGACCCAGTTTCTACTTTCAACTTGTTAGGACCCTCCAACTGTTTCCCAGAGAGCCGTGCTCACTGACATTCCCAACCACAGCTGCAAGCATCCCTTTCTCCACAGCCAAATCAGCACTGGCTGTCATCTTCTTGTCAATAGCCACTGTTTCCAGAACAAAGCGATGTTTCATTATCATTCTAACATGCATTTGCCTGAGGATCAGTGATCTTGAGCTTTATTTCTTATACCTGTTGGTCACTTTTATGTATTCTTAGGGGAAATAACCGTTTAGGTCTACTACCCATTTTTAAATAAGTTTATTTGCTTATTTTGATATTGAGTTTTGGGACTTCCTTTTGTGTTCCCCTCTCGGATGTATAAATTGCAAATATTTTTCCATCCCGCAAGTTGTCTCTTCATTGGGTCATTACTTCTTTGCTGTGCAGAAGCGTTTTATGTTGATATAAACCCCTTTGTCTCTTTCCTTTGGTTTCCTGTACTTTGGGATCTTGTCTAAAATATTCTTGACCATTCCAATGTTCCGAACTGTTTCCCACATGTTTTCTTCTAGTAGTTTCATAGGTTCAAATCTTACATTTAAATCTTTAATCCATATTTAATGGTTTTTTTTTTTTTTTTTTAACGGTGAAAGATAGAGATTTAATATCTTTCGGGATAACTCAGTGCTTATCAAAGTAAATTGGCACCATGTGTTAGTTTATCTCTTTCTCCCAGCACACGGGGTACACCCTGTGCAGGTTTGTTGATTGCCAAACAGACTCATTCATCTGCAACTACAAGGCTTTGCAGCCAGCATCACAGGGGGCTCACGATATAGTTGGTCCCAGGACTTAAAAGTGCCAAGTAATAGGAATCATACTGGTACATTTCACTCTGAAAATGTGTTTCCTTCCTTCGAGGACTAGATTAAAATTTCTCAACGTAACAAGGTAAGAGAAAGGACTACCAAAACATGCAGGGAATTTGTTGGGAGAAATAGCTTCTGGATTTTGAAATATTTAATCTCATGTAAATAATGTAGGTACTTTGAGCTTTATATTTGTGCTATGAAAAAGGATTTTGAAATAGAATTTACCTATTTCCTTAGAATAAATTATTGAAATCTCATAAAATTGAATCTGTTAAGGGATATTTTTTTTTCCTTATGAGGAGAATATATCTTATTTAATAGACAGGAAAAACAAAACAAAACATTTTACTCTACTTTACCAGAAAGTAAAATGTGTAAACCCTTTTCCCCAAATGCATTACTTTTTCTGTCCAAATGGTCTATTCTCCCAGCATTTAAACAAGAGGGGACGTTTTCAAGGTTATTTTAAAAGCTATAATTTATTTTATATTTTAAGAAAACCAAATGCAAATGTCTTTATTTATAAATCCTACCATATGTCCTGAACGTTTTGATAAACTACTTAGTTACCAATTAAATACTTCCCAAACACATGTCCTCAGCTTTCTTGGATTTCGTGAATAGAGACCTTGAAGTCTTTTTGTGTTGTATTAACTACTTACACCTTGCTGTGTTCTTGTGGATATGTCATCTAATGTGAAGCAAGGCAATGACAGTTTTGAATTTCTGCACTACTATTTGCATCCACTAAGAGCTGCACTAGCTGAAATGTTTAGCATTATATTGGGGGTAACTGTGCTAGAAATCAGTCTTGCTCATGGAACATCCTTGTTCTCCTTTCCTTGTGCTACTCATCAGAAATGTGTGTTCCACATCTTTGAAGGTAGGGTGGTCCTATGACTTGCCTCTGCTAATGAAACTTGATGGAAGCTGCCAGGTACCACTTCCAGATGTGAGCGTCTAAGGCCAAGGTACTATCCCACTATGATTTTTCCCCCTGTGATGGCAAATCCTTATGCCTTCCTTTGAGATTGTAGCATTGTAAGACGGAGGGAATTCACCAGCTCTGGTGTCTCAGGATCAGGGACAATCAGAGTCAGCAGGAGGGTCTACATTAGACATGGAGTGTGAAGGTGTTTAAAAAATTATTTTATGTTCCTGATATTTTGGAATTGTTTGTTCTCATAACATAACCTAGCTCAAACTTATTAACACACCTGGTTTTTAACTACCTGAGCTTGCTATTTTATTTTTGCTTATAGGCTTGTGTATAAACATGTTCTCACCTGAGAAGAAACTTTTAATTTTGCATATTCATGTAAAATATTTGTGTTTTATTTCTGTTTGTTTAATACACTGTATTTTTTTTTCCCCACAAGTGCACATTTGTAAGAAAGTATTTATCCAAATTAGATCATGGACTAAACTTGGAAATGAAAACACAAAGTGCTCATGGGTGGAATCCACATTGTCACTGAGGTGATTGCCTTGGTGTGTGAACACATCACAACTCAGGAAATGATGCGCTTCAAATGAAATAATTTGTTGCAAATAAATATTATATTTTAGTGAACATGAAAAAATGAAAGCTTAAAAATTGTCCTGTATGCCAAATGGAATGAAAAAGAACACAAATATCCTGAACTTGATGATTATTTTATAGTGTGATTTGTTTTTGTACAATATTATGGAGACTCTATCTACAGCTCATAATATCACTTCCTGATAAACACACTTTGAAAGCCTCCTTCTGATTATTACTAGCATTGCTTTGCAATCAGGAGTGGAAGGCCTCTCTTAGTACACATCTAAGATATGTGTTTTTCTTCAAATATGTATTTACTTTTAAAATATTTATTTTTAATATCACGTTTATGATTGTTCTGAATTTGCAAATACATTTGAAAATTCTTCACAATCTCAACTTTGGTGATCATTTCTAGCCAGCTGAAAAAAGCTCATCTTTAGCAATAAAGGCGCAATGACAAAAGAAACTTTTTGTCCTTCACAAAGGAGAGAAGAAAATTAGGAAATCTGGCCTGGCCATTCTAATTGGTTTCTCTGAAGTATTTTAAATCATGTGAGGCATTTGTCACAATCTTTTGGTGAAATCTTGTCTCTTGATCATTTTCTCTAACTGTGTGTCCAGCCTCCAGCGAGCCAGGCTCAACTCTCTGAACTAGAGGAGGATGGCAGTCTCCTCCTGGGTCACAAGGAGGGTACCTGTAGTTCTGGCCAACGGGCTCTGGGGATGGAGGTGAGTCTCCCAGCCAGAGTCTTCACTGTCAGCAAATTCTCCAGTCCTGTGTCCCCCGTCACTCTAACCAAGAAGGCCCAGGCCTAGAGCTGCTATGAGGCAAAGGATAGTTTGTTGGTCTGCCAACTGCTTAACAAATATAATTTTAATTCTTCTTTTGAAACCATTTAAAATGTTCTCATTTTCAATGAAAAATGATAAGGGAAGTGTGATCACATCAAACAGACCAACAATGAATATTAAGGAATCAAGCTACCAGAAAGTTTAAGAATATTGGTGGAAAGTCTAATGCAATAAAATTCCTCCAAGAATAAAATTCAGTCTACTTTATATTGTGATATAGTCAACTGAATATATTATATTACTGAATATACTATATTACTGAATATATTATATTACTCATGTAATTAATAAAATTCAAGAATCATTTTGTTTTTATGTGAAAATGAAGTAGCCAAAATTTATTAAAAATTAATGTGGTAATCATTATGACTTTATGATTCATTCTTTTCAATCATTCTTCCATCTACTTATTCAACACATAGTTACTTTATATCAGACATGTAGAAAGTTCTGGGGACATTAAAAAAAAAAACAGTTTATGCCCCTTTATACCTCCAATATCATGTTTGAAAATTGATATTAGGCTTGTTCATGGTCACCAAGATCACATTTTTACAAAAATTCCTAGAAAAAAATAGAGAAAAACAAATTCTTGTCTGTTTTCCCACATATTCTGTTGTGAACCATTCCTAATGTGTAGTTGAAGTGCCATGTGTGCCTTAAATAAAATTTAATTCTACAAACACTGTCCTAGAACAAAAGTACAGACTACATGAAATATGTTAAAGAGTCCTTGAATACTTCAAATGATCCCATGGATTCTGATGGGCCCTTTATAATCATAACTTGATATAATTACTTTTACCATTTCCTAGTTTTAAATGTCTATTTATTTTTTCTGAAGCCATATTTATTCAATCAAAAAAATCTGTACTTTCTGCATATAGATTGTACTTGTCAACTCTTAAAGGATACTATTGGTCAAACCTTTTAAATAATTAACTGGACAAGTTTAAATTAATATTAAACTTTCTTTAATTGAGGGAAGCAAAATTTCTATGGTTAGGAAATATATATATATGTATATATATATATATATATGTATTACAATATTACCAAGTAATAAATCCTTGTTTTCTGTGCTAAGTGAGACTTTAAAAGTTAAGTTAAAGACTGGTATGTGCTACAAAATTGTAAGAATGAGAAAATATATGGTAAGATAAACAGCTTCTGAATGGCTGGAAGGTACCTTGCATGATCAACCTGAGAAAATCACCAGCAAGTTTCTTTGGTTGTTTTAAAAAAGGGTCAAACATATTCTGTGTTGAATCACTGATCCACAAAGCTATTTTGACTTTTTTAAGCACAAGGTTTATAGAGTTCACTACTGAATAATGCTAGGTAAAGTATCAGTAACAAATATATCACTTAGAATGAATATTTTTATGTGGTTTTCTGAGAATGGTACAGTGTATGAATACAAAAGAAATTTGCTGATTATGCTGTCGGAGGAACCCTGCAGTAGACAGCTGAGCAAGTATACCTGTTTCTCCTCCTTTGCCTTAGTTATCAACACTGTTGTTATTATTGCCACAATTATCATGAGGGCCAGACCATGTAGAATACCATGGCTATTTCAGAAATTTCAAAGTGGAGACTCTGATTTTCTGTTTGGCACAGATATTTTGTTCTTCCCTGAGACTCTTCATGAATATAACTAAGATGAACTAAGAGTATGTTGTTGTTGTTGTTTTGTTTTTGCAAAATAAAGCAAGCTTCACTTGAACAAAAGTACACGTTTTTGCCGCTAAATTTTAAAATCAGCACTCAAGTTTGGGGCTTTGTGATAATTTAAGTGGTGCAAATGTTATTCAGTGTTAGAAAGCGGAACACATTTATTGTATCCATTGAATCCAGGTCTACTTCATCCTCTATTTCAACTTTATTTTCTATCATAAGTTTTTAAAAATAAAAAGTCTTTATCTGCCAAGGGTGAAGCTAAAAGAATTCTCAGTGATTAAGTTTTGAAAAAAATCAAGGAATAAAATAAAAATGATACCACAGATTTATAACTTTAAAAATAAAATAAAAGTCCATGAGTCTATATTGAAAAAAATGACTCATTAATAAATAAATGGGTAAAGAGGTGAAGATTCCCTACAGTGGATTTCTAAATAATATATGAAAAAGGAATAAGAGAAATAGAAAATAATCATTAGACTATCGCAGTAATAATTGCTGCAGGCAATGTCCATGGATTAGTAGACAAAACTTTAAATTAGTAGGTAAAACTTTAATGAAAATGAGCAAATCTGCATACCCTTAAGGTATACCACCCACAAAAATACTAATTACTGGTCTAGTTCCTACCTTTTCAGAAGGTAATTCTTAATTTCTTCTACTTAAATAAATAAATTATGGGAAAGGAAAAGTAATAACTTTACAGAAGAGGAACCTAATAGATATCACCTCAACCAAGTGATCATGATTAACACACTGGTAGCAGTTAAAGTTATTTTGCATTTCCTGACAGAATGTTACATGAAGAACATTCACATCTGTATTATTTCCCCCCAAATTTAAAACACTAGATTAACTACAAGAAATCCTCAGACAAATCCACGTTGAAGGACATTCTATAATATACTAGATCAATATTCCTCAAAAGTATCCAAATCACAAAACATAATGGAAGACCAAGAAATCAAAGCACAGGATAAAAGTTTAAGAAGACATGATGCAAAATTCAAACTTCTGTGGCCAACACTGGATTGGAAGGACATTCATGAACGATCCTAGTGGGAAACAAGCAAAGTCTGTGATTCAGTTAACAATGTTGTGCCAGTATTAGTTTATTTGCGTATGTGAACCATGCTTATGGAAATAATATAGAGAGAAGGTGGAGATGACAGTATGGGAGCTCTGTGTACTGTTTTACAACTGTTCCCTTAATTTTAAGTTGTTTATTTATTTATTTATTTATTTATTTATTTATTTGCATGTAGAGAGTAGGCTGTGATTATATAAAATACTTTTAAAATTTATGGCAAATTACACGGAGAATTTTTGCATATAGATTCTATTTGTCAACTCTTAATGGATGTAATTGGTCAAGAATTTTAAATACATTTTTCATGAAATATATTTTCCTTGTGCCTCAGAAGTGACTTCAGGCATAGGATGTTGTGTTGCTAACTGATAGAGATTATACACATTCTACATATTTTGTTTCTACATGGATTAAAATAGGATAAAATATTTTGATTAGAAAAATAAAATCTGCATATTTAAAAATAATGGTCTGCAGCAATTTTTGTTTCACAATATCATGGCTCATCTTCCTCACAAATGTTCTTCTACTCATATTTTGTGGCAATATGACTTCCTTGCTTGCTTCAGGAGTGTTGGGATGGTTGGTGTCCCTTCATCCTATTTTAAACAAAACATCTCCCACTGTTACCACTGCACCATAAATCACAAGATTCCAAGGCTGTGAACCTGAGCCCCTTATCCAAGATGGTTTGTCTCATTTCACACCTTGCTCAGAGCCTGACAGGTAGCCTGACATTCCCAGTTCACACAAGAACACCTTCCGTTCAGCTCCAACTAGGAGATCATTCTACATTTTTTTAATTTATATTTTTTAATATGTACAACTCATAGTGCATGTATTTAGCATCTTTTTTACATACAATTGTTTGTATACAGAGTATATTCATACAATTCAGGTCTTCAATCATGCATTTAGGAAAATGATATCCATCTCATTCAAACACCTTTTCTTTTTCCTTTTCTCCCTCTCCCTCCCCCCTTGCTCCCTCCCTTACTCTCCCTTCCCTTTGACCATTCTAGTGTTCTTCTAGTCCTCGTATGTACCCTCCCATCCAACAATACTATGAACTAGCCTCCTTATATCAGAGAGAACATTTGGTACTTGGATTTTTGAGACTGACTAATTTCACTTAGCATTATGTCTTCCAACTTCATCCATTTACCTGCAAATGCCATTAATTCAATTTTCTTTTATTGCTACATTTTTTATAAACTGAAATCTATTCTACAAAATGTCTACTCAAGTGAATGAAAAAAAGCAAAGCACAAATAATGGTATATAATACAGAAACACATACACATACATACACAAACATTTACAAATATACACTCATAAGGTTAAGTGTTATTTCACTTGCCAAACAATGTATATCAGAGCTTCGGTTCATAAACACATGTGCTAGGGATATTTTAATCAATTAATTCATTGGTTATTTATTACATTTCCAATTATTCTTACCAACAGTTATTATTTCTCCTGTGATCTTACAGAAGAAAAATATTTTTGAAATATGCTAGTAAACCAATGGCTTGGTTGCTCCTTTAGTTGAGGTGGTCAGGCATTAAATCTCGATCACCCTTTATTAGGGCTTTCAGGAAATTATGTATTTTAGTGTGAATAAGCATTTCATTCTGTTGACTTCATATAAGGTCTTGCCTACCTTGAGAGCTAGATAACGTGTGCATTGGTGTACGAATGTGTATGTACACGTGTGAGAGACGGAGACAAGACAGGAGAAGGGGGACAGAGGGAGGAGTCTGCCTTTATAATTTGCCCAGGTTGGATGCTTTGAAAATAATGAAAACAACACAAACTCCATGAAATATGTTGACAAAAGGAGGTCACTAAAGATCCTCAACTGGTAACTCGATTTGTACCAATGGTTTGAATTTAGATTAATTCCTGACTAAAAGACCCAAATGTTTTCTAGGACAACAAATGGCTCAGACCAAGACAAATAAAACACAGTAACGTTGGACTTTCTGTGTTCTGGGATACGTTCTGTCTTTCCACATTTTTTAATATGTTAGCCTCCTGTTTCTGTGTGCCAGATTACCACAAAACTCAGCAGCTCCCAACAAGACACACCTATCGCCTCACACTTCCTTAGGTGGGAGCCCTGGCACAGCCGAGTGTGGCCCTGTGTTGTCCACAGGCTGCCATCAGTGTGTTGGCCGAGCTGCAGTCTCCTCCTGAGGTCCACTTCCTAATGCACCATAAGGTTAAGTGAACTCCTCTCCCGAGCCTGCGGGACCCCTGCTGACCGCCGGCTGTGGACACTCAGCCCCTCACAGCCACCTCACCATATGGCCCCTTTCCACACCATTCACAACGCGGCAGCTTGCTCCTCTAAGTCCAGAAGATGTTGGCCGTTTAATTCACCTAAGATGGACAGTTATGCAACAAAACAGACTCAGAGACCATTCCAGACCTGGCCTGGTCAACAAAGCTAATTAGAGCGCACTTTGCTAATCACACTGCGGTGGCCCCAGAAAATTTAGCTTCTGATGTCTTAACCTCCCAGTACCTCAGAACATGACTATATTTGAAGAGAGAGTTAATTAAAGGATGTCCAATATAACTGGTGTCCCTTATAAAAATGGGAACTTAGGACACAGTAACAGGGAGGACACCATGAGAAGTCCAAGAAGACAGCCCAGTACAAGTCAATGAGGGAGGCCTCAAAAGAAACCAGCCCTGCTGATGGTTTGATCTCAGACTTGCAGCCCCAGAATTCTAAGAAGATGAAACTGGCTCAGGCTGTCTGGTTGTGGTGCTCTGCCGTGGTGCCCTAGCAAACTCTAAACCCTACTCGCTGGAGGTCCTGTCAATCAGCCGTAACCCCAGCCACAGTCCTAGCAGCTCAGAGTCCTGTCGCCCTCAACTGTCTCCTCTTGTGTCCCTCTACATCAGAGTGCAGACTGCAGACGGGGAACCATGCAGGGACCTCTGTACCTGCAGCAGCACCTGAAGCCCCTTCCCAGGGATGCCCTGCTCACTCAGTACTGAAAACAGATTCAGGGCTGCTTTCCATTATGGATTAAAACTGGGACTGGTAGGGAAGCTAAAATGTTCCCTAGGCTTTAGTGGAGTCTCAGGTCATGAAGATTTCTTGAAGTAAACATTTGGTTTAATTTTGAACATCAGACCTTGAAGGCAAGGAAAGTTCCATTAGTTTAGCTTACAACATAGAAATTAAGATGTAAGGGGCAGTTTGGGAGAGAAACAAACAGTAAAACATTAATATTCTGACACTGGAGATTATTTCCACAGCCTCCTGAGGGAGGTCATTATTTATACTCTTAATTAAAAGCTGCTTCTCTGGCAGCAAATTTTCATGAGAAGTCCAAAGCTGTCTCGCCACAGCACTGAGGCATCGACATGCTCCCCTCCTGAGAAGCCAGCCTCGGCGCCCTGGCTGAGTGCCTTCCACAGGTCTGCAAGACGAGGGTGTGCAGTGCATATCTTGGCTAATCCTCTGGAGCCTGAAGGCAGCCCTGGACTTGTCCTTGACTGACTCCATCCAGTGCTTGCTCCAAGCGTTAGAACTTATTAGACTCTGCATCCAAACAATGGTCTAAGTGTTGTGTCTTTCTGGCCAAGGGACCCTGGATTTCAGTTTACCCAGGATTTCCTAGATGGAGGTGTTTTCTGAAAAACGCATGTGAGGAAGGACCATCCACAAAGCAGTGATCAGCTGCATAGCATTTTAAACAAGATCCTGGAGAAAAACAAACAGTTTACCCAGCAGTACTGGCCTTTGAACTGCTTTACACAGCCCGTGAAGATGCTCCTGAGTGACCACAGACACCCGTGGCCAGCAGGGAGAAACACGGAGGAACTTCCGTGACGTTAAGGCTTCTGGAGGCTGGTAGGTGCCTTTGCGGGAGTTCTGAAGCACCTCCGCCCAAAACCACAAGCAGGGTTATAGGCCAACTTTCTAAATCAAAGGAACAAATTTAAAAGCGCTGTATCTTTTGCCTTAAAATTTACTTTTTGCGGTATTAATAAATGATGTAATTATTATTAGGGATATTGTTAGAAGTGGAGCTTTTTCCCAAAATGCCAATGACCACATCTACTTAGGTTAAGATATAACTTCAAAATATACTTTACTATGAAATACAATATCACCTCTGTATGATCACAGACGGCTAATACGTAGGAGAGTGTCCATGAGCACTGGACAGGCAGGGTGGTTCCAACCAGCATATGACTCATTTCATGCATTTTTCACGACATTCTCCTGAGACAAAAGAATTTGGGAAACAAGTGCTGCTGCGTCCTGCCCATCATGGCCCCAATGCAGCTGCTGCCTTAGTGATGACTAACCCCACAGATTTTGCAATAATGGAGGCACTTGTCCATGACCCACTCAGAAATGACCTTTCCAAAATGACTGAATATATTCATATATACATATATATTTGTATTATAATACAGAAAGCTTACAAAAGCAAATAAACATAAAGTCAAATAATCATACTTATGTTTTCACATTTATTTCCCTGACATGGTTTTAATACTTTCCACACCCTTGCATTTATAGATGTCCTATTTTTCAACAATATGCAAATAAGAAAATTATTATAAATGTTATATACAGGAGGTTGTAGCAGTTAAAATATGAATAACTAATGCCAGGCAGGCATGAATACACATAAAAATAAAGATAAAAAAACTAATTTTTAGTTCACAGGTTATAATTCAATTAAAATTTAGGCTAAATACAGGTTTCTCAGTTCTCTATCCTTTGAAGATGACTTTTAAGTCTCTATCATGGAATCTTTCTATAGATTTGTATTTCCAATGGTGAAATTTGGATTCATTGAACAACAATGAAAACGAGGCTACCAGCCTCCATCATCAGCCTTCTGAAAACTCCCTTTGCCAAGCAACCACCTGCTATGGCTAAGGACCACCCTGCTGGGTATGCAAATCTACTACCTCTCCTGCCTCCACTGTTCTCCCTCCTTTAGTTATAATCACCTGCAATACCTTTTCTTAGAAAACAACACAAACTGAAATAAGGAAAGAGAAGTACTATAAAAGACAGAACCCTGACAAGGTGGTTTCACTATTTTTGATACTTCATTTTCTCTTTCTTCTTTTTTTTTTTTTTTTAATTTTTTTTGTAGTTGTAGATGGACAACATGCCTTTATTTTATTTGTTTCAAAGGATCAAACACAGTGCCTCACACGTGGTAGGCAAGTGTTCTGCCACTGAGCTACAGCCTCAGCCCCTCATTTCCTTTATTCTAAAAATGTCTGACAACGTTTTATTAAGTTAACAGAAATAATACAGAAACTGAATAAATGAAAACATGTGCCCGCCACTCAGATTGGAAGCATTAATTACTTCCACCATAGGTGTGCACATATACTCAGGATTTTTACAGATTAAATAAAATACATGGAAGCCCAATTTTACAAACTCTTTTTTTTTTCCTATTTAACTGTTAAAATCCTTTTCTAAGTCTGAAGTTTTTCATATCTATATATTTTCCTCAAATGAAATAATACCCAAGAATACTTTAAGTACCTATTGTACTATTACCCTGTCTTATTTATCATGGTTTTCTAGACATTGTGTTTTTTATCATCCATTATTCGAATTAAGCAGCGCTTATTACTTTTAGTCATTGTAGCTAAATCACCAGTCTATTTTATCCGTTGTCAGTCTACTCTTATTTGTTTTCCATCCTCTGTCTTCCAGAAGTCCATGTTTCAGTAGCTTTTTCCATGATGATTCACGAATATTGAATACTTTCAGGCCTTATGTCTCTAAAAAATCTTATACTTTTCTCTCACTCATGCATTTTAGCATAGGTGGTGCAGGCTTCCATAAACTGTGACCTCCCTTGCATGGCCGTGACAAGTCTGATGCTACTTTGTCACCTCTTTTTAGTTTTCTCCATATTAACTCCATTGATCAGAAAAGCTATTTGTTTGTTATTCTCAATAAATATAAGTTATTCTCAATAAATATTGTTATTTGCACCACATTGAGATTAATGACATTATTAGGAATCATGTCCTTTTTCGGCTTTGGAAAATCCATAGCCAGTACTAATATTTTCATATTATTTTAGTAATTTGCCTAACGGGAGTTATAAACTTTTCTTTTAATATATTTGGAAACATTTGTTAGTGATACATTTTGGAATTTTGGTAACAAGATAATTAAAAAAAGATCTATAATTTTCCCAAAATGAGAATTCTATTTAGAGAAAATAGGCAATAAGGCATGCAATAGTAAAGCATAGGTATGACATATAATTCCAAATGATGCAAAGGATTTATAAATGTTGAAGTAATAATCAGAGATAATTATTGATTTTCTAAATAGAACAATTTAAAAAATGAATGGGTATAAAGTTTTTCTTCACCATGTTAGTTTTGCATTGGATATGTGATACTCTTTGGAAGTGAAATCCATATATTGCATATAAAATTGGAATTTAGAAAGTCTTTGTGTATTTAGCATGAAAGTGCACATTTTAAACCTTATTAGTGTTATTTGGGCAACTGATACTTGATATATGTTATTTTGCACATCAATATATATAAAGTATTCTTGACATTTTCACTATTTGTAAAATATTAGCTGTAAAAAATGTGTCTCATTGGTCCAGCTAATATTAATGAACAAAACATTTAGGAGAATGTATAATTATCTACTGTTCTATTAAATATTCAAAATATTAGAATAAATACCTTGTTACTAACAGCATATAAAACATGATACATTTTAAATTAAAAATAGAAGCCAATGTACATAGTTACCTACTTCATCATCTCTATCACCATATGTTATAAATCAGCCTTGTTAATCTGTATATGGATAGATTACAAACTGGTCTTATTTTCTGTTTTTATGTATGTTTATCTGAAAAATGTGTGTGTGTGTGTGTGTGTGTGTTTAGGAGTAAGCCAGCTTTTATTTTAACTTATTTAATTGGTATGCAGTTCTACTTTAAGTACTTTTTCTAAATTTAAGGCAGAAATTATAATGACTAGGTTAAGCTGTTACATGCTATTTCATATTTGAGCTAAATTTTGTAATTCATATTTATTTACATGTTTGGTGCAATTAAAACCTACATTCATATATACACAACCATCATTTATAACATGATTTTTGAAATGAGCTACAGAATCAGTAGCTGAATAATGGTTTTGCATTACTATAATTAAATGCCAGAGGCTGGGATAATTTATAAGGAAATAAGGTTTATTTTGCCTCATAATTGAGGTCTGTGGTTGGGGACTGGAAATGCTGATGGTTGCCTTGCTGGCAGAGTTCTGAGACAGTATAAGACATCAGACAGCAAGAGACAGAGAGCATGCATGTGTGTGTGTGTCCTCTGGTCTCTCTACCTCTCCTTATACTACCACCAAGATTCAATGAAGGAATCATAACTCTGATGGCTTGAATCCAAATCTCTGTCCACAACACAGTCAATGAAGTTTCCTCTATCTTAGTACCTACCTCACGATGAGAATTAAATTCCAACACACGAACCCCTTGGAACACACCCAGGCCATATCCAAAAGGCAGGTTTCATTGCTATTCTTGTGAAACCGTTTCTTTCATTAGTTACCCATTTAACATGTTTCAAATTCTAACTTAACCCAAGTAGTTTTCTTTAAATTTAAGGAAAATTATTAGAGTAATAAAATGAAATTATCAGAGTAATTAAACAACACAGTGAAAACACTATTTCGGAAATCTGTAAGATTGCTCGATATTGTTTATCTGAAAATTTGAAAATTATTTATGACATATTAACCAGGTAAATAAATGCTTAGTTTTAAAAGCAAGTCAGTTTATATAAGATGAGAACGTTTTCTTCTTCTTGTGCTTCTTTGGTAAGAGGAGTTTGATGAACTTGAGCAAAACTAAGCTGATAGTGAATATTTGAATATTCCTTCTTTTTTTCATGGGAATACCCCAAGATTCCAGGATTGGCAGGCCAGCGTCTTGGACGGCACAGGGTGTCTGTCTGAACATCACCTGCGCGTCACAGATTCCACAAGGTTCATTGCTGCTCGGTGCCAAAGTCCTCCAAGACCCGAATTTGTGCAGCATGTGGCATGCGGACTCCTGTCCTTCCTGGTGTCAGCCTGACAGTGCTGGTCAACCTGCCCAGGTCGTTGGTGCTCTAAAGGTGTCGCATAAATATGCCGCGTTCCTGATCCATCCCTCTCCTTACCCCTTTTGCTGCAAATCCTAGTTGCTGATTTTGGACGCAACTGAATTTGTCTGGTATTAGCAAAGAAGAGTCTATGTGGCACTCAAAGAGGAAGTGCCGTTCTCCTCTGCCTTGATGTTCGCCCATCAGTTTGTCACCTAGTCTTGATGGCTGATCCCTCAACCACATGCCATTCACCATGCTGGCAGGAGGAAATTCATGGTGCTTTACGTCGCAGAGGAAGAAGGGCTGTGAAAGCCCTAATTTAACAAGTAGGCTTACCGTTGTTTCCTGGTTAAAGGACTTTGCAGTCACCAGGATGGGTGTGACTTGTGATATAGATGAAATACAGCTAATAATGACAGTGCAGTTAATGAGTCACTCTAGAGCGTACCTTTGCCTTCTCCTTTTAAAGTACAGGAGAAATTCCTTGATAACTCGTTTTACCAAAGGAAGACATAATTTCAGGGAATTTAAATAGTACCAACCACAAGAGTATAATTGAGGCAGAGCAGGGACAGAAATCTGAAGGCATTCCTATTTTATAACTTACACCAAATGGAAAAAAATGGACTTTAAATTCTACACTCAGATTTACTATGGTAAATGTTATTGACAGATAAATATAGTGAAATTAAGAGGAAATATAAATCTGGTCATATAGCATTAACAAACACGAGCTGTTGGCAAATTTCTGAAAGTCTCTGTAAAATCAAATTCATCTCACTTGCTTCCCCAGATTGACAAAAATGAGACAGTTTCCATTTTTGCAGTAAGGAGATATGATTATGGAAATACAATTATTTCTCAATATTATACAATATGAAATGTGCTAAATCTAAGAAGAGGAAAAGCACTTCAAATTATAGGAGCAACTTATAAATAGAGATGTAAACATAAGCAAAACAAAAATATTGTTAACACCTGGACTGATTTATTTTATGTGTGCTTTCTGTTTATGGACTATGTTTTGTGTTCTCACTTTGTACGTTTGTTGTATATAAAAATTAAAGATTTTAGGAGGAACACTAGAGTTATCAAAAAAATAACACATTTGTTTGATGCAACGTTCATTTGCAGTGTGTCAGGAGAGTCGAACAACTTCTTAGACCTATCATGGTGGTTTGCACATCACCAGACCAAGTGCCAGCACAACTGACTGTCTAACTTCCTGCTGCGTTTCTTCAAGAAATACAATCTGGGGGCTGGGGTTGTGGCTCAGTGGTAGAGTGCTCAGTTAGCACAGGTGAGGCACTGGGTTTGATCCTCAGCACCACATAAAAAAAATAAATAAATAAATAAAGTCATCTATAACTAAATATAATATACATGTATATATATTAAAAAAGAAATAAAATACATTCTGACTAAATTGCTCCTATACTAAAATAAAAAAGAACTAATAAAAAAGTTCATGAGGATCATACTCAATGTATGGAACCTGCGCACTTGCACGCACACATACATGTGTAAGTGCATGCTTCCCTAAAAGAATGAACCCTCATAAGCAAATGTGTACATTTTTACGTGGAATTAAAAAAAAAAAAAAAAAAAAAGAGTTGCCTTGTTCCCAGATTGGATTTTAAAATTAAACAGCATCCTGTCTTGTTTCCAAACTTCTAATCCAATCGTCAAGATGAATGACAAATTATGATTTGATTGTTTTGATTGTTGTAGTCTGAATGTAACTGATTAGCTTTCTTCCCGGTTATAGGAACTTAGAAACATAGTGAGCTATTTCCAACCACTACCGAGTTACTCATGAGTACAGGTGCTTTCATGAAGGTAGTATCTAGGAAACATGGGGTGTTTGGGCTCTTTCCAAATGATTTGCATGACTCAGGCATTTTACAGACAGTTATTTTACTCTGCCTATTGATTGTAATTTGTTGTTTCTGTTGGATGCAAAAATATGAGGATATTCCAACTCTGGTGTGCTCCAAAGATGAGAGCCAATGGATTCAGCACCCAAATTTCCAACACGCTCTGACCAGACAGAAGCTAAGACATGATGGCATAAGTCTCCAGGGGACTGTGATAAAACTTACCACTTTCAGGCTCTTAATGTTGCTTTTAGACCTTTCCGAGTCCTTCCCATTGGTTGAAACAGAGTTTCCCATCTGTGTCCTCAGTATCTGATACATTGCTTTTGCTGACTGTGTGCATAATGGACATCGCCTGCTGACTATGCGTCCAGTGGGTGTGGGCTGCAGGTTTCTCAAGTCAGGGAGGCTTGGCCATGGTTTCCAGAGCACCCTTGCTTCTTTCCTTGACATTCTGCTCTGACAAACTTGGGCTCTTACCAGTCAATCCATAGATGTTTCTTGGTTCTAGGCCTTCAGCCTGAGTAGCTGTATGTATTTCCAATAAAAGTTTAATCAGTGTTATTAGCTGTAGTTTTGGAGACTATCCAAAAGAAGCAGGTGGTAAACCTACTTTGGTTGGAATCTGGGAGATGAAGGTAGCTCCTTCTATATATATCCTGGACAGAAATGCAAACAGGACAGGAAGGAAAGGTACTGCTGGGGGAAACACTCAGAAGCTCATGTCAGTGTGGTGAATGACACGGTGAGAGCAGCCTGCGATTTTCTTTGATAACAGTTGAGATAACAATTGTAATGTGTGGAGGTTTTGAGGGAGGAATTATTTATTTTGTCCAAGTGTCAACGTCAATTATGTAAAACTGACATATCTAATACATGCTTGGCTGAAAGTGTTGAATTTTTAATACTGCATCCTAAAAATGTAATCTTGTTGCCTATAGAATCCTAGGTCAAGTTATATATTTTAATCACGTTTTGAAAATGTTATCTCATTATTTTATGATTTTCATTATTGTTGATTAGAAATCACTGGCACCTCTGATCATTTGTGTGTGTGTGTGTGTGAATGGTGTACTTTCCCCTCTCTTACACTTTTTGTTGTTTTTCTTTGATTTGGGAATCTATATTTTAACTATGTCTCCCTGGGTAGGATTTTTAAAGTATTCTGACTACATCGTTGTGATGCTTCTACATCTGAGGATTTTTATTTTTCTGTAAAATCATCATTTTAAAACATCCTAAGCCATTGTCATCCGGAACACGCCTCACCCCTTGTCTTCTCTCTGATTGGAATAAAAGCAAACCAATTAGCAAAAATAAGAAGACGCAAACAATAAACACATAGATATGTAAACACCTGTCATCTACACTCAGGTCACTTTCCTTCACATGTGGTCTGAGCTTGTAGACAGGAACACCTTTGCTGCGTTTCTGCTGCACGTTCAGAATTGCTCACGTGGACAGTGTCGATTCTCTTTCTCACTTCTTTCGACTTTGTAAAAATGCATTCAGTCTCTCATTTACATTTTAAGTTCTTCAATTCCAAATGTTGACTTTTAAATTATAAATGTTGATATCTTCCAATGTGTTTAAATGGATACTCATCCCCAGAACGCGTCCCAGTGCTGACAGTCTTGCACCACACAGCCCTTCTACTGCTGACTCCTTTAGGAACCACCATTGTGCTTTCCATCATGGTCGTGCGAATCCACACCCCAGCAACATGCAGCCTCCCGTGTTTACCAACACCTGTTTTCATCTGGCTCTCTGATAATAAACATTCAAGCTTGTGGTTTTCATGTGCACTTCTCTGTGAATCAGTGATGTGAAATATTTTTCACATACCTACTGACCATTTACATGTCTTCTTTTGACACAAGTCTACTCAGGTAATCTGTCCATTCTTAAATTCAGTTATTTTCTTGTTATTGAGTTGTTTGAATTCTTTATATATCCTGTATGCTCGTCCCTTATCAAACAAATGGTTTCAAATATTTTCTCCCGTTCTGCAGGTGTCTCCTGGTTGTTCCCTTGGCCGGCATGAGCGTTTCAGTGTTCTGTAATCCCCTCTATCTACTTTTATTTGTGTAGCCTGTGGTTTTCATTCATATCCAAAATGTCATCTCCAACATCATGAAGCATATCTCTGTTTTGCTCTAGTAGTTCCACAGCTTCAGTGCCTACATTTAAGGCCTTAATCCATTTTAAGTTGATTTTTTGTATAGGATGTGAGATAAGCACTTAATTTTCTTCTTCTGCATGAAGATATCCAGTTTCCAGACATAATTTACTGAACAGACTATCAATTCCTCATTGGATGTTCTTGGCAACTTTGTTGAAAATAAGTTGACTATAAACATGGGAATTTATAACTGAGCTCTCTGTCCTGATCCATTGGTAAGTGTGCTTGCTGTTTTTACGCTACTTTTACTATAGTTTTGCAGTGTATTTCGAAATCAAATAGTGTGATGTGCCATACTTTGTTCTATTTGCTGAAAATTACTTGGGCTCTGTAGGGCTGTTTTGGGCTGTTTGTGGTTCCATATGAATTTTTTCCTATTTCTATTAAGAATGCCATTGGCATTTTAATAGGGATTGCATGTGTCTATGGATTGCCCTGGGTAGTACAGACATTTTAACAACGTTAGTTCTTCCAATACATGTACATGGGGTATTTTTCAATTTACTTGTGACCTCCTCAGTTTCTTTCGTCAATGTTTATAGTTTTCAGTGTATGGATTTTCACTTACTTGGTTAGATTTATTCCTGTTTCATTTTTCAGAAGCTATTGTAAGTGGGATTTTTTTCTTGACTTTGCATGTAGGCATTTGTAATACATTTTAATTTTGTGCGTTTTTCCTTGTTTAGTATATGGACTTACTATTGTTGTTTTTACTTGTACCTCAGCTGGAACGCTTCCAATTCTGAAATTTCATATTCTGAAGATATGTTTCTATGTGCTTTGCCATTTCCAAAACTCTGTTCTGCAACTTCATGTCTCTTCAGATTTCAACCTAGCAAACTGACTGCCACTGTGTAAACTCTGCTCTCAGATCCAAATCCCAGAGAGGGTGTCCGTGGAAGAAATCCAGCATGCTTGGAGAAATTGCCTCAGTCATTTTCTCTTTCCTCGGGAATCCTGGCCAGGCACTGCCTGGTGTCTCATGTTTAAACTGTATTATTTCACATGATGTCTTAATTTTTTATAAATGTTTAATATGAGAAGTTAAATCTACTATTTGTTACACCAACATAAGTAGGAAAAACACTCTCAGAACTCAGTGTCCGTCAGGGTGGACAGAAAGCTGTGGTGAGGCACTGCACTCACAGGATCAGGTGGTCCCATCGGGGCTTACCTTGGAAGGAAGGGTGAGATGCAAAACGCATATGAAAGAAATGCTAAGTCATGATCATCTGTGTGAGCAGATTAACCTGGTCACTAAAGTCTTCTAAAGTAAATATTCTCATTGATGCATAAAGTGGACTAATGACAATTAACTACATCACTTGATGTTTGACAAAAAGAAATGAACTTATTTAATAAAGGTTTAAGCCTTCAGCAAAACACAATTATCCCAACTGAACTATTTTCTGCAATGAAATTGATCCTGTATTGAAGTAGTTTACAGTAGCTTTTATATAAAGCATTATTTCTAGAGTTCCTTCCACTATGTGTCCAGTAGATTTGCTGTTACTTTATAGATTCTCCTCTTCAAAACCATTTAATTTAATAGAATCCCAATGATGAGCTCAGAGGCAAACAAATGGACCCATCTGTTTGGGGCAATACTGGGGATTGTGAATTAACTAACACAGTTACCTAAAGTAAGTATGCATTTGGCTAATTGTCACATCAATCTTGAGTTATACCCTGCTGTTCCTTTCTTAAATTGAGTCATTTTATTGGCTAACTAATAAGAAGATAAGGTGAAGTATATATGGTGCTAGGTTTATAATTAAGCACCATAGTTTATTTAAAACTGAAAACCAATGCATTAAAATTAACATCGTATCTTTCAAAATGAAGTATTTACTGATTAAATACCTAAGTGATATCTCCATTTTAAACTCTGAATCAAACTGCTCATCTTTAAATGCATACTCAGGTAGTAAAGATCAAGAAGGGAAACTTCTCATTTTTGGTTTTTTGTATTAAAAAAAATAAAACATCAAGTCTGAGTCATCACCAGTGATAAAGAAATAGTTTAGCATTCCATGTCCAGGTTAAACACATTCTTGTTTTAAAATATTTTACCAGATAGCTATCTTAATAATTTATTTTATTACAATGTTCAGTTTTGGTTTCAACAAATTTATAATAGCTTCTGATAGATATTAGTTATTAGATGATATTTAATGACTTGATAATATTTATGTATACCTTCTACAATTAATATAAAATATAGACTATAGAAAATTTTAAGTGTTCATTTTTACTTATAATAGATTTGCAATTTAAATTGGCAGATGTCTGGAATTTTTATTTTGCCAATTGTCTGATAAGCAAACAAACAAAACCTAATATACATAATTTTGTAATTTAAAGCCTTTAAAATTGCATTCTTTTTTTCATATCTCAGAGTCATGAAACCCAATTAATATGGATGAATCAGAGCAGGGGTTTTGCTGGTGTGGATGTGACCCTTCAGTGACACATGCTCTGTCCTCTGTAGTGCATGCAAGTCCTACCTCTGAGGACCCATTAGTTTAACAATAAAACAGACTTGATTCTTTATCACCGTTAAAACAAATCACTATTCTGTATAATTATTATACACCAATAGCAAAGCAACAGTAAACCATCAAATGGGCAGACCAATAGAAGGACTGACAAAATACCCATTTCCCCCATTTTTTCTCAGTACTTCCCACTAAGGAATCACATCCCATTAGGGTGCTATTTATCTACTTTTCTTGAGCAAAAGGATGAATAGTTGTCAAGTTCCTTGAAATGCATTTTGCTGGACACTTCAAGAGCATCACTTAGCCTGGAGGTAGCATTACTTCTGGGCCTTCCTCCCTCCCTCCCTTCCTTCCTTCCCTCTTTCCCTTTCTCCGGACCCTCCCTTTCTTTCTATTATTTCATGAATTTCTTTCCTAATCTTTAAATGATGCCCCTGAAGTTTCTATTAATTCAATACAGTGCTTCTACATCTGATTTGGTAATTTAATTTACTATTTCTTATCACTTCATTATAATTTCTAATGTTCCAGCTACATTTTCAACATTGTTATTCAGTAGTTCAATTTTTTGGAATTGTTTTTTGATTTTTTTGACTTTTCTTGTCAATGATTATCACTGGAGTGCTTGCTAATTTTTTTCATGGCATCTGTTCCTGTAATACACATGCAGTATCTTTTGTTTTCTCACACATTGTGGTTTTTCTCTTTAACTTCCCTTCTGTTTATTGCCTTATCTCTTCTTCTAAGGGCTTCATTTTTCTATTCATTTTGTTTTATCTCTTTCCTTGGTGTTAAAGGAAACAAAGCATCTGTAAGTAAAAAGCTGACCCTTCAATATTACTTAATATATCTGTAGACACACAAGCATATGTACACAAGTACTTTCAAGTAAATATTAAACATATTGCTTCTCTCTCTTTCTGTCTCTGTCTCTCAAAAACATATGATAATCAGGTAATATTCTTGGCATGGGGGCATAGTAGTAAAGAAATAATGAAATAAAGCTGGGAGCATTATTCCACCACATGAATAATTTCATCAAGAGTGTGGAATTCTAATGAAAAGGAAAAAAGGAAAAGAGTATTAGGAAGCAATTAGTTATAAAAAGCATTCATGTCACAAACCCACAATAACATTAAATGGCAAGTACTTATAGGTCTCTTGATGGACACATAACTATTTTTTTATAGATTTAACCCTCAAGGTATAAGATACAACGTATATGTGATATTTACAACACACAAGCATAATGTTTATGTAAAACAAAGAGTTATTTTTTCTCAGCTTGGAAGATAATGCACTGAGGTTAACAATGCTGATTTGCTTAAGATCTAGCAGTGAGTGAGATAATTCAAATGCAAATAGATAATCCAAATTTATAGCAGTTTGTTTAAACAAACATTTCACCTGTCATGCAAAATGCCCTTCTTTTGCTCTAGCCATACAGCTCTATGGTGTGTTATGTGTTTTTCTATGATTTTCCACCCATTCACCACAAAAGATGGTACAATCCAGTTGTCCTTAGAGAAGCCACTTAAGTTTTCCAACAAATTTCCTCTTTTTTTCTCCCTCCCTCGCTCCGCTCCCTTCCTTCCCTCCCTCCCTCCCTCCCTTCCTTCCTTCCTCTCTTTTTCTCAGTGAGTACTGGCTGGCTGCTGTAATTTTCCTCCATGAGCACCTAGCTTGTCCATTTCTCCTCTAGGGCTCTGCCTTCCAGCTGTTTCTTTGTGTTCTCTTGAGCTTACAAAAGGGTTTAAAATGTACATAATTGTAAGTAATACTCAGAGCAAGATGTGCACGTTGGATGTTGTATTCAGATATTAGAGAGAAATTTGGGAGCCTAGGGATCTAGCTCAGTTGGCAGAGCACTTGCCTATTATGCTAGCACGTGCAAGGCCCTGGGTTCAATTCTCAGCACCATCAAAAAAAAAAAAAAAAAAAAAAAAAAAAGGAACCTATTAGAGAGAAACTCAAATCTTAAATCTTAAGAGCTGATTCCTGTAAGAGCCTTAATGAGGAGGTAGCTAAGATGGCGGGTGGCTGAGAGCCAAAGAGGAGGCGTTTAATTGTTTTCTCCTGACCTTAATGCAATCAACTAAGAATCTTTCTGTGCCCGTGAACACTGTGTGACGCACCTGTAAGTTGAGCTTGTGACACGTGTATACTTGTTAAGGTGAAGAGTATTTAACCAGGTAGGGTTGGAGTTGTGTGGGGGTTGTTGTTGGAGTTGGAGAGAGGAGTCAGCAGAAGAGAAAGCAGAATGAAGAACCTACTCGTTTCCAGTCTGCCTCCGAATTCTTTCCCGCGGTATCGATGCTGCTGGCGACAACAGATCCCTACTTCTATTTCACTTGTCACCTAGATAGATGTGGATATTGCTCACAGTCTGCATTCCTCAAGAGATTACCTCAAGAGGTTGCGTATACCATCTCATTCTTCACTGTGAGCCCAGCACTTAGCCCCCATGACTGGAATTACGTGTCTTACTAGTTTTTTCTGCATTAACAGAGTACTATAATCTGAGTGAATTAAAACAAAAGATGAGCTGGCAGGACCATGCTCCCTCTGAAGGTAAGAGTCCTTCCCCTGTCCCTCCTACATTCTGCAAGGGTGCTGGCCATCCTCAGTGTCCACCCTTGCTGTCCCCTGGCTCATAGCCCCAGCACTCCAGTATCTACTTCTGTTGTCAAATGAGGGCCTCCTCTTGTGTTCTGTGTTTCTGTACCTTTCTTCTCTCCTGAAAGTCTGCCAGTCATCTTGGATTGGGGACCCCACCCACATTAGTCGAGTATGACCTCATCTTAACTAATCATACGTGCAACGACCTATTTCAAAATAAGTTCATATTCTGAGATTCTTGTCATTAGGACTTCAACATATTTTGGGGAGACACAATTCAATCCAGAACAGATCCTTAAATAATTAAAAAAAAAATAGTTGGACGAATGATGTGACAACACATAAGATCTGTTTAAAATAATTAGCATGAGAACACAGGTCGACTCAAAAGGATTCTGTTTTGAACCAAAGGAAGGCAGATCTAGCCTATGCTTTATGCCTGTAGAAGCGGACCTTTAACACTGAAAGACCCTACGATGCAGAGACTGTAGGGAGTGTCAAGTTTAACAGTAAAGAGTTGGAATTTGTTGCTCCCTAGACCTCTTCTGCTCTTTAGATGATATTTTAGTGATAATGTCCTCAGCCTCAGAGTCTGTGAAAGCAATCAGAGTGCCCAGGGCAGCAGCCAACATGAGACTGTCCTTGCTGCTTCAGGACCAGACAGTTGCTGATACTACCATTCCCTCCTTGCTTGCTAATAAGTGAGGAGCAATTATATTATGTGCAGAGGCAGATTTACTGGGAAGCTAATGAAGATTAAGCTGCAGGCCCTTCCAATTGCATGGGCACCTTCCAGGGACTTGTACCTAATTTAGTTTCAGTAATGTTATATGCATTTTAAAAGATTATTGCCCAGATTGTATAAGCTTCAGGCCTTGCAAAACCTGGATATGCCTTTGAACAAATTCCAGGGATAGCCAATTAATTATCTTACATTTTGATTGGCAGACTTTTTGTTCCCCTGAAATGGTAAAATTGCTCAACAGCAGTGGTCAAAATGAAAATAACATTTTCTGTGTTGGCATCGCCGTGATCAGAGTGTATTGTATTATATAGCACTTCACCAGTAGAATAGTAGCCTTTTAGTCATTTTAGTTACTAGGATTGACAGATTCCCTGTCCGAAGCTCAGCAATGGCTAAAGACAGGAAGCTGTGAGGTTTGGGGTGCTCTCCTTCTCCCGCTGTATGATGAAGATGATAATTTTCAGTGAACTCAAAAGGTGGAAATGTGAACCCAAATGTTGTGAAGGGGAGAGAGCAGGTCAAAGGGGCCGTCACAGACCTCAGGCAAGGCCAGCAACTTGGAGAGGAGGCCCAGGCCACTGAGGGGTGCTACCACCGAGGGCACAGGACACAGAGTGCTAAAGTTTGCCCGAGGCAGCACAGACGAGAGATTCCTCCTCTGTGAAACTCAAACTCTTCCTGAGTCTCAGATGCTTCCTTCAGCTTCCCTCCAAACCTCTTCCCAGCAGGAGCTTGCTCTCCCTAGAGAACTTCTGTTTCTGCTTTATTAAGGGACATTGGAAGGACTAAACATAAACATTTCAGAAACCAAAAAAGACATGTTAAATGGTGAAGTTTCAAGTTTCATGATATTTAGGGACAGTTTGATTTTGACAGAAGATTATGTGGATATTTTTTTTGCATCATAATGCCAGGTATGGTTATCACAGGCACAGTACTTGGTTCATAGAGCTTCCTCCATATATATCAGCCAATTCATCGCTACACCTGGCTCCAATTTCTCATTTATTTCCTTCCCACATCCTCCTCTGCCTTGTCTGACTTCTGACCTGATCTCTTATATCTGCTTTAGTTCTGTTAAAATGGTGGTTACCCGCATCACCTCCTTCATTAGTTCTTTGCTCCTCCACTTCTGACTTCATAAACTCTTTTCTTTTTTTTTTTTTTTTTTGCACCAGGAATTGAACCCAGGGACATTTAACCACTGAACCACATCCTAAGTCCTTTTTATATTATTTTTTTTTATTTTGAGACAGGGCCTCACTAAGTGGCTGAGGCTGGTTTTGAATTTGAGATCCTCCTGTCTCAGACTCCCAAGTCACTGGAATTACAGGCATGCGCCGCCATACCTCACTCCACTCCTGACTGCATATTAAGGTTATTCTGATTTTTATGTTTGTGTACATGTATGTGTACACACATATATACCCCCGCTGAAACCCTCTTATCCTGTTCTTTTTTTCAACCTTCTAACCTTCTGGGATCCAAAGAGATTAAGTGATTTACATAGCAACATATGCAAAAGTAAAGCAAAACTTAGAACAAAATAAGCTGCCCTGTTTTTCTCTCCAACTTTAATGCCTTATGTGGAGTATTGGACATGGTAAGTCATTCCCACAAATCTTTTACTTTTCCAGAGGATAGCCATTTCATGAAAGATCCAGAATAGAAACTGCTTATTCCAGCAGGGACCAATATTCACAGTGCTGCTTCCAAGAAATGTACAAATGTATATTTGTAAAGCAATATGCTTATTAGTCATTACATGAATTAAACTGCCTACCTAGCATCCATATTATTACCTAAATGGAAGGAGAACATTTATCCTCAGTTCCTTTTCAAATAGCATCAACTAATTAAATGTGCCCCTTAATTTTCCTCACTATATTAAAGAGATTTTTGGATTTCAATAATGCTCATTTGAATTTGCTTGGTTATCCATATCACGTGTCCCTATTTAGGTTGAGTGAGACAGTCTTTAAAAACAAATTGCTAGTTTGCAGTTGAAAACTTATAAAACATATTTATAACTGAGATCATTTTCCAAACTGTGCTTTTCATTTGGAAGTTGCATTTGAATGAAATAAGTCTATTCAAGTTTACATGGCTGGATTCCACTTTCACTAAATAGCAATGTGTTTCCTCATTGTGGTTAGGTACCTCCATGTCTCTGTTTGAATAACTCCAGTTCTTTACCTAGTCAGATGTGCACTATTGTATTTTGGCACTGCAGTTTAAGTGTTTAGGAAATCATGAGTGATAAGTATAAGGAAAAACTGTACTTTCCCTCAAATCTCCAAGCAGGTTCTCAGTATTTGGTTTCACATTCTTCCTGGGCCAAGGACTCTTTGCATGTTTTCCCTGTTAATCTAGAGTATAGAACAGTGTCCAATGCATGGTGGATGCTTAATAAATTAGCGGAATGACTGAAAATGAAAGACGACACTAAACCATTAGTGGTGGAAATGTTTGAAGAGAGGGTAATTTTAACTCCATCCTTAAAAAATATTTGGTCTCATGCTCACTTGGACGTAGCCACATTCTTAGACCATACGTCAATATTGTAATTCTTTCCAGGTTTTTACAGACCTTGAGTGAAGGACGGTCATAAGGGAATTCTTAAAATTACTCTAAGAATTGAGACCAAAGTTCTGCTCAGTGGGCACTGTCCCATCAGTGTCTACGTGAGCAATGCCCACCAATGAAAATGCTGGTCGCTTTCACTGCCTATGGGGATGGCACAACCAACGGCAGAAGCCACGCTGTCTTTTAGCACACAAAAACCCATCCAAATTATATTTAAACTCTAAGATGACCACAAGAATGGTGAGTACCTATATAGCATGAACGTATTTTCTAGACTATAAGTAGTCATAGAGAATGATAATTTACGGTATGTTTCAAAAAAGCGAGAAGAAAGGATTTTGAATGTTCTCACCACGCAGTACTGGCAAACATTTGACAGAGAGCTATGTTTACCCTGATTTAAACATTACACAGTGGACACAGGGAGACATTACGTGGCACCTCACAAACATGTACGATTCTAAAGTGTTAATTCAAAATAGAAAAATGATGAAATTCATAGCCATAACTGGCATCCTAAGGGATCACACTGCATACCAAAACCACATGGCTATTCAGGGCTCTGATACCCCCCCACGACATTAGAAACAATTATAGACTTTGGTACAAATGAAAACACCTGTTTCCTAAAAAAAAAAAAAAAAAATGCTTAGAGAAAATGGAAGTCTGCTTATTTGAATGATTTGACCAACTGGTTTTTGTGTATGATTCAATATGAGCAGCTATATGCATTAAATTGAAGGCAAAATTGCTTTACTTGGAAAGTGAAATGTTAAGTGCAGAGGTGGGGTAAGACTAGAACTGGTTCCTCAGGTAGAACCATGTGCTCAGATCTCAGGACGGTGTTTAGAAGGAACAAAGTCCCCAAGAATCAAGCCTGACAGAGGCGGCTGTGGTAGAGCTCAGAGTCCCCACTGCAGAAAAGCAAACACACTTGACACTCCTCTGCCTCCTTCCACCACCTCAGAATGCACCTCACAGAGATCCTAGCTTCTTTTCTGTCTTTCCTTGGAACTGAAGAAATAGCAGAGATGGGAATCAGCAGCTGCAGAGAAAAATGCTTGACATTCCCTGCAAACACCCGAGGAGGCACCGCACTTCAGAGCAGATTTTCCTGTAGTGGGTTTCCGGATAGCAACATGCCCACTCACCCAGGCTCCTCTCAGAACTGCCACAGTCCTGTTCCTAGAAGGACTGACACAGTTCATTTTGTGCCACTTGGGGAAAACTGGAAAAGCAACAAGCAGGAACATTTTCCATACTTGTCTAGAGAAGAGACCCAGTTTCTGCGTTCTGCAGAATATTAAGCCTAAACACACACACACACACACACACACACACACACACACACATGCACACACACACACGTATATTTTAAATTAAAACACACACAAATAAACAATGTTTCTTAAACTAAAAGGAAGATAATTTTTGGTCGGATATTTCCTTAGGTTTTTTTTTTTTCCTTCTCAGAACTTTTTCAGTGCAAATTTTTCTAGGACCAAAGAAGTATGTTCATAATACAACTATCTGAACTCCATGCTAAATTCACAAACCAGAAAAGTTAAAGGAGTAAGTGACCTACTTTGCTGCTATGGAATGAAAATTTACTGTAGATATAAAATATATCCTCCTTCTACCTGAAGCATCTATTACCATATTTGGTCTCAGCCTGAATCTATTTCTCTACAATCATTTTCCACATTTAAAACATACTAAATTCATGACTTCATACATGCACTTAGGGTAATGATATCCATCTCATTCTACCATCTTTTTTTTTCCCTTCACCCTTTTGCCCCCTCTCTTCCCCTCCCTCCCCATTGGCCATTCTAGTGTTCCTCTAATCCTCCTATGCTCCCCATCCCAACCCCACTGTGAATCGGCCTCCGTATATCAGAGAAAACATTCGGCATTTGGCTTTTGGGGATTGGCTAACTTCACTTAGCATTATATTATCTATACAACCAGAGATGCTCTATAAGTATAATATGAAATGTCATTTCTAACAACTTAGAATAAAAAATAAATTTGAAAAGAAAATTTCAGAAAGGAAGCAAGCACTAGTAATCAAGATTCACAGAAAAAGGTGGTGACATCAGCTGTCAGAGAGACTTTAAAAGGGATTCTTATGCTACATAGGAGACTAAATTTTCCCTTATAGAATCTTTGATTTGGGATAAAGCTTAAGTTAAATCTAAATAAAATAAAATAAAATAAAATAAAAAACATACTAAATTAGTCCATCTCTATCATACATACATCCTAATAACACAAAATTTCAACACCAAGTTCATATTTATATACTACCTATAAGATACATATTCAGAACACATTCTATTAATACTCAACATATATATATGCCACGTGTCCATGGTAAATATTCTCCAAATCCAGCAAGAAATGAGATAACTATTGTATAAAACTCATGTATTTCACATACAGTTCCATTTAGTACCCAATTATAATTACTATATAATATATGTAATAATTTCTTTAACTATCTTTCTATTAAGACAAAAATATTTATTTTCTGAGCAAAAACTGGATGTTACCCATCTTTTTAATTTCTTCCATTTCCTTTCAGTGTCTTCATATACATTCTCTGACAAATATCAAGCTTACATGTGAAAGTATTATGAGACACTCCAAAAGAGTTTGTTGTGAATCAGAAGAAACTGTGATCTAGTTTGAGAGGTTTTAAACTTAGTTTGGGCAATGCATTAGTCTACACCAGTGGAATTAGAGGGGGAAGCTACTTAGTTATATATGACATTATGTCAGCTGGCCTGGGAAGCTCAATAATGATTTAAAGCAATACTTCAAAAATGAAAGACCAAAGGCAGGAAAGGCATAGAGCTAGAAATTTTAATGTTCCAAAGTTATAGGACATATTCTAAAGGTGTCTTCACATATGAGACAGTGCCCCAGAGAAAGGCTGGAAGTAGGCATGTTCCTGCCCAAAGGATGATGAAAAATTAAACAAGCCTTTAAACAAGCGGAGAGTTAGGGCAAGCTTCTTGTCTTCAAACCAAACTACCTGGGAAAGTAATGAACACAGAATAGTCAGGAGGCCATTTGTAAAGCTTAGGTCAATGCAGCCAGCGGAAGAAAAGTAACACTGAGCTATGGGCACCAGAAGTACCAGGACCTCTAATGTCTGATGGCCACGAAAATACCATCCACATGCAAAAATTTCCAGTTATCTGGATGATGAGGTTGATTGTAACATAACTGAGGTGGCAGAGGTGAAATTGTAGAGCCGTTCTCGAGCTTGTCAAAAAGGGCTCAGTGAAGTAAATGACACTTCCTGCATCCCTGGAGGGAGTGGTAAGAAGCCTGGGCAAAGAAGTCATAGCAAAGGGCTATAAAAGAGTCACTCAATGCCTGTGGAATTGCCAGTTAATAATTAAGCAACCATAGAAATTATAGTGCTTCAAAATATTTTACTATGGTTGCAAGTGTTATTGCCACCATTATAATGACAAACCATGAGAATTATCTCTTATTTTATTAAAATGCAATACATGGAATTTGTGTTACTGAGAAAACTTCTGCAGGAATCCTAATTGCATTTAAACTGAACATATCTGAAATAGCATCAGCTTCCCAGGAGAACGGGTATGGAATGGGAATTGATGAGGGAGAGCAACTCCTCAGCATTAGCAATGACACCTTACCCACCTCCCACCAAACCCTCATATTAAGTGGAAGTTAATGTTACCAATAGTATAGCTGCACTTATTTTTATTAATATCATAGGCCACATGAAATTCCACAGGGAACATTCTGTGTATAATGAGTTATATGCAAACAAAATTAGGCTATGTTCAACCACCATTGAGTAAGATGATGTTTGGGAGTTAAAAATGATGTAGTTACTTATTCAACAAATATTTACTGGGACCCTACAATGTGAATGAGTATGTTTTGGCAGATGGGAATAATGACATTAATAATGCATAGTCCTGTTCTAAAAGTTTTACAGAGTCTTACAAAAATGGATTAATAAATTATAATTTTTAGAATAGAATAAAGTTTAGCATAGAGAAGTGAAACAGGAACACAATTACTATTTTTATCTGCCTGTGATCACAGAAAACTTCCTCAAAGAAGCCCTGTCTGAAGTGAAATTTTAGGAATAAAATGCAATTACAGTTGGACCTGATTGGAAATGTGCTTCAGATCAAATGGAGGAGACAGCGTGGGCTACGTAAACAGCCTGTGGACAGCATGCTGCGTGCGGCAAACTCACAGCATCTGGTGTTGGAAAGCAGGGGAAGGTGGCTTTCAGTGTAGGTATGGCTGAGGACAGCGTAATAAGCAATGTTACAGGATGTCGTATGCAGGCTGATGAACTGGGATTTTATTCCATAGGGCAAGTGTCAATATGCTTTCTTTGTAAAAGGTAAATGCATATTCAACTCTTCTCTGGACCCCGGAAAGAAGTCACAGTTAATGTGTAAATGAGTGTGGGCGTCTTGTGTTCAAACAAAACTTTATTCACAAAAAATAGACAGTGGGATAGATTTAATCCACAGTCTGTAGTTTATCAACCCTTCACTGAATAGGATTAATCAAAGCGTTGAATTAATTATATTTGATTCTCAAAAGAATATTTTGGCAGTTATATCCTGGATGAGTAGGGAGATGCCAGTAGTGTTCAGAAAAGTATTTTTTTTTAAATATGTTTCCATTCTTTTATAACTCGAGAACTTACAATAATCAATAAGTAAGCCAAAAAGATGGGTTACAACAATATTCAGGAGACACAACCAATATGACCTGGTGTTTCATTGATGTACAGAGTATGCAGGGTGCTATAGCTATGGAAAAGCCAGGGAAATGAGCATCAAATGGCAGAACAAATTTGTGAGAAGGAAGAAGAAATGGTCAGCTCTGGGCTAGTGCCCACAGGGATCGAGGTACCAGATGTGGTCATGTTCTCCACCCCAGCTGCTATGTCAGCAGATGAGCCCTGCTGCCAGCCTGCCGTGAGGGGTTACAATCTTAAGGCTGACAATCCCTAGGAAGAGGGTACAGAAAACAGAGAAAGCCTAAAGCACATCCACTCAGTGCGATCACTGTTCGTATTTTTCATGTTAAATAGTAAACATAAATCCCCTAGGAGAATCCCCCTGCACGCTGAACCTGATATCTCCTGACACGAGTCAGACAGATTCCACCTCTTCAGATATGGGCCCTTATTAGTCTCCACTAGTAGTTCTCCTTTGTGAGAGTGTGTGCTTCTCTTTATTAAGGGAGACTGAACTCCATCTAATGCCCAAACATTTCTCCATGAAGAATTATCCTACCCCAAATGCTCATCGCCCCCCACTGCTCTACACCAGTCAATGGACGCCCCCCCCCCCCATTGTTCAGCTGCTCTGGGAGGCAAATGTTGCTAAAGATGGAGTGCTAGGGCTTTTCAGATAGAGATGAGCGAATTCTCAACTGGTTTTGCATTTGGAAACGCACAGGTTTGTTCTGCCTCTGCTTCTCGCTAGCACTTTCCATGAAAGGGAAGCTTACACACACATGGAGAACAGGATCAGTCCAGGAGAGGGCAAGACTGGATCTTGCTGGCATATTTCAATACCGCAGTGAAGTCCAGCCACCCCTACGCTACTCTCTACAGGGGCAGTAAATTCTCTACTGACTCTGGCTACTTGAAAAGGCATTTTCAACAGAAAACATAACTATCTAAAAAAGATCCATGAATAGAGAAACCTGTAGAACACTAAAAAAAATAAAGTAGAATCAGAATAATAGGAAACAGAGGGAGAAAGAACTAGAAATGGGTGGTGACATAGAAAAATCACTGATTTTACAAAATCCACATTTTTTTATGGAGACTTTTAAGAAATAAAGGTCAATGGTGTCATCTCCTGCAGGATAATAAGACCTGATGAAAAAGTTTTATGTGGCAATAGAGAAACCAGTGCCAAAGTCTGCCAACTTAATTTCAGGTGCAGAAGCCAGATGGCTACTTTACTGCAATTGCTTTTTGGGACCATCCGGCTATAGGCTTACTTTTATCAAGACGTGACAAGGTTGCTTACACAGTATGTTACAAAGATATAAAAAAGGATGGGGAATTACTGATGATATTTTTATGATTGAAATGTATACAGTTGGCAAAAATGGTTATTGAATCATAATTAATACATACATAAGGACATATGTGTGCTAAGCATAAACTACTACCATAACTATGGTTCACAGTGACAGTGAAGTGGTAGGCTAATGACAAGCTGTGTTTATTATGAGACTAGTAAGTTCTCACAGGAAGATCTTCATCTAGGCTGTCAACCTCAGTATCATCCATGGCTCCTCCCATGATGCTCTCACCAGACATGGAACATGCATGTTAATGCCAAGTTGCCACTTTCTTCTGTCACCTCAGAGTAGAGAAGGAAGATCTAATGATGCAGTCCAGAACAGGCACCAAGGGCTCATCCTAGGGTCAGAGGGACAGGATACATAGAAAATGCCCCCACACAATGCTGGAAGAATGCTCTACTTAGATGGAAGGAATCAGGATGAGACCTCGATGGAGAGAAAGAAAGGACTTTAGGAAAACAGGATGGAAAAGGATGTGACTGCGAGTGGTAGGAAATGTGCTCTGCCCCTAATGATTGATTGGTGGCTGCACCGCAGGTAAGCAAGGCTGGATAACTATAGCAGAGAGAGCCAGTGCCTCCTATGATGGTCTGGGGATGAGTGAGAAGTCCCCAGGAGGTTTTTGCATGAGCATCCTGAAAGTTAGAGGACCAAAGGGAAAGTGAAAGTGGCATGAATTTCTAGTCTAAGCATTTGTAAACTGGGTCAAACCCATACAAAATCAGGAACTTTGTAATAGAGGGAGAAGATTACTGGATTCTCACACTAACTAGGGAGCTCATGATTAATTTTGTTAATTACATTTATTAATATAATCCTGGGGTGTCTTAGAAATTATTTTCTTGGGAATTCAATACCTGGGAAAAGTCAGGCAGAAATGTACCATTGTTATGTGAATCAGAGATGTTCCTTTACGGTACAGATATATATTGCTTCATATTTAATTTACTCAAAAAATTGAGGCCCTTAAATTAGTTCTCCATCAACCATACGCTTAGAGTCAACACTAACTTGTGAACACTGTTAAAATAAAACAATGCTACCTTTCTTCTCTACTCTCCAATCTGAAAAAGTATCCTTGTTGCCACTGGCCTTGAATATCCTGGACTGGCTTAGTATTTCTATTATGTGCTACAGTAGAAGGTGTTACATATATTCCTAAGCTTTTGCTGATGAAAAACACAATTTTCAGTAAGTTTATTACTTTAAAAAATCACAGACACAATCTCCCTACAATGTTAAATTACTTCTTGTGTTGCTAATTTTCACTGGTCTCGCCCAATTATGTAACAGATACTCCATTATGTAATTCATTTGTGTCCGGTCCACAGGATATTGTATTGTCCAAATCCCTGCGTCAATTATAACCTGAAAAGATGTTAGTGTTCCTTTCAAGCCCTATGACAGCTTTTTGTCATTGTTGTTGTTGTGTTAAAGAATCAATGGTATAGATATTTGCAGAGTCTTCCATTCAAAAGATACACATGGAAATCAAAATTCAATTGATCAAAGTCTAAATTTGCTACATTAACCATGAAAATAAATAAACATTTATGAAATTTTAAGGGCATTTTTCTTCCATTTTTATTGTTAGTTAAATCTCCAGAGACTCACTATGTTACTGGAATCGACATACTTTTATAATTAAGAGATAGATAGATCCTAAACTTCTAGGAAAAATTTTCCAATGTGTAAATCTGTTTTTCACAACTGTGACCAAAATATCTGACAAAAACAACTTATAGGAAAGAAATCTTTATTTTGCCTCATGGTTTAAAGACTCAGTCCAGGGTCCACTAATTCCAAGGCAGAAACACTGTGACTGAAAGATATAGCAGAGGAAAGCTGGTCAGCTCATGGCTGCCAGGAAGGAGAGAGAGAGAGAGAGAGAAAATACTAGAATCCCAGAAAAAGACAAACCTTTCCAGAGTATGCCCCCAGTGACACACTTCCTCTATTTAGGTCTCACCTCTCAATAGTCCATCCTGCTACCAATAAATTAATCTAGTAAGTGGATTAATCCACTGCTGAGGTCAGAGCCCTTCTGTTCCAATCACTGCCTAAGGCCCCACCTGAACCTCTGAACCTCGATGCACCAGGCTTTGTGCACATAAGCTTTTAGGGGACTTTCCGGATCTAAACCCTAATGATGATGTAGACCCGCTGCTAGAACTCCATGTTGGTCATCTGTTGCTAAGACAAGAGCATTAGATGACCCGAGTACAGGGTCCCTGTCACCACCCTTCCTAAAGCTCGTGCAGTGCAAGTTGTCATCGTTGCTCTACAACAAAGGAAATTTCTTCAGTCAAAAGTTTGCCTCGTAGTTGTATAATTTAATGAATTTCTGTTTATTACCTCTTAAAATTCCTTACTAAGACTCTACCAAGCACTAGACACTTCCTTTTCTTTTTTTTTTCCACAGCCCACTTTTTTAATCAATGCCCTTCTTTTTGTGAGATGTTGCTCTTGCAAAGTCAGAGGTATGTTACAAAAGAGATTTGTCTTCATCAGTCTGAAAAAACATGCAAGCATTTACTCAACAATATCTTGTAGAGCTAAGATTTTAAGCCAGATATTCTAGTGCAGAGATACCTTAAGGGAGCAGTCCCTGGGGATGCTAACAGAGGACCAGGAGACATGATAACAAAGCAAGAGGAACCAAATATGCCGCTTGCCATGAAGAGTTCTGGACTGAGTTGTGCCTTGTAGTTTGCTCTGCTTTGAGATAAATGAGCAGGAGTCTGAACTCCAAATCAAGTAATCATTGGCTGTGGGCCTCCTCTGGGGCAGGGAGATGACTTAAAGTCCTGGGATGGAGAGGCTCCTTATGAGTAAGGGGGCTCTAGTGGCCCAAATTTGTCTTCCTAACAAGGTGGAGGTGCAAGTAGTAGTAAGACCCGTGGGGACCTGGCTGGGAATGATGGACGCACGGAGCTGGCGAAAGGGATCAGGCTGATCCCGGGCAGCAGGACTTGCAGGATGGTGTCACAAGGAGCTTGAGGAAGCGTCTCCCCAGAGACAGAGCACTGAGCTGGTGGAACTTAGTCAAGAGCATCCCTCAAGTCTCTGCAGATGGCCAGAAGGCTGAAAACAAAGAGAGGCATTTGCTCAACATTATCCTGTAGAGCTATCTCCATCCTGTGAGATCCGTGGGGGGCCATCCCATTTGAACTAGATACTGCCCCTGTCCAGACTGTCCCAGTTCAGGAAGAGTGGCCTCAGCCTAGAAGAGGTTCATGATATTGACCCATGGCGGAAGCGCAACTTCTCAGTGGCCAAGGAGCAGCAGCCTTGGGTGGGGTCAACCTAATCCACCGGGATGTGGCAGCTCACCGGGCCCCACATTGCAGATCTGCACTGTGGTGAACTGAGGCACAAAACACTAACTTGTGCAGTATTTTTGTGTTGGAGAGATACAGGTAACGTAATAATTATAAGGACTCTAAAAATGAGTTGCTATTGCTGAGGGCCCCTGAAGCCCTAGGAATACTAGATGAAGTTCCAGGCCAGTTTGCTATCAGCTTGAAGCAAACCTAAAGCCTCCATGGCTGCATTCAGAAAGTCAACCAAAAAAGCAAACAAATTATAAAAAGAAGAATATGGAAGAAAGGAAGCAGAAAATGGACACAGGTCTAAGTGACATGAATATTCAAGTTTAAGGGAAGGAAACATTTTCAGGCTTGGGAAATCTCCCATGCCAAAGCCAGGGTCTCATAGAGAAGGATTGACAGAACAAAATGGAGACATCTGAATGGATTCCTAGATGTCCTCTTCCTTGGACCTTCCAAACTTGTCTAAGAAATAGGCTTGCGCGCCATGCTGGGTGGATTTAGCACACTAATGAGACATGAGATGCAAGAAGGAGCATGATCAGCACAGGCCAGGACCTGGCTCAAGCACAGGGAGAAGTGGTGTGAAATTGCACCACGTGCCCTGACTCCACCTCCAGGCAGGACCCCAGATGCTCTGCAAATGTCAGTACCCACACTGAGGCTTGACTGGATATCTCTGAGATTACCCATGCGCCCGCTTTTGCACTATCTCCTTCTGAATCAATCTCTTGCTCTGCTACTCTTATACACATAGAAACGTGTTTATGAGAGGTATTTGGCATTGCTGATGACCCACAGATCATCCTTTTCTAAAGGCTGGAGTTGATGATACATCTGGTGTTAGCAAGGACAGTTTCCGTATCACCAGTAGAAGTAATAGTTCTCAGGAAAGCTGAAGCCAAATGACAAGGGGGTGGCATAGTTACGTATGATTGGCACATTTGGAAGGGCAGCCAGGATGAAATGGTCAGGGCCTCACAGGGATACAAGGTGATGGCAGACAACCACCATGCTCCCCAAAGCACCTTAGACATGCAGCCAAACCACTGCTCAGCATGTGTAATTCAAGGACATAAAGAACAGAATGACAGCAAACTGAGATTGCCCTCTTCAATGCATCTCCTGTGACATTTGCATGTATACTTATGGATACACATTGTGTGATTTTCATGGAAGTGTGAAGCAGCGCTATCACAATTGGCAAACCCTAAGGATAGAAGCATGCCAGTCTATATCCCTACCCAGATACCTGTTTTCCTTCTGTTTCAGAGATGAAGAATAGAAATACAGGCAGAGAGGTCACTTCCTTCGAAATTTTTCTTTGAAACATTTTTACCATACTATATAAAGAGTAAAGATAGAATGCCACTAAAGTCCTTTCTCAGTGAGCTCTTGTCTCGTCTACCTGTGTCCAATCTCCTTTGTATGTTTCAGATAAGGTAAGTAAGAGAGTGGTTTGAGAATGGGAAAATGTTTAAATGTGTTTTAATCTGATCTGGTTAAATAACAAACACACATACTATGATGTTAATCACAAAATGCTTTATTTTGAATAAATAAAACATCCAATCTCTGCTCTCACTGAAAAAATGCATTCCCCATAAACAGGAATAACGGATCCCACCTATGTGTGACACACTATAGTAACTTCGGGGGTCTGTCTTAGCAGCTGCTCCTTGGTCTTCACAAAATGCTTTGCTCAAACTCTGACAAGCAGTCTCTGAGGCATAAAATCCATCTTCTCTCACTGGGATAACTAGCAACCACTTTTGCTTGGAATGGCAGTGTACCAGAACCAGAGATAAAAATTTAATTATAAATAGGAAGTCATATCTTGTCTTCTATCTTATATTTGTTCATTCTTATAATGACATGTTTGCGTAATTTTGTCAATATATAATCATTTTGTAAATATTCCTAACTATGCATCTTATGTTCATAGAGTGGCTACCACATGAAACTCTTTGTACTAGAACCTAGGAAAGAAGTGGAAATAACAGACATTCCTGTTAAATTGATAAATTTTGCCATCAGTGATATCAGTAAAGGTAATTCTATATTTACATATTTCCATGCCAGTCTTACTTATTTATGAATAGTAATAATATTCTTTATAAAATTACACTCAGTACTTTATGAGAAATCATACTAAAGATATCAGAAGTATTTCCAATTAGATTTTATGGCCTTCTGAAGCTAAATCTAAAACCAAAATGATTATGAAAAAGTTATTTTATAGCATCACTTGTTCTATATAATCTTAGGTACTACTTTTGTTACAACTCACCTTTCTCTTTAATTGTCTGTCCCACAAATTTACTTTTCTTATCAAATAAAGCAAAAAATATAAAATATCTACAAATATGAAGACTCAATAGAAGGAAACAAATAATTGAAATTGAGGTCAAAATAACTTTGTAAATAATATTTACCAAATTGAATGTTTGAGGGAGTTGCAAATTTAAGGGAAGATTCAGAGTTGGTAAAACCATGATTGTGATTCAGTGTGAAATAAGCATTTCTGTGGAGCATAGATTAGGCCTTGGGAAATTGCTTAAGGTCTCAAGGTTTGAAGTTTCTTACCTTATAAATCTAAAATTCCCAAATCAGGTCACAATCATGTAAATAAAGGAATGACTTAAGTCAAATATTTATCACTCAGGTCAATCTGAACAATATCTGAGAAACTTGGAAATGTTTGGAATAAGATTTTCTGGTAGTCACAGTAACACTGTTATCAGTAAATAAGTATTAGTTGACCAAAGTCTAAGAAACTTATTAATCAGTGGTACTAGGAAAGGCATGATTCACAGCCATTCAAAACGCACACTCTCAATTCACCAAGGAAAGGAAGAGTGATGCTAAGCTCACAAGGTGACTCCCATGTCCCTGCCAACCAGAGAGGCCTGGCAATGTCTCAGTGGCATCTGTGGTGGAGAGACCTTCTCCATGGAAGCTTTGGCAGGATGCTCCCTGTCCATGTTGTTTAAACCCTGGGAACTGTGGGTTGAAGGGGGATAGCGCCCTGAAAAATATCAAGACAGCGACGGAACTGTAAACTGTGTGATTGGTAAGGAGAGTGACTTCAGACGTAAGACCCATCTGTGTTAAATGTAGGCCAAAGCTCCAAGCTTGGGAGTCCTGGGGAGGGCTGAGGAGCTCTATTGGTGGGGCTGGACCTCTGTGAGCTCCTCACTGGGACTTCCTGCACACTTGCAGTTAGCAGCACAGCTCATGGCCCAGTAAGAGGTCTAATTCCCACCAGTCTGATCAGACAACTTAGTCTTCCCTGTCAGCCCCAGAGTTAAAAGGAGTTTCCTTTCTAAATGGCCTCCTACATTTTTCTAACTATTTTAGTGGCACCTCCTCCTCCACAGAAAATCATAACTAAGCCTCTCCAGAAAGCTTCACCATGGCTGATTTTAGGACTGAAAGCAAAAGAATCTCTACAAAAAAAAAAAAAAAAAAAAATTCAAAATGTAGAAAAACTTCCCATTTTCCTGTTGCTCTATTACTTGGCCACTGGCCTGAAAGAAATCAGCACTCCAGGTGCTGGACACCCCTTTACTTGTTTTTTGCAAACATGTATCTAGTATAATAGTTTGTAGAAATGTGTTTGTAAATGCAAAATGTGATAATAAAAGGACAAATTTTTTAAACAAGGCTTCTGGCCTTGAGTTGGAGCTTCACAGAGATGTCTACTTTTGAAAGATAAGAGAAGTTACCAATTGGGCTCCTTGGTAACAGCAGGAAAGACAGGGGAGAAGAAGCTCTCCCCTTCTCAGGTGTTATCTTTAAAGGGTTAACTTGCCCAGATCAATGAAAAAAAAAGCTGCTTTTATGTGAACTTCTATAAACTGTGAACTTCTGAGCTCCTCCCCTTACATGCTGGGTATAAATTTTTTTTTAAATATTTATTCATTTGCTTTAGTTGTACACAATGCGTTTTTATTTTTATGTGGTGCTGAGGCTCGAACCCGGGCCGCGCGCGTGCTAGGTGAGCGCTCTACCGCTGAGCCACAACCCCAGCCCTGGGTATAAAATTTTGAAACTACTTGAACTCGGGGTTCAGGGGATTAATTGATTACGGTGAAAGATGTATCCTCTGAGTCTGGCTGCAGACAAATAAAACTGTTTCCTGCTATCTTTGGTGCCCTGCCTCATCTGTCCCTACAATACTATCAAATCTATTGTTGCAAGTTATCAACTAAAACTATTAATTTTTCTTTTCAGACATAAAACTACTTTTCAGATAAATTCAGATATTTACTTTTCAGATAAATATTGCTGTTTGAGAAATTTTCTAACTAATGGATACATCTATTTTTTTTTTCACTTTATAAGCTTATTATTAGTCTGATGCCACCTCTTTTTTTTTAATAATTTTTAATGTGTACAACTCACATACAACTGTTTGTATACAAAGTATATTCGTACAATTCAGGTCTTCAATCATGCATTTAGGAAAATGATATCCGTCTCATTCAACCACCTTTTTTTTTTTTTTTTTCCTTTTCTCCCCCTCCCTCCCCCCTTGGTCCCCCCCTTGCCCTCCCTTCCCTTTGACCATTCTAGTGTTCCTCTAGTCCTCCTATGTACCCCCCCATCCAACAATACTATGAACTAGCCTCCTTATATCAGAGAAAACATTTGGTACTTGGATTTTTGAGACTGACTAACTTCACTTAGCATTATGTCTTCCAACTTCATCCATTTACCTGCAAATGCCATTAATTTATTTTCTTTTATTGCTGAGTAAAATTCCATTGTGCGTATATACCACATTTTCTTAATCCACTCATTTACTGAGGGACATCTAGGTTGGTTCCACAACCTAGCTATTGTGAATTGCGCAGCTACAAACATTGAGATAGCTGTGTCACTGTAATATGCTGTTTTTAAGTCCTTTGGGAATAGACCCAGGAGTGGGATGGCTGGGTCATAGGGTAGTTCCTTTCCCAGTTTTCCAAGAAATCTCCATACTGCTTTCCATAACGGTTGCACCATTTTGCAGTCCCACCAGCAATGTATGAGTGTGCCTTTTTCCCCACATCCTCTCCAACATTTATTGTTGCTTGTGTTCTTGATAGCTGCCATTCTGACTGGAGTGAAGTGAAATCTTAGAGTAGTTTTGATTTGCATTTCTCTAATTGCCAGCGATGTTGAACATTTTTTTCATGTATTTGTTAATTAATCGTGTATCTTCTTCTGAGAGGTGTCTTCTCAATTCCTTAGCCCATTTATTGATTGGGTTATTTGTTTTTTTTGGTGTAAAGTTTTTTGAGTTCTTTATATATTCTAGAAATTAGTGCTCTGTCTGATGTGCATGTACTAAATATTTGTTCCCAATTAGTTGGCTCTCTATTCACCTCACTGATTGTTTCTTTTTCTGAGAAGAAGCTTTTTAGTTTAAATCTATCCCATTCATTAATTCTTGGTAGTAATTCTTGCGCTACAGGATTCTTATTAAGGAACTTGGGTCCTAATCTGACATGTTGGAAATTGGAGCTTACTTTTTTTTCTATTAGGCATATTGTCTCTGGTCTAATTCCTAGGTCCTTGATCCACTTTGAATTGAGTTTTGTGCATGGTGAGAGATAAGGGTTTAATTTCAATTTGTTGCATATGGATTTCCAGTTTTCCCAACACCATTTGTTGAAGAGGCTATTCTTTCTCCACTGTACATTTTTGGCGCCTTTGTCTAATATAAGATAGCTGAAATTATATGTATTAGTCTCTGCTTATAACAATTACATATCAAAGTTTTACTAAGAATATAATTAATTTAGTCCCCAGTAATATTGAGGAGAGACAAAAAGTCAAAGGTGAAATGCTCTGTTATGTAATTGGAAAAGCGAAACAGGCTTCTGTGAATTAATGAAGAAGGCATATGTTCAAAAGAAGGTGCAAAATGTCAACTACACTACAAGGATCATTTCAGGTTGAGTTTTATACACATCAAGTAAAATGTAGATAGGATTTCCAAAACTCTAATACTGGAGATGCTGGGATATGAACAGTACAAATGGCCATGTCATTCAAGTTTGTTAAGATGTTGACTATTTCCAAAGGTTTAACAATATTTTCAGCTATAATAATACAGGTAATCCTTTCATCAAAATTAGTTCTCATAGCCGGGCACGGTGGCGCACGCCTGTAATCCCAGCACTTTGGGAGGCTGAGGCAGGAGGATTGCGAGTTCAAAGCCAGCCTCAGCAATGGCAAGGCACTTAGCAACTCAATGAGACCCTGTCTCTAAATAAAATACCAAAAAGGGCTGGGGATGTGGCCCAGTGGTCGAGTACCCCTGAGTTCAATCCCCGGTACCAAAAAAAAAAAAAAAAAAAAAAAAAAAAAAAAAAAGAAAATAGTTCTCATGTCTTTAAAGAAATTATAAATGATTTTTCTATTTCAGAAAAATCACCTTCAGAAATAATCATTTTATTCTAATGGTATTTATTATTTCAGAAATATAAATGTGATATTCTTAAAGATCATGTCAAACCTCTTCCTCAGCCAGTATCAGCCTCTGTCGATAATCTTCTCCTTAAATCAGTGATATCATTAGTGGCCATGTAGACAAAATGTGCTGCTTTTTCACACACAGTTTCACTCCTCAATTTCAAAATATCAGGTATGTTCTTCCTCTAATGTCATGTCATTAGTTGAAGACGGGACACGTTTCCATAAGCCTGGTTCAGACGCGATGTCCAGTGGACTGCTGGACTCAGCCATGGCTCCCCACAAGTGTTCAAAGTTAACTGCATTTCCTTCTGGTTCCCAAGAATCTAGCAACTCAAAGAAATCAGTAACATTGTTAGGTTGTTCTCCTTGGGTCTCAACCAGTGATGCTTGAATATTCATGCTCTACTATCCCTGAAGAAAACTAATATGTATTTTGCATTTTAACTTTGGATTTTTTCTACCAAAACTCTCTGGAGTTCACATAAGTATAAATATCACTAGCTCACCAAAACTTGGAATCCAAACGAGTTCAGTTTCGTATTAGGGCAATTGTGTGCACTGAGAAGCAGAGCAAAACAGCCACTTTCACATGCTAAGTTTGTGGGAAAGATGCATACGGTCCCAGGAGTCTGCATCTCAGCAAATGCTTTCTGAACTCAATGCCAACTTCGCTTATGGTTATGTTGATAGCTAAGGTACTTAAAATATGCTCCCTACTCATCAAGAAGACTGTAAAGGAGCTGACTTCATGTCAAGAGCATCGTGTCGATGATGCAATCACCTGTCAGACTGCCATCATCTCAGTCCAGGTGTAGAGTAAGCCTGCCTGGATGGGAGCCGAGCTCACCACTCATCATTAGATTCACCACATCTGAATCTCCTCAACTACAAGAGGCAAATGAGTTTTAAAAGATGATACTTGGCGTAGAATAGGAGGACAATGAGAGCTAGCTGTACTTGGATCATTTCCACCTAAAACAGCTCATCTCTCTGCTAATTCTAAAGGGCATTACAAGTTTATCAAGCAGGAGGGGAGAATTAACACATCTTTTAAATATACTCTGGTGGTATTTAAAAGACCTTCTTTCCTAGAAAGACAAGCAGAGACGATTCTTTACAAAGTTCTATGGAGGCTTCTTTCTGAAAATGGAAGACTCGGCGGAGAAAAGTGTTTTGTCTAGATAATGGTCTGAGTGATGGCATCCGGAGTTGCCATTAGTTTTCATCTTTATGAAACCCCCACCCAGCTTTACAGCCTTTGAATAACAATTCCCCAAAGCTACATTCCACTGGGTCAAGTGTGAAGGCCAGAGGTGTGATGTGTGTGTGTATGTGTGTGCATGTGCTCAAGTTTATAGGCACGTGTATCTGTTGTTGACAGGTGGGTCTGGTGTGTTATGGAAAGATTGTGGTGCTGGCCACCTTTATACCTACAATGGCTTTAAGAAAACCTATGCACATGGTCCAATGGTCAATATATATGACAGAAAATGCTGGTGGACCCATCCTTCCTTGAAAATTAGAGACATGCTTTTAAGGGTGATTTGAAAAAGGAAGATTGGATATAATACATGCATATGAGTAAAATAATAAAAGATCTATTGTGCAAACAGGGAATACAACCTAGACAGGATTACCTTCCGACAGTGTATGTGATGATCACTTAGCTCTGGTTTAGTAAATAAGTTGTGATAAAAGATTGTGGATTTTAGTGATCTGGAGTATGGTTTCAAACACAAAATATGGTTTAGCAATAATTGGTATTAGAGTTGATCAGGAATCAGACACAAGTAGATAGAAATTTTTATCATACATGGGCTCTATAGCTTCCTCTTGAACTAAGGGAATGCTGATGGAATTCATTGGATACAAATTTACTGGGAAGATCCAGAGCAGGAAAGCTACTGCTTTAGAAATTGAGTTACAACGAGACTGTGCAGAGAGACATGATGATGCTTCATGCACACACACACATACACACATACACACACACACATACACACACTCATGAACTTCAATCCACATGTTTAATAAGCACCTATTGCATATCAAGTAATGCTAAGGGAAAAAATCATAGTCTCAAACCTGTTGAACTTATTATTTTGCACTGTAGGAACAAAGACATCAAAGAGTTCCAGAAGGTTTGAAATTCTTCTTCTTCAACCCCAAAAACCAACTGTGCAAAGTGAGCTTTGGTTACAGGATGGTCAGTAATCCTCTGAGCTCAACTACTCCAAGAGTTACCCATTGCTAAACATGGTGACAAAGCTGCCCCAGTTGACTATGCTTTGAGAAATTAAGATGAAGTAAAACAGCCTTTGGAGACCAGTAAGAGCAAATGACCACAAATAAGGTACAAAAAGTAGGGAACTAAACCCTTCAGGGCTGAGGAGACATATAGAATACACCCAGTGTCCAGTGGAGAACCACAGGAATTCCCTCCATCCTGTGGCTATTAGAGGTTGTGTGATAGGGTTCAGAAGACAGGCGCAAACACTGGAACAGTTGCCCAGGGTTAACAACTATACAGACAAAATAGTTAAAAATTAGATCACTGCTATCTGTTTTGGAGGGTAGGTGGTTGGAAGGAGGGGAATTAAGAGAATAGAATCAGTCTTTATATGTGCTTGGTCCAACTTACACAGGTTTGACCCATAGTGTTTACAGAAAATTAAATCTGCCAACATTATTTTAAAAACCAGGGTGTTTTGTGCAGAAATATATCCCTGGCTTCTCTTGTTCTACTTATTACATATTTTAATGTTAATTTACAAAAACCATTTGAGTTAATTGTAGATTGACATGCACTTGTAAGGACTAATACAGAGTGATCCTATGTATACTGCCCTCAGTTTCCCCCAATTGAAGCATCTCATAAAACTATATGCAATCTCACAATCAGGATATTGAATCGATGCCATCATCGTGTTTCCATCATCATGAAAATCCCTGGCCTTTTCCTTTTCTAGGCACACCCTACCTCCCACCCATTGACCTCAGCCTTGCCCCTAATATTTAGAAACGACCAATAGAGTTTCCATTCTCTAATGTTATTTTTAGATGTTGCATTTCATAAATGGAGCTTTTCACATTTGAGATTTTTTATTATTATTTATTATTTGGAATAATTCCCTGGAGATTCATCCACGATGCTGTTTTATCAGATAGCAGGCCACAGTCTGAATGTACCAGACTAACTTTGTGAAAACGCTTGTCTATGGAAAGGCATCTAGGTTATTTCCAGTTTTCAAGTATTATCAATAAAGCCACATGGACATGTACATATAGGTTTTTGTGTGAATATAAATCTTCATGTCTCTAGGATAATTTCCCAAATGTAATTGCTAAGTCATATGATGAGTATATATTTAGTTTTATAAGAAACTTATTAACTGTTCCAAAGCAGCAACACCCTTTTGATTGCCACTAGCAACACAGGAATGATCCAGTTTCTCCCTGTCCTTTCCAGTATTGAATGTTCTCAATATTTTTATTTTGTCAGTTCTGATTAGTTGTGTACTGATATCTCATTGTAGGTTTTGATTGTATTTTTCTGGTAGGCTGTAGCTAATTTTATGCTCTTTTACATTTTTAAGTTATTTTAATTGGCTTGAGAGGAATATTTTCCAATCATGAAAAGTTAGGATTTTTCAAAAGAAATATCCAAATTGCCTTGTTTGGCTGGGAGTTACTTGTACGTGTCATGTGATACTAAATAGGCTCACAAAAGTGAAGGGAATTGCTCATTAATTCTGATGAGGCTTTAAAAAAAAAAAAACTTTTATAAGAAAGTAGTGAAAGGAACCTTATATTTCAAAAAGCTTCCTAGAGTGTTCCTAAATACAGCATCATAACCAATTCAGGATGTTAAAACCAAAGACTAGAGAAATGCAGCTTCTTCCATCACTCTTCAAAACCATCTTGAAGTCTGCCTGCCTGCCTCCACCTGGCTCTCTCTGTATTGCTTTCTTTGTATGAAAGTGTTACACAAGTTATTTTCTTGTCTGTCTGTATTTATCTCCCATAGCTGGCAACGTTAAGAGAATTACCTTAACGTATGTAATATCTGACTAGGGGCCTGGTTCCATCGGCAACTGGCAAGTCAAATGTTCTTTCCCTTCTCAAGTTAGGTTTTCCCTCACGTAGAGCTTCTCTTTAGGAAGCAACAGTCACACAAAGGAATAATGCTCCTGAGGAGGGGATTATTCAATCTTGGAGATGAAAGGATGTAATAATTTCCAAACCTTTCCCACGACAGGTAATACTCAAACAATAGTAGCAATTTGCCTTAGTATTACACATAATGTGATTCAGGTGTGCAGACCTAATGCTTTAATGTTTCAGACCAGTTGCTATCAGCAATCACACACATCCTATAGGGTCAGCATGCATTGCAAAAGGCCTTAGAGGTGACAGCAAGGATTATATGACATCTTCACCTCACCATTATAAAGAAGATGGAGAAGGTCCCCAACTTCTCCCCAAATGCTTAAGGCAAGACATAAAACCCCACTGAAAAGGCTGGGATTGGGGGGAGGGTAAGGAGATAGAGATCAACAGAAAAATACTTAGCAAATGAAGAAACCTCCAAATTTATCAAAATAAAAGAAATCAGAAATAATACTAGATTATTTACATAGGAGTATATACTGAAAATTAACAAAGACTTTCATGTTTAGTTCTTCAGATATTTCTTTTTTTAGTGGGGTACCATGGATTCAACTCAGGGGCACTCGACCACTGAACCATAACCCCAGCCCTATTTTGTATTTTATTTAGAGACAGGGTCTCACTGAGTTCCTTAGTGCTTCACTTTTGCTGAGGCTGGCTTTGAACTTGAGATCCTCCTGTCTCAGCCTCCCGAGTTGCTGGGATTCTAGGCAAGTACCACCATGCCCAGCTAGTTCTTCAGATATTTTTAAATGAATGGGGAACAAAAAGGTAGAGGGCATAAGCATTGATGTTAAGGTAGTATTTAAAATATGGGAAAAGTTGGCCATATTATCAAGTTTACTAGCATGAGCCACAAGGTCCTGCATGAATACAGAACACCTCAATTAAGAAGGTAAATCACAGAAATTAAATGGTTACATAAGAAAACATGATTTTGGTTATAGCTAAGAGCTAAGACACAAAGCTCAAATTCTCACAATAGGATATAGGTAGAGATTTTAACCATGAAACTAAAAACAATTCTTCCAAAGTAAGAAAACTTTGTTCTATAACATTTTAAATAGACACAAAATCTTCCAAAGTAAAAGAAGAACTTTTTTTCTATAACATTTTAAATAGGCATAAAACCCCATAGAAAAGATTGCATGCATCTCTAAAGGGTGGTGTGGGCCCAATGTAACAAACATGAAGAACATATTTGAATACTGCTGAAGATGTCATCAAGATTATAATACATTGATTAAAGCAAATAAGTTACCCAAGGAAATAAACCTAGAATATGTTAGTGGACAATTTGCCTGTTCAGTCAACAGGAAAACTCAGGCTTACAATTGTTACATAACATTACTGGAATTTTAGATTAGATCAGTGGTAGAGACATTATGAAATTCCAACCTACCAAGAGCCAGCGGAACCCAATTATCTTTTGTAATGGCATGATTTGTTAGTTGCTGCATGTTGCCTTTAGTGTTTTCTAAATGTATGCTGAATGATGATACAGAAATGAGACTTCCAAAATGTAACTTCTATGCCAAGTCAGTCCTACAATTCACAGGGATGCAGATTATTGGGAAGCAGCAATGCATCAGGCAAATATGCTCAGTCTGTAAGCATTTTCTGCTTCCATAAGTAGAAACCATTCTTCATTAAGGGTGTTTTTTTTTTTTTTTTTTTTTTTTTAGTATAATCTCAAACACGCATATTTTTAAAGAGTTTGACACTCACTTTTCAGAATGGATTGTAAACAACTATGCGAGTCTTAGAAAACAGTGAAACTGCCAAGATGGGCTGAGGAATAATCTCTTGGTCAATGCATATTCATTTGAGAGGCGGGAGCCCCTGCTGACGCGGTCCTTGCCAGCTTTCTCCATCCACAGCGAATGTGTTCTGGAACTAGGAAGCTGCACCACGCTTGTCTCAGGAAAGTACTTGATTGCTAGTGGCAGTGCAGTCAAAAGTTTTGAAACTGTGCTCATTACGTGAAGAAAGAGCCTAATGAGCAAGCCTCGTGAAGCACTGCACCTCCTCCAACAGCTCCTCTTTCTGGGTTTACAGAGTTTAATGAGTCATTTAACAAAAACAGCATAACTATCCAGGCATATAAAAGTCACATTCATTCATCACTTGAAAGCCCTGACCACGGGGATGATGCAGGAACTTACAAATTGGAATAAATTCCACCATTTCTTGCAAGCCGATCTTCCCACAGTCCACATCTTGTTAAGGGTTACACAATGAATGTTTTCCTTATCTTGGAGTTTTTAAACATTTTGTTCTTTGGTCTTATTTTTATCGCTGATAAAAAGTCTTGCCCTTTGGTGGCTAATCTTGAAACCCAGGGTGCCAGGTCAGCGTGCATTAGCTAGGGTGGGAATGGAGCTTTGCGCTTAGCAAGGGGTGACAGCTCAAGAAACCTGTTTGCACGAGTAAATGAGCAGATGAATGTATGAGTGGGTGAACCATCAAAAGGGGAGTACCGGGAAAAAAAATGGATGCTGATTCCAGTGAGCCTGGGCTTTCTAAATCTCTCAGGACACCTGGAAGCGATTTCGGGTAAAGACACTGATCAGCGCATGGTTACCAGGTTCCCTTCATGGCACTCATGTTCCAACTTAAGTTGCTATTAAAAGCTGAATCTTGTGTATGAAAGGTAGAGAAAGCACCTTCTCTCTCATGGCACACCCAGACTCCACCATGGTAGGACTGGTAAACCCAGGAAGATGCGGTTCACCCACAGTCAGGGAAAGAAGAGGCTAGACAGAGCATGCGCGCCCTCTATGGATGCACATCTTACAGAATGGAAAGCAAAACAAAACAGAAATAGCTGCCATTCTGACTGGAGTGAAATGAAATCTTACAGTAGTTGGAGAGGATGTGGGGAAAAAGGCACACTCATACATGCTGGTGGGACTGCAAAATGGTGCAACCATTATGGAAGGCAGTATGGAGATTTCTTGGAAAACTGGGAATGGAACCACCCTATGACCCAGCCATTCCACTCATGGGTCTATTCCCAAAGGACTTAGAAACAGCATATTACAGTGACACAGCCACTTCAATGTTTATAGCAGCACAATTTACAATAGCTAGGTTGTGGAACCAACCTAGATGTCCCTCAGTAGATGAGTGGATAAAGAAAATGGAATTTTACTCAGCAATAAAAGAGAATAAAATAATGGCATTTGCAGGTAAATGGATGAAGTTGGAGAATATAATGCTAAGTGAAGTAAGTCAATCTCAAAAATCCAAATACCGAATGTTTTCTCTGATATAAGGAGGCTAGTTCACAGTGTTGTTGGATGGGGGTACATAGGAGGATTAGAGGAACACTAGAATGGTCAAAGGAAAGGGAGGGGAAGGGAGGAAGCAAGGGGAGAGGGAGGGGGAAAAAAAAGAAAAGGTGGTTGAATGAGATGGATATCATTATCCTAAATGCATGATTGAAGACCTGAATGGTATGAATATACTTTGTATACAAAGAGTTGTATGTAAAAAGATGCTATATATGTGCACTATGAATTGTAATACATACTACTATTATAAATAAAAAAATAAAATAAAAATACTTAGGAATAAAAAAAATAAATAAATAAACAGAAATAGCTCCATTGCACTAGTGGAGGCGTCAGAAAAGCTGAATTGCAACCTCATTTCTGCCTGCTGCTGTCCAGGTAACCCCAAGAGAAGCACTTAATCTCCTTGGGTTTCAGTTCTTTTGTCTCTGAAATTGGGATATTAATTTTGACATCTGATGGGTTGTTTGAGAATGAAATGAAATTTTATTTCTGAAGTCGACTTGAAATCAGTTAAGTACTATACAAATCTAAGTTATTAAACCCTTAAAGATGGGTGATGAGTGGAAGCTGACGGCTGGAGGAGGAGGAAATGACTGCTGGATATTTATGCTAAAACCTTGAAATGTCTATAGCCCGAAGTACAAGTCGGAATCATTACAAAGTGTGCTCACGAGTGAAGTTCCAAGATTGTTCAAAATGACATTTCTGCCTGACAGCTGTCACAGAATCTACCCGGCGAGTCTTTAGGGAACGGCTTACCCTGGTTTTACCTCGAAGAAACTAAGGAATTAAAAAATGCAAAAAAGACCACGCACGGGCTCATGATTTTATCTTTTCCTCCTGCCTTTCTGGCTCAGATACCCGGAGCCCACACTCTTCATGCAACTAGGTCTTGTGTCCCTTCATGTCACTGAGTGCTGTGTGGGGACATGGGTGACATGGTTGCCCACCTCCACGTGAGCCTCTTCTTTCACATCCTCCACCAAAAACCTCCATCTTTCTACACCAAGACAAGTCCTAGTTAAAGAGAAAACACCTGGGGAAAGGTTGAAACTCAGGAATTTTGCAGATCAGTGGAAACAGCTGAGTCAGGGCTCAGTACTGCACAGGAAGGTGCCTCAGGTGGGAAGAAATGAAACTGAGAACCACAGACACAGTCACTGCTGGAGGAAGGAAATGCCACCCTGCTCCTCTCTCCCTCCTTCCTTGCTCCCTCGGACTCCCTTGCTCATCTCCCTCCCTTCCTCCTTTCTCTCTTCCTCCTGTTTCCTTCCTCCTGCCTTCACATTTTCCTTCTCCCCTAAACCCCCCCCCCCCCGCCTTCATTATGCATTCTCTGTCCACCTTTCTCTATTTCCTTCCTTTCTTTCTTTGGGTTTTCATATTATTCTTTTTCCTTTATACTTTCCCCCCTGCCCCCAGTTTTCTTTTTTTCTTTCATTTTTATTTTTTAGCTTTTATGTATTGCATGATATTTTATTATCAGATGAAATGGTTTCGTGATCAGAAAAACATCAACACACATGTATCATATTAGGATTTGAAAATTGCTCTCAGATAAAGAGAAACTGACCCTGCTTCAGCTCTCTGGAACCCTCAGGCCCTCTATGGGCTCCGTCTACCCCAGCCTTTCTTCAGGCAAACTCTTTTCTTTAAAGTCTCTAATAATTTAAAGTACCCTGACTGAAGATGAGGAAGCAGCAGAAACTCATCTTCTAACAACCCGCACTCCCTACTTCAAGGAACTGGAGGGCAGGTCCCCATATGCACTGCCCAGCCCTGAGACCGCCCTGGACTAGAACAACAAGGGAAGGCCTCAGGGTGAGTGTTCGTTTTTTACTTACTTTAATTGACATACAACTGACGAGAAGGTCATATACTGAAGATGCACACATACAGTTTTGATTTACACTACACACTGTGACATGGTTGCCACAGTTAAGCTAATGAATCCATCATCACAATTACTTAGGTACTCTTAGTTTGTTGGTTTATTTTTGTGGTGAGAATACCTAAGATCTACTGTAGTCCCAAATCTCAAGGACACGGTCCACTCTTTAATTTGTGGCTGCCCTAATTAGCATTAGGTATTGCTGCAGTTACCAGTCACACCAAATCAAGGCCATGGGAGTTCGCTGACAGAATAGCTCTGTCACAGCCAATGAGAAAGGTGAAATTTTCTGTTTAAGATAACATCAAATATAGACCCTCATCGGTACCTATTTTATTACTGAATAAAATAAAGGATGTTTCAATATAATCTTGTTTTATTACTAGTTGTTTAATGTAGGGAGAAAAAAAAAAAAAAAAAAAAAAAAAAAAAAAAAAAAAAAACCTTGCCAGAAACTCCAGATTTTCTGTTCTTTTTTTCTCTCTCTCTCTCTCTCTTTTCTTTCTTTCTTCCTTTTTTTTTTTTGGTATCAGGGATTAAATCCAGGGTGCTTAATTTCTAGAACCACATCCCCAGCCCTTTTTAAAAATATTTTATTTAGAGAGGATTTTTAATATTTTAATATTTATTTATTTTAATATTTTATTTAGTTGCTAAGTGCCTTGCTAATCTGCTGAGGCTGGCTTTGAACTCAGGGGCCCCCTGCCTCAGCCCCAAATTGCTGGGATTACAGGCCTGCACCACTGCGCCTGGCAAGAATCTGACAAAGAAAGACTCCATTTGCTTTTAGAGAGTGAAATGCCATGCACGCACATACCTATGCACCTAGGTGATCACACACATGCACACATACATAGAAGTGCTGTTTTAAAAATATCTGTTGAATACCTCATCAAGGAGAGCATTTTCTAATGCAAGTAACTAACCTTATACTGTATAGTGGTAAATAAAACATGTATTCTAGGATGATGCCTAAATGTCCACATGAGAAGATGTGTGTCAGGAAAAGTATCACCTGGAAGCATGCCTACTGGGGCTCGGGGCCTTCAGATTCCACTTACTATTATCACCTCTTTCTTTACCTGTGCCTCACACCATCCTATGCTTACCTAATATATTTATCTCACACCATCCTATGCTTACCTGATATATTTATCCTATGGTTACCTAATATATTTATCATGTACACATGAAATACACATTAACCTATTCTACATTTTTCTTATTTGGTATTTAAGTAACCACAGTGAATTATAAATTAATACCACTGAATAGTGACTACATGGGGGAGGGTATTCTGGGCCATGTATGACAGTGACTATCATTTGTCTATGACATTCCCAAATCCTGCCAACTGAACAGGACTTTGTCCTTCCCCCAAAGCTGGTGATAATGATGGTGATGGCCCTAACACCAACACTTCTAATGTTCACACCTAATGCTCACTTTAGGAAAAAGATTTGAAAGACTGGCAAGGGAGGACAAATGTTTTACACACACATACAGATATTCACACATGTATCTTATCACTTCAATTACATCCATATGTTATTCCAACATTTCAGATTTCACATTTCATATATCACATTTCACCACTGACTTCCAATAATGGTTTAAAATATATCATCCTGAAATGCATATACTCTTCTAAATGTCCATTGTCCACAACAAAACCAAAAGACACCCTCCATAGTCGCGATGACACTGTGTGAGGACTGGAGCTAGGTGCAGGATGCCTGGTGACCAACCAAACCATTTTCCTCAGTGACTGTTAGAGGCAGGAAATGTGTGGGAAAGAAGGGTCTTGAAGAGTGGGTGCCAAAACAAAGTGAGGTACAGACATAATAAGCTCAATGTTCTATACCACAGCTGGACAACTGTAGTTCACTGTAACCTGTGATATATTTTAAGAACAACTGGAAGTGAGGAGCTCAAAGATTCCAAACAAAGTAATGATAAGGATATGGACACTTGAATTATCATGATTTGGCCAGTACATGCTGCATACTGGTACTGAGAAATCACATTGTATCTCATAAATATGCAAGTTACTATGCATTAATAAGTAAAAAGTATTTAAGGAGATAGAAATGCTAACTACCCTGATTTGTTCATCACACACTATATAAAATATATAGTGTGCAGGAGTTATATTCTTTTGTATATTTTTATTAACAAACTTTTATTAACAAACTTTTACAGTTCATCACACTGTAAAAATAAAATAATAATAGTAAATGAAAAAAGAGGAAAGGAAAAGACCTGCAGCATGAATGTTCAGAGCAGTTTTATAAACAGTAGCCCACATCGAGGAAGAGCCCAGAAAGCTCTCAGGGATGGAATCCTTGTAAGTCTGACAAGAAGCACATGTCTGTGGTTGAACAGACTGGTGTGCCCCAGGCTTGGAATACTACTCTGCACTAAAGACTACCGTACCCCAAGCCCACATAAATCTCCACATCATTAGTAATGGAAACAGTCAACTCCAAAGTTCACCTGCTTAAAATTTCCGTTTAAATATTCTTGTGAGGACAACATTACAGAACAGAGAACAGCTCATGGCTGCCTGTGGGGAGTCAGGCCAGGGCCAGGAGAGGCAGGAGGGGCTTGGTATCACAGGGCAACTGCGGGTCCTTGTGTCTCAGCATTATCAATGTCAAGGTCCTGGCTGTGACCCTGCACTTGTTTTCTAAGATGTCACCATTGGAGGAACATGGGTCAAGGGCACACAGGAGTTCTATGTGTTATTTCTTACAACTGTGGGTGAATCTGCAATTATCTCAAAAATAAAAAGTTAAATTAAAAAAGATAGGTAAAACAACAAAACTGAAACAACTTCTGTGAGACTCTAGTTTGTGCTATTAAAGAAATATATGGTGAGAAAAAATTAAATGCATTTGTAGTCCACATTTTCTATTTCTGACAGCTAAAGCTTATCTCAAAGAAAATTACTTGAATTGAAAATCTATAAGCAATGGCACACTGGTCTTGACTGTTTATATAAGCATGTCTATATGTTTACCTTGATTTCATCAAACACAATGCCACAGACAAATTATAGTGTTATAATGTGTACAAATATGACTATGTAACAACAAATTCCATCATTATATACAACTCTAATGCTCCAATAAATAATGCAGAAAAAAATAGGCTATTTCTTCAGCTGTGGACTTCCTAAGCTAGGTTTCTTCATTGCTGTGTCTCCAGGTCAAATTTCACTTGCCCCAAAATGTCCTAAGCAAGTGCGCATGTTTTCAATGGCCCCATGTCTTCACATGGATCTTTGAATGAAGGATGTTATTTCTTGTGTGTTAAGATTTTTCTCAAATATCTAGAAAGTAACAAATTAAAACAGGCTTAGCATTGTCTACATCCAGTTCCATTTTATTTTTCCCTCTCGTGGTCTGGAATGAAGTGCTGTAATTAATATCCTTTGCATTGCCTCTTTAATATCGTTCGTTTTAGAAACACTTGGCGATTTAATGAAGTCATTTGTTCAAGCAGGTTCTTTGAGCAAATGCACCGCTCCTTAGGAATAAATTAGACATTTCCAGAGGTACTTTTAACACCTTTGCAAGGTCAGTCATCAATATCTTACAGAAGTTTGTTAATAAAAATATACAAAAGAATATAACTCCTGCACAAACTCATCTGCAAATTGAGAATAAAGATTTGTGCTTAGAATGTGTATTAACTAGTGGACCCTAGGGTTGAATTACTTAAATGGTAACTACGACACCATAAAATTACCTGTAAAGCAATTTAAGGGATGATAATCATTCATGGCATCCCTACTAAAAGCCAGGCATAGGGAAACAATTCCATAGATATTATCTCATTCAGTCACCACAACTTATCTCTGCTTTCCCAGGGAAAATAATAGCAACATTGAGATTAATATTTCCAAAGCCAAAACCTTAAATCTAGTACCAAAATTAGTTCTGTAGCCCATTACCTTTCCATTATAATTCATGGATTTACTAGGAAGTGAAAGAAATTAAACAAAAATACACATTTTTGTTAGGATTGTTGCTATTGTACTTAACAACCAAAAAAAAAAAAAAAACCCACAAAATAAATAAAAGTTCAATTATATTTACTTAAATTATTGCCTTCCCTTAAAATCTGATGCTGGAGAAAAAATAATGATAGCTGTCTCTAAGTAGGATATTCCTAATTTTCCTCAAAGAGCTGTGCACCCTAATCATTGCTCTTTCACCATTATGACACTTTTATCTGTTTTTTTTTCTTCACACTGATCTGTTGCTATGCAAAACAATCATCACAAAAATTGCAGGTTAGGTGGATCACAATAATGAAAAGAAATTGAAAAAGTGAAGCAGAACTGTGTGTTGAAAGCCATACCCAGCTGGAAAGCAACATGATTCCTGGGTGACAGGAAGGTTGCCGCCTGTGAGCAGGTGAAGTGAGTCGGCTCTTTGAGATTTTAAGTTGACTGAATTAATTTCTCCCTCAAAATGTTACACTATCACAGTTGTGCAACTATCCTTAGTCAGCCTTCACCTATAGAATCTCACTCTGCTTTTTCTTCATAAACCTTTTAGCACTTTTTTCAAACCTTCTAATGCCACTTGGCAGAGATGGCTGGCGGTTTGGGGGTCGGGTGTCAATCCATGCCTGCAATCAACCAGTGACACCCGGGGGCACCTCCATGAACTGTGTTGAGCATGGAACATGGGATCAACACAGTCGCGGATGTGTGGCAGCGTTTCTGTGTGGGATTTCTAGATCAGAGGAGGCTTGCTCAGTTAACCTAGGCCAAGTTGCTCTGCCCTTCCTGCACAGCGCACCCTAAAATCTCCCTCTTTAGGAGCTATTTCAAAGTAATGCACACTGTATTCTGATGTATGTTGCATTGCTGGTGGAGCTGCAAATTGGTGCAGCCAATCTGGAAAGCAGTATGGAGATTCCTAGGAAAACTGGGAATGGAACCACCATTTGACCCAGCTATCCCACTCCTTGGCCTATTCCCAAAGGACTTAAAAATGGCTTACTACAGGGACACAGCCACATCAATGTTTATAGAAGCACAATTCACAACAGCTAGGTTGTGGAACCAACCCTGATGCCCATCAGCAGATGAATGGATAGGGAAACTTTGGTATATATATATATATACAATGGAACACTACTCAGCACTAAAAGAGAATAAAATCATGGCATTTGCAGGTAAATGGATGGATTTGGAGAAAATAATGCTAAGTGAAGTTAGCCAATCCCCAAAAACCAAAGGTCAAATGATCTCTTTGATATGAAGATACTAACTTATAAAGGCAAAAGAGAGGGAATGAGAGGAATGAAAGAGCTTTAAATAGAACAAAGAGGGGGGAAGGAGGGGAGGGAGCAAGGGCATAGGAATAATGGCAGACTGAGTTATCCATGATCACCCTAAATACATGTATGAAGACACAATTGTAAAAATACTTTATATAAAACCAGCAACTTGAAACATTGTGCTCGTTATATGTAATATGAAATAAAATGTACTCTGCAAACATGTATAACAAATTAAAATAATAAAAATTTTTTTAAAAAAGAAAATAAATATGGCTGAAAAATTGGGTCATTTGCTGCTTCTCAAATCAAATAGTCCTGATATTCACTGAAGAATTTCTCAGTGTTGATTCATGAACTATAATCAATCGTATAACAATTCAGAAACATAAACAAGTGAATAATTCTAAGTTTATATCTGATAGAAATCCCAACTAAAAAATATAGTTTTTTTTAAAGAAATATGTTGAACTATATCAAAGAATCATACGTGAAATTATGTAAATTCAAACATCTTTACAATCATATTATTTTGCAACGAAGCATAATATTTTCCTCCTTAAATATACAAATCCTCTGGAAGCCAGGTGCTTTGGCTGCTACTTTTCTTACTGCCCTATTGAACAGATTCCACGAGAAATACAAGAAGATGAGCAATTTATCAAGACACAAATTATCAAAGTGTATATCCGTCTAAGGAAGTTATCCCTCTAATGATCAATATGTTGACAGGCAAGTTCATTGATTTCCATTATTTTTTTAAAACTTACATTTTACATGTTAAAGTGAAGATCACTGTTGTAGATTTTACTACCTTCTTTAGCTTTTAAATTGTACTTCAGTGTTTTGGTCAATTGTTTTGATGAAACGCTTACTCTGAAATTTTGCTTTTGGTATATGTCACACTTTAAAAAAAATAGGTTAAAATCATCCCATCCACTTTGGAATAGTGACATTCTACATTGGCCCCCAAATTCTTTACCCTGGGGTGCAATGTCCCACTGTTGTGTGTGCACAGGACTATGAACATGATGTATTTCTATTTTGTTTCTGTGAAAAGCTTCTTGAAGCCCTGTGGGAAGAATGACCTCATGAAGACTTTCCAGGACCCCTACCTATAAGGCAGGTGTGAAGATACAGCCAGGTAGCAAGATGGCTGAGGGAGGAGGCTGGATTGATCCAGGAGGCCCGGCCTCGGGACGCTGTGCCCTGTGACCTGCTGTGCAGGAGCCGTGGTGTGCGTGAGCTTTGAGAAGAACACGGTGCATGGGTGAACTCTGTTCTCTGCGCAGGGGACTCCTAAGGAAATAAAAGAGAACTAACTTGTTTTCGTGCTTCTACCTTGTGGAGGGTCCCACTCACTGCCCAGTGCTCTGTCAGGCGTTTCTAGTTTTGTCACCCTGACCTCCCCGCAGTGAGCTCTGAATCTAGGGAGAAAGACAAATAAATAGATCAATAATTAGGATCAGCGACACGTTGAGGCTGGAGAGTTGAGGAGGGATCAACCGAGGCTTCCGAGTGGAAAAACCACCTTGTACCCTGAACAGCGAGCCAGGGCACAACAGAGCTTCAAAATAAAACCCAGCTATGTCTGAAAGGCCTGGCACTGAGCGGCCCCTCAGGCTTCTGGAAACAGAGAAGGTCCGCGGGGCTGTATTGAATCAGTATACTCACTTGTGTTGAGGCCTGACAGCAGTTAAATCTGGTACAAAACAAGGGCTTGGGAGAGGGCTATGTCACTGTTGAAAGAATTCTAATGAAGAAAGGCAATGGAGGTCACAGGTCCAAGGACATTCTACTGAACGACTTTTTAAATATTTATCTTATATAACTATGTATCTTCTAGGTCATGAGGAAGTACATCATCTCTTATTTTCTCTAATTAGTTATACATGACAGAGAAATGCACTTTGACACGTCGTACATACAAGGAGTGAAATCTCTCATTCTTCTGGTTGTACATGATGCAGAATTACACCAGTCGTGTAGTCACAAATGTATGTACAGTAATAATGTCTGATCCATTCTGCTAACGTTTCTACCCTTATATCCCCTCCCCTCCCTTCACGCCCCTCTACCTAATTTAAAGTAAGTCTATTCTTCCCTAGCTCCCCTTATTATAAATTAGCATCCACATATCAAAGAAAACATTTGGTCTTTGCTCTTTGGGGATTGGCTTATTTTGTTCAGCATGATATTCTCTAGCTCCATCCATTTACCAGCAAATGCCATCATTTCATTCTTCTTTAAGGCTGAGATATAGTCCATTGTGTATATATATGCCACAATTTCTTTATCCATTCATCTGCTGAAGGATACCTTTTCTTAATGTGAATTTACAATGACTGGAGGGGTTGGTGTGTTGAGGCAGATGGGAACCATTTGAGAAACTAAAACTTACAGGGAAAATAAATAGCATTTTGGAAATTCTACAAAAAAAATAATTGCAAGAGAAAACAGAAGAAACAGCTTTGAAAATGTAAGGTACAGAAAGAGAGAGAAAGAAGCATACATACATATATATGTATTTGAAAAACTTGGATCTTGGTATCAGACACTGGCATAACTTGAATCCATCCAATTTTATTCTAAATGTTCTTATTGACATGAATCCCATGCCAGCCACATCAGTGTTGCAGAGTATGCAGGTATGGAGTAAATGTGACTATTACCTACAACAGTAAAACTATGTTTCAAATATGGGGTGAGACACAAGTTTGGTAGACAGATGGAAGATATCACCCATTTCAAGCGTAGGGAACTTCTTCCTATAAGTTGTGGCTATAGCAGAGAACATGGATTCCAGAATTTACCACCAAAGTTTCACTGTGAGTTTACATGCACATATGTACACACACACACACACACACACACACACACATGTGTTTCTGTATTTTAATAAATATTAAGTCATAATATTAGGGGCATGTGGCTTTAAAAACTGCTCTTAAAGGTTTTTAATTTTGCATATTTTCACACTAGACATTTTTATCTAGGAGGTTAAAACAAACCTAATGGTTATGGAATACTTCATCACTAGCAGTGTTGATAAAGATGACTCAAGAAGATCCCTTCTTAGAGTGACTTCATATAATTCTAAATTAACCAAATGAGTCATTGATGTCCCAAATTTTAATTCTGATCTAAAAATCAAACATATTTTTGACATTGAAACTTATGAATGTACAAAATGTATAGATGTAAAAATTTGTATACAAATAGAAAGAAGAAATAAATCACTATGTGTTGTTTCCTTTTTTATTGTTTTTGTTTCTTGGTGCTGGGAATCGGGCCCAAGGCCTCAGGCCTCTGACTGTACCCACAGCCCATTCATGTCATTCAACATGAGATGCTTCAAGAGTGAATCAGTCTTCATGTTGAGTGGGGTTGAAATTTTCCATATAGAGAGATTAAAACTTCTCTTCAAGTGTATTAAACGAGAAATTTCTGGAAATAGTTGCTTTACTATTAAACCAAAAGCTGTCACGCTCATTACAGCTTCTGGATAAATTTGAGGAATACTTTTCAAAAGCAAAATTCATCACAGGATAATAAAGTCAATTACATATATGTAGACTCATTAAGAATAATAAATAACTACAGATTTAATGCATCCTCAAATGACATACTTATGAGTTAAAAGTTCCAATTGAAGATGCCAGACTGACTGTCTAAGAGTCTCCTCTGGTCGTCAAGATGCCCTGGCCAGTGCAGGAAATTACCAGCTATGTTTATCTCAATCTAATAATGACACAGAGAAGGTCCAGAACTTCGGGTTCTATGGCAGCTTAATACATGTCTGGGACCTGGAAAACAAATTTGGGGGGGGGGTAATTGGTAAAAACAGGTGGAGGAAGTCTGTCCCAGAGTAGTCACAGAAAGGTCTCCCTGTAGAGGCCTGGGAAACGTAACTGATTCCAAGGTCATGGTTTGGGGGCACAATCAAGAATTCTTTCAAGGATCAGTCCTACACCCAGGCACCACACAAACCTGAGCACTGGGCATGGAGCACCCCGGGCAAGAACTGGGATATTCTTCTCTCAAGAAGTAATACCTAGGGAAGGATCTGAAAATTGTAGAGATGAGCCCAGTCATAGACACTCCTCCAAGTGCTCAGCCTGAGAAGTCCATGGTCGATCAGCTGCCCCATGCTCTTGACCCAGTCAGCTTTTTGTTCCTTGTTGACTTGAGCGGGCGAAGGAGAAGCTCAGGCCTTAGTGCAAAGCCCATAAAATGAAAGGAAACCCCACTCCCACCCCACCAAAAAAGGAAATGAAACACTCAGAGGAACACTAGTGCTTTATAGGAAAAGACGTTCTCCAACGTCCCCGAGCAAACCAGAATCTCTAATTGGTGTCTCAGAGGGACTTAAGAACACACTGCATCAGGAGACAAAAGGCTGTGGACAAGGAGCTCTTGGGTATTAAAAATATAATTGCCATAATAAATTAAGAAGAGATCGCTAAATAAATAATTGAGTTGGATAGATGAAACTGTGAGAATATCATAGAAATGTGCAAGTAAAAAAAATATAAAGAAATGGAGCCAAATAAAAATGATCACTGCAACAGGAAAATAACTGTGTAAAAGAAAGCTCAGCACATCTCAGAATGAGGACCTAGAGGACCAGTGGGCACTAGGATGCCATAGGTAGGACTTCTCCAACCTGGATCAGCTTCTAAAGCCAAATGCAAAGCGTAAAACATGGAAAAGAGAATTTATGAAGGCGCACAGACATTAAAAGGAATAATCTTAAGGAAACACATCATGACCACATCACAGGACCAAACGAACAATGAAGAAAAGACAAGGATGGAAGGATATTTTGAGATGACTTTCTTTGTCACAATATCAACAAAAATACTGAGGAAGAAATAAGAAGCTCTCCAGTGCCTTAGCTGGGAAAATAACCCATCCAAAGCAGTCAGCCCTTGGTATATGAAGCTTTCCCAGAGAAGAAAAAATTTATTTTCCTCCTCATTTGTCTTTTCTAATTGGATTCCCAGGGCTAGCTAAAGTCTCTGCTGGCTCCTGCTTTCCTTACAGCAGCAGTTTTAATCCACTGCAACTTTGCTAAGGATCTCTTGCTGATCAGTGTGAATTTTTTTTTTTTTTTTTCTAGGCCAGGTATTGGAGTTATAAGTCACTGTCACAATTTTGTTACTAAAACTATATGGCCTACTAGAAAATACTAATGCAAGCTTTGTACCTTTATTATATGAGATTGAATATTTTCATAGAGGAAGGCATGTTGTTTTAAAAAATGCTTTATGAAAAACCTCTAACCATAGCTTGTAGAAATAAGGCTGATTTTGTGGAATTAATTTTCACTTATTTTTAAAACAATGTATATAGCAGAAAAGTTCTGTGGATGTTGCTCAATTCAAAGTTCTAATACAAACACTTCCCTGGGGTAGATGGATGGTGGGTAGATATTAGATAAATATGCCCTTCTTTTTCAAATAAAGTCCATGGGCGATCAGTGTGTACTTGTATGCAGGCGGGAAAGTCTGCACACGGCATTGGTGGGTTCTGCAAACCACCGGGCACCCCTCCTGCTCCCCTAATGAAAGAGCTGGCAGGAGCCCTGGTTTGGAGGAGCTGTGAGGCCCCGGCATACCCAGTTCAGGGAGATGCCAGGAGGGGGCTGCAGATGCCCAGTGAATGAGCGCAGGGGCCAGTCAGCCTTGTCACTTCTGAGAGATTTTGTTCATCCTCTTTCCTGTGTGACACACAACCCTGGATAGAGAAGAAACCTACCTTGCGGCAAGATGTGCCTTGTCCATAAAGGGAACAAAGAAGCAGGAGACATTAAAGAAACCCAGGAACCCTTTGCACCACTCAGAAGGCCTGTCCTTCCAAACAGAAAGAGCCTTGTTAGGAACCAGGTCAGCTGGGGCAGGTGGAGTTGCATATTACATGATGTGTGTTTCTATTTGTTTGTTTGTTTGTTTGTTTATTTATTGGTGCTGGGGAATGAACCCAGGGGTGTTTTCCCACTGAGCCACATCCCCATCACCATCCCCAGTCCTTTTAATTTTTAATTTGAGACAGGGTCTCACTAACTCCCTGAGGCTGGCCTCAAACTTGAGATCCTCCTGCCTCAGCCTCCCAGTCTCTGGGATTACTGGAGAGCACCACCACACTGGGCTGGGAGCCTCCATTTCTATTTTTCCATGGGTGCAGCATCCATCCTGCAGACTAAAAGAAAATTCTTGGACAAAATGTGCCAACATTTAAAACAGATGAGTTCAATTTCCACAAGGAGAATGAGTAGAAATTGGGTTCAAATAGGATAATAACTATGCATCCATGAAGTGGTAATGAATATAAGTAGAGAATTGTAATGATATTCATTTCCACAACTTAATGTCATAATTACATAAATATAATTAAAGATAACTTTCTCGTTTCAGTGAAGCTTCATGAGGACATTGCATAGAAAATCTGATAAAACAGGTGCTCAGGAAACTGAGCAAGATATTGAGGTGATTATGCACTTTTCCAAAAGTGCTCTTAAATTTCTGACAGTGGCTGTGACTTAATACACAAATCATGATTTAGAAAATGATCAGATCTGATGGAATTCTGAATACTCAGTTATTGGAAGGATGGTCCTATGCATGTCTCTGAAATGCTCTGAACATCAGTTTCTTCCTCTGTAAAATGGTGATTAGTAATACCTACCTTTAGTAAGTTTATTTAATATTAATTAGTGCCTTCTGATATCGAAAAGCCTGGAAATACTATGTAAACCATAAGATTTAAAGAATTTGCTATTGTTTCATGGCACGTTTGTCAATTAAGACAAGCACGGAGCAGAAGGACATTTATACTATTCAACTAATAACCAGGCGCTGAATCATAGGAGCAAACGGTAAATTAGAGATGGGTAAAGTTAGATAAGTAACCAGCAGCCACTGATCATGTACTATCTGAGAGGCAAAATAAAGATTCTGAGTTAATTCCCCATGAGCTGGGAAACCACTAGAGGATTTTGAAGACAGAAACGACCCAATGTTACTCAGATTTTAACAAGTCTCCTCTGTATGCTGTATGGAAATTAGATTTTTTAGACTATTCAGTTTGGAAGCTCATGATATTGTACAAATAAGAAATAGCTGGACGGGAAAGTAGAAGCAAATATACTGAATATTGGCCAGTTCAGATTGCATGTGAATTTTAAAGTGGGGCTGATAAAATTTACTCATCTTTGGAATTTTGGAGTCAAGTCAGATAACAGGAAAATATCATGATGCATTATTGTCACATGCTACTGAAACCCTGGATTCCTGTTAATTGAGGGGGAGAGAACAAAGTGTATTTTTAGAGTGAAAAATCAAAAGCTCATACTGGGATATTTTTGTTTGAAAGATGCTTTTAGATGGATTGATCTCACACACACACACACACACACACACACACACACACACACACCTTGTCAACACTCGCAAGGTCTCCACTGCACATCCCAGTACTTCTGTGACATCTAAGTTGACCAAAAAGAGCTGTTAAATCATGTCTCAAATATTGCCACCTCTGCATTTCAAACCACAGCTAATCAATCCACGTCCCATACCTTCCAAGAGTCCAGTGAACAGCTCTCAGATCTTTGCCACAGTCTATGCCACAAGATCTACAAGCTGCTTGCCCCACAAGGGTCGCCGTGAGCTGCTCTCATGTTGCTACAGCTTTACTGAGTGAATGCTTTTTGTTGTCTCTGCTCCTACCAGAACGGGCTGAATCAGGATCACACTCTTGTAGCCTGGACTGCAATACTTCAGAGAGCAAGAGTGGGGGACGACCCTGCTGTTCCTCCCCCAGCCTGCATGGGGGACACAGGCAAGCTCTGAGTCTGTATGGAAACATGCTTTACTGTCATCTTGTTACTATCATGCGAGGAGCTTTTCCTAGGACAATGGGCAGTGGGCTGTGGTAGCTCTTGCATTGTTCATTTGTCACCACTGAGACAAGTGGCCTCTGACTCCTCACTATTTGTATTAACACTTCATATGGGATATTAGATTCATCTCACCAAGGACAACTTAACATTCCAATGATCACTTTAAATTTTTTTGACATAAATAAAAAGTGTTCATTCAGAGACACAGAAGGATTACAAGTCCTCATGGGAAGATTTTCTTTCCTATCTAAAAACTAATACTATGTAAAAGTGAGGTCATCTTATTTTGACCAACTGCAATAAATCTTGCTTGTGTGTATGTATGTAAGTGTGTCCAAGTGTGTTTGTGTGAGTGTGTATGTGTGTGTAAAAATGGGTTCTTTTCTAATCTTCCTCCCATCCCTGTAGAGGGAAGATAATTACATTTTACCTGTGATAATTTAATATTTCTCTGAAGCCAGCTCCCACTTGCTTCTCCTGTTACTTTCTGTTTTTCTTCTCCTACCCTCTCCATTCTCTAGGGAAATTGTGAGGACTTATTGATAAAATTTTTATTTTCTGTCATAATGTGTCTACCTTAAGAATGTCTAGTTCAGATAAACAGCTGACGTTTGAAAAATGATCTAAAAGATTATTAAACTACAATTTTTTTTTTTTGCTCAAAACACAGACCATAAAAAAAAAAAAGAAAAACAATAAGAACAGCAAACATAGCTGAGAAATGTAACCTAGTTCCAGCCTTGCTTGCTACTTTCAAGATCTCTGGTTGGAACAAAATGTGAGGAAATAATAAACATAATTTTAATAGTCTCTCTAAGTTTATGAATTTAAATTTTCATGAATTTTATTATAAAATTATATAGCTTTGTATAATGGCTCTAAAATACACAAATTATTAGACAAATAAGAATGATCTTATTAAAAAGGCTCAGAGAATACTAAATGCTTTTTTACCACAATGTGTTAGATAAAATTAATGCCAATATAAAATTCCAGTTTATTCAATGCCAGAGGTGAGATTTCTTTTCTTTCAACTGTCTAAATAGCCTATGTTGGTTCTGAGATATTAATTAGTAGTTGCTTCACAAATAGTTCAGATGCTACATATGGCAAAGTTGGGAAACCCCAAGTCTACCCTCCCATTTGACACCAGCATCATGTTTGAGTCCCCAAGGCCAGCCTCAATAATCAACTAGAAGGACTTAACAAACTAAGAAAATAGAGTCAGAGTTACTGATTTTACGAAACAAAAACCAACAACAACAACAACAAAAAACCCACAACAGGTTAAAATCAACCAGGAGGTTTCCAATTGTGCTTTTCCAATGGGTCAAGTGGATTGTGCCTTTTCCTCCTGGAATTCTGTGTGGCCATGCATGTGGAATATTGCCCACCAAAGCTGCAGCCTGCACTGCTTTTCCCAGGGTCAGGTGGATATTGTCAAACACCAATGGAGCTGAACTGGGTCTCCAGCCCTTCCAAAGTTTGAGCTGATACCATGTGGACAAAGTCTCCACCCAAAGTCACAGTGTTAAGATTCACTCCCAAGGAAACAAAGGTGCTTTCATCAGAAGGACACTGCAAGGGCTTTGAGGCTACATTCTAGGAGCCAGTGGCAAAGATGAACCTCTACTGGAGCAAGGATTATTCTTTACTGAACGAATAGACAAAATTTTCTCTAAATAAAATTTTAATAAAGGTTGTTTTCTCGGTGTTTAATATAATGAATTCTTACAATGCTGCAACAATTAAGGACTTAATGTGTTGACTTAAATTTTATTTCCTAATCCTTAATTAAATTTTAAACAATACACTAATGTTAAGTAATTTGAAAAGTCTTTGAATACCTAGACAATATCCAAATAAGAAAAGAAAATACAAAATTGGATCACTAACATTAGTTTAAAGCCAATTTATTCTTAAAAATTTAGAATGTGCAAATGCTTTGGGGTGATTTCATATTTTTATTAATTTTATTGCATATATTTAAGTTCTACATCATGATGTTAAAAAATAGATATATTTAGTAAAATGGTTACTATGGTGAAAAAATTAGCATGTCCATCATCTCTCAGTGTTATCCATTTCCCTCCTTGTGCCAAGAGAGGTCATAATATGCTCATTTAGCAAAACTCCTGAATATGGTAATGTACTTATTATTATTCACTATAGTCCTCTTGTTGTGCATTAGACATTTTGAATGGTTCATCCTCTGTACTTGCTACCATTTATCCTTACCTATAATGTAAAGTTACTCAGCCTTTAAAAGGAGGAAACCCTACCATTTGCCACAGTAAGGATGAACCTGGAGGACAATATGGTAAGTGAAATAAGCCAGACACCCAAAGAAAAGTATTACATGAGCTCACTTATATGGGGAACCCCCCAAAAAAAAGGTATATGTGAATAGAAAATAAAACTGGTAATCAGTATCAGGATGATGTGATATTTACACACAAATCTAAAAATATGTATATACACATTAAATAAATATATGCATATATATTCATGCATGGATATGTTTAATATAGAAATAACACATATATAATTTGTTATATGCAACGTAATACACATTTTACATGTTTCAGTTTAAGACAAGAATTTTGGTATAAAATATGCCTAATACGTTTAATGTGCTCAAAAAGCTAATTATATTTAAAGTTAAAATTAAATGTTTATGATCTATTACATGGTTACATATTATTTAATAAAAATGTGTTTTACTAAGATTACAAATTATGTTAAAAACTATAAAGACTGTTATAATTTAAGAGATTTTAAGGTCTAAAAAAATATAGAAAAACAAAAGAAAACTATTAAAATTCTAGGCCAATGTTAATAAATTTGTTCCATTTAAAAATATATGCAAATATTTTACTTGAAAATATTACAGTACAATAAAAAGAGAAAATAAAAGTTTTGTGTCTGAATTACCAAGCTATCATATTCCATAGCAAAACATTTCTCATATTTTGCAAAGGTCAAGTTCTGAATAACTTCTGCTTTACTTTTCCAATAATTTTTCTTAAAATTAAAAAATTATAACATGTTTCTAACTGTGTTCCTCCGTTAATTAGTCTTTGTCTTAGTTTTGTTCTCCAAAGCCAGACTTGTTTTTTTGTTTTTTTTGTTTTTTTGTTTTTTTACTTGTAGGTAGACACAATACCTTTATTTTATTCATGGGGTGCTGAGGATCGAACCTAGAGCCTCACACATGCAAGAGGCGTGCTCTACCGCTGAGTCATAACCCCAGCCCCCAGACTTGGATTTCATTTTCCCACATTTATTTTCACATCACAGTTCACAGGATATTTGATTGGAGGTTATCTGCAAGGTACACAGATTTCCCACTACCCCTAGGTTGTTCGAGAAAGAGACGGAATGATTTTACGTGCACAAAATGCAAGTTCAATGAAGACCTGGACTTAAGATTCCAGGTCAGCAAAGAGGTAAGGGGACCACCCTGGTGTGACAACTTTAGTACACTATGCAGATGTCCCTTCAGAACTGGGACCCTCATTTCCCCTGTGGCCAGGAGCAGAGGGTCTGAGCTCCCCTTGTGAACCGATCTTGCCCACCAGAAGCAACCTCTGCCAAGGCTTCTATTTTTCTGAGCTCACCAGCATCCAAGCGGGAAGGCAGAGGGCAGAGGCATCACACTCGGACCTGTATCTTCTGATCCTTTCATGCTCCGTCCTCCTGATCTTGACTACAGTCTGTGAATTCATAAGCATGTCTGAGGGCTAGGCCAGGCTTTAGAGATTCCAAATCCATATGCCCTAACACTGAGAGTCTTTTGGAAGACTTGAACTCAGATGCGTATTTCAAGGTACATCTCTGATACCCTCCCACTCATGCCAATAAATATCGGACTAAGAAAAAACAAATACATAAGTAAGCACTGAACTATGATGGATTTTAAGCAACTAGTTCTTTAGGAATATGTTGCAACAATGCCAGTATCATAAAAATATCAGTGTACCTAACTGGTTTGTTTTATAATTAACTCAGTTCCAATAGTTCTTGTGATTGTGAGGTTCCACAAAGCCTTTATAATCAATAATACACTGATCGTATGGACAGCATGGATGACCACAATGAGGCCCCTGATCATGCAACAGAAGAGTCAGAGGGAAAGTGTAAAAAGTTAAGCCATCAGGATTTGTCCCAAGTTTGAATCTTTACAGGAAAAAAAAAAAAAAAAAAAAACAAAAAAACAAATTTATGCTGATGACATGATAATATACCTAGAAGACCCAAAAAACTCTACCAGAAAACTTTTACAACTAGTAAATGAATTCGGCAAAGTAGCAGGATGCCAAATCAATACCCATAAATCAAAGGCATTTTTGTACATCAGTGACAAATCCTCTGAAAGGGAAATGATGAAAACTACTCATTTAAAATAGCATAAAAATATATATAAAATATCTGGGAATCAACTTAACGAAAGAGATGAAAAACCTCTATAACGAAAACTATAGAACACTAAAAATAGAAATTATAAAAGACTTCAGAAGATGGAAAGACCTACCTTGTTCTTGGATAGGTAGAACTAATATTGTCAAAATGTCCATACTACCAAAAGCATTATCCAGATTGAATGCAATTCCAATCAAAATCCCAATGACATTCCTCAAAGAAATAGAAAAAACATTCATGAAATTCATCTGGAAAAATAAGAGACCCAGAATAGCCAAAGCAATCCTGAGCAAGAAAAGTGAAGCAGGTGGCATCACCATACCACACTTTAAATTATACTATAGAGCAGTAGTAACAAAAACAGCATGGTATTGGCACCAAAACAGACTGGTAGACCAATGGTACAGAATTGAGGATACAGAGACTAACACATATAATTTCAGCTATCTTATATTAGACAAAGGCGCCAAAAATGTACAGTGGAGAAAGGATAGCCTCTTCAACAAATGGTGCTGGGAAAACTGGAAAACCATATGCAACAAAATGAAATTAAACCTTTATCTCTCACCATGCACAAAATTCAATTCAAAGTGGATCAAGGACCTAGGAATTAGACCAGAGACCATATGCCTAATAGAAGAAAAAGTAAGCTCCAATTTCCAACATGTCGGATTAGGCCCCAAGTTCCTTAATAAGAATCCTGTAGCGCAAGAATTAACATCAAGAACCAATGAATGGGATAGATTCAAACTAAAAAGCTTCTTCTCAGCTAAAGAAACAATCAGTGAGGTAAATAGAGAGCCAACTATTTGGGAACAAATATTTAATACATGCACATCAGATAGAGCACTAATTTCTAGAATATATAAAGAACTCAAAAAACTTAACTCCACAAAAACAAATAACCCAATCAATAAATGGGCTAAGGAATTGAAAAGACACTTCTCAGAAGAAGATACACAATTAATCAACAAATACATGAAAAAATGCTCAACATCACTGGCGATTAGAGAAATGCAAATCGAAACTACTCTAAGATTTCATTTCACTCCAGTCAGAATTGCAGCTATCAAGAACACAAACAACAATCAATGTTGGAGAGGATGTGGGTAAAAAAGGCACACTCATACATTCATTGCTGGTGGGGCTGCAAAATGGTGCAACCGTTATGGAAGGCAGTACGGAGATTTCTTGGAAAACTGGGAATGGAACCACCCTATGACCCAGCCATCCTACTCCTGGGTCTATTCCCAAAGGACTTAAAAACAGCATATTACAGTGACACAGCCACTTCACTGTTTATAGCAGCACAATTCACAATAGCTGGATTGTGGAACCAACCTAGATGTCCCTCAGTAGATGAATGGATAAAGAAAATGTGGTATATATACACAATGGAATTTTACTCAGCAATAAAAGAAAATAAAATAATGGCATTTGCAGGTAAATGGATGAAGTTGGAGAATATAATGCTAAGTGAAGTTCGTCAATCTCAAAAATCCAAATACCAAATGTTTTCTCTGATACAAGGAGGCTGATTCACAGTGGTTTTGGGTCGGGGTACATAAGAGGATTAGAGGAATGCTAGAAAGGTCAAAGGGGAGGGAGGGGAAGGAAGGGAGCATGGGGAGATGGAGGGGAAAAAAGAAAAGATGGTTGAATAAGATGGATGTCTTTATCCTAAATGCATGATTGAAGATTTGAATGGTACAAATATACATTGTATACAAACAGTGTTTTGTAAAAAGATGCTCTATATGTTTATTATGAATTATAATGCATACTACTATTATAAATACAACAACTTTGAATAAAAAAACAAATTTAACTGAAATCATATTTTGAAATCACTAAGATAAATGACCCAATTTCTTTCCTCATATCAAATTAGGCAAATTTACAGCATCTGTCATGTGTTTACGTTTCTGTGTCTCATACTGTGAAAACGCAGAGGTAGTGAAGGGGGTAGAACTGAGGGGAATGGGCCAACATTGAAAGCAGGAGCTTGGAAAAATGAAAGATGCATCAATTTCAACAGGCAAACAAAAATAACTCAGAAAAAAAGGCAAAATGATATCTTTATGATGACAACTTGCTTTTAGTGTTTGAATAAGTGAGGAGTAAGATTCAAGTTCATGGATATAAGGCATCTTGATGTGAAGCCAGAAAAATTAACATAAATTATAAAGAACAAATATATCAGGATGGAAAGGAATATATGTCAGTTTTCAAGGAAACAAGAGAAGTAATGAAATTGAAGCAACTAAGGGCATAGTTAATATTTTCTATTGGTCTTAGGCAGTAGAACTAGGGCATAACAGAAAAAAGTAGGAATTGAGTCTGGTTTAACTGTCACATTAGCATCACTCTGTGGCCTATTTTTTCCAACATTCACTCTGTAAGAGTAATAAGCAATCCCAAGAGTCAATGTTTGCTTGCAGTATTAAGGCCATGTTGATGGTCAAGTCCCATAGTAAAAGCTCATTCTTTCTTTTTAAAGTTTCAATAAGACTCAATCTAATACAATAATACCATGGATAGAAATAAAATTCACATACTTTAGATTGTTTTTTGCTTACCCAAACCTCGTGTGCAATAGGAAGTACACACCACCAGGTATTATTAAGTCATACTCCTTATGACTATGAGTGTGGAATGCAAGTACATTAACCCATGAGACTTATTTCATTCATGTTTTATAGCTTTGATAATGACAATTTCAACACACACACACACACACACAGAGGTAAGGTACTATCTTATACTTGTGATGAAAGAATAAATCAATGCAACTTCTCTAGGTAGCTAGTAAAATATATATACCAGTTCTAGGAATTCCACCTGGAAATTTACCCTTCAGATGATGATGTCCTGCATATGAACAATTATTTGTATAAGAATATGCAATTATGTTTGTCAGCCCATAATAGTAAAATTGAAATGATACAGAGAACATTAGCATGGTCCTAGCAAGGATGATATGCAAATTCACAAGGCATTTCATATTTTGATCAATAGAGGATGGTTTAATGGTACAGAGGTGCAATAAGAATGAATAACTTGTAACGTTTATAGAGCAGTGGTATAACCACAACTGATATCAAATAATTGTATATTTTAACCTACCTAACAGAGAGACATTTGAATACTCCCAACAAAAAGAAAAGATAAATGTCTGAGGTGATGAAACTATGCCAATTTTCCCAATCATCATCTCACGGTAAATACATATATTCAAATATCACACTGCATCCCATAAATATCTAGAATTATTATGCCATTAAAATATTTTAAACCAGGTGTGGTGGCACAGGCCTGTAATCCCAGCACTTGGGAGGCTGAGGCAGGAGGATCGCCAGTTCAAAGCCAGCCTCAGCAATGGCGAGGCACTTAACAACTCAGTGAGACCCTGTCTCTAATAAAATAAAATAAAATAAAATTTTTAAAAAGGGGGGGTGGGGCTGGGGATGAGGCCCAGTGGTTGAGTTCCCCTGAGTTCAATCCCCGGTACCAAAAAAAAAAAAAAAAATTTTTTTTTGAAATGATAAAAAGAAAAAAGGGCCATATTAGTACCGAAGTATTGATTCAGAAATTGACCATTTATCCATGTTTTCCAATAAAATACCAAACTCATATCTTAAGTATAACCTGCTACACATGTCTGTATTAGTTTGGAGGTATTATATGTCCAGATTATTTCTTTAAGTTGAGGTGCAAATAAGAAAATTTCAAATTTACGTATTAATGAGTTAACTACTTTACCCACGTATAATTAACATGAAGTAAGCTGAGTTTAAAAAGAGTTTTGATAGGTGCATTTAGACATAAATTCGCCAGCACCCTCCATCAAGGTAATAAAGATACTGAGGACTCCCCAAAGCTTTCTCCTGAACTTTAGGCATCCCCTCCATCCTACCTTGTCACACCCCACAAACATTCCTAGGCTGCCATTGACTTGCTTCCTGTCACCATGGACTCGTTGGCATTTTCTAGAAATATGTGAAAATGGAGTAAAGCATGTAGAACGCTTGTCTTTCACTCAGTGTGATTCTTGTATCCATCTGTGGTGTGGAGTCTGTCAAATGTTTGTTCCACTTCCTTGCTGAAGAGCATTCGCTACGTGGCTATCACAGAGTGCTTGTTGATTTACCCACCCACAGACATCAGGTCATCTCTACCTCTTGTATATTACATAGAAAGCATCTGTGAGCATCTGTATGCTTGTAAAAATGTCTTTTGATTTCTCTTCGTCAAACATATAGAAATGGAATATCTGGATCATATAGAAGGCATACCCTTAATTTCTTACACCACTGTCTTCCAAGGTGGCTTTGACATTTCACATTTCCACCAGCTAAATAGGAGAATTCCAGTATGTCCAGATCCTCACCAATACCTGCTCTGATCAATTATGTCTTTAATCTCAGTTGTCTTAGTAGGTGTATGACGCATCTCTTCTGCATCTCGCGCTGCATTTCCCTGGTGGCTCTGAGCTGTTTGCCTGATTGCCATCTGCACATCTTCTCTGTTGAAGTCTACATTCAAGTCTTGTGCCCGGATGTGCATTGAGTCCTTAGTGTTCTTGTTTTGGGTTTTGATAGATTTTATGTATTTGACGCACAAGTCATTCATAATGCATACAATTAGTAAATATATTCTTAGTCTTTTCCTTGTCAGGACAATCTCTTACGGTATCTTTTGGAAAGAAGATATTTCAAATTTTTATGAAATCCTACTTAAGAAGTTTTATTTTTTGAATCAAATTTTGGTAACTTCTCTGATATCTTCTGCGTCTATCTCTATATCTCGCTTCTCTGTTAAGAACATCAGCCTCTTTCACAAGAACCACAGCCATCATAGCTTTTTAAAATACTTTAATATCTCATGTCAATCCCATTCTTCTACAGGGATTTTTGTCAGTATTACAATATGTTTATGTTTTCAAATGTAATTATTTAATAAAGTCTCCTCAAAATTATTTTATTTATCTCATATCATTATATTTACCATTTTAGAAATTATTGCCTTCAGTATTGAGTCATCCAATTCAACCAATTCATAATTAGTTGTTAACTATATAAGGCCAATTAAAACTGAAAAAAATAACTATATTGCTCATAAACTGAAAGTCTGGGGTAGAGCCTCAGGTTAGTTAAGAGAGGGTTGTGGGCTCACAGAGTCACGACAGAGCCTTTCCTCTCCATTTCTCCACTAGGCTTCCCAGAGTGAGTTTCATTCTCAGGCTGGTATGTTAATCATGTCACACACATAAAAAGCCCGTGCAGTCGCTTCCTGGAGTTTGGTTGGGGGTAGGTACCAACTGAACAATGGGAAAACATTGGTTAGAAGTGGATATTGACGTCTGCTGCAGAAATGGAAACCTGTGTTGATTATGATACCCCATGATCCTGCAATCCTGGCCAGCTCTAACTCAGAGATCAGTATTGCAGTCACTGACCAGGGTGTGTTGTGAATAGCGGGGATTTAACAAATATGTGTTGTATTATTAAAGAAGTATCCTAACAAGACAAGGATGTCCACTCTCACCTCCCCTATTTATTATAGTGCTAGAAATTCCAGTCAGAGCAATTAGGCAGGAGAAGGAAAAGAATGGATAAAAATAGAAAAGAAAGAAGACAAAATATTACCATTTGCAGGTGATATTATCCTCTATTTAGAAGATCCAGAAAATTCTACCAAAAGACTCATAGAAACTAACAAATTTGGCAAAGTAGGAGTTTACAAAATCAACAAACAAAAATTAGTAGCTTTTCTATATGCCAACAATGAACTTGCTGAGAAAGAAATCAAGAAAACAATCCCATTCACAATAGTCTCAAAAATATTAAAATATCTAGAAATAAATCTAACTAAGGAGGAGAAAGACTTTTGCAACATAAATTATAGAACACTAAAGAATGAAATTGAAGAATAAATAAGATGGAAAAAATTCCTCTGTTCATAGATGGGCAGAATTAATTTTGTCAAAATGGATAGATAGATAGATAGATAGATAGATAGATAGATATAATAGAGTTAATGCAATCCATACCAAAATATCAATGATATTCTTCAAAAAACTAGAAAAAAGTCCTAAAGTGCATTTGAAAGAATAAAAGACCCACAATACCCAAAGCAACTCTAAGAAAAAAGAATCAAGGCTAGAGGCATCATAATACCTGACTTCAAATGATACTACAGGGCTATAGTAACAAAAACTGCATGGTAGCGGCATAAAAACAGACACACAGACCAATGCAAAAGAGTACAAGCCACAGAGACAAACCCACACATCAATAGTCACCTGATCCTTGACAAGGGTGCCAAAATCATACACTGAGGAAAAGACAGCCTTTTAACAAATGGTGCTGGTACAATTGGTTACCAGATGTCAAAGAATGAAACTAGACTCTTATCTCTCACCCTGCACAAACCAATGTCATCTCAAAATAGATCTAAGACCTAGAAATTAAATCAGAAACTATGCAACTCCTAGAAGAAAATTTAGGGTCAACTCTCTAGCTTTTAGGCATAAGCAATGACTTCCTCAGTAGGACCCTAAAGCTCAAGATACAATGCCAAGAGTTAATAAATGAGATGACACCAAATTATAAAGCTTCTGCACAGCAAAGGAAACAATTATAAATGTGGAGAGAGTAACCTACAGAATGGGAGAAGATCTTTGCTAGCTATTCTTCAGACAGAGGATTAATATCTAGAATATATAAGGAGCTCAAAAACTTTACATCCCCAAAAATCAAGTAACCCACTTAATAAATGGGCAATTGACACTTCTCAAAAGAAAAAATACAGATGGCCAACAAATACATGAAAAAGCATGCTAGCATCATTAGCAATTAGGGAAATGCAAATCAAAGCTACCAGAATAGCAGTCATCAAGAATACGAATAACAATGAAGTCTGGAGAGGATATGGAGGAAAAGGAACACTTTTATATTGTAGGTGAAACTGTAAATTAGCACAACCACTATGGAAATCAACATGGAGGCTCCTCAAAATACTAGGGATGAAACCTCCATATGACCCAGCTATATCACTTCTTGGTGTTTATCCAGAAGAATTAAAGTCATCTGACTACAGTGATACATGCATACCTGTATTTGTAGCAACACAGTTCCCAACAGCCAAACTATGGAACCCAGCCTGGGTGTCCATCAACAGAAGAATAGATAAAGAAAATGTGGTATGCATACACAATGGAGTTTTATTCAACCATAAAGAAAAATGAACTTATATCATTTAAAGGACAATGGATGGAACTAGAGACCATCATGTTAAGCAAAATAAGTCAAACTCAGAAGGCCAAGCGTCATATGTTTTCTCTCATCTGTGGAAGCTAGAGAAGAAAAAGGAAAAGAAAGGTGGGTGGTGGATCTACTAGAAATCCAAGGGCGATCAGTAGAAGAAAGGAACCAAGTAGTGAGACGTGGAAAGGGAGGGGGGAGGAAGTGCTGGGGAGTCATATTGACCAAATTATATTGTTCTACTGTGTGCATGCGTGTATGGAGATGTAACAACAAATTCCATATGTGGGGTAAAAAAGAATTGTCCTAACATGAAAGAGAAAAAATAATATGTCTATAACGTTAAAAAAAGACATAAAAGACAAATGCCACAGTGAGATGAATAATTAGTTTTTATATCAAGTGGATCAGAGGATGGGTTTATAACATCTTCTGCTCTTCCTACCACAGCATCACAGGAAGAGTTGATGGAGCCAGACGAGCGCGGCGAAGGTCAGGCAGGCTGAAAGGCAAGGGGAAGAGCAGAAGCTACCTGCACAGGGAGACAAGTGACAAACCAGCTGAGACAGGGGCAAAGCTGCTCAGAAAATCCCATTCCAAACCATATTGCTTATTTCCATGGGACAGGAATATATCGACTAAGTCATTTTAATTAGTAGATAGGTAATATTTTATACCCAAATTTAAACACCAAGTCAGTGACCACACCCAACGTGATGGCATCTAAAAAGTGAGGACAGGATTCTTTCTCAGTGAACTGGGTTGTTATGTTTCATAGTGACAGCATCTGAAGTCACCTAAGGGACAGTGCTGTCATTCCACCATTACTGTTTATGGAGCTAAGCCCTGGCAGGGGATAGGAAGGGAGAGGATGAAGTGTGGCCCCCAGGGACCACCACAAGCTCTGGGGTTCTCCACTTCACTCAGAAGGGGCTCCAACAAGTCCATTCCCAGAGCAGGAGTGATATGACGGGCGTGCTGAGCGCAAAAGGCACATTGAACACTTGGCTACTGTAGTCCTACTTACTGCAATCATAAATTAGAATCCTGACTTTATAAAACATTTATCACATAATTGCTGAGAGTTTCAGGCAGAAGTGTGAATTTCTCTCTCATAAAGTTAAATTAAATTTCTCTTCTTGAATTAAATTTCTGACTCCCACAGTCAGAAGGATCACGTGTTGCAGTAGGTTCTCTGGGTGGTGGCGGATGCTCAAGTCTGGAGGCCACCACTTGCGTGGAGGTGCCGCATCCTGAGGTGGGAGGGGTGTCCAGGGCCCTGCTGGCTCCCCTCCCCTTTGCTCCCAGGGGGAGAGGCCATTTAACCCCACACCTCCAGTTCTGCTCAATTTTCTCTGTGGTTTGTCTGGCAAGAGGTTGTCTACTAATAAACTCTCCTTCTAATTTGGAAAACTTGCATATTACCACTAGGAAAAAGAAAAGGCCAACTTTCTATCTCTTTCTTTTTTAACCATCTTTACCTAATCAAATTCCCCTCTCCCATACGGAAAATAGTACCCCAATTTTTTATTAGAAATTTCTATTTAACAATAATAAAATTATAATGTCTACAGTTAATAAGTGACTTAAACTGTGCCACGGTTTAAATGATTATATGACCAATTTTTAAATGATGGATATGAAATAGCTTCTTTCAGAAAACATCCCTTCACTTCTGTTAGAGGGTTTGTGCACATCTCTTAGGCAATGTCCTGTGTGATGTATTCAGGGAAGTTCATGATTTAACTCATCTAATGCCAACTAACATCAATGGCAGGTTCTCTGCCCTCCCTTTTTATAGCTTCAAAAAACTGAGGGCACAGAATTTAGTGACAAATGGTTAGTGGCAGAGTTGGAATCTAAACCCAGGTGACCTCATCTAAATGCAACTACTGTGTTAGTTGGTTTTCCATCGGTAGAACCAAATACTTGACATAATGAACTTATAAAGACAAGTGGTTTACTTGGGCTCATGGTTTCAGAGATTGTAATCCATGATGGGTCCATTGCCATTAGGCTGTTGGTGAAGGTGCCAGGTAGCAATTGGCAGGAGCACTTGGAACGGCAAACCACTGGCCCATGGTCAGATAGAAAAGGAGAACCAACAAGGGGTATGGTCCCCTTTGTGACACTCCCTACTGCCTAACGACCTCCTACTCAGCCCTAAAGGCTCCACCTCCCCCAAGAGCCCACCTTCAAAACATGGGCCTTTGGGGACTCTGTTCATACTCAAGCCACAGAAGCTACTTGGTTTTAAATTCCTGTAGGAGATGTGATTTTACTAACGATCATGTTTAAAATACAGCAATATAAAAAAACATTTTTGTGAAACATTTCAAAAGAGAGAAAATTTGGAATGTTTTTTTTTTTTTTTTTAAAGTTCTTAAGTCAAAGCCCTTACCAGTATAATTGTTTCTGGAGCACTTACTATATTGCTAAATAAAATAAAAGATTTTAGGAATTTAGTAAATATCCCAATTTTGAATGAATTTGAATATTTTTAACAGAAGTGAAAAAGTATTTTTCTGAGAGGAGCTACCACATGTTTATCATTTTCAAATTGCTAATGTAAATATTTTAAAAACTGTGAAATTACATCAATTATTAACTGCAACCTGAGCCACTAAATGTACTTTTCTAAGACACACTCGTCTTGCTGTATTCCGCCATATTGTGATTCACAGAAATGTGGATTATGCTTTGTCATTCAGGCAATGTGTTTGTGTAGTCATCTTTATGTGGTCTTAAGGAAGATATTTGCCATCTTTTAACCTTCATTCCAAAACAGTTAAAGAGATTAATATTGAAAAAATAATACACATTTTGATAATCACTAAAACAGCCATTTCATTAGTAAAGGGTTGCAATATTTGACATGAATACCATATATACAGTAACTTCCATGTTTGTGGATACTAGTAGGTGCCCCATTAATATTATTTCTAGTCTATGCCATTTAGTTCTTCAAATGTCATTTTTGAAAAGTTTAAGACTGGTCTATGATACATTGTGGAAATGATGAATCTCTTGTTATAGCTCTTAAGAATTATCAGAATAATAGGTGGATTCACCTAAACCTAAAGAGGATACCATGGTCTTAAAAACCCTGTTGGAGGCAGATTGTATGACAGAGACCAATTTCATTCAGAAGTGCAATGGTCTTACTACCCAGCAGCATCAATTTTTAGAAGTTGAGGTATTAATTCTGGAATTTGTAATTACATTTGATTTGTGAAATCAGTCTTTCTATTTAATAACTTGTGAAACAAACTGACTCTACAAATTGATCTTTCTTCTTTGTTGTAGTTACCTAGAAGTGTCAGAGTTGAGCTCATTCAATATTTAACTAGTAGTCTTTAACCTGAAGTTCCAGGGGAAAAATGTAGTATGATCCAAAGACCTAATTATATTTAAGCTCTGCCAATAGCTTAATATGCCAGTGTAAAGAAGTTGTTTAATTTCCCCAGGTCAGAACTTCCTCTTATATAATAGGAGAGATTTTGATTTTTTTTTTCAAAGTAAGATTCTCATTTTAAAAATCTATTATTCTTTGTAGAAAGGAACTTTTAGTGGAGTAGAATTTCAGGAAATCTACCAAAAAGCAATTTTCAAATAATGATGCTAAACAGGTAGAGTAGAAGGAAAGCAAGGAGTTCAAAAGACAGATTAAAAAAAGAAAAAAAAAAAAAAACAGGTAAGGGATGGATGGATGGATAAATAGGTTAGTGAGAGAGAAAGAAGAGAGAGACCAAAATGTGGTGAGAGGATCACATTTTGCCATAGGTAGTCCTGGTTTTCAATTCTGATTTCCAACAGGGACTGGGATTTATTATTTTATCTTCCTGAGTCTTAAGTTACTATTCTATGAAATGGAGATAATATCTCCCATAGGGTTAGTCTGAAAATGAAAATATTATATATATATATATATATATATATATATATATATATATATATATTTAAAGAAACTGGCATGATTCTGGGCAGCGTATCTTTATAGCTTTAAATAAATCAAGGCTTCTCTATTTTTTGGCATTCTTTCCTACTTTTTCTTTTGCATCAAAAAAGTAAGGATAAATTGTCACTCAAGGAAAAGATATAAAAGCTGAGCAATGTTCATTGCAGTATATTTTTTAGCAGCCAATTAAATGTTACATGAAATCAAGCAGCAAATGTTGGGCACTTGGAACACAGAGCTCTTCCCTGGACAGCAGCCACAGCTGGTACTCTGCAGTGAAATCTCCCGTCCCGGTGCAATTACATTACATAAATTATCTATGCATGTGGCATAACGTTTATAAAATGTGTTTTAATGAAGCATATTAGGCATGTGCACTATCATAGTGAGCATTAGCAGGATAATTCATATTTAAACATGGTGCTTCTGAGTTTTTAATCAGGAAAACACTTGTCTTTAGCTTCATGTAGTAATTTTTTTGTAGGTCTGTACTTGTTAAGAATTTTCATGAGTTCTTCCATGAGCTATAAAACTGAAGCCTCATTTCATTCATTTTCGTGTTTTCAGTTTGTGATCTCAGTATCACTTGCACCAGACTCACTCGGGGTTCTTGCTGAAGATGTGGTGTCACAGGTCCCAGCCAGACACTGAATCAGATTCCCCAAGAGACTGAAATTCCAAACCAGCTCCCAATGTGGTTCTCATGCATGATCATTTCCAGAGGCGCTCAGAGTGTGAGGATGACACAAAGGCAGGAACATCAAACCAAGGGTCGGAAGAGCTTGCACGTCTGCACGTGGTGATTCTGTAACATGGGAAGGCCTCCTCCACCGAGGCGAACACAGAGTGCCCCACCAACCAGGGCGCTTCAGATTGAATCATCAGGCTACCTCAAAAGATCAAATGGGTAATAATGTACAGCCAGAGGAAGGAGAAGTTGCGCCCCATTTATGTACAATGGGTTCAAATGCATTCTACCATCATGCATAACTAATTAGGACAAATTAAAAATAAATAAATTGAACAAAAACCAGTGACATAGTTTTAAAACAACTTTCGGTAATTGAGTATTAGTCTTTAACGTTAAAGAAAAAGAAATTCAAAAAATATAAAAGAACAAATGGGATTACAAACGTGCAATGCTCAACTTGTATCGGAGGCAGCCTGAGCCCACTCAAGGTGAGCTCCGACACTGAGGTTTGGTTCTTCTAGTAGGGGAATATATCCAGTGCCTCTCTGTGATCAAAACATTGCACACTAATGATGGACAGGGAGTCAGTTCGAATTTTTATACTGAAGCACTCCTCTCCAGAGCCACACATTTTGGCATGCTAAGCAGGTTCTGAGGTGTTCCTCCCACACCCACCTGCACAAAAGCAGAGGCCTGTCTTACCAGCCGTCGTTGCATTGTGTAAAATGGTTTTATGGAAGAAACAAGGGAAGAGTGGAGGAAAAGGGAAGTGGGCTTTGTTAGAAGCTGACGTCACTCAATTCTGAAACCCGTTTGTTCCCTCACTCTTCCTCTCTTAGGAATAAGTTCCCAGTACCTAACCTAAGCCAGGTGTTCTGCCAGGTGTTTGAGACACAGGGACAAAGACACAAACCCTGCTGTCCTGCAGCACAACGGGGACTGACAACATGGGGGTATTGCAGACTCAGCTGGCTCAGTGGCCTCGCTGCCCATTGAGGTCCACACTCAGGTGTAAGAGCCCTAATTAAGGAGATAGCTAAGATTGCGGTTAGCTGTGAGCCATAAAGATGTTCAAGCATTACCACCTCCCATGGTCTCGGAGACTTGGCCCCGGACATTGCGGAATCGGGTCAGCACCATTTGCATGGTCTCTCGAGAACTGGCCCAGGAGATTGTGGATCGGGTCGGCGCCATTTTTGTGTGGTGGTTGCAGGAATGTGGATGGTGTTGGAGTTGTTGTTGGAGCCGGAGAGATAAGCTAGCAGAATAAAGAGCCTCTTCGTTTCCAGTCTGCCTCTGAACTTATTCCCGCGGCGTCATTGCTCCAAGCGGCCATCGCTTCAGGCAGCGACACTCAGGGTGTCAGTGTGCTCTGAAAACAACATCGAGTAATGCAATCCGTAAACATGTGTGTACACAGGACAGAGAGAGGCAGGGAGAGGCCTTGTCACCGTGTGCAGCTAGGAGAGCCATGTGAAAGCGATGAGATGTCAACAGCAAGCGCAGCTCTTTACCAGTGGACAGTTCTTTACCAGTGGACATGCTGCCTTGGCCACATGTCTGCTCTTATTTTTGTCCCTGGAGCCCAGTTGAGACACTGGAACTGGACTACTGCAAAGTGACCATTTGGAGAGGAGCCTGAGGACAGAGCCACAGGCCCTGCTCCCTGAGCAGAACGGCGGAGGGACACGCGCGGTCCTGACCACCTTTGGACTCACCATGGTCAGTGGGAAATCACTGGCAACCAACTGCTGAATCTTAAATTCACAAAATGGCCAAGCATTTTCTGGACCATGTACTAACCATCACAGTCACATCAGCACATTAAAGAAAACTAGAAATTTTATATCAATTATATCAATTGCCACCTTCAAGTACAAGGGCATTTGTCTGGGTTTGCACATGTGGTAGGACAAATGTGTGAAGAAGATAATTTTGAATATATAAAGTGGTTTGAGGTGTGAGACGTGTTATGAGCCAGCTGTTTCACCTCACTCTGGCTCAGAATTCACAATTCAGATTAAGTATATCTTCAAAAACAAGTCTGTAAAACTTTGCATGAAAGTATGTGGGGAAGGTTTTGGGATTTGTGCTTAGTAAACCACATATGTTACATTTACTAAGTCTTTCTTCAAATGTGAAAATAGTATATGTAGGTACTAGGCTCGAGTGATTCTCAAGCTGCAGGTTACTCCTCACTGGTTAAGTGTTCATTATTGTATTGGAGAAATTCCTGAGGCTAGAAGCAGGTGCATTCACCATTTAAGATCCCAAAGAGAAAAGTCAGAATCAAGTGATTGGAGAAGCAGATGGGCTGTGCAGGCTCAGCTGTGTGCGGGAGCAGACATTGTCAAACAGAACCCCGCTTGTAGGAGAGGTGAGTTGACAGGTAGCAATACAAGTGTTAGAGTCTAAGTTCCATCATTTCACATTCATTGTTCCATAACATCTCTCCGCACATTCTAAATAAATACCCAATGTGCAAATATGCTATTTCCCACATACGTTGTAATTGGGCACTTCCACCCAGAGAGCAGGGGACACATCGAAGGCAAGCTGATGGTTGGCCAAACCAGCACAGCTGGGGTGACTTCTCAGTGTTCCTTCCACCAAGGCTCTATGTCTCACTTAATTTAAAAATCGTTTTTTTTTTTTTTTTTTTCTGCTGTGATATATTTTAATCAGATTAAGATAGAAAGCTGTAAGAAATAACCCCTCAAATCTCAGGGCTATTCCTTGCTCACACTGGCCCCCCGATATTTGGCAGCTCCTGGACAAGGATGGCCTTGGTCCTGTGTGTTCCTTACCACAGCGCTTCTCCTTTACTGCGACAGGGACCTAGGGAAACGACAGGGGACCTTTGCTGCTCAATCTGAATGTAACACGTGTCACTTCCTGTCACAATCCATTGGCTGGCATGCGTCTCCAGACCTGGCTAACCACACACAATCTAGAAAGTGCTGAGGTTTTGCCCTGAGAAAAGACAAACGGTTATTACAGATTCTTTTTGACCGAGGTGTCAGCACCATGGATATAGAAGAGCCTTCCTGTTCTGTGATCTGACAGGCGGGTTCACATTCTTCAAGTCGCCTTGGCAAGTTAACCCATTTTGGTATTCAACATGGCTGAAATGTCCTACAATATTTACTGCTTTGGGGAAATTTATTCTATTTGAGACTTGGGATTTTATTTCTGGAAATCTCACCCTTCCCCTTTGCTTTCAGCTAGATAAGGAGTGGCCTTGATGTTTTGGGAGACTCTGTATGGTGTTTGGTTGTTGTAACTTTCCATAGAATGCTAGACCCAGCAATCCATCAGTACAACTGAGAATAGAAACAGGAATAAATGTTGCTATACTATTGGCCTCTTCTTGGGAAATGGAATTGTATTTATGGAAAAAAAATGGGGAGAAAAATATTTGGAAAGAAACTATTGCAAAAGAAACTTACATGTGATCTGCCAAAACTAAAACACAAGAAACATGCAAAGCAGATTTTACCAGGTAAAGTTCTGCTTAGGGTGCCATCTCTGGGGCAGCTGGTATCACAGTCACATACAGCTGCAGCATTTAGGGCCAAGGCTTCTCGGACTCTCATTCTATCTCACTATATAAATCCCCTGTGCCTTGGCTGTGGTATGTTACAGTTGGAGAAGGGCCTCAGAGTCCTGATCCAAATGAAGTATGACTTGCTCCATCCAACTCTAGCATGTCCTGAAGGCAAAAATACATTGCAGAAGTAAATGGTTGAAATGCCCAGGGCCTCTATGTCTGTGGTAGCTTGTGAGTGAAGACTATATAAACAGTTTGCAGAAGAAGAAAAATTAAGCATGAGTCTCAGAAGATGCTGAGTGATAGGCTGACAGTACGAGGAGATATGAAGTTTGTGGCCCCACTGCAGACAACACTGAGGTGAGCAAAACCCTTCCCATCAGCAAGTTTTGAGCAGTGCACCTGGCCATTCTCTCTGCTTTCAGGAAGGCCTGGCCTGAGGGGCAATCTACCTGGACTTTGGTACAGTGGTTAATCGGTTATTAGTGGATGGAAAGGTAATAAAAGAGTCACTAATAATAAGATTGTTGATAATAAAATCTATGGAAGAGGGATGGAAGCTAACCCTCACATTGAAGAGAATATGAATATATTTATGTCCTGTAAAAACACTCACCAAAAGATATTTCAGCAAACGTGCAGCGTAATAGTTCAATGGACATGTTGACCAATTTGTTTGAGAGTAGGGTTTTCTGTTTGTTTGTTTGTTTCCTAGTCATTCCTATCCTTTACTAATGGGACCATTATAAAAGTAACCCTGTGGCAACTGTGGCCAGTATGAGACAAGATATATACTCAGCAGCGTGGCCTTCCCCTCATAAGGCTAATCTAGTTCCAACGATTGTTGAGAGCTTGATTTGCCAATGAAAGACCAACACTGGGCCTTGATAAGGCATACTTTTCCTGGAAGAAAAAATTACATTGGACCATTTCTATCATAAAAGGAGATCTTCACTCTCACTTTTGCATAAAAACATTTTCAAGGGTGTGGGTGTTACTCCTGGCTGCTACGTCCCCACCAAAGCCAGGATCCATGAACATACAGAATGTTTCTACCTGGGTTACACACAGCGTTTTTTTCTGACCAGGTTACAAATTTTGCAGCAAATGAAGAGGAAATAATGGTCTCAGGCACATGAAATTCATCTGACATACTCCAGAAGCAGTTGACAAGGAGACATCACTGGGGTGGGCTTCTGAAGACTCCTTGGCATGCCAGCTAGCAGCAACACACGGTGACCCTGGAATAAAGTATCCAGGATGTGGCATGTACTCTAAGCCAACAGGAATTACATCACTTCTTCCCTGACCAAGCTCCATGGATCAGGAATCAGGTTAGAAATAAAGAGCGGCCCGTCTCTCTATTACTTCCTTCACATGGCTAGGGAAAAATTGTTAAACTTTAATTTGTATTTTCTAAAAATTCTTTTATTGGTGAGCAATAATTATGTAGAATAGCAGGCTATTATGTTCACACACACATAACATAATTAAGTTGAATTATGATATGCTGACATATCATAATTCATATATATCATAACATAATAAGTTCCAGGAACTTTTTTTTTTTTTTTTTTTTTGGCATGGGATCTGCTGGTCAAGACATCTTTGTCACCCAGTGAGGAAGAGCTCTTTTATATAGGAAGTTGAGACTGCCACCTGGGCTCCTTGTGCTGAGAAGTCAACAGATGAAGGAAAGCACACTAGAGTCATTAAAGGGCACTATGGCTGAAACTACGGACACTGGCTCACAAATGGAAATTCAGCTGCAACTATGCAGTGAGGAGAGAGGAAAGCCCCTTGAGCCACTCTGAGTACACTCCTGTCCTATGACAAAAATCAAGGGGAAATTACAGTACCCCAACAGAGGCACAGGTGGGGGGAGGAATCCAGATCCTTGGCCTTGGAGGTTTATGTCCCTGCACATAACAAACAACCTCAAACGACTGAGATGATTTCTGCGGTAAAGAGAAAATTGAATGAATTGTGGGAAAAGATAGCTAAGAATGCCAGTTAGGAATGCATAATAAGGCATGGAAAGGAGGCCTACAGCAATTAGGCATACTTCTTCCTAACAGGCATAGGAAGGGGCTGGGCTGTGGGAGAGCCCACATCCACTCTGCTGAGCCACCTGTTTACAACTGACCAATGATTTTTTTTCCTCTCTCCAATTTGCTACATTCAAACCCTAAATGAACTGGTAATATTTAAAGTTTAAACCCAGCATTTAAGACATACAACATCAAAAGATGTATGGTTTGCCATGATCTAGCAGCAGAGTGGTGATAGTTAAGATATTACAGGGAGATCTTAATCCTTTTTGGGATGTGATGAGCATGTTTTGCAGTCGTCCAAGGGACAGTTTTATCACCTCTGGAGAGGTTATGGTTTTGCTTCGGTGCTTACTTGGAAATTAAATATGGGTAAAAGAGGTGCAGGATGCAAAGCTGATAAAGTAAGACAATCGTGACTTTATCGTGGACAATGTGACAGGCTTGAAAATACAACTATCATTATTCCTCTCTTGTGTAGTTCCAGTTTGGGGTAGCTGTAACAGAAATATGTGCCTAATTTGTAAGGGAGACAAAGGAGCTATCATTTTTATGCACTGAGGTATGCAAGGGCTGGGCCGTGGGTCAGGTGCACCCACTGTGCTGACTCACCTTGTCTGTGTGAGCGTCTCCATCGCCCAGGCCTGCAGCTATCCAGTCTCCACAGCGTCCTTTTGAATTCCGTGAGTCCTGACCTGGTGTGTGTCCAACTAACTCTGTGGGAAAAGCTGCCAGCTCTTTTTCAGGTGTCCACGTTACCTAAGTTGAAGATGGCGAGCAACAAAGGTAGGTTCCAAATTGTCCTGCTGGGTTTTAATTGATCCTTATAGATACCAGTTTATATCTTCCAGTCCCTTGGCACATCCTGACTGCCAACCTGGCTCACCCATAGCAACTTCAGACCCTACGTCGGTGGCAAATGCTGCCACTTTGCATTGACTTCTGGTGAGGCCACAGTTGCATAATAATGCCTGTGATTAATTGCTCATCCTGCAGAAGTCATAGGATAGTACTTATATGAGAGCAAATCCTAACAGAACTTATAACAGATATTTATTCTACCCTACCAAACACTAAAGAGAGAGGAATAATGCATTACTCTACCTTTCTAAGGCAAATTAGTTCTGATCATAAGGTCCCATTATGGTGAAAAATGTGATCTCAAGTACGTATGAGTGCAAAGTCGTCCTTCAATCTGTGGAAAGGGAACTACTTGGCTCAGCAATGGAGGGAAGGACTTGTCGCTTTCGGTTCATCATGGTTTCCAGGCACAAGCCCCTTGCACAGCTCAACGTGGTCCACTTCGACATCAGCTGCCATGGTTTCCTCAAGCATGGCTCCTGGGCAGTGGCCGCCAACAGACAGGCTATGAGCTAACTCAGGGTCTCTTCAAAACCAAACAGTTCCAGCCCCGGCTCTCAGAGAACAAAGGAGAAGCAGAGCTTCTGGTCTGCTCCTTCACAATGAATGCTCCATTTTTCTTTTTAAAGCAAAGACCAAGTTTTGGCCTATTATGCCCATACCTCATCTACTACAGACATAATCTAGCCTACCTATTCCTTTCAACAAAAGTATATTATTTTTTCCAAGGCAAAAGTCTTCTAATACTGGAATGAAAAGGGTTCTGGTGTAAAATTCCACGGCTAGTAATTTTACAATGAAGGTCTAGAAAACCCTCTCTCGTTACTTAGGATTACTCTAAAATAATGGGCAAGTTTAAATCTCAGTATACTATTTCGGACAATTAAGTAAGTATTTCTGTATGTAAGTAGTAGATATTTCCCTGGTTGATGAACTAGTATAGCGTCTCTTTTTTTTTAATTTATTTTTTATTCAAAGTTGTTGTATTTATAATAGTAGTATGCATTATAATTCATAATAAACATATAGAGCATCTTTTTACAAAACACTGTATACAATGTATATTCGGACCATTCAAATCTTCAATCACACATTTACGATAAAGACATCCATCTTACTCAACCACCTTTTTTTCCCCCTCCATCCCCCCTTGCTCCCTTCCTTACCCTCCCTCCCCTTTGACCTTTCCAGTGTTCCTCTAATCCTCCTATGTACCCCAACCCAACACCACTGTGAGTCAGCCTCCTTATATCAGAGAAAACATTCGGTATTTGGATATTTTAGATTGATTAACTTCACTTAGCATTATATTCTCCAACTTCATCCATTTACCTGCAAATGCCATTATTTTATTTTATTTTATTGCTGAGTAAAATTCCATTGCGTATATGGACCACATTTTCTTTATCCACTCATCTACTGAGGGACATCTAGGTTGGTTCCACAACCTAGCTATTGTGAATTGTGCTGCTATAAACATTGAAGTGGCTTTGTCACTGTAATGTGCTGTTTTTAAGTCCTTTGGGAATATTTCTTGGAAAACTGGGAATGTAACCACCCTATGACCCAGTATAGCGTCTCTTGTACTTCCCACCATTTCTTTTATTGGCAAGAGATGTATCTCAAATATCTCAAAACCAAGAATCAGTGTGCCAGTTGCTTCCAACTCTGCATGAGTTGATGTTGGAAGATACAGTTTTCCTAGAAAAACTTCAGAAGTCATACAAACTTACAAGCATCTACAAATACAATGTACTTAGGGTACAAACTATCAGCTTCGGAACAAAGGAGAAGAATATAATAAACAATGCAAATTGAATACATTTCCTCACATATGTAGAATATTTTATCTTAAAAATATCCCCAACTGGCTGAAGTAGGAAATTTCAGAGGGACAATCAGATTGTAATGGGGACTATTTAAATTCAAGTTCTGCTTTATAAAAAGCTAGAGAGCATATGTGCAGAATTCCACGCTCTTTTTGCATATTCAAACATGTGCATGTATTCTAAATTGATAGAGGTTTATTACTCTTGGATCATCATAATTAGTGCATGTTATTAAACAGCAGCTTTACTGTGTATGTGTATAGATGATAGATACATACAGATAGATAAACAAATAGGTAGATGATTTTTGCAATTTAAAGGATAAAAGGCAAAATACTCAAACATTTCCAGGAAAGTACAACATTCTGTACATTCATACATGCAAATAACACCAGAATCAAACAAGTGAAGAACTTACAGAGCATACTTTGAAATGTTGAGATACTTCTAAATATGAACTATATCTCAATTTCTCCTTGAATCTCACTGTACTTTTCAACTCTTCTTATTTGCACAGTTCTTCAAATTATTGCATTTAGAAACCCAATTACTTCGAATTTCTAGTCACTGCACCCATTCTTATTTGATATATGCACAGCTATTCACATTACTCTAAATATTATCTGTTTGCTACTATGTCATTAATAAAACAAGCCAAAACAACACACAGGAAAATTCTACAATTTGCTTCTTGAATGACCTTGGCTGTATAACCATCTCTCTTGTATCAGACAAATTTTCTTCCTAACTTGCACTTATCAAGCACACATTATACCTGGGACTGAACCTATAATGCTAGTCTGAAACAAGATTAGCATGAGTGTATTTATGGAAGCAATCTTTCTTTTTCTGTAATAATTTGGTTTCGTGGTAATAACAAAGCTTGGTAAATTACATATGCCCAATGAAATATATTATGCACATATGTGGAGGGTGTAAGAAAATCCCAAAATAAGTTAAAACAAAAAAGAAGTCAAATGAGTTATTTCTTCCTTCTGTTTTCATAGGCAGAGCATGCATTCTTTGGGGGTTAATTACCTGGAGGCTGGTGTGAATTACTACCTCTGCCAAGAATGGAGGGCGGTATGTGTAAGAGAGAACTAAGCTGGTTCTCTCCTCCAAACCCTGTCTCCCCTCCTGTGTCAGGTGGGGGAGTGAAGAATGGAAGAAGGACTCTCTTCTGAGAGAACTAATTATTTTCTAACTTTCAGATTATCACAAACAACAATAATGACAATAAAAATTTAAAAGTAATCATGGATGTATGAAGACACAATTGTTGTAAAAATACTTTATATAAAACCAGAAACTTGAAAAATTGTGCTCTTTATATGTAATATAAAATGAAATATACTCTGCAAACATGTGTAACAAATTAGAATAATAAAAAAATTTTTAAAATTTGAAAGTAAAAGGTAGTCTTGTTATCATCTCTTATAATCAATGCACACAACTGATTTAAAAGAAACAACTTATTTTTATCAAAATGACTGAAGAAATAAATTTATTTTTGTTGATTACTGGCTTTATTTCCCACAAAGATGATTAAATTTTGCAGTTTTTAAAGAGGACAGATTAGAGGAAAAAATAAAATGACTCATTGGAAAATAACAGATCTCAAGATCTCTACCTCTTCGAATTTCCAAAATTATTATAGCTCACACGGTTACTTAAAGCCAGGAGTTATACTGGTACATGTGAGGTGGAAGTCATTCCATGCTCATAAATGATCCAGTATCCAAAATTCAAATTCAAGTTGAGATACCATTGCTTTAATATTGATGACATCCATGAATGGGCTCTGAATACAGGAGCCGGTGCTACCTTCTGATTATGCCTTTAGTTTTCACTAGCTGGGCTTTGGTTTGAGAACAATGAATCAGCCCTTTTCATCATTCACAGTACTGGTCAAACAATTAGTTTAATTCAAAGGCAGGAAAAATAATGAAGCTCCTTTTGGGGGAAAAAATGTTACTTTCATTTATTTTGATCTCTTCTATCCCAGAGAAGATTTCAGGTAGAATACAAATGTATGCAAGCTAACACACCATGCAAAAAGCAAGCTTCTGATCGGGATCCGGCGCTGGGGCATTGGTTCCCAATGCTAAAGACAGCAGCCCAGAGGCCTGGCACGAGTAAATGAAAGTTCCACGTCTAAATCACTCGGCAGCCCCCTGAAAACTCATATGATGGAAGGAAACAGAGCACCTGTGGGGAAGTGCAACAGAACTTTCTCAAGGAAGGGTGGGGAGTGGGGTGGGGCTTTGGGGTGATGCTCTGTGTCCTCAGGGGCTTCAGAAGGCCTCAGGCACAGCCCTGTGCAAGAGAGGTGCTCAACGGAGGCGAGACGGCCCGTGGGTCACTCCTCCACTGCATAGAGCACGAGAGGAAATGTCACAGCAAATGAGGACAGAGTAGCATGAAAACGAACTTGCGCAGTGGGACTGAGCCCTAGAGGGCGGGAGATGCCGGCCTTATTTTTACCCTGAGTCCCTGGTCTCCTCAATGCCAGCTAATGTGGTTTGGTCTACTTAGATTTCACAACCCTTCATGTCCCAGTGTTGAACCTTGCTCCTCTTTAGAAAGAGATGATACATGGATCATTACCAGGGAATGTGAAGTCCCTCTCTAACACTTCCATGTCCCCCTGCGCACAATTTCTGAATTATTTTGTTAATGGCCCATAATAAAAAAAAAAAAAAAAAAATCCTGCATGGGAGGTGTGGCGCCTGGCATCCAATGTCCCAGGTATGATCCGGAGAGAAAGCTAACTGCATCCAGACTGAGAGAAATCCACAGGCGTTGAAACTGCCCAAAGAAGATGGGAACCATCTTAATATTCAGTAGAAGGTAATTTAAATCTGCTGGTTGAAATACACGAACAATATGCCTTTTGTTCTCTCAACTGCTATGCTTTTTTGGAAAATTAAATTTTACCTAATCAAAACTCATCTTCAGGGTAATGCCTGGATATTCGTTAAAAGAAATCAGCCTTCTAAGTAGCCACTATGAGAGCCTTTCTCAAAGTCACAGAATGCATGGTTTATCAAAATCCACTGGCTCTGGGTTTTGAAAACCAGGGATTCTAAGAACCGGGTACCTAAATGGAACCAGGGTACGTGATAGAGTATCTCTGGTGTCCCTAATCAGACACCACTAATGAGGTGCCTTGACCAGACTGAAGACGCCTCAGGGTGAACAGTCAACCCTGCTGCACGCGTGCTTCCAGAGTTTGCTCCATGAGTGGCTGTCTTGCTGCCTGCGAGTGCCTGAGTAGACCGTCACCGCCTTTCCAGGCCATCCTGACGTCACAGAGCTTTTCCCTCTGCTCTGACGGCCGCTGTCTGGGTCTCTGGGAATGGCTGCTCAGCAAATAATGATCCTAGATTGCTTCTTGCAGACAACAGAGCTCCAGAGGGAAGGAGGATTGGTACCCCTCTCTCTTCCTGTTGAGAGGAGAAACAAAATGGGTAAGGTAGCACTTTTTTTTTTTTTTTTTTTTTTTTTTTTTTTTTGTGGTACTGGGGATTGAACTCAGGGGCACTCGACCTCTGGGCCACATCCCCAGCCCTTTTTTTGTATTTTATTAGAGGCAGGGTCTCACTGAGTTGTTAAGTGCCTCACCATTGCTGAGGCTGGCTTTGAACTCGCGATCCTCCTGCCTCAGCCTCCCAAAGTGCTGGGATTACAGGCGTGCGCCACCGCGCCCGGCTAGGGTAGCACTTTTTTAAGGAATATTTTCTTCAGGCTCTATTGGTGTGGATTCTTCCTAGTCCCTTTTTATTCCTTCCATGTAACAAAGCCTTCTTAATGATTTGGGCTTTCACTGAAACTAAGTAGCTTATTAAAATCTCTCTCTCCAGAGAATGCTAGCTGGCAAAAAATCAGAAGATGGGACACAAGATTATTATAGAAAATGTGGAGGATTTTTAGAAAGCTCCGTTTTTCTTTAAAAAGCATCTCCTTCTGAGACCATCAGAAAATGCCGCTTATTTGGAAGGGGGCAGAACAAAGGGACTACACATCTGTGGGACATTTTCCTTCTGGTGGATCACGGGGATGGCACGGTTGATGACCGTTACAGAAGCACAGGCTCCAGGCCTGTCCTCGGAGCGCGACACAAACGTCCCTGGGTCCTCTCTTAGTACACAGCAAATGGGTCTTCAGCTCTGAAGAGGCAGTTGCAAAGGGGTGCGAGGAGACGAGAGACCCCACCCACCACCAAGGATGTAGAAGGTGCAAGTTTGAGCAGTTGGAGACCTTGCTTCATGGGTGTGCTGAGTGAAGCCCCTGTGAGAACAGAGGAGACTGTGCTGGGAGACTGTAAGTGTATCTCTGAAATTGTCAGGACAGTTCTGACCAAGAGCTAACGAGGCCCAGGAGCTGCTGAAGTTGGGATCATGGCTGTGGTTGGAGAAGGTACCGAGAGTGAAGATTACCCCACAAAGAAAACCAACATTTCAGGCAAGAGGAGAGAGGCAATGTTAAGTTGGTTTTGCTTTAGATGAATTAATATTTGATATTCTGCATAAATATTTCATAGCTTTCTAACCATATTGCTTGAATTATTTAAAAAAAAGAAGTAAAATAAATGTGAGGAGTTACACTTTTCAAAAATGGCCACATAGGCAGTAAAATGCCAGGCTTCGGCCTGATGAAACAGATTGTAAGCGCTTGGCATGGTGGAGAGAGAAAACGGAAGCAGAATTGGGACCAGTCATTAGTGGCTGACTTGCAGAAGAGGCCTGCACACCACCCCCACGTAGACTGCATGAATTATGGGCAAATTAAAGAAGAAACCAATGAGAATGAGTGTTGTGATATTTCTAGGACAATTCAGAGAAATGTTTCAAATTATTTTATATTAGTTGCTGTCTCACTGTTTTTTAATGCATACCATAAAGAAAAGAGTTGCAAGATTATATTCAATATTTTTGTTTATGTCTCTTGATGATACTTGGTTGGGAATCTTTGATTAAAAACAGTAATCAAGGCACCACTAATAGCAGATGGTTTTAGATCATCGTGGGCTTAGCATAATAGGGCTGCATATATTATATATAAATATTTCACTGATAAAAATTGTAGATATGAACTATTTTAAGGATATTGAAATAACATAACCACCATGTTAATATTTTGAACAATCATAAATAATTAAATGTTAGCTACACTTATTTAAAACCATAAACATGGTATATTTTAGAAAAACACTTCTGACCATTTTTAACTTGGAAAAATATCCAAGTACATGAATGTCTTTGTCAGAAATATCATTTCAGAAAATGAGCTTCTATGGTAGGTCAGGGTGTGGCCAGGTTAGAGCACCTGCCTTTGCAGGTCCTTGCAGGTCCGAGCCTATCTGTTTCTTTAGCTCCACCCTCTGGTAATCCATTTTAATTCCTGTACCTTCTAATACACATTTACTTCCATACTTGGTAAAGAACTAAGTCAGTAACAACATAACTACTGCCTTGTAATTTATTTCAGACACATCCCACTAGCATTATGTAACACGGATCTAAGAGCACTTCCTTGGGTTTTGCATCTGGTACAACTTTACATAATTTAAATGTTACTTATTTTCCACATTCTTCCATCAGGTAAATGGAAAAGGTTGAATCAGTGTCATTATCTTTTTACTACTACAATCATGAATTTTCATGATCAACTTAAAATAAAAGCATACATGATAATGTTATATGAACTTTCCTCAGATTTTGAAAAAAAAAAATCTGAGCTGAATGTTAGCTGTTATCTCAGAATAGTAGTTTTTTGTTTTGTTTTAGAAATTTAAAGTGTCATTTAGTTTTCAGAGTAAGCATATTGTAAGTTTTGATTAAAAATAACATCATTTTGCTTAAAATAATTCATTACAGATAAATTATTTAAAGAAAATAAAACTTCCATCTAATATAATGAATGACTGGGTGGGTATAGCTCAGTGGAGAAGCATACTCAAGGCCCTGGGTTCAATCCCCACACCACAATAATGGTAACAATAATAACAATAATAATAGATTACTTTACAAATCTTTCTTGTTTTTCAAAAGCAAATAAATTGGCATTTGTTTTCATGTTTCTAAAATAAAACTGTACTGAAAAATGTCATTCATTGTTCTGCAAAAAAGATAGCCATTATGTAACTAAGTTATGGCAATTTTTGTTGAACATATTCCTCCCAAGGGGAAGAGCCTACAAAATGGACAAAAAAGAAAATAGGACTTAGGTTTCATCATAAAATTGATATTTCATGAGAGAACAATGGCAGTCATGTTGATTTTTTTGTTGATTCAATATTTTAAGCTGTCCACTGCAGAAGAAGAATGTTTTCCTGGTATTTCCTTCCACATGGAGGAATCTACAAGCATTAACACCCCAGCTTTCTCTGGCCTGCCTCTTCTTCACAGAATATAGAAGTGGCTTCCACTGCTGATGAGTTTGATGGGTCTGATGCAGGAACTGAGCATGCTCACTTCAGTACCTCTTGCTTTCTTTTTTAGGAGTGAGCTGCTTGCGGTGGGCCTGGCTCTGTTTAAGGGGCAGACTGAGGTTCCAGCAATGTCACCGACTCAGTGGCGAATTCTCTTCTTGTAGTGCACACCAAAGACAAGGTCTCCAAAAACTATCACTAATCAAGCTGACATTTTGAATGCTGCTTATCTGCGGAGGTGTCTATCCCTTGACCACTCCCACCCCCATTCTTTCCATCAATGTTCAAAGAATAGATGTTGAAGAAAAATGCCGTACCTGGATTGATTTGAACTTGCATGTTACTGCATATGACTGTTCATCCCCTTGAGAGTAGCAAAAAAGAGAACCTGGAATAAGTGTCAAATGCCTCAGTAATTACTTAAAACAAATAACACATGGTTTTGACTTTCAGGGGAAGCAAGTTTGCTTTGCTCTTCCTCATTTCCTGCCTACCTTTAATTTCCAGCACGGAAAAGTTCAGGGCCCAAGTGGAAGACAGCAAGATATGTCATAAATAGTGAATTAGAAAAATATGAAAATGTTCAGATTATTTGAAATGTCCAGATATTTGCAAGAGTCCAGATTGGTGTGCGCTGTCTTATTCAGAAGCTAATATCCTGGATCTACAGTTTCCAAAGAATCTGAGACTCTGATGAGTCGTATATTTAGAAGGAATATTATGGCCTTTCAGACTCTGTGCCTACGTGCTGGGGTCTCCACCCTGGACCACTGGTGACTAGTTTCATGTACCCTGCTCACACCGAGGCAGAAACGTATATGCTTGCTTTGTTTTTTTAAGTCCTGCCGATGATCCTGGCACACAGTTCTGCGAACTTCACCCAGAGACACACAGCACCTTAGCGCAGGATTTTAACTGCAGAAGCGTTGGAAAACTTCTCTGGCTGCTCCCAGCCCATCCAGTCCTTACCCTAAGGTCTGCAAAGTGCTGTTTTACTTGTACAGAAACTTCTATTAAAAGAAGAACATCACTTTTACAAAGAAAAGCTTTGGGGGGGGGGAACGTTTAAAAAGTGAGGTTTGTGTTCTCCTTTCAGGTGAATGTGGAACAGAACCGGGCTGAATTTTCACAGATTTAGTCTCTCCTCATGCAGCCCCCCGCTCTCCAAATGCGGCCTCTAGCTTTCCATCAAAGGGTCCCTGGCTCTCAGAGCAACTCAGCTTAGAACATACAGAGGGGACAAAGTCCTGGGGATAAACACACCCCAAATGAAAGGACCTGAAAATATAATGAGCTAGAACTGCTCCAACAGCCCGGATTGGACAGAGAACTGTAAGAGGAAAAAGTTAATGTCTATCTTTTATGCTTTATCTAGAATCTATTGGAGAAAAATCTATCAAATTTAGGGAAATATGTATATATGCATACACATATTTGCATGTTCAAGAAAATACTCCCCCAACAAATTAGAACCTTCCAGATTCATTAGTATGAATCAGTGAATTTTTTAAATTAATTTTTAAAATTTGTTTTAATTAGTTATACATGACAGTAGAATGTATTTATGCACTATGATATATCATACATAGATGGGATATAATTTCTCATTTTTCAAAGTGTACATGTTACAGAATCATATTGGTCATGTAGTCACATATATACATACAGTAATAATGTCTGTTTCATTCCACTATCTTTTCCATCCCCACATCCCCTCCCTCCCCTCCCTTAATCTAGTGCTATTCTTCCCTAGTGCCCCGCCTTATTATGAATTAGCATCCACATATTAGAGAAAACATTCAGCCTTTGGTTTTGTGGGATTGGCTTATTTCGCTTAGCATGATACTCTCCAGCTCTAACCATTTACTGGCAAATGCCCTAATTTCACCCTTCTTTAAAGCTGAGTAATATTCCATTGAGTATATATACCATATTTTCTTTATCCATTCATCTATTGAGAGACACCTAGGTTGGTTCCATAGTCTAGCTATTGTGCATTGAGCTGCTATAAACATTGATGTGGCTGTGTCACTATAGTATGCTGATTTTAAGTCCTTTGGGAATAAACCAAGGAGTGGGATAGCTGGGTCAAATGGCGGTTCCATTCCCAGCTTTCTGAGGAATTGCAGAGAGCCACACACAGGTGCACAGCACAGAGTCAATGCATTCAGGATACTCTCAGGCAGCACCTTCTAAGTTTGTCCCTTGGTCCTTTTCATTCACTGCATTATGTCCTGTAGAAGAAAGAACAATATTGGCAATAAACCTCTTTCTATCAAGCAACAAAAAGTCCACTAGTTTCATGGGAAATATCTGCAGGATTCTCTTAAACAGTGGCTGCTTTAGAGTTGAACTAGATGAGTTTTCCAACCACAACTCAATGGCAGGTAATTCCTAATGAAGATTGTTCAGTATGCTACATTTGTGTTATATGGTGTATGCAAAGCAAAGCAATAGTCTTGGCCAAATAAACTGTGATATAATTGGTGGTGCAACTTCTGCAAAAACAATCTCTAAAAGTAGAAATGTGTACAAAAGGGCTTTCATTAGGAATGTTAGATTTTACACCTACATTTTCAGAAAGAATTTCAGCAGTCTTGCAAATATTTTAGGGGTCTGCATTTAGAGGAAGAAAACAAAATATATTCACCAAAGAATAGGAACATAAACAGAATGCCACATGATATATTTTAAATGGAACTACCATACAGAAATAAATTATTTGCAGTTAAGAAAAATGAAATTTTGTACTGAGTAATTAGATGATACCAAAATTCAGTATTCAAATGGTATTATGTTAATATCAAATTTAATTCCATTCAAGGCTACTACTTTAAAATAAATAGAAAAATAAATAAAAATTACTTATAACTAGCAAAATTAAAATAGAAACTGTTGCTCCCAAATGAATTTTAAAAGACAAACAGATAAAGAAACCTATACTTTCTCAGGAAACTTAAGTTAAAATTCATTACAGACTTATCATCAAAATACAGAGATAGAGACAAACATCACTAGAGTCCAGCACCTCTGAAAGTGATTGTAGCAACTGAAGACTTGGCTACCTGCGTGATGAGACAGAGCAGGCTCAGCAATGAGCTGGAGGTCACTGGTCAGGGAGAGAGGAAATGGATGGGGACCCTTGGCAAGAGTAGTGGATGACAGACTTGGCCCCTGCCCTTGAACTCTTCATTGGAGATTGTGATTATTTACCAAGAAAGCAGTAAATATTATACTTAATAATGAATAAATACATCCTCCGGCTCTCATCTGTGTTTGTAGAAGGTTCAAACCATCGACAAACCTTTTTCATTGTACTTATATAAAGGCAAACTATTACAAGTAAATGTAATTATTAATGAGGGCATTTTCTTCTTAATATCTGGGAAAACCCTGACTATATAAACTTTGCAGAGGAGCACTGATTTGTGTAATTAAAATAATAATTAAAATGTAGTATTACTTTAATATAATACAGACATATTAAAATAAAAATTTATAATGATTAGATTTTATTCCCTTCTTTTTGTATATGGCATTAAGGATCATGTTATCTTTAAAATATTTTTTAAATAACAGGCATTCTAAAGATTAGTGTTGTTAAACAAATGATTATCATTTTAAATGTAAAAGAAATTAATAGTAATGACAACCAATGTGCATATTAGAAGCTGCATTTTGTCTTTATTCTAAACTGTTATTTAGAGTAGATGTTATAAGGTGAAAATTAAAATGGATATTCTATTGCTGAGTATGATTCAAGGGTTAATTAGAATTTACTTTTAAGTAAATTCCTTGATATTGGGGGAAGTTTACATTTGAAATGCAAACTAGCTAAATACGAATTTAGCAGACTCTTAAACACCTTATACTATACATTACCATAATTTGTAGATTTTAGGTAAAAATATAGGCAGCATTCTATGCAATGAAATTTGATGGTCTGCACTGAAGTTCAGTGACTATCTCAGCAAATTAGCCATTTGAAGGAGAAGATGGTTGGGTTTATTTGCATTTTGCAAGGCATTTCTACAAAATTCAATTGATCTGCTTCTAGCTTTAATAATGAGATTGCCACCCATGTAACAAATTTGCTTTGTAAATGTTGATGTATCAGTGTACTAAAACTATAACAACAACCCATTAAGCATGCCCGTGTGCCAGCCATCACACCAAGCTCTAGATTTTCAAATTCTCACTACCTTCTGCATCCTGCACAATACCTTCTTTTTCTTAATCTCCTTCAATATCATTGCATTTCCATTCATCCAAGCTGGAATAAACGTGAAAGTTTGGACAAAACCCGGTAAAAAGCAGTTGCCTGAGTCATGGTATTGCAATATTGTGCTACCATGATTTTTGTAGCAAATCTATTATTTTTTTTTTTAAGTCTTTTACCTACTGCCTGAATAATTCTGCTCAGTAGTAGTTCCTCTGCTATAGATTCTCCACCCTTTTTTGTAATGGCTGAGAAATTTTGACCATCATATAAGTTTATATATGGCAGCTGACAAAGCAAGTTGGTTATCACTTGCTCTATGGTGTTGCACCTTCTAAATAGGAGGGCTACAAGAAGTATCCAAGCTAAAGGACAAGACAGCTGTCTTTGAGGATCAGAGGCATTTTCTGGTCATCACACAGTCCGTCCAAGTTGCCACAGTTTTGTGAGACTACACCATTTTCAGGAGGGGAGACAAGCATATACCATTCACAGTAAATTCATCCATCACCCAGCCCCCATCCACACCGACACTCCTTCCCAAAGGGCAAGTGATGAAAACCACAAACACCTCAGTTTTAATTGGGGATCATCATGCAGAGTCCGATCAGTGGGAAAATACTAAAATTATTAGTGCTTCATCATTTAATAGAAGCATCCACCAGAGCAAGATTTCACTTCTGGTATTCTGTCAAGTGAATGGCCCAGGGTCTTTAATTTTCTGATTTCCATAGTCTCACAGCTCTGACAACTGCTTGATCCCCTCAGTAGAATGTCAAGGACTCTGTAAATTTCTTATGTTAATGTAACCTATGTTTATTTGTTTAAAGTCAAATAGCCACTGGTGGCTCTAAGATTGCTGTTTGAATTCCTTCCTCTTCTCCACCAGAAGAGAACTTTCTAAATTCTTATGCCCATATCTGAAAGAAAGAAGTTGGAATTTTCAGTGATATTTTAACATAGTTCATACAAAAACACTGACTAGAGGGAATAGGAAATTTTTCTTATCTAATCTAAGAAGATTAATTAGTCTATGGTTATGTTCTTATAAATTTTAGTTTTTCCTAAAGTTATATAAAATTGTCCAGATTTTAAATTAAAAAAAAATTGCCTAGAAGCAGATTATTTTGATACACTTTATTCCAAAATTCTCCTCTAAAATGGTATAGATTGATGAATTACATTTATATAGTATTCATGGTATTTAGAAGACCTTTCTAATTTTCCATAAAACATCTTTCTTCCTCCAATGCCTTCCTATAACCTATTTTTCTGCAGATGATTTAGAGCAAATGGACTATTTAATAGCAATGCAATGAACTTAAATTATAGCCTTAGACAGGATGACTGGGTGTAACACCGGTCTGAGTGACTTAGTAGGATTGATATGCTTTGACTTAAATATATAGTACACTACCAATGACAAAGTTAGAAAGCAATGTATCGGGTTTATAATCTTTATGCTAAAAGCATGAATTAATTTATTGATGTCAAAATTGGAATGTTGTAACTTTCATCTATTCCCTAATTAAAATATACTGACATAATTCTGAGTATTCTGTCATACTTGGTAGCAAAATAACAGTATTGTACTGAAATCTTCTACTCTTTGTTATTTCAATGTGACAAAAAGGAACAAATGAACTGAAAAGGGCGAGCAAGTGCAAAGGGATAAAAATGCCAATAGAACCGCAAACTGTGGTTTTAGTGCTAGGTTGAGGCGGACCGGGGAGCAGCAGCCCTGCCCAGAAAAGACACCGGGTCCGCAGGGAAAGCCACGTGTTTCCAGAGGGACTCCACATTCTACCAAAGAGCAGGAGGAAGAGACAGCAGGAAGGGGAGACCCTGATGGAGCAAGTTCGGGCGCTGTTGCTGGGCCCAGGCTGCGCCGCGCTCCTCCGCCTCCTCCAGACACGGTTCCGCTCACCTCTGAAGTCCTTTGGCTTCTGCTCCCTTTGCTGTCAGTGGTTCTGTTGGGTCCCCACCTGTTTGGCTGGAACAGGTTCTTAGTCTATGGTTATGTTCTTCCAAATTTTAGTTTTCCCTAAAGTTACATAAAATTGTCTAGATTTTGAAGTTTTAAAAAGTTGCCTAAATGTAGATGATTTTGCTATGTCTTATTCCAGAATGCGCCCCTAGAAACAGTCAAGATTGATGAATTACACTTACACAGTGCTCCTGGTATTTAGAAGACCCGGGAGCGTGTGAGCGAGCCCTGACCCAGCACGCTTGGTCTCTCATAAAGGAGGGGCTCGCTAGAACGCACGGACATGACCTCCAAGTGGGCAGGAAGCAGCCATCAGTGCGAGCCTTTCACAAGCCAAGAAACACCCGGGATTGCGTCAGAGGCTGGGTGAGGGTGGGGGAGAGGCAGACTGTCCCACCTTCGCTCAGAAATAGCCACCCCGTCGACACCTGATTGCAGGATTCACACCTCCAGAGCTGTAGCAGAGTGACTTCTGGCTGTGTAAGCCCCACAAATTGTGTAACTTTGTTTACAGTACAACCTGGGAAACTAGTATTGATTAAATAGCCTTTCATTGAAAAAATATAGTTTTAAAAACAATTCTGCCAAAAACACATATGAAATGTGATATATCCATGATTGTTTAATGATCACGAAAATCAACTCATTATAGCATTAAGAATGTTCACAAACAACATGATAATGGCATCCTATACTTAAATTAGGGAATTAAATAAGAAGAATAAATTAGATGTTATTTAGTTTTACTATGAACTAAGCTATATTAGGAACAAACCATGGACTGGGGATGTAGCTCCATTGGTAGAGTTGCCTCACAGGCATAAGGCCCTGGGGTTCAATCCCCAGAACCCCCTCACATACACACAAAAGAAACTATAATGAAATATTAAACATCATTTTGTCTCGTGGTGAAGTGTGGGCATGTTTTTAATTTTAAAATTACTTCTCAGCAAAATGAATTGTTATGTTAATCTAGGAAAAATATTATTTAATTAAAACACGTCATCCTTCTAACTGTAGCAAAATCCTAATCTGTGTAACAGGGCTTTCCAATATGCTCTGTCCAAAAGTAGTCATTCTTTCCTTAAGTTCTTTGAGCAAGAAATAAAAGATCTAAAAAAATTTCTACAACTTTTTCCAAATACAAATACATTGCATATGAAAAAGCAATGTGTTTCTAGAAGGTAATCTCTGGGAAAGAATTGCAGATACTTTGGAACTGCCTGCTAAGTACAACTCAGTGCTTCTCCAATTTTGGCTAGACCACATTTGTTTATGCTTGTGGTTCATTGGATTTCTGCAGTTATCATCTAATCTCTAATTCTATTTATTTGGGTCTTCCCCTACCACACTTGGTTTGTCTACTTTGTTTTCCTATTTTAAAAAAGCAATTAATTTATTATTTTTTTGAATTTTTTTTTACTTTCAATTTCATTTATCTCTGCTTGATTTTTATTATTTCTTCCCTTCTGCTGATTAGGTATTTAATTTGTTCTTGCTTTCCCAAATCCTTGAGGTACATTATTAGGTTGCTGTTCATTATAACATGACTTAGTTTACATTTTAATTCAAAAATATGTAAAATAATTGAATATTATATGCAACAATAATTTCAGTATAAGCTGTAGTTTTCTTTAAAATGCAAATATTCATCTAATGCAGTGTTTTTTCCTTCAGACAAAAATGGCGAATTTGATAATGGTGAATTTTTTGTCATAACTTGATGAAGGGATGCACAGATAGCTGGGAAAACATTCCTAGGTGTGTTTGCAAGGATGTTTCTGGAAGAGTTTAGCATCTGAATTAATAGACAGACTAAATAAGTCTGCCCTCACCCATGTGGGCGGACTTCTTCCAAGGCAGTGAGGACTTGAATAGAACAAAAAGAGAAAAGAAGGGCAAATTCTGTCTGTCTTCTGGAACTGAGATGTGCACTAGCCTTGACACTGGTTACTCTAGTTCCTGGGCCTTTGGACTTAGAATGGATTATAGCACTGGCTTTCCTGGTGCTGCACCTTGCAGACCCCAGATGGGATTTCTTGGCCTCCTGATCCCATCAACCAATTCCCTGAAGTACATTTCCTCAGGACATTTATATATATCGTATGGATACTATTTGTCCAAAGAACTCTGAATAATATATTGGCCTCATCAAATCGTTCAAAGATTCCATGAGAAAAGATTCTGTGGTAAAATAAATGAGGTAAATCTGAATCTTATATCTTCTTTTTAATGAATTTTTGAAATTTGGGATTCCCTAAATATCTTTGATAGCAGAATCTCTTTAGTGGGTATGATCTTTTACAATTTTACAAAATCAGCTTTACAATTATCAAAATCACAAAAACCCTGATAAATTTAATTTTATCTGAGATGGAAGAAAAAGGAATTCATCAAACAGGAAATATTTACCTATAGAAAATTGACATTTGAAAGAATCTTATGGTATACGGGGTATACTTATTGTCTATCTAATATCAAAAAAGTAAATACTTTAAACTGAGCCATTGAGTTTTTGCACTGTGCATATGGAAGAACATTTTCAACATATATTTGCTGTTAAAAATGCCAGTTTCTGCTGGGGGTGGTGGCGCATGCCTGTAACAGCAGCAGCTCAGGAAGCTGAGGCAGAAGGGTCCTAAGTTCAAAACCAGCCTCAGCAACTTAGTGAGGTCCTAAGCAACTCAGAGAGACCCTGTTTTTTTAAAAGGGCTAGGGATGTGGCTCAGTGGTAAAGCACCCTTGGGTTTCAAACTGGTACCTCCCCCCAAAAAATAAAAAAGAAAACAGTTTCCATAGCTGAATAACAGTGAGTATAACAAAGTATCAAGTATAAAAACACTGACTTGAAATTATATACATACTAACTTTCATAAGATATAAAGTTCTGTGGATATATCTGTCTGAATCTTCACCCTCAAAGATAGGTTTGGGAGCTCACATATAGAGAAATTGAACTCAAATTATGCCTATACCTTCCATATAAGAGCTACTTCAGTACTATTCTGATCAGAATTTCCTGTTATATTGTATTCACTCACTTTTAATAACCTCAGAAAGTGAAATGTCTAGATATTTATTGTAATGTCTTTGGATAATTGGATGTTATATTGGAACAAAGTTATGGAAAAAGTAATTATGCAATGATAGCAGAGGCATGAAAAAATATGAATATATTATTTGGCCATAACTATTGAGGTATGATGTGGACCTTAAACCCTAGCATTTAATGCTAACAATTCCATCTATTGAGTGCCTTCAACTTCTCAAATTCTTTCTGTTATGCCATGTTTAGAAATGCATAGATCAGAAACTTGGGGGTTACTTTGGATTATCAGAAGAGATTCATTTGTAGGACTGCTTCAAGAAATAGAATAGCTTGGAAATTAAGTTCCATTCTTGATTATGCACTTGGATAATCATTTCATTATTCATGGTGATTATAGGAATAAGGGACTGTTATATATTTATTTGACTTACTCAGCTCTGAAAATGCTATCTATTTCTAGCAAATTATACTGTTGAGTATGACAATGTAGAGAACATACACAACCATCAAGCCAGCAATTTAAGTTCCCTAATTTCTTGCAGTGGGATAGTTTTTAAAAGTAGATAGATAGATGACAGATAAAATATAAAACCTTATAACAAAATACAATCATGCAAACTGTGGAAGAAGAAACAAAGTTGGACTTAGGGCCATTATTCATAGGAAAGTAAATTCCAAATAATTCTCAGGAGAAAATATAAGGGAAGATTAAGAACAAAATAAATGTCTTCAAAATCCTTCATTAATAGCATATACAATTAACTAGAACAATAACTAAAATATTCCTTGTACTTTATCAATATAACATTGTGGAGAGTATTTAAAAATGGAATATTGGAATAGAAGACAATCTGCATTTAAAAAGTCAAATTGAGGGGCTGGGGATATAGCTCTGTTGGTAGAGTGCTTGCCTAGCATGCACAAAGCCCTGGGTTCAATCCCCAGCACACACAAAAAAAAAAAAAAAAAAAAAAAAAAAAAGTCATATTGAAAGAGACATAAAATTGAATGAACAAGTTCAAAAGATATAAAGTAATTAAAATAATGTGGAAATACGTGGAACAGATGTAAGAGTCTAAATTAAAAATGAAAGAAATGTAAAAAGATAAAATTGTAAGTTCATCACGGCATCTCTCAGGGATGCTTCTAGTAGGAGTGGTGCTGGATCTTTTGCCTAGTCCTGCTTGCTCCACGCTCTGCTTCCTCAGAATAAGATTTCTCTCTCACAGCAGTTGTGCCACTCTGTGCTTGAACCTAAATGCTCCAACCACTCCACCACTCTCTGAACGCCACGTGACTGCTGGGGAAGTGTAGCATGCTCAGCTGCTTCCTGTGACTTGCCTTCATTTCTATGGATGATGCTTTGAAATGGGGCTGTGCATTCTCACATCAGATAGGAGATATGGGATAGGAGGGGTGCAGAAGAGGGCTGAGATGTCGTACTTCCTCCATTTCTTGGGATTCTTCTTAATATCACCTGTATTTTGTTTTGCATTTCTTTTTATTTGCTAAATTGAGCTTTAGTGTTGAACAAATTACTTGGGTCTTATGATTTCACAAGATGCATGACCCTACAGTTCTCAGCACTCTTGGATTACTGGTCATAGGAATATTTATCCTCTCCAAACAAAACTATATGTTCTGGAATTAGCATATTGATTCTTCAAGGAATCAAACTGAAGTTGTTTTGCTTCCCTGTATTGGGAAGAATGACTCAAGATTTAAAAAAGAAACTACAACATCTTGCTATTTTTCTACCTCTTTTAAAGCTACTGCCTCCAGGCCTCTCATGAACTGAATTCCAAAATACAGCAGGGGATGGCTTAATCTTCTGTTTTATTGCCCTTAACAAGGATTGACAGCATTCTTGCTGAGAATGAAGGAACTCCACCTTACCTCAGGGAAGTCAATATTTTCCTGCTCATCACTTGCAATACTCTATTGCAATTTCCATATCAATATTTTAAGTAATAGATACCCAATTCAAATAATGATAAGCAAAAAGTTTAAATCTACTGACTTACATGTCTGACAAGTTCAGAGATATTGTGTCTTCAATGATTATTCAAATAATATAGTCAGCATTTTCTTGCTTACCTCTTCACATCTCTCTGCAGGGTAGAGCAGTCAGGACTACATCCATACATTTCCACAGCTAAAACCAAGCGTGGCTCTTACTCTCAAGTGCCCTTATGTCAATTCCATGGAAGAGTTCTGATTAATTATTTGAATGACGCCTATTCCTTGAGCCATTCACTTAGCCAAGGGGTTGAAGAACAATCTTCAAATGGTGTTTCAAATGGTGCACATGACATGGAGGGGACAGGGGATTACAGGACTGTGAGTGGCCAGCTCCAGGAAGAATATGTGCACTAGGTACAGAGCCATGCTGTCCTGGGAAAGACTGCTGAGCAGATAAAACAACAGGTATTCTCTGCAGTGTTCTAAGTGCTGCCATAGACATATCACACAAACAACAACAGGCAAATTGAACAGAAGCTCAATCCCTCTTTTAAACCAGTGGCACACAGTGCAGTAAAAATGTGACTAAAATAAACTACATGAAAAACAGGAGGAAAGGGCAATGGATTCAGTCAAGAAATAAATATTTTCATGAATGAAATGCTGCAGTTGAATCTTGGAGAACGGGTGACGTGCAGTAGGCAGAGGGGAGAGACGGAATTCATTTCAGACATAAGTAATAATGCCAGGAAAGGAATGGAGCTAACATCACAGAACCACTCCAAGAAAATGCTTAATGAAAATGGCCTTAATTAAAAAAAATGAATACACATAATTCTAAAAAGCATACATATATGTGTATGTGTGTATACATACATACATGTATATATATACATACACATGCATATGTGTATGTGTGCATGTACATGTACGCCTACATAAAATTATGTATAGACTCCTAGGTTTTAAATATATCTAGGCAGACACATAGATAAAAATATAGTGTGTATGTCAGTATACATATATTTTCCAGCTCTATTTAAATACCATTCACAATTAACATTTCCTGGGAAAAGTGTTTGAATCTCAGATCAGGGCAGGGGACACAAGACCTTAGAACATCACCGAGTCACGTCAGAACACAAGGAAAAACACACACACAAAAGACAGAACAGGACTGAGGGTGCATAGGGCTCATTAAAAGCACTCTGACGCCAACCTGAAGGTTGTTGCTGGTGGTGGGCATGACAGAGCAGTTTGACAAGCATAAAATAAAATATGACTGGATTTTAACTTAGGGAATGAGATCAATATCCACAACTCCACACTGATAGAAACAAATCTCTGATTGAATAAGAAAATAAATAAACAAGGCAGAACAGGCAACTTGTTGTCACAGTGGTTTCAAATTAATAGAGAATAAGGAATAAAGAAGCATCATCAGGAAACATTAGGGTAGGGAGTTCTCCAGAAGAGGAGTTCAGAGGATGCTCCAATTAGAGGGTGAGACCATACAGAAGAACAAGGCCCATGGCCTCCAAGTATCTCCTCCGAGTAAATCACCACCTGCTTAACTAAATCACCATGAACAAGTCATATGCACATGATTAATTCCTTGATTTGATGCACTGAGTAAACAACTTAGTTTCAGTAGTATTACTGACAAATTTGCAGAGCATACTTCATTCATGAGAAGACACCAGGCAAATCCCAACTGAGGGAGTACCTACAAAATGAATGATCTTCAAGAGTGTCAAGGTCATGAAAGCCAAGGGAAGACTGAGGCCCAGTCACAGGCTGGAGGAAAGACTAAGGGAAAAATTATAATCATATGCAATATGGCATCTTGGGTGGAATCTTGCACATAAAATAACGTTGGAAGACAACACTGATGAAATAGAATGAGGTCTAGTTAATGAAATGGACCAACGTTAAGGTCTTCTTTTTTGTGGTTGTATACTGACTATGTAAAATAATCACATTTGGGGCAATGAGGTGAGGGATTATAAGAAGACATTTTATACTGTGTTTGCAATTTTTCTGCAAGTTTAAAATTAATTTAAAATTAAAAGTTTCTTCAAATTGCACACACACACACACACACACACACACACACACGTGCAGACATGGGAATCGCTTGTGTTTTACTGAGCAACAGCCTGAGCATGGGGTTTGGATGTTCCTACAGAGGGGAAAGACCATCAGGCCTCCATTGGCTAAATTACAACTTCCACCACTGACAACCTCAGTGTATGTCTAAACGCGTAGAACTGGATGATCATTTCAGCAGTCTAATAATTAAAAATATACAGCACCTTGTATGTGGATAAGAGATCTCGTGCCCATAAATAGTGAGAGTTTCCCATTTTATTCATGCCCACAATAAATAAAGTCATTGCTGAAGAAAGTTTCCTCCTATACATATTTTATTCATTGTCACTGCCCACATTTCTAAAACAACTGTAAGTGTCTAAGTGCATGGTGATTTATGTAGACTAGTTTATCAGGAAGGGTGTATACTGGCTTCAAATCACATGGTGTTTTAAAATTAACTATGTTGTATTTTGTTATTGAAAAAATATGTATATATATACACACAGACATACATACATATGTGAGTAAGGCTGATAAGAGGCTAAATAGCAGCTAAGGTAACAGGAAAAGAGATGGATTTTTTTTTTTTTTTATTTCATTTGACAAAACATTGGCCGATTTTGCCCAGAAAACTGCCCCTACACACATATCTCAAATTTCTATGACTTGTTATACTTGGAGAATTTTATGTGTTCATTTTGAATAAAATATGATCAACAACTGAAATGAGGAGTCAAAGAGTATAGCTAAACCTTTTATTTGACTGGATTCATAGTTTGATCGAGTGAAATAAACACCAAAACACTTTTCTAAAAACACATTTTAATTCTTCTATGTATGACCCATGGAACCCTTCCTGCAATGGGATCCCTCGTCCTTAAAACGCAGTTCCTGTGAATTTCCTAGGTGTGCTACTGATTTCCATGACTACCTCCCCAACAGAATTAGGGGTGCAGTGACACCACATGCTGTTTTCACTAAAGCTCTCTGAGATAAGGAATGTGTTGGAGGAGCAGACGCTCAGTAATTGCTGACTGTTGGTGACGGGTGCACAGAAGGCCCTTCTCCCCAGCCCTTTCTCTTGCTCTATTGCTCCCGTCATGGCTCAAGGTTCCCTGAGAACCACTCGGATGCATGGAGATGTATCTGGAGACTGACTGTGGGAATTGGTTCCTGTGATTATGGAGAAAGGAGGCTCACAGTCCACTCTCCAACAGCTGGAGAACAGGAGAACACGTGGTGTCATTCAGTCTGAGTATGAAGACTCAAGAAGGTGGGGCTGTAATGTCCACCTTACAGCTCCAGAAGAGACAGCACATGTCTCCTTCCACTGCCTTTCTAGTCCACTGAGACCCTCAATAGATGGGAAGATGTCTACCCACACTGGTCAGGGCAGACTCTTCAATCAGTGTATAGACTCAGTTGCTAATCTCTTCCATAAACATACTCACAGACAAACCTAGAGATCATGTTTTACCCGTTATCTGAATTCCTTAACCCCATCGAGTTCACACATACCCATCACATAGTCCCTCCAAATTAATCATTTTTCATGTTTCGTTGCATATTCGGGATGTTCTTTGGAAATTCGTCTTCTGTTCTTCCTCAACTCAGTTCACTCCAAGCTGTCCTCCCCACACTGGCTACTTCCAGACCTTTGCCGTCAGCTGTTCTCAGCTTCTATCTGTCTATAGAGAAAATCTTTTCCATAATAGAGGCAAATTACCTGCTATATCTTTGAAGACTCGCCCATCTTTGTGTTACCTTTCCCTGTGGAAAAGTAAATCCAAATCTCGGTGGACCGTGGGTCCTGCTCATCTGTAGGTGGGCTGGGCGTCTCTCTTCAGCCTGTGGGCTCTCAGGAGGCTGAACCACTCTGCTCCCTCTATCATATTTTGTGGCCCACACTGGAGGGTCCGTAGCTGCCCAGGGATCTAGTTCCTCATGGTAGAGGTTAGAAGCTTCAAAGGCATGAGTAGAAACATAGATGGCTGCAAGCCGTGGAGATGCTGTAATGTCATTTCTGCCCTGTTTCACTGGACAAAAGAAGTTACATGGCCAAGCTAAATTTCAGTGGAGAAGACAAACTCAATCCCTTGGATGGAGCTGGAGAGGCAAGCATGGGAGTGAATGTTGGCTTACAAATGACCATCCACTGCAGTCTGGTCGTCAGCAATGTCTAGGACAGGGCCTGTAGCGCATAGTAGAGGTAATCTATTTCAGTGTGCTGAACTTCTCTTAGCAAAAGATTTCAATGTTTTCCTTTTCTTAAAAGATCCTGAAAAGTAAGCAGGTTAAACACAGGGTCGATGTAGCCCCATCATTAATTCCAATTCTTCCACATTGCCTGGGCATTCTTTGCGTCTCTGCCCCTTCATGCCCCGTGATCTCCTGGATGTCTAGTTTCATTAGTTTCCTCGCCCCCTGGTAATGGGCTTGACATCTGGGAAGTGAGCACTCAATGCTTACAGAATAAAGATAAAGTAACATCAGTAGGAAGGAAAAGAAGACAGGGAGATCAAAGCAAAGCCAGGACAAAACAAAGCCTGCTGCTTATATGCCAAGAGCATCTCTCCCCTCCTGGAGCTCATAATTGGTGATTCGGCATTGGCTGGAATATTTGTTCCTTCCTTTGAAGTTTGTTGAAAAACCTTTGGTTTAACCACTTATTATAATTCATCCTAAGGTAGGCCTCGAAGTTTCCTTTTGCTTGCTAATTTATAAGTCATATAGGATAAATGATGAAAATGCAAACTGAGCAAGATTAATTTAGGTTTAAAGTCCCTAGAACCACAGAATAAAGAATAATAAAATATTTATAGCTCAATGAGCTGTTAGACTTAATCTAATCTTGCTAGCTGAATTAGGATACAAAAAAGCAAATGGAAAATAATAACTGAGACTCAACAATATAATTGTACCTATGAAGTCGCAGAGTGGAAAAGAGTAAAACATGTTTCCTGTTTGTGTTTCGGTATTCTTTGCAATTCCCTACACCTCCCTAATGTTTGCAATTAATCTTGCTATAAAAATATTGCCAGCATTAATATATTCATATAATATAAAAACTTAATCTTTTATATGAATTTCATGATTATGGCATTATATTTATAAAGAGATTTATGCAAAGTCATGGATAAACTTCAAACTTAATATTGAACAAAAAAAGACAAACAAAAAGGAAATTTTAGTGTATGATTGCATTTATAAAAAGTTAAAAAGCAGGCAAGATACGGGACCCCCTTGGAGTTGATGGCGGGGTTATATTCCAAACCCATCACAAGTTGAAAATTTTTTATAAGTCAAATATGCATTTTGTACACCAAATCTACCAAATACCATAGCTCACTACACAGTCGATGCACTGTGGAGTTATGAGTGGTTCACCCTGCTGGTCACCTGGTTTACTGGCAGCTTCAGTCCACTGCCACTGCCCAACAGTGACAGAGTGTCCTACGCTGTGTATGGGGGAAAAGATAGAAATTCAAAAGCCTGGAAAAAGATTACAACTCAAATCACAGTTTCCACTAAATACATATAGCTTTTGTTCCATTGTTGCATTTAAAATGGTAGAGCCATAGTAAGTCAGGGACTCTCCGTAGAGATGGGCTAAGAAGCCAAGGGTGGTTGCTGTAACTGAAGAGGGAGTAACTGGGAGGGGACAGAGCAGAGAGGGCCTTTGGGGGAGACAGGAGATGCTGGCATTTGCTACTTCTTCCTCTGAGTGGCATTCACACAGACCTTTCCACTGTGAAGACTTTGACTTTTACTCTGATGGGAAGCAGACTGCCAGCCCTCTCAGCTGTAGATACTGCTGCCTGTGGTGGAAAGAGGAAGAGGACTTGGAGGGTGAAGCCAGAGTGCAGAGGGCAGAGCCAGGACCAGCAGTTATTTCCAGGCCTTGAATCTTGTTCAAGAGAAATCCAGTATGTGCCCTGCTGGATTTACAAACGTTTACGGACCACTGACACTTAACTGTGGTTTCCACCAATAAGAATCCCTAGACCTGGGGACCCATCTCACCATTGCACACTGCAAGTGCAGAACACAGTTTTCTACTTAGTTTCAGAGGTCTATAGGTGTGTCATACCCAGGAGTTGCATTCGCACCTGAGTGGATTTAGATGACTGAGATGATGAAATTCTGAATTTTGAGATTGTGTGCATATTACTTCTGGGAGGGATACGAAATGCAGGGGGCCAGAGAGTTCTAAGTTGAACGGAATCCTAAGTGGGCCCCAGACATCCCCTCCACCTAGCAGACATATTGTTTATGATCTACTCTTTTTGGTGTGGGAAATGACAAAATGACCTCAGAGACTGAAGGGGAATTAGGGACAGATTTGGAATGTGCCTGTCTGAATCAGACAGGGATTCTATGTTTGTTCTAAGTCCCAGGAATCTTGAGAATCTCCTTTCCCTGCTTGGCAGAGTCACAAAAGAGCAAGCCCAGCATGCAAGTACATTTCAAACCTCCCCTTATCTCATGTCCACTATTTCACCCCAGCCAGAGAAAGTCTCATGGTCAAACCCCACACTGATGGAGCAGAATATACCATCTTTCCCATTAAGGCCAGGCAAGATGAAAATATTGAACAATATTATAATCTATCAAAGAGGTCAATTTGATTTGGAATATTTTCAATAATCTTCAGGGACTATGAAATTGGCAGATGCCTACCTTGGAGTGGACTGGATAAAGAAAATGAAAGTAAAGAAAGTAAAATATATTCAGTCAAAAAACAGAAACAGCCATTGCTCCTTTATCTCCAAACTAAGAATTTGGATTTGATACATTTAGAAAAAAATACATAATAATAGCTCACAAATATTTACAATGCATGCAGATCACTTTACTTTGAGGGACAACCTGAGGAATATCCATTAAAAGTTAAGGTAGTGAAATGTAAGGTAGGACCCCAGCTAGATTTTACTCATAAAAGAAGATGAATATGCAACACATATGGACAGTTTGAAAGTATGAACTAATATGTGTAATTATCTAAGAAGCATAAATATTTATGTACATAGAATTAACTTTGCAAGTTGATAAAAGAGTTCCTATGATAGGCTCATTTCTTGGGTACACTTTTGGAAAAACCTTCTTGGAGTATGTTTGCAAAAAGGAAGAACTAAAGAATAGTTAGCTTGGATGAAATATTCTTAATAAGTTAATTTTTAACTTTTTCTTGTGGAAATAAGGAGAGTATTTCAATAAGATGTTTTCATTACAAAGCTGCTTCTATTTGCAAGAATCAGTTATATTTGTATTGTTTCCAATAATTCTTTAATGAAGACATTACAAACATTGTCAAACTACTTATATTTTCCTGCATGTAACATGTTTTATGCCCAGAGAATGTTTAATTAATTTCCTGATTAATTTTTTAATGCCATTGCTATTTGGCAGCTGTTTTGACCAAACTGCCTTCCTCATTATAGAACTTCTACTTGTGAAAAGAAGTCAACCACAGCAAATGGACTTACTGAATTATGCAGCTCACCAATTATATAGTATAAAATTATTCATCCTCATATAATTTGATCAGGAAAAATCATTTATCTTTAGCAACTGTGTAAAATTTGATATTATGCTGCAGGATAGCTGAAATTTTAAAAGTGACTGTAGTTAAACTTTTAAAATGCATTTGAACAATGAATTATTGCCTATTTTCTCATACCACTTTGTTATAAAAAAAAAAAAGGTTAGTATCTAAGCAATTGCTCCTCTGAGTCTACTTTTCTCACCATTTAAAAAAGCATCACTTAAGTTGTTTAAATGCAAAATGTCTATCAGTTATTATTATTGGATGTGCAATTTAGTGGAGATTTCATTCTTATTAGATTTCAATGTTTATAAATTAATGGATTCAGAATCAATTCATTTCCCAATAAAATCAACATAATTTAATTGGAAACTCTGCAGTATTATCATTATTATAGGTATATATTAGAGGCACTGTAGCAAAGCATTTGTAAAGGTTGAGCTGACACTTAACATTTTTTATTCATAGTGCTATGCTCAGCATTAATATTACTTTCCAATCTATTTATAGTTCTTTGTATCTCATCATATTTAAAGACCATGCTTGATGTATTTGAAGATTGCTTTTCTGTTACAGCCAACCAAGTGGATCTAAGTAGGCTTATCAACCAAAATGAACACTCCAATAAACTAAAAATGAGCATTTGGGCTCTCATTTGAAGCTAAACAGATTAATATTTGCTGTTGAGTCAATCTCTCTAGACATATTCCAAATGGTGTTATTTAGTTAATAGTCAAGAAGGGTCTACGGCATCCCCTAAAACATATCTGTCTACATTTTCCTTCTATTAGTCAATTGATACATTTGTGTCTAGATAACCTACATCCACACACAATTTACAGGCAAAAGACTCCTATGTATCCATATACCATCTACAGTTTGGAAAAACATTGCAAAATTAGTGACAAACATGTAAGAGAAAAAATATACTGAGATAAATTCCAACTGACTGACTACAGCTTCACAAAGAGAATACACATTCTTCATGATGCATTTATTTAATTGTATTCCTTCTGGTAAGTCGGGTCAAGTCTGCTACTGCTTTCAGGAGAATCAGCAGCACAATCAGCCAAGAATGGACAGGTGAGCAAAGAGTCACTTAAAAATAAATCATGCAAAAATCTTCTCAATACAATGTCTTGCCATCTACCTTCCCTTTATCCCAGGAATCCCACAAAGATCTTCATAAAGCTCTCCCGCCTTCTCATTCAGCCAGCGATTCTGCGGTGATTTCAGTTGTCAATGAATACTGGACTCCTTAGGAAAAGTTTTACATTCTGAAAATGTTTTACATTTTGGCAGTAAAATGTTAAATAAATATTGGTCTACCGGAGAAAAATCACTACTAACAGTTATGATATTGTTATGTAATAATTCACTTTTTATTCTTTTCATCAACTGATATCCCATATTAAATAGTACCTTCCATTTTTCAATTACATAAAATTAATTCAATGTTATAATCTTTACATAAACATTAAAATGTATATCAATATTATGATATTCTACCAAACAAATAATATATCAAAGAAAAACACCATGAAAATGTATCTTTAAAATTTGGATACACTCACTTAGGATCATTACATGTTAAAAATTATTTTTCTAAATATGATATATTCACTCACTATTGAAGTGTTCCTGTCCTGGAAACACAGTGTACAAAACAATAGAGTCTACATTGCTTCTGCTTTAGAATAATGAAAAAGAAACAAGACTATATAGACTATGAAAACTTTTGAAATTTGTATTGCAAGGTGAAAATGGAGGTATTTTTCCTTAAAGAATAAATAGTGAGGCTTCCATTTCTAGTAATAAGGTAGAACTGGTAACCCCTCAAAAAGCCTTCTATGCTAAAATAGATTGAGCAACTTCAATAAGCTTTACTCACCTGAAAATCTCAAAGGTAAAAAGGAAGAAGAATATGAAAATAAAACAGCAGTAATGAGTCTGAACTGTCACCTGGGCAGGGACAGTAGGGAGGCAGTAACCAGACAGCAAACCTTGGAGTTTAAAGGCCACCAGAGTCAGAGATGGAACCCTGAGTCTTCATCAGGGAAGGTGGTGGCACTAAAATTCATAAAGAAAGCACAACTTTTAAAATAGCCTTGGGTTCTGTTATAATAAAACAAATGAAAATGAACATAAACTTAGTACAAAACCACATAAAATTAACACCCTGGCAATTACACTTCCGTTCATGGCCAAGGCCAAAGCAAATCTACATTTGGGTTCTAGCCACAACTGACCTGCCCAAGATTCTTCTCAAATAAACTCAGGTTAAGATGAGCATAAAAAAACAAAGTTTAAAGGAACACGAGGAAAAATCATTAACAGTGTTTGGAATGTGAAAAAAAAAAAAAAAAACCAACAATTTCACAGATGAAATTGATTAATTAAAGAACTACTTCCACAAAAATCACCATATTCATTTGACTTCACATGGGAATTCTAAACTTTTAAAGACCATGTAGCTCAATACTCTGTAAATTATTCCTGCATTGAAAATCATAGGATACTTCCTAATTTCTTTTATGAAGTACAATAGTAATACTAGGATAGTACACACGATGATTGTATCAAGGATATTATATACCGGTATGCTCATGAATACTGATGTAAATATTGTTTAAAATATGAGCAAACAAAATCAGCCACTGTATTAGGAAATAATATGCCATGACCAACTGAGAGTTAACTATTCTAGAAACTTGAGGTTGAGTCACCAATGTTTGAAAATCAATCTGTTGATATATCACATACTCTGTGATGTAACTTTAAGAACATATATTATTATCTTCATATTCTTGAGAAATTATCAATAATTCAATCCTCATTCATTAAAAAAATAAAAATAGAAACAGAGAGCTACTTTGAGCTTTAAATTTCCTTTGCAAAATGGAAACAAGGAAGTATGTAAAGACCCTGGCACTCGGCCCTTTCTCTGGGGCATTTGTATGTGGACAGGTTTGTTATAATTTCTAGCTTTTAAATTTTGGATTATTTCTTAGCTTACAAAAAAAGTTGCAAAGACTGTTCAAAGAGTGCTTGCATACCCCTCACCTGACTTCCCATGCTGACCTCCTGCAGAACCACATCTTAATCATCAAAGCCTAGAAACTAATATTGTTAATAGATATCACATGAATTCTCTGTTTTCCACTAATGTGAGGTGGACATAGGTATTGCAATTCCATGGAGAAGAAACTGATTCTGAGAGGGGAAGGGACTTGGCCAAGTTCACCCAGACATGGTCACCAAAACCAGATCTGTGGCCACAGAGAGCTGTGCTCAGTTCCTAAAAGGCACCGACTGTGTCTTTGCTCAGCCCTTGGCTTGGGCTCTTTCCTCTGCCCAGCCTAAATGACCCCTCTACAAGAAGTTGGTACTGACCAGGCTGAACGGGGCCCCTCCACCACCTCTCAGTCTCACTCAGTGTATCAACTCCCTGGTAAGAAAGACAGCAACAGCACAGCCACTGCACACTGTCAACAAGAGATGTCAATCATAAGGTACTCTTACAGCAGAAGGATGGAAAAAGCATTATACTAACAAGTAGCTTATCTAGCCTTACCAAAATAAGATAATATAGGCTTTAAGGGAAAAACACTTTTAGAGATGAGGGGTCACTGTGCAATGTGGTTTTATTTTTAATTCACAAAGAAGTTGGGACAATTATAAATGAACAAGGCATATTATGAAGAAAAACTTGAAGAATGATTAAAAAAACAAAACAAAGAAGCTTCAATTATGGAGGACAAAAATCTCACCTTTCTAAGTACACTAAAAAGAGGCGTCATATAGTTTATATTTATAGAACCCTCTACCCACGAGAATGATGGAGAATTTACACTAATTTTAAGCTTAGGATTAGAAGTAAAAAAGTGGTGATCATCTAAACGGCCCTAGAGAGAACTTCCTCCAAGTCTGCTGAATCTAGAGCAATGGAGACGCGCACACCCTGACCTGGAGGAGGCTGGAGCAGATCTAGCAGGTTCCTTTCTCTCCCAGACAACCCAAAATACTTCAGGGAGAGATCTACCAAGGGCTAGAGACAGGGGACCAGGGGCTAGACAACCCAAGATCTTAGAGCCAAGGAAACCATGGAAGGTGAGCAGATGTGTCCAGTCAACTTTTCCCTGGAAGTTATTTGTCAAATACAGAAAGATTTCGAGAGCCTTGACTTTTCTTAGGGAAAGGGCCAGGACTGGGAGATAAGAACCAGCACTCCTGCTGCTCCTGAGGGAGGGGCAAGATCAGATCCAAGAGAGGACAACATCCCTTTGAGAAAACTAAAGCCACACTCCTGTGATTTGAACACTCAATGAATTATCTTCTGAACCAGAACTAAGCAATCAATAACATCAACATGATTTTAAAAGATAACCTTACAAATCAGGCAAACACGTGGCGCTACATACACAAACCCATATTTATAAATTCTATTTAATTCTATCTTCTATGAAGGAAGAAATCTCAAGGAATTTTGAAATATTCGGAACTGAAAAATCATAAAAAATAATATCAAGACATATAATGTAGTTAAAGTGAGATATTTAGGAAATCTTTGAGCATTAATTACTTATGAAAGAATTTGTTAGGGAAAATGCTGAAAATTAATGGCTAAATAGTCAACATAAGAAGCCACAGAAAGAAAACTAAGAGGCAAAAATGGAGGGGAAAATTTGGCAAATGTGAACAGAAATTTCAAAAGATAAAATATTATAAAAATGTTTACTTTGGTTATTTGGAATAAAGTAATAAATACAAATTTCAAATGAGACTCCAAGGGATGATAAGATAAAGAAACATAAAGGATAAATATAGTAGATGTTGTGAAAATATTCAGAAAATATTATAAGTATATTTTGGTCAATATATTTGAAATGCTAAATAATCAGGGAAATTTCCCAGAATAATAAACCAAACTATATCATATATGTGCCAATACCCAATTATTAGTAGATAACATAAATAATTCTATAGTAACAATTGAATTAGTGGTTGAAAATAGAGACAGGGAGGAAGAGGGAGACTGGGACAGAGAAAAAGAGACCTAGATTTATTTTCAGGAATAAAATCAATCTTTCATAAGCTATATTAAGGAATGGATAAAAGAAATTTTCCTACTTTTCCATGAAGCAAATAAATTTCAATGCTAAAATGAAAAAAAGACATTAATAGTGAAAAATAAATTAGGGACCAATCTCATTGATTAACTTGGATATGGAGAATTCTAAAGAAATAATTAGTTAAGTGCAACATTCATAAAAATGATATTATAGGGCTGGGGTTGTGGCTCAGCAGTGGAGTGCTTGCCTAATGTGTGTGAGGCACTGGGTTTGATCCTAACCACCACATATAAATAAATAAAATAAAAGTATTGTGTCTTCCTACAACTACAAAATATTTTTTTTAAAAAAATAGTATATAATGAATTCAATTTGGTTCATTCTAGCAAGAAAATATTGATTTAATAACAGAAAATCTATTAATATAATTTATCAAAACAAGACATTAAAGAAGAAAGTCCTCACAATATGCCAATAGATCTCTAGCATGTTTGGAATAAAACTGATTGCAGGAGCCCTGTTTGGGGATTGGCTTGAATTGCGGTTGACTATGAGCCGTGGAGATTTGGGCATTGTCGCCTCCCGTAGTCTCACGGGACTTGTTGCGGGATCTCGAGTGACTTGGCCGAAATTGCTGATCGGGTCAGCGCCATTTTTTGGTGTGTGTGGCGTGTGTTAGTCATTGTTAGAACTAGGGAGAAAAGTTATCAGAATAAAAAGCTGTTTGTCTCCAGTTTGCCTCTGAAGTTCTTCCCGCGGCTCCGTTGCTCCAAGCGCTTCAGGCGGCAACAGGTGGCGGCCCGTACGGGGAACTTCGGAGCGGACAGGTAAGAACTGAAAGGTCTCTAAAGATGGGTTCGAATATAACTAAATCCCAAGTGATAGAGGCTATGCAAAGACTCCTTGATATACCTGACTCTGTTCTCAGTGAGGAGTATATAGAAAAGAGTGAAAGTGATCAAAAAAGCTTAGCTTCCACTGGGCCAACTAAGACCAGTAAAGAGAGTATTAGAAGAGACCCAAAAATGACAAAAATCCAAGCTATTAAAGCTATTCGGGAGTTATTGGTGATAGCTGAAGGATACTTGCTCTTAATGGAAACTGGGCCTCAGGATATTGCTGTCAGTGAAATTAGCAGTGGTGAGGAATCTAGTAAAAGTGATCCTGAGAAAATGAGGAAAAAGAAACTAAAAAAGACCGAGAAAAAGGACCGTCAGGTAGAGGAGCCACTTGTGTCCTCTACTCCCCCATGGGTGGAATCCATTACAGAAAATATGAAGGGTATTACTAGGCATTTGCATACCCTAGAAACAGAAATAAAAAGTCTTTCTGATCGCTTATGCGCTCTCGAGGACAACTCACAGATGCATTAGGAACCGCCAGCATTTGAAAAGAAAAATGGACAGAGGGTCCATCAGTCAGTAGATTTCAAAACAATAAAAAATCTCAAAGAGGCAGTAATGACTTATGGGCCCCAAGCTCCTTTCACGTTGAGTATGCTGGAGTCCCTTAACACCTTTAGCTTAACCCCCTCAGACTGGAAAAGTCTATGTAAAGCAACATTAAGCGGGGGGCAATTCTTGGTTTGGCGATCGCAATTCCAAGAACTTTGTATAGAAACGGCTAAAAGAAACGCGGCTGCAGGGTTTGAAAACTATGATATAGACATGCTCAGAGGAGAAGGGCAATTCACAGACTTACAGGCTCAAACAGATTATGACCCAGATGTATATGCTCAGATAAACACAGCTGCCTTAGAGGCATGGAAAACTGTACAAGGACCTGGGGATCTACAAGGTAGCTTGTCAAAAGTGATTCAAGGACCTAATGAGCCATATGCTGACTTTGCTGATCAACTTTTGAGAACTGCAGGTAGTGTGTTTGCAGATGTTGACCAAGCTATGCCATTATTTGTTCAATTAGCTTATGAAAATGCAAATAAATGGTGCCAAGCAGCCATCAGGCCATGGAGAACTAAAAAGGATCTTTCCGTATATATACAACTATGTAAAGATATAAATGACGCCTTTGTCACAGGAAATGTGATTGCAGCCTCAATGAGAGGTGCTTCCCCTCGAAATTTCACAAAGTCTAAACGTAGACATTATAATCAATCAAGATATTCCAGGCAAAATTATCATAATCAATCAGGCTATTCTAGGCAAAATCCCAAAAGAGAAATAAGACCAAGCTCATACCGTGCCCCAGGCCGCTGCCCCAGGTGTAAAAAGGGAAATCATTGGGCCAATAAATGCCATTCAAAATTTGACATCCATGGAAATCCTTTGTTCAGGAATTCAAAAAACGGGGCACGGGGCCCAATACCCCGGGGCCCACAAATGTACGGGGCATTGCAGAAGGAGTATCCTCAAGCATCCACTCAGATCCTTCCCCGACACAATCCCTACTACCCACCCACTCCCTCGCCAGAGGTACAAGAGGAAATGCAGGATTAGACCTCTGTTCCACCACCTGAATAGTGTTAACACCTGAAATGGGGGTTCAACTGATTCCCACAGGAGTCAGGGGACCTCTTCCCTCAGGGAATGTAGGACTTATTATCGGGCGTAGTCCTAAAAGCTTATTAGGTTTGCAAGTGACCCCAGGTGTAATAAACTCAGACTACAAAGGGGAAATAAAAATAATGCTTAGCTCACCCCAAAGTATAAGTTCTGTTAATCAAGGAGACAGAATTGCTCAGTTGCTTCTCCTTCCTAATTTACATAATTCATTTAAAATGGGTATGCCTCAAGAAGGGAACAATAGAGGATTTTGTTCCACTGACTCAAGACCCATGGCTTGCTGGGTTCGAGACTGTTCAAGGAGGCCTATGTGTAAAATAAAAATCCAAGGAATAGAAATGGAGGGATTAATAGATACTGGAGCTGACTCTTCCATTATTAATTTACGCCAATGGCCCAAGCACTGGCCTCTGCAAAAAGCCTCAACCAGTTTAAGAGGCTTGGGATATAATAACCTCCCAGATAAAAGTGCAGTAATTTTAAAATGGGAGGATGATGAAGGCCATAAAGGAACATTTCAGCCTTATGTTTTACCTAATCTACCGGTTACTTTATGGGGAAGAGATATTTTGCAACAAATGGGAGTACACCTTGCAACCAAGCCTGCAGATGTTAAATGTGAAAACCTACAGGGTAATCTTAACCATAAAAGAACTCATTATCAAAAAGTACAGAGTAATCTTAACCCTAAAAGTAATCATTATCATAAAGGAAAAAGATATTTTTTTTTCGGGGCCACTGAGAAAATAATTTTGAAAATACCATGGCTTTCTGATAAGCCAGTGTGGGTCCCTCAGTGGCCCCTATCTAAAGAGAAATTACAAGCGGCCCACCTACTAGTTCAGGAACAATTAGAAGCAGGTCATATAGAACCTTCCACCTCTCACTGGAATTCCCCCATATTTGTGATCAAGAAAAAGTCAGGAAAATGGTGATTGTTACATGATCTTAGACAAATTAATAAAACCATGCAAGTTATGGGCCCTATTCAACCTGGACTTCCTAGTCCCGTAGCTATTCCAAAAAATTTCCATCTTATTACTCTTGATATAAAGGATTGCTTCTTTTCTATTCCCCTACATCCTCTGGATGCCCCCAGGTTTGCTTTTTCACTTCCTTCTGTTAACAATAATGGCCCTGATCAGAGATATCAATGGAAGGTTTTACCACAGGGAATGGCTAATAGCCCCACCATATGCCAAATATATGTGACAAGGCTATCCAACCCATTAAAAATAAATATTCAAACCTCATGTGTCTACATTACATGGATGATATTTTATTGGCCCACCCTAATCAAAAAATCTTATTTAATATATTCAGTGACGTGGTAGAAAATTTAAAAAAATATGGATTATATATAGCAGAAGAAAAAGTTCAAACCAGATCTCCCATATTATATTTAGGATTTAAAATCATGGATACTTTTGTTAGACCCCCCAAAATTCTAATAAATAAAGAACATTTGACCACCCTCAATGATTTCCAAAAACTACTGGGAGACATTAATTCGCTTTGCCCTACACTAAATCTCACTACTGGCCAACTAAAACCTTTATTTGACATCCTTCGCAGAGACCCTGATCCATCTTCACCACGAACATTGACTCCTGATGCTAGGAAAGCTTTAAAGTTAGTAGAAAAAGCTATCGAAGGAGCTCATTGTGATAGATTTGATTTAACTCAACCGCTGATGTTGATTATTATTTCTTCACAATATACACCCACAGGAGTATTTTGGCAACAAGGGCCTTTATTATGGATACATTTGCCCGTCTCTCCTAAAAGTATAATTGAATCTTATACCTCCATGGTGGCTAAACTTATTCTTCAAGGACTTAAGACTTCTACTAAAATATTTGGCATTCACCCTGCTACTATTATTACTCCCTATTCATCATCACAGATTGAATATTTATGCTTCAATGATAATGATTGGGCTATAGCTAAATGCTCTACTTCTGCAAATTTTGATAATCATCTTCCTAAGTCCCCTATATTATCTTTTTGTATTAATCATCCTATTATATTTCCACAGGTAATAAAAAATCAACCTATTCCTAAGGCATTTAATGTATTTACAGATGGGTCCTCAAATGGTACTGCTACAGTAGTCACTAAAAAAGAAAATATGACTTACATAACTGCACACAAGTCAGCTCAACTAGTGGAATTGGAAGCTGTGGTAAGAGCTCTGGAAAATTTTAGGGACCAGCCCGTAAACATTTTTTCAGATAGCCACTATATTGTACAAGCTGTCCCAAAATTAGAGTTAGCAGGACCAATAGCAACTCATACTCCAGCCTTTAAATTGTTTTATCAAATACAAAAACTTTTGTGGGCAAGAAAAGAACCTCTATTCGTAGGCCATATTAGAGCACATACTAATTTGCCTGGTCCCCTCCATGAAGGTAATCAAAAGGCTGATGAACTTACAAAAACAATATTTATACTTTCAGTACTACAACAAGCTACTTTATTTCACTCCCAGTTTCATGTCAACAGCACCACCTTGCAACGTAGGTTTAAAATCACAAAGGAGCAAGCCAGAACAATTGTAAAAGATTGTAAATCTTGTATGACACATTTGCCCAATCCTCATTTCGGCGTTAACCCTAGAGGATTAATGCCCAATCATTTGTGGCAGATGGATGTTACTCATGAGCCAAGTTTTGGAAAATTGCGATTTATTCATGTGACCATAGATACATGCTCAGGCATGATTTTTGCTTCCTTACATTCTGGAGAAAAAGTTAAAGATGTTACATCTCATTGTTTGCAAGCTTTTGCTGCATTGGGCATCCCCAAAATGCTTAAAACAGATAATGGCCCCGCATATACGTCCTTATCTTTCAAACAGTTTTGCACAAAATTCAATATATCCCATAAAACAGGCATCCCATACAATCCTCAGGGTCAGGGCATTATTGAAAGAGCAAACCGAACACTGAAAATTATGTTATTAAAACAAAAAGAAGGAAATTGGAAAAGTCCTAAGGACAGATTGGCAGTTGCCCTGTTTACCTTAAATTTTTTAACTTTAGACTCTAATGGTTATTCTGCTGGAGACAGACATTGGAATCCACACCAACAACATAAACCTTTGGTTTACTGGAAGGATGTTCTTTCAGGTACATGGAAGGGTCCAGATCCAGTATTAATTTGGGGAAGAGGATCTGTTTGTGTTTTTCCAAAACACGAATCCTCTCCAATATGGATACCATCTAGATTAATAAAACAGGTACCACATCAAAATGATCAAGATGTAGTTGTTGAGGAATCAAGATTAATAAAAAAGGTACAAAATCAAGAAGACCAAGATGAAGATATAGAATGACTCCCTCAAAAGTATCCTTCAAAATGTTTCTCAACTCAAGAGTCATTCCTCCCGGCCGGGACGAGGAGATCTCTCTTTAGTGTGCACACAATTGTATTTTTTTTTTCTTTTTATACATGTTTTTATGTCTGTACATTTGTCTACATTTCATGTTAATGTGACTTCACAAATATATATTTGTATGTTTGTTCGTCTGTCCAGTGTGACGTCACAAAGAACAAAGCGCTTATGAAAAGAAAAATATATATATATATATGGATCCAAATAACTTTAATTCATTTTAGGTTAAGAGTATTCAATTTAGGTAAATAATTTTATAAATGAAGGTATTTTCAATTTTGATTTATAAGTGTCCCTGGGACTTCTCTTTAGCAAACAATATGACTAGTGCTATATAACCTGATATTTTGGTGTTTTGACATAAGATTGTTTATTTGTTATTAACTTCATTTGTTTAATAGCTCATTAATTTCAATTATCTCAACAGGTAAAAGATTGCTCTGTATACAGAGACTCAAGGGTTCCAGCTAACAAATTATTTCTCTATAGTGCCTTTACCTTTTTTTAAATCTATCTTTAATGCAGTAATTACCCTCAGTCTTTCTTTGTTTTGTTCTAAATATGATATTTTTCCAACTTATGTTTGTAGAAGCTCAACCAGCGATGTGTGTGAACAAAAATCAACTTTAATTTTCTAATCTAATTATTCTATTTTGTATTTTGACAACTCGCCTCTTGACTCACTGCTGCAATAGCACTGCCTTTTCTTTAATAATTGATGCTTGAGTTTCTAGGTAGCGGGCCCTGAAGATTTGCCGGTGGTATTGTCTAAACATAAAAAAGATGTCTGCTGCTACAGCTGCAGGGATCGCGGCCGCCGCAAGCATCCCTGCTGCTCAAGCATCAAACAACCTCACCAACAGTGTGGCCTCTGCTCTACATGCATGGGGCCTCCTACATCAACATATTATAACAAATGGACATTTTGATCTTTCATTGTTTGGGACTTTATGGGACAATGCCTTGCGGGTATTTGTCTAGAGAATTCAGTGTGTTACTTGATGGAACTTAGGGCAGCTGATTTGTTTAAACAATTTGATATGCTATGCAATTTGGCTCATCACCAAAAGGCTTTTCAGCTTAAAGCCGCAACATCTCCTCACAATTGGACGGCTGTTAGTCATCATACATAGTCGATCCTAAAGGGCTCCATTGGATGGCTGGTTAGCCAATGACGGGTAAGATCCCCAGAGGGGGACAACCTAAGACAGGCACAGTCACACGGGACAGTGTCATGTGGCCGACATATCAACCTAAGACAGGAGTCAAGGGCACAGCCTTGATTATCCGATGACGGGTAAGAATGTTGGTTGCACATAGACGTCCTAGAGCATTACCTCTTTTAAAACAAAAAGGGGGAAATGCAGGAGCCCTGTTTGGGGATTGGCTTGAATTGCGGTTGACTATGAGCCGTGGAGATTTGGGCATTGTCGCCTCCCGTAGTCTCACGGGACTTGTTGCGGGATCTCGAGTGACTTGGCCGAAATTGCTGATCGGGTCAGCGCCATTTTTTGGTGTGTGTGGCGTGTGTTAGTCGTTGTTAGAACTAGGGAGAAAAGTTATCAGAATAAAAAGCTGTTTGTCTTCAGTTTGCCTCTGAAGTTCTTCCCGTGGCTCCGTTGCTCCAAGCGCTTCAGGCGGCAACAACTGATTATGCATTTGTGATAAAAATAAATTGTTTTAGAAAAAAAATGTTTAATAACCATGCTATACTTGATATGATAAAGATCACATAAAATGAACAGTAAAATATTCAAAAGCTATATGAAAGATGGTGTTATCACTGTTGAAAACTATTAACTTAAATAATTTGAAAGTTTCATCAATTTCTTGAATGTGAAGACTTGATGTTAACAAGAAATCCATCTTTCCCTCTTTATGTCATTAGTTCAATGAAAATCAAATAACCATTCTAATAGTGTTTTCACTGGAAGTTGGCAAATACACGTGACAGAGCAAGGGGCCAGGAAGCCCAGGATCTCAGAGAACGGGGTCCAGGAGGCACAGCTCCAAGCAGAGGGAAAGCCCCAGGAGCAAGCTGGGCCTTGTCTGTGTCCTCAGTGACGCCAAACACAATCTACATCAGTTCAAGGAAAGAACTCTACTAACGGGTTCTTAGGAGAGATGGGGGCTTAGGACGGAGGGTTCAGCTCCCCTTCCCAACTACAGTCTGCTTCAGAAGGAGCCCTGGACGCCACAGTGTGTCAGGATGCGTGAGTTTACCACCTCTCTCCACAAAAGCAAGCGACACAGCTGCTCCCGTCACGACACTGCTGTCACTGACATGGTTTTGAGGCCACCACCTCCTTGCACCCCTCATGCATGCCTGTCAGGGAGATTCTGTTTTCTTCCCATGACCATTTTCTGAACCTAAGTCTACGTGAGAGGGCGTGATTGCTCGCCTAACACATTTGCTCGCCAGCTACAGTGCAGTCAGGAAAATGAGGGTTCTGTTTTCTGCAGAATCGGAGGGACAAAATGAAGGGTGGGGAAGGGATGGCGTGCTCTGGAACGTCCTTGAAGAGGACTTTGACGCCGCTGTGTGATTAGAGGTGAGACCGGGTAGGAGAGGAAAAGCAACCAGAGAAGAGAGAAGCAGCAATTCCAGTGATTCACAGCCCATAATGGGGACAGGGAACTGCTCAATCTTTTCAAGAACTATCAGTGTCGGGAAGGAATTCTTTAGCAAAATGCAGGCACAAAAAAATTGTAAAAATGTCCCTTCTGTGCAGCAAGAAAGGACCATAAACATAGAGAAAAGACAAGTCCCAGACTGCAAGAAGACACAGAGCATTTAACTGACAAAGAATTCATGGTCAGAACATATTTTACTGTTGCCTACAAATCCCTAAAAGTCCTCAGCACAATTTTTTTTAATAGGCCATTCTATAAGAGGAAAACTTAATGCTCATTAGCAATGTGAATCTGTGTTCTACCTCACTAATAATTAGGGAAAATAATTTTAAACAAGATTCCATTTTCAACTAGTTGATGAACTCATATTTAAAGATTAAACTATAGCTAGTAATGACAGGATATCAACAAACAGGAACATTCAAACACTGTTTGTGGAAGAATTGATTGCTGCAATCACTCTGAGTCATTTGTCAATGTCTAATAAGCGTGGAGATGAATATGTCCTGTGACATAATTTTGTATATATGCATATGTATGTGTATGGGGAGGGGACACTGCAAGCAAGAAGGCCATCAATAGATGTGGCCTCTGTCTACCTTGGACTTCCAGAATCATGAACCAAATCATTTTGCCTCAAGCTTTTTCACATCTTCCCTTACACAGAGGAAGAGCAGGTGCAACAGCTCAGAGAAAGCAGAAGAGGTGTTGGGCTGCAGGGCCCATGAGTCTGGAGCTCTGACCTGGGCACAGGCAGCTCTGACAGCACCTACAACATCATGTGGCCACCTCCAGAGGCTGCCTGTCTGCCTGGTAGACTCTAATGTGTGACAGTCAGTCCATCCAAGCTTAAGGGTGATCCTGTGGACACGGACACAGTGACCAAACTCACAAAGGCTGTCATGGAAATATCACAGTCAGGATGTTTGTCTTTGTTTGTCTCTGCAAGAAACCATTTTCTTTGCTTCCAGTTCTAAGATTATTTTTAGGCTGAATGAACCTATCCAAGAGTGATAACCTGCTTATTCTTCCTCTAGCTCCAAATTATCATTATCATTTTGTGAGGGTGCTGGGGATTAAGTCCAGAGCCTCACACATGCTAAGCATGCACTCTATCCTTGAACTATAGCTCCAGCCCCTATGTCCAAATTCTCTGGGTCACATTATTAAATGTTTAGATGATGAAGAGATTTCAGGAACCTCTAAACCTACTTTCCTCTTCATAAAAAGTAACTATATTTGCTTCCATTCTAATAGAAGAAGGCAGATACTATGTTGCTTGTGTTGTAGGTGTTGCTCCGTTCTAGATCCCTGAAAGTACCAGGTACTATAACATTAACTAGATTAAGACATAAAGTGGTGAGGTCATGACAACTTTAACTTTTCTTATTCCATGGTAACAGCAGCAGATTTTCCTACCACATTCAACACAGCAGGAATCTCCTTCATTCAATACCCTTGTTATGATGTTTATGCCAAATCTTATAATTAAATTATTTGTTGCATACCATTATTCTAAAGATCTGTTTTTCTAAAACACATTCCATTTTAATTTCTTTAATCATTAAAAATCTAAATAAGACATATACTCACCCAAAAGGTATTGTACTTAACAGATTCACAATTATGTTTCATGTAACATTCACCAGTTTCTTAGAAAGTGCAATTACCACAATTATTATTCAGATGTCATTTCTACCAATGACTAAAGGAATTTGTGTAGTATTAGTTGCATTCTGTAAACTCTACCGGAAAATAATTAACTTCTGGTAGCTGATAGTGAACTGCAAGATAAATATTTTGCAGGACCCAGTATCAAAACAATATGTGACAGTGTTTAGATGGCACCCATTTAATTTTACTCTGTAAATGACATTTCCTTTTAGCATCGTTTAGTAAATAGATATCTAGCTAGTGTGGCATTTGACATTTGGCTAGTATTGAATATTAAGAATTTTCCCTCTACACCCAGTAATCCAACATACATAAATTATCTGGAGGGCTGAGAACACCACAGAATCAGGCATTAGCGATGGTATTGATTTTTAGGAGTAATTTTCATAGACAATTGCAGTACAGCCTCAAGCTCCCAGGTTACCTGAGACTCTCGCCATCTCCACTCCAATGTCTTGGTCACCAGATGTGGAGATGGAGCACTAGGGCTAACGTCCTAGGTGTAACTGTATGTGAAACAGGGATGGTCAAGAAGTGGCTAGGTGGGGTTGGAGGCTCTTGCTTTGGGGATCAGGCTCAGGCTTGAGCCCTCCTCTAGGGTCAAGAGAGAATGTAGTAGGCACCACCTGGAGCCCCTGGGTCTTCTGAGGTACCAACTGAAAGTCAGTGGACGGATGCAGGTTTAGAGAGGATGCTCCAATTGGGATCGAGGAGGCACCTGCAGCTAGTACGCCCTTGACCCAGAAAGGCAGAACAATCAAAGCAGGGTCACATAATCCGAGGGGGAAGGTCTGACCAAGAAGAAGAAAGTTTAGTATCTGAGAACTTCTCAACACTTGTCAGTAGAGAAACACTAAAATAATATAACTTTTAATATATTCACTTATCATTGTATTATTCAAGTGATATATAATTTAAATGCTATATTAAATGTTTCATATTAAACTCAGGCAAAATATCCTCACTTTAGAAAGCACCATGGTAATGCACACCTGGATGGATATGGGTACCTGCTGCTGATCTATCAAATTCTTTAGTCATGGTGAGTTTTCCCCCCTCTTAATAAGATTGTGTAAAGATTCATAATCACAGAGTAGTCCTACTTTCTGATCGCATCCAATGTCCTTAACCTGTGACCCTGAGTCACACAACCAGCCTCAGTCTCAAGTTCTTTGCCACACCCTCAACAGAGGCACCCCAAGAACTCCAGGACATGCATTCTCCCACATTATGAAATGGAATAAACCTAATGTGTCCAACTTCAAGTATGTTCTTGGTGGTCTCTGAGTATAAGAATTCAACAAAAATAATAATTTCTTCCATACTTATACAACTTCTTCATCATAATTTCTCCTAATATGTATTTTGCCCCAATTTTAAATAATTAAATACATCACAGAATTCATTTCATTTGAAGTTTGGTAAAGGTTATCTTTCTAACTTATCACTACTTTTAATGTATTCAATCATATATTCATTTTATTTGTTTTCAATTTTTATGACCTATGTTGAGAATTTTATTCTAGTTGTATTCCTCCTATAAGGTATTAAAAACACAAAATACACACTTCTTATGTAAATCTAAAATTTTAAATTTTTAATAAGCTTAATGTTAAAGAAATGAATGTTGATCAAGAAAGAATAATTATATTCTGAATCATTAGGAATAAAAAACAGTGTGTCCTCTTTGATAATGATATACATTAATGATTACAGCCTTTAAAAAGTCAGGAATTTTGTTTATTATTGCCTGACAGTCTCATGTTCTTTTAATCCCCAATGTCTTTTCCTGCTTTTTCTTTCTTCTACCCAGGACATGCATTCCCCTCTTTCATCCACATTAACTGTTAGCAATCATTCTGTCTGCAGTTACTAGCTATGGCCTTCCATACATGCACGACTTTATTCACATCATAAAGGACACTACTTACCACGAATATCCCACTTATTTACTCTTTTTTTTTTTTTTTTTTGCCATCTGACTCCAAATCAATAGGCTTATCATAAATCTCATCCATGTTGCTTTGTCCAATGTCATGCAGGTGTCAAGGATGCGATGGACACGTATTGAACCTGGGTGTGTGTTTCCCATAACTGTGAGTTGTTTTCAAAGCCTTCAGGATAATCCTGGATGAATAAGGGACTAGCACTGCAAAGCCTCTCAGCATATTCCCCTCACTGTAGAAGAGACTGGCTCCCATTTGAAGATCTGACATAGGACAAGTCAGAGACCATAAGTAGAAAACAAAATATCATCCAGCACTTGATGTTAAAGAGTCCAATTTATGATGCAGAACGAACCAACCAAAATTCCCTTTCTAAACAGGGCATTAGGGGTTATTTTTCTCCACATCTTATGATTGGTGCATTCGAGTTGTACATAATGGTGGGATCTGTTGTTACATGTTAGTACAAGCACACAATATGACAATATAATTTGGCATCGAGGGTTTTATATGGTACATAGCAAGTGCATTCTGGCTGCAGGCAGGAATGGGAAGAGAGGTGAGAGAGGATCTACTGAAGATGTGCGGGTGCAGAGGCCATGCTGCATTTTCAAATGCAAGCCTGCCCTTCTTCTCTCAGGTGCCAAACATACAAGCCCTGCCCTGCGGCTGGAGCCTAAGGGCTCTTTGCTCCTATCTCCCTGACCTCCATAAATATTTGCTGAACTTGTCAAATAAGTGACCTTTAAGCTCTGACCAGGGTGTTCAGCCTGTAGCCCTTCTCTTAGGAAGATTTTTCTCAGTGAAAAAAGTTTTGTTTCATCTCCTGAATCGCCCTAGGGCACCTGCGAGCAGCTTTTAGTCTGGTAGTTTAGCCAAGAACTCTTCTGTGGCCTCTAGTGAAGCATTTTACTTTTCACTAGTATTGGTTTTTATATGGCTTTATTGAATTGCATCCATATTGCTTCTTTTAAACTTTATTTTAATACACATGAAGGAAGCTGTCATTGATGCTCCAAAACGCAAACAAACATGAATACTATTTTTGATATGGTCAGTTCTAAAAATTCCTGTTTATCTTTCTCAACTAGATCTCTCATGTCACCGTCCTATACTCTAAGGAAATTTCCTTGCCAAACACCTTTGAGACACACTCACACACCTGCAAATGACACTATCACCCCCTCTGCTATTTCAACCACCAACTCTGGGCTCTTCCTCAGTAATGACTGTTTCTTCAGACTTCCCATCCCAGTTCAACTCACCACCAAAGCCTGAAACACAACCTCCAGAAACAATACGATGCAGTCTCCCAAGGTGCTCCTGTGAGCCCCACCTTGCTGCAAGCCACTGGGATGCAGAAGGGAGCCCAGATGCATCCACTCTGGCGACTCACGCACACATAGAGCACCTTAATACCACAATCAGGCCAAGCCCCAAATCTCCTAGAGGCTTTAGGTGCCTTTCGACTCTACGTGAAGACAGTGGCAAACCTCGTAGATGCTTGTGTGATTTGTGCCAAGCCCACCTCTCCAGCTTCCTGGACACCATTGTTCTTGCATTTGGTGCCCTGGGCTTTCTCACTGTAAGAAGCTTTGTACTGCGTCAGGCTCTTAGAAGTCATCATTTCTTCAGCTCGAAGTGATCTTGCCTCATGAAGGTCTCAGCTCTAGTATCTCCTTCTTAGGAGGTCTTCACTGACAACCAACTCTAAGCTAGGATTCCACTCCAGCCCATTGCTGCTTTCAGTTTGTTTATTGGCAGTTGCTGTCATCTGAGTTTTTTGTTTACTAGTTTACTGATAATTTCTCCCCAGGAAAGTGAAATCTTTTTTTTTTTTATTTTTTTTATTATTTATTTACTTATTCATCATGCACAAGTATAGTATCTTTTTACATACAACTGCTTGTATACAAAGTATATAAGTACCATTCAGATCTTCAATCATGCATTTAGGATAATGATATCCATCTCATTCAACCACCAATTTTTTTCCAACCCCCCCCTTACTCCCTCCCTCCCCTCCCATTTCCGTTGACCATTCTAGTGTTCCTCTGATCCTATGTACCCCCTTCCAACAACACTGTGAACCAGCCTCCTTATATCAGAGAAAACATTCGGTACTTGGATTTTTGAGATTGACTAATTTCACTTAGCATTATATTCTCCAACTTCATCCATTTACCTGCAAATGCCATTATTTTATTCTCTCTTATTGCTGAGTAAAATTCCATTTTGTATATATACCATATTTTCTTTATCCATTCATCTACTGAGGGGCATCTAGGTTGGTTCCATAACCTAGCTATTGTGAATTGTGCTGCTATAAACATTGAAGTGGCTGTGTCACTGTAATATGCTGTTTTTAAGTCTTTTGGGAATAGACCTAGGAGTGGGATGGCTGGGTCATAGGGTGGTTCCATTCCCATTTTCCCAAGAAATCTCCATACTGCTTTCCATAGCGGTTGCACCATTTTGCAGTCCCACCAGCAATGTATGAGTGTGCCTTTTTCGCCACATCCTCTCCAACATTTATTGTTGTTTTTGTGTTCTTGATAGCTGCCATTCTGACTGGAGTGAAATGAAATCTTAGAGTAGTTTTGATTTGCATTTCTCTAATTGCCAGTGATGTTGAGCATTTTTTCATGTATTTGTTGATTAATCGTGTATCTTCTTCTGAGAAGTGTCTTTTCAATTCCTTAGCCCATTTATTGATTGGGTTATTTGCTTTTTTGGTGTTAAGTTTTTTTAGTTCTATATACATTCTAGAAATTAGTGCTCTATCTGATGTGCATGTATTAAATATTTGTTCCCAATTAGTTGGCTCTCTATTCACCTCACTGATTGTTTCTTTTGCTGAGAAGAAGCTTTTCAGTTTAAATCTATCCCATTCATTAATTCTTGGTAATAGATCTTGTGCTACAGGATTCTTATTAAGGAACTTGGGGCCTAATCCGACATGTTGGAAATTGGAGCTTACTTTTTCTTCTATTAGGCGTATTGTCTCTGGTCTAATTCCTAGGTCCTTGATCCACTTTGAATTGAATTTTGTGCATGGTGAGAGACAAGGGTTTAATTTCATTTTGTTGCATATGGATTTCCAGTTTTCCCAGCACCATTTGTTGAAGAGGCTATCCTTTCTCCACTGTACATTTTTGGCACCTTTGTCTAATATAAGATAGCTGAAATTATATGTATTAGTCTCTGTGTCCTCAATTCTGTACCATTGGTCCACCAGTCTGTTTTGGTGCCAATACCATGCTGTTTTTGTTACTATTGCTCTATAGTATAATTTAAAGTCCGGTATGGTGATGCCCCCTGCTTCACTTTTCTTGCTCAGGATTGCTTTGGCTATTCTGGGTCTTTTATTTCTCCAGATGAATTTCATGACTGCTTTTTCTATTTCTTTGAAGAATGACATTGGGATTTTGATTGGAATTGCATTAAATCTGTATAATGTTTTTGGTAGTATGGACATTTTGACAATATTAATCCTACCTATCCAAGAGCAAGGTAGGTCTTTCCATCTTCTGAGTTCTTCTATGATTTCTTTCTTTAGTGTTCTATAATTTTCCTTATAGAGCTCTTTCACCTCTTTCGTGAAGTTGATTCCCAGGTATTTTATTTTTTTTGATGCTATTGTAAATGGGGTAGTTTTCATCATTTCCCTTTCAGAGGCTTTGTCACTGATGTACAAAAATGCCTTTGACTTATGGGTATTGATTTTGTATCCTGCTACTTTGCCAAATTCATTTACTAGTTGTAAAAGTTTTCTGGTAGAGTTTTTTGGGTCTTCTAGGTAGATTATCATGTCATCAGCAAATAGTGCTAATTTGAGCTCTTCTTTTCCTATCTGGATCCCTTTAATTTCTTTCGTCTGTCTAATTGCTCTTGCCAGAGTTTCCAGTACTATGTTAAATAGCAGTGGTGAAGGGGGCACCCCTGTCTTGTTCCAGTTTTTAGAGGAAATGCTTTCAATTTTTCTCCATTTAAGATAATGTTAGCTCTGGGCCTTGCATAAATAGCTTTTATAATGTTGTGATATGTTCCTGATATTCCTAGTTTTTCTAGTGTTTTGAACATAAAGGGGTGCTGTATTTTGTCAAATGCTTTTTCTGCATCTATTGAGATAATCATATGATTTTTATCTTTAAGTCTATTGATGTGATGTATTTTGTTTATTGATTTCCGAATGTTGAACCAGCCTTGCATCCCTGGAATAAACCCCACTTGATCATGGTGCACTATGTTTTTTTATATGTTTTTGTATCCGATTTGCCAGAATTTTGTTGAGGATTTTTGCATCTATGTTCATTAAAGATATTGGCCTAAAGTTTTCTTTTTTGGATGTGTCTTTGCCTGGCTTTGGAATTAATGTAATATTGGCCTCATAGAAAGAGTCTGGAAGAGCTCCCTCTTTTTCTATTTCTTGAAATAGTTTGAAGAGCATTGGTATTAGTTCTTCTTTGAAAGTCTTGTAGAACTCTGCTGTAAACCCATCAGGTCCTGGACTTTTCCTTGTTGGTAGCTTTTTGATGACATCTTCTATTTCTTTGCTTGTAATCGATCTGTTTAAATTGTGTATAGCCTCCAGATCCAGTTTAGGCAAATCATATGACTCTAGAAATCTGTCAATGCATTCAGTATTTTCTGTTTTATTAGAGTACAAGTTTTCAAAGTAATTTCTAATTATTTTCTGTATATCTGAGGTGTTTGTTGTGATATTCCCTTTTTCATCACAAATGTTAGTGATTTGAGTTTTTTCTCTTCTTCTTTTCGTTAGCATTGCTAAGGGTCTGTCAATTTTGTTTATTTTTTCAAAGAACAACTTTTAGTTTTGTCAATTCTTTGAATTGTTTCCTTAGTCTCAATTTCATTAATTTCTGCTCTGATTTTAATTATTTTCTGTCTTCTGCTGCTCTTGGTGTTGATCTGTTCTTCTTTTTCTAGTGCTTGGAGGTGTGATGTTAAGTCGTTTATTTGTTGGTTTTTTTTCCTTTTAAAGAATGAACTCAGTGCAATGAATTTTCCTCTTACTACTGCCTTCATAGTGTCCCAGAGATTTCTATACGATGTATCTGTGTTCTCATTTACCTCTAGGAATTTTTTAATCTCCTCTTTGATGTCTTCTTCAACCCCTTGTTCATTCAGTAGCATGTTGCTTAGCTTCCAGTTGTTGGAGTAGTTTTTCTTATTCCTTGTTTTGTCGTTGATTTCCAATTTCATCCCTTTATGGTCTGATAGCATGCAGGGTAGTATTTCTATTTTTTTTTATATTTGCTGAGATTTGCCTTGTGACATAATATATGATCTATTTTGGAGAAGGAGCCATGTGCTGCTGAGAAAAAAGTGTATTCATTTACTGAGGGATGAAATATTCTATATATGTCCGTTAGATCTAAGTTATTAATTGTTTTAAGGAGGCCTAAGTTTTCTTTGTTTAGTTTTTGTTTGGATGATCTATCCATTGGTGAGAGAGGTGTGTTGAAATCCCCTAGAATAACTGTGTTGTGGTCAATTTTACTCTTGAACTTGAGAAGTGTTTGTTTGATGAATGTAGGTGCTCCATTATTTGGGGCATATAGATTTATGATCGTTATATCCTCTTGATGAATGGTTCCCTTAAGTAGTAAGAAATATCAATCTTTGTCCCTTTTGATTAATTTGGCTTGAAGTCTACCTTATTTGAAATGAGAATGGAAACCCCTGCTTGCTTCCGCAGGCCATGTGAGTGATAAGATTTTTCCCAGCCTTTTACCTTCAGACTATTGATGTCTTTTTCTATGAGGTTTGTTTCTTGGAGACAGCAGATTGTTGGGTCATTTCTTTTAATCCATTCAGATAATCTGTGTCTTTTGAATGGCGAGTTTAGGCCATTAACATTCAGGGTTATTATTGAGATGTGATTTTTATTCCCATCCATTTTTATTTGTATGATGATCTTTAGCTTGATTTGGTTTCTCTTCTGGTTGGTATTTCCCTTAGTTTAATATCTCCCTTTTTGATTTTCATTGTTATTTTTCTCTTCTTCTTCATGAAAAATTTTGCCCAGGATGTTCAGAAGTGCTGGCTTTTGAGATGTGAAATCTTTTAACTTTTGCTTGTCGTGGAAGGTTTTTATTTCATCTTCAAATCTAAAGCTCAATTTTGCTGGATATAAGATTCTTGGTTGACATCCCTTTTCCTTGAGAGCTTGAAATATGCTATTCCAGGATCTTCTTGCTTTTAAGGTCTGGGTAGAAAAATCTGAACAAAGTCTGATTGGTTTCCCCCTATATGTAATCTGCTTCCTTTCTCTTGTGGCTTTTAATATTCTCTCCTTGCTCAGTATATTAGGCATTTTCATTATAATGTGTCTTGGTGTGGATCTGTTGTGATTTTGTATGTTTTGTGTTCGGTAGGCCTCTTGAACTTGGTTTTCCCCTTCATTCCTCAAGTTTGGAAAATTTTCTGTAATTATTTCATTAAATAAATTACTCATTCCTTTGGCTTGAAACTCTGCCCCCTCCTCTACCCCAATCACTCTTATGTTTGGTCTTTTTATGTTGTCCCATAATTCTTGAATGTTCTGTTCTTGGTTTCTTACCATTTTTGCTGTGTAATCTAGATTTTTCTCTAGGATATATATTTTGTCTTCATTGTCTGAGGTTCTTTCTTCCAAGTGATCTACTCTGTTGGTGATACTTTCGATTGAGCTTTTATTTTGATTTATTGCTTCTTTCATTTCTGCAATTTCTGTTTGGTTTCTCTTTAGAGCTTCTATCTCCCTATTGAAGTAATCTTTTACTTCCTGTATTTGTTTATGGAGTTCTTTGTCAAAATGATCTTTCACCTCCTGTATTTGCTCCCTCATCTCATTTTTTAGTTCATTCTTAAGTTCCGCTAACATTTGGAATATGTAATTTCTGAATTCCATCTCTGGCATTGCACCAACTGTGCATGGTATGGAATCTACTGAGGAGGTATATTGATTTGTTTGTGTCACTTTCTTCCTTGTTTCTTCATATTGCTTGTGCATCTATTCTACCTGCACTGTGGGACCTTGTCTACTTTGATTTTACCTTAAAACCTTATGTTGCTCCTGTAGTACAATGCTATCAGATCCCCTTATATTTCCTTTACACTTTAAAATCAAACACTTTCTATTCAGAGAATCCCAGTTTGATCACAATGTACAGATTTAGTTAACCCAGATGTTGTTTCCAATTTACTCTGTATGCTTCTGATGGGGTTTTAAAGTTTCAAGTAATGTACAGAGGGTAATATGTTTAGGAAGAAGGAAGTGAGTGTATTGACTTGTTCTTTCTTAGAAAGTATGAAAAGAGAGTTCTATGGAAGTGGTTTAGTTTCAGCCGACGAGAGAGGAAAGAGAATGGAGTGAATGAATAGATGGAAAGACCGATTTACATATAAACCTAACTTATGTGGCGGTTGAGAGGAGAAATAAAGAAAGATGGAAAAGAAAAAAAAAAAAAAGAAGAGAAAAAAAAATAACCAAGGAGTAGTAATTAGTGTAAGAGAGAGGAGAGAGAGAATAAGTCTAGAAAATAGAGAATAAACCATATATAACACCACTTTGCTATATATTTCAATTGTACACGTTGTAGAAATCTCAATTTGTGCGTATAACTTGTTTTTGCCTCTGTTGAGAATGCAATGGCAGGGTGTAAACAGGGAAGATGAAGGAAGAAGAAAAAATATAAAAGTGAGAAGGAAGAAAAGAAAGAAAAGAGGAGCAGAAGCACACAAACACACTGTCAATCAAAACAAAAACAAACAAAAAACTCCCAAGAAACAACAAAACAAACAAACAAGCAAATAAAAACAAAAACGTTGAACCCAAGAACAAGTCTCAAACAAAATGGACCCTTGGAAGCCCTTCTTTTTTCCCTTCCAGTTTAAGCCACCTGACCCAGATCATGTACAGTCAGCAACCCTGTTAGTGGAGTCAAGGCTGCACCTTTGGTCCTTGCAGAGTGGCACAGTGGAATAGTGGAAGGGACTTATCCTCAGGCTGGGCCCTGCTTACAGCAGCAGGGAGATGCTACTATGGGCCTTGGAGGCCAGGCAAACTGGCGGCGGGTTCTCTCCTTCCAGCGGGCAGGTGCCTACCTCTTGCTCTGGTTGCAGCTGGGCAGGTCGCACTCCCCCAGGGAGTGGAGGAAGCACTTCACCAGGTCTGGCCCTGCATGCAGCAGCCGGGAGATGCTGTTCTGGGCCCCGAAGACCAGGCAAACTGGTGGCTGGGTTTCTCCTTCCAGCGGGCAGGAGTCTACCTCTTGCTCTGGTCGCAAATGGGCAGGTCGCACTCTTCCCGATAATGGAGGAAGCCCTTCCCCAGGCTGGCCCTGCGTCGCAGGGAGCTGCTACTCTGGGCCCAATGGGCAGGTCCAGCGGGCAGGAGCTACCTCTTGCTCTGGTCGCAAATGGGCCCGCATAATGGATAAAGGAAGCCCTTCCCCAGGTCTGGCCCTGCGTGCAGCAGCAGGGAGCTGCTACTCTGGGCCCTGGCGGCCAGGGACACTGGCGGCTGGCTCTCTCCTTCCAGCGGGTGGGTGCCTACCTCTTGTTCTGGTCGCAGCTGGGCAGGTCCCACTCTTCCCTATAATGGAGGAAGCCCTTCCCCAGGTCTGGCCCTGCGTGCAGCAGCAGGGAGCTGCTACTCTGGGCCCAGGCGACCAGGGACACTGGCGGCTGGGTCTCTCCTTGGAAAGTGAAATCTTCATCTGAGTTTGGACTGTTGCACTAATCCATCCATCCCAAGTCCCCAGAAAAATATTCCCTTGTAAATTTGTGACTAAACATTGAACTCACTGGAGTTGCAATAAACTTAAAATAGCACTAAAGAATTTCTAGGCAAATGCAGTTTTATCACCTCATGGGAAAAATCGATGCTCGAATGTGGACTTCTAAACAAAAATGCTCACCTATTCGATACCATGAATTGAGAAAGTGCATTATGATGAATACAAAAAATAAATTTGAAGAACTATGCTTCCATAATTGTTTTTATCAAAATAACTTAATGTAGCTTTTCCCATGGGTACAGAGATAGGAAGAGGATTAGTACGAACATGAACCTCCGAAAGTTCCAGTTTTAAAGACGTTCTAAATAAGTGCATTGATATTTTGTCTCTTTGAGTGTGTTTGGCATGGGGTGCTGATCCTGGGTTGAATGTGCTGCGAGTGGGATGGACACGTATGTGACACATTCATCAGAGTGATGAATCCCATCCCACTTGAGCACTTGCATGGTACCTTCTGAGCTTTCTGTAGTGGAACTATCCCTGAATTAGACTCTTGGATTTGAGTCCCGTTACTGCAATTGATCCAGTTAACCAGATGGAGAAACTAAGGTTCCAGTTGACATCCACCTTTATATCTCTGGGAAAATTCTTCCTGTTTTGAATTAAAACCAAATCATCTTGTAAATGCCTTAGATCTATTAGTGTTTCTTTAATAAAAATGTAAGGTGGTGTGCTTGCTAAACAACAATGAGATTTTTGTAAGTAATTTTATGTTAGAAGTTGAAAACACTGACAATGAAATGCTTATTAAAAGAACAAGCACCGGAAAGGGAACATTTGGATTCCACCCTGTTGCAAAGTTTTACTTTCAATTCCATGTAAAAGCCTCCCTAGTAAAAGACAAAAGCATTCTGAGAGGAGGTTCCTTGAGCTGTGCGTGCCAGGAGTAACTGCTGTGGGGTATGACTCTGGAAAGAGAAACAAGGCCATGTACATTGAGGGCTGAGTCACAGTCAGCCAATTAGACTCTTCTAGAAAAGCTGTCCATTCTTCCATGAGCTTCAAATATGCATTTACGTGTTTATGTCCAATTTTCTTGGCGAGGATTAGGGACAGAAACCCAGCAGGAAAGAGAGAGAGGTGCGAGGTCTTCCCAGTTTGTAAGTACAGTCCAGGGAGTGGGCTGTGCTTGGAAGAGGCTGAATGAACCTCTCTTCACATGACTTATATCCATGGTGGATCTTCCATTCTCTGTTTTACTTTATCTTATTTTTTACTTACTTGGTGCCTTACTCTTTTGTCCCTCCAATACACACTTTTAATGCTGCAGGTGACGAAAGACAATCAATATGCATCACCCATAATTTTTCCATCTCACAAAATCGTGTATTCATTTGTATATACGCACGTGCCCACCCACACTTTTTGTCATGTTGTATGAAAAAGAAAATGTATGTATGTTCACAGTTGTGAGCCTGCTTCCCTCAACTGTTACCATCCACAACAGCCATTACAGCTCTAATTTCTTCATTTACATGTCTATAGCATTTGTGTGTGCGTGTGCACACGCATTAGCGCCCCCCCCCCCACCCAATATGTGGTTTTACTTTCTCTAGTTTCATTTGCCCACTGTCAACTGTAGTTCCCAAATGTTACATGGAAAATTTCAGAAATAAGCAATTCATGAGTTTTAGTGACTGTTTTATAGTATATTGCTATAACTGCTCTACTCTGTCATTAGGTACAGTAGTTAATCTCTTACTGTACCAAACTGACAAATCCAATTGTATCACAGGTGTGGCTTTGTAGAAAAAGACACAGTGAACTCTAGGCTTCAGAGTGACCCAAGGCCTTGGGCATGCTCAGGTGGTCTGGAACATTATTTCCCTTGGAGTGCTAATACAGTGTGGGTTCTGCACCACAGCATACCCATGTGGAATAGACACAAATGCCTACTATAGCAACTATTGCTCTGTGGGATCCTATATATGAGAGGAGTAGGAGAATAGAAAGGAACCCAAGCTTTGTGAAATTTACTTTGGTCACAGAACCTAACTAAACAGACCACTTACTTTCTAAAATGTACTATAGAAAGAATGTTCAATTTGGTCCAAATAAACTGGCAAACTAAGAAAAATTAAAATAGGCTATCTGTGAATATTCTAGTCTCTCCCAGAAGTTATTCCAAAAAGATAACTTGTGATGAACTTGGGTGACAAATGCAAATCTCTCTTTAATGAGCAACTGGATGCAAGCTCTCTCAGCAACTCATTAGCCAATGTAACCATGAGTCCTTGCAATCTGTTCTTAAACCTACTGAAGCCAAAGTCTTCTTGAAGTAGTTGATGCTACAGGTAGAGAAGTTTTCTCACTTTTTAAAATTAGGCATTGAGAAAGGGAAAATCTGAATGAACATTCACAAAGAAATCCAAGTGTGTGAGTGTGTGTGTGTGTGTGTGTGTGTGTGTGTGTGTGTTGAAGAATATTTTTAAATTATCTGAAATCCACAACTGGACAGATTTTCCTTTGGATTGCCTAGTACCCATGGTATGAGCACCAAGTGAATGATTTCAAGGGAGTTCACTTACTGGGCTGGTCTGGGGACACATGTGTCCTGTATCTGTCTCATCTGTCTTGTCTGCTTGGTGGAATCTATGATTTCAGCATCTGCTTTATAGTCAAGAATGCACAAAATACAAGTTATTTTTCTTCTAGCTTCAATTACTAGAACAATGAAGTTAATTTGCGAGCTCTACTGCAGAACTCACTTTACCAAAGAATCATAGGGGTTTATTTATTTATTTTTTCATTTAAAATTTTTTAATTTAACTAATTAATTTATTTATTTTTCTTTTCTTTTGTTTTCTTTTTGTGGTGCTGAATATTGAACCTAGGGATGCTATCCTACTGAGCTACATCCCATCCCTATTTATTTTTTTTTTTTTGAGACAAGTTTCATCAAGTTGCTGAGGCTGGCTTCAAACTTGCCACCCTCTTTCAGCGTCTCAGTTCTCTGGGATTATAGGCATGTGCCACCATGCTTGGTTAAAAATATGCATATATGTGCATTATATATATATATGTACACATTTTATTTTTTCATATATTCTCATATAGAGATATAGATAGAGACGTAAATTCGTAAATATTATCATTTGTTGCTGTAAAGATTCATCAATCCTCTTTCAATCTAGTGGCACACATTAAAAATAAGTAAAGGGAAACAGGTGTCTCCGTTACTCCACAATACAAGGACTCTGTGCTCAGTCTCCAGTTGCAGAGGTTCCAAACCCAGGTCATGCATCATGGGGACATCTGCAGAGGCCGTGACCCTCCGCGCCAGACAGCGACCAGCGCACTAAGGCTTTCACACACAGCCGACTTCCACGGACAACTGATACTGAGGCTTTGCCATCTGTGAACTGCACCGCTGCCCACGTCCTCCCTGAGCTGCCGGTGTCCTCCAGCCACCTGAGGCTACTTCCGTAAACTGCGCTGGAGCTCCTCTGCTGAGCCAAGCCAGCCTCCGCTGCGCTCCTCTCTTGGCCATGTCACCATGTCACCTTCTCCCTCCCTGAGCAGGCGTGGCCTCGTTCTGAGCTCTCCTGAGGACCTGCCTTAACATTTTCCCAGTTAGTGATGGGGGCTGCTCCACCACACTTCCCACAGTAGGTAGGGTCAGGTCCTCTCTGTTTCCAAATACTACTTCAAATCCCGACTCTCCTACTTGGCACAAAACATTGATACTTTGAGGGTTATACAAAAGAATATCCTTTATCACTAGAAGCCACGTTTATTGGCTATATCCTAATGATTTCTCCTTTCTAAATTTTAACCTATACTTCATTATCTTTCTGTCATGTGCTGACTAACCTCTATCCAGAATTCAGCATTTTAATACCTGACATACTGATGTTGTATACCTCAACTGCATGAAAACCTCCTACTCAGAGAATCCAAGACTTTGCCAGAACTCAACTAACCCATGATTAAATTGTAATTTCTATTTCCTACAGCATGCAAATTTCTAGTTTTTGTTTCATAACAAGCAAGTTACCACTTCTCTCTCTTATATATTTTTGTTCTTTGATTTCCCCCTGTTCTCCTCATAAGGGTATCCTGAATTCTTGTTCCTCAAATGATTTAGATTCCATGCTTTACTGCCCCAAGAACACCTTTCTTCAGAACTGAAATATTATCCCACTTTTTATTCAATCCCGACTACAAGTAAACAATTGCAACACTAGACCAATTTTAATCACCAGCCTCCAAGTATACACCAGTCTCCTGAGCACTGTCAAATTAAATCACACAAGCTATTTGATTGTAGACACCAAGACTTAGAAACTCCAGTCTTGACTATGTCTTCAGACAGAGCCTCTGACTTTTCATTTTCACTAATCATTTATTTCCATTCCATTACAGACGCTTAGCTTAGCGATTAAGAGTATGGACCCTGAAATGTTACAATACTGCTTAGCTGAAGGACACAGGGTAAGGTATTTATCCTAAGTTACAGGTGGAAATGGAGTAATAGATCTACTCTTCAGGTTCCCATGGGCGTTACTTGTCATTTGTGCACGATCAGTGCAAAAATGGCACTGACGATACATGTGTGTATGTTCCATAAAGTGTGTGGACACTTTCGCGTGGAGTCCACGTTGACTTGGACTGCTTTTCTCAAACATCTACTCCAACCCCTTCCTCTCTCACATTAAAAGCACTGACTTGCTTCATCCAGTATGGAGAAAACAGGAGCCCTCTTAGACGCATTCTCTCAATATCCTCCACCCTCTGCTACCTGTGTCAGTGTGCTCCCTACTGGTTAGAAGCCAAGAGACGTTTCTCTCCTTACCACTCTGTTCCCAATCTTACTGACAAGGATCTCAGAAATCGCATCTTTTATTTCAATTAATTAGCTCTTTTTCTCCCTTTCACTTTTTATTCCCTCCTTTCTCCCTCTTTTCCTTTATCTCTCCTTATGTTTTCTATGAGTCCTTAGAGGTGCTAGCATGTTCCATAAATTAAAATTTAAAAACAACCTACCAACGCATCACCATTTAACTTGAGCTCCCCAAACTCTACTGGCACATTTCTTATTAACATTTTCATTGCTGGTAAGTCCATGAACGTCTCAGTTGCAGATAAACTGACCTACACAGCTGTCTCTGTGCCTTTGAGGTCTTCCGCTAGTCTTTTCTGTGGGCTTCGTGGTCACCATTTCCTCCGTGGGTCACTTACGTGTGGTGCCCCCTCACCAATCCTGCTCACCCTGACTCTCATGTGAGTGAACTAAACATACCTTCCTGTCCTCCTGGAACTCTACAGGTGGAAACACACAAAATAAGCATACTACAGGTGAATATCAGACGGTATGTTGGAAGAGATAACATTCAGCATAAAAGTAGAGCTTTGAGAAAATTAAAGGAGAGACTTGGGGAGCAGATTTCCTTGACTATAACATTTCCCCAAAGACTGCAGAAAGGAGAGGGAAGCCGGGCGCAGTGGCACACGCCTGTAATCCCAGCACTTGGGAGGCTGAAGCAGGAGGATCGCGAGTTCAAAGCCAGCCTCAGCAATGGCGAGGCACTTAGGAACTCAGGTGAGACCCTGTCTCTAATAAAATACAAAAAAAAAGGGGGCTGGGGATGTGGCCCAGTGGTCGAGTGCCCCTGAGTTCAATCCCTGGTACCAAAAAAAAAAGAAAGGAGAGGGAGGGAGGGAGCCTCATGGCCACCAGGGAAGCCCTGCAGCAAGAGGACCAGGCTGACTCATTGTCCATGCAGAGGGTATCTAGAAGGACTTATGAGAAAATCAAATAGATGGTGAAGACTAAGGAAGCCAGTGGAGATGAAGGAGATGTCCAGCACTAAGCTCAGACAGGAGGAAGATGTGGCCACTTCATAGTAAGAGAAGGCATCAAGCCAGATAACGCAGGGTGAGCTTCAGCGTTCACCTGAGAGGCGCAGGAGGCCCGGCAAGCTTCCAGCCAGGTGCGCAGTATTACTGTCTTGTCTTTTAAAGCGTCACTCTGGCCGCAGTGCTGAAGATAACTTGGAATGGAGCGCAGGTGACAAGGTCAGGAGGAGGGATAAATTGAGAAGCTACTTCAATAATCAAAGCAGAGTAGTGTCGGTGTTGACCAGAAGCAGGGCTTCTGGGTGACAAGAAGGATACCCCAGAAGATGGAAGACAGGTGCGGGAGGAGGAAGGGAAGCCAGCAGGGCTCTTTCCGTGTCTCTCCACACGTGGATGCCCTAGAGTGATGCTGCCTCGGCATCTTTCCAGTGCCTTTGCTGTTTATGTAGTTCTCTGTGACTGAGTTGGTCTGGAAAACTCCCTGCCACTGACAGAAACAGACGGGTCCACTCTGCAGCAAGTGCCACCTAGAAGCCCACTGTCTCAGGTTAGACTTGCGAGAACTTGAGTCAGTGAATTGTCAAACAGGGAAGATGCCAATTCACTCATTAGCTCAGCCTTAGCTCCCTTTATTATTTTGTATATATCTGCATCTACATATGCACATACATATGATGTGTATGTGTGTGAGCTCGTGTAAATGTGCATACAAATGTGTACCAGCACATACACATGTGCATACACACGTATGTGCATAAGTACATACACACACGTGTATGCGTGTTTTAACTAGTTACTTAAAAAAGAAGCTATCTAGAAAATTTTATTAGATTAATATTTTGGGGTTTTTAAAATTTTTTTTTTAGTTGTTGGTGGATCTTTATTTATTTTATGTTGTGCTGAGTATCGAATCCAGGGCCTCACACATGTTAGGCAAGTGCTCTTCCACTGAGCTACACCCCCAGCCCTTTTGTTGTTGTTTAAAGTAAATTTGGCATGATATTCCCGAAGACACCGATGTTGTAAGTGAAACCGTACACAGACCCACTCTTCCACGTGAACTCAGAACATTTTAAGTCCTCCTTCAGCCAGTGCAAGAACAAAAATGAAAAATGGCACACTCCTGTAATCCCAGCCACTCGGGAGGCTCAGTCAGGAGGATCACAAGTTCAAAGCCAACCTCAGCAACGGCAAGGTGCTTAGCAACTCAGTGAGACCCTGTCTCTAAATAAATTACAAAATAGGGCTGGGGATGTTGCTCAGTGCTTGAGTGCCCTGAGTTTATTCCCTAGTACCAAAATACATAAAGAAAGAAAGAGAAAAGAAAAATACAATTAGTCCCAGAATTTATAATCGTAATTTAGCCATATGTTCTGTGAAGACAAGAATGTTCTTTAAGAGGACATAGCTTACTTTTTATCTCTTCAAGTGTTAATAGACAGGGATGAGACCCATTCACGCTGGACCATTCCACCGTTTCTCAGATGGAAGACTCATTTATCTATTTTGGCAATGGAACATATAATGAGGTAGAGAAAGACACAAAACTCAGAGCTTTGAAGCCTGTGCAGCTGCATATTAATGATTGCATCTGTTATGTTTTGCCTAGAGTTCTTTCTATCTGTAGAAAGTTGCATAACCACTGTCGAGAGATTTAAAAGGCTTCCATTAATTTGCAATGGCAGCAATTAGCAAGAACGGTGCTAAGCCTGGCTAGGTCTCAAGCTGTCAGTGTCTGGCCATTCTTATTTAGAATTTTTGTAAATCGGCACTATCATTTGCTTAAAAGCATTAATTAAAATTTGTATATACATATATATGCAAATATATGTCTATATATTTTTAAATGTCATTTTGAAGTCCCCGAATTGAGCCCATGTGGTATATAAACAATCTGGTGAGGACAGGAATGTCAGATGTCAAATCACATGTCAGAAATATTTCAGAAAGGGAATATGTTGGAGATAAAGCTCACCAAATTCATAGAACCTGTAAACCACTATGTTAGGAAAATCTTGCAATACAAAACTGGTGTGAAAGGGAAGCATCAGATCACCTGTAAAGAGAGAAGGCCCAAACTTTGCCCTCTTAGTAAGGTGTTCATAAGCATATCCCACTCCTGTGGTCACCAGGTTCCATTATATGATTATGAGGTTGAATCAGACAATATTTCCACATAGGCTGTCTACTTATTTTTTTTCCCTCGGTAATAACGAGCCAGGCAACCAATCCAAGAAATGACTGCATTGCCTAGTCTCGTGCAGCCCAGTGAATGATCTCTAAGGACTCTATTCACTCTTTGAAAATTGATAACTGTGTCAAAATGATTCTACAAAAATATCATAAAATATTTGACACATTCTTTTCCCTCCCTGTCACTCTTTAAGATTGAGAAATGGCTTTCTTAATCTTAGTAGAGAACCCAGGGTGTCAGAGTTGGTAGGTAGCTTAAGGAGCCCCAGAAATAGTTAGAGTGATAGAAACCCTAACTTTAAATGAGCAAAGCAAAACGAGGATTATCTTCCTCATGTAGCCAGAAGCCTGAAGTAGGCTGTTCCTGGCGTGGGAGCAGGTGCTGAAGGAGACCAGAGTCGAAGTGAGTCATGGCTGGTAATCATCCACTGTGGCCCCAAACAAGAAGCCATAACAGGAGCGGAGGGGATGCCTCGCGCAGGGAACCATGGGCTTTTCCAGTCATCTCCAGACCCATGCCACTCGATCCTTTGTCGTTAGAAGGAAGATGTTTTGCTCTTCCAATTGTCTATCATAGAATCTTGGAAATGAGGAGTTGGAACTGTTTAAATAAACTGTTTGCAGCTGCCAAAAAATGGAGGGTCAACGCATGCCTTGGTAGAGGAGAAGATGAGTTAATTGGGTCAAAGTGGTGCCCATTTCTGAAGTGAGGTTGGCATCGTGTGTTGTCGCTCTGATTCGTACGTGTCTTTCTCATAAACCCACACTAACTGAAGAGAGTCAGTAAAGACTCTTGTCAGAGACCATAACATCTTATGTATAAATGGACAGTTGGAAGCTCCCAGCTCAGCTGTTTTGGTCAAGATGTAAACACAGATGGAATCAAAATTTAAATCCAGACTCCACAGACTCCAAGAACAACTTCATTTTCCTCCAGTCCTGTAGCTTTATATTTATTGTCCACCACTTCCCAATGGAGTGAAACTCCATGAGGAAACAGATTTCATCTACCTTTGATCCTGAATATGCACTGCGCAGAATGGATTTGTCAAGTATTTGGTCTTCGATAAATAAATGTTAAATGAATGGAGAATAAACCTCAATAGATGTTAGCTTGTGTGATCACATTAGCTTCTGCTTGCAGTCAAGAAGACTGTAGTTGTTCTTCTGCCTTCCAGAATTGCAAGATCCTTTTCCTGCCTGGAGATCATAGTCGTGCCACCTTGGCTCAGCACCGCCCTGCCCTGCCTGGTCACAGTTGTGAAGCCAGCTTCTCTGGGCAGCACGATCCTCTCACCAAGCGTGTGTGCACTTTTCTCTGGAGAAGACCGATTGCTGTCAGTGTTTCTCTGTGTCAGCTGTGTCTGAACCAGGCCTGCACATTGGGCACTGCGCCTGCAGAAGGGGTGACAAGCGTGGGCACATGGAGAGGGCTGCCTCAGGTCTTGAGGCACAGTGTTCCGGATCCTCTTGCTCAAAGGACACATGGCCTATTCTGCTCTCCAACCTGAAGTGCTTCGCACAGCAGAAGGACTGATGCCTATGGTGATGTGTCTGAGTCAGTATTAATTTTAAAATTCTGTACAACCGGTCTCTTTGAGAGACCCTGGGAAACTTGTTATTCAACTCTAAAAAGTATGCATCAAGCAAAACTGGTGTAAAACACCTTTTGAAGCCATGCATCAGTCTGTGGGAATGGCACTTATTGCTGATTAACATTGCTGATCCATTCACAGCATTTATGCAAACTTCAGTTCCATAACACAGAGCTGAGCATAGCCTCTGCCCACATGCACTGTTCCTGGATAGCAAGCTCATTGTTTCAATATAAATTCTGTTGAGACCTTAACAGAAAATTGATTATGGCACAAAAGAATTTGTTCATTTGGTCTCGCATATGGGTAATCATAACTGTGCAGCTCTTGGACACAGAGATGTCTTCACAGCTACAGTAATAACGGGTTGATTTTATCTACTAAGATTGCAGATAGCATCTGTTATTCAGTAGTCAAAGGAGTGCTTCCAGCATGCACAGATGGGAAAACACAGCCCTTTTAAAAAGCTGCATCATTTTAATGAAGTATATCTAATATAGTCCGGCACTTTCCAAAAATTATAAATTATACTGGAACTAAATGTTCCATTCGGTACTCTAGACTTGTAAAGGAATAAGAAAACTATTAATTGGGGTAAATTATAATTTATATCCAAAATTAGCAACAAAGTTATCCAAATCCTGATAGCAATGAGGATCTAGGGAAGTTGTTACTATTTCCTCTTACAAGTCAACATGCACCTACACACAGGAGGCGTATTTGAGTTTTATGCAGAGGGGTAAGTAAATGCTGCTGCTTATTCACAAGGTGCCACTGGAGACAGGAGAGGACTGTTCTATGTTAATGTTCTAGTCTTCACACTCATTCCTCCTATCCTTTCTGCCTGTTCATGTAGTTCTAATGAATATCGACTATCAAGAAACCCAACCAACAAGAGAAAGCTAGCTAGTGCTGATGCCTGACATTGACTGTGGCCATTCATTTTATGTTCATAGGTTAGGTTATAATTTTGTTTACTTTCATCAAGTTGCTGTTTTGCTACTTATGCTGCATTAAAAAAGACTATTTCAGATATAGATATTTTTCTATACATACATACGGTTACAGAGAAAATTATGTTGTTGATGGAAAAAAAATGTATTGCAGGACCAAAGAATTTTAAGGGAAATTCATTGATTTCCTACTTATTTACTCTTAAGTATCATATTCAAAGCATTGCTGATCATCACATTCTCAAAGACAGATATAACATTAAAAGATTCACAAAGCTATGCTATTTTAAATAAAAGTTAAAACAGTAATCAAAAGATTATTTCAACAGATTTTAAAAATATAAGAAGTGAAAATATAGAGTTTTCCTAATATAGAAAGTGGGAAAAGAAAAAAAATAAAATATATCACCTGTGTTTCAACTATCATAATTTAGAAAACATGACTACATGAACTATTGTATGATATCAGGAATATGTGTCTTATATATGGATAGATAGAGGACAGGCAAATGATAGGTAGATGATTGATACAAAGAAAGAAGGGAAATAGTTTAAATAAAGAAAAGTCACAATGAATAGTTTTAAGCATGTTGAAGATTTGAAAAAGTATGGCAAGAAAAAACTTCTAATGGTAGACTAATTATTCACTTGTTAGACTGATTAGGATTCTCTGTGTGACAGTACAAAAGGACACAGGCAGAGTTAGAGAGAGAAGGGGAGATGTGAGATGATCTATTACAGAAATCGTTCCACGTAATCATGGAGACCGATGAGCCTCATGATAGGCCACCTATAAACCGAAGACCAAAGGAAGCTGGTAGCAGGGCTCCCTCCAAGTTCAATGGTCTGAGAACCAGAGAAGCAGTTGGCTTGAATCTCAGTTCAAGGTCAAAGACCTGAGAAACTGTGAGGCTGCTGCTGCAAGTTCTGAAGGCCCGACCACCTGTAGTTCTGATGTCCAAGGGCAAGAGAAGAACATCACCCCAGCCCTAGAAGAGGAGAAGGGGAGGAAGAATTAACTACCCCTGCCTCTTTTTTCCCTCTTTTTGCTCCATCAGCCTGTGGAATGGGGCCAGCCCACATTGGATGAGGGTGGATCATCTTACCCAGTCACTGATTCAAATGCCAGTTTCCTCCAGGATTATCATCACAGACATATTAAAAAATGATGTTTTACCATCTGTGTTAGTCAGCTTTTGGTTGCTGTGAAAAATACCTGAGAGGAAAAATAATTTAAGGAGGAAAGATTTATTATGGCTCCTGGTTAGAGTGGTTTTAGTCCATGGCTGACTAGGTCCATTGCTTTGGGCTGAGGTGAGGCAGAGTATCATGATGAAAGGGCCTGGGTTGAAGGGGGTGCTGGAGGAGAGCTTCTCAGCTCGTGCCAGCAGGGAAGCAGAGAGACAGAGAAGGAGAAACCCTCCCAGGGCATACCCCAGGTGACTGGCTCCTCCAGCCGTGCCCCGTAGCTGCAGTTTCTCCCCGCTCTCAGTACCCCATCTAGCTGTTAATGAGATCAGAGTCCTCATGATCCGGTCATTTCCCCAAATCTCCAACATTGCTGCCTTGGAGACTGAGCCTTCAACTCAAATGACTTTGGCAGAGAGTTTGGGTGGGGGATTCCACATTTTAACCATGACACCAGCTATCTGGGTATCCCTTAAACCAGTCAAATTGACAGGTAAAATCGACTATTGCAACTTGCTATGGCATTTTGTTTCCTGATATTATGAAACAAATTGTCTATTTTGTATGTCCCCTTTATGTAAGAACAGATAAGGACATTTTCAATATGTAACTAACAATAAACTAGTATATTTTCCAATTTTAAGTAGTCAATCTTTTGTTGAAGTTGTTTTGTTCTGTTTTGCTTCTGAGTCTATTAAATACTTGCTGGGTAAACTAAGTAGGAAATCATAGAATAGGATGATCAATGGTTTCCAATATTTAAAATATTTTCCTTCTCTTTTAAAACATACAAAATATAAATAAATGATTTTTTGAATTAACTGAAAAACATTTATTTGGAATCTTCGTGTGATAAGTCATTTGCTGGCTTCTGACAATACAAGGAATAAACAGCATCTTTCCCTAATGCAGTGAGGAGAACAGCCCAGCTGTGTCATTCACATGGGATGTGTGTAGAAATATTACTCTATGTTCCTTTTGCCACTGTTATATACCTTATCACCTAGAGAAGGACCAAAGAAATTTGCCAGTTCATTCAACTTACCAAGTCATCGAGCTTTGTTATATGCCAGACATGTGAGAAAATAATAAAAATAACTAGATTTCTATTATTAAAACCATAATGATCTTTTTGATGAAAACATAAATCAATTTAGTTCATACACATTTTTCAAACATAATACATACCTATGTAAAATAATACTGTGTAAAAGTTGTGCTTCTTTCTGATAAATGTTTAATATGCCAGAAGATTCTAGAAATAATGAGCTCTTCTTTCACTTGCCCCGTGTCCTTGCACAAAATCTGCTCTTCAAGGGCCCAGCCATCACTCCCATCTGGGGATGAGTGCCAGTCCCCATGACAGCTCCCAACTCGAACTGCCTCTGTTTCTTTCTCTAATCAGCAAAGTATATCTGCCTGAGGTTCCATGCTCAGAATCGCATAGATGACAACTTAATCAGAATAAGTAAGGGGCTACACATGCTCCATCCCATGCTGGCATAAATAGAAACATTTAATCATAAAGAGCTTTACTAAAATTCCCCACCTCCCACTTATTAAGTGCTGAGAATGTATTCAACTTCACAGAGTCTAAACATACGGATTTATTCAATAGAAATGACACCCCCACGATAAGCGTTGAGGGCAAAATTTAGTTAACATCCTACAAAAGGGTTCTAACATACAATGGATTCGTGTGTTAATTTCTTTAGATACCAGATTTTACTTCAGCCTGGAACTTCACTTCCTAAAGCTTTAGAAATGGTGCACCCCTTGGGACCTTTGGTAATTAAAAGGTAATCATCAGGTAGACTTATCAGTGAATCATCAAAATAATCGTCATAAAATATTTTTCTTATCTTAACCTATTTGTTAAGCCTCCAGGGCAAAAGGTAGATCATTAGATGGCACAATAGAGGTCCACCTCCGGAACTGAGACGTCACAGAGAGAAAAGTCAGTGCTATGGTTGGTCATATAAATAAGACATAAGACATGAAGCATTAAACAGGCTATGCTTTATATTTTATTGCTTTTAATTTTAGCCGAAAAATGCAACTAATCGTATGTGTATTCTTCCCACAAGCCTGCAAGATTAAAAAAAAAAAAAAAAAATGTGGTGTCAGCATGCTTTATGCCCCAATAGACTACTTCTCCTAAAAATCTCAATTAAGTTTCCTGTAGGGTTAGCAGCTTTGAAGCAAAATATTGTAGTTCTCCCTTGCTGCTTCTACTGGAAAAGTATTTCTAAAGTTAACTAACACTTTTTCTTTGTAGCACCATATAGGAGTAGAGAAGGGCCAAAATCTTGAAATGTGTCAAATTACTTTTGGAAATAATGACTTGTTGCCATGGTAACCTTGAACCTAACGAATCTATCACAAGATCTCAGTCCAGGTATGAAATAAACTGCACCAGAAATTTTAAAATAGTGACTCAGTTGCCTGAATCGGAAATGAGTTCCATATTTTTTTTTTCCTTTAAATATCAGGTGATAGACTATCATCCAGCAAATGAGCCCTGAAGGCATGCTGATTATTTTTCCTGCAGAGAACTCCTGCATATATATAGCAGGGATTTTAAAACAGGACGTTGGCATTATCTTCTAGGTTAATTTCATACATGTCTTTTGTTGTGTTTATCCAGTCCCATGACAGATTACTGGTGATCCGTTGTTTATGCACACATCAACTGTGCCCACTGCAGAGTGGTGGCACCATTTCATATTTTTCCTAGATCAAGTTATGAACTCTAATTAACAGCCAAATGACGCACAGGAGAGTTGCCATTATATTTCCTTACATTTAGAGGTTGGCACTGTGAAAAAGATCGGCTACAACAATGTCAGTGTAGATGCGTTTACTGGGGCATTGGCAGTTCATGCTCAGGAGGGCAAAGGTCTGGGGAATGAAGCCCACTGCCACGGCTGCCTGCACAGGAACTGGCCACACTGCGATGTATCCGCCACTTTTTAAACTGGCACTTATTGACATAATTTGAAAAGCATCATGCCATGTCAGGGAATAACTTAATAATCCAAAATCATTGCTGAAATACAATTCTAAATAAGTCGTTTTAAGTTTCCTTAATGAAAAAGTATAAGGCTAGAGGAAAATTAAATAAATGTGAAATCTTTGAAGAATAAATAATATAGACCCTCTTCTGCCCTGGAAATCTGGTAACTGTCTCTTGTGGAACCACAGGGGCCTCAACCCTGACCCCACAGTCCCCTGGAGACGGCTGTCAGGACACACCAGCCACCACCCAATCCAAGATAATTAGTCTGCACAGCTCGGCTGCGTCTCGAGGGTCAGGCTGCGCCAGCCGGGAGCTAGGCTCTGACACTCACTTGTCTTAGTAGTTAGAGCTTCAGCCTCCCATTGCGTTTCAGAGATGTGGAAGCAAGAAAATTAACTTTCTCTCCCTAGATGTAACATTCTCCCCATGTTGGAAAATGCAAGCATTTAAAAAGTTCAATATAAAAAGGCCCCAAACTAAATCACTAAGTCCAGTGACCATACTAACATGAACTGCAGCAAGAAATTGCTTCCTATTTTATGTTAAAATGGTCAAAACTCAGTAGTTACAGCCATTTCTTACTCTTTTTTTGTCATTATGCATTTTTAAGTTTCACACATCCATGGGCTAACAGGTTATGTTTTGATGCATGTATACATTGTATGTTTAAATCATATTAAGCACATACCTGTCATCTCAAACATTTATTATTTCTTTATGAGGATACTTTCCACATCCTTTCTTCTAGCTTTTTGAAATGCACAGCATGTTGTTTCTATCTATAGTCACCCTGCTCTGCAACAGCACCCCAGAACATGCTTCTGACTGTAACTCCGTCCCCAGTGGCCAACCTTTCCCCCACCCTCCTTCCCTCATCCTAGCCTCTGGCAATCACAACTCCACTCTTAACTTCTAGGAGGTCAACTTTTTTAGATCCCACATAGAGCAAGGCCACGGAGTACTTGTTTTTATTTGTTTGGCTTATTTCACTTAATATAATGACACCTAGACCCATCCATGTTGCCAAAGATGACAGAATTTCACTTTTTATGCCTGAATAGTATTTCACTGGGTATATGTGATGAATATTTTAAAAGGTCCCTTCAACAGCTAATGGACACTTTGGGTATTTACATTTGTTGGCTATTGCAAATAGTGATGCGATGAACATGGGTGTGCGGATGTCTCTGGCAGACTCATTTCATTTTCTTTGGATGAATACCCAGTAGTGGGATTGCTGAATCATATGGTGGTCCTATCCTTCATTTTCTGGGGAACTTCTATACTGTTTTTCACAATGACTATACTGATTTACATTCCCACCAACAGTATTTTTATTTACTCCAATCTCAAGTTAAAAGAAAAATATCTGCTCAAATTCTAGTTGTACAAAAACAGATATAAAAGACTATTTAACATAATAGAAATCATTGTCAATAAAACAGCTCACACACAGATATTTTTTAAATGCTATAGAACCACTGTGTGAGGGGCAGGATCCTGAGCTCAGAGGATGCCCAAGGAGCATTGCCTCCGCCACGCAGCTTTGTAACATATTCCTGGAGAGAGATGGAGGGGAAGAAACGAGTAGCATAATTTGGTCTGTCAGTTATGGACTTTTTAAAGGAATTTTACCATTTCAAAAAGGAATAGTGGTAGGTTGTTTGGGGAAAAGAAAGTAAAATTTGTATAACCTCAGAGATTTAGGTAGGTGGCATGAGAAGTTTATCTTTCTAGAAAAAAAAAAAGTGCTTTGTATTGTTAAGAAGAGAGGGTGGATAATTTTAAACTGTAGTCAAGGGGATATTTTAAAGCCCCCAACTAGTGCAATGGTGGCGTGGGTTTTGGAGGCAGACAATCATTAACTACGGATACCTCATCAGGGATCACACACATGGAGTGATGGAAACAGTAAGTCTCGGGATATATTTGGGTTGAGACTCTGGAAAGACCACTGCAGGAGGTGTGTAAGATGATAAGAAGATACGTGTGATATCCAAGAGCAGAGAAGAGCAGATGGTCCAAACTTCTTCACGGTCACCAAGATCTAAGAGACACACGGACCAGTGGCGATCGAACCCTCGTGTAGAGCAGGATAACACCTTACAGCTGATGTTCAAGGTCTAACTTCTAATTTCAGTGTGATGATAACAGAGCAGTGCAAACATGTCCGTCCCTCCACTCAACAAGAAAAAAAAATATCCTGAAAAAAGAAAATGAACTAATGTTCTCAAAGCCTCATTAGAACTGAGGGGATAGGAAACAGTTATCCAACAATAGAGAGGCATGCAAATACCACCAGTCATCATAAGCTGAACATGTAAAAAACTAAAAACATGTAAAACTTAACTGCATTATACAAATAACAGAACAGTGGAAATAGCTAGCCCTGTGCCAATTATGAAGTAATTTCATTACTACGGCCCTTTGGGGCCAGAGCTGTGTCAGTTGACCATTTCATCACAAAACAAGTGATGCACAATTATTCAAAGGAAACTCATTGAAAAAAACGTATTTGGAAAAACATATAATGATCATTTAAATAAGCATTTAAAATATTTCCCAAAGAGGTATAAATAATAAATCAATAAAGTAAATAGAATTATTAAAATTTCACTTAAAATTAGACACTACAAAAAACAGAGAAATGATTCAATGAATAGGAAGAGCTAGGATTATTTTCAATTTTAAGCCAAATTTATCAATAGTTATTAAAATATGAGTCATTAAAAAAACTCAGTTAAAAGACAGAATTCATCACATTCTATACAAAACAAGACCCATTTTTATGTGATAGGCAAGAAATCCACATTACTTAAAGATTTAGAAAATATGAGTAAAAGAAAGTCAATAATATATACAATTCAAAACTAAGCAAAAGAAATCTAGAACAAAGACCTTAATCAGATTGATTATTTTCTGTTTCTAACACAAATTTCCAAATCTTAAAAAATATGAATTATATTTTTAGATCATATCTGAATTAAGCTAGAGATCAATAGTAGGGAGGTATGTGGAAAATCTTTGCGCATTTAGAAAGTAAACAATGCACTTTTAAATCATACATTGATAAAAGAAGTATTCTTGGGAGAAATTACCAATACAAATTTAGATATGAAAATATGATGGATCAAGATTTATGAAGTGCAGTTAAATCAGTACTTAGGGGAAGATTTATAGCACTAAGTATATATAATTAGGGGAAAAAGAAGATTAAGAACATGAACTTTCACCTTATACATTAGAGAAGAGCAATTAATTCTACCTTAAGCAAATGGAATGAAGAATATTGTATATTATAGCACATATCAACAATATTGAAAAAAGAAAAATAATAGAGAAAAAAATTGATAAAATCAAAAGATGATTCTTTGAAAAGATTAATAAAATGGCCCTCTTGTAAAACTGAAAATTAAAAAAGAAGGCAGAAATCACCCATATAAAATGTGCAATTGTTGCATATTGATAAACATTTTTGAAACTTGTATTTAAGGAATGGAAAATTTTAGCTAAACTGGTTTGAATGTTGCACATTTTGTACATGTTTCAAGCTGTTGTGCCTCATAAATATGCATGATTAAAATAATAATACAAAATTTAAAACAATCAAAGAATATCCCTACAATCACTGAAAATATGAAGAGGATAATAGGAGACTACTGCAAACATTTCCACACAGGTAAATTTGACAACCTGTGAAACAGACCAACTCCTGAATAAACACAAACTGTCATGATTCATCCAATATATAAAAGATTATTTGAACCCCCCTCTATTTATTAAGGAAATTAAGTGAATAATATCTTATGTGTATCCAGAGAAATACAGGACAAGTGGTGCTGGGCATTGACCTCGAAGTGGCACATGCTCGGCTAGCTCTCCTCTACTGAGCCCACTCCCAGCCCTTTTCATTTTAAGATGAAGTCTCATTACATTGTCCAGGCTGGCCTAGAGTTTGTGATCCGGCGGCCTCAGCCTCCTCAGTAGCTGTGATTGCAGGCATGTGCCACCCTGCCCTGCACAAACAAATACCTTTAACATATCATTGGCCTATCATCAAGAATCTAGCATGGGCTAAGGATGTAGCTCCGTGAGTGTAGAGCACGTGCCTAGCATGCATGAGACCCTGAATTTAATCCCAGCACTGGGAAAAAAAAATGGAAGAATCAAGAATGCTTACATAGCTTGGAGTTAAGCCTGTCTGGATAAATACTTCAAAATTCAGTAAGTACGCCAGAGATAAAGAGGGACTCAATATCAACTAATATCAGTGTAGGAGAAACAACAACTTCCACACAGAATAAAGGAAAGGGACCAGATCTTGCCTCAATGTGAAATTAAAAAACAAAACAACAACAACAACAACAACAAAAAAAAACCCCACATATATGAAGGACTAGTTTTTTTTGTTGTTGTTCTTTGACAGTGGACATAAGGCAATGAATGATCTCACTCATCTGTTATTCTGGAAAAGGCAAAACTATAGGGATAGAAATCAGATGGGTGGCTGGCAGGAATGTAGGATGGACCCAGGATGCATTTGGTAATGTCAGAGCTGTACAGCACAGAGCCAATGTTAGCATATGAAAGTCATTCTAGAAAACCAGCCATAACTGTATGGGATCCCAAGAGAGAAGTCCACTGTGACAAATAAATCTGAGTGTGATATAATTTTGTGGGCCATAACTATACTGTAGGGCATGGGGCAAGTGGGTGATCCAAGTAACTGTGGGAGAGCATTTTGGCTGGAAACTGTAAAAGCATCAATAAAGGAAGTGTGCAGAAAATGGCTACATGTTGTACATGGTAACTGCCTCTCTCATGAAGCCTGGGTTGAAAACTCTGAAGTTGTTGCACATGTGTGTGGGGTGGAACCAGCAAGCCCGTGGGTGCTGGGGATGGCTGCAGCTTCCCACTGTTGGCTAATCACAACGAACAAGAGAGGCGTTTGCAGTGCGGGCATGTGGAGCTGGAGCTCTGGACAGGCAAGGCTGAGGGCCCCTGCTTCTCCAGTCTGGCCTGGCTTTTCCGGCTTCCTGCCTCTGCTACAGGGAGCTGCGTGGTGGGGGGGCATCTGGTCAAAAGCCAATGATTCCCTCTGTTCTATGCACTTAGGTCCATGTTCAGAGTCTTTAAATGATTGTCTTTACAATTTTGTCCAATTTCATTGCTTCTTCACGGGGGGTGGGGGGGGAGGATTGATTGTGCTCTTTGCAGTAGGAAGTGACTGGGACTTCTTCTAGGGTGCACTCTTTGTCTTTATTTGCCCTATGTTGTCATCACCTGGCTAAGTTTGGCAGTGAAAATTTGCTAAAAGAGATGATCCATTCACTTGTCTTATCGCATACTTCCATAAATCATATCATTCAAAAAATAGTCAAGTAGCATTGATAATTTAAACTTATACAATAACACCTGACTTTTAACATGTCCACCCGGGACCTCTTGGTGACGCCCTTGGCAGGATGGAGAGGGTCAGTGAAGCTCAGTTCATCCTATACTCTTACGTAAGTGATTGGACTCAGTTCATCCTATTAATGATTAGAGTTTTCAGTGTTTTGCAGGAAATATTCTGAAAAAGAAAAAGAATTTTATATTATTGAAGCGATTCTGATGTGACACTAAGGCTCCCACATTCCAGAATGTGCCTTTTGATTCCTTATCATCAAGTGAAGTTCAGCCTAGGGAAGGATTCTCTGGGTTCTCAGCGGGACAGTAAACACTGTTGAAAGCATGGTTTACTCATATTCTCTGGAATGTGTCTGCTCCCTAACTTAAGGACTCCCCTGCTCAGCGAGTACAAAGGAACGAACAAAAAAGAAAGAATGTTTTGGCTTTCATATCCACACAGAGCCCTTGAGGACAACACATTATATTTTTTTCTCTCCAGCAGCTAGCAATGCGTGTGGAAACTATTTGTCAGGCAATAAGTACCTGGGGAATAAATATGTCAATTTCTATCCTGCTTTCCCATTTAGACCATTAAAAGTAGGTCTATGACACTAGTGACATTTTGAAAAACATTCTCCCCAGAGTAGCAGCGGTCTTGCAGATGCACAAGAAGGTGCTTTAACTTTATGGGGAAAATCATGATGACTGCGAAATATACCTAATTGAGTTGAGTCCAATGTGCTTTTTTAACTATTGATCTCAACATTAACATCCGTAGCATGTCACACAGTTTGTACCTTTGCCCAATTCTCAGCACCCTAGAGTTTTAATCACATTCAAACAAAGCAGATAACCTTTACCAATTCTTTTATTAATCGATAAAACTCCTCACGTTTGAAAAGTACCATTGAATCATTCTGAATTAACTGTTTCACTCAGCAACTCCATACAGTAAGATCCCTATCAGTGGCAAAGGAGCAGGAGAGAAAGACCAGTGCTTTGAGCGTCAAGCTAGCTCATCTGCAGGATAAAGCAATTGGGGCCCTTTGGCTGATATTTTGCTGATCCAAACACATTACATCTGGGTGTGGGGTGGGGAGGATGGCTTTATAAACGGGGACAGCATTTTGTAAATTGCATAGGCTTCATTAGAATGAGTCTATAACAGACACATAAGGTAACATACACCCTGTTAATGTTGTGATCATAATGTTTGCTCTTCCGATACATTCAGTCCCTAAAGCTCTCCAACTAATCATCACATCCAAGGCGTCTGGTGGAGATGGTGGCAATCAGTCAGGGAGGATCATTTTAATATTCTTGTTAACACACGAGCCATCTGGCACAGTGCGATTTCAGTGAAATGTAAGGCTCTTATTTCCTGTTTTCTGTTTATTTTAGCTAGAGCACATTTGTTCTGTTTTCTTTGACAGTAAAATAGTTATATTTAGTAAGAAAACATTAAGTCAGGTTTTTATGAAGGGAGAAAAACAATGCTAAGTGAGGTGAAAAATATTTTCATTAATTTTAATGGTTTCTTTGAATATCTAAAACCTTGAATTTTACACTTTTTGCTTATAATTCTCACTTCCAAATTTATTTTATTTGACTGAAGAGAAAATTCTTGGCCACGGTTTCTATTTTTTTTTTTTTTTAATATCCATGTTTTGTTTTGCTATTTATTTTCCCTGCCCTTATTTTCTTCTCTGCTTATGTTTCAACATAGTTTCTTCCTCCACCTCTTATATTTCCTCTAATTACATCTTTCCTACTAGATTTTCACGTGGACTATAATTTGGGGTGATTTAAAAAAAAAAAAAAAAAAAAAAAAAAAAAAAACTCTGGCAATATTTTTAACTGTGCTCGTCTGTGCCTTGCTAGGCAGACAGCACCTTGCCCCCATGGGAGGATAATTGGCTGCCCTGGGCCCTGGTCACAGCACTCTCCGTCTGCCTTCCTTCGAGGTTTTAAAAGAGGTCCATCTTGGGTTCTCTCTTGGAAGACTCTCCCAATACCCTGGCTTTGTTGAAACGAGAGCTGCCGTATGTTCTGGAGAGTGATGGATGTACAGGCGACAGGCACACTTCCCATGGCAAAGCGTCACGGGCAAGATCTTCTCTTCTGCCTTCCGCCTGCCAGTCCGTTACTCCATTTTCTTACTGCTTTCGTTCAACCACTGATTTTTTTTTTCAATTATTCCAGGTTTACTTTTTTCTACATAAATTTAAGCAAATTTTAACATCCAGTTTGTGCTTCTGAATCTTGCCTTATCGTTTCTTTTTTTGTAGTTTTGCATTTCAAGCCTGCTTGTTAACTCGTGTTTTTTGTTTTTATTTTACAGTTGCCCATAACTCAAGAATGATGCTAGAGATCAGTGCTCTATCTGACCTGCGTGTAGTAAAGATTAATTCCCAATTAGTAGGTTCTCTATTCACCTTACTGATTGTTTCTTTTGCTGAGAAGAAGCTTCTTTAGTTTGAATCCATCCCATTCATTAATTCTAGATTTTAATTCTTGTGCAATAGGAGTCTTATTAAGGAAGTGGGGGCTTAATCCGATATGATGGAGGTTTGGGCCTACTTTTTCTTCTAATAGCCTCATAGTCTCTGATTTAATTCCTAGGTCCTTGATCCACTTTGAGTTGAGTTTTGTGCATGGTGAGAGATAGAGGTTCAGTTTCATTTTGTTGCATATGGATTTCCAGTTATCCCAGCACCATTTGTTGAAGAGGCTATCTTTTCTCCAATGTATGTTTTTGGCACCTTTATCTAATATAAGATAGCTGTAATTGTGGGCATTAGTCTCTGTGTCCTCTATTCTGTACCATTGGTCTACATGTCTATTTTGGTGCCAGTACCATGCTGTTTTTGTTACTATTGCTCTGTAGTATAGTTTAAGGTCTGGTATTGTGATGCCCCCTGCTTCACTCTTCTTGCTAAGGATTGCTTTAGCTATTCTGGGTCTCTTGTTTTTCCAGATGAATTCCATGACTGTTTTTTCTAGTTCTATAAGGAATATCATTGGGATTTTGATTGGAATTGCATTGAAACTATATAATGCTTTTGGTAATATAGTCATTTTGACAATATTAATTCTGCCTATCCAAGAACAAGGAAGATCCTTCCATCTTCAAAGATCTTCCTTAATTTCTTTCTTTAGTGTTCTGTAGTTTTCATTAAAGAGGTTTTTCGCATCTTTCATTAAGTTGATTCCCAAGTATTTTATTTTTCTTGATGCTATTGTAAATGGGGTAGTTTTCATCATTTCCCTTTCAGAGGATTTGTCACTGATGTACAAAAATGCCCTTGACTTATGGGTATTGATTTTGTATCCTGCTACTTTGCCGAAGTCATTTCTAGTTCTAAATGTTTTCTGGTGGAGTTTTTTGGGTCTGCTAGGTATATAATCATATCATCAGCAAATAGTGCTAATTTGAGTTCTTCTTTTCCTATCTGAATCCCTTTAATTTATTTTGTCTAATTGCTCTGGCTGGAATTTCAAGTACTATGTTAAATAACAACAGTGAAAGGGGGCATCCTGGTTATTTTCCAGTTATAGAGGGAATGCTTTCAATTTTTCTCCATGTAAAATGATGCTAGCCTTGGGCCTTGCATAGATAGCTTTTATAATGTTGAGATACATTCCTTTTACCCCTAGTTTTTCTAGTGCTTTGAACATAAAGGAGTGCTGTATTTTGTCGAATGCTTTTTCTACATCTGTTGAGATGATCATATGGTTTTTATCTTTAAGCCTATTAATTTGATGTACTACGTTTATTGATTTCCGTATTTTGAACCAACCTTGATTCCCTGGAATAAACCCCACTTGATTTTGGTGCACAAGCACTGATCTCTAGAATATATAAAGAACTTAAAAATCTTAACACCAAAAAAAACAAATAACCCAATCAATAAATTGGCCAAGGAACTGAACAGACACTTCTCAGAAGAGGATATACAAATCAATCCACAAATACATTAAAAAAAAGTTTAACATTTCTGGCAATTAGAGAAATGCAAATCAAAACTATTCTAAGATTTCATTTCACTCCAGTAAGAATGGCAACTATTAAGAACACAAACTACAATAAATGTTGGAGAGGATGTGGGGGAAAAGGCACACTCATACATTGCTGGTGGGACTGCAAAATGGTACAGCCATTATGGAAAGCAGTATGGAGATTCCTTGGAAAACTGGGAATGGAACCACCTTATGACCCAGCCATCCCACTACTGGGTCTATTCCCAAAGGACTTACAAACAGCCTACTACAGGGACACAGCCACATCAATATTTATAGCAGCACAATTCACAAGAGCTAGGTTGTGGAACCAACCTAGATGCCCCTCAGTAGATGAGTGGATAAAGAAAATGTGGTATATATACACAATGGGATATTACTCAGCAATAAAAGAGAATAAAATAATGGCATTCTCAGGTAAATGGATGATAATGGAGACTATAATGCTAAGTGAAGTTAGCTAATCCCAAAAATCTAAATGCCAAATGTTTTCTCTGATATAAGGAGGCTGATTCACAGTGGGGTTGGGAGGGGAGCATAGAAGGATTAGAGGAACACTAGAAAGGTCAATGGGGAGGGAGGGAAAGGGAGGGGGCGAGGGGGTATAAAGGGAAAAAAAAAGGAAGGTAGAATGAGATGGATATTGTTACCCTAAATGCATGTTTGAAGACATGAATAGTATGAATATACTTTGTATACAAACAGTGATATGTAAAAATGTGCTCTATATGTGTATTACGAATTGTAATGCATTCTACTGTTGTATATACAACAATTTCCAATAAATTTTAAAAATTTTTTTAAAAAGAATGATGCTAGGCACTGGCCAGCGGGTTTTATGCATGCTAACGCACTGCAGTGATGACTCCTGACTCCTCCACGTCTGCTGGCATGACTGAGTGGCACGCCGCCATTTCATCAATGTCCTGTACAGAGCAGATGCAGGTGGATAGCCATTGGAGATGTCCACTCATATCTTATAGCCAGCCACCTCCTGCAAGTCTGTGAATGTCTATTTTAAAGCAATAGCTAGTAGAGGACTTTGCTTTAATAAAAGGGCAGAGAAGACTCATGAGGTTATGTTTTGAAATTCCTGTACCAGAAACTCATCTTCCTGGGAATCTTATCTGGAGAGGGGCTAGAATTTCCTGGTTGATAGCAAAATCTTCCATTGCTTACCTTGATTTCTTACCATGTTTTCTGTTTGGCAAACTTTCAGCACTATCATTATCTTCTATTATTATTTCATAGCACTCTATTATCTTCTGTCTTTGGAATGATCATTGTCTTAATTTTCATACATGTTGATTTTTTTTTAAATATCCTCATGTTAAAAAAGGAAAATGGCTTTCTGTGCTGGAGATTTTCTTCTCTGGCCTTCTTTTTTCATGGGAATCCTGTGTCCAGGTTGTAGAAATCACTCTGTGCTAGATTTGTGTTTGCTTCTGCAGGAAACAAGGGCACAAACACAGGATTGATTTTCGTCTTACTTGCCTGGTGTTGGCTGTATTCCAGACTCAGGGAGCTCAAGTGTAAAATGAGACTCATCCTGGCTGTGGGGTGGGTTCAGGCTTCTCTGAACAGTGTGATGCAAGCAGCTTCCCCACCACCACTTCCCCAGCCCAGTATGAAGCATTCTTCTAGTCCCAGGTTTAAAGGTACTCTAGCCTCTAAGTAAGCAGATTTCTAGTTTTCTGGATGATGTTGGGAAGAGACAGGAGGGTGCCCCCTTCCTCACCTCTGCCTTAGACCTTTTTTTTTTTCCTTTCTGTCCTATATTTTTATATGGGTATTAAAAAGCAAGTCCCTTTATAAAGGCATGCATGCATCCAAATCTCCCAGACCCCTAAAGAAGACTCCTGGCTGCTCTAGTTTTGCTGGACCTGGCAATTTCCTGCTGTTGTTCATGATTCATTGATAGAAAAAAAAAAAATATGATAACATTGCTTAGGTCTATCATTTCTCCATGTCCATTAATGCTAAGAATTCCTCGTGATGTGAACTACTCTGATTCATGTGCTCTGGTGCCCATTTTAAATACCTAACAATTGCACCCAGTTTTATTCTGTATTGTCATAAAACTACTATTTTTATCCATGTATTTTACAGCAACAAGATATCAGAAGAGCATTTATAGTTAGGAATTATAAAAAGACACAGTTTTTAATTTTTAGCACTTTCTGTAAAACTTATTATTGAGTAGGAGTTTTTCATCTTCACACAAAAAAATGAATAAGACCAAATTGTGAATTTTTAAAATTGTAAATTATTTGAAAATACATTTTTGCTAGTGCTAAAAAAAGAAAAAAACTTATACAGAACCATAAGAAAATATACACTAGTGGGCAAGATTTTAAGTTTTGTTTTTTTGTTTTTTTTTTACTTACAATAATTATCTTAACACTGTACTCCAATAATCACAGAACTTAGTAAAGATTCTTCTGAAGACTGGAAGTTTCAAAGTTGACATTTAGGCTGGCCTTTTCCAAGTTCACTTGATCTGTTCTGCTTTTATTTAACATAAAAAGAAAACATGGAAAGTGACTATATAATGTCAGATGGTGTGTCATGTGAGAATGTGAGGTATGGTTTCTCATCTTAGAAAAGGAGAAGTGTACTTTGTGGAAGGATCCAGAAGGTTCTCATTCAATAGAAAGTGCTGCATATTGACATAATCACGATGATACATGATACAGTTGATACAATGTATCAACTACCATTTTGGAGGTGCTGCTGTTGGTGTGATTGTCTTTTCCTCAAACAGACCATTTCTTCTCTAAGGTAAAATGATAATTATTCCAAGCACAGGTCCACTAAGAGATAGACACCTTGGGCCAAAGCAAGACTTGAGAATACAACAGTTTAAGTTCTCAACTGAACGAAATATTTGGTTTCTCAAAAGATTGAAGAATTCAAAAATTATACTCCACATATCCATTTCAGAAAGCAAGTGTTCTACAGTATGACATTTTGCCATCATTTTTAGGAGTTGCCAAAAATACCATTGAAATAAACTCTAGCCTTTACTATGTTATGTATTCTGGGCTTTAATATTATCATTATTATTACCTGGGCTTTAATATTATCATTATTATTACCTATCAGGAAGACAGAAATAGTCCTAAATGCTTTGGATTTGAGATAAAACAAAAGTTTCTTCCTTTTCTTTAGCAATAGTCAAATTTTTCATTATGTAGTAATTTAAGATAAAGGACAAACAGATTTAAGTTTGAAGCTGGGCACGGTGGTGCATGCCTGCAATCCCAGCAGCTTGGGAGACTGAGGCAGGAGGATCACAAATTTAAAGCCAGTCTCAGTGAATTAGTGCGGCCCTAAGCAACTTAGCAAGACCCTGTCTCAAAACAAAATATAAAAAAGGGCTGGAGATGTGGCTCAGTGGTTTAGTGTCCCTGGGTTCAATATCAGGTGTATGACATTTGGTGCCATCCCCTCATTCCTATTTCCTGTTTCCCAGAGTCACTGCACACCTCAAATACTTGTGTGTTCAGAAATAAACTACGGCAATAGGTTCAGTGCAACTGGATGATTTCTCCCTCTGGAGATCACAGAGAATCAGTATTAATTGTTCATAATGTATCCTAGCTGGAAATAAGGGAAGTACATGTCTGCATTTCTAAAGAAGTACATCAATTCCATACTGGCATTAAGCTAAACAAAGTAATATTTAAAACATTTATTTTATAAGCAAATACCTTTCCAATAGATAACTGTGATGCTAGTGCTATATCACTGTTTTCTATAAATAAATAGGAAATTCCAGCCATGCTAAAAATGAGTTTTATCACTTTATCATATATATTTTATCATGTAAATCTTATCATATAACATAGAATTGTATTTGTTAAAATAACAAAACATAAAAGCTTTGTTATTCTGACGAATCTTTTAATGTTTCAATAACATTAACAATACATAAAACCATCAGTGTCCCCGCGGAAGGACACATGATAAAACGAGCTGCCCGGTAGATCTGCCTGTGCAGTGCTGCACATGTACATTCCAATTGAAATAGATCCGAACAAAAGATGAAAATGCATTTTGGGAATCTGGCTCAAAGCTCCGTGTTTTGCCCAGCAGCATACCACTGTAACCTTCCAGGACTCCACTTCTGGATAGTGGAGGAATCGGTGTCACCGCAGCCAGAACGCTCCCTGAAGATCCACATCTGCCCTCCTCAGCCCACAGCGACTGCCACGCAAAGCAGCAATGAGGCCTTTTTGTATTTTCTTCCCATATTTTCTGCTTGTTTGCTCTTTTGTTTTATGCTTTCATTTTTATTCTTATTTTTCTCTGGTGATCTGAAATATATCCATTGAAATCCCCCCAGTGACCAATTTCACAGCTTTCAACAATGTATTTAAACATGAGTTGCTCTAAAAGTATGAACAGCAAAAATGAAATGGTATTTGCTATTTCCTACCCAGATAGACGGAATACTTCTGCTCCATTTTCTTTATCTCATCCTCTGGACCTTCTTACTTCGAGTAATTTTTATAATAAGAGCAAAGTTTTGATGCCAATTGCAAGATCAAAACATTCCTTTCTTTCTTTCAAAATTTATTTTATTATTTTCTGGTGATATTTTCCTTTAAAGCAATTAAATTATTTTTTCTGATGACATTTTTACAAAATAGTTTCTCTTTGATTTGAATCATCTTTCAATTTACTGTAATTATTTCTACTAATATTTACAATAATATTCATTGAATACTCAAGGTGGCTTAAGTTCTGAATCCTATAACTGAGGGATTTTCCCCCTTTTTTCTTGCCTAGGGATACCAATCTAAGGGTACACATTGATTATTGGGCCAAATATTTCAATCTTAATTTTTCTACTAGCAATATTTTATTTGAGAAATACAAGACTGATGATATTTTTATACAAAATCTAATTCTTAAAAATATTCTCAGTTTTTATAGAATTTATATTACATTGAAAATATATATATATGTATATATATATATATATATATATATATATATTCATGTCAAGTGTCAGAAGTTCAAGTAAGCACAGATTGATGAGGTGATGTTGTGTTCAGAGTGTGTGGTAAAAGTCCTACCAAGGTCCTGTCAAATCTGGCTAATTTAAAAAAGAATACATTTATAGTGCAGCAGTTTTAATATGCAAGCCATTCCTTAAAATAAAAACAGAACATTGACATGTACTTGGTGTGGATATCTTTTTGCAACAACTTCAGCATACAATTCTAAACATAAATTTGAAAGACTTGGCGCAATAACACATTTGCTACAAGCTTATTTCAGGGACACCTCAAGACCCAAATGAAAAGGCATCAATGATTAAGATGTGAGCAATTTAACTAATTGTGACATTACAGAATGATTTCTGAATGTCAAGTCAAGCTGGTTCAGAATGTTGATCATCATGGACTCCATCACCTACACTTAGAAACCTTGTTAATATGCACACACTGTAGCGTGGTTCTGAGAAGCCGTAAAACCAAGACACACGTGGAACGTCAGCTAATATGTGGATCCAAGTGCATAATTTCACCCGTGAATGGCCAACACATATCATAAAGAAATTTATTCCAAATATACTAACTAAGCTTCTTTTAATGTGCCAGAATCTTTGACTATTTATGGAAATACAATGAGGCCCATGATGAGTACTCCTTTCAAGGGGCTCAATCTAAAGGGACATACAAAAACTAAACCCTGGCAACAATGTAGTGGAATGCATGTCATAAGAAAAATAATAGAATTAATAATGTAGATGTCAGTTTTGGAATAGTGATAATGTATATCTCACTTTTTAAGATTGAAGAAAAGAAGCACAACGAAACTGATAGGTTGCCTATGGTCACCCTGAAACACCAGGGTGGGACTGACAGGGAGACACTTAATTCTGGCATGTAAGGTCCTGAATAGCATGGGATTGTCTCCTGAAATGTCACCATGTTGTCAGCACACAAAGGGGAGGCCCATTCAGCTACTGCCTAGAAGATGTGATCTAGGCTCCACCCAAAGCAAGGGGACATCCACAAATCCGTGCTCTCCCTCCACTTGTTTAGTGTGGGAACTCTCCGGCATGGCTAGGTGCTGAAAGGAAGGGATCTCACAGCTTAAGGTGCTGGAGATGGAGCAGCTGAAAACATCTCAGAAAGTCAGGACAAGACATCACCCAAACTAAAACAAGAACAGCAGAGCTGGGAACAATTTCCTAGTGATAATTGCATTGTTTTTAAACCCTTGGGGCATTTAGAAAGTCTCCTATGCTGCAGGTGTTACCCTTGCACTGACACCATCTCTAAGGCCCTTTGCCCCTGTCCTCTTACTCGGCCTTCCACGTGGAGTGTCGGATGTCCATGGTGTTCTTTGCCTGTGGACAGCTCCAAGGAACCTCTGCAGCCTCCTGTGCCCTGCCCTGCCACGTTTCTCCAACGAGTGATCTCCTGGCCACACTGTGGAGCTGGCATGCCAGTCTCCCCCTTGGGCCCCCTTCTACTTCAGTTTAGGCATTTTCAGGATAAAATGTCTACCACCTGTCCTTTGGCAGAACGACGCCCAATCACTGCTTGGTTCCCTTAAAACTCATCCTAAAGAAGATCCCACAGAAAGCACCCATGGGAGAGGATGCTCTGAATCCTTACAGGTTTTCTCCTCTTTGCCCTAGGAGGCAGCTTGGCAAGTCCACATTCTTCACCGATTGTTTCTTAATCCTGCTTTGGTAGCAGAGAAGGGGATGGGGGTCCTCCCCGAGCCGTTCACCTTTCACTTAACCCTTCCACATCTCTCCCTTCACTTCCTAGTTGGTGAAGGCAGGCTGCGTTTCCCTTCTGCTTCTCTTACTTCTCTCGGAAGCTTCGCAGGTCAAGCACCTGTCCCTGCAGTGTCCCAGTCCTCAGCGTGGAACATGCTGTCATGCTCCTGCCCGAGGACCTGCCACTTAGACATGACCTGCTCTTTCTGGTGGTGACAGACAACCCTCAGTGCCTGGCCCGCTGCTGCCTCTCTTCTTCTTAGGTTTCTCGGGGTGGGTGAGAGGGCACACGTGTTTGCTTGTTAGAGTTTGGTGAGCTTTTTGCCTTTGTTTTCTTTTTGGCATAGGGTCACCCTGAAATGTGAACATTTCCCGACAGTAGGCTTTGTGGAGGTGAGAGTAAGTGTGTGGTTTTGTTTTGTTTTCCCTTGCTGCTGCCCCGCATTGTTCCAGGAGGAACTCTTGATGTGGGTGTGTGTTTGGAGTCAGCTACCAGAAGTCTTCCTCTGTTTCATTCAGCACAGTAGCATAGTGGTTTTGAAAGTCCTGTTGCTCGGTCTCAGGTCCTGCAGATTTGTGTTCATTGTCAGTCATTTTCTCTTGGATTTTAGCCATATGATCTGAGTTCTTATCCTTAGAGGCTTTCTTTCTTTCTTTCTTTTTTTTTTTTTTTTTTTTTTTTTTTTTTTTTTTTTTTTTAAGATGATCACTTCCTTTTTAGGCAGACAGAGGAAATGGTGAATACCTTGATCCTGTCACAGAGGTAGGAGGGCTGAAGTTGGTTTGTAGTGCTAAGGACCCTCAGGGCACCTTTGTCCCACCCTATTCTAATTGACTCTCTAGAGGCCTTAATTGAGACCCCCAAGGGCATGCGTCTCTTGGCCACTGGAGACTGCAGGAAATCTATCCCAATATGCAGATCTCTTGGGCTCTGATCTCTCAGCTCCTACTCTAAGATCCTTTGTGATTTAACAAAGTGCCATGTAAAGACAGGCCACCTTTTGATGCTGCTGGAACCTCCAGGTTTTCATTCATCTCTGAGAGCTCAGAGACCCCTGGGGGGAACAAGTCTGGATTCTCAGTCTCTCCCAGGGTCTAAAGGACACAGACTCAGGGTAAACTCTGACAGCCTTGCTGCTGTCAACCAACCAGAAAGGATGCTGACTCTAGTTCTTGGACTTTTCCTACTAGGTCTTTGACTTGCAAAGACCATGGGACAGCAGGAAATTTCAATCTGATTTTGTAGATGTTTAGTTTAATTTTTTATCTTCCACTCAGGAGATGTCTGAAATTACTAAGTGTCTTACGAATGTCACTAACTTGTGTCTGAGAACACTCAAGTCTCTCATTTTGCCCAAAAGCCTTAAAGAGTTTTGAACAAAAGTCACAGACAAGGTTCTATGGCTCTTGCCTGTGCCACAGTCAGAAAATGAAATCAGCATAGCTATCAGCTCTCTGAAGGCTTTAAATATATTGTTTTAAGTTTCTTCTCCAGATTTTTAAAGTGTAAATACTGTCTTGAAGCAAACTAGTTTATTCTGCTCAGAAGCAAATAAAACATTTATATGTTTCTAAGTCACCATTTAAAGTCACAAATTTCAGCCACTAAAACAACAAACTATAAAACACCTTAGAATAAATCTAACAAAAGTTACAGAAGACCTATAGATAGAAAATAATAAATGCTTAATCAAGAACTTTAAAATGAGTGAACAAGTAGAGCAGTTATTCCCTGTCCTGGGATGGGAAAACTCAATATGAAAGACATCAATTCTTGCAAAATTCATAAGTATATTAAGTGAAACTTTAATCAAAATCACGTGAAGGATATTTTGGACATTAACAATTTGATTGTTGATTAAAACCTATGGGAGCCATTGCGTCAGCCTGAGCTCCTCCACTGAGCCTCAACTGACCAAATCAAAACACTCAAGCTGAAGGTCCACATCACCCAGTGGAATCTAAGATTTTTATCCAGCCAGAAATCAGGAGAGGGCTGGAAGCACTATCCCCAATCAGGCCAGGGTTAGCCAGTGCGATAAGGAGCCTCCTCTGCTTTATCCTTCCTGAGGAAAGTTGTCCCCAGAAATCTGAAGCTAACCAACTCATTTTTGTATTATGTTTCCTTGTTCTCGATCAAGTCACCTTATAAAAACCCACTGTCACATCCAACAGAACGCCTCTTTTAAAACATTCAGATGAAATGCTGCTGATTCATGAATTGTTAATTAAAAGGAAATTAGATCTTTTAACTAAATTTTGTTACAATTAGTTTTCAACAATATACATCTTGAAAGGAAAAAAAATGAACAAGAATAGAAGCATGTAAGGTGGAAGGAGGAGGAGGATTACGATTCATAATATTGTAACAATTAAAATGCAATGGTACTGGCTGGTCCAGGTAGCCGCAGAGTGGGAAATGAAGAGAGTAGAGGCCAAGGAAGTACCTGCACAGGCCTCTTCCTAGTTGGAAACCAGTACCCGTAGCAAGGAGGGCGGGCACCTGTCAGTGAAGCAAGCTAAATACAATCATTACTTTAGCCAATGCAAATGCTGCCTCCAGGAGAGGTAAGGTGCCTTTCAACAAGAAAAGACCCACAAACATGAACACTGGATTATCTAAAGTTAACCTGACAAAAGAGCCCTGGGACTGAAGAAATTTATAACATTTTATGGAAATATAGAAAATGAAATAAGACATCCAATGTTCATGGAAGCATTTGCTTACAAAATTACTTGACCATTCTCCCCAAATTAATCTACAAATCATGTACAATTTCAATGAAAATACTGAGCCTTTTCATACAGGGACTTTTAAAAATTGATTTTAAACTTCACATAAGTAGAAAAGCCATCAAAATCATCAAGAAAGTCCCGAATGTGATGGGAGAATATGCACAAGTGAACCAACTGAAGTTGTAAATTTCAATTAATTCACCTAAATGGAAGACACACATATACTTTTGTTATTTGATTTATGTAATCACAAACATTACATAGTACAAATAAAATTAATAGTGCATGAAAATTCAGACAAATGAAAAGCTGGGAAATTTTCAGCTCTTAATTAACTTTTTTTAAAAAATAAAAAACTCTCTTAGAATAAGGTCATCCAATGTGTTGGTATTAAATGTTCACACTACTCTCTCACAATCTTTGGTATTTCTGTAGATTTGATAATGTCATTATTTTTCTTTGTGATTTTAGTGATTTGAATCTTCTCTCTCTCTCTCTCTCTCTCTATTTTGTCGCCGCCTGAAGCAATTGGAGCAACGGAGCCGCGGGAAAAACTTCAGAAGCAAACTGGAGACAAACAGCTTTTTATTCTGATAACTTTTCTCTCTGGTTCTAACAAAAACTAACACACGCCAAACACCCCACTAAAATGGCGCTGACCCGATCAGCAATTTCGGCCAAGTCACTCGAGATCCCGCAACAAATCCCGTGAGACTACGGGTGGCGACAATGGCCAAATCTCCACGGCTCATAGTCAACTGCAATTCAAGTCAATCCCCAAAAAGGGCTCCTGCATTTCCCCCTTTTTGTTTTAAAAGAGGTAATGCTCTAGGACGTCTATGTGCAACCAACATTCTTACCCGTCATCGGATAATCAAGGCTGTGCCCTTGACTCCTGTCTTAGGTTGATATGTCGGCCACATGAGACTGTCCCGTGCGACTGTGCCTGTCTTAGGTTGTCCCCCTCTGGGGATCTTACCCGTCATTGGCTAACCAGCCATCCAATGGAGCCCTTTAGGATCGACTATATATGATGACTAACAGCCGTCCAATTGTGAGGAGATGTTGCGGCTTTAAGGCAACAAGCCTTTTGGTGATGAGCCAAATTGCATAGCATATCAAATTGTTTAAACAAATCAGCTGCCCTAAGTTCCATTAGTTGAGCTGATTTGTGTGCAGTTATGTAAGTCATATTTTCTTTTTTAGTGACTACTGTAGCAGTACCATTTGAGGACCCATCTGTAAATACATTAAATGCCTTAGGAATAGGTTGATTTTTTATTACCTGTGGAAATATAATAGGATGATTAATACAAAAAGATAATATAGGGGACTTAGGAAGATGATTATCAAAATTTGCAGAAGTAGAGCATTTAACTATAGCCCAATCATTATCATTGAAGCATAAGTATTCAATCTGTGATGATGAATAGGGAGTAATAATAGTAGCAGGGTGAATGCCAAATATTTTAGTAGAAGTCTTAAGTCCTTGAAGAATAAGTTTAGCCACCATGGAGGTATAAGATTCAATTATACTTTTAGGAGAGACGGGCAAATGTATCCATAATAAAGGCCCTTGTTGCCAAAATACTCCTGTGGGTGTATATTGTGAAGAAATAATAATCAACATCAGCGGTTGAGTTAAATCAAATCTATCACAATGAGCTCCTTCGATGGCTTTTTCTACTAACTTTAAAGCTTTCCTAGCATCAGGAGTCAATGTTCGTGGTGAAGATGGATCAGGATCTCCACGAAGGATGTCAAATAAAGGTTTTAGTTGGCCAGTAGTGAGATTTAGTGTAGGGCGAAGCCAATTAATGTCTCCCAGTAGTTTTTGGAAATCATTGAGGGTGGTCAAATGTTCTTTATTTATTAAAATTTTTTGGGGTCTAAAAAAAGTATCCATGATTTTAAATCCTAAATATAATATGGGAGATCTGGTTTGAACTTTTTCTTCTGCTATATATAATCCATATTTTTTTAAATTTTCTACCACATCACTGAATATATTAAATAAGATTTTTTGATTAGGGTGGGCCAATAAAATATCATCCATGTAATGTAGACACATGAGGTTTGGATATTTATTTTTAATGGGTTGGATAGCCTTGTCCACATATATTTGGCATATGGTGGGGCTATTAGCCATTCCCTGTGGTAAAACCTTCCATTCATATCTCTGATCAGGGCCATTATTGTTCATAGAAGGAACGGAAAAAGCAACCTGGGGGCATCCAGAGGATGTAGGGGAATAGAAAAGAAGCAATCCTTTATATCAAGAGTAATAAGATGGAAATTTTTTGGAATAGCTACGGGACTAGGAAGTCCAGGTTGAGTAGGCCCCATAACTTGCATGGTTTTATTGATTTGTCTAAGATCATGTAACAATCGCCATTTTCCTGACTTTTTCTTGATCACAAATATGGGGGAATTCCAGGGAGAGGTGGAAGGTTCTATATGACCTGCTTCTAATTGTTCCTGAACTAATTGGTGGGCCGCTTGTAATTTCTCTTTAGATAGGGGCCACTGAGGGACCCACACTGGCTTATCAGAAAGCCATGGTATTTTCAAATTTATTTTCTCAGTGGCCCCGAAAAAAAATATCTTTTTCCTTTATGGCAATGATTACTTTTAGGGTTAAGATTACTCTGTACTTTTTGATAATGAGTTCTTTTATGGTTAAGATTACCCTGTAGGTTTTCACATTTAACATCTGCAGGCTTGGTTGCAAGGTGTACTCCCATTTGTTGTAAAACATCTCTTCCCCATAAAGTAACCGGTAGATTAGGTAAAACATAAGGCTGAAATGTTCCTTTATGGCCTTCATCATCCTCCCATTTTAAAATTACTGCACTTTTATCTGGGAGGTTATTATATCCCAAGCCTCTTAAACTGGTTGAAGCTTTTTGCAGAGGCCAGTGCTTGGGCCATTGGCGTAAGTTAATAATGGAAGAGTCAGCTCCAGTATCTATTAATCCCTCCATTTCTATTCCTTGGATTTTTATTTTACACATAGGCCTCCTTGAACAGTCTCGAACCCAGCAAGCCATGGGACTTGAGTCAGTGGAACAAAATCCTCTATTGTTCCCTTCTTGAGGCATACCCATTTTAAATGAATTATGTAAATTGGGAAGGAGAAGCAACTGAGCAATTCTATCTCCTTGATTAACAGAAGTTATACTTTGGGGTGAGCTAAGCATTATTTTTATTTCCCCTTTGTAGTCTGAGTTTATTACACCTGGGGTCACTTGCAAACCTAATAAGCTTTTAGGACTACGCCCGATAATAAGTCCTACAGTCCCTGAGGGAAGAGGTCCCCTGACTCCTGTGGGAATCAGTTGAACCCCCATTTCAGGTGTTAACACTATTCGGGCGGTGGAACAGAGGTCTAATCCTGCATTTCCTCTTGTTCCTCTGGCGAGGGAGTGGATGGGTAGTAGGGATTGTGTCGGGGAAGCATCTGAGTAGATGCTTGAGGATACTCCTTCTGCAATGCCCCGTACATTTGTGGGCCCTGGGGTATTGGGCCCCGTGCCCCGTTTTTTGAATTCCTGAACAAAGGATTTCCATGGATGTCAAATTTTGAATGGCATTTATTGGCCCAATGATTTCCCTTTTTACACCTGGGGCAGCGGCCTGGGGCACGATATGAGCTTGGTCTTATTTCTCTTTTGGGATTTTGCCTAGAATTGCCTGATTGATTATGATAATTTTGCCTGGAATATCCTGATTGATTATAATATCTACGTTTAGCCTTTGTGAAATTTCGAGAGGAAGCACCTCTCATTGAGGCTGCAATCACATTTCCTGTGACAAAGGCATCATTTATATTTTTACATAGTTGTATATATACGGAAAGATCCTTTTTAGTTGTCCATGGCCTGATGGCTGCTTGGCACCATTTATTTGCATTTTCATAAGCTAATTGAACAACTAATGGCATAGCTTGGTCAACATCTGCAAACACACTACCTGCAGTTCTCAAAAGTCGATCAGCAAAGTCGGCATACGGCTCATTAGGTCCTTGAATCACTTTTGACAAGCTACCTTGTAGATCCCCAGGTCCTTGTACAGTTTTCCATGCCTCTAAGGCAGCTGCATTTATCTGAGCATATATATTTGGGTCATAATCTGTTTGAGCCTGTAAGTCTGCGAATTGCCCTTCTCCTGTGAGCATGTCTATATTATAGTTTTCAAACCCTGCAGCCGCGTTTCCTTTAGCCGTTTCTATACAAAGTTCTTGGAATTGCGATCGCCAAACCAAGAATTGCCCCCCGCTTAATGTTGCTTTACATAGACTTTTCCAGTCTGAGGGGGTTAAGCTAAAGGTGTTAAGGGACTCCAGCATACTCAACGTGAAAGGAGCTTGGGGCCCATAAGTCATTACTGCCTCTTTGAGATTTTTTATTGTTTTGAAATCTACTGACTGATGGACACTCTGTCCATTTTTCTTTTCAAATGCTGGCGGTTCCCAATGTATCTGTGAGTTGTCCTCGAGAGCGCATAAGCGATCAGAAAGACTTTTTATTTCTGTTTCTAGGGTATGCAAATGCCTAGTAATACCCTTCATATTTTCTGTAATGGATTCCACCCATGGGGGAGTAGAGGACACAAGTGACTCCTCTGCCTGACGGACCTTTTTCTCGGTCTTTTTAAATTTCTTTTTCCTCATTTTCTCAGGATCACTTTTACTAGATTCCTCACCACTGCTAATTTCACTGACAGCAATATCCTGAGGCCCATTTTCCAGTGAGAGCAAGTATCCTTCAGCTTTCGCCAATAACTCCCGAATAGCTTTAATAGCTTGGATTTTTGTCATTTTTGGGTCTCTTCTAATACTCTCTTTACTGGTCTCAGTTGGCCCAGTGGAATCTACACTTTTTTGATCACTTTCACTTTTGTCTATATACTCCTCACTGAGAACAGAGTCAGGTATATCAAGGAGTCTTTGCATAGCCTCTATCACTTGGGATTCAGTTATATTCGAACCCATCTTTAGAGACCTTTCAGTTCTTACCTGTCCGCTCCGAAGTTCCCCGTACGGGCCGCCACCTGTCGCCGCCTGAAGCAATTGGAGCAACGGAGCCGCGGGAAGAACTTCAGAAGCAAACTGGAGACAAACAGCTTTTTATTCTGATAACTTTTCTCTCTGGTTCTAACAACAACTAACACACGCCAAACACCCCACTAAAATGGCGCTGACCCGATCAGCAATTTTGGCCAAGTCACTCGAGATCCCGCAACAAATCCCGTGAGACTACGGGTGGCGACAATGGCCAAATCTCCACGGCTCATAGTCAACTGCAATTCAAGTCAATCCCCAAACAGGGCTCCTGCACTCTTTTGTTTTTCTTTTTAGTCCAGGTAGCTAAAAATCTGTGCATTTTTAAAAAATCTCATTAAAGAAGCACTCTTTGGTCTTATTGCTTTTTTCCTATTATTTTCCTAGCTTTATTGATCTCCACTCAAATCTTTATTATTTCCCTATGTTTTCTAGCTTTGGGTTGAACTTGTTCTTTTTCTAGTTACTTAAGTAACTACTTACAGTTAGGATGATGATTGAGATCTTCCTTTTTTTTAATGGAAGCATTTATAGGAATAACTCCCCCTAAAATTGCTTTTGCTGAGACCTATAAATTTTAGTATGATGTTTTATTTTATTTGTCTCTAAGTACTTTCTAATTGACTTTATTATTTCCTTTTTAGCCATTAGTTGTCTATGAGTGTGTTAGGTAATTTTCACACATTTATGAATTTTTCAGTTTCACTTCTATTACTGATTCTTAATTTCATCATACTCAGGTAAGAGATGATACTTTGTATGATAACTACATGAAACAATCAGCCCATGTGATACATCACATTAACAGAATGAAGGAAAAATGATTGTTATCAATTTATAGAGAATAAGCATTTGACAAAAATTAAGACTCTTTCATGAAAAATGCATCCAGTGTGCCAGGATTAAAGGAACTAATCTGAACATAATAAGCCATGAATGGAAAGCTCACAGCAGACATCACGCTCAGTGGTGAATTCTTTTCCTCTAAGATCAGGACACAGGATTTTCACGTAGGAAAATATCACACTGAACCCTGTTAATGTGTGTCATAAATATTTGTTCATAAAAAGGGTAAAGATGACTACTTTCAATATTTCCACTCAAAGTAGTAATAGAGGTTCTAACCAGGAAAGTTAGGCAATAAAAAGAAAGAAAAGGCATTCAAATTAGAAAAGAAGTAAAGTTACATATGTTCATAAAGTTCACAGATGTTACATATGATTTCAGGTAGAAGACTCCAAAGATTACAGATACACACACACACACACACACACACACACACACATACATCTATAAGAAGTAAAATGAGTTTGGAAAAGTAGCAGAATACAAAGTCAACCAGCAGAACTCAGTTGTATTTCTATATGCTAACAGTGAACAATCTGAGATTACAAAAATAGTTCCATTTACAATAGTATCAAAAAATACTTATAAAGTAATTAAGGAGGTGAAACACCTATACAATGAAAACTACTGAACCATGCCAAAGGAAATTAAAGAAGGCATAAATAAATGGAAATATAATCCAGGTTGATGGAACAGAACATACTAATATTGCAAATATATCAAATTAACCCATCTATAGATTCAATGCAGTTCCTATCAAAATCCCAAAGACTATTTTTGCATAAACAGAAAAGTGAATTCAAAATTCATAGGAAATCTCAAGAGACCCCCCCCCAAATACTCAGATTGCTCTTGATGAAGAAAATGAAAGCTAGAACACTTGCAGTTCTTTATTTTAAAATTACTACAAAACTATAGTAATCAAAATAATGAGGTACTGACATAAAGACAGACAGGTAGATTGGAATGGCCATTCCAGAAATCAAACATTCATATATGGTCCAAGGTGTTTGAAAGGTGTGCTGAGGCCTTTCAATGGGGAAAGGACAGTCTTTTTGAGTAATAGTGCTGGGAGAAAAGGATCTCTACCACATGCAAAGTAGTGAACTTGGATGCTTAGTTAATAGCAAATGTAAAAATTAATGCAAAATGGATCAAAAAGCAATTTGTAAGAAGTAAAATTACAAAATTATTAGAGGAAAACAGGGTGAATGCTTCACAACTCTAGGTTCGGTGATGATGTTTTGTATATGAAATGTAAGGGAAAGACAAGAGAAGAAAAATATAGACAAATTGAAAAAATAGACAATTTGAAACTATTAAGATTAAACAAAAAAGTTTGCCCAGAAATAATATCAACAGGGTAAAAGACAATCTGCAGAATGAAGCAAAATATTTGGAAAACACATATCTGATCGGGGAAATACCAGAATATATACAGAACTATTATTCATAGTAACTATTACTTACTGCTCGCACAAAAGCAAAGGACTTGTCAAAAGAAGACACACATATGGCCAGGATGCATGTGAACAGATGCTCAGTATAACTGATTACCAGGAAATGCAAATCCAAACTACAATGAGATACCACCTCATACCTATCAGGAGGACTAGCAGAAGGAAGGAAGGAGGGAGACAAGGAAGGAAGGAGTGAGAGAAAGAAAATAGTGAGCAAAAAAAATAAATAAATAAATAAAAAGGAAAGAAAAGAAAGCTGTTTCATAAAAATAATGAAGTGTTGATGAAGGTAAAGGTAAACTGGAACCCCTGTGCATTGTTGGTAGTTATGTAAAATGGCACAGCCTTTGTAGAAAACATAATTATAAATTAGATAATAAAATATGAAAAAATCAAAATAAAATTACCATATAATGCATCAATTCTGCTTCTGTGTATACCTAAAATAACTGAAAACAGGACGTGGCTGATACATTTATACACCCACTCATCCTCAGAGCAGCAATATTTACAACAGCTAAAATGTGGAGGCAATCCACCACATATCTGTAACAGATGAATGAATAAGCAAACTGTGGTCCACAATAAAATATTACTCAGCCTTAAAAAGGAATAACATTCTGATATATGCTACAACACAGATAAACCTTGAAGCCAGTATTCTAAGAGAAACAAGTCAGTCTCAATAAAGACAAATACGTCAAGATTCTGCTCACATAAGGTACATCAATCAGTCTAAGTCACAGAGATGGAAGTAGAACAGTGGGCAGAAGGGAAGGGGTGACTGTTTGATGGGTGTAGGAATGCATCACTCTTACAAGATGAAAAGACCTATGAAATCTGTTGCCGCCTGAAGCGATGGCCGCTTGGAGGAACGAAGCCACGGGAAGAAGTTTAGAGGCAAACTGGAAACAAACAGCTTTTTATTTTGATAACGCTATCTCCCCAAACAGGGCTCCTACAGAAATCAAGTGGTTGTGAGAGTAGCACAACACACAAATGTATTCAATACTGATGGACTGTACGCTTAAACATGGTCAAGAGAATAAATTTTATGTTATGTGTATTTTATCAAGACAGAAAAACTGATAATGAAGAGCTTTACAAATCAATAGCAGGGCTATCAAATCAATTGAAATTTGGCAACATTGATAAATAAATAGTTGATAAAACAAGGACCTCGAATACCTCTGAAACTGGATAAAAGTGACTGCTGCTACCTCACTCACTCAGATATGTTTGAAATGTGGTGCCTACACAGCCCTAATAGATAGGGTTTCAAGTATCAGCTCCTTCAGCATCCTGTGTTGGTGGGAGGTAGGAAAATGGGCCTTCACACGTTAGTCATAGTTGTGTAAATGGGTATTGGGTCACTTATGGTGGAAAACAGCAGTTAAAAAGCATACTTTCATTTTATCAGCAACTATGTATCTAGAGATTAATCTTAGAGCAACAATAACATAAGTTAAAGATGAGAACTATTTCTATCATATTCCATTTTACATTTTTAGTAATGGTACGAGATTTGCAAAAAGATAAATGTCCACCGGTAAAGTACTACTGAGATAATTATGTAAATTTTGGTATATTTGTATAATGAATAATTTCCAGCCATGAGGGAAGTCTTTCTATTTAAACCAACAAGCGAAAAGGTCAAGTACAAGAGTGAATATATGATGCTTATCATGCACATTTGCATACCTATTTAGATATGTATTTAAATATGTATTCCTAAGTACTATATATATATATATATATATATATATATATATAGTACTTAGGAAAATGCATGTCAGGAACTGATAATTCAGATGACCTGTAGACTGTAAACTGGGTAGATGTGGGAAAAGGTGCAAGAGCACTTACTTTTCATTATTTTATCAATTTTACTTTAGAGAGTTTATAAAAAAGTGTTTTATACATTCAAAAGTTTGTAAATTCTTGGCACACCTAATTACTTATTAAATGTTTGATTTATGAATAATTTAAAACTTTACATTTTCTTCATATATTCTCTCTTTTTGTGTCTGTGTGTGTTTTGTGTTTAAAATTCTCCCACGTTTTTCTTAGCAAAATTCTATCATTGTTGGTTTTCACTTTTCATGTTTTGCTCCTATATACTTTTATTGTCTTTCAAAAACAACAATCCATGATTTTTTTAATATTTTTTCAGTTTTAAATCATGTTTATAATTTCATTAGTGTCTCATAATTAGTACTTTCCTTGTTTATAAATATTTAAGCTGAATGGCTCATTTGTTTCTACTCTTTCTGCATGCTTTTGCTGTGTTTTGTAATTACCTCTAGGAATAATCAAATTGGTATATTGAAACCATTTCAGTAATGTTATGGTTTGGATGTGAGATGTCCCCCAAAAGCTCATTTGTGAGACAATGAAAGAAAGTTTAGAGAAGAAATGATTGGGTTATGAGATCCTTAACCCAGTCAGTGAATTGATCCCCTGATGGGATTAACTGGGTGGTAAGTGTAGGCAGATGGGATGAGCTGGAGGAGGTGGGGTCACTGGGGCACGGCTTTAGGGTATATGTTTTGTATCTGGGGAGTGGAGTCTTTCTCTGCTTTCTGATCATCACGTAAGCTGCGTAAGCTGCTCTCTTCTACCACACTCTTCCGCCATGATGTTCTGCCTCACCTTGAGCCCAGAGGAATGAAGCCGCCTATCTATGGATCAAAACCTCTTAAACTGTGAGCCCCCAAATGAACTTTTCCTCCTCTAAGATTGTTCTTGCTGGTTCTTTTCATCACAGCAGTGAAAAAGCTGACTAAACAAGTAGTTTGACTGTTTTGTTTGTTTACCTATTTAAAGAATTGAACTTTCTTGTTTGAATGTTCCCATTAATGAAATGGTTCGGCCCTGATTCTAGTATGCAGACAAACAGAACCTAGGAGGAGCTGATAACTTGCCTGCAATGCACAGAAGCCTCTCCGAGCAACAGTTTCTACTATTGCACACTCTATAGTCCACTGCTGCTGTGGACAGCGGCCGCACCTGTGATCCCAGCAACCTGGGCAGCTGAGCAGGAGATGGCAAGTTCAAAGCCAGTCTCAGCAGCTTAGCAAGGCCATGTCTCAAACTAAAAAGGGCTGGGAAAGAAGCTCTGTAGTAAAGCACCCTTGGCTTCAATTCCTAGTACCACAAAAGAAAGGGGGTGGGGGAGACAGGAAGGAAGAAAAAAAGGAAGGTAGAAAGAGAGAGAAACTAGTGTACTGTGCAAATCTGTGGCACCTTCTATTTCTCCAAATGAACTTGTAATTATATTACTTTTTTCTCCATCGGCCAAAATTGAAAATTCATTGCAAATAATTTACATTAATGATTTGTTATGGGTTATGATCTCCAAAAAAATTTAAGTTTCTGAAAAGTGATTACTCTAAGGCCAATACGAATGTTGAAAAACTAGAACTGAAGAAAATTGTCAAACACCATGTAGGATTATAAGACATATAAACCAGTCTATTAATTTAGAAAAGGGAAGATTAAAGAAAAATTGAAAATAGTTTATCAACAAATCTTTTTATGAATTTTCAAATATTCAGTAAAGTCATCCATATCAATTGACTTTTAATATCTTCTCTTTAAATCAATTTACTTATTGATCATTTAAATTCATTAACATGTAAATTATAAAGGAAAATAAAAATTAAAAATAAATGGCATCATTCTACCAGTTGAAAATTAGGGATAAGATTCCCAACCCTGTTTTTTATCTTAGTATTTATAAAACTTGTTAATTGAAAGTTCTTTATGTGTCTCTTTGAAATGTAGGTAACCCTTTATAAAAGTTAAATAAGCTTTTGCTAGCTTTAAGATCTAGAAGTGTCTTTCTCAAGTACCTAAGAACCATCTCTTTGAAATGTGATCATCATCATCGTCATCATCCTGAGAGAGAGAGCCCCTGTGTCTCCTGCGGGAAGGTAAAAACCCAACTTCTGGTGACTTTCCCTCCAACTAGTAAAATTGCCTCCTACCACAAGGATGTGAGCTTATTTTTCCTTTGGATAAAGCCAACTGGCTAACACAGATGCTCACCCAAACTGTCAGGGGAGGTCAGGAAGAACTCTGTGCCAAACAGTGCCACCAGGTCGACCTTTCTAAGGTTGAGTTACTTTTTATTCTGACAACATGTAAGGAATGAGTTGTATCTGCTTGGCTATATAAAATGGTAAAATTTCTGTCTCTCCTTGCAATCTCATTGTGTTAAAGGCATATTCTAAAATTATTTGCTTTCCAGAACTTTCCGTAATGGGAAGAGATTTTTGTCTTGAATTATACTTTCTTAGCGTAGGAATATAATCATGAGCTTGCTGAAAATCATACATAATTGTATAGATTTAATTGTATCTCACCCCAAAATGTTGAAGTCTTAATACCCTGTGCCTATAAATGTGAACTTATTTGGAAATAGGGACTTTGCAGGTATGAATGTTAAAGTTAAAATAAGATCATGCTGGCTGAGGTATGCCAAGACTGGCTTACTTATAGGAAGACTCATTGATGGCACAGGAGGAAGCTCTTCTGCTGAGGGAGCGCTGACTGGAACTCCCTGTCACAAGTCACGGGAGGCCCAAGGCTGCTGGCACTCACTAGAAGCCAGAAGAGAGTCTCACAAGAGTCAGCCTTGCACCAACCAGAAGGCACCACCACCCTTCTCCTGAACTGTAGAAGAAATTTCTATTGCTTTAAGCCACACAGTTGTGATAACTTGTTATAGTAGTCCTTGGAAACTACTATAATCATGATGATTGTTAATTTAAGATAAACCTATGTATTTATTCAAAAGAGTGTACATTTTAACATGTAGTTCATTGAATATTTTTACTTAAAATTGTAGAAGCAGATTTAGATATGTTTTTACGTTCATTTCCAACACAGTGTAATACAAAGAAAACTTTGTTGTGTTTTATATAGCTGCAAGGAGATAAAGTCTACCAAAATCAATTATTAAAATTGTAAATAATGTGTGAATGTCCAAAAGAAAACGATTTTATTAAGATGAGAAGCCAGTTTACTCTTAACTTCAATTTCAGGTACAAATACCTGGATAATCAACCAACAGGTAGAATCGGCACCAACACACCACATTCAGTGTGGATAAGATGCTAATCATGTGAGTTTAGTGCTGAAACAGAACAGCATTACTGAGATCAAAGGGCTATGCTGGTGGCTTTACTATTGACAGACTAAAAGACAGCAAAGATGGAAGAAAACAAGCTGGACAGAGGCCACTGCAGTAGCCCAGATAAGAGGTGATGGCCGCTGGTGGCAGGGGTGGGAAGAGGAGGAAGGTCTGGCTCCAGGTTGAGGCCAATGGCTTGACCAATAACTGGATAAGGGACGTGAAATAAAATAGAGAATCAAGGAGGAAACCAAATTCAGAGGACTGAAAACTTAAAACAAATTTAAAGCATGCACTCTTCAGTGAGATGCAGAAGCTGGCAGGGATATCTGGGTTGAGGGAATATCCAGATTTCATTTCTGGACATTCTCAATATAGCCACAATCTGCCCATTGCAGGAGAGATGCTAGATGTGCAGGGGAGTCTGAACTTCTCTAGCACCATCAGCTCAGAAACCATTAGCATCTGGATAATGCTGAAAGGCAAGAAGCTGGAGGAGTTTCACAAGGGAATGAGTATAGACTAGCAAGGGAAGAGAGGAGACTTGAGTAGAAGCTGTGTGGCAGGGACGGCCAGTGTGCACTAGGGAGAATTCAGAGGGCTGTGTTAACACAGGAAGCAAAATGATTAGATTATGGAAGCTGTAGCCTAATCAATGGATCAATCCATTTGATAGATTAATGACTTTAGTGGAGCACTGGGTGGTGATTGTAGGTTGGTCAGGCCTAGCTGAAGGCAGTAGGTCACAGGGCCCATGCCTTGGGAATTATACAATTTGTCCCTGGTTCCTCCTGCCCTCTCTTTGCCTCCTGGCTGCCATGAGTTGAGTAGTTTTTTTTCTCCCCCCCCCCACTTCTGCTATGATGTCCTGCCTTGCCTTGGGCCCAGAGCAATGGACTCAGCTGGTCATTGACCAAACCTCTGAAACCATAAACCAAATGAATTTTCCTCCCCTAATTTGTTCTTTTCGGATATTCTGGTCACAGTGATGAGAAGCTGACCAAGATCTAATGATCTGCATCAGTATCACCGTCTCCCAAGCCATAAAGTTAACATGCTATCACCAAACCAACTGCAAGGAACGGCAGTGTCTCTAACTCTCCACTCACCAGGACTCAGAGCTCAGGAAGCGGAAGCACCTCTGGAACTCTCCGCTTCCTTCACGGCTGTAACTTCCTTTCTAGATGTTGTGTAGACCCCTGTGGCTTATTAGGAACCTGTTCTGTGATTCCCCTTCCAGTTAGGACTCCAATACTAGTTTGCACTAGCTTTATGTATAATTGTATCTTGACATCTGAAAATAATTTCCGAACTATTAATAAAACATACAGGGGAATTTATATAAGCCATGAAAATATGGAAATGTGTTCTTACCTTGATAATTGATGTTAAAATGACAAACCTCATTAAACTTGCATAGTGATTATTGATCAACCACTTTTAACATATGGTTATCCAATATCATACAGAACATTATTTTCATTTTAATTTGAACATCAGCCTATATTCACAAATAAAAAATAATTGGCTGTTCAACAATAACTACAGACCAAACCATTATGCTTATGGAATTTAGCAGCTGTATACTGTTTATACACATAGGATAAAGAATAAAATTCTACAAAATTATACATGAATAACAAATAAAGTTCAAAACATTATTAGAGATAAAAGAACATTTATAAGCATTATTATTCCATGAGGATGGGATTTATGTAGCTACTGATAAGTAAAAGGAGAGAAACATTACTTTAAAACCCTATAGCTTCTACTTTGACCATTCAACATGCCCTGTATATGTTTGTTTTTGTGAAAACACAGAAATGTAACCAATTAAAAATCATCACAGATATCAAGTCACAGTTAAGTCGGAGCTTTTCGAATTTCATTGAAATAACCAAAATTTACAGAAATAAACTTGAGGTCTTACCTGTATAGAGTCCATGTAGTCTTTCTATTGAAGAACTTATCCAAAGTTGTCATCAGATTAATGGGATAGATATTATAGCTGAATAAATAAAAATTGTATCTAAATATATAGAAGAAGGATCAGCACGCAATAGTCTTTTTTTATCATATCTGCCAAGGTGAAAACACAAATGACTAAATACATATGAGTATATGATGGTACTCCTGTCAGAATGGGGTGCAGAAAGGGAAACTTGAACTCACTCTGTTCCCTCTGAATCTCACACATAGAATACACTTAATCACTCCTAGAGGGCTACAAGTCTCTTGTAGCAGATGGACGACCAAGACTGACCAGTTGGTAAATAATACGCGCTATCTGTATGGGTGCAATTTGAAAGTGAATCAGACACTGTCCCTCTCAAAGGATCAATCCCATCACCTGCCACCTAAACTTGCACACTGAGTTCTATATAGCTTTAATGCCTGCCATATTGAGGATAGAGATTAGCTTTCCCATACAAAATTCAGATTTATGTTGGAAAAACTAGTCTTCATTCTATAAATGCTACTGATTACTTATTATTCTGAGTATAAATTGAAGAGTTAAACTTATGTAAGAAATCAGAAGGCACTAGTCACCTTTCCATCACCATACTACAATGCCAGAGGCAACTGAATCTGGTCTACTGTGGCTCTCAGCTCTGGAGGTGCCAGCCCATGAGGGCCCATGGCTTTGGGCCTCTGGCCAAGGCAGCGTACCAGGGCAGACGCACGTGGCAGGGAAACTGCTCACATCCTGAGCCAGAAAGGAAGAGAGAAAAGAGAGGACCAGGGCTGTCCCACAGTCCCTTTGGATGTTATGGCCTTAGTGACTTAAGGACTTCCCACTGGGTCCCACCTTGTAAAAATTCTAACCCCTCCTAATAGAGCCACTGTGGGGATCAGCCTTTCACACATCCTCTGGGGGGGACCTGCAATATCCAAAGTTTAGCAGAGTCCTCGCCTTAGAAGCTTAGCGTTGTCTTCTGCATTGCACATTCTGTGTTCCATGGAGTTTTCATTTTATTACAATTTAAAAACTAATATACATTTGTATGTATGTAATTTTTTAAATGCTGTCAGTACCTTTTTATTTTATTTATTTATTTTATTTTACTTTTTTGCAGAGACATGGCCTGGAAATTCAAAAATATGTATTTTGATATTGCAAACATTCGTCAATGTCAGAAGAGGTAGGCATACCTCTTTGTTTATTGTTTTCAACTGGAATTACAGATATCAATATGAATTAATAATTTTCAACATGTATCTATCAATATTATGTGTATTTGTTACAAGTATATGAATGCACATGTGTACGGTAGCCGGTATTTTTCTGTGTATGAAAAGAAGAATCTGCTAGATCATTCTACTTGAAGGCCAGGACAATTACTAGCAACTGAAATGAGCATCCTAGAGCCCAGAGCTTGGTTTCTAAATTATACTAGCAACCAAAACAACCCTGGGGAAGTGACTGATTCCAGGCTGGGATTTGGAAGACACAAGATGATTCTAGAATATATTGTGCCAAACAGTGAAGAAGAAATAAGACAAAGGGACACATATCCACAGGTGTATGTATAGTCACGGAGGAGGATTTGCCAGGGAGAGCAGAGACAGGGAGCACACGGAGGTGAAAGAAGGGATCAGAACCCAGAAATGAACAGAAACACATCACTTGACTAGTTAATAGGTGAGAGGGTGACATTGCAGAAGGGAATGGAAGCCTGTTGTAACTGCAGAAATCAATGAAGAAGGAAGACTATCACTGTAAAATCACTCTTTGGTCATCATCCTAATAATGATTAAAGAAAAATTCACCAATAGATGGTGATAATGGAGATGGAATTTTGAGGAGTGACAGGATATTTTCATTAGCTCAAAGTCTCACCTCACAATTTACTTACTATTTACAAAGAAAAAAAGTTTAAGTTTTCAATGGACCACGCTGACATCTACCACCTTGACCAAACCTGAGCTCACCAGGAACAGAACGCACTGATCTCACACCTCAGGAAATGATGCCTCAGAAAAACACGTCACCTTGGTTATTCTCACCATAAATGCAACAGCCCTGAAAGATTTTTCTACAAATGGCTGGTCATTATCTACTCACTTAAAATGACTGTTGAGCTCTTTCTGACTAAAGAAAATAAGAGAGACATGCAAATCAAAAGCAAGGAAAGACGTGGAATTTTCCTACCGAGGATGGCATGCAGATAACTGATGAAATCTGTGGGAGTTCTCTATGTTACCATGATGTCTATGTCCACAATGATGTTCTCCTGATTTTATAAGTACACAATGGTATGTAAGAGAATATGCTTGCTCTTAGGAACATCCAAGTATGCAAGGATAACAACTCTGTAACAGATGCCATAATGTGCCTCACAAAAAAGAAAATAATGTGACACTATAGATACATGTGTGTGTGTGTAAATAACAGAGAGGGAGAGAGAATGAATGAATGCATGAATGAGTGAGTGAATGGACAGATAGATGAATGCTACCACCAGAGAATCTGTTTTAAGGGATATGGGAATTCTTTAACATTTCTTATAAGTTTCCTTTGAGCCTAGCCTGGAATAACATGTCCAAATAAAACTTTAAAATTTAAAAAAGAAAATAATGCCAACTATTCTATGTAGCCTCTTAGAAATCGCAGACAAACATTAAGGTATTGAAGAACCTACAATTAATTTTTAAATATTTGCTTATCTTTTATTTCTAAACCATCTAACATCTAAGCATTAGAAATGCTAAACATGAAAAATATATAAATGTCTACATGTGCACACCTCCTTGTTGCCAAAAACCTCTACTTTGTGGGCTAATGTTTGCATGGTTATAAAAATGATCATTTCTTTCTATTGCAGAGTGCATTCATATGTACTCTTTAAGAATACACCAGAAAAGTGTGAGATGATCTGTAACATAAGACCCCTTCACTTTATGCTGCCCCTAAACAGGTTGTAATCCCAGAACCATCAAACCCTGTTTGGTAAGAGCTACTCAATATCACCCAGGAAGTTGAAGATGCAGAGAATTAGCATGCTATACACACTGGTATACATGGAGAAATCAGTGTGACCTACCTAGAGGGAAATACTGTGATATACATCAAACGTAGGAATTCACCCTAAGAGACTCATTTGTTAATTGCTCAAAAATGTGTATGATGCCTTAAGAGAAAAAAAAAAAAAAAAAACCCACCAAATAAATGACTTAACATCACGCCTCAAAGCACTAGAAAAAGAAGAACAGACCAACACCAAGAGCAGTAGAAGACAGGAAATAATTAAAACCAGAGCAGAAATTAATGAAATTGAGATGAAGGAAACCATTCAAAGAATTGACAAAACTAAAAGTTGGTTCTTTGAAAAAATAAACAAAATTGACAGACCCTTAGCGATGCTAACAAAAAGAAGAAGAGAAAAAACTCGAATTACTAACATTCGTGATGAAAAAGGGAATTTCACAACAAACACCTCAGATATACAGAAGATAATTATAAATTACTTTGAAAACTTGTATTCTAGTAAAATAGAAAATATTGAAAACATTGACAGATTTCTAGAGTCGTATGATTTGCCTAAACTGGAACTGGAGGCTATACACAACTTAAACAGATCGATTACAAGCGAAGGAATAGAAGACGTCATCAAAAAGCTACCAACAAGGAAAAGTCCAGGACCTGATGGGTTTACAGCTGAGTTCTACAAGACTTTCAAAGAAGAACTAATACCAATGCTCTTCAAACTATTTCAAGAAATAGAAAAAGAGGGAGTTCTTCCAGACTCTTTCTATGAGGCCAATATTACATTAATTCCAAAGCCAGGCAAAGACACATCCAAAAAAGAAAATTTCAGGCCCATATCTTTAATGAACATAGATGCAAAAATTCTCAACAAAATCCTGGCAAATAGGATACAAAAACATATAAAAAAGATAGTGCACCATGATCAAGTGGGGTTTATTCCAGGGATGCAAGGCTGGTTCAACATTCGGAAATCAATAAACAAAATACATCACATCAATAGACTTAAAGATAAAAATCATATGATCATCTCAATAGACTCAGAAAAAACATTTGACAAAATGCAACACCCCTTTATGTTCAAAACACTGGAAAAACTAGGAATATCAGGAACATATCTCAATATTATAAAAGCTATTTATGCAAGGCCCCGAGCTAACATTATCTTAAATGGAGAAAAATTGAAAGCATTCCCTCTAAAAACTGGAACAAGACAGGGATGCCCCCTTGTTGCCGCCAGAAGCGATGGCCGCTTGGAGCAACGAAGCCGGGGAAGAAGTTCAGAGGCGAACTGGAAACAAACAGCTTTTTTATTCTGATAACTTTTCTCTCTGGCTCTAACAACGACTTTAACATGCACCACACACACCACCAAAAACCAACACACCAAAAATGGTGCAGTCCCTATCAGCAATCTCAGCTCAAGTCCCGCGAGATCTCCGGCCAAGTCCCGTGAGACTAAGGAAGGCGGCAACAGCCAAACATCTCCATGGCCCGTAGTCAACCGCAATCTTAGCCATCTCCCCAAACAGGGCTCCTGCACCCCCTTTCACCACTGCTATTTAACATAGTACTGGAAACTCTGGTCAGAGCAATTAGACAGACGAAAGATATTAAAGGGATCCAGATAGGAAAAGAAGAGCTCAAATTAGTACTATTTGCTGATGACATGATAATATACCTAGAAGACCCAAAAAACTCTACCAGAAAACTTTTACAACTAGTAAATGAATTTGGAAAAGTTGCAGGATACAAAATCAATACACATAAGTCAAAGGCATTTTTGTACATCACCGACAAAGCCTCTGAAAGGGAAATGACGAAAACTATCCCATTTACAATAGCATCAAAAAAAATAAAATACCTGGGAATCAACGAAAGAGGTGAAAGACCTCTATAATGAAAATTATAGAACACGATGTAGGAGCCTTAATTAAGGAGATAGCTAAGATTGCGGTTAGTTGTGAGCCATATAGATATTCAAACATTACCACCTTCCATGATCTTGCGAGACTTGGTCCGGGACATTGAGGAATGATCTCGTGAGACTTGGCCCAGGGCATTTGTGGATTGGGTCAGAGCCATTTTGTGGTGTTTGGAGGAGTGTGGATTGTGTGTTGGAGTGGTTGTTGGACCCGGAGAGAGAAGCTAGCAGAATAAAGAGACTGTTTGTTTCCAGTCTGCCTCTGAACGTATTCCCGTGGCTTTGTTGCTGCAGGCAGCATTAGCTGCAGGCAGCGACAACACTAAAGAAAGAAATCATAGAAGAACTCAGAAGATGGAAAGACCTACCTTGCTCTTGGATAGGTAGGATTAATATTGTCAAAATGGCCATACTACATACTACAAAAGCATTATACATATTTAATGCAATTCCAATCAAAATCCCAATGTCATTCTTCAAAGAAATAGAAAAAGCAGTCATGAAATTCATCTGGAAAAATAAGAGACCCAGAATAGCCAAAGCAATCCTGAGCAAGAAAAGTGAAGCAGGGGCATCACCATACCACACTTTAAATTATACTGTAGAGCAATAGTAACAAAAACAGCATGGTATTGGCACCAAAACAGACTGGTGGACCAATGGTACAGAATTGAGGACACAGAGACTAATACATATAATTTCAGCTATCTTATATTAGACAAAGGCGACAAAAATGTAGAGTGGAGAAAGGATAGCCTTTTCAACAAATGGTGCTAGGAAAACTGGAAATCCATATGCGACAAATTGAAATTAAACCCTTATCTCTCACCATGCACAAAACTCAATTCAAAGTGGATCAAGAACGTAGGAATTAGACCAGAGACAATATGCCTAATAGAAGAAAAAGTAAGCTCCAATTTCTAACATGTCGGATTAGGCCCCAAGTTCCTTAATAAGAATCCTGTAGCGCAAGAATTACTACCAAGAATTAATGAATGGGATAGATTTAAGCTAAAAAGCTTCTTTTCAGCAAAAGAAACAATCAGTGAGTTGAATAGAGAGCCAACTAATTGGGAACAAATATTTAATACGTGCACATCAGATAGAGCACTAATTTCTAGAATATATAAAGAACTCAAAAAACTTAACACCACAAAAACAAATAACCCAATCAATAAATGGGCTAAGGAATTGAGAAGACACCTCGCAGAAAAAGATACACGATTAATCAACAAATACATGAAAAAATGCTCAACATCCTGGCAATTAGAGAAATGCAAATCAAAACTACTCTAAGATTTCATTTTACTCCAGTCAGAATGGCAGCTATCAAGAACACAAGCAACAATAAATGTTGGAGAGGATGTGGGGAAAAAGGCACACTCATACATTGCTGGTGGGACTGCAAAATGGTGCAACCATTATGGAAAGCAGTATGGCGATTTCTTGGAAAACTGGGAATGGAACCACCCTATGACCCAGCCATCCCACTCCTCGGTCTATTCCCAAAGGACTTAAAAACAGCATATTACAGTGACACAGCTATGTCAATGTTTGTAGCTGTGCAATTCACAATAGCTAGGTTGTGGAACCAACCTAGATGTTCCTCAGTAAATGAGTGGATTAAGAAAATGTGGTATATACACACAATGGAATTTTACTCGGCAATAAAAGAAAATAAAAAATAATGGCATTCGCAGGTAAATGGATGAAGTTGGAAGACATAATGCTAAGTGAAGTTAGTCAGTCTCAAAAATCCAAGTACCAAATGTTTTCTCTGATATAAGGAGGCTAGTTCACAGTATTGTTGGATGGGGGTACATAGGAGGATTAGAGGAACACTAGAACGGTCAACGGGAAGGGAGGGGAATGGAGGGAGCAAGGGGGTTGGGAGGGGGAGAAAAGAAAAAAAAAGGTGGTTGAATGAGACGGATATCATTTTTCTAAATGCATGATTGAAGACCTAAATTGTATGAATACACTTTGTAATACAAACAGTTGTTTGTAAAAAGATGCTATATACGGGCACTATGAATTGTAATTATTATAAATTTAAAAAAAATGTAAAAAATAAAATAAAATAAAAATGTGTATGATGACAGTAGACATTTATAAAATCATTATAGTATTTACATAGCAAGTCTTGAGAGCAATGCCACTGTCACTGGAGGACGGATTTAAGCTCAGAAGGTATAAACTCCATAGGAGAACGGCATAGTATTCAAATCAAGGGTCTGAGTGGCCAAGTCAGAGAGCTGACACCCATGTCTTAGTTTTGCTTCTAACTAGCTGGGTCACTTTGGCCAGATCAAGCCTTCAGCTTTCCCACCTCAGCCTGCCTGTGAGTGCTAATAGAGCGAGCACTGCCTACAGTCAGTGTGTGGGAGGGCAGCCTTGCAGGAGCTAGATGCAGAGTACAATAAAGGCATTGTCAAGTTCATTGCTAATTTACTCCTACAAAATGGAACACTCTGCAGTCATTATTTTCCATGACATCTACCTATATATACCTATCATTTTATAGCATATTTGAATATAATACTGTTAAAATGAAAACATTAATTTCAAGTAACACTGTAGTATGATCTTGACTAAGCTACAGACAAAATACTAATGCATTTAGTTTTTTTTAAATATGGATATATAAATTTCATAATCACAAGAAGAGTGCTGCTTCCATTTTAAAAAAAAAAATGTCATGCCCAAAGCTTAGCATCTCTGCTTATCCTAATCCAACTTTTATAGCTCAGACAAGCAGAAGAGTTTGCAAAGGACCTCGGAACCTGAGAGAGGATTCTGCACTTAAACAGAGCATCCTCCAGTCGCCCCCTGAGAGCTTCTCTCATTCTGATCAAGTAACCAATTTGTTTCATGTAGGTGGTGAATTCAAAATTAATCTTTTAAAATATACACTCAATTATTTCAAATTTGCATAAGAGAATTTGAGTTTGTTGATAATCCTTGAACCTAAGGACTTTTTAAAAATTAAATGTGTACTGTGTTTATAGAATCTAGGTGATAAACAACTTTGACTCAAGCAAAAAAATTAAGTATAATAAACTGATAAAGCAAACAAATAATGCAGTTTTTAATATAAGGTGTTTAATGGAAAGACAATATAATGAGACAACTACATACTCTACATGAGATGTCATTTATAATAGTGTCTACCATTATTTTATATCCTCTCAAAAATTAAAAAATAAAAAATATTTTATCACAATTGTAATATGCATTTTAACATATGAAACCTTAGATGTGAAAAAAAAAATAAGTCACCAAGTTTTAGAAGAATGAATCACCATATTTTCATGGGGCTATACATATTTCCTAACATTGTACGATGAAAGTTACTGCATCCAATCCTATGAGATGCATTAAAATGAGATTTTCTTCTTGTTTTAATTATAGGCCAGCAACATAATTTGCATAAAATTGAATCAATCAGTGCATATAATGAAAAGGGTTAAACCTCTAATCAAAGAATATTCCAATGAGGCCTATCCATAATTAACACACGAAGGGCTAATGAAAAGTTCAAGCACTGCAGTTTTTGTTTTTCCTTGTCCGAGGCTAATAAAATAATAATCTGTACACAGATGTTTTTTTTTCTTTACCATCCAACATAAACCAGTGCTCAATGGAGAGTCAAGAACCTTATTATGAAAATTGATCTGAATCAATAGTATACAGACAGCGGTTAATGATGCTAGGCACCGTTTTCAGATGCACTTCCTGACAGCATTGCATCCCTCTGGTCAGGAGTTATTGGGAACACATCTTGAAAAGCACACTGTGACACAAAGGATGCATGCAGATGCCTGGTGCTTGAGACTCAATCTAATCACCTCCTGCTTGTGACCATTTGGCAGCTTTGGGAAAGTTCTCTCCTGAACCAGCTCTCTGAAGCCAAGCTTTTAAAGTGCTAATTAAAGAAGGTACATGGAAGACATGAACACTGGGAGTCTGGGGTAATTGGCAACAAAAAAGACAAGGCTGGAACACGTCACTCTGTCTGCTTCTCCTGATTAGCCTCTAATTCGAATACCAATATTTCACTGCACGCCAAGGCGCCCTGGGACAGGTATCTGCCTCTCTCCCTTCAATGGATGGCTCTCATGTGAAAAGGGAAAAATAGCAATTTTGTTTTACAGTTAATCCTCTGACACCTTCAGGATCTACAAATAAGTCTGCAAACCTTTCCTGCACATCCTGATACGACTTATTAAAGACGAGGGGGAAAGAGAAAGGAAAAACCAATGTCTAATGAAACAAATAAGTAATGGTGTGTGATAGAAGCTCCCTGGCCAGCCCATCGGGAAGCACAGGTGCTGCCCGCTAAACCAGTTCTCCGCATAATAGTGCAGCTCGTTCTCATCGACTTCTGGCTTTCTTCATAAATGAGACAAATATGCAAGAATAGGACTAGAGGGAGGGGACAAGGATGTGTTGGCAGAAGTTTTGAAGCACTTCCCAGACCGCAGCTCTGAGCTCTACATGCGCCATTTTATTTAATCCGATCAACAACCCAGTGAAGTTGGTTATTTCCTTTTTCACTGATAAATGTAGATAATTTGGTTTATGAATCTACATAGGCTGTACAGTAAAATATTCAGTGATTTTTTTTTTTTTTTTTTTATTTTTAACTCCAAGGAAACCGAGGAGAAAAGTGGAAGTGTTTTTACTAAGAGCACATAGTTAATTCTAGACCCAGAATCTGAGCCTGAATTCTCTGGTGACAACAGAGTATATATGGATTGGTATCTACTGAACACAACTTGTACTGTCAGAAAGGCAATGGTACTTTAAGACTCATGAGTACTGGCCTTTAATATATAGTTTAAGTGAATGCGATGCCATTAAATAACACAAATGCAATCCTTTGTGATTCTTTCTCCATTTCCCTATCATAAGATAGTACACTAAGAAACCGCCCAAAGCTCACTTTCACAAGTGTTAAAACCTGACATCCTCTTTGTATGTGAATTATAGTCCCACACTGTCTTAGCGAAGTCAATTCCAAATTTTTTAAAGTCAAGTACACTCAGACGCCCTACACAGGAGAACTCAAGTCAACATTCAGTGCTGACATTTTCTTCTTAATTTGGCTTATATGCCAAAATTCATTTTAAATCATTCATTGTCTTTGAGATTCTTAATTTGATCTTGAAATGAAAGATGTATTCTTGAAAATGTAGGTCTCAAGCTTGAGCACAAGCTTCAGACAAAGCAGGGAATACCATTCTGCAAACATACATGCAAAATCACTCAACAATCTGGTGAAAATCCCAGGCAAGGGGTGAGGAGGCATTGAATTTGACTCTGCAGGGAAATGGGGATGGGAACAGGCTGTTGGCAATATGGCAGCTGGAAGAGAAATTTGGAAAAAGTGATTGACATGATGTGGTTTCTCCCTCCTTTTTCTACTCCTGTGTCTCTCCTCTCTGAAGTATTCAATAAAGTCTACACTTTCCTCGTGGTCAGTAACTCATTTCTGAGATATTGAAAGAGATGGAAAAAGCACATGTGAAGCCAGGAACCAGAGGGAGGCAGGCGGCGCCGTGATGATGTTGTCTCTGGCACTTCACAGAGGTGTGCTGGGGAGATGGATGAGCCTTCAGCTAAGAACCAAGGACTGGATGATGACAGTCTTAGCATCAGATGGTAAAGGCTCAGAACCAACTCCTGGACTGCAGAACTAGGAGCTAGGACATCGGCAAAATACTTCTAATATAAGAATTAAAGAGGAACGAGCAACGGGCAGCCTTCCAGGAGGACTTCCACCCTATTTCATGGGCAGCATAATCCCAGGTCCTGCTGCTTGTTAGCTCTTTGGGTTTTAAAGCGTCGGCTGCACCTGCTCTTGTTAATTTCTGGTTGGGAGTCAACATTTCTCCACCGGGCAAGACTTATCCTTCCACTGTGTTCTGCTGCAGATCTTGGTCCAATTCTGCTGCCGGCAAGTCTTCACAATGGTTACACTGGATGCAGGTTCCCTCTTCAAGATCCTGCTGAGTCTACGTGGGTTGCCTCATCGCACTCTTGTAATGACCATCTTGGATGTAAATTGTGGCTAAATAGAGTTGCTTTCTAGAAAACCAGGAGGGTCCCTCAGTCCAAGCAAAGAGGATCAATTTCCTCTCATTATTTCATCCCTGGAAAATGGTGGCAGAAAAATGGAATGCAACATGTGTTGGCCAGTGAGCAGGGCCCATAGGAGGCAAGAAACATTTCACAGCCCTGCCCCATCCCCAGTGTGTGGTAAGATCGTAGGCAGGGACGTTTGCTTTATACTTTATATGCAAAGCCCTTGGTCCAGAGCCTACCTGGTGGCATGCTTTTGATATGTGTTTATTATGTTGATAATTCATCAATGAACAAAAAAAATGAACCTCCAACCACTTTCATGGAAACACTAGGGATCTGACATTTTCTTAATTTCTTAGATAACACATTCATACTTAGTGTAGAAAGATCTACTCAAAAGAGCAAATTGTGGCTGCGGCGGGAGAATGACCCCGTAGGTACCAAGAGGCTGGCGGAGGCTGCCTGGAGTCAGTGTGTGCCTTGGGGGCTTCTCCTGAAAAATGGTTCCAGAGAAGCAGAATTACGGTGAGTCATGGGGCAGGGAAGAGGCAAAATGCAAGCTGGAACACGTGAGAATATAGGGGAACCAGACGAGCCAGATGGCACTCGACATAAATGTGCAGCAATGTGTCAGTGAAAGAGCACAGAATAAGTTGCATCTGACAAAAAGAGAGCAGCAGCAGATGGATTTTGATGCCCTCCACTGGGGCTCTAAATTACCTGTTTTATAGTCCTGGAAGGATTAATGGCATGCCACCCAGGTCCCAAGACTGACATCATTACACTTAGTTTCTTAAATGTAGTATTTGCAGCACCTAAATAGTTCAAATACATTATTAAATAATGTTGCAGGTTTATAGCACTTCATACTTAGTTAGAATGCTCTGTCATGCCGATACTTCCATATATATTACTAAGGACAGTACTTAGACGAGGAAGGAGTAACTGAGACAGGTAGGAGAACTGAGCTCTAGTGCTCAGATCACCACGGACATCCAAGCTAATATGTCCTTCCGAATGTCAACTGGAACGTGCGTCCTTCTCCAGCACCGTCCCACGGTGTCTGTGGGTCTTTTCAAGGTGGCAGAAGACAGCCAAGACGTGTGAAGACACCTGAACACGGGCAGCTTGCCCCGGGAGTCAGAACACGCTGCAGCTTAACCAAACGTTCTTACAGGTGGGTAACGCATTAAATTCTTCACCAACAAGCATAAAAGTACATTGACTCTACATAAACTTAAAGTAAACACGGTCAAGATCTGTTACGTAGATGAAGACAAATTTCAGAAGAGACTTTGCCAAAGGGAAGGCATGGAAATGAGAGGTGAGGTTAATAAACAGTTGCACTGATATCAACCACTTCAGCACGGACTTGAATTACCTGTGGATAATAGCAATATCCTTGAAGTTAATATTTCTGTCTTCTGAAATATGGGTATTATTGTTACCATAAATGTAGCAGCAGAAAGCAAGAGCCACTTGCTGTTATTTCACTGTTATTTCACAGTCAATAGGTTGAGACTCCAGGGAGATATATATGTGTATATATAATATATATTAATTAATTAATATAGTATATATATACATAATGTATACACACACACACACACACACACACACACACACACATATATTAGTGGGATCCTTTCCTGAGGGAGTCACGAAGTGATAGTGAGGGGCTCACGGTGGCATCCTCTCCTGGAGGTTCGACCGGGGAGAACGCCTACTGTATACTTGTGCTGGTGTTTGTCGACTGGGGAGAACGCCTACTGTATACTTGTGCTGGTGTTTGGCAGAATTCATTTCCTTGCATCTATGGGACAACAGGCCGTGGACTCTTGTGGACTGTGAGCTGGAAGCTTCCTCAGCTACGACAGGCACTCACAGCCCCTCAACACAGGGACATGAGTTCACGGGGGCCAAAAGCAAGGCTCTCCACTGCTTGGAGTCTTCCAGTCAGGGAGCCCCAGTGTGTTGAGATGGTTGTCATCTGATTATGTCAGGCCCACCCACGATACTCCTTCTTCATCAACGCAAAATCTACTGTCTTGCTATAGGAATCACCTCTGTGAAATCCCTTCACCTTCTCCATGGGAGTGATGGTCCATCGCTTTTTCTATATTGTATGGCTAGAAGCAGGCAGAGTTGGCACCACACAGAAGAGAATAGGGTTCCACGAAGCATGAACACTGGTTGAGCATTATGGAAATCCACCTTAGGGCATGGGCAATGCAACAGGCTTGGGCACCATTGACCAGGGAGGAAGAACCTACCCCATGGTGGGGGAGTATGGATGGGGGAACTAAACTGTTCATTAAGATGCTCTGGGACACCTCCCTATTAGACAGCAGGGTCTTCCGGTTGGCTGTAGTTGAGATGCTGTATGCTCTGCTGACACTGTTGCTTTTTACACATATGTGCAAAATTTCCAGCAGATAAGTTGCACTATTACCCCACCCAGGCCCCACTGTGGCTATTCTGATACTTATTTTTTACATTCTTAGATTTGTAAGTGGACAAATATGAAATGGTTTCTAACTTTGTAAAAGAAGAATTAAAACTGCTGCTTTTCAAATTGTTGTGAAGAATTATGACTAAGGTTAAAAAGTCACAACTGTTAGTGTAAGGAAACCAGTTGACATAGGAGCAATCATTAGCTGTTGGTACCAGAAAAGAAAAACTCAGTAAAGAGTTATTCTAAAGAAAAATTTATTATTTGCATTTGTATATGTCAATTTATCTTGAAACTATAACAATATATCAAAATAATTGGGAAAATATGTCATCATAAATGTTTGCTTCATCTCAGTAATTTTTAAAGCTGAGACTTATTTTTAAAAAATTAGTAAAAAAAATTATATTTGCTTTTGATGGTGCTGCACTCTTATTCCCAAATAATTCCCAGATAATGATGACATTGCTTTGCAAATGCCAAATCCATGTATTTACAGTTCCTGAGAAATACGTAGCAGGAAGGAGTGTATACACACAATGGAGGCTCCGTTCTCTAATTCCAGTCGGGAAGCATTTGCTCGTGTATATTTTTCAGATTTCATTAAAGCCAGTATTTCTCACATATGGGTGAAAGAAAAACTTTCACCTTTTTCTTCCTTTTCCGAATACTACAAGGAGCAGTCCAGCATCACTTATTGTTTCAGTTGGTGGAAAAATGGAAGGAGAGGAAGGCCGTCATGGCCTTGGCTAGGGCAGGGAGAGGGGTAGTGGCCTCTGTGTTTTGACAATATGTCGCAGTTAGTTGCCCTGAGACAAAATAAGTCCTTAAGCTTTGGGGATGATTAAGCCAGTTTTGACTTTAATTTTATCCCCACTTTTGACGGCCCAGTACTCTTAGACTTCCCATTCAGTTACTCATCCCTGCCTGGATATTAGCCCTGAGGCGTGCTGTGCTACCGGAAGGAAGCAGATCTAAGGAGGAGGGAGGACAAGGAATCAAGTGAGCAGAAGCAGGAGGAGGAAGACACAGCCCCTGAGGACCAGGACCACTTGCTCATTCATAGCCTCTGGCTTTGCTGTGGACGGGGCCTAGAATCACTAACGTGCCAGATCTGCTGGAGGAACATGGGTGAGATTTTGAAATCTCATTTATATCTCAGGGCTGTGTTAGAATATCCCTGGTTAGTGAGTGCTCATTATAATCTTATTAGTGTAAAATCCCTCATATCATGTGTTTTGATTCATAATTATTAGCATAATAGCTATAGTTGTTAAATGCTTCTGCTAATGACGAGGCTGGAGCTGTTGGTAATTACTTCATGCAGCCACAGCTCCAGATGATGTTTCTGGCACTGGGAGTTCTGCAACAATTCCAGGTCGCTACTTTTTTTGTTTTGTTTTTATAGAAGAAAACCTGAGGAAACTTCCTCACTAACTGCATCCGTGGGAAGGGAGTGTCCCTCCTCCTGGTGTTCAGACCTCTAAAACACACTCCTGTCACTACAGACTCCTCATCCAGCACTTTGTCATCACACTGGCCAGCTGCAGGCTCCACTGGGCCTCTTGATTTGGTTGAGTGCAAACTGGAAATCACCCCTCGCAGGCGCTGTGGGGTCCCTGGGTCACTGGAGCCACCATCTGTTGAACATGCAGCCCTTTGGTCTGCGTCTGTGCTTGCCATTTCAGGGCTTTCTCTAGTGTGGGTCTGGATGTTCTGAAGCCAATCCAGGATGCTTCTGGAGTGGACTTTTGTCTAAAGGAGGAGGGAAACGGTGTGAAAGGGGAGATGGGCGTGGTGGTGGGAGGAAGCTGAGGACAGGAAGTGGAGCATGGGAATCCAGAGACACTAGCAGTTTGAAGGGCACTTCTCCAGAGGAGCCTACTGTGGAGCCCTGGGCACTAGAAGGTCCCAGGTGAAAAAACTTTCTTGTAGACAACCATGCACACACCCACACTGTTTCCTCCACAGCTGAGCTACCTAGAGCGGAGTGGAAAGTGAATCTTCATCGCCTCCCATCGTTAGTGGGAAAAGAAATTGCTATTTGCAAAGGACAATAAATATTATAATGTATAAATTTTTACTGTCTAGTACAGAGTTGACAAAAATAAGGAGAGAAATACTAAAAAAGTTTCAGAGAATTCATTAGGTGCATAACCCTAGTTAAAATTGATCCATTCATTATTATTCCTGGGTAAGATCATTTGTTCTTCTGAGAATACACCTAGATATAAGCTCATTAAATTTCCCATTGAACAAAGAAATGTGCTGCCTGTTGAAAATCAAGATAAGAAGATCTACCTTGTTCGTCCTCCTGCAAGGTCCACGGACTATACTGCCCTTTGTGAAAACACGCTGGCCCAGGAAGTGTTGCCAAGGGTCTCATCAACCAGTGCATAATGGTGATTGAGAATGTTGCTAAGCAACATCAAGAGGACCAGTGTTGATGGGGCTGGGGTTGTGGCTCAGTGGTAGAGCACTTGCCTTGCATGTGTGAGGCCCTGAGTTCAAGTCTCAGCACCACATATAAATAAAATAAAGGTCCATTTACAACTAAAATAAAAAAAAAAAAGGAAATGATGACCAGTGTTAAATGCCACTTTTCCTGCCTTTGTATGACCTTGATTGTTTTCTGTTTGCAGGATTTTTCATAGATTTGCTTGTTTTGCTTTAGTAAGAATGTTTGACCTGACCCACTTCACACCATCAGAGGCAGCACCATCGTGGGCATAAACCAGACATCCTTTCGATGGGACAGTGAGCACATCACTGATGGCTTCTGTTATCTCTTGTCATTTGTCCTCAAAGTCATTCTTACCAGACATGCAGTCTTTATCTTTTATTCTTAACACAAAAGACGCAACTCACATGTAATATTGCTATACTATATATTAGACATCCAATAAGAGGAACTTAATAATAACTTACAAAGCTAATTAAAAATAGAAATTAAGGATTCAGGTGTTTTCTTGTTATCTATTAAAATTATTGAATATTCACAAATATTGATTTTAAGCCTTTCACAGAATATTTTTTATGTGAGTTGAACATAACGTAAAAATATTTAGTACTTTTAAATTTTAAAAATCATTTCCAAATAATCAAGGTTTTATAAATTTAGTGATCACACATTTATTTTTAACATGGTGTTTTTATATGTCTTTCATATTGACCCGCTTTTTTTTTTTTTTGGTACCGGGGATGAAACTCAGGGGCACTCGACCACTGGGCCACATCCCCAGCCCTTTTTTTGTATTTTATTAGAGACAGGGTCTCACTGAGTTGCTAAGTGCCTTGCCATTGCTGAGGTGATCCTCCTGCCTCAGCCTCCCAAAGTGCTGGGATTACAGGCGTACGCCACCGCGCCCGGCTTGACCTGCCTTTAAAAGTAGTAGTTTCCCAGAAAACTCGGCCGGCAACTTGGTTGTGTGTATGTATGCTCCTGTTTCCAGTGCTTAGAAGTCCTACTTTCAAGTTCTTGTCCTACTACTGTCAGTGGTACTGACCTTGAACTCCATCTCCTCTCATGCTCACTGAAGGTCCCCGCCTACTGTGCCATTGCTTCCTCCTGGCTCTTGGCTTCCTTCTCTGCTCCTGCTGCAGGCTGCTTGCTTCCTCTGAGACCCCATCACTGGCATTCCCTTTCATCAAATGATGGCTTCTCTTGGTATTTTAATGATGACCACTTCATTCAGCTGTGTTTCCAAATCCAGTCTCTACTTCCGAGTCCCTCCTGAGCCTTGAATCTCCGCTGCTGATAAACTGCAGGCACTTTGCAGAAGGCGTGTCTAACGCAGTAAAACTTGAGTGGAGCAGAGTGATTGGCAGTGTGGGCGGGGTCCTCCCTCGCTCCCCTTCCCTGAGCCAGAGTGTTTCCCCCTGGCCTGCAGTGGAGAAGCGTTGCGCCTTCAGTTGACTGTGGCAGGACGTTCATGCATATGCTTTGTTGAGGATGCTTTGTGGAGGGTTTTAGTGCACTAATCTTTTATTACACATCTTTCTTTAAATAGGTTTTACCCTGCATTTAACATAAGGATAGCAATAATTGTATACTATTGTTAGGTCAGATTTATTCTGTGGGTATTAGTTTGTACACATCTCAGCACATTGTGAATGCTTCTTATCTTTCCCACTATGGTCTTCTAAGAACTTCCAGTCCTATGAACTCTTCTACCTCTGTCCTTGACATTCATAGTATTTTATATATTGTCACTGGATACTTTCATCTCTCACTGTTTAAAACAATGCAAAATTGCTCCAGAAAACCAAATTCTATTATGGATACTCTTTAAAAAAAATATTAGGCTTTCACTTCCTTTTTGTTCTCTTTCCTTTTCCAAGTATTTAAGATGGTAAGGAAGGGCTATGGACTCTAAGTCTTCTATTGTCTACTCAAACTTCAGCAGTACAAGAGATGCCATCTGTTCTGCCCCATCTTGCCTCCCCTCCTTTGGTATCATCTATGATCATTAAGAAAAAACTTGGAGAAGTGAGAACAGTCGAACTGCAGGATTTACAGGCAAAGGGACTGCATTACAACACTGCATGGAGGATATCTTGGATAAGATACATGACTGTCTGATTCACTTCAAGCTTGATATAAAGCAAGTGCAGATAACACAGTCGGTGAATGCATTTCCTACAATCTAGCCTATAGTGAGGAGTCATCAAAAATGGGTGATGTGGGCTGGGGTTGTGGCTCAGCGGCAGAGCGCTCGCCTCGCACATGCACGGCCCAGGTTCGATCCTCAGTACCACGTAAACATAAATGCATTGCATTGTGTACAACTAAAGTAAATAAATAAATATTTTTTTTAAAAAATGGGTGATGTGCCTTTTATTCCCAGAGACAACACCAGGGTTACTTTCACCCATCAGATACTAGCATCCTTTCTAGATTACAACCTCTTCAGCTTCTGTGAGAACTTTCTAGGGGAGAACTCAGATCATGGCTTTGATCACCTCTGAACAGTAACAGAGAAGTATTGGAAAATATGCAAAGACCCTTCTCATCCAGTATGATGTATGCTAAACTCACTATTCTTTACACACCAGGCATATAAATCACACTACATTACATGGCATTTGGGTTAATAAAGACTTTTTTTCAGTGTTAATAGAAGTTTAATTTTATTCCAGACTCATGACATTAAATTGCAGCAGTATCTTGTTCTCTATCAATGATAAGTTTTGGTACAGAGTTTAAGACACCATTAAACTTTTACAGACTTCTCATATTCTTGACATTCCTTCATGTACACTTCCCAGAAAAGAAAAGGAGGCATATATGAATGAGATATCAATGAAGTTAGGACTATGGAAGAATATTATGTCTGAAAAATATATTATTTGGTACTATGTTAATAGTCAGAAGCAGGAACTTGCTGAGATTTGTGCTAAATGTGAGAAAATTTGATAAGACACAAAGATTCTTTAAGATGTCTACAGGTCATCACCTAAAAGATATTAATGATAAAGCTCTTATGAAATGCTGAGTAACAATAAAAACAAAAATAAAAATAATGGGTGACTCATCCATCTAAGATTGATTTTACTGTTCTCACAAAACTCCTGTAAGAGATTTTTATTCAAGTGACCGTCAAAGTCATTATTGGTGATACATCTAGTAAATCTGATCACTTTGCTTAGCCACATGGAATTTGGAGAACTATCATTTCTCTTCTTTCTTTTGCTTTTCTTTTTTTCTCTCCTTAGAGTAGAACCCAGGGCCTGCATAACACAAAGCAATTGCTCTATGTATCACTGAGCTGTATTCCCAGTCTGAGGAATTTTCATTTCATTTTCAATGTTCACACATATACTAAATTTGAATTTTTTTCAATGCTACTATAAACTTGAATATTGGTCAATATGGCCACATGTTTTTATTGTTGTTGTTGTTATTTGATTTTATTTTTCCTAAATAATGGATCTTTACAGTTAAATTGGCGGGTTATACTTTCTAAATACCAGAAAGTGAAAAAATATGAAACAAAACAGGACTTGTGAATATTTATTTGTAAGTTTCCATATATTTAAAGGCTGAAGAGCAATGCATATACACAAGTAATTGCATATAGTCATTATTTGAATTTGCATTTAAAGTGATTTCATATATCAAAACTATAAGGCTATCCAATCAAATGACAATTTATATTGAAAATAACAAAAGAATTTATACTTGTAATCTTTAGTGTGTGGTTGCTTAAATGACTTTAAGGTCTTAATTAAAAACTTCCGTTGTATAGATATATGATAGTTCCATAATTGAGTTCACTGCTGTAATTTAGGGAGAGGAGAAAAATTATTGCTAATTAATTTTAAAAATATATCTGTTGTTGTCTTTATTTATAACCCCTTTCACTCAGAATTCAGAAATCAGTTTTTCTAAAGTAGAGTAGAAATAGACAGACAAGGAACTCTAACTCCTTTTTTTTTTTTTTTTTTTCTTCTTAATAAGATTTACCTTCCATGATCGAAAAGAACTATTTTATTTTAGGGAGAGGGAAATGCAACCCTGACTACTATATGTCTAAATTCTTATTGTTATGCTATTTATTTAATCTTGGAATTTAGTCCATTATCACCTTGGTGAATTGTCCCAGAAGATCCTGTGCTGAACTTGGTTGGCTGCACCTTGTCAGGGTCAGAGCGCCCGAGCTCATCCACTCGGATGCTTTGAAAGGAAGGATGCTGGCGCCCACGCAGTTTTCACTGGAGACAGCAATTTCCCCTTTAACAAAAACGTTCCATTCATAATTGTTGGTATTCTCTGTTAGCCACGTGAAAAAGACAGTAAACTTGAGTAATAAAAATATATTGTACTTAAGTAGACAGACTAAAAGAACTGATGAGAAAGATTAAATGTGTCACACTGGAAACTGCTGGAATAGCCCCACATCTACCTATGAAGCAGCTTACTGGCGGCACTGCTGCCTGGCTTGCTTGCTTTCAACATCAGGACAAAATGTTCCACCCAGGAAGAAAGCCTAACCTGTTGGCGACCTAAAGAAGACGAGCCGTCTTGCCAGTTTCTCTTTCCTGCTTCTGAATCCCAGGTCAGGCCCATCCCTGGGCCTCAGCTTCCTCTGCCTTGGCCATGTGACTCACCACTCTGGTTCCCAGCTCATCTTCACCATTGGCCCCAAGAGGCTTCTCTTCCTGTCTTGCCAACTGTATCCTTAAAGTAGTGCTTGTTTATATTATCCATAACCTTGACATGTTTATAGAGTAAGTTTCCCGTGATGGCATTATTAGGCCTTTCCACTGTGAAATGTAATTGCATATATGAGGATGAAGGAAGTAGTCATTAAAACTCTATCAGAGGGCTGGGGCTGGGGCTCAGTGGTAGAGTGCCTGCCTAGCACATTTGAGGCATTCACTGGGTTCAATCCTCAGCACCACATAAAAATAAATAAATAAATAAAGGTATTGTGTCCATCTACAACTAAAAAATAAACAAACAAAAAAACCCCACACTATTGGACAATTTTTGCAGCACAATACACTAGTTTTGTTTTATAAACTGCTTTTAAACAGAGATGACACACCCTAGTTTTTTCAAACCATGTGAGTTTCAACAATTGAAATATTCACATGGAAGTCTTTGAAAGGAAAATTAAATTTAAAGGTATTGAAAGCATATGCAAAATATTAGTGACATTGTTGGCAATTAAATGAACACAGGTTAGTAACTTAGCTTATTTATTTTGACATAAAAGTCAATATATTTTAAATGATAAAATATTTTCATTTATTACCATAATTTATGCCTAAAATTTTATCTCAAATCCTAATATTATATTATTTCAAATTTGTCAAAGGTATAATGGAAGGAGAATTCAACTCTATGAGTTACTTTGACCACCACATTTTACTTCAAGGAAATACTGTCTTTAGGAAAAAGTATCATATTTGTTCATAATGGATAGCAATACATGCTACAAAATAACAAAATAAAACAAACAAAAATCATAATACTATAGCCACATAGTATATAGTAATAACTGTTCATTTCTTCCTGGTCTAGCCTAAACCAGTGGCTAACAGGCAGTTCTACTCAATGGGTGGACTTGAACAACTCAGCTCTGTCCCAAATGTCCCTCGCCACCTGGTATGCTTTATAGCAAGGGTCCAGGAACCAAAATGAGCAAACCTGATTATACAGGTGCTTTTGGAGAACTTTCCAAAATGAAGAGATGGAGCTGACAGTCCAGGACTGAGATGACCAGAGATTGCAAAAATTCCACCAGAGATCCTCACCAAGGAAAAGTTCTCAGGTTCTCTCCAGAATCCCCTCAAGCATTCGGCAACTACTCAGAACATACAGGGAAGGAAAATGCATGAGGTCACAGAAAGAACAGTCTAAGGGGATTGGCAGGTGCATGTGCAGTACCCAGAGAAGCTGGGGTGATTCCTTTCCCACTAACACTGTTGGACAATTTCACAATTCCCATGACAATAGCTAGAATCCCCCCCCACACACACACACACACAAAATATAGCCTCAAGATTGGGAAATAATTAGTCCTAGAATTAGTATAACTCCCATCTAACCCCTTAAAACATCAAACCTCCAATAAATCTAGTTGTTCCTAAGTGATTTACTGTCCCAGGGAAAATCTCACAATATTTACATGAATACAAAAGGGTCCACAGTCAGAGTAAAATTCACAATATGTGGATTATAGTTAAATATTACCAGATGTGCACAGAAAGAACAAATTGCAATTTAAATGAGCAGGAAAATCAATCAATCCAAACAGACTAAAAATGACAGATGTTAGAATTTGCAATCAAAGTCAATAAATAACTGTATTCTGGATGGTTGAAAAGTTAAGGAGACAAAAGAAAGATATCAAAACACCACAAATGAATTTCTGGAGATGAAAAACAGAATATGTGAGATGAACACAAAGGATGGGATTAATGACAAATTAAACATGTAAAAGGAAGGCCGTCAAACTTGGAGATCCAGCATACAGAAATGAAAACACATGCAAAAAATAAAAGAAATGCGTGGAGCACCAGCGAGCAGCAGTAAACTTGGAGTGGCCTCCTATGTGTCACTGAAGTACCCAAAGAAGAGAATGACAGGGGGGTCAAAAACTCCATAAAAGAATTAATGACTGAAAACTCTCCAGGTACAATTTCTAAAAAGCCATGAGCTCACAGTGAAATTACAAAAACTCATATGATAATCAAATTGCTCAAAGGCATTGATCAAACAAGAGTCTCAAAATGAGTCAGACATGAAGTGCCCCTGTGATGGGCGGCACCAAAGCAGGGTTCCAGGGCTTCCGAGACTGTAGATCTCAATGACCTGTGTGCAGGGTCTCATCGGAATCCCCTGCATAGTGACCTGATTCTTGGGGAAATTGGAGGAACATATTCTTTGAAACCAGAGGAAAGGGGTGTCCTTATTGTATAGTGGCAGAAAATTTGATAACAGTCTGCCTTCAGTTATATGGTAAGCACAAAATGTCCCTAGTGAACTTAATGATGTACTAAACTAGATTTCTAAGCAAAATGCTCAAGGTTAGAACATATCTTAGTGCTTACAGCAAAATGGAAGAGTAGAGAAAACTATAAAACTATTTAAAAAAAAAGAAATTAGTTTTCAATGCTTGTGAAAAGTCCCAGGATGAACAAGTAAAGACACGCTAAATTAAGACTTGTAAGCACTCTCAGGGAAGGAGGTCTAGAGATAAAACTGAGAAATGTGGCCAAGGCAGAGAAGGACTTATTTCAATTATACCTTTAGTTGTGAATTCTGTCTATTTGGGTGAACCACAAGATACAGGAAAGACACACGTAGTTTTTGAGAAAACCACATTGACAGAAATACCGTCAGTTGGACTGAAAGGGAAAGAGACAATAATAAATTTTAAAATACTGCTGTATCCCAAAATTCTACCAATAGCAAGCATCCTGAAAATGCTATTTATCTGCCAAGGCAGCGGCACACACCTGTAATCCCAGGAATCCAGGAGACTAAGGAAGTTGGAGGCCAGCTTGGGCAACTTAGCAAGATCTTGTTTCAACATAAAACATAGAAACGGCTGGGGATGTAGCTCAGTGGTAGAGCATCCCTGGGTTCCATCCCCAGTACTGGGAGAAAATACAATATTCATCTGTCAACACCATCTTCCTCTCAAGGACGGTGCATAGGAGAGCGGAGAGGCAGAAGGGAGCCACAGGAAAGCAGCCTCAGTCTGTGACGTGTTCAAAGAATGCCCGGCATTTACTCTTCTAGATTTCATAATATGCATGGATAGGTGCTCCTGTATGACTTCTGGTCTCCTGTTTTGAGTAGGAATGGCTGCACTAGTCCCCTCTGTCTGCCCACTTTTGCATGCAGATGGTGAGAGAGAGAGACCGTGTAGTACTTCAGTCTCCAGGATCTGTAGATCCAAATGAGAGGTGCACAAGGCACTTCCTTAAGCATTTACACCCAGCCAACCTAGCACAACCCGTGAGATGCACGCAAGCCATCTCCCGAGAGAAATTACAGCAGCACATGTGTGCTGTATAAATAAGAGAGATACAAAATCAATAATCTACCTTTGCACCTAATGGAACTACAAAAAGAAAAGCAAACAAATAATAAAAGTTGAGGTGGAAATAAAAGATTAGAAAGTGAAAACATAGAACTGACAACTAAAATTGTTATTTGAAAAGATGAACAAATTTGCAAATCTTTAGCTAAGGTGACAAAGAAAAATACAGCACAGAAGATTCAAATTACTAAAATAAGAAATGAAAGTAGGGACAGTACTATTGACCTTAAGAAGGGAAAAGTAAGTTTATAAATGATTACTATGGGCTGTCTCTCCCTCTGGAGATGGCCCACGTTCTCCCTAGAATGTGTATCTTTTTTCCTCAATAAATCTTTCCCTGTGTCTCTGAAAAACGAACAAACAAACAAACAAATAAATAAAAAGAATACTATGAACATTCATAGGCCAAAAACCTTAGGAAGTCTAGATGAAATGGACAAGTTCCTGGAAATAAGCATATTGAGTGAAGGAACCCAGACGAAAGAGTGGACTTACCATATGTTCCCATTTATAGACTTTTCTTAGTCCATTTGTGCTGCTCTAACAGAACACCTGAACCCGGGCAATGGAAAATTAACGTGTGTTTCTTGCCTTGTATCCTGTGGGCTGGGAAGTCCATCATCACGTTGCTGGCATCTGGCATGTGCTTTGCTGCTGCTTCACAGGATAGAAGGCAGGAGGGTGACAGGTGACAGGGCAGGAGCGGGGAGAGGAGCAGAGCTGCTGCTCTGAGGCAGAGTGAAAGGGCTGTCCTCTAGGGGCTCCAGCCCCAGGAGTGGGGAGCCCTCCAAGCCTAAACACTCATAGTACCTGCACCTCCTAACATTGTCATGCCGGCACTGATTTCCAGGATGAATTCTGGGAAGGAGAAACATCCAGATGATAACAAATCTAGGAAATGCAAAACAGCCCACAGTGAGGAAGGTAGATGAGTGGTGCCTGGAGAGAGAGTAGGCGAGATGGATGGAAGGGAGGGTCCAAAAGGAGCTGAGCTTGCTGTTGAGGGTGACAGGCACTCCATTATTATGGTGGTAATGGTTTTATGGTTCTATATGAATCCTAAGCACACACATATGTCAAAATTTCTCTCTTAGAACTCTTAAGGTATATGTGCTATTTTAGAATGCCATTTACATATCTATAAATCTGTCAAATAATAAAATGTAGCATTGCAATAATCTGAAATTGCATCTAGAGTTCCTCCACACCCATGGGTTCCACATCTAAGAATTCAACCAAATTTATGTTTAAAAATATGAAACAAAAATTCCATCTGTATTGAACACATACAAACTATTTTTCTCTAAATGAGACATTATTACAAACTATTTATATAGCATTTACACTGCGGAAGGGTATTATAAGTAATCTAAAGACAATCTAAAGTATATGGGGCTATGTGCACAGGATATATGTAACTATTACACTATTTTATACAAGGAATTTGATCACCTATGTGGTGTCTTTGGAGGGTCCTAGAACCAATCTCCCATGCATATTAAAAGAAGACTAAACAAATTTCCACATATATTTTGTTACTACATGTATATGTGACCTTTAACCAAATAGAATCTCCTTTAAAATGCACAACAGAGAATATAGTTGAAGGTTACATGTATCTGTAATAACAGTGCATATATTGTACTGATATGTACCGAATTTAGCATAGTATTCTCAATGGAGACAGAAGAGGAAGAAATGAAACTTAAGCTACTATTTAGTACATATAATTTATATCTATTAGATACAATTTATTACCATTTTATTGCTGTGTTGTTTATATATCAAGTAAGAATTGTAAAGCAAATGTGGTAGGTATTATAATTTTAGCTTAGTTGTTAGACATATTTTACCTAAAGTGCCTTTTTATGTTTAATATTTTTCATAATGTGAAAACAATGATAACGTGATTTATGTGTACAAATTGTTTATTAGAGTTATCATTATGCACTTTTTTGTTTTAAAAATTGCATGAAACATTTAACATCAATTTTCTTCCTTTTGGACCACAATATCCCTTTGAAATATGTTCCATTATTTTCTCATTTTCAGACTCAGAAACTTCAAATATTTCACAGAAAGTCAAATGATTTCTAAGTGTTAGAACTGGGATTAAAACTCAAGTCTGAAGTTTGAATCCCCAGAGAGTCAGCCTCTCTACCACACGTCCTTGTGATCCCAGCAGCTTTGACATAAACAACATGGCCAAGAATGTGCTCCGTTATTGCAATAGGGACAGAAACAGATGTTCCTGGTGCACCCCCCAAGGCATTGCTGCACAGGTGCCATCAGCCACAAGCAAACTGTGCTTTTCAGAAATGAGAAGATCACAAGGAAGCACAAAACAGAATGACAGTACAACTTGAGTGTGCACACTCAGACACACACACTCTCATGTATATTCAGTATGTATTAAAATTGGAATGGAAAAACACATGTACAGAGATAAGACTGGGAGGCCAGTATTTTAAAAGAGTAAGAGTAGTGGATATATTAAATCAAATGACATATATATGGTCTCTATTTTTATAGTTTAATTAATAAAATGGGTTACTTTTTATTTGTGAAGTGTAATTCTCATTGATATTTCTGATAGTAGATCAATAATATTATTTTTTTCAGTCTGAATAGATTTTTATTTTTAGTTGACCCCTAATCTTACATGTTTATGGATACAGTGTGATATTTTGATGCATGCATACAATGAGTAACCATCAAATCACACTAGCAGGCATACCCACCACCTAAAATATTTATTGTTTCTTTATGTTCAAAGTCCTCTCTTCCAGCTATTTTGAAATACACAATAAATTATTGCTAATTATAGTTCCCCCACTGTGCTACAAGGTACTAGAAATGAATCCTCCTACCTAACTGTGTTTTTGTACTTGTTAACCAACCCTCCTGTCCCCTTGAGATCAATTGTCCATTTATAATGGGGAAAATAGCAACGGTCTCACAGGGCTACCTTGAACTTTATGAGTAATGTAAAAAAAAAAACTTGCTCATAGTCTTACAATAAATACCTAGCACTATTTGTATAGTAAGTGCAAATACATAACATTTATAATAAGTACAAATCCCTTAAACTTCCTTTCCTGAACTTAATTTCTATCACTTCACAAAGAATTTTCTAATTATGAAGAATCTCAATAATATCTCCTTCTTCAAAACCCTCAAAGAACAAACTTTCTGAAGTTATTTGCATTTAACGATATTAATAATTATAGCATTTCATTTATTTTTTCATTTGTGTACTGAATTTTCTCTATATTTTCCTTCTCATTTTAATAATATATTTGTGGTTGGATGCAAAAATATGACTTTTCATTTTCCAACACTTTCATGTGCATCTTCTCATTATTATTTGCTAAATTAAATGATATGTAATCCTTTTATTTCTTTCTAAAGAAGGCCTACAATTGTCCTGGGCTTTTGCTTATTTTACACTTGAAATGTTTCAGGGCATAATAAATATTATCAAATTAAACCCACAAAAAATCAGAGGGTTTAAATAGTTGAATTTACCAATAATTTAAAATATGAAATTATTATATGACATTATTATAATGGAGTAATCCAGGATTTCAATATTGTCTCAAAGAAATATTTAGCTGCATTAAGATGATTTCTGGCCCAGATTTAATGTATGTGTTTTCTGAAGTGCCGTGGACAATAACCACTCACAGAGAAAGGACCCATTTCAGTTATAAAATATCTTCATTTTTTAAAATTTTTTTTAATTTTTAGATTATTTATTTACTTATTTATAATGCACAAGTATATCATCTTTTTACATACAACTGCTTGTATACAAAGTATATAAGTACCATTAAGATCTTTAATCATGCATTTAGGATAGTGATATCCATCTCATTCAACCACCATTTATCCTCCCTTCTCGCCCCCTGCTCCCTCCCTTACCCTCCCTTTCCTTTGAGCGTTCTAGTGTTCCTCTAATCCTATGTACCCCCATCCAATCACACTGTGAACTAACCTCCTTATATCAGAGAAAACATTTGGTATTTGGATTTTTGAGATTGACTAATTTCATTTAGCATTATATTCTCCAACTTCATCCATTTACCTACAAATGCCATTATTTTATTCTCTCTTATTGCTGAGTAAAATTCCATTTTGTATATATACCACATTTTCTTTATCCACTCATCTACTGAGGGACATCTAGATTGGTTAAACAACCTACCTATTGTGAATTGTGCTGCTATAAACATTGAAGTGGCTGTGTCACTTTAATATGCCGTTTTTAAGTCTTTTGGAAACAGACCCAGGAGTGGGATGGCTGGGTCATAGGGTGGTTCCATTCCCATTTTCCCAAGAAATCTCCATACTGCTTTCCATAGCGGTTGCACCATTTTGCAGTCCCACCAGCAGTATATGAGTGTGCCTTTTCCCCACATCTTCTCCAACATTTATTGTTGCTTGTGTTCTTGATAGCTGCCATTCTGACTGGAGTGAAATGAAATCTTAGAGTAGTTTTGATTTGCATTTCTCTAATTGCCAGAGAGGTTGAGCATTTTTTCATGTATTTGTTGATTGATTGTATATCTTCTTCTGAGAAGTGTCTTTTCAGTTCCTTAGCCCATTTATTGATTGGGTTATTTTCTTTTTTGGTGTAAAGTTTTTTGAGGTCTTTATATATTCTAGAAATTAGTGCTCTATCTGATGTGCATGTATTAAATATTTGTTCCCAATTAGTTGGCTCTCTATTCACCTCACTGATTGTTTCTTTTGCTGAGAAGAAGCTTTTTAGCTTAAATCTATCCCATTCATTAATTCTTGGTAATAGTTCTTGCACTACAGGATTCTTATTAAGGAACTTGGGGCCTAATCCGACATGTTGGAAATTGGAGCTTACTTTTTCTTTTAGGCATATTGTCTCAGATCTAATTCCTAGGTCCTTGATCCACTTTGAATTGAGTTTTGTGCATGGTGAGAGATAAGGGTTTAATTTCATTTTGTTGCATATGGATTTCCAGTTTTCCCAGCACCATTTGTTGAAGAGGCTATCCTTTCTCCACTGTACATTTTTGGCACCTTTGTCTAATATAAGATAACTGAAATTGTATGTATTAGTCTCTGTGTCCTCTATTCTGTACCATTGGTCCACCCGTCTGTTTTGGTGCCAATACCATGCTGTTTTAGTTACTATTGCTCTATAGTATAATTTAAAGTCCGGTATGGGGATGCCCCCTGCTTCACTTTTCTTGCTCAGGATTGCTTTGGCTATTCTGGGTCTCTTATCTTTCCAGATGAATTTCATGATTGCTTTTTCTATTTCTTTGAAAAATGACATTGGAATTTTGATTGGAATTGCATTAAATCTGTATAATGCCTTTGGTAGTATGGACATTTTGACAATATTGACTCTACCTATCCAAGAGCAAGGTAGGTCTTTCCATCTTCTGAGTTCTTCTATGATTTCTTTCTTTAGTGTTCTATAATTTTCTTTAAAGAGGTCTTTCACCTCTTTTGTTAAGTTGATTCCCAGGTATTTTATTTTTTTTTATGCTATTGTAAATGGGGTCATTTTCATCATTTCCCTTTCAGAGGCGTTGTCACTGATGTATAAAAATGCCTTTGACTTATGGGTATTGATTTTGTATCCTGCTACTTTGCCGAATTCATTTACTAGTTGTAAAAGTTTTCTGGTAGAGTTTTTTGGGTCTTCTAGGTAGATTATCATGTCATCAGCAAATAGTGCTAATTTGAGCTCTTCTTTTCCTATCTGGATCCCTTTAATTTCTTTCATCTGTCTAATTGCTCTGGCCAGAGTTTCCAGTACTATGTTAAATAGCAGTGGTGTAAGGGGGCACCCCTGTCTTGTTCCAGTTTTTAGAGGAAATGCTTTCAATTTTTCTCCATTTAAGATAATGTTAGCTCTGCGCCTTGCATAAATAGCTTTTATAATGTTGTGATATGTTCCTGATATTCCTAGTTTTTCTAGTGTTTTGAACATAAAGGGGTGCTGTATTTTGTCAAATGCTTTTTCTGCATCTATTGAGACAATCATATGATTTTTATCTTTAAGTCTATTGATGTGATGTATTATGTTTATTGATTTCCGAATATTGAACCAGCCTTGCATCCCTGGAATAAACCCCACTTGATCATGGTGCACTATCTTTTTGATATATTTTTGTATCCGATTTGCCAGAATTTTGTTGAGGATTTTTGCATCTATGTTCATCAAAGATATGGGCCTGAAGTTTTCTTTTTTGGATGTGTCTTTGCTTGGCTTTGGAATTAATGTAATATTGGCCTCATAGAAAGAGTCTGGAAGAGCTCCCTCTTTTTCTATTTCTTGAAATAGTTTGAAGAGCATTGGTATTAATTCTTCTTTGAAAGTCTTGTAGAACTCAGCTGTAAACCCATCAGGTCCTGGACTTTTCCTTATTGGTAGCTTTTTGATGACATCTTCTATTTCTTCGCTTGCAATTGATCTGTTTAAATTGTGTATAGCCCCCAGATTCAGTTTAGGCAAATCATATGACTCTAGAAATCTGTCAATGCATTCAGTATTTTCTATTTTATTAGAGTACAAGTTTTCAAAGTAATTTCTAATTATATTCTGTATATCTGAGGTGTTTGTTGTGATATTCCCTTTTTCATCACGAATGTTAGTAATTTGAGTTGTTTCTCTTCTTCTTTTCATTAGCATCGCTAAGGGTCTATCAATTTTGTTTATTTTTTCAAAGAACCAACTTTTAGTTTTGTCAATTCTTTGAATTGTTTCCTTAGTCTCAATTTCATTAATTTCTGCTCTGATTTTAATTATTTTCTGTCTTCTGCTGCTCTAGGTGTTGATCTGTTCTTCTTTTTCTAGTGCTTTGAGGTGTGATGTTAAGTCATTTATTTGTTGGGTTTTTTTTTTCCTTTTAAGGAATGAACTCAGTGCAATGAATTTTCCTCTTACTACTGCCTTCATAGTGTCCCAGAGATTTCTATACAATGTATCTGTGTTCTCATTTACCTCTAGTAATTTTTTGATCTCCTCTTTGATGTCTTCTTCAACCCCTTGTTCATTCAGTAGCATGTTATTTAGCTTCCAGTTGATGGAGTAGTTTTTCTTATTCCTTGTTTTGTCGTTGATTTCCAATTTCATCCCTTTATGGTCCGATAGCATGCAGGGTAGTATCTCTATTTTTTTATATTTGCTGTGAGTTGTCTTCTGACATAATATATGGTCTATTTTGGTGAAGGAGCCATGTGCTACTGAGAAAAAAGTGTATTCTTTTACTGCGGGATAAAATATTCTATATATGTCCGTTAAGTCTAAGTTATTAATTGTTTTAAGGAGGCCTAAGGTTTCTTTGTTTAGCTTTTGTTTGGATGATCTATCTATTGGTGAGAGAGGTGTGTTGAAATCCCCTAGAATAACTGTGTTGTGGTCAATTTTACTCTTGAATTTGAGTTTGTTTGATGAATGTAGGTGCTCCATTATTTGGGGCATATAGATTTATGATTGTTATATCCTGTTGATGAATGGTTCCCTTAAGTAGTAAGAAATATCAATCTTTGTCCCTTTTGATTAATTTGGCTTGAAGTCTACCTTATTTGAAATGAGAATGGAAACCCCTGCTTGCTTCCGCAGGCCATGTGAGTGATAAGACTTTCCCCAGCCTTTCACCTTCAGTCTATTTATGTCTTTTTCTATGAGGTGTGTTTCTTGGAGACAGCAAATTGTTGGGTCATTTCTTTTAATCCATTCAGATAATCTGTGTCTTTTGAATGGTGAGTTCAGGCCATTAACAATCAGGGTTATTATTGAAATGTGATTTTTATTCCCATCCATTTTTATTTGTATTATTATCTTTAGCTTGATTTGGTTTCTCTTCTGGTTGGTATTTCCCTTAGTTTAATATCTCCCTTTTTGATTTTCATTGTTATTTTTCTCTTCTTCTTCATGAAAAATTTTGCCCAGGATGTTCAGAAGTGCTGGCTTTCAAGCTGCGAAATCTTTTAACTTTTGCTTGTCGTGGAAGGTTTTTATTTCATCTTCAAATCTAAAGCTCAATTTTGCTGGATATAAGATTCTTGGTTGACATCCCTTTTCTTTCAGAACTTGAAATATGCTATTCCAGGATCTTCTTGCTTTTATGGTCTGGGTAGAAAAGTCTGAACATAGTGTGATTGGTTTCCCCCTATATGTAATCTGCTTCCTTTCTCTTGTGGCTTTTAATATTCTCTCCTTGCTCAGTGTATTAGGCATTTTCATTATAATGTGTCTTGGTGTGGATCTGTTGTGATTTTGTATGTTTGGTGTTTGGTAAGCCTCTTGAACTTGGTTTTGCCATTCATTCCTCAAGTTTGGAAATTTTTCTGTAATTATTTCATTAAATAAATTATTCATTCCTTTGGCTTGAAACTCTGCCCCCTCCTCTACCCCAATCACTCTTATGTTTGGTCTTTTTATGTTGTCCCATAATTCTTGGATGTTCTGTTCTTGGTTTCTTACTATTTTTGCTGTGCAATCTAGATTTTTATCCAGGGTATATATTTTGTCCTCATTGTCTGAGGTTCTTTCTTCCAAGTGATCTACTCTGTTGGTGATACTTTCGATTGAGCTTTTATTTTGGTTTATTGCTTCTTTCATTTCCTGAATTTCTGTTTGGTTTCTCTTTAGAGCCTCTATCTCCCTATTGAAATAATCTTTTACTTCCTGTATTTGTTTATGGAGTTCTTCGTCAAAATGATCTTTCGCCATCTGTATTTGCTCCCTCATCTCATTTTTGAGTTCATTCTTACGTTCCGCAAGCATTTGGCAAATGTAATTTCTAAATTCCATTTCTGTCATTTCACCAACTGTGCATGCCATGGAATCTACTGAGGAGGTATATTGATTTTTTTGTGTCACTTTTCTTGCTTGTCTCTTCATCTTGCTTGTACGTCTATTCTTCTTGCACTATGGGACCATGACTATTTTGATTTTACCTTAGAACCTTACGTTGCTCCTGTAGTACAATGCTATCAGATCCCCTTATATTTCCTTTACACTTTAAAATCAGACACTTTCTATTCAGAGAATCCCAGTTTGATCACAATGTACAGATTTAGTTAACTTAGATATTGTTTCCAATTTAGTCTGTAAGCTTCTAATGGGGCTTTATAGATTCAAGTAATGGACACAGAGGTGATATGTTTAGTAAGAGGGAAGTGAGTGAACTGACTTGTTCTTTCTTAGAAAGTATGAAAAGAGAGTTTTATGAAAGTGGTTTAGTATCAGCAGATGAGAGAGGAAATAGTGAATGATTAGGTGGAAAGACCAATTTATATATAAACCTAATTTATGCAGCGGTTGAGAGAAGAAATAAAGAAAGATGGAGAAAAAGAAAAAGAAAAAAAAAAAAAAGGAAGAAAAAGGAAAAAAAGTGACCAAGGAGTAGAAATTAGTATGAGAGAGAGTGAGTCTAGAAAATAGAGAATACACTATATATAACACCACTTTGCTATATATTTCAATTGTACTCGTTCAAAAAATCCCAATTTCTGCGTATAATTTGTTTTTGCCTTTGATGAGTATGCAATGGCAGGGTGTAAATAGGGAAGATGAAGGAAGGAGAAAAAATACTAAAGTGAGAAGGAGAAAATAAAGAAAGCAAAGAGGAGCAGAAGCAAACAAACACACTGTCAATCAAAACAAAACAAAACAACAACAACAACAAAAAACCCAGAAACAAACAAACAACCCCCCCCAAGAAACAACAAAACAAACAAACAAAATAAACAAACAAAAACGTTGAAACCAGGAATAAGTATCAAGCCAAATGGACCCATGGAAGCCCTTCTTATTTCCCTCCAGATTAAGCCAATTGACCCGGATCATATCCAGTCAGCAATCCTGTTAGTGGAGTCAAGGCTGCACCTTTGGCCCTTTGCAGAATGGCACAGTGGAAGAGTGGAGGGGGCTTATCCTCAGGATGGGCCCTGGGTTCAGCAGCAGGGAGCTGCCACTCTGGGCCCTGCAGGCCAGGCAAACTGGAGGCTGGATCTCTCCTTCCTGCGGGCGGGGGATGCCTACCTCTTGCTCTGGCCACCGCTGGGCGGGTCGCGGGGAGTGCAGGAGGTGCTTCCCCAGGTCTGGCCCGGCGTGCAGCAGCAGGGAGCTGCCAGTCTGAGCCCTGCAGGCCAGGCAGACTGGCGGCTGGATCTCTCCTTCCCGCGGGCGGGCGGATCTAAAATATCTTCATTTTTACTCTGATAATTATCTAAGTTATATGACATGTTCTATGGAACCATATACCATAAATCTTTTCAGTTCTGTTGACTATAGGATTCTTACACCAGATACAACTACTAAATTTTCTGTAATATGATATTATCACAAAAATTAACATTCTGGAATCTTATTGCTGGTAAAGAGATGATCCATTAATAGTTCCATAACAACATGTCATCCAGCAATATTTTTTTAAAATATTTTTTAATTGTAGGTGGACACAACATCTTTATTTACTTATGTGGTGCTGAGGATTGAACCCAGGGCCTCACACATGCAAGATGAGCACTCTACCACTGAGCCATAGCCCCAGCCCTCATTCAGCAATCTTGCAAAACTGAGTTCTTATGTATTATAATTTGTCTGTGAATGATTTTAAATTTTTCACATACACAGACATATTCTGCAAATTAATGTCAATTATATATCTCTATTTTCACAATCTAATTTTTAAATTCATTTTGTGGCTTGGCTAGGATCTCCAGTTCCTTATCCTAACTCTCATTATTAAATTGAAGTATTTAAGTATTTCAAAAATTATTATTACAGGTTTTTTTTCAGATGAATAATGACATTTCTATTAAGAAAACTATTTTATATAGATATTTCACATTATCAAGCATTTTGTTCTTCTCTATGGTTTTGATCACATGATATTTTTATTATATTAATATGGCAGATTTAATTGATCAGTTTTTGAGTGTTAAGCAAGCTTGTTCTTGGATTTAATCAAATTTACTCATAATGTGTCATATCTCCTCATATATTTTAGATTTAGTTTGCTTGTATATTATTAGAAATTTGTAACTTTTTCATGAATAATACTGGGCTATAGAAATTCTTCTGTCACAGGAATCTCCCTATTTTTTACATAAAAGTTATGCTAGCATCATACAACAAGTTAGGAAGAGTTTCTTTCCATTTTCTGGAGTGTTTTCAGAAATATAGTCATTTATTTTTTAAAATTGCTTTAGGTAGAAATATTTAATTTTATTTTCAATGTATGAGCTTTTTATATTTAATTTCTTTTATTTAATTTTCTGTATATTTAAACTTTCAGATATAGAAGCTTTACTTTCCTCTTTTTTCCCCCAATATGTGCACTTAAGTCTCCAAATTTACCCTGAACACTGCTTTTATTAAGACCCACAATTGTCATGTGTGGTATTTTCACATTTAGATTTAAATATGATCTAATTATCATTGAACTCTCTTCTTGTCCAACATGCTTGGATATGAGTATCTTGATTTCTGAATAATATTTTCAGAGTACTTTTCTATAAATTTCAGTCTTTTACAATATTATAGAATTTGAATGCCTCAGTAAATATTCAATTTCCAGAAATGTTTTATTCAAGAGTAAAAAATAGTCACCAATACAAATTTTTGTTAAAGCATAATAATCAACTAGATTATATTTATTTTATTCTGTGAAAATATGTTTAAGCTTTTGTGGATCATTCTAACATTTGCAGAGAGTCCATTCACGTTGTAAATTTTCAGTTTGTCAATTTCTGCATCATAGATCATCCGGCATTGCTATATCTTCCTGGTATGTGGATCCTCTTCTCTTTACATGGGGTTATTCTCTATATCCTCTCATGTTTTTGCCTAAAGTCCACTTGGTATCATATTACGGTAGCTCAAGTAGTTTTGCCTACTTAGGGCTTGCATGACATACATCTTCCATATTTATTTTCAACCTGCTTCATATCTTAGACTTGTCTCTAGCAGTGAATAGAGATTGATAATTTTAATGCAGTCTCCTTAAACTTTGTCTTTCAAATGGAGATTACTCAGGATATAACTGACAATATCCTTGACTGTCAATGCCTGCATCTATTTTTTTCTGTTTATCTTTATTACGGTTCATTTATTCTTTATCACATTCTTGGCTATTATGGGCATATCATACACTGACCTTTTTAAAAAAAATATTTATTTATTTGGTTTAGTTGTACACAATGTGTTTATTTGTACGTGGTGCTGAGGATCAAATCTGGGCCACGCACATGCTGGGCGAGTGCTCTACCGCTGAGCCACAACCCCAGCCCCACTGACCTTTTTTTTTTTTTTTTTCTTTTTTAAAAAAAAGGTAAAGAATCTAAAGAACAGAAGAAGATAATAAGTTCACAGAGAATACTTTTGCTCTCTAGTGGTTGATGAGGTTTTCTTCACCTCTAGAAGCACAAACTTTGGCAGATATTCCATACCTGCTCTTTCCAAAATTTAGCCACATTTTTTCTCCAAACCCCCTTGGAGGTAAGGCCAAGGGATTGGTTTCCTCAATGCCTCTGCTCCCCACTATCATTTATGACTGTTTCAGGCAATTTTTCCTGTATTCCTTCTACCCATCCTGTCCAGAGGGCTCACTAGCAACCTCTGTTCCATGAACCATGCTCCTAGACCAAAAGAAATTCATCATTTTGATCACTTACACTAATATTTGAAATAATTTCAGTGCAAATGGATTCCAGGTAACCAATTAGTCCATTTTAAATACTTCCAAATATAAATATCATTGGATATTCACAGAATGTAGCCACCATGAATCCTAAATATTTCAATTTTCTGTAACTAAGACCTGAATTTTCCAGTGTCCCTAAGGTGCATCACACACTTGACAAGTTAGACATATATAATCAAAGAAACAACCAAATAAGTCTCTGGCTTTTAGATTCTTTTGAAGAAATCTCCTGGGGACATCTGCCCCTCCTGTTAAATGGGTGGAGGTCACAGATGTGCAGGTCACCTTGCCCCTGACATAGCCAGGCTGTAGGTGTGGGGGTATTTGATTAGAATTCCTCTCTGTTGTCCTGCATGCACCTTCCCAAGCTCCTGCCTTCCACAGCTTTTCCTTTCATTGCTGTCTGGCTTCTTGGACTTAAGTCTCAGCTCCCAAAGCCAGCAAGATCACTTGCCTTGCTTCTATCAGCAGGCTGCACAATCCTCCTCTAAACATGCTATACAAAAACACACTTCTGGCTTCATATACTAATGTGGTTTCTCTGCCACTTACTCAGATCTATGGGACTTATCTGCCAGGCCTCTCTTATCAAGAGAGGGACTGGATAATGGTGTCTCTTAAGAGTATTTCTGCAGTGAAGCAGTGTACACAGGCCACAACTTCTGTCAAGTGTAGTCATTTATTCAACCAACAGCCATAGGAAGAAAGGACGTTGAAGGCTCTAGCTTTTACAATAATTTGGACAAAGCTGCTCCTATGCACACCATAAACCGAGTGTCTTAAGATGACTTTGTTGTCTAATAGTATACCAAGCAATTAAAAGGGTTCCAGTTTCTGAGAAACAGCTAGATTCTCACAAAATGCATTATACAATATGTTTTGAGCATACTGAATAATAAATCAATAATAGTAAATAAACACGTGACATGCTTTCTTGTTCCTTTGCCTTCTATTATAATATACACTGCCTTTAATCATATCTTAGAGATTAAAAACATAATAAAAAATAAACTACCCTCTGCCCTTGGGTCCTTAGAAAAAGAAATCATTTACTATTCATATGAATTGCAGTGGGGTGTGTATATGTGTGTTTAACATCAAATAGCAAGTTGACTGAAACTATGTTAACTCAAAACTGTCCTTGATCATGGACCACCTGGGAAATCTCAGGCTACTCTAAGAGCTACCTGTGGGCAGTCTGAAAAATCACTTTTTATCAAAATTTTCTGCATTTTAAAAATAACAATATCCAACATTAAAGCAATTTTCAAATATTAAAAACTTCATTTTAATGGTGTATTACCAATAGCCTATGTCATACTACACTATTTTAAAACTTCCTTTATCATTACATTTCATGAATTATTATTATTAGCATTTATTACCTAAATTTCAGTTATTTTTTTTTTAATTCTTGTACAACATAATGACTAACAGCTTGCCCCAGATAACTTGCGGGGGGGGGGGGGGGGGGATATTCAATGCAGACTGGAGGAATGGAACATAAACTCTTTGTGTGTATTTTTTTCAAAGTCAGAATCTGGCATGTGAAATAATATTACATTAGTTATCTTCAAGGTCATGAGTAGAACATAAAAGTCAATGAAAAAGCAGCAACATTTGCATTTCACCTGAAGTGTGACCAACGACAGGTGCATCCATTGCATGGCTCATAAGACTAGCAAGGATTGTTGAAGAGTTACTACCCATTTGATGAAAAAGGAAATATTTAGTGAAATGAAGTACACAGAGATTCCCTCACATTGCTGAACAAGGCAAGCATAAGTAAATCATCCACTCAAGGCAGAAATGACAGTGCTTTAACACAGTTAAGAGGGAAACATAATCCCAAAGAAATGCAAGACCTTGGTGAAGCTAAAGGAAACCAAGTGGACATGTTCTCGAAGCTTTCCATTCTAGGTATAAAAATATCTGTGCCTCTGGTAGTGAGTCATGTCCCTAAGTTAGACAGCTAGCTAAGGGCATAGTCAGAAGATCAGCCCTTGGGTTTCTAATTCACAGTTCTTTCCACATTATTAATGTATTTTAGAAACTTCATTTTAAGAAAAAATTTAAAACCAAAACAAGAATAAAACTTCCCACTCACAGCTTTGAGGTAAGACCCTTAGTTGAATTTAAAGGAAAAAAATCATTAGCCTGAGTTAGAAAAGATGGTCCTCCTCTTCCTGCTAACATTTTTTTCCACATTTTGCTTTTGATCATTGCTAACAGAGCTCATTTGTACTGTTTCCTTTAATGTTCCTCTGCCTCATCCCATCCCTTCCTTTAACTAAGGACGATTTTCAGGTTTTAAAATCAAGCCTTGAGATACCAACGGCCAAGTAGATTGATAACTAAGCGGGATGCCTTATTAGCAGAAGCTGAAAACACAGAAGAAGCCAAAAGCATTCCAGCAAAGATTTCAGTGTTCATTTCTTCTTCTAGTTACAAAGTTCCTTCCACTTTGTGGCCTAAATTGCTCTCTTGCTAGCTGAAGAATTTCCTTATTAGCATGAAACTATAAAATGTTAACAAAGGAATTATTCTGTCTTCGGAACCAGGCACCTTGAACAATTGGCTCAATATATTTGCAATTTATGCTGTGTAGTCATTGAAGGCACCTTCTGTCCAAAAGGCAAAGCAAAGAGTGTGAAGACTCAGACATAGCAACGTAAAGCAGCCCCTAGTCCATGGAAAAATAAGCTGTATCTTGTCATGCAGCTATTTTCTACTGATACCCTTGATCATAAACTTACAGAGGCACCATTATCTCTCAAACTGTTGAAAGATTTGCTGGATGTTTACAAGAGTTACAATATATTAACATTCTTGACATATGTTTGCTTTTTCCTCTAGTTGAATGGTCCTACTATGTATTTGCATATATAAGTTCTCTCAATTGTTAAGGAAAAATAATATATCATGTTGTTTGAAAGTATATTTTATCCACCAAAAGTCATGCCAATGCAATTGAAACAGACATTTTTTTTTTCCTCTGAAATTTTCTGCTTCTCTTATTTGTAGTAGAGAGTCAACATTGGTCTTAATGAATATAAAATGTACAAAACAGATTTCAAAAGATTAGAAATGAAATCACTAAAATATTAACTTGAATATTTAAGCTCATCAGATTTCTAAAATGTTGTGCTATAGGGGACATCAATTATAGATTAACAGGCTACTCAGCTTCACATTTTTATAAATAGGGACTGATCTCCGTTCTTTAATGTATGAAAAATGGCTTTAAACAGGCCTGTGAGGTAGGTTGCAACATTTGCTTTTGTAGCAGGTTTTATTAGAGGCTCCAATATAACACTATATGTTAGAACTGTAAATATTAGCAGACATCCATGCTTTCTAATCTTCTGTTTTAAATATTTATTAGTTTCCTATCAACCAATGCCCATCAAGTTCTCGGACATAGTTTCATGAATTGATCCTTTTGAGAAACAAAATTCTCCTTTCTATGCAAGGTCAGGCATATAAATCCTTGGAGATCACTTCACATTCTCACCACTTAAACATTCGTGCTAATGATGGGTCTAAATATCTGATATTTCATGGGGAAGTTTAACCCTATCAGTTACAGGAAGATGAGAGTAGTTCCCACGTCTTAGTTACATAATTCACTGTTTGGCTCAAGGCAACTAATAATTATAGCTCATCTACCATCACATTGCAAGACCAGGAAACATGACTGACACCCAACAAAGCAAGAGAAACAACCCAAAGGAAGTTCACTGAGGTTGAATGTAAGGCATTAAAACTTTTAAGGTAGTCCACAAATTCCTTTCTTAAAGAAAATTATGTTAGGCATGAAATAAATGATAAACCTTGAACCTTATCCCTCTTCTCACTTTAGTGTGGAGGGAAGAAATCTCATGTGGAGAACCAACAAGTAACCACAGAATCCAAACTAGATGTCACAATTCTGACAACAAAACTCTTTCCATCTATTTTTTTTAAAAAATGTTTCAAAGCACTTAAAATTATTTCTGGGATATATCTGCCAAGAATTCCTCATGTGTGGCATGAATCTGGGTGACATGTAATAATTAACATTATTTCTATCAGATGTTTTTAGGTTTTCTTAAATTATCTAAATCAGAATAAAGTTTGTTAAATTTTACTTTACCTAGGAAAAAAATTATTTGATAAATGTCCTACTTAATAGTGCAGTGGCAAACTCCTGGATCTCAGCTACTGGGGCGACTGAGTCCATTGGATCACTTGATTCCAGGAGCTTGAGACCAGCCTCAGCAACATAGTGAGACTCTGTTTCAATTGATAAATCAATCAATGTCCTATTTAGGAATATTGAATCTTTCATGAGGATCTTCCTCAAACACAGAATTTTAAGAAAATGAATTATATTGTTTAATGCTGTCTTGAGCACAGAACTGTTCCCAGGACACTGACTTCAAAGGATTGTAATGTAATTTTATAGAATTTTTTAGAATACATCACTTGTGTTTGATGGGACTCTTTTCAGTCAATTTTACTACTTACTAGAAGGAGATGGCAGAGTAAACTCTCATGGTTGGTCTTGTCAAGAGAGCTCTCAAGTGGGTAGAGAACACGTATATGCATGCTCATGATCACACACAAACACACACACACACACACACACACACACACACACAGTAGAAAATCTGGGATAAAGAGTGCAGAAGGTAAAGCCACAGAACAGCTCTCCGCCATTTGAGAAGCAAAGCAAACCATCAGCCTCTTTTCAGCATTTGAACAGAAACAAAACCAAGTATATTCTTAATGAGCATTGAGCAGTTTCAGATTTAAACACTGATAACAGTAATAACTGGATTCCGATAAAAATCATTCATTCCCAGCATAGACGATCACAGAACAAATACAAGACACCAGCAGACCTGAGGTGATTCTGAAATCAGAAACCATCTCACTTAAATGCCAGCAGAGCCTGGACTCACTGATGACGTGCTAGCCCCCAGCTCGGGGGAAGGAGAAACTCCAGGGGACACAGGAAGCGGATAACTGGGGACACTTAAACCTGTGCTAATTGCAACTAAACTTCTGAGAGTATTGATCCCAATGAGTTCAAGTCTATGAAGTAAATGACTTTATCCTTACAACTTGAGTTTTGACATACTTTCTTTCCCCTCTGTCTTCCTCCCCATCCTCTCTCCTGGTACGTACTTCATCACATTCCAGCCTAAATTTTGTTCTCAGAATATGCCAGGCAGATAGGGGCTTCCACATGGAATGCTAATCTGCACAATCACAAAAGCATATCGCCACATGCTACTTCAGTCATAAGGAGCCCTGCTGTTAAAATCACAGTGTGCAATGATGGGGTTTGACCACTTCCTGAGCCTGGATGCAAGTCTCACTCACACTGCCAGCAGGGGAGGCACAGTGAGGGCATGCTCACCTGTGCTGGCTGTCCCTCAGAAGCCACACGGCTGCGGCCATGAGAAGGAATCCTCCTGCTGCCTCATCCTTATGGTCTGCCTACCCTTGACCCTTGACAGAATAACCCCAACCTGCAAAGAGAAAATTTTACATTGTAATATTAAATATTTTAAATGAGGGATTTTATCACTGAAGTGATGATAAAACTATAATGTATAATTCTCAATGTTCATGCATAGTACACAAATTTCCATACATGGAAAAATCAATATACAACTACAAGTAAACAAGTTCAAGCAGGCACATGTCAGAAGCCCAGAGTTGCCCCTTCCGTCCCACATGCATCCCTGGGACTTCAGCACATCCCTGCTTTCTTTCATACAGAAATTGACACACGCACAGACTCCAGCCAAGCCCTCCTTTTAAAGATGCAGGAACATTTCTAAATATTTTAAAGAGGACTTCAGGTCATTTGAAGCTGAATCATTTTATCCATTTGGGTAATAAAAATGTACTGTCTTTTTAAATAAATTTTTGCTCTAAGACAGTTTTAAAATCGAGGGGAAAAACTCCAAGATAAATATTATAGTAGTTCATATATGCTGTAGATCAAGAAAGATTATCTCCCTCTGTGACTGTGGAGATGAATGTTATTATATTCCTTTTAGGCACTCTTTTTTGTATTTATTAATGCTTAATAAAATATTAATCACAAGAAAAATAGAGGATTGGGTCTGAAGAAGTTTTTTGTGCACCATGCTGAGCAGTCTGGGCTAATAACGCAAACAATTTGACAACACGTTAATGAGGCTCTGCTGTTAGTTGAATCCTTGTTCTACTGAACTAAGCAGAGGCTTAGTTCCAAAGAAATTTTGACTCTGGTGAGTGTCTCTAAGCTCAGTGCAATGTGTTCCCATTAAAGTCAGTAACATCTTTCAAAGGGCAGACTCTTGCCAATTACACTTACCCTTCATTTTAAGTATAGAATGTTAAAAGTATTCCAATAACAATATTTCTTCTTACTCATTAAGCTTGCCCAGAAAGTTGACATAGGTAATGTTTTTAAACATTAGAGTAAGACTTTGTAAAGTGTGGATAATTGAAAGAGGGCACTTAGTGTTTTCATTTGTATTTTCAATTTTGCCTCGTGGTTCAAACTGTAGGCTCCAGAGCTAGCTGCCTTGATCCAAAGACTGGCTTTCCAACTTAATAGCTTAGTCGCCACCTAAGACAAGTTACTCAACACTTTTACACATCAACTTCCCTGTCAGATGAGTTAATCAGCGTTCAGCACACAATTCTATTTGGGGGTTAACTGTATGTTAAATACATGCAGTAGGCTTTGTGTATTATAACTCTTACATAAGTGCTATTTATTAGTACTATTAATATTCAGAAATATTTGTTGAGCACCTTCTTTTTGCCAGGTGTGTTTTTAGGTTCAAAAAATCACTAAACAAAATATTCACAAATTTCTTTCAACATCGGACAATTAAGATGGAAAATACAGAGCACTTAGATGAGAAAGAAGAAGAAGAAAATCAGTAAGGAAATGGGAACTAACTGAAGTTTTTGAAATTTCAGATAGGAAATTGGCAATGAAAGTATTAAACAATTGCTTTCAGGTTCAAACTGGCTCTTCTCCATGGTTCTCCGCGATGCTGAGACTGGAAATTTTGCGAACCTCATTTTGGCCTGAAAGGCCCTTCCTGTATGGAAAGAATCAGTTGAGGTTAAAGGGGATGCTTCCTGCTTCCGGCTCACTTCCTGCTTCCGGCTCACTTCCTGTTCCTGGTCCCTTTCTGCTTGCTTTGGAAAGAATCAGTTGAGGTTAAAGGGGATGCTTCCTGCTTCCGGCTCACTTCCTGCTTCCGGCTCACTTCCTGTTCCTGGTCCCTGTTCCACCATCCTGCTGGAGGCTCCTCCACAGAGGTACTGGCCCATGGCCACGTGGGTCCCTCCTCCAAGCTGGGAGATGTCAACATCTGCCATCTGGAACCAACCTTTGCAAGGCTCACTTTGTAAGCTCCTAAATCCCAATGTTCAAGTCTTTCCCTCCGGTTCCTCACCCCGACACGTGGCAGCTGTTTCTTTCTTGCCACTTCTGGAAACCTTAGCTTTTGCACTGAGCCTTTTTTAGTCACCTCCTCAACAGGTTTTACAGATAGCAACTTCTCTATTAGATTCACTCTTTAAAAGCTGTCCTGAGCTTTCTGTCCTGAATATAGAGTGTGACTGATGCTATGGACAAGGAAGGTGACTTGAGTAAAGACCTAAAAGGAAGCCAGGGAGCAAAGATCAACAAGTAAAGAGAACCAACATTCTGGGTTGGTCAACTGCAGGTGCAAAGGCCCTGAGGTGAACCTGGACTTAACGCGTGAGAATGGAGCCTGTGCTTCCAGAGAAGAATGAATAAAAATCGAAGAGTGGGAGCTGAGATCCGAGAGGTTACTGGGGCCGATCCTAGAATGCGTCATAAACACAGGACGTTACTTACTCTTTGAAGATGATGGCTTAGAGCATGCAGGGAATGCTATGACAATAATTTGAGGCAGCCAACGCTAATTGGGAATGTTGTGGGCTGGGTGATCTGAGTGGCCTTCCTGCGTGTAAGTTCTTCACTTGTGTTATTGCGTACAGTGAGGTGTGAAGCGAGGGAGACTATTACATAGAGAAATTATTTACCCTAAATTACATTTCAGCTACTCCCATGAGGAAAATAGACACATATTTCCTAGAAAATACAGGGTTTTTTTTTTTTTTAAATCTCATCATGCATTATTTAGCTATAATCTATAATAAATGTGGTAAAGCATACATGGGCTTTTAGAATAAATTTAATAAAAGTACCAACACATAGGTGCCCCAGTATATTTATCACAAATTTCAGCTGCTCTTAATGATTATGTAAGTAAACTTTCACTTCTTTTTCTCCTTTAAGGAAAATAATTAGGACTTTTGAAACTTTGAACTTCAATACATTAAAATTCCTTAGGATCTGACTACAGGAAACTTATTCCAGATTTTTCCTCTGTCCTTGTAATGAAGGAGAAATTAGGCTATCTTTATTCAGCCAATATACATCATAGGAAAAAGTGAATCATAGGTGGAGAACCAGCTAAGAATAATCACAGTTGCATCAACACCCTCGCTTGTCTCAAAGCCAGTATATTGCGTGTCTTGCCATTCTACCCCAAGTAAACATCCTCCCTGTCAAATTTATGACCTTTTAGTTTCATTTTAAACATTAAACACGAAACATAGAAAAAAGGATGGGCAATATTAATTTGTTGTTGTTTTGTGGGAAAGTGGAACTTTCTTTCAAGTGAGAAAAATATTTCCTTTGAAAGTGCTATTTTAATAATCTTAATTGTCTTTCTCTGCCAGAGATTGTCTATTTCTATTCAGTAACATCACTGCTCTTTCCTGTTCCCATAAAATAGCAGGAACCAGAGGCTGGAAACCACATTTACCAGACTGTTGTTAACAGGCTTCCAGTGCAGATTCTACAAATGAGAGGCACTTACACAAATGGCTCATTGCACATCATACCAGTTCTGGGCATTATAGGAAGAAAATCTCCATCCATATATGTGTAGGTAACTCTGTGTCCCCCTTAGGCTACAAAGAATCACAATTCTGAAATATTCTCTATATCATGAGCATTGGGTATGAGAGTTTTAAACTATTCAGGGTAATAAAACAGAGGTACTTTAACCCGTCTTGTTTTATTCTTGGTGACAGTAAGAAAACAATCTTCGTGAAAAGGAAAATTTGCATCATGTACCAGTGTACTGTGTGAGGGCCTCTTGCATCTCTCCCCAGGAGCAGGGCTGTTACCAATGAAGGAACAGGGAACCAGGTGAGATGATGAAGACTGCATGTGAATACCATCTGCAGGAACTTGCTGCTCTGACAATATATAATACCAGGAAATACTTAGTGCACTAAATATCATTTCTGTATCCTAAATCACACATAATTTGTTCAAAGCCAAATATTCTATCATATAAAAACTACATGCTAACTGAAATAACTGAATAAGTAAGTAATTGCATTTGGGGAGAGGGGCCGTTTTTTGAAGCAGGCTCTTTAATAGCAACGTTATTTTTGTCCCCAAAGTGAGTTGACTAGAATTTCATAAAGACCATCTTTCTAAAAGACCCGATTGATGCTTCATTAACAATAGGTTCCATCAGCACACCAGGATTCAATTCTAAGCATCCTCCCCTATGTGTAAAGTGTGTTGTCTCCCCACTGGCCACTGAATGGAGTTCCAAGATCTCGTGTAAACCTGAGAGATCTTCTATGGCATGAATCACACTTCTACTCATCTCTCATTATTCACACGAGTGTTTCCTATCACCTGAGTGGAAGCCTGCTGTTGTTGAAGAGGGCTTACCTTCTCTACACGAGTGCTGTCACAGTGCTACCCCATGTAGAGCATGCTTCTCTTGAAGCCCTGACCATCCTTAATCCACGTCCTTCCCTGTGATCTCCTATGTGTAGCTAGTTCAGTTCACTACTGAATTGTCTGCCTCCAAGGGTTTATTAACTTTTCCTCCTCATCACCCCCAACTTTGGAATTCTCTGCATCTATCTAAGACTAGTTATCCTCATAGAAATGAATGATGGTGATTGTGATAAGAAATTAATGGCATGATTAAGCAAATAACTGAATTTTTATGGATGGTATTTATTAGGGAAGAAATTGAAACATTGCAGTGGGATAAAGGCAGGTAAGACTAAGAAGCGGGAGGGAGAGAGCGTGTTTCTGCAGTTGAGAGATAGAGAAGAGATCTTCAGAGGACTAGCAACTCCAGCCAACAAGAGCTGTGCTATTCTTGCAAATAAAAACTCATGATCATAGCAATTTTCTAGAAGGTGTAAGTAAGAAAGTGGAGGCCTGAGGACACTGGGGCTTGGTGACTGACCCCATGGATTCCCAGTGTTTTCCACACCCTTAGCCACTTCTCTCTGCCCCATTCTTCTCCATGATGTGTTCTGCCTCACCTTTGGCCCAGAGCTATGGACGGAGACCTTTGAAACATGAGTCAAAATAAATGTTTCCTCCTCTAAGTTGTTCTTGTCAGGTCTTTCAGTCATAGCAATGCAAAGCTAACTAAAACAGGTGTACTAATTATAATAAAAAGTTCCATAGCATTTGGCAGGGTGGGATGGTTGAAGGAGTCAATCCAGACTTGAGTGGTACATCAGCATTCCTTCCCATGATTGGCAGTACTGACATCATCTGCTTTTCTAATGCTTTCTAATTTAATAGATGTAAAATGACATCTCCTTTTTCATTTGCATTTATGTAATCATGAATGAGTAATCTCTATGGTTGAATAATTTTTCATCATCATCACCATATTCCTTAGGATAGCACAGAAAGTTTATCTTCCTTTCACCATCAAAGAATAGGGTAATGTTTTTCGTCTGCCTCCCCAATTGTAGTTACTTGCAGCTGTTTTGTTCACTTTGACTAGTGAAATAGGAAGAGAGATACCTTGTGTCCCTCACAGGCAGGGATTGCAATGCAGTTCACAGTTGGCACAGGCTTTTACCTCTCTTGTGGGGACAGCCTTCTAAGAGAGTCGCTCCTGTGCCACCCTGAGTTCCAGGTGATTTGGGAGCAGAGATACCAGGTTGCCTCCTATTTACTATAGTTTTAGATGAAAATAAATCCTTAATAGTTTATGTCATCAGGTTTTATGAGTTTCCTATTATCACTCCCTATTTTAGATTATCCTGACTTATATCGTATTGTTTATCCCTTTTCTTATTAGGGTTGTGTCTTTTGCTGGTTTATTTGTAATTATTTCTTATTTATACTATTTTTCTTTTGTCAGTCTGGACGTAGCTAATGTTTTCTTTCCTGTTGTCTATTAACTAGTCTGTGTGTTCTTAACTGAATGGAAATCCTTACTTTTCCTGTAATCCATTTTTCTTCTTCTTCTTCTTTTTTTTTTTTTTTTTTTTTTTTTTTTAGCCTTATTATTTGTAGGTTTATTCTCCCTCTCTGTGTCAGGAAGTAGAAAGGGAGTATTTAAAGCAGCCGTCTTCAGATCTATTCATGTGCTTTCAGGGCATAAGCCACCCTTGAGACAGAATAGAAAAAGCAGATGCCCTGCCCAGTGTCCTTGTAAGGTGGACTTCTGTATAAATTGGCTACAGTGTTTGCACAAAGGGAGATACTTTATGTTTTTAATGTTCTTAGCAGGCTATATGTAGCTAGGGTTTTCTTACAATTAATACGCCCAGAATGCATGATCTTAGAGGTGTGTCTCCCTAGAAGATACCATGGCAGCTCTGCGATTCTCTGGGTGTAGGTGGAAGGAAACACTACTCACTGTGGCAGGTTACCCAGGAAGCCCCACTTGGAGGACTGACTCCTTATTTGGGGCCACAGTAGGTTTGATATAAGAAGGACCTGGGGAGCCACATGGGATCGGGGCTGTGTCTCATTTGCACCTCTTGTTGGCCAATATCTTAGAATTGTTAGTAACATTTGAACTACTTTGTGTAAACCTGTTTTGGCAATCTCATGCTCTATGGTAATTTGTAGAGTTATTTTCTACATTGTTTCTATTAGTTTTACAACACAATATCAATCTAGGCAATTGTGTTTGATCTAGCTAGGATTTAATTTTGTGTAGGGATTTTAATCTTACTTCCCTCTCTATTGAACCATTTTTTTTTATAATCTGTGAACTAACCAATCTATGCTTGATCACTTAATTTCTGTAGCTATTTTTATCACATATTTTATTTTACATAGATAAATACAGAGATAGATGAATAAATAGACAGATATGAGTCTAGTTATCTATTTTATTTGAATTTGATTTGACTGGACTATTTATATATTCTTTGGATATTATCTATCATTTTATTTAGGGGTTAGTAGAACAATTTATTAACCCCAAAGCAAACCCCACATCTTTCCTCATCATTTTAATTATTATTTTACTCAACCACTTGTAAGAAGTTCTTATGCATATAAAATTTAAAGTAAAAATATAAAGTTACTTAATACTTGGAAATTTATTTGGATTTTCTGAACTTAGATTAATTTGAAGGAATTTTGAACTTTAACAGCATTCAGCCATCCAAACTTCAATTCCAAACTGCCCCTTAATTTTCTCGGTGTCTTGTGTTTTTTGGTTAGGGGGGTGTGTGTGGTCAACCTCAAGTACTTTGTAGTTTATTGGCATTATCACTGGTTTGTATTATTTTTGTTATAATCTCTAATTTTCTGCTATTTCTGAAGGAAAAATTAAGTTGATCTTTTACTTGGAATTCTTTAAGATATTTTATAACTTATCACTCTTTCTTGTTCTTTTGCTTTCTCTGGGTGATGATATCATCAAAACCAAATGACATGATCACCTTTTCTGTTATGATTCTTATTCCTCATTGTATTTTTTTTTTTCTCATAGGTGGGACCATCAGGGTAATGACAACCACCACAGTGATAACATGCGTCCTTGCCTTCTCCTTGGTTTCGCAGGTTTCCTTTTGAAGTGTGTGGGATAATCACATGATTATCCTCCTTTTCTCTGTTCATGATGAACTACTCAGATATATTTTCTGATGTTAAACCACATTTTCACTCCTGAAGCAATCTTATCTTGGTCATGACACATATTATTTTCTAACAGTACTGTTAAATTCACTTGCATAATATTTATTTAATGTACCTTTTGAAAACTAGGTGTAATCATTTGTGCAAGAATAATATCTACTAATAAACAAAACCACAACACAAATGGCCAGATGTGTGCTTCACTTTTGTGCAGGAGCCCTAATTAAGGAGATAGCTAAGATTGCGGTTAGCTGTGAGCCATAAAGATGTTTGGGCATTGACACCTTCCGTGGTCTTGCGAGACTTGGCCCGGGACATTGCAGATAGGGTCGGCGCCATTGGCGTGGTGGTTGGAGGAGTGTGGATTGCACGCTGGGGTGTTGTTGGAGCCAGAGAGAGAAGCAAGCAGAATAAAGAGCCTGTTCGTTTCCAGTCTGCCTCTGAACTTATTCCCACGGCGTCTTTGCCCCAAGCGGCCATCGCTTCAGGCAGCGACACTTTTGCACGTTCAGGGTAGGGCTGGCAGTTCTGCAGAGGAGGGACCTTCCCATCAGCCGCCACCACCACCTGCACTGATTTCTATTGCAAGTGTTAAGTAGAAGCAACTTCATTCCTTCCTTGCATTGAATTGTCTTAAACAGATTTTGAGAGTAAGACTGCACTGATTTAAAAAAAAAAAAAAAAAAAACGAAGCGAATTAACTATTTTTAGAACAACTTGTTTTGTATAGGAAATAATTGGCCTTTTCATGTCTTTGGCGATGAATTTTTCACTAAAGTTCTGACCTCCCTGGTTTCTATCAAGATGTCAAAGTCTTCTACTGTTTCTTTTGCAAGTTTCTAAAATCTATCTGTTTCAATTAGGTGTTCAAATTTATTATCATATTTTTGTTCAGTTCTGCATTTTTCTTATTTTAGTTTACTAGGTTTTTTTTTTTTTCTCTCTTAGTAAGTCATATCAAAAGCCCAATTCTGTAACTTACTGGTTTGTTAAATTTTTCTACTTTCTATTTGCTATTTAGCTGATTTTCACATGTATAATTATCATATTTCATTGAGTCAAAATGGTATTTATTATAAATAGCACCACTCTCCTTAAGAACAACCAAGAAAATCCTCATGACTCACTCTTATCATACGTACCAAAGTGCAATCTAATTTCAGAAATGTTAAGCAATGAGTGTGCATTTTGAAGTTTGAGAATATTCTATTTTCTGGTTTAATACATGGATTCTTTATTTTTAAATCATAACACTGCAATGCATATATTTAAAGATGTAATCATTTTTCTAAAGATAGTTTTACTTTTGCTCAAATTTTTACATAGGATTCATTATTTTCATGACTATTTATTAATTACCTGTCATTTTTCATTGAAAGCTAGTCTCATTTTTTTTCAAACATATAGTGCTAGTATTAGCCCTTCTGATATTAAATTTTATGTATTTTTTATAATCATAAAGCAGTCTTACATTAATAAGTTGGACTAGGGCACCCCCATTACCACTAACATAGTTCATGCCACTCTTATTACTAATGTTGACCATTTTATTCAAAGCATATCAGTGAATAAGAATGAAAAGAAAATAAAAGCATGAAGACCAGTAATGATGACATAAAACCATCATTATTCTCAGACGACAGTTTGTTACACATTCCAAAGAAAATTACAAAAATATCCCACTGGGAAAAAAATAGGAGAGTTTAGCAATGTCTTAGGAAACAAAGTATATAGACAAAGATGAGATTTATATCTATGTAAAACAAGTAAATATTGTATAATGACGTTGAAACATACTTGATTTGCTTTCATTTCTATAACAAAATACCTGAGGACAGTAACTTTATAAATAAAAAAAAGTTCATTTTATGACTTTGGAGGTTTATTCTATAAACAGGGCAGGGGATTTGGCTCTAGCAATGGCCTTCTTAACTGTATCACCTCATAACATGTAACAATAGTGTGTTTGTGGGAGCAAGTCATCACATTTCAAATAGGAAGCCACAACAAAAGGAGTGGGACAAGAATCGGGCTCTTACGGCAATCCTTTCCCAAGAACAAATGAAGTTCCCATGAGCAATAACTTAATGCCCCCCAAGGTCATGCCCCCTATGACCTGAGGCCCTCACACCAGGCCCTGCCTTTTAAGGGTTCCACTGTTTCAGCACCAGCCCACCAATGACCAAACCTTCTACACACAAACCCTTGGAGATCAGCCACTCCCAACCATACCATACCCTGTACAAGAGCATCAAAATGTATCCTATATTCTTAGTAACAACTTAAGAAATATGTGCTGAACTTCTGCAATGAAAACTAGATAGCATCATTGTAAGAAATTAAAAAACAGAGGACCATGCCATGAAATAAAACACTAAACATTAAGATGTCACCTCCCTAAAAGTTTTTCTGGAGTGTATGATATTTAAATGAAATTCCTAGCATTTTGTTTCATAGAAGTTGAGAAGCTTCTTCTAAAATCTATTTCAAAATGAAAAAGAGCTATAATAACAAAAATAGCTTTCTAAGAGCAGGGAACCGGGCACCATATGATTTTAAGAATGGTAATAAAATATGGACTGACAAGCCAGTTAGTAGAAGAGATTGAGAAGGCACATCAACACTTATGTAGCTCACTAACTTTTCAAAATAATTACCAATATAATTTAATAGAGGAAATAATTTTTAAGTAAATGCTGCAGGGAAAACTAGATTTCTGTATTTTAATAGAATTAAAAATTCATTCTGCTTCACACCAGGAAAGAATTAGTTGAATTGGATTGCATAACTAAATAATAAAACAAAAATTTCAAATTATTTAGAATAAAATATGGGAGAATTAATTTTAGGATAAGAAAAAATTTCTTAGATTAGACACAAAAAGAGTACTATTAAAGCAAAAATAAATTAATTAAACTTCATCAACATTTTAAAAAATGGGGGGGGGTCAGTGGGAATAGGGTTCAGTAGCAGAACTCTTGTCTAGCACGTGCAAGGCCCTGAGTTCAATCTCCAGCTCCACAAAAAAAAAATAAAAAAATAAAAATCAATAAATAATTGTATTCATTCAAACATATTCATTGTTGAAAAAATTAAAAGTGAAACCCACAGATTGATAGAAGCTATTTGGGAGAAAACACTAAAATCTTTCTTCAAATAGAAAATAAGATAATCCAATTATTTAGAGTAGGAAAAACAAATTAACAATTCAAAAGACAAATTTATATAAATGACCAACAGACACATGAAACAGCACTTAAATCTTTAGTCATAAGAAAGCTGAAAAACCACAATGTATTGCCTTATACCAAGTACACTGGTTGAATTTTAAGTCGGTTAATACCATATGTTGAAAGGAGTGTGAGCAATTGCAGTCCTCGTGCATTGCTCACAGGAGTTTGTAATGGTCCAGCTATGTTGGAAAACTCTGCAAGGTTCTCATACAATTTAACATACTGTGGCCCTATGACCCCAAAATTCCACTCCTGATTTCCCTTGAGAAGGAAGAGAATATATCTACAGAAAACATCACAAAAGAACATTCATTGATGTTTTATTCATGATCTTCCCAAACCAGGCACAACTCAAATGTCCATCAGAGAAAAGAAAGGGGGAAATGTTGTGGTCCATTTGTATAATGGGACTTGATCCAGCAATAAAAGGGAATAAACTCTGTACATTTTACAACAGGGATGAATCTCACTCAGATTATTCTCAGTAAGACCAACTGGACTGAGTAGGGTATTTATTTCATAGGGAAGGTATACATTTTATAATTCTATGCATATTAAATTTAATAATAGGCCACACTTATCTTTGGTGTCAGAGTCAGAACATGGTCTGTTTTGTGAGGTGGGGATTGGTCAGAACTGGTTATGAGGGAAATTGCTCAGGTAGTGGAATCTTTCTGCATCTACTGTGTGATAGCTGCACCGTGTGTGTGTGTGTGCGTGCACTGCATGAAAATCCATCCGATGCACAGTGATATTTGTACATTTAATAGCAAATAAGTCAGACCTCAGGTTTACAAAAATATAGAACTCCTTCATTGTCACCAACATCTCTTCCTCCACCCAGGTTCCAACTACTCAGGATGCCACCTGCTACGTACATTAGTTCCAGAGAGTCTCTGATCTCCTTAGGACATTATTGTGGTTGTTTCCTTGTATCGGAATTTCACTCTCTCTTCTGTAATTTTCACAGTATTAATTTTGAAAAATCATTTCAACATAAGAAACACACACTTACTAGATAATATTTTTCACAATAAATAGAGAATGGCTGCACTTGTAAGTCTTGACTTTCCAAGAGCTCATAGTTAGTGAGCACTTGAAGCCAAACTGCTACCCATGTCCAGGCTGGGCCTATTTCATATTACTATAGACTGAGTCAGTGGTAGAGAAACTAAAAAACCACAGACTTATGGTGAATATTCATTATCAGTTGTATATCCCACCGCAGAGATTGGCATTATTAATAATTATAATCTGATCCTAATTTTAGTCTCCCATATACCACAGAAGTATGGCAAGAAATAAGAAGGAGAGCATTTTCTCTGTCAAGCCTGGCTATGCGTGTGGAAAGTAATGTGAAGTGAGATTGTCTATGTTTCTACTGTTGAAAGGAAGGGAACGTTTTTTAAGAAAGAGAAAGTGTATGAAGATGTAAATTAGAAAGATTCAGGGGGTATCAAGAAATAAAGGAGAGGAGAATTAAGGCAAATCTTTCAAGATGGAATTAAATATGTATCATGAAGACAAAAGCAAATTAACATCAGCAGGGTGGCTGCGTATGCCTTCTAGACTTGGGAGGATAGTCATGGTTCAGCAATTTTCTCCAGCAATTTCTCTGCAGAAAATATTTAATCAAAATCTTATCAGCAGTTGGAAGATGTGAGGATCCATACGGAGGTGAACCAAGATCATATTTGTCTCAAAATAACCCACTGTTTGCCCTTCTGCCTCAAAATGCCTTCAGAAACCTCCAAAAAGACACTTTTATACTGACATGTTCTTGGCATAGGGGTATTCTCAGCCCTTTCTTGCTCATGATCCATTCTGTTAGGTGGAGTTTATTCAGCTGGTGAGTGTTGGGGAGCCTGGTATGCTCAGGAAAGAACAGACCAGCACAGGTGCAGGCATGAGCGTCTGCCCCAAGTTCATTTGATTGACTCTTTTGAAGATGCGCACGCTGGTTCCTAATACCCACCTCCTTCACCTAATGGATTGTTCAACTATCACCTGTCCTTATGATTGATGGATGTGGTCATGTCCAGCTCTTGACAGGAAATTCTGATCGCATAGATTATGTCCAGGGTCCCACTGTTAACTGCTCAGTCTCGGCCTGTGAGCAGTGGCACAGAAGAGATGTATTCAAGCAGAAAGCCCCTCAGTACCAAGGACAGCGCCGCTTTTCTGGGGAGCTCTAGAGATCTGTGAGGGCCCTGCCCGGCACAGGAGCTGTGCCAGGGACAAAAGTCCCTAGTCCATCCTGTCTCTGGATCACATGATCTATTCTCAGAGCAATTGAACCAAAACTTGAACTTAGCACTCTCTCTTGCTCAGGCCCCATGTGAAACTGTAAAGAATCTATCAATCGAATGTACCACAGAAGTACTCTTTGAACAAGGAGGCTTTGGTCTGGCACTGTGGTTGCCATGGGTTGCATAGGAACTGTGTGTCAGTCCCTGGCCAAGCTGCCCATGGAAAAAAGTCAGTGTGGTGAAATCTATTCCGGCACATAAGTGTAGAACTAGGACTACCCCGAACTCCAGACAGAAGACTGGAAATCGCCTTACAACAAGTTAAAATAGAACACCATCCTCTTTTATGTTTTAAAAAGTACCAGCTCTTAAGCTGCAGATCATCAAAAGATATGTGTGACTGGCTCTGTAATGACTGAATGTTTGACTGTCCGTTCTCTGTGTCAGCCAGGTCTGTCCTGGTTTGCAAAGCTTAATGTAAGCATTTCACATTCTCCTATTCTGGAACAGCCCTATTCTAGCATTTTCTCTATATATCATTTTTAATTTCTTAAACATGTCAGCATAACACTTAACTCTCATCTCTTAAAAGTGTTAAGACAAAAATACTTTTCCTTCCTAAGACTTAAACCTGAGTAAAGAATGAAGCAAACATCCAAGTCTTGAAAATCCCAATTACAGTGGAGCCCAAGCCCAAGAAGAAAAAAAAAAAGAGAAGGTAGAATGAGATGGATATCATTACCCTAAGTGCATGTATAAAGTCATGAATGGTGTGAATATATTTTGTATACAACCAGAGATATGTAAAAATGTGCTCTATAAGTATAATAAGAAATGTAATTCATTCTGCTGTCATTTCTAACAACTTAGAATAAAAAATAATTTTAAAAAAGTGTTCTTACTTCTCCTGGAGTTGTCCTTTGGTAAACATTAATGTTTAATATTTACCAATATTTACCAGTTATGTAAATAATTTTTAGATATTTAACATTTACCAGTTATATAAATAATTCATTCATGTAGGAAAAATAACTCAGCTCACACCTGTAGCTACTCCTATATGCTTAGTAAGTGTTGCAAGATGAACTTCACTTTATAAAGCAGATATGAAACAGTTTTCCGGCAAGTGCCTCTCCCTCTCACACACTATCTAAACTCAGGAAGTGAATCTAGCCCCAGGCAAGTGCTGCTGCTCTACCATGAGGGTACCCAGTGCAGGAGCTACATGGCCTACAGCTGAATCTTCCCCCAGCCCACTAGGTGAGTCACCTGGACAAGGGGACCAGTCCTGCCAGGGTGCTGTCCTCTGGGATGGCAATCAGCATGTCATTTCTGTCCTGTTGACATCATTATATATATCCAAAATTGTGACCTTCAAACTTGGCAGCCAGCACTACCCACGTGAGAATTTCCAATGGCAATCTTAAGTACTCTGGGTGAGTCACTAGAACCTATAAAAGTGGGGTCTCTGTCATTAAGAAGAGTTTAATCTCACTGAATTCCTTGTAGGAAAAAAACAGCTAGATTTCGTATTTATTCCAAAATGAAAGTGACATTTTCACTCAGTGCTTCCAGAATACCTGTCACACCTGAGCTTTAGGGCTCCCAGTGATGGTAACTGGTAACGGAAACTCTTGTCATGGGTGTGTTGCAAATTCCCTGACGTGTGATGCTCTGTTGCGATCCAGGCTGGCCCTACTGCTTTCTCTCACGTGCATACGTTCAGAGAAGCTCCCTGTCACTGAGGAAGGGTGAGAGAATTCCATGCTTCCAGCTTGTGGCATGGCTGGTGAGGAAGATTCCTTATGCTTATAGCTTGTCCCCTCCACCATGGAGTTACTGCAAGGTTGTACTGCATGGTGATATCACAGAGCGTAATTGTTACATCACACACGTGGATCCAGTTGCTGCTAACTCTGTATTTCTTATCTTTGTCTGCCTCAATGTCAGCTATGGCTTCCGGTCTTTATTTCCTTGGAGTTTGCATCGATGAAAATGTGTGTATCTGAAGAGATGCAAACAAACCTCAGAAGTTGGACACAGTAACATGTTGCATTCCTTGGGACATTGAAGCTCAAGTTTGTCCTCCTGCAAAAGCAATCCTTAGACATGGTCAGAAGTATTCTCTTTTTCATGAGAGCTGCTATTCCTCACAGATGTCCTCAACTCACAATGGCTTGATGTAATGATCTTCCGGGTTTATAGTAGTGGCATGAAAGTTGCATGGCTTTGGTAGAAAACATACTTCCAATTTTTCTCCTCCATGTGCTGGAAATGACCCAGCACATGGAGGCTTGAACCCAGGGCCTTGAACATCAAGGATCTTGTTCTACCACTGTGCTCCAGCCCTTAGTCCATTTTGAGTTGTGATCTATCCCCAGGCTAGGGCTGGGGACCTGTAGGACAATGATCCCTTGCAACACTGGGGCAGCAGCAGCAAGTCACAGTCCCTTCTCAGTCATGCAACCATGGTGCAAATGACCCATAGTCTCGCCGTGCTCTGTGTTGTTAAGCTGTGAGTCTCAGCATTCTTAATCCATTGTAAGTCAAGAAGCAGCTGTATTTCTGTGGCACATGGCAAGTTTCATTTTTAAAACCACTGAGAGTTTCAGAACTCATCTGGGAGGAGGAGAAGTTGGCCATCACTGCAAGCAGTCCGTGGCATTGCCCCTTTCACTGGAGACCCTGGGGTTGCTTCAGGTGTGAGGTGGTGCCTGCTGCCGCAAGACAACAGGACATGGCTTCAGGACACAGACCCACGCTCTAGGGACCAGGGCCATCATTCTGGGAGTAGGGAGTGGGTTCTACTGGGACGTCCTGGGCCAGGAAGACACCTAGTAGTACTGGTGCTTGTCATAGGAGTCCACAAGCCCTTGGGAGAACAGGCCCATGAAGCTCTGTCTCCTGTGCATTGTCCTGGAGTCCTGGCCCAATTCCACATGTCCCAGATACAGCCCTTGACCCCAGAGAAGGATGACAGGCGATCGAGCCCCACAGCCGAGGTCCCCTAAGTTCCTCAGACACCGCTCTGTGTTTTCCAGACCCCACGGGCTTCCAAGCCCTGCCTTTGTCCCAGTCTGAAACTGGAAATCACTTGGGGCCTAGGAAAAAGGTACAGGAGGAGCTGCAGATGAAGAAAGTTGGATTTCAGGAAAGAGGAAAGAGGATAGCTGGGAGCCTGGAAAGAGGAAGAGTATCATCAGCCTGAAAAGTCCTTCCCACGTAAGTGCTCTTGAGTAAGATACATGTGACCTTCAAACCCCCAAATTGTCAACTAACCCCTTTCTTTATGGTGAGACAGTGTAGCAACTTCTTCTTTAACTTGTAGGGGAATATCCCAAAGTAATCCAGACCCTATAATTTTTACTCTAAATGTGTTACTTTCAGGGCCTTCCCTGAAAGTCCGTGGAGCTGGTCATTCACTTCCTGGGTGTATGAGCATCTTGGCAGAATATTTAGGATACTTGAAATGTCCTCATTATCAGAACTTCTTGGCACCGTGTCTGCAATCCAGTGGGCCAGTCTGATATTCCTTAGAATGCCAAGGTTATTCGGGTCCTTACATGCCACATTATGAAAGACTGCAAGGTAGGTGGTGTCTAGGGCAAAACAAGGACAGGGTGCTACTAATTTTGCCACTTAAATGTGAAGTGCACTACTCCTCCCTGATGTGCATTACTGAGAAGAAAGCAGTTGTCGGAGGAGCAAAGGCCTACAGACAAAGGGCCAGAGACTGTGCTGATATGGTTCTGTTGAAACTGTTACATCAGACACGACACTTGTGATTGAGGATCCCGATGTGTCGAGGGAGGCTTTCCCGCAATGCACTAGAACGTCCCTGCATGTTCTGACTATGTCGAGAAGGCAAGGTCCCAACCACTCTTTCCCTGGGCCGTTTCTCAGGGTTGGGCTCGCCGCGAGCCACCTTGAGGGATGAGGCAACGTCTCCCTCTGGCCATCACACCTGTGCTCCTCGGTTGTAATGCAAATTCTCTGCATGCACAGCTTCCACCTGGGCCACTTGACATGTTCCTCTGCACCTGATGGTCAGGGAAACCAGCCCACATACTGCCCGTGTGGCTTTCTATGTCATTAATAAAATAGCTTTTTGTCTCTGACCCAAAAGTCTCATGTTTTCTGATAGCATTCCTTAAGTAATAACAGGCCAATTTACTGGCTTGTAAGAAGCATAAACTCTTGGACCCAGACACACAGCTTAAATTTATGGCAGGGGACCATAAGCCACCAAGAACCATCTGTTCTCACCAAGGCTAGATGAATGAGGACTACTTCTGCATTTCTGATGGTGGTTTGAATTCATTTAATTTTTCTCTGCATCAAGAATCCCTTGTGGTGATGATGGAAACCAAAATATGTCACCCCAAATTATGCCTCTTTGACACACAAATTGTGTTGAGCTGAAGGCCATCAAGCAACAGCTAATACAGGAAAACCCTCCCCATTTTCTGCCTCAGGGCAGGTTTTAAATTCTGCATTGCTGGAGCCCCGAGACATGGCACCAAAAGAATCTCAAAGCAAATCTTGCTCCACCTGTTTCCTCCCATATTTTTACCTTATCATAATATCCCACCCTTGTAATCCTAAACCTAATTTCCACTGTCTGGCATTTTTCTCCATATGTATTGTTCTTTGTTAAGGATGCTATGTAAGTTAGGGTTCTAAGCCACCTCCTTGAGTTATTCATGTCACTGGGCTTCATGTGAGATATACATATTTACATTGTATATACCTATGATTGTGTGTATGTGTGTATATATAATATGTATATATGTGTGTGCTATATATCCATATGTGATCCATCCATATATATATATATATATATATATACATATATACATATATATATGCATATGTATATATGTAAAACGAATGTGACTCAACTTCTATTTGTTTTCCTCTTGTAAATCTGTGTTTCATTTCAAGGGTTCCAGGAAAAAAAAAATTAGAAGGGTAGACTGCAAAGGATTTTTTTTTTTTCTCCTCTACAATTTAAAACCTTTGTAGTGAGAATACAAAACATTTTGCTTGGCTCCTCCTACCATGTGACCTTCACTCCACAGCACAGGGAAGCCTGAGAGTGTTAGCCAAATGCTGGAAGTGTCCGTGTGCGTTACACGCCCAGGAAACAGAACTAACCACTGGCTTAGACCACAGATCCATTAACCAGTGGTGAGCCTGGCTCAGACCACAGCTCCGACTGCTACTTGGCCTCTAAGGCCTTGTAACTGCGGATCACAGTCCTGCTTTGTGTCTCTTGCTACCAGTGTCATGTGAGACCTCCTCTACAGCAGTCCTGAAATTCTGAGTACTCACCTTTCTTGTACTGCTAGCCTGTGGTTAGCTGCAGGACTCCCTGAGGGCCACGTCTTGATCCTCTAAACTTGTGAATAAACACGTTCACTTGTGTGGCATAAGGAAATTTCAGACGTGTTTAAGATGGAGAACCTGAGATAGGGAGGTTATCCAGGTAGGCCCAGGGTGAACACAGGGCCAGAGGGAGGCAGGAAAGTCAAAGTCAGATGAGGAAATATGAGGACAGAGGAGAGGGAGGAATCTAAGGAAGGAGCAGCCAGTCAAGGACGTGGGTGGCCTTGAGAAGTAGGAAAGGAAAGGAAATGAGTTCTTCCCCAGATCCGGCAGAATGGACACAGCCTTCCCAAGGTAATTAAGGCTTCTGATCGCAGGAGGATGGTAAATCTGTGTGATCTGAAATCACTGTGTTGTGGTACTTACACAGCTGACTCACCTGTTTAGCTTCATGTTGCTGCTTCTCTGCAGTCTAACTCGCTCAAGAGCTACCACCACAGTATTGCTCCAGTTCCTACCAGTGAATGTGATCTAGATCTGGAAGGCTTTTGCCCTACAGAGCTTGACTCCTCCACTCAGACTCTGTTGAGAGTTGACGACCAGAAGGGGAGAGCACAATGGTTCCCAAAGAAAGCAGACATTGACTTCTAGAAACCACTTCAACTGGGATCTTGTTGACTTCTAGAAACCACTTCAACTGGGATCTTGACACTGCCTTGATACGTCTGCAGGCATGGCACCTAAACGACCTTAATTTTTTTTTTAACCCACATATTCCAATCCTAAGTTTTAGGGTCCCGTTTTCCCCCAAAGAACCTTGAGTTTTGTATGAGAAACATGGAAAGTTTGAAATTAAGCCCCTTTCAAGCTGTGTCACCATTTTAATATGATCTTGACTTGTTAATAGTACAGACCTCCCTTTAAGAGGAGACGAGTGTCCACTGGGTGTCCACAGAGGACCCACCGGCTTTCAAATACGTCTTTGGTTGGCAATTGCTTCCTCTGAGACATCTTATACATCTGAGTCAGTTCCATGCTATAATTTTAGTTTTACTGTCTTGTCTTTATGAAACAAATCTTTGTACCTCTCATTACACAAAGCATATTAATGTCATGCAGAATGGTAACATCTTCCAAGTGAAGGTGACAAGCGAGTTGTGGATTCTGGAGACCATCAGTCACCTAGACCACTCTGCACCTCATATTGCTGAATGACTCATCTTTATCTAGTACCTGATCACCAGAGTTCACCCAGGACCGTGGCAACCGGGATTTTTCTAGAATCTTGTTTATTGTCAGACTCAGGTATTTTTCAGGATCTGCATAAGAAAAGCATCTTTGGGATAGAATTCTATTGCTAGAAAGGCCATGAAGCCAGAATGCAATCTTGGGAAAGAAAGTCTGATGACTGAGGTGGACATCATGGGCTACTGAGTCATCTCAAGGTTAACAGGATTGCTAGTTGCTCACAGGGTGGTTTTGTAAAAATTACTAAAAAGCATCCTTACCTTTAGATATTATATGCTATCTAGATGGAATTTTCCACTATGTGTTGATTTTTTGAAGTGATATTTGCTTCCATATTTCAGAAAAATGTTGATAAAGAATATACACAACTATCTGTAGTGTCTTGTGCAATACAAACTGCAGAGCTCTGATGGACATCTGGGATTTCACTTTCTCAGAATTAGTAACTGTAATTAGCCATGCATGTTCTCTCGTAAAAGCCTGATCTTACACGGTCTTAGCAGCTATGACTTCAATGTGAATGACCTAGTTGATTAATGGTAATATGTCTAAAAGTTCACATAGTTTTCAGCTATGGAAATGTCAGAGGCATACCTGAGGATTAGTAAAATCCCTTTGATTTCATATAATGGCAAGTTCTGGCATACTCATATAGGTAAATGATTAATAAATCGATAATTGGAGCTGGAGATTCTTAACCAGTGAGATTGGGCCAAGTGGTCTCTTTCTAATCATGGAAACTCCAAGGGATCATCTGAATGAAGGACTGGTGCAGTGGACTGAAACCCACCAGAACACGACTTCAGGAACGTGAGCCCAAGGGAGCATCTGGGACTTCATGCAGCCCATGATGACATTTCAATCTGGGCAGTTAGGAAAGATCTCATTCATCGTACTGAAAGGTGACATTTTTCTTCATTACTCCAGTATCTTTTTCAGTGTTTTTAAATTTGAGCCTTTTTTCATCATTTGAATAATTTCAAACTTGTTTTATTTTTTTTCTAGTGAATTCTGGACTTTTTATCCTGTACCTAAGTAGGCATTATAAAATCCCCTGACTGGTATAAACAACCCTTTCATCTTGATTTTTGATGAATATTTAAATTTACTACCTTCAATATCTATTTATCAATAGAAATACCAAACTTACAAAAATCCAGTGTAGCAATTATGAAACAAATGAAGCACTTCTTACAAAAAATTAGCAAAAGAGAGAGTGAATACCCTAAAGAAAAAGCAATATTTGCTGTGAAGAAACTGTTGGATATTGGGAGGTTTTATAACCTCTACATCAAACAATATCACAGTCAGATTTTAGACTCCATGATATCTCCAGGTTCAGTAACATTCCAAACTGTTGTTTCTTATTCTTATGCCTACCTCGGATACTAAAACCAGACTTAGATAATAATTGACAGTTAATTAATTTATAGATGACAATCCCTCGTGGACATTGATGCAATCATCTTAAATAAAATATTAAGAAAACAAATGTTAACACAGTCACTTAACCAAGGGAAAAAAAGCTTGACAGAGAGTACACAGAATCTCCATGTACTATCTCTTTACTTTACTGCTCTAATTATTGGAGGTGAATATATATTTATACATGAGTGCTTGGAAAATTGAGCCAATGTTTTAAATAGACTGTATGCCAAAACAAAAAGATGGATAACAATTAAATGCATGAAAAGGTATTCAACATCATTAGAAACCCAATGTAAATCAAAGCATCATGACTTGATTCTTTATAACTTTTATGATAGCTACCATTACACAGGCACACATAACACACACACACATACACACACACACACACACACACACACACACACACACACACACACACACACACACACACTCTCAAAGAATAATAGACGGTGCCCCAGATGCAGGGCAACTGGAATTCTTGTTCATTGCCAGTATGAATACAGAACGGTACAGCCACTTTGGAAGACAATTTGCTAGTGTCCTATACAGTTTATCATTCATTTACTGTTAAGATTCAGCAATCCCAGTTCTGAGTATTTATGCATATCAACTGAAAAGTTCGGTTGCAGTCGAGTTATGCACATAAGCATCCATGGTATCTTTATACATAATTACCAAAACCTGAAAACAAACAAAATACCCTCTAGCTGGTGGAGGGATAAACTCATCAGCCCATAGCACTGCTGTGAATCCTAGTAAGACACACTCGAGCATCATGGTGAGTCTCAGATTAATGATGCCAAGAACCCAAAGCACAGCATGTGGTGTGGTTCTGCTTGTATGATACGTGAGGAAGGACAAAGCAACAGGGACAGAGAAGAGTTGGTGCTGGGGTGGGGCAGGATGTGTACAGGATGATTACAAAGGGAGGGAGGTCATGTCGTAGGGCGATGGAAGTGCCCCAGGATTTTCCTATGCTGGTGATAATAGGCCCACGTGTATTTATCAAAACTCAGAACTGCAAACCAAATAGGATACATTTACTGTCTGTGAATTGTGTACCTTGTTATTAAGTAGGGACACCAAAGAATGCCCAGTAAAAAGCACAAATTAAGAAGATAGATTTAAGTATACCACTTTTTTTCAGTGAAGGATTATGTAACTGGACCTTTGAAAAGACAAAGATTCTCAGAACAGTGTCAAAAGGCAAAATTATAGCAGATTTAAAGTTTTAATTTGCTTTTATTTGTAATTCTAGGATGGAGCAACACCTCATTCTATAAAATAAAATGAGGAGCCTGTAAGCCCAGCTCCTCAGGAACCTGAAGCAGGAGACTGAAAAGTTTGAGGCCAGCCTGGCAACTCCTCGAGACCCTGTCTCAAAATGAAAAATGAAAAGGGATGGAATGTAGCTTAGTGGTAGAGCACTTGCCCAGCATGCAGGAGACCCTGGGGTCAAACCCCAGCACCACCATTAATAGAATAAAATGAGTGTTTTGATGAGTTGGGCTTAACAGGCACGAAGGGGCTGAAGAAAGCAGAAGTATAGACAAAAAGCAATTGGTTGTTCCAAATGACTTTCCTTACAGGGTTAAAACAGAGGGAGCCTACTGCTTAGGTGCGTGTCCCGTAGAGGGGACAGCTACTGCTGGATAAGCACTAGCCAGTGCCTGGGAAAGCTTGCAGTGAGATAAAATTCTCTATAAGAACCTGGTAACCCGGGAAATGGGGAGGGGGAACTGGCCCGTTCCCTTATCTGCAGTCCTTGGAAAAGGAAGAGAGGGACTCTGGTTTTGCAGTAAAGGAGTGTGGTCACAGCACATCTGGGGAAAGCCACCGGCACAGGGGGAGCACACCCCATGTCATATATTCCCCAGCTTGTAGGATATTCTATGTCAAACCAGAAAAAGGGTCAGATGATGGCCACCCTATTCATTTTTGATGAGAAAACACAAAATAAATGAAGGTAAGAAACAGGCAAAGTATCCACTGCATGTCACCCCTGACTCAAAGGAGTAGTAAAATGTCCAAAGCCTCTCCATCGAGTTTTCCAAGTTCTCTTATTGGATGGGTAAACAGTATGCCAGGGTCTTTGCAGCCTGGTTTGAACAGCTACTGACTCAGGAAGAGGGGAATCTCCTGTATTTTGGAAAACTGGCCCCTTTCAAAGTTCAGTTTGATGACATGACATCTGACACAAGTGACTTCTGTCTGTCTGGTCTGGCCTGCAGGGGCCTAGTGTGTGCGGGTGGGGGACAGGGGCAAAGCAAAGGTTCTCAGAAACTTCCTTCAACATTAGATGATATAAGTTCAGTTGTACCTTTAAGCAGAAATCTATCTCAAACTATAGAAAGTTTGAGAGGAAACTGTGGAAATGATGGATTATACAAATATTACCCCAAAAGTCTTAACAATGCTAATTATCCAAGTAAATATATTTTAATGCAAAATTTGTGAGCAAAGTGAAAAATGTACTTTACCTGCACAGGGTACATTTAAATGTATCTCAAATAAAGATCTGATAAAGATATAATGAACTATTAGCATCTGTTATATCTGATTACATTGGTACATGGCAGTTTTTCCTGTCTGAAATCTTCGAAGTTAGAAAATAAGCCGAAAAAAGTCATTGCAAGATACAGCAAAGCTCCAGCAATCCTTTACCTGGAGAGGCTCTCTAAGAATTGAGCTCTACCCCTTCCTTTCTGTACCCACCACGGAGTACACAATGTTATTTGAGCATCCTCTTTTATGATTCTGCACACCAGTATACACACAAAAATCCATAGACGTGCCAGGTATCATACATTAATATTTACAATAACTAAGATTTTATTTAGAAAACTATTAATGAAGAATGTGAATAATAAGGAAAACACCTTTTCCCTAGGAGCTACCATGTAAGGTCCCCGGCATTAATTTACACCATCAATGGATGAGAAGAGAATTTGAAAATAAGCAAATAGAAGTGGTTTCAAAATAATGAGTGATCATTATATCCCTGGGGCCTTAAGAAGCATAAAAATAGAACAGGTAAACAAAGAATGTCTACAGAGAATTAGACTGTGATGTGAATGAAAATAACACTGTGTCCTCCATAAAGGCATAGGTGTGGTTATTTAAGTCTTAGAGCCTGAGGTTATTTTTTGTCCCAGATTTGCATGTAATGGATAAGTCTTTGATAAGAGTGTAAGTCATAGGTTTTCAAATGGAATTTATTTCACTTTTGATATCTGGGGACAACCCATTCACCTTTTCACATTGTTCCTACATGCTAAGCAAATCAAGAAAATTCATGTCAAACCAGAAAAAGGTCAGATGATGGCCACCCTATTCCTTTTGATGAGCAAATACAAGATAAATGAAGGTAAGGAACAGGCAAAATAGCTCCAAATTTTATTCTTGAAATACTGCGAGGGTTGCAAAGAGAGGAAGAGACGCTGGGATATTTCTGAACGGAAGAATGGAGGCAGAAGTGTCACTCTGCTTTCAGCTCTATCACCAGCATCTGAGCCAGGGGTGTGCACAGCAGATGCTTATGCAATGTTACAAAAATGAATGCATGATAGACAGGATTCTCTGTGGAGGGGAAAGACAAATACATCATGTCAATGGCTTTGAAATAGTCTCTAGCCATTGCTCCACAGGTCATAGCCACTAAAGACATGAACCTGTGCTGTCAAAGTGTAACTTGAGATGCTGAATAAACTGCTTAGCTAAGGTTTAGATTCCTGCCCAGAAAGAAGCCAGTCTATTCTGGCTGAAATTCCACATGGCTGAGTAAAGAAAGTGGCAGAGCTGTTTGTTTTTAACTTTTGATTTATTAAAATAATTCATTGGAAGGACAACCGGCAAAGGTGTCTCTAGTATCCTTGGTCCCTGCATAGGTCAACCAAAACCCTTTTCAGTATAAATGATAAAGTAAAACTTAAGCCTAACCACCAGAAACTGCCAACTGAGCTCTTAACTAAGGACTTTGCACTGGAATGATCCACATAAGTATACAGTTGCTTTAGCCAATGCACCGTTTTCTTTGATTCACTTCTATGTCCACGAGATAGACCTTCCCCACTGCCTTTGATTGGAACCCTGAGCCCTGTCTGCTCAACTCTTAGTCTCTCCATTTGCCTAAGTTTATCTTTTCACTAGTGCAACTCAGCTGAACTTTTTATTCTTTTCCATCAGGATATAACTGTTTATGCTTCGTATCCATTCATTCATTTTACAAATAAATAGAACTCCCATTTTATATCATGGATTGCTTTATATGTTGGAAATAGGGTAAAGAACCAAAAAAAAATATGTATTTTCAGGCCAAACATTCTAAAGAAAGAAAGAGGAAATATATACAATAAACAAGAATATATGTGTACATACGTAATTATATATGTGCTATTTGTCTCTGTCTCTGCCTCTCTGTATCTCTCTCTCTCTCCAAATATGGGTAGGAAGAAAGAAAGAGAAGCACGAAATAAAGTGGGGTCACAGGAATAGGGAGAGCTAGGAAATGGATTTGATTGCAAATTTATAAAAATTTTATAAAGAGCAATCAGAGAAAATAAAGTGCAGAATTAAGAAGTCATTAGCAAAGGTCTTTAAAACCAGGAGATAAGAAATGATAAATAAGATCATGTACAGATTTTAAAATAAAAGAAATAATCTTTTTATGCTGATTTCAAGAGATTTCTGTTCCTTGCAACTAAATGAGTTTCAATTAAAGAGAAATTGTCACTGGAAGCAGCAGTAAATCCACAAAACCACTTTGTTCCAGATTCTCGCTTTTAGAATGCCTAGCCAAATCTTGCCTTTCTCCTTTCATTAACTCCCCTTTATTTGAATTAGCTTGATTGGGTTTATGCTTCTTTCAACCAAACACTCTTTATGAAAGAAACTCAATTAAAAAAAAAAAAAAAAAAAACTTGGCTTCAGATACAACAGTATACTTTTTTTGGTCCCCTTCAAAATTCTTTGTATCCCTTAGGCGCAATTGGAACACAAGTGCTGCCATTTAGCTAGGCTTCTAGGATTGGAGTAATTTGATTTTAATCTTCTTCTAAAATGATTAAAGCAAAATGACAATAAATCACTCATTACAAATAAATTATATCCCCAGTAATGAAGTTGGAGTAAAGTCCTCAGAGTCTATAAGGGAACATGGAAGGTAAGCAGACTTTCAAGGCCCCACCCGGGTGGCTGGCTGCTGTCCCTTGAGACAGTCTGTCACAGGGATCAAAGGACTGGCACTCAGAAACCGGGGCTCACAGTGGCTGAAGCCTTTGGCTGTGCTTTTCTAGTACTTTGTAGAATCAGAGAACTTTCTGTGTCAGTCCATATGGTTCTTTTCTTCTTTTAAAAATTTCAGTTCTGCTTTGTTTGTACTTGAAGGAAATAAAATGATTATCCTTACTTTGTTGAAGCTGTTAATGATTTTTTCCCCCAAAGGCTTAAAAGGAGATGCCCAGAATAATCGGGGGCTGGGGGGAGGAGTGGGGAGGACTTGAATATACTTTCTATGATGTTTTTTTTTATCATCTATTAGACTTTTTTTATTTGTACAACTTGAAAATTTTATTGTTATTCTGACTCTGTAAAAAATCTGCTGAATTCCACGTTAATAATCAATCTATAAATTTTATCAAATTGCCTCTATAAATACTGCACTCTGCTATAAAATTATAAAAAACTCCATGGGAGGAAAAAATAGGACAGAGGCTGTGCCCTAGATAAGCTTAAAATCTAATACCCAGGAAACTCTTAGATAACATCAAGTACTAGAGTTGTGTAACGGTGTGGGGTGGGCAGGTGATAAGCCTGAGAACTTAAGAATTCAGAAAGGCTTGACAGAGGAGGAGGCCTGGTCCGGGCCTGGTTATTGGAATAAAGTTGCTCTGATTACCTTACCTTTGGCATTCTGTTTAACACACATTTATTGACTCTGTAAAGTACAGCCAGCGTTTTGCAAAGTCACGAAGGGCACAGGCTTCATAAACATAAATAAGACACATCTCTGTCCTTGGAGGGTGAGAAGAACTTTGGGAAGTAGAAACAACTGTGTATTCAAAGAGTAAGAACAAATAAACAAGGGGGGTGGGGGGCAGAAGGGCCCCAGTGGTTCAGAGAATTCACAGTACTAGTCTCTGGCTCCCTAATTGGAATCTATTTCTCACAAGAATACTTCAAAATTTGGTCCAGTTGATGCTATTGATGAAAGAAGCATATTGAATTTGACAACAAGACCAACAGCAGAAGCCAAGTTTTAATCACACTTTTCCCCAAAATTTGAAAAAAAAAAAAAATAAATGACCAAAGAGAGAAATTTTAGGTGCATTATAATTTAAATATTTATAAAGGAGTATCATATTTTATTGTATTATTTCCATCCTATGATGATACAATGTATGAAGATCAGGCACAGAGAACTCTTGTGTAAACTAAGAAAAGTTTTCTTATGTATACCATACAGAGAAAGGTAGCCCTGTCGAGACACCCAGCAGAGAAAGCAGCAATATTCTCTTAGAGAAATGAAAACCTGCTGGCCATCAAAACTTCCCAGTGGCTCAGAGAGATGGAGGATCACATCTACAATGAGGCCATTACATAAGAAACTCTGAAAGCCTTACTTCTCACCCCTAGTCTTTATATGCCAAAGGTCAAAGCAGCCCACATGAGCCCAAACCCAGAGACCTGAGGAAGCCCTCATACCTGGGCTGCCTCCGAATTGCACAATGCACAATGGAGTCTCTGTTTAGGGGGTGGCTAAGCTGACTCAGATGCAAGCAAACCTCCCACCAAGCAAGTCTCCCAGCCTCTCTAGGCACATTCCTGAGCCCAGAAGTACAGAAAAAGAACCAAGAGTTACTTTTTTTTTTTTTTTTTTTTTTACTTTTAAGGCAGAAGTTTATTTGGAGAGATGCAACTCCTGTGGAGATTTCTTTTTTTTTTTAATTATTTTTTATTCTAAGATGATATAAATGACAGCAGAATGCATTACATTTCATAGTGAAAGACCTCTACAATGAAAACTACAGAACACTAAAGAAAGAAATTATGGAAGACCTTAGAAGATGAAAAGATCTACCCTGTTCTTGGATAGGCCAAGAGTTACTTAATTAAACATTTCTGGGAATCATTTGCCCCATCGTTATCTCAACTTTAGAGTCAGTCTTTGCTTAAAAAGCCAGGACAAAAAACTGTACCCTCTGGTTGTTGTCATGTAAAGATGTATAGGCAAGAAAGTGTGGGTGACCAATGCTGGCCCTACTGTACGTGAGGACTAGACGTGGACAGTAAGTAAGTGGGTGGTGGAGCTGAGAGCCAGGTTCTGGCTGTTGGAATGAGAATTTACAAGTGAGCTGGAAAGAAGGCTAGAGTGTTCCACTGGTGATGGATTAGAGCTTAAGACACTGGTATGAACTCATGTGCAGCTTACTAGAGATGCGCATGGCTCCATATAAAACCATTTTAAGATGTGTGTACACACGGCCACTTGCTCTGTCAGCTGAGAGGACCTAGAAACAGTGGTACTCTCATAGTGGCGAACATACTACAACAGGCAATCCTGGTTTCTCTTACCTTCAATAAGAGGAACGAGATTGTCCTTGAAGAAATGCCTGATTCTACCACTGGGACAAGAAATAAATAAGAGGAAGCTGGAGCACCTTGCCATACCAGAATGTAAAGAGATACTCAACAGAAAAACAGCATGTACGTGCAAAGGACCAAAACCTGATGGAAAGATTTTCCAATAACAAAGCTAGAGCACTTTGAGCAACAAAGAAGTATTGCATTATAACCCAAAGTGCAAAGAAAGTTTCTGTGAGTCCCTACTAATATAAATAAATTATTGAATAGATTATTATATTGAGGAGAAAAAAACAAATGTCCCATGCATAATAATTCCAAACAATTTTCATAGCCACTCTGTATCAATGGAGGGAGAACTTAGAGCTCTGCTCCGTAAACGTGGGTTCCAGACAGATTCTCCTCCAGGGGCACGGCTGGAAACCTGAAAACACTCCCTTAGCCAAGTGAACAGGTCAACGTCAACAGTCACAAATCCAGCTGGTAATATAGGGTTATCAGCTTGATATGATTTCATGAAAATGGCCCTTCCCTTCTGTCACCTTCCTTCCAATAGCTCATAATGCCAGAATTATAACAAAAAATATCATGCAAATTCCAATAGTAGGGCATTCTACAAAACACTTGACCATCACTCTTCAAAATTGTCAAGGGCACCAAAAAGAATATAAATCCCGAAAAAATGTCACAGCCAAGAGGGGCTGAAGGAGACATAATTAATGTTATGTGGTATCCAGGTTGGGCCACTGGGATGGAAAAGGAAAAATTTGGTGAAAACTAAGGCAATTTGAATAAACTATCATTATTAAACTTTTAGTGGATAAACCATATGAATATGAGTTTATTAATGGCCATACTTATTATGTAAGATGATGCCAATGGGGGACTGAGTGTAAAGTAAATGGAACCTTCAGTACCATATTCTTAAATTTTCTACAAAATAGAAAACTGTTCTAAAAACAAAAGTTGATTAGAAGATGTATAGGCACATTAACTAAACTAAAATAAATAAATAATAAAAAAAGGTGAAGACTGGAGAAATGAATCTAAAGGGAGTTTAAAATACATGTTATTGCTAACATAGACAGAAAGAAAGAAATTCCTGATAAGTTATAATACTGAGAGAGTTGAATGATTTTTTTAATAGATTTTTGCATGTTCTCTTGGTTCTTATTTTTATAGCTCACCTAGATTTATTTATTTGTTTTGTTTGCTTTTGAGAAATTAGAGACAAAAGGAATTCACAGAGCTCTACCAACTCAGCCTTGACTTTTAGAGAACATGACCACTTACTGGATTTTTTTCTATTTCTAGTGATGGGAAGAAACTTCCTCTCAGCACAAGAAAGATACTTTGCAAAAGCAAGTTCACAATTCAGGAGATGACGGTAAGAGAATAATGCTGAAAATCAGCTGGGCTGTCACGATTGTATGACTAATTAAAATGACATGAGGTAAAAATACAAAATGTTTTCTTATGTTTTTAGTAATAGTTGTGTGTTTAAGGAAAAGAATAAAAAAAGAAGAAATACATCTGCTTCCTGGCTATATTAACCTGTTCCTAAGAGACAGTCAGAACATTTAGTATTTCCGGGCATGTTTCTGTGAAATTCTTATTTTATGTTCTCCAGTGACAAATATTTTGAGTCTCAGCTTAGTACGATCTCTCCTTAGCTTTTGTTTTAGTGCATTTCCTAACAGTGTAGGTTTGGTGGGCAGGTTCAATTATATTTAGCTCCTAATATTAAAAGACACTGTCTAATTTGAATGTGTTTGTAATGCTTGTTTTGAAGCTGGAAATCAAATGTAATTGAATCATTTATTTTCAGATGGATAAGCTGTCTTTTGGAACAGTTAACAAAAGATAGTTAATTGTTGAAGATTGAGATGGAAAGGACAGTATTTACACATAAATAGTCCTTCCAAAACTGGAAATCAGAAAAAAGGAGAGATGATTGAGGAAGACTCAGTAAAACCCTGCTCCCTTCATTGCAAAAGTTGTACTTCTTGTTGAAAGAGAGAAAAGGAAAGAAGAAAGAACTCTGTTGGCTACCTTAGCTTGCTGGGACAGTGACTGCTCCCCAGCACAGTGACCCCCCCTTGGTGTTGGGGAGTGGGGACAGAGATGGAGCCCTGTCTGCAGGAAGAACTCAGAAAGAGTTTTTCTTGGTGAGGAAGGGCAAAGAGAATTCAGATTCCAGGGGAATCCACAGGAAAAACTTAAAGAAAGGGATGGGGAAAGGAGACAGAGGGGCCACAGCTGCTGAGAGAAGATGGTTCTATGCAGGCACTGAAAGGAAGGGGAGTTCAACACCCACCTCCACACTCTGAAACAGGCTGGAACCTGGAGAGAGAGTAGGGACATGTATGGAAGAAAGCCTTCACTCCTCACAGAGCCACCAGAACCACTTTAAAGCTTTTTTTTTTCTTTTTTTGGTAGTGGGTAACTGGTGATTGAACTCAGGGGCACTCCACCACTGAGCCACATCCCCAGCCCTATTTTGTATTTTATTTAAGACAGGGTCTCAATGAGTTGCTTAGCATCTTGCTTTTGCTGAGGCTGGCTTTGAACTTGTGATCCTCCTGTCTCAGCCTCCTGAGCAGCTGGGATTACAGGCGTGCACCACCACACCCAGCACCACTTTAAATCTTAAGACACCTTGCCGAAGAGCTCTTTGCGAGCTATGTTAATGGAGTGTTTTTGGCTGTTGACACATCAAGGACAGTGCTCTGCAGCCTTGGTACACACTGCATTCTCTCTTAAAGCAATGTTTTCTGTTGACATTGACTAAATAACATCATACCTCTCCAGCCTTGTACACAACTCTAGTATTACAGTGCCCATTAGAACAGGGGAAACAGCATTCTGCTCCATTGGGAATCAAAGCAAGGACTGTGCAAAGAGCAGAGTTCCACCTGCTCCAAAGAAACTGTGTCACCTGTCAGGGACAGGGCTGCAGGATCTGCTGACCAGGATGGAGGTGAGGGAAAGAAGTGCATATTGAATCACTGTCCAGCGTGACTCTGGAATCACAGTGGTGTCCCTGGTCCCTGCATGAATTCCCACACCATTTCCTTCCACACCAGCACTTCCCAGTGTCCTGCCTAGTTCTACAGCAGAGGCCGAGATCTTGAGCCACGCCGTTGCATTTTCACTGAATTTGAGCAATGTGCCACCTCAGCACTACCTCTGCCCTGGGTTTTTGTTTTGTTTTGTTTTTGTAGTGCTAGGATCAAGCCCAGGGTCTTCTAAGGCCTTGTGCATGCTAGAGAGTGCTCTACCACTAGGCTATACTACCCTTATCACAATTACAGGAACCAAAAGGTCAACTAGTCTAGGTTGATCACATAGGGTATCAAAATGATAAAATAAAATTAAATTATTTTGTAAACAAATGATGAAACTGTACAACTTTCCATGCTTTTGTATAAGTCTACACCAAGAAAAAAAATTTTTTTTTTTTTTTGGTATGGATTTACACCAGAGAAATTCATGGGACTTTCTGTATATTGATCAGCTTGAGTGTCTATATAGCATTATCCACTAGAAGTTTCTTTGAATGATGAAAATGTCCTATAATAATATAGCTGAGGTAATATTTTGTGAGTTAACATTTTTTAAATGCACATATTTAGAAATTATATATATATTACTAAATATTATCTTGCAATTTAAACATGAGTAGAGAGGCTTAGCATGGAAATTTGTATTTGATTTTAGCATAAATTTAAAATAGGCATGTGTGGCTACTGGCTACTGCATTAGACCACACAGTCTACAAAAGGGTAAGACAATGATCACTTGATATAAGTTTGCATCTTAAATATGCAACCTTGGTCAATAGTGTACACATCCTCCCCACCAAGTCCCCCAGCTACTGACAAGAAACTCTGCTACAGTCCCAGCCAGACCCCTAGAGTGTTAGTAGAAGGTGCCCTGCTAGATGCCCAACTCTGCCCCCTTTGCCTCTCTCCTCTCCCAACTAGTGAAAAGGAGAAAAGAAAGGATCAGAATTCAGGCAGAAGTGGGTCAAGCAGAGCGCAGCAACAGGCAATCACATCCGTTAGAGGAGAATGGTCCTGAAGAGGCTATGACCCCAAGAGCCAGACACAGGAGGACCCTAGAGCCACTGTGGAGCAATGTATTGACTACCCACTAGGGGAAGTATATTTCTCAGATGTTAGAAAAGATTGGCAATTAGACATTAATAGATTTGCTTTGTTCTTTTCCTGCATTTGAACTTTTCTTTATCATCTCAGTAGCAGCTGTTTGTATTTTTTTTTCTATTTTCCAATTAATGCTAATGGAGACCAATATGTCAAAAATATCTATATTCTACCATTTTGACATTAGTTTTCTTTATTTTTGTGGCAGAAAGTGCTGACCATTTTAAAATTATGACTCTACATTTTAAATTTATGTTTTCATAACTCTTTTCAGACTTTAAGATGGGATCCCTGCTTTTAGTAGAAAGTCCCTTTTGAAGGATGTAAATGGTGGTGAACAGGATGTGACTCACAATGAAAGATTGACAGCCATATCAGTCCTTTGATTTACAGGACATTTCACTCTTCTGATTCATCATGAAGAAAAAGAAACTCTTAAGATATTAGCAATGATGACTTTCCATTTTCTATTTGGATAAAAATAGTGAGAACAGTTTCACACCTGCATCATACTTGATTATCACATGAGTATGCCGGACCTCCTATCATTAGGAACAGGTGAGAATTTGGAATACATCTGCAGTATTTTTAAACCTTACTTGATGAAGCACAGATTGCAAGAGAATCAAGACCAGCTTAAAAATAAGGCTCACCCAGACCCTGTCTCACCGAGACTTCATCCTAAACCACTCAGTTTTCAAACAGCAGCCTCATACATGCCATCCGGGTTGCATGAGGACATTGGCACTCCTATATGTAAGATAAGGAGCTTTCTCTCTCTCTCCATGTAGCAGAAAAATAATTGGTTAAAATCCAAGGTAAACCACATTCACTTGTCTTTTACCTTTCATGTTTCCCATGTTTATAATCAGTGTTAGTAACATTATGAGAACTCATGGGAAGAATGAGTGGAATCCCCTTAGAAATCAATATTTCCACATGCCACTCATCTAATTTACTGCCTGCCAGCTAAACTGGCATTTGTGGTTAAAAAAGTAAGTATTGTTATTGTCCGTTGATACAAAACGGGAATAGCTGAATAGCTTTACTAGAAGTATTTTTCAAACATGTACACATATAGAAATAACAATTATAGGGGCTGAAAATTTATTATCCTTATCAGATTTAATATAATATTCAATGATAAGGTAAGGATGTGAAACTCATACTTTAGAAACCATTCCCATCTTCCTAAAAACTCTACGTGCAAACAATACACTGAAGTGCGGAGGTCCGTGGTGATCTCCGCGGGTGGTACAGGGTAGCACGATCTATTGGGGGGCTGCCAAAGTGGGTTGTCAGCTGGGGGGTACTACGCCAGCGCTCAACGCAGCACGAAGTAAAGGAGTCAGTCAGTGGCAGAAGAAATCAGCACTCAGACATGAGTTAGGCTGTGGAATCTTCTGCTTCTGCTGCTTCTTCTGCTAGTTTATTTTCAGTTTGTACAAGTATATAAGCAACATTTCTTGGCATTACACATTCTTTTACATCATAAAACTTAGGAAAGAGGTTGAATCATTTACTGATTACATATCAGACATACGTATTGAGGCTACATACAGATAGAGAGTTACATGAACTGTATGTAACTATGTGCGTATGTTATAATTTTTACCTCGTATCTCTAACTTAGTCATTCTTTCTGCATACTGTTTAAACTTGCCTGATAAAAGTTAATTTTGTCTGACTGGAATTTCAATGCACTTATTGTTTTTCATAACAAGAAGCAGGGAAAGGGAGAGGCAGCTTTGAAAGACTTTTGTTCTAAAGATTTGTATTACTACATTAAATTATTTTGAAAATAAGAGGGATTTATTTTTCAATCACAAAAAGACTCTTAAAGCTATTTAATTAGGAACCTGTTATTTTAGTATAATGTATAGAAAAGTTTGTTTATGTTTTTAGCTTTAGATTTTAAATCAATTTATAAAATTAGTCTCATTATAAGTAATTGAAATAGCGATACCTGGTGGCCACATGTATGAATAAGGAACAGAACAGCAATAGGAGAACCTACGTAGTCAAAGTTAACTCTGATATCTTTCATGAAAAAAGAGAGGGTTTTATTAGCAGAAAGGTTATAGGGGAGCATAGGGAACATGAGCAGATCACATTGGAGGAACAGCCACTAGCCTATCCTAGTGGTGGTTTGATTTTTCGTCATATGTCAGGGCAACACCCCTGGGCAAGGCCAAGTCCACGTATCAGGAAGTGAGAGATGACCAGAGAGTTGTGTTCTCGGCTGATATGTTCTTAATGTCCCCAACATTTCTTTTCCCCTTTTTGTTTTATTGATGGGAGCCCACCTTACTTGAGGGTGTGCCTGTCTTAGGTTGCCCCCCTCTGGGGATCTTACCCGTCTCTGGCTGCCACCCTGGCACTTCAGGTGGACTTACCCAAGGCCAGCAAGCCGCCGCTGAGGGGAAGACATGGGACAGAACAGTCGCCTTTGGGAAGGCTTCCCATAGATGATTTAGACTTCCACATCCTGTCAAGGACTGTGGCCTAGTTCACAGGGCTCACAATCAGCATTGCTGAGGGCAGCATATTGTTGGCGGACCACCATAGGCTGTACCGATTTGGCCCTGTCCTTAAGGAAGATGCCACTAAGATGCCATACTGAAGTACATCTTCCCCATCACTATGGACTGAACTATATATCACAAAAATTCCTGTGTTGAAGTCCTAACTCCCACTATTACTGTATTTAGAGACAGGCTTTTAGGAATTCATTGAGGTTAAATGGGGTCAGGTGGTGGTCTCAGAAGCAAAAGAGTATTCTCCTTTCTCTCTATTTGAACACACCAAGAAGGCCACCAGTCTCCCTGAGTATACTGGGAGAAGGTAGCCAACTGCAAGCCAAAGGAGATACCACACCAGATCCCAGACTCAGCCTCTGAAGAGTGAGTGAATAAACGTTTGAAGTCACCCAGTCTCTGGAATTTTGTTGTAGCAGCTCAGACAGACAAGCAGTGATCCCACTAAGCGTGAGCTCTTGATTGGGACTTAGAGTTCTCTTTTACACCTCACCTGCAAGATCAAATGTAGTTATGAGATGTTTTCTTCACTCTCAAGACAGTTGATTAAATGAGCACGCTGGCTGTGCCACTTGATTATAATGCAGGTCTCAAAAAGGTTGTATCAGTTTTTCACGGAAAATGCCAAGTTGGATTCCAGCAACCTGTTTAAAGGACAGGTGCGTGCCTCGTGTCTGGGAACCACGGTGAGTGAGTGCCTGGCCAGTGCCAGGAAGTCTGGACAATACTACCTAGTCCTAAAGGCAGGACTCCCTGACTGGCAGCCTGGGGAACTGGAATAAGCTCTAGTCTCTGCTGAGACCAACGAGCTGGAGTGCTCTTCCCACGACTTGCCAAGAACATACCACCAGACCCTTTTGCCCACAGTCAGCTTGTGACCACCTAGGCAGGGGGGAAATGTAGCATCTACCTGCGTTTGGGGGCCAGTTTTGCTCCTGTTTCTTCCCTCGGGAGGCCAAAAAAGAGAAGATGGTTTTAGTTCTTGCTTTTATTTTGCCTATGTAGTCTGTGTACGAATTACTAAAGGAAGAAAGCATCCAGTCTTAATGTTTCATTTGGTTAGAAAAATTAATGTCTAATTAGTTTGGTGAGTGCTAGAATATGCTGGTCATTGGCAGGAAGTTTGTAAGCACCACTGTGCCGCCACCTCCTCGCTGCCTGGTCCAGCTCTGCGGCCTACATAGGTACCCCTGTCCTTTCTGCCAGGGCCCTGGCACAAGAAGGAGGTGAGGTGACTTCCCTCTGGTCCCTGAGGAGGTCATAGCAGTGGAGGGAGGGACTCCGGGTTCCTGAGAAGCCATTTTAGGCTATGCCAGGGACACCTGCTGCCTTCGGTTGAGGCTCAATAGGTGACAATCTGCTGTGTCAGAAATTAAGGCAAAGAAGTCTGTGGTCTTCCGAGAACCAGGGGTTGGAGGATTGCATCTGTAGAATGATTTTGTGATTGATTTTGCATCCCAGTTTCTCAGCACTTTCAAATGATTTCAGTGAGATTCAGGCTGCATTGTTTAACCGTGGAATGAATCATCTAACCACAGACGGCTTGGGCAGCGATTTGTCACTTAGCCTGCCTCAGAGCACCTAAGATTCTGAGATAAATGACAACCCTGGCTGCTGACTAATTCTCTCAACTCATCAAGGAAGTATGACTTATAAGAGAAATTCTTTTTTTAAAAAATCACTGTGGATAATTTTCTTGATTTTTTTTATTGTGTGTGTGTGTGTGTGTGTGTGTGTGTGTGTGTGTGTGTGTGAAGCATTTTGTGCCTATGCAGGAGAGAATTTCAGACTGCCTTGAACCTGGGCCTGCTGGGGAAAGCTCCTTGGAATTTGAATCCCTTTCACTGAATCTTGCAACACAAATGTGTGGAGATCATTTTGCTTCAGTTACTTGGATTTGGTGTATGAGCAGCCATGTAGTAAGGATCAGCAGAACAGGCACAAGACGCATCAAAGGAAAGGTATCAGCCCCTGCTGCGAATGCAAAGAGAGCTTTCTGTGACTGCAGGAATCCTCAAACCCCACCAGCAGACTGCACCAGCACCTCCCCTGCACCACCTGACCATGTCAGGGATCCCTGGCTGGTCAGATCCACCCTCATTAGTGCATCGGCCCACTGTTACAAGTTTGCTAAATTGTTTACTTAGCAAAATCATTTTACAATAAATATCTAATACCAGCAGTATCTAACCAGAGTGAGGCTTGGACAAGTTCCTTTGTAAACTAGTACAATATTTTGTAAAAATAAATTATCTCACAAGACTGAGATAAAACATATCAGATTTCCTCAGGACATGTGTATATAGGAGCCAGTCACATCTTGTAACATGGTAATATAATGTCAAATGGCCATCAGAGAGGAAGACGGGGCTCCACTTCTAGAAGTAAAGATTAATAAAATAACTGAAACAGAAAAGATGGTTATTCATAGAAATAGATTCTATAAACATCAGTCTCTTGCATTAAAAACTGAACAAAATGAATATATGTGTGTGTTACACACACACATACACACACATAGAGCAGGTTTTATATGTATTACCAATACTCAACAGAGTAATGCATTCTGCTGTCATTTATCACATCTTAGAATAAAAAATTAATTAATTAATAAAAATAAATTAAAAAAATAAAAATCCCCAATAAAATACAATAAAGTGTAATTGTCAATCAGGGAGCTAAAGTCAGTCAACCTGTTCTGTTAGTGTATGTGAAAGTGGAGTGTGCTTGCAATGTTTAAATATCCAGAAAACTTGGAACATTTATCTGACAAGAATATAACATGTTTTCTTTTACCAAATTGCACTTAGAAATATAGCAGCAGCATTTACTTGGAAGATAAACACAAACACATGATTGTTTACCTCCATATTCAATAACATAAAATCCTCAACAGTGTGTTTGTTTTCCTTTTCCCAGCACTGAGGACTGAACCTAGGACTTCCTCACACATGCCATGGAAGCACTCCATCACTGAGCTACACCCCCAGCCCCAGAACAATACATCTTAATTCATGAATTCATTATTTTAATCTAAGAAATTCCCTTTGCTTGCATCCACAAAACATATTTGTTCGTGTAGTTAATATCGTAAAACTTAGCATCCATCACTCTGTCAGACAGATAAAATTAAAGGCATACAAAATATCTGTCTTAGGCCTAAAGGAGCTTATGTTCTAGATTTAGAGCTCTTCCTCACACACAATCCCATTGACAGACTCCCCTCTGTACCCTGCCCTGGAATGTTGCTGGCCAAAGGGACCCAGCCTCATTCCCACCTCTTTACATATTGTCGTGACCTAGAGAACCCCTTATGAGCTTGCTCTTAGAAGCAGATGGCTATTTTCAATGCCTTCCAAAATGCAGTACTTCCTAGATAGCATAGCAGTCACGAACCATCCCATATCAAGTTCATTAACCTCTCCTAGCCCCAAAGTAGTGTTTTGTTTTCTCCCACAGAGAAGGCTAATTACCAAATCAAGCAGATAAATTGGTCAGTAACATCTTTAGTTTCTTCCTTTTGATTTATCCACTTCTAATTTTGAAAATACTTTTTCCTTTTCAATTTTCTTTTTCTATTCCAGAGTACACAAGCCCAAGTCCAAGTTTTACCTTCTCATCAGTAAATCCTTCTACGTGTAAACTATTGTTCACTATGAAAGAAGCTGAGCGTGTTCCAGGATTTTGTAGTATTATTTCCACTTTCTAATGCTTAATGCCAAAGCATGGTCTCTAAGCTACCCCAGTCAGTGGTTTTAATCTCATCTCCTGTTCCCACCCACTCCATTTCTCACCCCCTCATTTCTAATACAGCAGATACTTTTCCATGCCAAGCCTGCACCTCTGTCTTCACTGTTCTTTCTCTCGGAATTGCCTCTCTTCTCCACAGAACCTGTCCTGCCGCCTCTGAAACACACAGGAGCGGGCAGCTGGCACATTCTCACTAAGGTAGCTGAGAGGTGCTGATTCTCAAACTAGAGTAGGAGAGTTTAGAATCCCATTTAAGTTGTATCCCTTAGTCTCTAGGATATAACATTTATACAAGGCAGATCCTTTGTAAGCATTTCATAAAAATAATTAGCAAATCATGTAATTGAATCAAATATCAAGTAATTCAGGTTCTACAAAGAAGAACACCACCTGTATCTGAAACTGCTGCCTAACTTCTGGAATTCTCCATAAATACTTTGGCTTTATTTTTGCATCTAGCCTAATCATTAATTCTCTTAAGATCTGGAGTGGTTGTCCATGGATATAGGTTGCTATGGAAATACAATCCGACCAATATCTAGTGCCCTTAAAACTGTATGAGTTTCCTGAACCCTGAACGTAAAAACCCTGAAATAGCCAGGTGTGGTGGCGCACACCTGTAATCCCAGCACTTGGGAGGCTGAGGCAGGAGGATCACGAGTTCAAAGACAGCCTCAGCGATGGTGAGGCACTTAGCAATTCAGTGAGACCCTGTCTCTAAATAAAATACAAAAAAAAGAGCTGAGGATGAGGATGTGGCCCAGTGGTCAAGTGCCCCTGAATTCAATCCTTGGCACCAAAAAAAAAAAAAAAAAAAAAAAAATCTGGAATAAGCAGAACCTTTACAATTTCTGTTTAGCACTATAAATTTGAAAGTTATGTCTAACAGGAAAAGGAAAAGTAAAGATAAATCAACACATATTAGAAAGGTCTGTTTTAAAAATAATATTCAAATTTTACTGTAAGAAGTTAAGAACCATAATCTGAAATTTTACTTTCTTTCTTTATTTTTAAAGTATCACAAAAATACTTTGCCCACATTGAAAACACACACACACACACACACACACACACACACACACACACACTTGGAAAATTTATCTATCAGTCTGCCGGAACATTTCTCATTAGGAGGAAGTTATGCAATGCCACCTAGTTAGAACTACTAAATGAGGTCTATATATAAACCTACTGTGTTGTGTCCCAGCAAAATTACCTGCTTTCAAAAACAATCACCTTCCATTTAATGTGATCTATAGTTCCACAATAGTGCTTTAAAATTTCCAGCTACTAGCTGGGTATGATAGCACATATCTGTAATTCCAGTGACTCAGGAGGATCACAAGTCCAAGGCTAACCTGGACAGCTCACAGAGACACTATCTCAACAAATAGAAAAGGCTGGGGAAGAAAACACCCAGGTTCAATCCCCAAGATTGAAAAATTAATTAATTAGCTTATTACCAAATCACAATGATTTTAAAGATGTGTTATACAAACTTCATTTGAGATAAGCAATATTCAAATAAGATTAAAGACCTTTCTACTTCAAGAAACCTAATGTGTTAAATTTCAAAAGGTTTTAATTCATATGTTTAGATCTGACTGCTCATATTTGAAATAAGTTACTTCCCAAAATAATTCATGTTTCCATCCCTTCAAATAAAACAATTTCATAGTCAACTGATTTATATAGCCTGTGTCCAAGTGAGCACAAAATGGTAACAACCACTTCCATTTCAAAGGAGATATGATAAATTATCAAATCTAATTAAAATTGGAATGATTCTTTTTTAACACTGATTAATATTCAATTTATTTAAAATAACAACACCCATCTCAAATGCAACTAGTGTTTTTTGAGCATATTGTAAAAGGTATAACAGATTATCTAAGGCATGATGTTAATAATTATGGTCCAGAAGTAACAAATTCTTGGAGACTTTGTTGAGGCCTTTGATTTTTAACAGGAAGAGTAAAAAAAATTTCAAGAATAGTACAAATAAGACCATAGAAACTTACAACCAAAACAACTTCTTTTTAAAACGAATAAATGGAAGCATACAAAAATCCAGGCTCTTTTTTTTTTTTCTGCTCTGATGGAACATGCATTTTTTAATTTTTTTTTAATTTTTATACATGTTTGCAGAGTGAACTCTGCAATTCATTTCATATTACATATAAAGAGCACAATTTTTCAAGTTTCTGGTTTTATATAAAGTCCTTTTACAACAATCGTGTCTTCATACATGTACTTAGGGTAATGATGGCTAACTCATTCAGTGATAGGAATAACAGAATGATTCTTACATCTCTGTAACTTTGTTTTTTTTTATGTTAGTATAATTTACCCAAAATATAAGTCTCATGGGTGCTTTAATTCAAGAATATGATTATTATAATTTCTCAGGTGTATACAATGTTGCATTGCTATATAATAAGAAGACTTCAAATAACAAGAGAGTCAGCAAATGATCTAAATATTGTGCTTATGAATGGTTCCAGATATGAATATTCATAAACATACTCTTATTTGAAAATTTTTATTGAATTTTAGAGTACTGTTTAGACATTTTGGCATCACATTAGCAGAAAATATAACTCAATTTATCTTGAAAACTAAAACACATTTTTCATTTAGACATAATGACTCATTCACAAAATTACTAAGAAAATGATAATATAAACTTGAGGTGTAAGAAATTTTCTTTGTATTCATCCTCTCCCATGAAAGAGAGGAATTATATGTCACTCCTTTTGTCCCATTACACTGAGGTTTTTATAAATATAAAAATGTAGATATTACACACACACACACACACACACACACACACACACACTAACACAGTTGGGCGAATTGCTAGCCGGGCGCAGTGGTGCATGCCTGTAATCCCAGCACTTTGGGAGGCTGAGGCTAATCCAGTTTGTCAGCAATGGCGAGGCACTTTCAGTGGACCCTGTCTCTAAATAAAATACAAAAAAAGTTAATTGCTGAGTTCAATCCCCGGTACCACAAAAAAAAAAAAAAAAAAAAAAGTTAATTGCCATGGCAGTGAAAGTTACTCAGTTTCTCCCTAAGGACAAATCACTCCCTATGAAAGAGTATACGCTTTCAAACTGGTTTTTCCCCCTTACTAAAAATTATAATGGGATTAAAATAATTTTCTCACAGTTCTTGCTATAGAAAGACAAAGAACACTTTATTATAAATACACACTTTATAATAACAGATGATGCAGACCTCTGAATGAATGCCTGCATTCAAGAGCAAACGCTGAGATTTAGTCCTGCAATACTGCATTTGGAAAAATTTCACTCTCCACAGATCTGTTCTTTCCCATGCCGGGATCGTGATAAAAATTCCTGACCTTACTTTCTATATCCATATCATCTGTATCTGCCTGCACACACATGTAAACTTTCAAATATCAATATTATATGGTTTGAAATAAATGCCTATACTTATGATCCAAAAATGTTGTATACACCTTCAGAAGTTTCTTCCTGTGAACAGGCCATTAAATACCAAACCATTGTTATAAAGTTTTGTAAAATAATAAGGCCAATGCTTTGAAAAATATTATAAAGCCTTTTTAAATGTATTTTTTATTCTCATAGTTTATAATATTGATCTGTACAATTAGAATCTCTCAATAAGGCCAGCATGGAAAATATTCAGAAAGATAAAGTTATTTCATTAACAACTGTTTTTGTGGCTGAACAGCAAAACTAAAATAACCCTACAAGCCAGGGCTGCTATCACCACACTTTAAATAACCAGTAAGAAGAGAGCTACTGATGTAACCTGAAAGGGAGGTACATGTCACTTACTCTATCCACCCAGACATAGAGATTCAATCTGTTAAGTAATTGAATTAGATGCATTATAGCATTCTCCCTTCTTATTCTTTGCATTCCACACTGAAGATAAATATCCACTCTTCTATATCACCCTGACTTGGTATCTTCCCCAATTATAGGCTTTTATATTTATGTTGTTTTCAGTTGTTTTCTAAACAATGCTTCTCCCATCTGGGATGGAAAGCATGTATCAAATTAATCTTTTATAATAACAACCAAGAAGTTTCTAAGCCACTTTTGCATTTATTACTAATTATTTACCATCAGCTAATACCAACACTATGTGTCACACAGGAGGAGCTTTAAAATGGAAACACTGCTAGCCCTCTATTGTAGTAGTGAAATGACAAGGAACAGTTGAATGCTACCACCATGCTCCACAGGCTCAAGCCCAGCTCTAGAAGAGTCTGATACCCAAAATGCATTTGGGCTGGGTGTAAATGTATTTGCTGATTTTTGCAAAGGCCCATCCGTAAAATAATGGAATAGTTGACTAATAATGTGTAGGAAGCCACACTATCAGCAAATTATATTTCTAATAAAAAAATACATAAAGAGTACACAGGCACCACAATTAAGAGCTTAGAACATCAGTGAAATGACTGTTTGATTTTTGAAAAAACAATAAGCTTAAATTTTTAACACCTAATTAACACCCTTGATCAATGGCAGTTTAATACATTAGTGCATCATTCCACAAATGCTAATGGTAAATTTGATATGTTTGATCAATATTAAAGCAGTTGATTGTGATCTATTTTAACTAATAGTGATGAGTATTATTTTAATTCTTCCCTGTTTTATATTCACTGCTTCATGAATTAGAATGTGCAATTTGCTAGATTTCCCCATCTGTCTTTCACAAGTACTGCATCAAAGAATCTTAATTAACAGAGAAAAAAACTGAACTTTATAATATAAAATAGGTAGTTTAAAAGTGTCAATACTTTCATCCTTAAAAATCAACATTAGGAAATAAATAAAGCAGAGTTTCCAGGGATGTGAGGCCTGTGACTTAACACTTCCTCTTCCTTCAGGGATAAGACATTGGCCTGAGACAAGGAAATTCACTGATGGGCAGGCAGCCTATGTCAATAAGGAACTCCAGGTTCTTTGGCAAAGAAGCGTTGAACCCCTTATTTCTGAAATACAAAGGGAAGCCATTTAGCATGCATCCTGTAGCACCAAGCAAGGACCAGGGGCTAAGAAGAAATGGAGTCGGCGTTGATAAGACCTCCATGAGAAGAGAAACAAGAGCTCACCTGGTCTTATGGATGTATGAGTCCATAATGATGGGACATCAGGGGTGAAGGAACACAGAGGTGTAGGACCTCAAGCAACAAATGCTCAACCCTGTTTTCCTTCTGTCACCGCAATGGCTGAGGTTTCAGTTATCTGTTTCATCTCTGTGACCAAGAGAGCTCACAAGAAAATTCGAGGAGGAAATGTTTACTTGTCACCGAGTTCAGAGGTCTCAGTGCACACGCAGCCAACTCCGTTCCCCTGGGCCTCACTTGAGGCAGCACATGGCAGAAGGGCCAGGCAGAGGAGAGCGGCTCAGGACATGGCCACAAGGAAAGCAGAGAGAGCTCTGCTCACCAGGAAAAAGTTATAAACCCCCAAGGCACACCCACAGTGACCAACATGCAAGCATACCCCACCTGCCATCCAGTTAATCCAGTTAATCCATTCACCTTACAACCCCGATTATTTCACTTCTGACCTTGCCTGCATTGTCTCAGACATGAGCTTTCGCCGGACATCTCATGTGGAAACGCAACAGCAGGCTTGAGTCACTCTTGGCTACACACACACTGAAGCAAGGAGGGGTTGCTGGGGATGGAATCAGATGTGACAATTGCATGGTTGCTCATGTTGAAACTTAATTCCCAGTGCAAGAGTATTAAAAGGTACAACCTTGACCTTCAGGAGGTAGATAAACCATGAGGCTTCTGCCCTCGTAAATGGGATTAGCATCTTATGAAAGGGCTCAAGGTTGAATGCCCTTCTACCTGTACAATGTGATGACCAGCATTCTGCCTGCTAAGGGAGGCAGTCAAGGCCCTTCTTAGAACCTGAGAGCACTCCTCACCAGGGATCAATTCTATTGGCACCCTGACCTTGGGCTTCCAGCCTCCAGAAACATAAGAAATATTCTATTCTTTATGAATTACTCCATCTGCAGTGTTTGGTTATAGCAACACAAAAGGACTGAGAGAATAATCATATTCCCTTACTTTTGAAAAACCAACCTAGCTTTGAGAGGGCCCATGCCACAAGGACCCAGGCGTCACATGATCTCTGTGCCAGAAGAGATTGGGAGCAAACAATTGTCTCAGAATTTTCAAGTTTCAATAAAACTGAAGCAAGCGCCAGATATTTGAAAGCAAGGAATGTCAGTGACTTCCACAGATCTTTCAACCTCAGAAGAGCTCAGAGGTCTTGTTCCAGTGCCTCCAAGGGAACACATGGATAGCATTGCCTTCCTAAAGGAAGTATCCTGGATCCATGATGCAGTATCTAAATTGCTCCTTGAATCACTCTTAACCCGTTACTTTTGAAAATGTAAATTACAAAGCAATATGCTCCAGTTAAATTTATGAACCTATTGCCTAACCTGGCCCCTCAGGCAAGGGAGTATTCAAAAGAGCCACAGTGAATCCTATAGGGATCCAGACATAGTCCTCTCTTCCTCCTTCTTCATAGCAGCAAGCCAATTTCCCCTGATAATTAGGATTAGTCATCCCCAGCAATAGAGTGACCTCCTTCCTGCTATTGGGTCAGCCGCATGAGGAGCTCAAAATGTCCAGGGAGCAATTTCAACTTTCAATTCAGCAGAAACATGACTATGTTCTTTGATAAGAAAACAAAAAAAAAAAAAAAAAAATCCTTTGAGCAATAGAACCTTTACACTACTGAGACCAGGCTTTATATAACAAGGAGCAAAATTTCCTCCTGAGTTAATAATGAGAGGTTCACTTCCACCTCTACTATTTCCCCCCATATCTGTACATTTGACTAAGGGAAAGAAGGATCCAAATATCAGTGCAACTTTCAAGCACACAAGTCACTCAGTAGAACCAGGACCCCAACATCACAGGATTGAGTCTTCAAGCGGTGTTACAACTGAGCCACATTCTATCGGAGTGAACAGCCACAGGGTAGCTGGAACACGGAGAGTCACAGGAATTCAGTGGCTATAAATTGTTGACATGCCATATGGCCTTGTTAGAAGCAAGGTCTGCAGGACACCAGGGTGATAGGTGAGGCCTGCAGTCCATGCTCAGGATTGCTAGCACAAGAGCCAATGACTGGTGAGGTAGCTCCTCACCCAGATTAAGTGCTTATCCAGAAATAAGGAACTTCCCCCTCTACAAAAAGGAGGTATTAGTTACCTATTGCTGTTAAAAAAAAAATCCCAGCATTTAGTAGCTTTAACAGTGAACTTTTAATATCCTACACATTGAGTGTGTCACACCTCTGGGTGCCTCTCACTCAAGAGTCTCATGAGGCTACAACCAAGCAACAGCTAGTGCTGCAGTCGAGGCTCAGTAGACAAAGGACCCATTTCCAACGTCTCCAGCAATAGGATTGACAGGGCTCAGGAGACCCACTCCCAAGCTCAGCACCACTAAGACTTTCACTAACACTCTCCTCAAAATCCCTGTGAGGGCCACTCCCACCTACAGACGGTCCCTGGATAGTAACAGTTTGACTTGCAGCTCTTCAACTTCATGATGGTACAAAAGCAGTATGCATTCAGTAGAAACCGACTGTGAAGTTTGAATTATGATCTTTTTCCAGGCTAGTGATATATGATACACTGCTGTTGACAGTGGCAGGGAGCCACCGCTTCCAGTCAGCCACATGACCATGACAGCAATCAATCAATATTTCACAGTGCTCTATGTCACTAAGCTATAATACTCAGTAGGTTAGGTGTATTAAATGCATTCTCAACTTATAAGATCTGCAACTTATAATGGATGTGTTGGGATGCAACCCCATTGAAATTCAAGGAGCATCTAAAGTAAGACATTTGTCATGGTAACACCCCACTTCCTATAACAGAATCTGCATCAGTTATCTATTGCTGGGTATCACACTACATGAAGACTTGGCAGCTATTACATTGATTATCGTATAGTTTCAGTGGGTGAAGAGCCTCAATAGGAGTTAGCTCAGAAAGCTGCAGAGTGGAAATTGGGGCTGGATTCATCTCAAGACTCACCTGGGTAAGGACCTGCTTCCAAGACCACGCTTACAGCTGTAACTCAGGTCCTAGGTGGCCATTGAAGGTAGATATTACTTCCTTGTCCTGTAACTATTGCATATGGCTATTCAGGATATAGAAGACTCCTGGTTCATTCCCCCAGAAAGAGGGCAGAGGCAGAAGTAAAAGAGAAGCCAAAGTTCTTTTGTAACCTAATCTCATCAGAGTTCCATACCAGTCAATAATGCATATTTATTTAGCAAATCTATTAGCTAGAAGCAGCTCACTATATCGAGCTCATTCTTGGGAAGGAGAGAGTATACCAGGTATGAGTCTAGGAGGGAAGATCATTAGGAGTCATTCTGGGGGGGCTGCCAACCATGGCTTGAGTATATGGCATCATCGGGACACCTTGCACTTCAGATGTGGAATCCTTTCCTACTTAGCCTCCTGGGTCCACTGGTAAATGGCTCGTGATAAATGTGAATATCCAATGCTGATCCATCTCCTGCCTGAGAAAGGTATATTAAAGTGTCCAAAACTAGTAGACCCAAGGAATGTCACCATCAAGGACAATCCCTGATGCTCTGCATGATGTATCTGCACCCCGTGGCATGTGACTTTTTAAGGCATCTCCTGTACTTGCTACCTTCAGCTCACTGGACCCAAATAGCTCAATGTTCCCACTTGTAAGAAATTTAATGTTCAGTTGCATTTCAGACTGATCCAGATATTTATGGACTTTATTATCACAGGGAGCCAAAAGGCTGAGCGCTCTGAGGCTGTGCAGTTAAGGTGTGCTTCTCTCCCTTTCAGAAGCAGACTGCTTCTGCTTTCCTTATTGAGAACAGTGGAGAAACAGCCTTTGCTAGGTCAGGAACTGAATGCCAGGTGCCAGAGGCTGCGCTGATGTGCCCGAACACAGCTCACCCTTCCAGAAACCAGCTACAATTGACCACACCATCTGAGTACGTTTGCAGTAATTTCCTGTCATTCTCTCTGATCCATCTGGCTTCTGCCGTGACCAAACAAGCAATTTGAAAAGGGATGTGGTAGAAAGTACAACTCTGCATCTTTGAAGCCTCTGAAAATGACATTAATCTCTTCCTTTGCCTGAGGGACATGATCTTGCTTTGTGTTCATTGCCCTGATGGAGCGGGCAACACGTCCCATGAGTCCCATGACTTCTTGTTCCTTTCTGTCATCATCCTTACATCCTAGAGGTCAGAGAACAAACCTCATGGGACTGTCAGTGACTCCACTGGACAGTAAAAAAATCATCGTGGCAATGTGAATTGGTAATGTCCTTTCCTGTAGTACAAGTTCTTTCCTTAGAGGAGGTTTTGGACTGACTGTGATTCATATGTTGGGACTAGCTAAGGACCTGGTGGTGGTGTCAGGTAGTGGAGTAGGGAGTGAAGATGTCTGGTGCTCCTCATGGGGCATATGCCCCAGTTACAGTCACTGAGTAGATTTCAAGGAGGGAAAGGTGGGGAGGGTCTGCCTTGCATCAGAAGAGATTCAGACGGTTTGAAGAACCAGGGTCCCCACTCTTGTCTGTCTGTGTTGTTGGCGTAGCGCAGCACCCCACTTCTCCTTGCCAGTTTGGGCTTCGACCATTTAATGGACTCTTCAACTCAGCCACCCTTACAGCCTGCTGCTCCTGGGATCCTCAGACTCATGCCTCCTACTCGCACAGATGGGGGATTCTCCAAGGCTCCTGGCGTGGCCTCCACTTGTGAACTTGCTTCCTCCGCGACAAACATGCAGTTTCTTTTGCTTCTCCTTTCCCCTGCTAGTGACCTCTGGTCCCAATGGAATTCAGGGGACTGCATGACCTTCCCCATCGTGTCATCTCCACAGTGACGGAGAAGTGCTACTGCTATTGGGTCTCTGGGCCTGGCCCTCTGCACCTGCACATCCCTGCCTGTGCCAGTGGAGGTGACACTGAGACAGAGAGATGTGCCCTGTGCCCTGTGGTCCCCTGCCCAGATTTGCTCCAGTGGGGAGGAGGTTATCTGCCCACTCTTCTAGCTGTGAACAGCCCGAACCCTGGCTGCCATTCTGAGGGTCATTTTCCTGCCTTTCTCTGGCACTAATTCCTTTATTAGTCAGGTGTCTAATAGGAAAACAGGAAAATTAAATGTGGTAATTTGAGATGCTATTAATATAGGGCCCACAAGCATGGGTTTCAGTGGGATGCAAGAAAATGATGGTGCTTGTGATGCCAGAGTGGACGGCACCACTGGACTCGGGCAGTGAGGGAGCCGCTACCTTGGCCCAAGCTTTCTTTTAAATGAAAGAGAAATAACTCACAGCATTGTGTTTGTCAGCTTTCCATCACTGTGACAAAATACCTGCCATAAATCAACTTAAATAAGGAAAGATTTATTTTGGCTCACGCTCTCAGCAGGCATAGTCTAGGCATGCTTAGCTCTGCCATTTCTGGATCTGTGGTGAGGAAGGTGTCATAGCAGAGCAAAGCTGCTACCTCCTGGTGGCCAGAAGCGAAACCCTGAAGAGGGCTGAAGATAAGATACAGGCTTTAAGGGCATACCCTTAGGGGCATATCTTCTTCCAACCAGGCCCTAATTTCGCACCACCTCCCAACAGCCCATTAAATCATGAATCCACCAACAAACATTGGTGTCATGGGAAAAACTTTCAAAACATGAGCTTTTCGGGGACACTTCAGATGGAAACCATAACAAACATTAAGCATTGCATGGATGATTTGAAAATTAAATGAACTGATGTATGTAAAGCACCTGGAAAATAAGTCATAAGTAATAATGACTGAATATGTCCCCATCCAAATTCATATACTGAAGTCCTAATTTCCGGTATCTCCAATATGGTATTAGGAGGTGGGATTTTGAAAGCTAATGAAGATTAAATTAGGTCATGAGGGTGGGGGCCTCAGAATGGGGTTAATGTCCCCATGAGAAGAGATACTGGGAAACTGTCTTCCTCCCTCTCACCTTCTCTGTCTCCCTGCAAGGACAGCTAGAATGTGACCCTCTGCAAAACGAGAATAAGATTATTGCCAAGAACTGAATTGCACTTCCCAGCCTCTAGAACTGTGGGGAATGGATTTGTGTTGTTCAAGCTGCCCCATCCACAGTGTTATGTCATGCCAGCCCAGTCAGAGTAACACCAGCAGTTTTTAAAGACCTTTAATGATATAAGCAATATTGATTGTTTCATTTACTAGGGATCTAACATTGCATTCACATTAAATTTGAGCTGTAATTCAGAGAGGTAGAGACTATTCTTATTCCCATTTTTCAAAAGAGTAAACTGAGGCTACAAGAACTTAAGTCACTCACCCAAGATCACACAATTAGTAATTCCTGGAGCTGGGCTCCTAATCCAGGCTGTGTGGCTCCAGAATCCTTGCACCAATGTGCCTTACGTCTGGTCTTCAATCTGCAGAGGAAGCATACTTGCAGATTTTATCTGGAAGTCTTCCTTTCTAGCTTCTTTTATTCATAAGCAATGACGATGTGTAACAAATAGCTTGATGAGTGCCAGAGGGTAAGTATGCACTCACAGAATAAAACGAGTGAATTTGTAAGCCACGTTTATTCCTGTTGGCCACGTTGCCTTAAACCTTGTCGAGTAAAGTTCAAGAATAAAATCAGTGAGGTTCAGTCCACCATTTCTGGGCTCTTTTGTTTAACTTCTTTTCCTCATTTCTTTGGTCATAAGCAGAAGACCATAGTTTGGGCTCTACAATGAGCCAACCTCTGGGTTCAGATCTCAACTCCATGACTAGTGTTTTTAGCATTGGCAAGGAATGGCCTAACTGAAACTCAGGTGTTGTCCCTTTGGGATAATGACAGTTGCTAACTATATAAGTTGCTGTGATGAATAAATGAAGGGATCAATATAAAGTCCTTAGCCTGGCACCTGGCAGATATTGTGTGTCTTCTGCTAACTTGGGCTTCACCATCAGCTCATATGCTTGGCTTTGCTTAACCTGCAGATATAAAGTTAGGACTTGATGCAAGGAAAGCACATCTTCAGGCATAGTTCCAAGCCATTAGAGTGGTTTGTAAAACCAGGTCCAAAGTTTGATGAGTGATTTTTGGATTTAATTTCTTCAACTGGAAAAGAAGTAGCTTCTACACAGGGTCATTTTAAAAATTGAATTTTTTTCTAAAAATTCTGAAGTGTTGCCAAATATAAATAGTATTTTCACTATCATTATTATTATTACTATCTTCAACATAAAGATGTTACCCACACATAGGCATTGATATCATGTGCATTTAAAACTGAAAAAGAATTAAGTAATTAGAATCTTAGGTTTACACATCAGAGACACTTTATTTGACCCTGAGGTGTATCCTTTGTAGGGGTCATAACTGCACATGAATGCCAAATTTTCCTAATCCTAAGTTTGTACATTTTGTTTTTTGAATTGTCTTCTTTGAGTTCACATTTGATGTAATTCATTTGTAAATTTTTTATTATGAATTGATTTAAATATCAATGTGATTATTGCATATGTATTGGAAAATCTACAACCTCATTATGTATACAATAAAAAATGATTCAAAGTATATAAACTACTTATTTGTGATATATTCCTGGACACTTTATCACACATACAAAAAAATGAAGTAGTATTTTTGGAGAATTGAAATAACAAAGTAGCCCAGGAACTACGAACCTGCCTATGTCTAGCTGGACAACATTGAGGGATTAATCTCTCTGCCACATGTCTCTTATTTTCCAGTGAAATAGTTGGAACAAGTGGTCTCCATGATTCTTTTCAGCTCCAAAATTAACAGTGTGATTTTGAGAAGATGGGGCTACTGGTCAGGAGTAGAAACCTGGATACAAATTTCAACTCTGCCTGTGGCTGGTGTCCACGGTGGGAAGTCACTTCCCTGGGAGCACTGGGTCTCTTCAGTGGGATGCTAGCCCTCCATCTAATTTTTGTACTACTGCATACTAACTGTGCACTTGAAAATATGGAAACTATAAAGAGCTATATGATTGGTTTATTATCAGACTTGATTATCACAATGGAATTTTTGTAATCTTTAAACTTCTCTTATTTGTGTGATTTCACTCAATGAACCTTTGTTGAGATCTTACAAGGGCCAGATTCTGTGTTAGATATTAGACATTATTATTTACAAAAATAGGTGCATTCTCTGCTCATCCGAAAAGACTTACTTCTACCTCATCCAACTAAGAGATGTGCCAGTTGTCAGACATTCTTTATATGATCATGAAACAATGACAACAGAGGGTGTGTCACACAGTAGAATCCTGAAGAAACAATATAGTGATTTCTAGAAAGCCTGTGATTTATGCCTTTTCACCTTTCTATTCACTATGAATTTCAGCATAAATTAGTGTGTATACAAATAAAACATCTATCTGTAAAAGGTATTTGTAGAAATAAGTATGTATGTGTAGTATTCTAGTAAAGAAGCTAAATAATTTTTTTTAAAAAAAAACTATTACAAATACAACAACTTTGAATTAAAAAAGGCATTGTGTACAACTAAAAAAGCAAACAGTATAGATTATTGTCAGTTTTATATTGTCATAGTCATGAAATTCAATGAAAAAACAAAAAAGCTATCTTATCATTACACTTTTCACATGTTTATATATTTATCAAATACACTGTGCCCCATAAATATATAAATAGTAATGTCATTAAAACATAATTTCTTCCTGCTCTTTCTTCTCATCTCTTAATGGAGTACAAAAGTAAAAGAATATAAACATATTATGTCTGTATTTCAGGTATTCAAAAGAGATTATAGAAAACAGATTTTAGAACTTAAGAAATAAAATTCCATAGAAAAAACTGAAATTTTTCAAATTTCATTTTCATTTCTTCTTTTTTCAGAAGTAAAGTCTATCCTGTATTTGATAATTATTGCTACCAGTAACACAACTTAAAAATTAATTTTGCTACATATGTACATAGCCACCAATATTTTCATGTTTCTAAATAAACTTTTGTAGCATTGAATCTTTTAATATGTTCTTTTATGAATGATCTTCATGTTATTTTAAATTTAGTCTTTATGACACAAGTAGTTGTATTTTGTCTAGTTTCACCAAGGAATAGATAGATATTTCATGTATAGTTAATATAATTTATTAATTTTCCTGTTGATTGGCATATAAGTTGTTTGTTTTACTTTTCATGAACAAACAAGGCTTTAATCAAGAACAAGTGCATATCTGACTTGTTTGTCTTGTTCCTGGTAGTGCAATTTCTGATGGGTAGGGGGTGAAAACTTCCTCATCTCCACATAGTCCCCTGTCCTCCTGCAGGGGAAGAGCTGCTCTGATACCCTGTTATCACCAACATGACTTGAGTCAAGTGCCACTGGGTTAATGCCATAATTCACATTTACCTGATCACCTTCTCTCTCTTTCTGCTTCTGAAACATAAACATACATGATTGGAGATTCCTTTTTTTGCAAATTATTACTTCAAATCTTTGGGTTTATTTTTCATAAATAAGACAAAAATAGGAGCTAATAATTTTTACCTGACTTCTACAGTTTTACTTTACATTTTCATCATAAAATAATTTATCTAGATTAGATATCTTTAGTCAAAAATGCATTATACATAATATAATGTATGCATATATATATTCATATATATGTATAGTTTATATTTTTTATTATTTTAATATAGTCAAAACTTTCTTTTCCTTTCGTGTTATATTTTTACCATAATAAAGTTTTTCTATAAATATTTAACGTTCTGTAGTTAATTTTGTACATGAAAAAAATCTGTGTCTTTATTTCCTCAATATGAACAACCAGTTGTCCCAACAACATTTACTGAACAGTTTATCCCTTTGTATCATTTTTTATTACCACTCTGACACATAAGTACCTATTTACATCTCTGGGTTTTTTCCTTAAACAATTTGTCTTTCCCTTCACTAGTAATGCACTATTTAAATCACTATCATTATTTAATAAATTGATATCTGTTAGTACAAATTTTATTATGTTGTTCTTCAGAGTTTATCATTTTATAGAGGTATATTTATGCATGAATATGCATTCAGATTTTATATAAATATTTTAGTCAATTTTGATAAATTTATATAAGAAAAAACTTAAAAACCCCTGTACCTTCTTTTAAGAACTAAGCAATATCTCTTCTTTACTCCAGATATTAGTAAACTGTTATTTCTACTATTCATGACAGTAAATCTTCATTAACCTTTTTAAGAACATCATTTTTTAACTTGAAGTTTTCTATTGTTTGTTCTTAGTATACTATAGTTTATTTTTTCCTTTATGATGTTTCCTTGTAAGAACATTTTCTCTCAGGAATGAAAGGATTTTCAGCCCAGAGCTCCGACCAACAGATGCACCTAACACCCCTGTACCCACAGTCGTGGATGCTTGGATACAGTAACCCCCTTGCCATCACATAACAACTGCCTGGGCTCCAGGCAGGCCAACCCTGCACACGGCCTGTCCCACCCCCTCACCTTCTCAAGCTCTCGGATTCTACAGCACTCATTCCAGGATCATCAGTTATTCTACTGGTCATTCTTATCACCCTGTAGACAGGGCGTGATAGCTGCGCTCTCTGAAGACTCCTTCTTGTGGTGCCACAGGCTCCTCCAGCTATCGGGTTTGGCTCTTCTTGGGATAACTGCTCCCACTGAACTGCCCACCTGCACTGCCATCTCCTCTATCCAACACCCTCTCCTCCTCCGTGAGGCCAGGCCGGTCTCCTCCACCTACAAACTACTCTTGTCAGTATCGCCAGTCTTCTCGGTGAGGCTAAATTTTAAAGGAATACTGTAAAATCTGACAATAATTAGAAATAGTTTTAAAAGATAAATTTAGTTAATATGTAAGAGAGGAGATAAGATGGAATTGCATGAATGTTCAATTAAAATCAGATAAGGGGGGTTTAACGATGGCAGAATAGAGAAGGTCACTTTCCTTGCTGCTCCATGGCGTGAAAGCAGACAGGCAGCTTCTCAGTAAAGTGGATGAACAAAAAGAGGAGGGGCTTTATTGGAATTTAAAGCATACTGGACATTCAAAGCCGACTGGGGACTAGGAGGTTGGACATAAAAAAATAAGGAATAAATCCCAGCACCACGATTGCTGCTGTAGCCAGAGTCACCAGCCAGAGTGCTGGCTTCACGAGCAAAGTGGAGGGACAAGGGAATTTAAGGAACCCACACTTTTAGGAGGCCTGAGGCGTATCTGGGTATGGAGAGTTTAGAGACCAAAGTCACTGCCCAACTAAGCTGATCAACACCACTGCACAATATCCTTTATGGGAAAGCAGCCGCTCTCTCCTGGCTACATGTGGAGGACAGAAGAAGGAACCATTCTGCATCCACTGTGCAGGGGCCTACATCTGAGAGAGCCGATTCCTGGAAAACCCAAAATACAGGCCCAGCAAACCCACACTGCGTGACATAGGGTGTGGCTAAGTGACCAAGAGAAAATCAAACATGAAAAGAGGTTTACATGGGACAAATGGTCATGGAAACCCACCTAGCTTTCACCCATCCCCTGCAAACCAGTTGCCTGCTGGATCAGCTGGGAGACACAGGTCTGGCAGGGAATTTGAAAAGGCAGGGGTGGGAGAGATTGAGTTTGAAGACTGAACCTGAGACTAGGAAAAGTGGGGTCTGCAGGCGACAGAGTAGACTGAGAATTGGCTCCCCTACGACACAAGTGGAAGCCCGGGGAGACGCCCTGGGTGCAACTGCTGGGCCTTGGAGGGACACTGAACAAAATCTCTGACCAACTGACATTTAGTGAAGAGCCTGGTGCTTACCTAAGCCTGAACCCCACATCCAGGAGTTCTGCTAACGGGGTTACCTCTCTCCATCAACCCCATCCTGAGCATAGAGCAAGCATCTCACTCCAGATAACACCACCTAACTGGTGAAAAGAGAAGCTGAGAAAATTTGAACTCCAACAAACACAATTCTTTAACTTTCATCAAAATCTCTTTTTTTTCCCCCATTTGGCTTTTTTCTGTTTAATTGTGACCTTAAGGGTTCATAGACATTTACACATATACATATTTGATTTTTTTTTAGCATTTTTTAAGCCAGTTATTTTTCATGAATGAGTATTTTTTAGGAGAAGGATATTTGATTAGTACATTTTAGTTCTGTTTTATATTCTTTTATTTTTATTATTTATTTTTTAATTTTTAAAATTTTTATTTTACATATACTTTTTCTCTCACTTACCTGTTTCCCTTGATTCTCTTTCTCTCTTTTCCTCTGCTAAAAGCCAATCTCTATTATTTCCCATTTCACTCTTTAATTGCTTACTTCTCACTTCTTTCCTTCTCCCTCATGATCATCACATCTTACATGACTTCTGCTCTCTCTCTCTAGCCACCATTTGAAACTTTAAATGTGTTTGCAAACTTTCTGTTTTTGTTGTAGGCAATAACTGACCATGTGATTTATGTTTATTGTGACAATTAACATTGTAGACATCATAGCAGAAACTTTTTGGTTTAATGTTGCATATTGTTTTCATTGGCTGTTGTTATTATTTGTCTCCCCTAAATGGTGAGGTACTGGACACCTTTAGGGACACTACAAGTCCACAGGGTAGAAACTTTACTGCCTCAGATCCATGCTGTTAGATGGGTAGACACATAAATGAACCAAGATATTTTGATAACAGAATCCATTAACACCACAGCAAAAGAAATGTCAGAGAAGGTTTAGAATGTAGATAGTAAAATTGATTCTGTGAGGTAAAGGATGATATAAGGAGTAAATGAGAGAAAGAAAATGAAGGATAAAGAGATTTTTGAAAAAAAAAAAAAAAAAAAAAAACAAGCAGAATCCTAGAAATGAAGGAGTCAATAACCAAATTAAAAATTTGATGGATAGCATCACCAACAAATGAAAACACTTTGAAGACAGAGTTTAATGCAATGAAGACAGAATATAAAATATTAAAAATAAAGTTGATCACGGAGAAAAGATGTTAAGAGACCATGAATGAAAATTCCAAGAAATATGGGATAAACTGAAAAGATCAAATTTAAGATTTATTGGGATACATTAAAGCTCAAGGATACAATCCAAAGGAATGCAAAATCTTTTCTGTGAAATAATATTAGAAACTTTTCCAAACCTAACAAATGAAATGGAAAATCAAACAAAGGAGGCTCACAGGACTCCAAATACTCAAAATTACAACAGACACACATCATTATTATGAAAATGCCTAACAGAATAAGGATAGAATTTTAAAGTCTCCCAGAAAAAAATAACATGTCACATTTATAGGGAAACCAATTTGGATCTCAGCTGATTTCTCAATACAGTCTCTCAAAGCTAGGAGATCTTGGAATAATATATATCAAGCTCTGAAAGAAAATTGATGCCAGCCAAGATACTATACCCAACAAAATTAATCTTCAGAATTGACAATGAAATAAAAACCTTCTATGATAAACAAAAGCTAAAAGAATTTATGACTAGCAAACCTCCATTACAAAACATTGTTGATAAGATATTTCCTGAAGAAAAAATGAAAAATAAAAGTGAAAACCAGCAAAGGGAGAAACTACACTAGAAGAACAGTCAATCAAAGGAGAAACAAATTCAAATTAAAGACCAGAATTCAATCAAAATGACAGGGAATAAAAAATCATTTCTCAATAACAACATTGAGTATAAATGGCCTTAACTCATCAAAGACATATACTGGCAGATTGGATTAAAGAAACAAGACCCAACAATATGCTGCCTCCAAAAGACCCATCTTATAGGCAAAGACATCCATTAATGAAGGTAAAAGGATGAGAAAAAGCATTATTCACATGGATCTTGTAAACAAACAGGGGTTTCTATCCTCATATCAGATAAAGTGGATTTCAAGCCAAAGGTAAACATAGGAGAGAAAGAAGGCCATTTTATACTGCTTAAGGGAATTATACATCAATAAGACATAATAATCATAAATATTTATGCCTCAAACAATGGGGCACAACTAACCCTTCTCAATTTCAAGAATCAAATAGACCACAACACAATAATACTGGGTGACTTTAACACACCTCTTTCATCACTGGATAGATCCTCCAAACAAAACTAAATAAAGAACTAAAAAATAATTAATAATTTAGACTTAACAGACATATGTAGAATACTTCACCCATCAGTGACTGAATACACTTTCTTCGCAGCAGCAAATAGATACTTCTCTAAAATGGAACATGTGCCACAAAGCAACTCTCAGTAAATACAAATATATATATATATATTTCTCTATATATATATATAGAAAGAGAGAGAGAGAGAGAGAGAGAGAGAGAGAGAGAGATACCACCTTGTACTCTATAAGATCATAATGGATTGAAATTAGAAATCAACAATAATTAAAAAATAGAAGCTACTCTAACACCCAGAGACTAAATAATAAGTTCTTGAATTACCAATGGATAGCAGAAGAGATCAGGGATAAATTAAAAAACAAATTATTAGTAATAAATGAGAAAAATGATACAACATATCAAAATCTCTGGGACCTATGAAAGTAGTGCCAAGAGGAAAGTTGATTGTACTGAGCTCATTCATTTAAGAAATAGAAAGTCACCAAATAAATAACCTAACAATACGTGTCAAATCCCTAGAAAAAGAAGAAAAACCAAGACCAAAATCAGTAGAAGATAGGAAATAATTAAATCAGAGCTGAAATCAACAAAATTAAAACAAACAAACAAACAAACAAAAATCCAAAGAATTGATGGAACACAAAGTTGGTTCTTTCAAAAAATAAATAAAATTGATAAACCCTTAGCCAAGCTAACAAAGAAAAAGAGAGAAAACTCAAATCACTGAAATCCATGATGAAAAGGGAAATATCATGACAAACACTAGTGAAATATAGAAGATAATCAGAAACTATTTTGAAAATTTATACTCTAATAAATTAGAAAATCTTGAAGACATCAACAAATGTCTAGAGACATATGACCTGCACAAATTGAATCAGGAGGACACAGACAATTTAAACATACCAATTTCAAGCAATGAAATAGAAGATGCCATCGAAAGCCTACAAACTAAGGAAAACCCAAGACCAGACAGATTTTCAGCTGAGTTCTACCAGACCTTTAAAGAACTACCACCAATCCTTCTCAAATTATTCCATGGGATAAAAAAGGAGGAAACCCTTCCAACCTCATTCTATGAAGCCAATATCACCCTGGTATCATAACAAGAGAAAGACACATCAAGGAAAGAAAACTTTAGACCAATATTCCTGATGAACATAGATGTAAAAATTCTTAATAAAATACTGGCAATCACAAACAAGCACATATCAAAAAGAGAGTTCACCATGATCAAATGGGGTTCATCCCAGGGATACAAGGTTGGTTCAACATATAGAAATCAATAGAAATAATTAATCACATTAATAGACTTAAAGACAAGAAACACATGATTATCTCAATAAATGCAAGAAAAAACACTTAACAAAATTCAGCATCCATTCATGTTCAAAACACTATAAAAACGTGGGGTAGTACAAACATACCTCAACAATTGCAAATGCTATCTATGCTAAACCCAAGGCCAACATCATTCTGAATGGAGGAAAAATTAAACATCCCCTCTTAAACCAGAACAAGACAAGGATTCCCCTTTTCACCACTTCTATTCACCATAGTCCTTGAAACTCTAGCCAAAACAATTAGATTGAAGAAAGAAATTAAAAGGACAAGAACAGGAAAGGAAGAACTCATACATTACTGGTGGGCAGCAAATTGGTGCAACCACTCCGGAAGGAGTATGGGGTTCCTCCGAAATCTTGGAATGGTACCACCCATGGACCCCATTATCCCATTCCAAGCTATATACCCAAAGGATTTAAAATCAGCATACCACAGTGATACAGCCACATCAATGTTCATAGGAGCTCAATTCACAATAGTTAAGCTATGGAACCAACCTAGATGCCCTTTAACAGATCAATGGATAAAGAGCATGTGGTATATTTACACTCCAGAATATTACTTAGCCATAAAGAAGAATGAAATTATGGCATTTGCTAGTAAATGGATGGAACTGGAGACTATCATGCTAAGAAAAATAAGCCAATCCCCAAAAAACAATGTTCTCTGATATATGGATGCTCACAGACAACAGGGGAAGGTGAAGAGAACAATAAAAGTTCACTGGATTGGACAAAGGGGTAAAAAGAGAAGAAAGGGGAGATGGGAATAGGAAGGAGAATAGAATAAATAAGAAATAACTTTCCTATGTTCATAAATGAATACATGACCATTGTAACTCCACATCATATACAACTATAAGAATGGAAAGTTATATCCATGTATGTATAATATGTCAAAATACACTCTACTGTCATGTATAACTAAAAAGAACAAAAAATTGAAATAAAAAATGAATAAATAAAATAATCAGATAAGGCAGTAACCAAAAAATAGATGAATAAATAGAAAACGCAAAGACCTCGTAGATACTAATCCAGATGTGCTGATAATCTTTAAGAGTAAACTTTCTAAATAAACCAAATTAAAGAGAGACATGAAGCACAGTGATAAGAATATGGATGGGCAGCTATTCTTACAAGAAATAAAACCATGCTTGTTCTGGATGCAAGAGAGCTATGAGCTTTCATGGATTATAAAAACCCGGAAAAATTAGTCCTTGGAGAGTGAAAATTAATCTTCAGTACAAAGTGGCCAGGAAAAAGGAACATAATTTTTCAGTGTCTTCATTCACCCAAAGATTTACTGTGTCTGTAATTGCCAGGAACAAAGTGTTCCTGCTCTTATGGAAAGGTGGTTGGGGCGGGGCAGGGGGATGAATACAAAAAAGAAAAATAAAGCAGGTAGGATAGTTGAGGGGCAGCTGCTTCCATTGCCTGTAAGGTAGTGAGTGAAGTCCTCCTGCACCAGGGGATGATGAAGCAGAGGAGTCAAGAAAGTGAAGGAACCACGGTGGGGATGATCGTAGGATGCTGCTCCTAGGCAGAACGACCCTCAGGGTCAAGGACCCGAAGCCTGAGGAGCTGGGCTTCTGGGGAGTGGGGGACACCATGGCTCTAACAAGCATGGACTAGTGGGAGCTGGGTTGAGAACCTTCGTGAGACAGGAACAGAGGCTTTGACAATCTACTGTCCCATGTTAAAAACCCTACAAGTAAGCATTAAGTATATTTTTAAGTCAACCGATTTTAATACAAATATGATGTTCATTGATAAAAGGGCAACGATCTTGCTTTATCGTGTAAGGATTTTAAGTGTGCTGACAGGAAGTCCTGCTTTCTGTGTCACAGTCAGGAGGCAATGTTCATTGTATAATTGCTGTCTTTATTATTTTAAAGACTGGACTTTGCTAATTAGCTCTTCTTTAAGACTCTGATCTTCCCATTCCTGCTTCCTTTTCATCCCAGGCTTGGGATAGCCTTGCTTTTATTTGTATTGACCTTTGACACCTCAATTTTCTGTTTGCTTTGTAAATCCTAGCTAATTAGAGGATTTCACATTCTTCATGATAAAGGAGTTCTTGCACAGAGCATGTAATTAGAATATCTGATGACAAGAACTGGGATTTTAGCATCCAGGGGTTAGAAGATCACACCTCTGAGCAAAATTTTCCCCCAGGATGTTTTGTGTTTGAGCAATTAACCTCCTGTTCCAGGCTTGCCCACTATTCATCTCCTAACATCCCTGAGCTGGAAATATTTCAAAGTCTGCTCTTTTATCGCTTTTTATCAGATGTGGTGAACCCTTAGGTCAAAGTATAACGGCCTAGAGAGAAAGTCTCCTCATCTTGTGGAAATGATCATAGCTCCTTTTATTAGCAATGTATCATTGAAAGCTTCCAAATTGCCTTCTGCCCTACATAAAATTGCTACACTTATGTTTCATTATAGTGTTACAGTTATTTCCTCCGGAAATTGCAGTACTTTCTGCACACAAGTATTTGTGTGCTCTCTCACACACACACATACACGCACATAGACACTTCTTATAAAAGTCACAGAAATCTTTGGGATGAGAATTAAGATCTGAGTAAGCCTGATCGAAGATAGAGCAAGACACCTAGAAACTCCTGCCCAAAGATCAGGAGCTTGTCACTCCTCCTTCAAGTATGCGTGGGAAACCTACTTCACAAGTGGCAGCTCTGTGAGAGGCACTGTGATTTCTGTAGTGATGCAAACATGGTAGACAATGAGTGGATCCAGGCTCCTAGAGATACAGTGGACATACATGGGGCACGGTGGTGGTCACCTACAGACACAGCAGCTCAGGAGGCTGGTGGGCATACATGGGGCACGGTGGTGGTCACCTACAGACACAGCAGCTCAGGAGGCTGGTGGGCATACATGGGGCACGGTGGTGGTCACCTACAGACACAGCAGCTCAGGAGGCTGGTGGGCATACATGGGGCACGGTGGTGGTCACCTACAGACACAGCAGCTCAGGAGGCTGGTGGGCATACATGGGGCACGGTGGTGGTCACCTACAGACACAGCAGCTCAGGAGGCTGGTGGGCATACATGGGGCACGGTGGTGGTCACCTACAGACACAGCAGCTCAGGAGGCTGAGCCCAGGAGTTAAAAAACAGCCTGGGCAAAATAGTGATGACTTGTCTCAAAACAAAGGAATGTAGAGAACAGATGAGAAATAGACAGGAAGTGTTAGTTCACCACAGAAGGGTTTCCTCAAGGGGCAAATCATCCCCAGGGGTAACAGAGAAGGAACATCGACATCCAGTTGAGGACCTGGGAAGGACTTCAGAGAAGAGGGAATGTCTGCCCTGAGACTTGGTGGGTAAATAGAACACCACTGCACAGACAGGTGTGTAGCAGCTGGTGTGTGCAGGGCCAAAGGGCAGAGAGATGGGATTCCAGACACTAGGGAATGCAGAGTCAGGAGAGAACATGTGAGAACCCAGCTTCACTCTGTGTGGCCAGACCAATGTGCAAGATCAAGCAGAGGGGAATCTGAACATCTCAGTAGCTGATGAAGCAAAAATACGTGGTTCCTCCTCCCAGGCAGTGATAAACTTGCAGAGCCTTGGTGCAGAGGCCTAAAAAGATAGATCAGAATTTACCCCATATTTAGCTGTTTGAGAAAAATCCATACTGTGCCGATTTACAACCCCACCAGCTTCGTACAAGGCTTCCCATTTATCCACATCCTCACCAACACTCTGAAGGAGCCCTAATAGGAGATAGCTAATTGCAGTTAGCTGAGGGCCATAAAAGATGTTCCACTTTCCACCTGATATTAATAAAGAATCTTTGTATGCCCGTGAATTGTGTGACGTACCTGTCCTTGTTAATGCCAAAGGTATATAACCGGGTGAGGAGTCAGAGCAAGGAAGAAGTAGTAGTTGCTGGTTGGAGTCAGGCCGAGGCTGCCGAAAAAGAAAGAAGAATCTCTCTCTCTCTCTCTCTCTCTCTCTCTCTCTCTGTCTCTCTCTCTCTTTCTCTCTCTCTCTAAACTCTAAGAAAGTAAAAGTGAAAATAAAGAAGTAAAGAAGTAGAAGTAAGAAAGTAAAAGTGAAAGTAAAGAAGTAAAGAAGTAGAAGTAAAGTAAAGAGTCAGTAGTCAGAAGAAGTAAAGAGTCAGTATTAGAGTTCGAGAGGTTGCTGAAAGAGTCAGGTTAGAGTTTGAGAGGTTAAGAATAAAAAACCTTCTTTCATCTTCATTCTGCCTCCGAGTTTTTCTCCCATGGCGTTGTTGCTCCAAGTCAAGAAGCAACAGAGCCTTGGTGCAGAGGCCTAAAAAGATAGATCATGGTTTACCCCATATTTAGCTGTTTGAGAAAAATCCATACTGTGCCAATTTACAACCCCACCAGCTTCGTACAAGGCTTCCCATTTATCCACATCCTCACCAACACTCGATTTTCATGTTTTAGAGGATAACCACTCTAACAGCAGTGTGGCGATATTTCACTGTGGTTTCATGGAGCATTCCTCTGGTGACTCAAGATGAGGAGCATGCTCTCACGTACATAAGTGTCCATCCACGGGTGAATGGCTTTAAAACAGGTGATGTGTGTACACAGCAGAGTCCTATTCAGTCATAAAAAGGAATCCTGTCATTTGTGACACAGGGGGTGATCCCAGAAGACACTACGTTAAATGAAATAAACCAGAAAGAGGGAGACAAATATCTAATGACCTCACCTCTACATGGAATCTAAAAAAAAGTAGAATTTGCAGAAGTGGGGAATAGAAAGGTGGTTACCAGCTGCTGGACAGAAAAGGCGAAAGAGGACACAAGGCACAGTCACCAGGTGCAGAGCAACAGAGAGGCGGGAGGAAGAAGGACAGCGACTCTGTTGCAAGTAGAGTTCTGTGGTCAGTAAGGATGCAGTGTATACTGCAATCGGGCAACAGAGCTAGAGTGGCAGATTCCTAAGTGCTTATCACAGAAGTGAGGAATGTTTGAGGTGACAGATTCTCTAATTACCCTCATTTTATAATTACACAATGTCTACATAAATCCAAAACTTACATTGTACCCTATCAATAGGGATATTTTTTGTGAATTAATCTAAAAAAAAAAAAAACCTTTGAACGATTTTCCTACAGATGATGGTGAGCCATGGGAAATAGGTGTGATGAGGATGTTTTAACAGGACTATTTTGCTATGAGTAAGAAGGCTCACCTGGAGGGGCTGGGACTGGGTCAAGGACACCAGTAAGACTGAGCCTAGAAAAGAAGAGTGGAGAGGGTTGAATAGAGTGCAGACAAGCAAAGCTGGAAGTGGAAGAAAATATGAGACCCTTGGGATGTAGATGATATAATTACCTGGTGATCAGTTAAGCACAACTGGCTCAGTCCTCCTTTTCTGACGTAGGAGAGTACAGGAACGAGGCAGATATATATGCAGAGCCTCAAAATGCTCTGCCACCAAATGCTGATGTGACTGTGTACGTGTGCTAGCACTCCTAGAATCTCTAACTGGAGGAAATATCCACCCCCTCCCAGGGAGGCTAGAGGACTTGAGGAAGCAAGATGATGCAAACTCCTGAAACTGAAGGCCCACCCAAACCACTAACTAAATATCGACTAGTAGAGACCTTGAAATGTCTATAATTGCATAAATGATTCTATAAATCATTTTCAGCACAAATTTAAAAATGTTCAGAGTACAAGTAGCATAGGTAAGCATGCAGTTTTGGGGAATACCAAAATTTGAGGGGGAGATCAGACAAACTAGAATGCACAAAAAGATTCCGAGTGACTGGGAGTGTAGGAATTGACAGAATGCAGAAATCAGGCACTATGGTTGTCCCCCAAAGTTCCTGGGTTGAAACCTTTGTCCTCCGTGTGTCAGTACTGAGAAGTGGGGCCCTTTAAGGGGAGGGTCCTCATGGGAGGTGGTTAGGTCATTGAGTGCCCTGCCCTCATAAGGGATTCCTTCTGGTCCCGTGAAATCAGTCAGTCCCTGTGAGAGTAGGTGGCCGTAAAAGAGCTCGTCTGACCACTGAGTCTCCTGGGATGCCCGTCTCGCCAGGCTGTTGCTCTCACCTTGACTCCTGCCACTCCATCCTGTGATGCCATCTGCCACGAGGCCCTCACCAGAGTCCAATCAACGAGACCACCTTGTCTTGGACTTTCAGCTTCCACAACCACAGCTACATAAGCCATTTTCTTTACAAAGTATCCAACCTCAGGCATTTGTTATAGAGCAGAAAGCAGACTAACACATCCATCAGGAAACTTAAGATAGACACAGTGGACTCTGGTAAAGGGGCAGCCTCTGCTAATCACTCCTGTCTGTTATAAATCATCATAACCTATTGACCCAAATCTTAGAGACTAAAAGCAAAGCAAAACAAAACAAAGCAAATCTCATTTGCTCCAACTTGGCATGTGTCCTTGTAGGCTGGACTCGGCTGAGCATTCTCTTGGTCTTTCCTGGGACCATTCTTTCGGGTTCAGTCTCTAACACCTCAGAAACTGATAAAGTATTTGATGTTTTTTTTGTTTGTTTTGTTTACTGGTGTGTTTGTTTGTTTTGAGTACCAGGGAATGAACTCGGGGGCACTCGACCACTGAGCCACATCCCCAGCCCTATTTTGTATTTTATTTAGAGACAGGGTCTCACCAAGTTGCTTAGTGCCTCACTTTTGCTGAGGCTGGCTTTGAACTTGAGGTTCTCCTGCCTCAGCCTCCTGAGCCACTGGGATTACAGGTGTGTGCCACCATGCCCAGCTTGGTGTTAAGTTTTTTCTGTTCTTTGCATATTCTGAATATTATTGCCATATCTGAGTAGCAGGTGGCAAAGATCTTCTCCCAGTCTATAAGCTTTCTCTTCATGCTCTTGTTTCCTTTGCTGTGCAGAAGCTTTTTAGTTTGATGCTGTCCCACTTGCTGATTTTCTTTTTTCTTATGCTTTAGGAGTCTTATTTAGGAGGTCGGTTCCTGTGCTGACATGTTGGAGAGTTGGAGCTACATTTTCTTCTAGCAGTTGCAGGGTTTCAGGTCTGATTCCTAGGTCTTTTATACATTTTGAGTTGTGAAGGGTGAGAGATAGGTGTCTAATTTGATTTTGTTACACATGGATTTCCAGTTTTCCCAGCACAATCAATATGTGGGCAAAAGAACTAAATAGACATGTATCAAAAGAAGAAATACAAATGGTCAACAAATATATTAAAACATGTTCAATATTTCTAGCAATTAGGGGAATTCAAATCAAAAGTACATTAAGATTTCATCTCACTCCAGTCAGAATGGCAATTATCAAGAACACAATTAATAATAAATGTTGGTGAGAGTGTGGGGGGATAAGGCACACTCCTATATTTTTGGTGGAATTGAAATTAGTGCAACCACTCTGGAGATTCCTCAAAAAAACTAGGAATGGAACCACCACATGACCCAGCTATCCCTACTTCTCAGTATGTATCCAAGGTACTTAAAATCAGCATACTACAGTGATACAACCATGTCAGTGTTTAATAGCATCTCAATTCACAATAGCTAAGCTAGGGAACCAACCTGGATGCCCTTCAACAGATGAATGGATACAGAAAATGTGGTGTATATATATATATATATATATATATATATATATATATATATATATATATATGTATATATATATATATATATATACACACACAATGGAATACCACTCAGCCATAACGAAGAATGAAATTATGGCATTTGCTGGTAAATTCATGGATCTAGAGACCATCACGCTAAGTGAAATAAGTCAGTCCCCAAAAGTCAAAGGTAAAATGTTTTCCCTGATATACAAAGCTAATCCAGAATAATGTGGGGGGGGGGGAATAAAAAAAAAGAGAGAGAAAAATGGGAACATGAATTCCATCAAAATAGAGGATAGATCACTACAGTACACAGAGGGGACTGAGGAGGAGGAAGAAGGGGTGATGGGAAAAGAAAACAGCAGTGGAACACGTTCTTCCTGTGTTCAGGTATGGATGTGGCACGGTGGGTCCTGGTGTCAGGTGCACCCACAAGACAAAGTTAAAAACATTTTCCCCCCCAAAAAAAAACTGTAAATGGAAGAAGATTGATGGAGTGGGGTGGAGGGAAGTGGGGGATGGGTAGTACTGGGAACTAAATCAGAGCGAGATGTGTTCCACACTTCTGTGATCACCTCAGGGAAAATACTGGTAGTGTATACAATTTAAAAAATTGTCTTTTTAAAAAAAGAAACCAGTAGAGTATGTTTGTAGTGAGAGCAGCAAGTAGTATTTAGAGTACTAAAATAGTTAATGCTCTATTACAAACTAACTCAAGTGATGATTCTATTGGAATTTCAAATTCTTCAGAATGAAGATGTGCCTAACTGAATCTTAGAAGTGCTTAACTTGAACACAACAATGTAATTTCTCACCACCAACAGTATTTATTTCACACAACACAGGCGAATTAATGCTGTTAGACATAATATGCAGATAAAGATAAGGTAATTAATACGAGGCTTATCAATCAGTGTCAGAGTTACCACATTAGAGATTAGGCACCATACATCCTTGGGAGCAGCCCCCTCACAGTGACTGGTTCTTACATAAAATGAATATGAAAGGCCAAGTTACCATTTTATTAAAATAAGGTACAGCACAGTGCCCCTGCACCAGGAGTAACACCAGCAGGCCACCACTCACAGATCCACAGACACAGGTGTCTGAAACTTCAGAGAATCATGAGACAATGTAGCCATTTTGGTTCCCAGAGAGCACACTGGTAATGCCTCTGCTCTGGCCAGATCAAATCCAAAGTGTTTGCACACGGCTGCAATCACTCTTCAGCATTAGTTACGGACAAATTCTGACAAAATAGTGACACAAAGCCCATGTTTCTCAAGTCCTTGCTCCTTTGCATTGCCAGTGCCATGCCCCCACCCTCCTTCCAAGTCTCTGATGCCCAGTGGTTTTTATTTCTTCTTAAGATGGTACCAGAGACAGGCTGACTCTTCCCACAGACCCATAACCCCAAGGTTTTATCACCTCTTCCATCATTAGAATTTATCTTTCCCCTCAGGATTCTGCTGTTCTTCTTATTAATTCATTTAGCCAAAGCCTTCATGGTTTATTTAGGCTTAATCTGTTATCCCTGCCAGTCATCGTGTGTTCCTGCTCCCTGGAGACTTATTAGCTGGACCCAGTGAATGAGCCAGGTGATTCTTGCATGGCCGGCAGGGAGAGATCCAGAGTACGACATTTTGGGGAGTGGGAGAAATGACCTTTTGGCTGAGTTTAGCCACAGAGCATGTGGCTGCCTAGCCTGTGTGTGCTCAGGACCCAGGTCTAACATGTTTTCCTCAGAGAGCTGCACCTGTTGGAGACAGAGTCCTCAGACTGACAGCACTTCATGGCTTGGCTTTTGTCTTCAACTTGAAATTCAGCAATTCCATGAGTGAAACATAAGCCCATGGTTTTTTTTTTAAATATCTTGATGGGGATGGTTGACAAGTCATAGACTTCTCTATGCTGGAAAGGAGCCAAGTGAAGGTAATTGAAATGTAAATTATGAGTAAAAATGGTCATATAAAAAGGAGGTTTATTTTAAATTTCATAACAATCCAATGTACAGTTATAATTTTCAAGTGAAATCAGAAGCATCCAATTACCTGCTGCTCCTAGATGGTGGACCAAGTATAGCTGATTGCTTTATTATCTCCCTCCTGAGATTGCGCCAGATGTTAGAGACAATGTGACAGAGAGGCGTCCATTTGGACCGATGCCACTGAATTAATAGGAAGCACCAGGGATGAATTACCAAGAAATTACTTCAAAATTTCTCAGGACCATGAAGTTAGGATTTCCATTCCCTGCTGCTTTTTCTTTAATTCTCTTTGTAAGTCTGTTGGGTACCTAATTTAAAAAAAAAAAATATCTAAGACATTAAAAAATACTTTTATCTGATAATCCCATGAAATATCCTATGGATGAGGTCACAATGAGGCATGTATAGTTTCCTACCCTAAAATAGCATGCTCTGTTAAGGTTAGTGTTTCCTATAAAGGCCAGATAGTAAGCTTCCAGGTCTGAGGGCCGTGTAGTCTGTCTCAACTGCTCGATGCCATCATTGCAATGTTTAGGAAGCATACTCTACACATAATGAATGTGTGTGTGTGTGTGCCAATAAAACATGATTGACAAAAACCAGCAGCAGGCTGGATGTGAGCTAAGCATCACCGCCTATGGCTCTCCATTTATACAAGGTCCATATGTAAGTGTCCACTCACCAGCTTCTATGTTGCTTTGCATGTGACGGTACCTGATATTCGTTGTAGATTGGATGACGCAATGAAGGACTTCTGAAACATACTTCTTTTCCCTTATCATGTAAGCAAATATTAGGACATTCTTTCTGAGATACTGTCTGAAAATAACTTTCCATTTTTCTAGGAGAAAAGAACATGGAATGTATGAGGATTTTCTCAAGAATTAAAAGATAATTTATACCTCTAGATCCTTAGGAACTGATACCTCATTTAAATATTTTGCTGTGCCCTTTTACATAGAAAATTAAGTGACAGAGAAGCACAAAAATAGTTTTAAATGTTAAGTGTAGTGGGCAAAATTCTTCTAGATTAATAATAAAATACTTAACAGTAATAATTAATTATAAGTAATAAAATTGGATTAGCAATATAGAATGCTTTCAAATAAAACTATAGTTCAGTTAATTTTATTATTTCAACCTAAGATGAAGATTTTTTGATTAATGTTAGGGTGATAATTTTACTAAATTAAATGGACACACAACTCCACCTATGTCATGATAAATATGTGTCCCATTTTCTAACTCTGCAATTATAATGACAGATTATCTAGCTCTTAGATACCACACAGTAGGTCCATGGAGTTAAAGGGGCACACTATTCCCCATGAAATTGGTGACATCAGTCAAAGATTCGTGAAATCCCATGTTTTTGATGAGGCTTCTGAGTCCCTCACATAATAATCTGGGCAACAATGGTTTTCCAGGATGGCTTGGTTGTTCTCACTTTGTGTTGCACGGGTGGACATTTGTATTTCCTCAGGTCCTTCCAGTGAGTAATACCAACATCCACTTGGCCATATTGACTCGTCTCCAAAGCTTACTTCAAGTGTCTTATTATGAAGTGCTTTTAGCCTTGACTTCTTCTGTGCCTACCAGACTCTCTCTCACTGCTCAGATCTATAAAGTACCTTCTTCAGTTCCTGGCAGACTACGGGTCACAGTTTGAGACTGTGCATTGCATAAGTTTGCCAAGACTGTGAAGGACCTGAGACTTCACCCATTTAGGAGTTAACCATTTTGCCTGTTTCATGGATGTTGGCAGAAGACAGGAGACTCCTATGTCAAAGGTGAAGCATGTTAGTACTCTCAGTGGTGGGAGTAGCCAGAGCATCAGCACCCATGGTTATATTGCAAGCCCTCATTTCTTCAAGGCAACGTTCAGAGAACCAGGTGAAACACAGTAAGCTGAAAGGAACCCTGAACTCTGGAACCTAAATATTTCTAATGGACATGGAGCATGCCCAACCCTTGTCTTATAGAAAAATATCTTTAACATGCTGAACAGTAATCAGACTTTCCACTGGCTCCAAGAGAGACAGTAGCCCTGTTGAGTATGGATGTTCGTTCTAAACACAGGGGAGGTTATGGTCCTAAGCAAAGGCAGTGTCTCTGCTCACAAGATCCACTAACAGGTGGGGGATTAATGAGGATCTTCTCCCAAGGAGTGGCTGTGTCTCCTTTTCAGTCCACCCACAGGGTGGTCTGTAAGCTGCCTGTCATGGCCAGCCACGGCGCCACGGGAGAAAAACTCGGAGGCAGAGTAAAGCTTTTACTACTTTTACTTCTACTTTCTTAGAGCTTAGAGAGGGAAAGAAAGATTTTTAGAGAGAAAGATTAAAGCGAGCTTTTCTTCTTGTCTTCTTAGCTTAGAGTCTTAGCTTAGAGAGAAAGAAAGATAGAGCTTAGCTTAGAGAAAGATTAGAGCTTCTTTCTTCTCTCTTCTTTCTTCCTTCTTCTTTCTTCTGTCTTCTGTCTTCCTTGGGAGCCTCGGCCTAACTCTGACCAGTCATTACTTCTTCTATCTGGTTTCTCTTCTGTAACCACTCTGCCTACGTTCTGGCCGCTCTGATTCTTCTGACCGACCGAGTCTCTGTATACAGAGCAATCTTTTACCTGTTGAGATAATTGAAATTAATGAGCTATTAAACAAATGAAGTTAATAACAAATAAAACAATCTTAAGTCAAAACACCAAAATATCAGGTTATATAGCACTAGTCATATTGTTTGCTAAAGAGAAGTCCCAGGACACCTATAAATCAAAATTGAAAGTACCTTCATTTTATAAAATTATTTACCTAAATTGAATACTCTAAACCTAAAATGAATTAAAGTTATTTGGATCCATATATGTGACTGCTGATTCAATTATACTTTTAGGAGAGACGGGCAAATGTATCCATAATAAAGGCCCTTGTTGCCAAAATACTCCTGTGGGTGTATATTGTGAAAGAAATAATAATCAACATCAGCGGTTGAGTTAAATCAAATCTATCACAATGAGCTCCTTCGATGGCTTTTTCTACTAACTTTAAAGCTTTCCTAGCATCAGGAGTCAATGTTCGTGGTGAAGATGGATCAGGATCTCCACGAAGGATGTCAAATAAAGGTTTTAGTTGGCCAGTAGTGAGATTTAGTGTAGGGCGAAGCCAATTAATGTCTCCCAGTAGTTTTTGGAAATCATTGAGGGTGGTCAAATGTTCTTTATTTATTAAAATTTTTTGGGGTCTAACAAAAGTATCCATGATTTAAATCCTAAATATAATATGGGAGATCTGGTTTGAACTTTTTCTTCTGCTATATTATAGTCCAATATATTTTTTTAAATTTTCTACCACATCACTGAATATATTAAATAAGATTTTTTGATTAGGGTGGGCCAATAAAATATCATCCATGTAATGTAGACACATGAGGTTTGGATATTTATTTTTAATGGGTTGGATAGCCTTGTCCACATATATTTGGCATATGGTGGGGCTATTAGCCATTCCCTGTGGTAAAACCTTCCATTGATATCTCTGATCAGGGCCATTATTGTTCATAGAAGGAACGGAAAAAGCAAACCTGGGGCATCCAGAGGATGTAGCCTCTCATTGAGGCTGCAATCACATTTCCTGTGACAAAGGCGCCATTTATATCTTTACATAGTTGTATATATACGGAAAGATCCTTTTTAGTTCTCCATGGCCTGATGGCTGCTTGGCACCATTTATTTGCATTTTCATAAGCTAATTGAACAACTAAAGGCATAGCTTGGTCAACATCTGCAAACACACTACCTGCAGTTCTCAAAAGTCGATCAGCAAAGTCGGCATACGGCTCATTAGGTCCTTGAATCACTTTTGACAAGCTACCTTGTAGATCCCCAGGTCCTTGTACAGTTTTCCATGCCTCTAAGGCAGCTGCATTTATCTGAGCATATATATCTGAGTCATAATCTGTTTGAGCCTGTAAGTCTGCGAATTGCCCTTCTCCTGTGAGCATGTCTATATTATAGTTTTCAAACCCTGCAGCCGTGTTTCTTTTAGCCGTTTCTATACAAAGTTCTTGGAATTGCGATCGCCAAACCAAGAATTGCCCCCCGCTTAATGTTGCTTTACATAGACTTTTCCAGTCTGAGGGGGTTAAGCTAAAGGTGTTAAGGGACTCCAGCATACTCAACGTGAAAGGAGCTTGGGGCCCATAAGTCATTACTGCCTCTTTGAGATTTTTTATTGTTTTGAAATCTACTGACTGATGGACACTCTGTCCATTTTTCTTTTCAAATGCTGGCGGTTCCCAATGTATCTGTGAGTTGTCCTCGAGAGCGCATAAGCGATCAGAAAGACTTTTTATTTCTGTTTCTAGGGTATGCAAATGCCTAGTAATACCCTTCATATTTTCTGTAATGGATTCCACCCATGGGGGAGTAGTCACTTCCACAAGTGACTCCTCTGCCTGACGGACCTTTTTCTCGGTCTTTTTTAATTTCTTTTTCCTCATTTTCTCAGGATCACTTTTACTAGATTCCTCACCACTGCTAATTTCACTGACAGCAATATCCTGAGGCCCAGGTTCCAGTGAGAGCAAGTATCCTTCAGCTTTCGCCAATAACTCCCGAATAGCTTTAATAGCTTGGATTTTTGTCATTTTTGGGTCTCTTCTAATACTCTCTTTACTGGTCTCAGTTGGCCCAGTGGAATCTACACTTTAGGGCTCCTGCCTGACTGACTGAATTCTCCGTTCTCCTAACTCGGACCGCTTTCACCCGGTTATATACCTTCAGCTTTGCGGGTGCCTACAGGTGCGTCACATACATATCAGGTGGAACTTATGGCTTCCAGCTAGCTGCAACAGCCCTTCCTAATTAGGGCTCCTTCAGTGGTCCCAATTTGCATTGGCCTGAAGAAAGATCCTGAGATGAGGATTCAAGAAGAAGGAGTTTGGGGGCGGTGATGTGGAAGAGCATGGGTCTGAGAGTGAACAAGTGAGGAGAAGAGCAGGAAAAAAGCCAATAAAAGGTGAGTGACCAAACTGTATGCCACTGTCGATAAGGAGAAATTAATAATTAAGGAAAAACCAGGGTGACCATGAATAATGAATAAAAGCCACCTCATTATCCACCTCAGAAAGAAAGTGAGGTACTTACATAGCAACGCCCTCAGTCATGATTGGAGAATTGGTGCATAATAATGTCTCAGATGCCCTTCCAGGCCTACTTCCAGGAACAAAATAAGTAAAGAACCCCCCACCACCACCAGACTGCAGGAAAGAGGGACTTATTGTGACATGTGTAAGGCCTGCTCAGTATCGACTGCAAGAGCAGAAATCATGTTTTATTCTTTAACACTGAGTATATCGTTGGCATTCAACCATTATTTTTCTTAATGCTGACTGGAAGTGAAATTTTAAAGCACGACTTGTGAAATAAGATATCAAAATGCAAAGATAGAAAAAAAAAATACAAATTTGACCTTTGAAAAAAGTTATGTGGTAAATAAAGGCCATATGAAATTTTGCATGGAATTAAAAATAACTGAAATACTTAATTTTGCTATTTTACTTCTGGAACACAGAAAAGGCTGACCTGCCACTCATGAGACTATAGGTGATTTGAAAACGCTAGTGAAAACAAGCTCATACTTTAAACTTATTCAATCTTACTGTCTACATGCAATCATGAACTCAATGAGGCATGCTGAAGATAACGCCTGATTCATTTGCAAATATCGTATCTAACACTAAAGCCTTTTACCTCTTGTTATCATCATTCATTCTGTAAATTAGAAAGTCTGGAATAAAACACTTGACAGAAATAATATTTTGAATGGAGTTATCTATTGCAAACAAAAGAATTATATTCTCAGTGTGTGCCTTTCCATAGATTGGACCCTGATGCTTCTGCAGAGGTCAAAACTAGCTCTCATCTTGACATATGAAATTATTTAAAATTGTCCTTATTTTCCCAAGCACTTACAGGTGTTTCTGAGCAGATTTTGCCAAATTGGTCAGGAGCTTCATGCATTAAGGAGCTGTCTTCAACTTAAATATCAATGAAATATTGGCTGCACCGAGTTTTCTGATTCTTCTTTCAGAAGCTATGGAAATGTTGTTGAACACTGACTCCTGCCCATTAGCCTGCCCTTTCCAAAACAACAATAGGATGAGCCTTCAGGGGGTTGGCATGCCTTCCCCCAAAGTTTCTTTTTCCCTATTGTTGTGGCATCTTCTATAGCATCTTAGTGGCATCTTCCTTAAGGACAGGGCAAAATCAGTACAGCCTATGGTGGTCTGCCAACAATATGCTGTCCTCAGCAATGATGGTCGGGAGCCCTATGAACTAGGCCACGGTCCTTGACAGGATGTGGAAGTCTAAATCATCCATGGGAAGCCTTCCCAAAGGTGACTGTTCTGTCCCATGTCTTCCCCTCTGCCATGGCTTGCTGGCCTTGGGTAAGTCCACCTGAAGTGTTAGGGTGGTAGCCAGAGACGGGTAAGATCTCCAGAGGAGACAACCTAAGACAGGCACACTCTCGAGTGGGGTGGACTCCCATCAATAAAACAGAAAAGGGGAAAAGAAATTGTTGTCGCCTGAAGCGATGGCCGCTTGGAGCAAAGAAGCCGCGGGAAGAAGTTTAGAGAGGAACTGGAAACAAACAGCTCTTTATTCTGATAACTTTTCTCTCTGGCTCTAACTACACCCCAACACGCCGTCCATGCTCCTCTAACCTCCAAAATGGCACAGACCCCATCCGCAATCTCTCTCAAGTCCCTTGAGATCTCCGGCCAAGTCTCGCAAGATCCCGGGCCAAGTCCCGTGAGACTACAGAAGGCGCCAATGCCCAAACATGTCCAAAGCCCGTAGTCAACCGCAATTTAAGCCATCTCCCCAAACAGGGCTCCTGCAAGAAATGTTGGGGACATTAAGAACACGTCAGCCAAAAACATGACTTCCTGATATATGGACTTGGCCTAGCCCAGGGGTGTTGCCTTGACATATGACAAAAAATCAAACCACCACAAGGATAGGCTAGTGGCTGTTCCTCCAATGTGATCTGCTCATGTTCCCTAGGCTCCCCTATAACCTTTCTGCTGATAAAACCCTCTCTTTTTTCATGAAAGATATCATGGTGCTGAAAGAGTTAACTTTGACTGCGTAGGTTCTCCTATTTACTTGCTCTTCTGTTCTTTATTCACATATATGGCTACCAGGTGTCGCTATTTCAATTATTTAGATCCAGACTAATTCTGTAAGTTTATCTTTTTTGAAATCTAGCTAAAAACATAAAAAACATAGAAGGAATAAGACAAACCTTTTTCTATAAGTACTTAATTCCTAGTTAATAAGCTTTAAGAGTCTTTTTGTGATTGAAAATAGATTTCTTTTACATTTAAAGTAGATATAAATTTCTTAGAGTAAATAGTACTTCAGAGTTAACATTCAGCCTTGCCTCCCTCTTTTCCCTGCTTCTAGGTTTTATAAACAACTGCTATAAAAGAAAAGCAATAGTGATTTGGAATCCCAGACAGAGAAAGTTAACTTTTATCAGACAGCCTGAATGGTTTGCAGAGAAAACAGTTTCAGGGAATCCGTGAGAAATAAATTTTTACCCGGACTAATTGGATAAAAATGACAAAATTATAATATGCCCAGACAGTCACGTACAGGGCCTTGAAAAGGTGTAAGTGACCTCAAAACCTTGAAATATATAAAATAAAAAATTTAATATGTCTAAAATGTAATCTATAAATTAAGTCATGTCTGTAATGAAATCACAAAAAAATGTATAAACAATTTGTACTGCCAAAAATTATGCTTAAAAGCCTACAACAAAGTGAAAGTAAAGAGAGAAGACTTGGCAGCCTAACTCGTTGTCTGTGTGTGCTGATTTCTCCTGCCTCCGGCTGACTCCTTTACTTCGTGCTACGTTGAGCGCTGGCATAGTACCCCCGGCTGATAACCCACTTTGGCAGCCCCCCAATAGATCGTGCTACACTGCCCCTCTTGCAGTGTCCACCACGGACCCCTGCACCCTATTATTATTATTATTATTAATTATTATTAGTCGTAGGAGGAGGAGGAGAAGGAGAACCAATCACAAATGTCTTGATTTTGCTTCTTGGCCACTTAGCCTCTCCAAGAAAATAGAGAAGCTCTCTGAGAAGCCCAGTTGTTCCTAATTGTCCCTGTCTAGTGGTTTGAAGAGACACCCAGGGTATCTGACGCTACCTCCCAAGAAATAGGCTCTCTATGGCTCTCCTGGCCTGACATCCTCTAGCCGTAAGCTCTGCTACCTCCACGTTCAGGGGAGGCTCGCTTTCCTACTCTGAGTCAGACTTTAACTTTCACTGGTAACCTTTAAGTTTAATCTAAAGCAATGAAAAAGTAAGCACAATCTTAACCCATTAATCCTGGAGACCAAGCCTCTCCCCTGTTTTCTATTCTGCTGTTCCTAAAACCATTCGGCAGATGGCATTTACACTAGAGTTCCTCCCTGCTCGTCACCAGCCTTTTCATGATCCACTAAAAGTTCTCTGCATTTCCAAATATCTATTTTGAAATATTAAAACTCTTGATGAAGATTCTATGTATGTATGACAACTTGCCTCATCAAATACCTTTTAGCATAGAACAGAAGTTCAGTTGTACATACTTTATACTTACAATTCACTTGTAGTTATAAATTCAGATTTACTGAACAGGAAATATCCATATTCAATTATTTAAATGTTTTGGATACAAGAATTAAGGGCATGTTTATAGATATTTAAATAAATATTTATAAATATTGCCATTCCCTTCCACATAGAAATGATACAATTATATTAATTATCAATGAATGAAAACATAATCAGCATATTTCACCAGGGACCTACCATGCTCTATCTAATATCCTTATCTGTATTTTAGATTGATATGATTTTTCTTCTTTATTTTAAAATTCATAATTGAAACCCCAAGATTTTTTTTAAGTGAGAGGGATACCAAAGAATAAGCTGAAAATCCTCAAAAGTGTTTTTTCCAAGGGAAGAATAAGGAGTGTGCTGGGGATGTCTGTGGCTTTCTTTGATATGTCCAGGAAATCTGAGAACTGCAGGGCTCAATATACTACCTGTGGAATAAAGATAATGGGCCCAGCCCACACTGAATTCAAACATGTGCTTAATACAGTCAAGGAGGTAGGAGACAAAGGGTGGAAGGAAGCTTTCCAGAACTTCACATTATCTCCAGATTTTTTCATGCACAACAAGAACACAGACGCGCTCAACCATCGACTGTAACAGGACATGGGGTGAGCCTCTTCCACATCATCCACCAACCAAGAAGCTGCTCTCCCTGCCTGCCAGTTCCTGTAGGCCAGTATCCACCACAGCAAAACATCAGCTCAACCATGCATGCTGGGGACGGCAGAGCCCCAGGACGGGAGGACTCTGGCCCGAGGCAAGGCACTTGGGTTAGTTGGGACCACCCACAACCAGGCTGTCTCCTACCCAAGCCTCACCTGGTTTTGTTCTGCTGTGCCAGCACGGGCATTACTCTTCCTGAAGCATCAATCACCTGGAACTCTGAACTTCCTTCACCTGGTTTTCCTTTGTTAAGTCACTGTTGAATGTGCTACTATTATTGTTGTAGTTAGAGGAGGAGTGTTTTATATCTCATCTCATTGTCTCTTTTCAGCATCTTTTCTCAACATTGTTCATGTATCTTCTGGGAAATGCAGAAATGCAGGATCATGGTAGGGAGAGTGCTTTTGACTTTTTATATTTCACAAAAGCATGCACCACACTGGATGATGTATGTTCTTTGAGTGTAAATTTATGGTACATTTTTCAAAGCATTCACTGTCAATCCAGCTACATTGCTATTTTGGACTGTTTTATAACTTCCATTTTTCTCAGTCTGACACTCCAGTGGTTACACACGTACGTACACACACACACACACACACACACACAGAGTGGGGAAGCCTAAACACTAAAGAAATACAGGCTATCAATCAAGCAACACTTACTGAGTACCTACAAGGAGCAAGTCACTTCTGTAGGTGAGAATGATACACAGGAAGCAAAGCGTGCTCCTGATAGTGAAAGAAACCTGTGATCTTGCCCATGGACCAGAACGAGTGCACCCACCTGTACACACACACTGAAGCAGCATTACTAGAAAGTATGTGATGATTGCCACCAAGTTCAGATGAAAATTTGCATGGAAATGTAAGGTAAAATTGATATGAATATTGAACTATGCCCTCTGCTCTCTTGATACACCCAGTTTCCTCTTCACTCTGTTCTGGCTCTGTTCCAGATATCTGCACCTAATTCCTTGAATGTGCTCTCGGTTACTCTGGTCCTCATGGTATGGATTGCCATATACAAGGACTAAAAGTAACAAAGTCCTTTGCTTTGAGTTTTTTTAATCTTTTCCTTCCACAGTTTAAGTTTTCTGACTCAAACAGATTTGAACCCGAATACAGTTTCGATATATACAGAATTACGTGTGCAATGGTAACTCACGTAAAATGTCCTCAGGAAATCCAAAGTGCAAGAGCCTGAAGGGGGACTAGTGGTCCAGGGAGTCCTGTGACAGTCCTGCATTGCTGCCACACCTTCAAAAATGGTTCTCATCACAGGAATTGCAGGTAGACAGCCCTTTTTTTTTTTTGTATTTTTTCAGGAATTCGTTTATCCATCTTGGACTTGCTTGGAGTTTGACAATGAAAAGGCACTTGCATGAGGTTTGGAATACAGAGAAGACAGGGAGCCATTATTCTCTGAAGGAAGTTGCAGGCCCAGGTGTAGATGCTCCTGAAAGTTCCGGTGGGGTCCAGGAGGGCTCTGGGCAAGTGCAAGCTTCACTGTTGCAGACCCAGGCACTTGATGGATTCCCAGAGGTTCTGTGAAATGGTCACCGTTTCTCAGCAAGCACTGAGCACCATCTGCTTCCTAGCTGTTGGCCGAGGTCTCTGTGAGCATTCCTGAACTTCACTCTTGACCTCAGATCTTCCAGTTCCTGCCTCTGCGGCGTGAGCCCCATTCCTCTCCTAGGCCTGCTCTCCCTGGGATGCAGACAGTAGCTTACGCTGTCCTACTGAACAGGGATGCCACAGGTGGGAGTCCTCAGGTAAGTGAGAAGATGATGAAAGGAAGGTGCTTGCTGCCAGGTACCCCTTCACTGCAGAAAAACACTGAACAATGCAGGCAGGGGTCTAGTGGGGGAGAGAGAAATCCAGTTTTAAATGTGATACTGCACTTAATGGGATATTACGGTGTGGATACTTAGTGTCCCCCCAAAACTCACATTTTATAGGCTTGTGCAAGGCAGCAATGTTTGGAGGTGGAGCTCCCGGAAGCCACAGCAGGATGAGGGCTGGGACCTCAGCAATAGCAGAGTGGCCACTAGGAGGCAGCGGAACTCCAGGAGTAAGGTGTGGCTGGAGGAAGGGGACCACTGGGGACATGCCCCAAGGGTATTTCTTGTCCCCAGTCCTTCTCTCTGCCTCCGTTCCCCCTCCCTTCTGCTTCCCGGCTGCCATACATTAAGCACCACTGCTCTGCCCTGCCCTTCCACCGTGATGCTGAGCCTCACCTCAGACCCACAACAATGGAGCCAGCCAATCAGGGACTGAAACCCCAAACTGAAACTAAATACACTGTCCTTTCGTTAAGCTGTCCTTTTCAGGTATTTTGGTCACAGCAACAGACAGACAACTAACACATGAGGGTCAAATACAGAGGTTGCTGTTTCCAGGACTCAAAGCAGGGGTCAACCAGAATGGTAGACAGAGCACTGACTGGCAGAGGCAGGGGAAATTGCCTAAGAGGAAAAAAAAAAAAAAAATCAGAGGAAACCCCCTGGAGGGTCACAGAGGACATGCACAAATCTAGGAAGAAGATGGAAAATAATGAAATTGATTTAAATTAAAGTAAGGGGGTAAGGGACATCGGTTTAGCTAAAGAATTTAGTTTACTTTGCAGAAACCAGAGTAAATGTAGTCTCAGGTAGAAATAGTTACCAACTACCTGGCAGGATTTGAAACAGTGGTGTGTGTGGGGAATGGAAAGTTTCTCTGTCTAGTCTCCCCATGCTGATGAGCTTCACCTCCAGTGTCGACATCTCAGCTTCCACTGAAGAGCCCTTGTTCCTTTCCTATTGTCTTCCTTACATAATTGTTTAAAATATCAAAACCCAAGCTGTACTGTCATGGGACTTATCCAACTGTTGCAGTGAGCTGGATTTTAAAAACCCTCAGTGCAGGGGAAGGGCTGAACTCACTGTCATCACCTCTTAGAAAACACAGCCTCTTCCGGACACACTGCACTCTGCCCTGCCCCACGTGGCCTGCCAAAGCACATGGAGAACGTGCATGTGTGTGGACCCCAGGATCAGCTGGGAATAGCATCAATTACCTTTAAGTGAAAAGACAACCTACGACATGGGAGAAGTCATTTTCAAATTGTGTCTGATAAGGCATCGATATAGAAAATATATGAAGAACACCCACAACTTGACCACAACACAATAACAACAAAATCAAACAACCCAATCTGAAAACAAAATAGACATTTTCTCCCTAAGGATGATATACAATTAGCCAACACAGATATGAAAAGATGCCCACCATCACTGATCATCAGAAAACTAAAAATCAAAACTATACTGAGATATCACCTTATCCCCATTGGGAAGGCTAATATTAAAAAGGGAAAAAAAACAAGTACTGGTGAGGATGTGGAGACCCCAGGACTTGGGCACTCTTGGCTGGACTGTAACATGGTAAAACCACCCTAGAAAACAGGATGGAAGTTCCTCAAGAAATAGCAGATTGAATTTCCCAATATCCAGCAAAAATACTTCTGAATATAAACCAAAAGAACTGAAAGTAGAATCTCAAGGAAGTATCACCCACCAGTGTTCATAGAAGCACTATTCATAATCTCTGCAAGGTGACAGCAGCCAGTACCTCCATGGAGAGATGAAGATGTCAACAACAATGTGGCATATGCAATCAGTCTTGGAAAGGAAGGGCATCTTGCCACATGCTACACCATAGATAAAACATGAAGATGTTGTGCCAACTGACACAAACCAGCAACAAAGACAAACACCACATGATTCCACTCACATGAGGTCTGGAGTAGTCAAATTCACAGAAACAGAAGGTCTAGGGATGATTACTAGTGACTGGGAGGCAGAGGTTAAAAATTTCTGTGAAACAGAAATAGATCTGTTTCACAACAATGCAAATGTACTTCATATTGCTGAACTGCACACTTAAAGTAGTTCAGATGACAACTTGCATATTTTTTACCACAAGGAATGAAAGCAGATTAAAAGTTATCCCTATGAGCATCCCAGTAAAGACTTTGTGCACAACAGGAGTATAGCTCCTACCAGACTGGAAGGATGTGACTCTCTAGTCACGTTTACTGAGGGTTCTTTTTGTCTCCCAAAACCATCATCAATTCAAACACCTGCCACATATTTGCCAAGAGCCTTCATTGTTCCTAGTGCTCAGTGCAGAAAGATGAAGATCATATAGTTGTTAATTTCAGTGACTCACCATCAACTAAGTGAGCAGATAATTATAAATCCATTAATGCAAAGCAAATGAATACAAGTCTAGGTGAGAAGTTCAGTGATGAAGTGTACAGGTGACCTGATCAGGAGGTTATTAATGGTCAGGGTACACGAGGAAACTTTGGAGAGGACTTAAAGCCAATGGAACTTACCAGGGAGATGGGAGGGAGGGGAGGGGGATAGGGATCCTAAAGCATCAATGAGGATAAAACATGCATTGTGCTAGAAGCTGTGAGTCCTCCTGTGTTGCTGGACTTGGCAGTGCAAGAGGGAGAAAAGAAAAGAGAAATCTGCAGCAAAAAGTAGGACAAGGTAATGAGGGACCTTGTAACTGATGCTTTGAAAGTTGGATTTTCTACTGTTAGTAGCAGAAATACTTTGGGAATTTGCTTTAGAGTGGAGAGCTATAAGCTCAATGTGATGTAGAGAGTATAATATCTAATGTTTGTTTGAGAAAAGCCACACTGGTAAGAGGATAAATTATGGGTTGGGGAATGTAAGGCTATGAGAGATAACAGTATCAATTGGAACAAATTTTAATTATTCCTGATTAGGGATTTCTAAATACAGATTTAAAGGAAATAAGCATGTAGCTCTTGAAGGGGAGGGGTTTGAGAAACCTTTATAAAATACAACTTACAGGACGTGATATTTAGTTTGGTGTGTTGGATAAAGGAAAAGAGAACTCGAGGATGCCACATTGGTTCCTTACTTCAGCACCCTCTTCAGACCAAAGTAATATAGAAGGGAAAACTTTGGAGGATGGGCAAGAGGTAATATCAGAGGTCAAAAACCAAACAAATAATACATTGAATCTGAGCGCCTAATAGAGATTCCTCTGGAAAAACCAGTTGAGCATGAGTCTGGATCTTAAAGGTAAGATGGGGCCTGGGAATAAAGACTTGAGATTTGTGCACCTGATGGGTGACATTCCCTAGGGAAGAGGCAGAACAGGATGAAATGTACCGAGAAGCACATATCCTGAATACGTAATAATTTGAGAAATGCCTAGCAAAGATTATAATAATGTATGAACAGAATTTTATAACATTCTCAGTGTCATATAAAACTATTTTACTTAATGGAAACCTGATTCATTTGTAGCACCAGTGTGAATCTCTTCTCTGTGTACCTTGAAAAGGAGCTGTGGATCTTATATAAATTTCTTGGATAAAGGACAGGTGGAGGCAGGAGTGGGTGGTAATGGTTGTTACCGGTGGTTGGTTTAAGATCTGGTGAACACTGAGGGCTATGGTATATCACTCGTCTTTGTGCATCTGGAATACCAATTGCTTTGGGCTGTTCCACCTCCTTCTGTGTTCAGCGTAAAAGCTCTTATTTATCTGTTGTCTAACATGTTTCATCAGCAACGCATTTCATGAGTTCTGTTTATGCCTCGCATGCTTTTAAACATTCAGCCCATGAGCCTAACAGGGTTTATGAGTCTCATCATCTGTATTTAGCATAAATACTTTTTAGTAGTTTCATTCATGCCACAACTTTTCCCTTTGTTGCCAGCATAATTGTGGATACCAAATTAAAGAAACAAAAATATATTTTAACCAAATACTAGTGAAATTATCAGGCCTGTTACCTACAGGTCCTTGGAAGAGATGATTAAATTAAAAAATGAAAACTTCTGGTTTCAAATAAATCACATTTCATGGGTTTACAGTTTAAAGACTTACAGACCCTAATATCCTAATGTGCTGTCTCTCAGAGATAATCCTAAGACACATAATGTTGAAAATACCATGGTAAAATACTCATTGAATAAACTTCTGGTAAGCAAGAGTTTGATCAGTAACTTCTACAGGATACTGTTAGTGGATTCTACACCCGCCCCCTCCCCATGTTTTTTGTAAAAGAAAGAATGAGTAAAAATGGAGTCTAATGATATTTTTATTCACTAAATTGACAATATCACTAGCTTGTTCTATTGTTTTAAGAAAACATTTCTAAATAATAATTCAGAAAAGTTTAAACTATTACCATGTTTCCAGAAATACCTTCTCCAACAGTCATAATCTCGCCTGGCTTCAGTTTGCTTTGTGAATAGCCATATTTCCTTATAAAATAAGAACATCCCTTGGAAGCCATATGGTTTCACACATTTATTAATTTGTTTGGTACAAAACAGGCCCAAGGAGCAATAATCTAAAATATTTTTTTTTGTGAAGTCAAAGGGTATCCCCTCATTAGAGAAAGAAATGCAGAAAAATATAACAGTCTGTGGTGTTCATGTTAATACTACTTACTGTACCAGGCCTTGTGAAAATTGATAAAAATTCCAAGAAACCAGATAAAAAGTATGTTATAGCATACCCAGAATTTATTCATTTATTCTTTTAGTTTTATCCTGTTGACCAAAAATAGAGTAGGATTTTTTTTGTCTCTTTTTCAACTATTGTTTCATCAAATCAAGAAAACTCAGAAGATTCTAGTTAAAATTGTGTGACCTCCCAAAGATACATTCAGAAACTTTTAAAAGAATCATATTTATCCAAAATAAAATGTATCAACTCTTGTAGTAATAATAATAATAAGGTCATTAGCTTTAAGTGATTTTACCCCCTTGTCAAAAATACAGATGTTGATAACATTTTATGGGGCAGAGATGTCTTACAACATGAATTCTAAAACCATGCTCAAGGAGAAAACCCTGAAGCCATGAAAGTAAAATCAATGAGGTGTGGCAACTAGAGATTGTGGGGATGTTATCATAAAATTGAAATGACACAGGGACATGGACGATAAATGTAAAGTGATAGGCAGCCCAGCCGTCACAGAGCCATGAGGACTAACATCAGTGACCTTTCCAGCCTTGAACCCTAGACCCAAGGAAGTATGAAGAATCCAGATTTAGGCAGGGGAAGTACCGGGAACACTTTTCTCAAGGTCATACAACACATCAAACACACAGACACACAACTATATGTCTCCTGTTCTTCTAGGACCTAGAGTCTCTTCGAGTAGCAAATATTCTAAATAAGTACTATTCATGGTGGGTGCATGGCAGGGTGATTCTGCTTCTAAGTTTCCTGTGTAATTTGGAAGTGCAGAGTGATTAATTACCATTAACAGTCTTCCAGCTTGCATTTCAAAATACATACCTCAAAAATGTCCAGTAGGAGTGTGGTTTCATCACTTTATCTTTAAGTATAGATGGAAAAACAACCCCCCCACACACACAGCTATTTCAATTTTCTTAAAGGCCATTATAATATTGCATTACCAACAGAATGGGTGAGGCTCTGGGGATGCAGAAATGAGCAATGCCCTCAGTCTCCCACAGTCCCACCAGCAAAGGGAAGCATTCAAAACAACACAAGCTTTAGCATTTGTTTTCTACTTTAATGGTTCACCTTTAAGGTCAGTTCTCCTAAGCATCTTTCACAGAAGTGAGTGAAGAAGAAGCTGCACGCTGTGGATAAAGAATAAAAATCAATTCAACTGAACGTTTGGTTATAGAGAACTCCTCTGCTAAACAGAGGAAACCATGGTACATCTAGAGAGAGAATTCATGTACTGTCTCAGGGATCACACCTATGACCAGGGTAAAAGACAATTTCTTTTGCAACATACAGAAGACTCAAAAATAAGTATTATGAATAATCCCGGAAGAGGTAGATGCTATGAAAGGTGAGACAAAGAGAAGGAAAACATGAATGTAATCCTAAAAATAAAATTAAATTCTTAAAATGTAACTTTTTTTTTTTTTTTTTAAAGACTAGAAACCATCAAGAGCAGTTGAGAGTTAAAAGGACCAGCAGAAGAGGCAGGGTGGTGTCCTGACCATACAACACAATCTCATATCATTTAAATCAATTAATAGCAAATGTGGAAATTGGAGGCTTTGTGGCCAGGAGGGAAATGTTGGAAAATGTCTTATTGATCCACCCAATGCTTCTCATCCAGAGGAGATTAATGCACTGACATTCCAGAGAGGCTGTAGCTGCGTTGTTTGGGTTGATTTTTGTCCGAACCCCATTTGATAAGACTAAAATGTAAAGGTGGTTGGCAGCAGTAGTGATTAACTGTCTACCCTCCTTGCTGTAGTTTGTCGCTTTTTCAGATTTGCATAAAAAAATGAGATTTATGAACAGTAAATGTGTCCAACTGACACATACACAAAGGCAGAACTCTGTTTGGCAGGAAGCTATTTTAGGCTTTAATTTCTTTGTGATCAATGTGAATAATATAGAAGTTTATCATGAAGTTACAGATATCTGTTTCATAAGTAGATTCAGTTTCTCTAGAGAAAAAAAAAAAAGAAAGAAAGAAATAGAACCTGGACAGACTTGGTAAATGGTCATAAAAGCCATTTCTACGTTAGGTAAGAACAGAATACCTCCTCTATCATTGAATTGCACCTGAAAATAATTTTTTTTCTCCTGAAGTAATGATGGAGATGTTAGACTTAATTCTTTCATGCTACAGAATACAAAATCTTCCATCCACCAGCCATCAGACTTTAGATCCTACTTGATACAATTTGCATTAAGTGTAGAGGTTCACGTTTCCCAGACAAATGGTATCAGAACCTAATATAAGAAATAGTTTTCTAGAGAGCAAGTGAAGTAGCATCGATATAGGAATTGATTTCCACCCACCACAAAGCAATGCCAAAACAATCAGCAATGCCTAGATCCAACTAACTGTGGAGAGATCTCTAATATGTTTTTAGTGAATGACCAAGAAAAGTTAAGTATTGAATACTATTTTTACACTAATTACATAGTTTGTGTTATTTTGTCATTTATTTGGTGTAGAAAAATTTATCAATCACCTATTTCACATGTATTTGTATTTTTGTCATTTATTTTTTTAAAGGTTAACATTTTTAAATTTTTTTTTAGTTGTAGTTGGACACAATACCTTTATTTATTTATTTTTACATGGTGCTGAGGATCAAACCCAGGGCCACGCACATGCTAAGCGCTCTACCGCTGAGCCACAACCCCAGCCCTGTCATTTATTTTTAAGAAGAAATTTATCATCGTAAATAAATAGGTACTAAGTTAAAAGTGAAAGCTCAAAGGCAAGGGGCCAGGAAGACTTCATTAACAGGGCATGTTTCAATGTAATCTTTTAATTCTAAAAGAAAATCAAATCAAAGTCATTTGATATGCATATGTACGGATATAATACAGTCCATGATTTTGACTTGAAAAATACATAGATTACTTTCTACTTCTGTCTTAAAGTTATTTAAAATAACTTCTGATGAAAATGTCATAATATTTAGTGAGCCAGTAGGATAATCAACCCCGCTCTGTGGGAAGGCAATCTATCCACCTGCCACTGCTGCTTTAAAAGGGGTTGGACTCGGCTGTGTATTTAGCATAAGGTTCAAAACTGTGAGCCTAGGGCCCTTCCTGGACCCAGGTTAGGGTAGACCATGGAAATCAGTCCTCAGGGACTAATATCCCCTAGCTAGCAGGAGATGGAGTAGAAAGGAATTGATTTTGCTTTTTTCCTGGGGAAGCTCTGAGGAGACTCAAGAGCCCTGAAGCCACCTTTCTTTTCAGAATGAGCGTTGGGCAAGATAAAGTGAGATGACAAATTTGGAGACAGATGGCAAACAGAATCTGCCCAAAGCAAGCACAACCAACAGAGGTTGGTTCTTTAATGGTCTGTTCTCTATGGGAGTAGGAAAGCTCTGAGATGATAACAGTTTCTTGTGAGAACAATAGTCCACATTAAGAAGATGGTAACATATTAGCAATAGCCATTTAATTGTACTTGAAATTTGAGATTTCTTGGCTTGACACTTGGGATTATTATTTGCTACACACATTTTAGTCACATATCATTATGTATTCTTTAAGCAAAAAGCAAGACTTGCATGTAAATTGCATCCCAAGAGAGGGAGAAAGTATATTAGCACAGCATGTGTAAGTTCTGCTGAGGCTCTCTCAGGTAAGGTGCTGCATAATATGAAGTCATTGCATTGAAGTGATTGGATCTTGGCAAATAGAGCACTTAACGATGTTTAAATAGGAGACAAGTGAGAATTTATAAACTAAGAGAATATATGCAGTATGTGAGTAAAGTATGTAACAGTCTTCTCTGTAAACAAAAGCAAACACAGTTTCATTTTGTCTTTGTCTTTGTTTTTTGTTTTTTTTTTTTTTTTTTTGTTTTTTTTTGTTTTTGTTTTTTTAATCCACAGCTATAATGTCATTTGGGAAGTACCATGTTTCTTTGGGGGCCATCAATACTGGCACAACATCCATCTTTGTCAATGTCTTACAGGAGTCATTAGTGAAATGTCACCTTCTGAGTCTTTCACAACTTGAGTACAGAGAGTTGTTACTTTTTTAAAATAGCAACAACACAATAAAAATAACACATGACAGTAAGAGCTTGCAATTACAGAAATCATCATCACTATTGCTACTATTATATTATTGTTACTGAAAACTTACCTCAGCAATTCCCCTCCTCATTTAAAACTCTTTCTAAGAATATTGTAGCATAACAAATACAACCTAGAGTTAATTGTCATGTGAATAAGACAATGCCACATAACTTTTCTAAGTTTTTAAAAGATTATTTTATCACTGTTTAAAAGTAGGAATTTGGGAAATAAAAAAATTACAAAGGATATCATTTGCCATAATTCTATACAATGGGATAATAAGGATCAAGATCAGGTGTTGAATTACTTTGTTTGAGGCAACCTTAGCAAATTCCAGATATCTGTATTTCCAAAGGTCTGAGTGGTGAAATCACTTTACCTGCCAAATATGATGCTAAAGAGATTAATTTGTGCAATAAAGAACTGAGCTTTCTAACACCTAGTGTTAATTCCAAATACAGACTTCCCAGGTTATATTAATTATAGATGGTAGCTAATTTAATTCTCAAAAAGTAATCTGCCCTTTCAAAATATTTTCAATAATTGAATTTCAAATATTTGTTTTTCTCAAAAAGGCATGCCCAATTTCAAATTATACTATATTACACAGCCATAGTAACTAAAACAGCATGGTACCGGGATAAGAGCAGACATATACATGAATGGAGCAGAATAGAAGACACAGAGACAAATATGCCCAGCTACAGTCACCTAATTCTTGATGAAGATGCTAAAAACATACATTGAAGAAAAGACAAGCCTCTTTAACAAGTGATTCTGAGAAGACTGGATATCCCCATGTAGAAGAGGGAAACAAGAACCTTATCTCTCACCCTGCATAAAAGTCAACTCAAAAGGGATCAGCTAGCTACAAAACCAGAAACTTTGCAACTGTAAGAAGAAAACATAGGACAAATATTTCAACACATAGGTTCAGGCAAAGTCTTCCTAAATAAGACCCTTACATCTCAAGAAATAAAAGGAACAATCAATAAACGGAATGGCATCAGATTAAAAATATTTTTCACAGCAAAGGAAGCAATTAAAAGAGTGAAGAGACAACCCACAGAAGTGGAGAAAATTCTTGCCAGCTACTCCTCTGAGGGAGGACCAATATCCAGAACATATAAACAATTTTAAAAGCTCAACATTAAAAAGGAAATCAATAAATGGACAAATGAACTGAACATACACTTCTCCAAAGAAGGACAAATGGGCAACAATTATATAAAATTTGCTCAACATCTTTCGCCATCAGAGAAATACAAATAAAGACATTGTGGTTCCATATCACTTTGGTCAAATGGTGATCCTCAAGAAAAGAAATAACAAAAAAGGCCAGCAAGGAGGCAAGGCAAAAGGAACACATTGATGGAAATGTAAATTGGTACAGCCACCATGGAAATCAGTGGGAAGGTTCCTCAAAAAGCTAGAAATGGATCTAGCACATGATTCGCTTCAATCACTCCTTGGTATTTAGCCAAAAGAATTAAAGTCAGCATGTTTTAGAGATATGTGCATACCCATATTGTTTGCAACCCAATTCACAGTAGCCAAGTTTTGGAATCAGCCAAGGTGTCTGTCAGCAGATGAAAGAATAAAGAATATACATATATATATATATACATATATATATGCACATATATATATATACACACACATATATATCTATATATATAACATACATTTACATACAGCTGAGTTTTACCCAACTAAAGAAGAATGAAGTTATACCATTTTCAGGAAAATGGACGGAACAGCTGAAACATAATTTAAGGAAAATAAATCAGACTTGTATGTTTTTCTCTCATATATGGAATCTAGAAGAAATTTTTAAAAATGGAGGAAGCATGAATTAGAATGAAAACCATTAGGGGAGAGGAAGGGGACCAATGGAGGGAAAAGAGAAAGCTGGGAGGTTTGGGGAGTGAAATTGATCAAATTATGTTTTATGTATGCCTAAATATGCCACAATGAAACCTTCCATTCTATAAAATTAACACATACCAATAAAAAAGCATAAAGCAGAAGAGAGAAGCTATCTTCTCATATTGCTATTCAATATTTTTAATATTTATAAATAAAATATTTCATATGTAATAAAATATTTTGTATTTTAAAAATTTTATTGAATATGTTTTCTCCTAGTCTCCTCAGTCATTCATTTGGGGTACAGCTAAGTAGAGGCCTCACAAGACATTGCTTCTGTGTCCCGAGGAAGTTCAAAGCACATAGCAGCTACCCATACACAAAGCTCATTTAGTGAGTCCAAGATTTGCTCAGTGGGACTGGAGCGAATGAGACAGAGTTCCTGGCCTCAAGACTGTTATAATCTCTTTGAAGCAAAGTGTAGCAAATGCTAGGATGGGTGTCCACTCTATATTCTCTGGTTGTGTGACTTTTCCTTTATTAGGACGGTATTGGTTTCCTATTGCTGCTGTAACAACTCACCACACATTCAGCAGCTTGCGTCAACATGAATTCATTCCCTTACAGACTGGAACGCAGACATCCAAACCTGGTACTTCACAGAGGCTGGGGGGAATCTACTTCCATGTCTTTTCCAGCTTCTAGAGGCCACCTATAATCTGTGGTCATGGTCCATGCTACACCTTCAACACAAGTCCCATCTCTCTTCTCTGGCACTGATCCACTCTTAAATCCTCCCTCTTTGATTCTGATGCTGTGACTACCCTAAGAACTTGGGTTTACAATGGATCCACCCAGATATCCAAGATGATCCTCTTACCTTGAGAACAACATTAACTGTATCTGCAAATCCCCTTTCCATGTGAAACAACAAATCCATAGATTTCAGCGATCAGGATACAGACATGTTGGCGGGGGGGGGGGGGCATTATTCAGCCTAGTAAAGATACTATAGATAATTTCCTGCATATATCAAAATTTATGCAGGGTTCCAGCGATTTTTGGAATTTTACCAAGACATTTTTCTATACGCCAATCCTGTGCATTTTATGTAATCTGTAGAAATTTGCCAATTTTATATAAATGCAAAATTTCTGTAAAAAGAAACCAAATATAAGATATATAATGGCCTATACTATTGATAACAATAATGATTTGGGGCTAAATGGTCTACATTAGCTCTGAGTTTCACCAATATTATACTCATTCTGACATTCAACTGCAATAACAGATCATTGAACTATATTATCAATTTTGAAAAAAAAAATGACTGTATGTGTGTGTGTGTGTGCACGTGCACACACACACACACACACACACACACATCCTTCCATCAAAGATAACTAGTGGTAAAACAGAAATAAATGTATTTGTGCTTGATTGGAATATTTAGCGTTTTAGCAGTTAGCAGGAATTCATAATTATCAGATTGATGAGATCCAGGGTTATGAGTTTACCATTGCTTGAAATTTATATAATTCCTTTATTATTGAGGTTGAGCATTGCAATTCTCTTGATAGCATAAATTAATGAAATACTGCCGAGCTCCAATTGATGGATTTCTCACATTTCTTCATAAACCATTATTGCTATCTGCCTGCAGCAGCTTATAAACTTTGGGAGTCTAGTGGTGTCTTCCCATTGTGGGGCAGATGTTCTGAAATAATTTTCAATTAAATGTCGGTTTTGGGTGAATTCTAGGTTAGACTGGGGAGAGACAATGAAAAGCAAGATGCAATAGCCTACCTCAGTGTTAGCAGGTATTTTGCTTTGAATGAATGATTCTTTAATCCCAGAGGCATTTTCTTTTTTTCCCGCTCCCCATGGGACACCAGCCCATGACACTTTAGCATCTTCTACTAGAAAACATGTTAATGCCTCTGGTCCAAGGCACTAAACTAGGTATTTTCATGTTTCTTTATTCAACAAATGTTTATTGAATTTATATGTGAAAAATTGTGCACAAGTTGCTAAGGATACAGAGTAAAATAAGATATTCTCCTTTCTTTGGACAAATACAGATCTAGTGATAAAGGACCTATGATCGCAGCACTACATAACTAATGTTGTGATAGATGTAAATAAGGCAAACTATGCAAGCACAGAAAAAGAGCATCTGAATTTAACTTTCAATCTTCTTGCAAATTGAGTTTTGAAGGACAAGCAGGAGTTGGGTAAGCAAGGAACAGGAAAAGGCATTCAAGGAAGCAGGGACATGGTAGATAGAGCAAGGCTGGTGACAAAGCACACCCGACATAGTCCTTGAGTAAGCCCGGACAGCTCCACAGAGGTGGGAGAAAGGGATCAAGGCAACAGCGAGAGAAAGTGAGGAATAATAAGTTTTATTCTATGAGCTACTTTGAGCCTTTGCAAGATTGAAAGCAGGGTACTTTCTTGGTCCAAACTGTACCTTAGAAATTATCTCTGGCACAAGGATGGGTGCTATGGCAAGAGACTACCAGGTATGCTCTAAACTTCTCCAGATTGTGAAGTACCCAGAAAGTCAGATCCATAAGGAGCTCTGTAGCAGAATTCCCTGGGACCTACTGCCTGCTGTGCTCTGCCAATAAGAAGCCCCACGGAAGGAGAGAGGGAGGAATTAAAGGTCACTGCCTATACTCCTCAGGGTTCTTGCCTGGCTGTGTCAGGGATGCTGAGTCCCTCACCCAAGCTAGCAAACCTATTGGTGGCACAGGATCCACGGTAGCTTCCTTGCAGGTTGTCCTTAGCTGTGTAAATGCTTCCCCAACAAATCTCTGCTATAATTCTCTAAAATGAATGAATGAGTTGGCTTTTATTTTGCCAAAGTGCTTCCTGACCACACTTTACACTTATAACACCAGTTGATGAATACCATTTCACAGGTAAAGAACACTAAATTCTAAGTTAATATAATTTGCAAAGGTCCCAACAGGTGGGAAAGCCAGGGATGCAGGGTCCTGCCTGCTCAGAGAGGCTGCTCCTTCTCCTGCCCTCCCCGCAGGCAGCACATAGCATGGCTTCCTCAATGCCCAGGGCACCCTGGATTTTCAGGGGGTGGAGGAGCTCTGAAAGGTCCTGCCCCAACATCTCCAGCATTTTCACCTTTGCAATGGGCAACATGGTGGGTGTGTAAACTGTGATGTGATTTCCTATACATACTATCTGTTTCAACAAACCGTGAGATGGGTTACTGCCTCTTTAGTATCAGTGAATGTATAAATGGGGGTCTGTGAGACTTGCCCCAATTTGCCAACACCCTTGTTATGTATGGTTTTTTACATTAAGATAGATTATTGTATTTGTGGCATGCATTATGTACATTTCTCCTTTAACTATTACTCCTCCAAGGAATTGTAAACCCCATGGAACAAAATGGCTGTAATCTTTTTTTCTATCCATTTTATATAAATGTCAATGCAGTATTCACCCTTCTAAAAGGAAGATGCTAAAATTACAAACACCAATGATACTACAAATGAACATTCGTACCCTTAAACACAATTCATATAGCAAGGGTGATATATTTGGTGATATATTTTCTTTTAACCGAGAATTTAAAATAATTTAACTTGCCTACATAATGATTTCTTTTTCACATTATACCCTGATATCAAATAGGGCATTGACATCTTTATAAAGGAAGAGAGAGGCAAAATGCCAAAATGTTCTTCCCTAGCAGCTGATGTACCTATTGACCATTTTTTTCAGGATCTCATTTACTCTTTCTCCTATGTCACAGCTCCTATCTCCTCTGTAGTTGACTTCTAATCTGAGCTCTTGGTTAGGTCTTCAAAAATACAATGTGAGAAAGTCACTGGCATACTGAATACCTTTACAACAGATACAATGACACCTAGTGGTCCGAAGAAAACAGCACTTGCTTGCTGGAGGAAGCTAAGTAGATTCAATGAACATGCAGAAAAGTGGGAAAATTGAAGAATTTAATTCCAAAAACCAAAGCGCATGCATTTGCTCCCTAAGTATTATTTCCTTCTCTTATTTAGCTTTACTATCCATGGGGACAGGTTGGGAATTCCAGAGTGATTCATCTTCTCACAAATCTCCTATATGTGGACAGATTATATTGAACTTCCAATATGAAAAAAAAAAAAAAATAGATGAGGAATTCCATGAACAGATTAATCTAATTTGGACTAATCAATGAAATATTTCTTAAAGCTCACTCAGTGTTGATGTTTAAACACTAGAAAATTTCAAAGAGGCTCTTCAAATTTCTGTGTTTTTCAAATTCATAGCTGACACAGAACTAAATGAAGTGCTGCACAACCTTTCACTGTAATGTTTACAAATAAACAAGCACCCACCTTTCTGTCCTCCTAGGGAATGTAAAATGACAATGGACTTGAAATGCCAGAGTCTCTCGGACAGTAATTTAGGTGGTGTCAGTTATTTAAATGATCACAGTGCCACCACAGAAAGGACCATTTAATTTCCTACCTGCCATATTCAAATGTCAGCTATATTATAAGAGCTATTTAGGATGACCCTAAAATTTGATTCTGCCTTCTATTCCAAAAGATATCTGGTTCAAGGTACATGCAATATCCACTTTATTGCATTTTAAGTAGAGAAGATACACATAATATTAAATTTTAGTTTTATCTCACAGTCCTCATATCAAATGGAGAAGATGTCTGACCTTTTGCTGTAGTATATTATTGGAAGTAAAATAAAAAACACCCATGGTTTTAGCTTGAAATAAAATTTCCTCATGCAAAGCCCAGTGGGAAGAAAGGGGAAGGCGTGTCGGGTGCCCCAGCAGGCTGACTGCTGCTCCAGCTGTGGAGCCTTATGACGTCACAGTCCACACCAGCAATGGTACAGGGGGTGCCCAGATGCACCTGAAGTTTCTCCTGTGTCCACAACACACTGTGAATGCTGTCAAACTCATTGAACGAGTTTTTATTTGCCTGATTGGTTCTATAATTATAAAGTTTCAAAACATCATGTTCTGTCTTTCAGCTATTATTTTTATTAATTATATTATCTTTCCAGATTATAAATTTACCAGGAATAAAACTTCTCTCAGACGGAGTCCAGTGTGAGCGGCCCACAAACCAAACCAGCATTAGCTGTGCAGCTGCCATGGTAACATTGCAGTACCAGAAGTGCAGACCACGGACTTGAACAGCGCAGAATAAAGGGAAAGCCAGATGCGAGCAGCGGCCTCACAGACTTCTTCCACGTAAATTGCCAAACGGGACCTAAAAGGTCTCAGAGTGACACACAGGTCTGGGGTGCTGCTGTTGAGACCGGGGAAAATACTGCCATTTTGGAGGAAAGCCACGGCTGACCTGAACAAAGAAACAAGGAAGAAAAACAGCTGCAGCAGGCATCCAAGGATCGGTCCAGGGCCTGGAGAACAGCACACACCTGGGTGAGACGCGCGAGGGCAGCCAGCAGGGAAGGGTCTGTCTGAGGCCAGCGCAGCAACCACGAGAGCTATAACTGGGGGCGGGCATGGGGAATGCGTGCCTTTTGGATGAACCCTTTCCTGGTGCCATTCATGTACTGACACACATACCCCAGCCACTCTTCCTCTGTGCCAATCTGCTGCTGCCAAAGGTGCAGACTAGACCCCACTAATTGGTGCTCTGTGACTGTCTGGGCGTGATCCGGGAGAACTGGCTTAAACTGGAAGGGAAAAAAGAAGGGCTTCCCTGGGTCCTGTTTATTTGAGACTTGTTCCTGGATTCGACTCTGTTTTTTTTTTTTTTTTTTTTTTGGGGGGGGGTTGTTTGTTTTGTTTTTTTTTTGTTTTGTTTTTATTCTGTTTGATAGTGTGCTTATTTCTTTGTGTTCCTTTCTTTTCTTCCCTTCTCACTTTAGTCTCTTCTGCCCTCATCTTCTCTATTTACACCCTGTCATTGCGTACTCATCAGAGGCGAAAACAAGTTATACGTAGAAATTGGGACTTTTAGATCTGGGGCAATTGGAATATACAGCAAAGCGGTTTTATATATATTTACTCTCTATTTTCTTGACTCACTTTCTCTCTCTCCTCTCTCTTACACTAATTATTACTTCTTTGTTATCTTTTATTGTTCCTTTTTATTTTTTCTTTTCCATACTTCTTTATTTTTCTTCTCTCAAAGGCTAAGTAAGTTTGGTTTATATATAAATTGGTCTTCCCTCTAAAATGCTCACTCTATTCTCTTTCCTCTCCAGTCTGCTGATATTAAACCACTTCCATAGAATTCTATCTTCATACTTCCTAAGACAGAACATATCAATAACCTCACTTCCTTCTTTCTAAACATATCATCTCTGTGTCCAATACTGAAACTGTAAACCCCAACACAAGCATACAGAGTAAATTGGAAATAATACCTGAGTTAACTAAATTTGTACATTGTGATCAAACTGGGATTGCTGTAAAGAAAGTCTTAGATCTTAAAATATAAGGTAATTATAAGGGGATCTGACAGCATTGTACCACAGGAGAAACATAAGGCTATAAGGTGAAATCAAAATAGGCAAGGTCCCACAGTACTAGAAGAATAGACACACAAGCATTATGAAGAAGCAAGGGAAGAAAGTGGCTGAAACCAATCAACACACCCCCTCAGTAGATTCCATGGCAAGCACAGTTGGTCAAATGCCAGAGATGGAATTTATAAATTACATATTCCAAATGTTTATGGATTTTAAGAATGAACTAAAAAATGAGATGAGAGAGCAAATACAGGTGGCAAAAGAGCATTTTGACAAAGAACTCCCAAAACAAATACAGGAAGCAAAAGATTACTTCAATAGGGAGATAGAAATTCTAAAGAGAAACCAAACAGAAATTCTGGAAATGAAAGAAGAAATAAACCAAACTAAATGCCCAATTGAAAGCATCACCAACAGATTGGATCACCTGGAAGAAAGGACTTCAGATAATGAAGACAAAATATATATCCTGGAGAAAAATCTAGATGACACATCAAAAGCAGTAAGAAAACAAGAACAGAGCATTCAGGAATTATAGGACAGCATAAAAAGAACAAACCTAAGATCTGTTGGTGTTGAAGAAGGTGCAGAGTTTCAAACCAAAAGAATGAGTAATTTATTCAATGAAATAACAGCAGAAAATTTTCCAAACATGAGGAATGAATGGCAAAACCAAGTTCAAAAGGCTTACCGAACACCAAACATACAAAACCACAACAGATCCACACCAAGGCACATTATAATGAAATTGCCTAATATACTAGGCAAGGAGAGAATATTAAAAGCCACAAGAGAAAGGAAGCAGATTTCATATACGGGGAAACCGATCAGACTATGCTCAGATTTTTCAACCCAGACCTTAAAAGCTAGAAGATCCTGGAATAGCATATTTCAAGCTCTGAAAGAAAAGAGATGTCAACCAAAAATCTTATATCCAGCAAAATTGAGCATTAGATTCAAAGATGGAATAAAAAAATTCCATGACAAACAAAAGTTAAAAGATATCACAACTCGAAAGCCAGCACTTCCGAATATCTTGGGCAAAATTTTCCATGAAGAAGAGAAAAATAACAATGAAAATCAACAAAGGGAGATAGTAAACTAAAGGAATTACCAAACAGAGGAGAATCCAAATCAAGCTAAATACCATAATACATTTAAAAAAGGGTGGAAATAAGAATCACATCTCAATAATAACCCTGAATGTTAATGGCCTAAACTCACCATTCAAAAGACACACAGATTGTCAGATTGGATTAAAAGAAACAACCCAACAATTTGCTGTCTACAAGAAACACTCCTCATAGAAAAAGACATCAAGCAATTGAAGGTGAAAGGCAGGGAAATGTCTTATCATGCACATGGGCTGCGGAAGCAGGCAGGGGTTTCCATTCTCATATCAAATAAGGTAGACTTCAAGCCAAAGCTAATCAAAAGGGATAAAGATGGATATTTCTTATTACTTAAGGGAACCATTCATCAATAAGATATAACAATTATAAATCTATATGCCCCAAATAATGAAGCACCTACATGCATCAAACAAACCCTTCTCAAGTTCAAGAGTAAAATAGACCACAACACAGTTATCCTAGGGGACTTCAACACACCTCTCTCACCAATGGATTGATCATCCAAACAAAAGCTAAATAAAGAAACTTTAGGCCTTGTTAAAACAATTAATAACTTAGACCTAACGGACATATATAGAATATTTCTTCCCTCAGTAAGCAAATATACTTTCTTCTCAGCAGCACATGGCTCCTTCTCCAAAATTGACAATATATTATGTCACAAGGCAACTCTCAGCAAATATAAAAAAATAGAAATACTACCTTGCATTCTATCAGAACATAATGGGAGGAAATTGGAAATCAATGATAATACAAGAAAAAAAAAAAAACTACTCCAACAGCTGGAAGCTAAACAACATGCTACTGAATGAATAAGGGGTTGAAGAAGACATCAAGGAGGAGATTAAAAAATTCCTAGAGGTAAATGAGAACATAGATACATTGTATAGAAAGCTCTGGGACACTATGAAGGCAGTAGTAAGAGGAAAATTCATTGCCCTGAATTCCTTCATTAAAAAAAAAAAAAAACAACAACAAATAAATGACTTAACATCACACCTCAAAGTACTAGAAGAAGAGGAACAGATCAACACTAAGAGCAGTAGAAGACAGGAAATAATTAAAATCAGAGCTGAAATTAATGAAATTAAGACTAAAGAAACAATTCAAAGAATTGACAAAACCAAAAGTGGTTCTTTGAAAAAATAAATAAAATTGACAGACCCCTAGCAATGCTAATGAAAAGAAGAAGAGAAACAACTCAAATTACTAGCATCTGTTATGAAAAAGGAAATATCATAACAAACACCTCAGACATACAGGAGATAATTAGAAATTACTTCGAAAACTTGTACTGTAATAAAATAGAAAATACTGAAAGCATAGACATATTTCTAGAGTCGTATGAATTGCCCAAACTGGAACAGGAGGATATACACAATTTAAATAAATCAATTTCAAGTGAAGAAATAGAAGACGCTATCAAAAAACTAAAAACAAGAAAAAGTCCAGGTCTTGACGGGTTTACAGCCAAGTTCTACAAGACCTTCAAAGAAAAACTAATACCGATGCTCTTCAAATTATTTCAAGAAATAGAAAAAGAGGAAGCTCTTCAAGACCCTTTCTATGAGGCCAATATCACATTAATTCCAAAGCCAGGCAAAGACACAGCCAAAAAAGAAAACTCCAGGCCAATATCTTTAATGAACATAGATGCAAAAATTCTCAACAAAATTCTGGCAAATCAGATTCAAAAACATGTGAAAAAAATAGTGCACCACGATCAAGTGGGGTTTATCCCAGGGATGCAAGGCTGGTTCAACATTCAGAAATCAATAAACATAATACATCACATTAATAGACTTAAAGATAAAAACCATATGATCATCTCAATAGACACAGAAAAAGCATTTGACAAAATACAACACCCCTTTATGTTCAAAGCTCTAGAAAAAATTAGGAATAACAGGAACTTAGCTCAACATTATAAAAGCTATCTATGCAAAACCTCAAGTTAACATTATCTTAAATAGAGAAAAATTGAAAGCATTCCTCTAAAAACTGGAACAAGACAGGGACGCCCCCTCTCACCACTGCTATTTAACATAGTACTTGAAACTCTGGCCAGAGCAATTAGACAGATGAAAGAAATTAAAGGGATCCAGATAGGAAAATAAGAGCTCAAATTAGCACTATTTGCTGATGACATGATAATATACCTAGAAGACCTAAAAAACTCTACCAGAAAACTTTTACAACTAGTAAATGAATTTGGCAAAGTAGCAGGATACAAAATCAATACCCATAAGTCAAAGGCATTTTTGTACATCAGTGACAAAGCCTCTGAAAGGGAAATGATGAAAACTACTCCATTTACAATAGCATCAAATAAAATAAAATACCTGGGAATCAACTTAACAAAAGATGTGAAGGACCTCTATAATGAAAACTATAGAACACTAAAGAAAGTAATTGTAGAAGACCTCAGAAGATGGAAAGACCTACCTTGTTCTTGGATAGGTAGAATTAATATTGTCAAAATGTCCATATTACCAAAAGCATTATACAGATTTAATGCAATTCCAATCAAAATCCCAATGACATTTCTCAAAGAAATAGAAAAAGCAGTCATGAAATTCATCTGGAAAAATAAGAGACCCAGAATAGCTAAAGCAATCCTGAGCAAGAACAGTGAAGCAGGCGGCATCACCATACCAGACTTTAAATTATACTATAGAGCAATAGTAACCAAAACAGCATGGTACTGGCACCAATACAGACCAGTAGACCAATGGTACAGAATCGAGGACACAGAGACTAATACATATAATTTCAGCTATCTTATATTAGACAAAGGCACCAAAAATGTACAGTGGAGAAATGATATCCTCTTCAACAAATGGTGCTGGGAAAACTGGAAAGCCATATGCAACAAAATGAAATTAAACTTTTATCTCTCACCATGCACAAAATTCAATTCAAAGTGGATCAAGGACTTAGGAATTAGACCAGAGACAATACACCTAATAGAAGAAAAAGTAAGCTACAATTTCCAACATGTCGGATTAGGCTCCAAGTTCCTTAAGAAGAATCCGGTAGCGCAAGAATTAATACCAAGAATTAATGAATGGGATGGATTTAAGCTAAAAAAGCTTCTTCTCAGCAAAACAAACAATCAGTGAGGTGAACAGAGAGCCAACTAACTGGGAACAAATATTTAATACATGCACATCAGATAGAGCACTAATTTCTAGAATATATATAGAACTCAAAAAACTTGACACCAACAAAACTAATAATCCAATCAATAAATGGGCTAAAGAATTGAAAAGACACTTCTCAGAAGAAGATACACGATTAATCAACAAATACATGAAAAAAATGTTCAACATCGCTGGCAATTAGAGAAATGCAAATCAAAACTACTCTAAGATTTCATTTCACTCCAGTCATAATGGCAGCTATCAAGAACACAAACAACAATAAATGTTGGAGAGGATGTGGGGAAAAAGGCACACTCATACATTGCTGGTGGGACTACAAGATGGTGCAACTGTTATGGAAAGCAGTATGGAGATTTCTTGGGAAAATGGGAATGGAACCACCCTATGACCCAGCCATCCCACTCCTGGGTCTATTCCCAAAGGACTTAAAAACAGCATATTACAGTGACACAGCCACTTCAATGTTTATAGCAGCACAACTCACAATAGCTAGATTGTGGAATCAACCTAGATGTCCCTCAGTAGATGAAAGGATAAAGAAAATGTGGTATATATACACAATGGAATTTTACTCAGCAATGAAAGAGAATAAAATAATGACATTTGCAGGTAAATGGATGAAGTTGAAAAATATAATGCTAAGTGAAATCAGCCAATCTCAAAAATCCAAAATACCGAATGTTTCCTCTGATATAAGGAAGCCGGTTCACAGTATTGTTGGGTCGGGTACATAGGAGGATTAGAGAAACATTATAATGGTCAAAGGGAAGGGAGGGGAAGGGAGGGAGCAAGGGGGCAAGGGGGAAAAATGTGGTTGAATAAGACAGATATCATTATTCTAAATGTATGATTGAAGACTTGAATTCTGCAAACATACTTTGTATACAAACTGTTTTGTGTAAAAAGATATATATGTATATGTATAGTATAAACTGTAATACATACTACTATAAATAAAAATAAAAAAAAATACTTCTCTCAAATTTCCTGGAAATACTAAAACAGATTTTATTAAATTTAAACATGAAGGCAACAAAACCGATTTCTGTAAGACCTGTCATACAGGAAAAAAAAAAAAAAAAAAAAAAAAAAAACTTCAACCATTTATAAAATATTTTTTTGTGTATTACATCACATTACAATTAGTTAAACAGTGTCTTATTGCATATAATGACAAGTTTAGAGTAAGTGGACAGCCACCAATGATCCTTCACTGCACTGGAACTCATGTAAAGCAGTAGTGCCCACTGCATTACATTTATAGAGTCCACTTAATAATACACCTCCATTAATTTCCTGGCTTCTCATGGGAATTATATAGTACACATGACCAAACTTCTTGTTTCTACATTAAAATCATCTAATAAAACAAGATGCTATTTTTGCATTATAACATATGCCCTCTAGGAAAAAGGTGTGAACACATTCTTTAGAAAGGGCCAACAATCCTCCAAACATCTATGATGGCAGAAGTTCCCATCTGACGCCTTTCGTGCATTTCATTATAGCTCTCAATCAAGAGAAATATCACAGAACCTGCACCAAATTATGCACCATTATCATTTCAAAGCAGAATTACACTGGAAGAAATTATGGATTACTTCATATTTAAGCATAACATGATACTCTTAGATCAAGAGTTTGCCTCTTATTTTTATAAGCTCACACATCTCAGGATAAGCAATATACACAACTTTTCATATTATACTAAAGTGCAAATATAAATATTTAGAAAAATTGAATTTGACCATTTTCTCAAATATTAAGTCCCAAAGAATAAAGTCAGGTAAGTCTATTCATATTCATGTGTTTCGAAAATGCCTTTCTCAGTTTCAATTTAGTAAACATTAATTTCAACTTAAATGAATATAAAACAGAAAAACATATGACCTAAAATATATGATACTTAAAGGCTTTATTTCATTGAGTTATTAATGACAATATAAATAAAATGAATGGTACCATTCATTTGACATTTACCAAAATGTCAAAATGTAAATATATGCTTCTAATAAGTTAAAATGGCAATCAGTTTATTCCTTGTAACAAAGTTCCTAACAAACCTGATAACTCTAAAGTAATGTTAATGAATAATACTTCAGATTATGCATTGTTCAATCCCAAAGTATTTTTTCTAGCTCTTTCTAGGTACCACAATTTTTTTTCTTCAAAAACAGAGATCTGGTGAAAGTACAAAGATGTGCATTTTACAGCTGGTTCCAGTAACACCACACCTTATTAAATAGAAAACAGAGTTCTTAGTTGGTTTTTTTTGTTGTTTTTTTTTTTTGTTGTTGTTGTTTGTTTGTTTTTTTTTGTGGTACCGGGGATTGAACTCAGGGGCACTCGACCACTGGGTCACATCCCCAGACCTTTTTTGTATTTTATTTGGAGACAGGGTCTCACTGAGTTGCTAAGTGCCTCACCATTGCTGAGGCTGGCTTTGAACTCGCGATCCTCCTGCCTTAGCCTCCCAAAGTGCTGGGATTACAGGCGTGCACCACCACGCCCGGCAAAAACAGAGTTCTTAGAATAAAGCCATATTCATATCTTGTTTGACTAAAAGTAAATGTGGTAACAGGTATTCAATGTATTCTATCCACTTATATTCAATACAAACCTATTTGTCTGAATCTACAAAAAGAATACTTGTAAACTATTACTGGCAATTCAAATTCACTGAATAACCCTTAAAAACTCTATAATATTATATTGGAAATATTATACAAAAAAGTAAAGAATGAATAAAAAAATTATTATTTCAGCATGCATTTTGAATAAAAAAAAAAAAACTTGTTAAGAATATTATAAAAGCCGGGCGCGGTGGCGCACGCCTGTAATCCCAGCACTTTGGGAGGCTGAGACAGGAGGATCGCGAGTTCAAAGCCAGCCTCAGCAATGGCGAGGCACTTAGCAACTCAGTGAGACCCTGTCTCTAAATAAAATACAAAAAAGGGCTGGGGATGTGACCCAGTGGTCGAGTGCCCCTGAGTTCAATCCCCAGTACCAAAAAAAAAAAAAGAATATTATAAAGTTACATAAAGGAACTACGTGTTTTACAAAAGCCTAATAAATTATTTGATGTTAAAACAACTATGACAAAATCTTTGGTGACTTTGCTATGAAACAGGTGGATAAAATGCTGTAACTTTATATTCTAGAAATGACTTTTAACCACTAAACTGTTAATTACTCTCAAGCACCAGGTGTTATGTGTGTGTGTCCTCAGCTTCATTCCTGGTTTGAGGTTCTGAAGCACCATGGAAACCTACAAGCCCCCTGTGTTCTGCCCACTGGTCTACTCTTGGGCAAAGACAGCATTCTTTCTCTCTCTGGGACTATATTTTACCTATAGAATGAGAATAATATCGCACAGAATTATTTAGAAAAGTTACTGCCGATTAATTCATGACTTTAAAGCAGTTTTCAGATATTTCACATTCCTCCTGGGGAATGCAGCCAGAGGCAATTTTACCTTTTCAAACAGTCTTATGTAAAGCCTAAAGAATTCTGAACATAATAGTACTTTTCTGTTTTATTCCTTCCAATCAACTATAATGACTGGTTGTTTCACATATCTAAAATACAAAATATTATATCATCAGAATTTTCCTCCCGGTTTTATAAGGGCAGAAGGTTTCCAGAAACTGAGATTGTTAAGATCCTGTGAGATAATTTTCACTTATATATTAAGAGCTACCTTGTTCAAAAATAAAACGACACTGTCCTATGCAGGTGAGGCTTCATGCCTGCCTCTGCTGCCCACTTCCTTGCTTCATCATGACCTGTTCTGTGTTGGAGGAGTCTGAACTGAAAGCCAGTCCACTCATGGGGCTTTAGACTTGTGTGGCCTGATGACATGATTGAAAGTCAGCAATATTTAAACAATACCTTCGGTGCCATTTTCTACCCTTCTTGAGCAGTGTGCCTCAAGATTGCCTATTTCAAACCTTTTTGTAAGTTCCCTTCAAATAGAAACATACAAATGGGCTGGGGTTGTGGCTCAGCGGTAGAGCGCTTGCCTACCATGTGCGTGGCCCGGGCTCAATCCCCAGCACCACGTAAAAATAAAGGCATTGTGTACAACTAAAGCAAATAAATAAATATTAAAAAAAGAAACATACAAATAAGGAAAAAAAAAAAACCACTGAGTACAGATCATGTGGTAAAGCTTTATTCATGAAAAAGTTTGGAACATGCATCACTTGTCAATAATGGAGATAAAATCAGGGTAGAAAAACTGGAAGAAAAAAAATTTAAAAAAAAAAAAAAACCTGACTTTATCTGTAGAATATGTATCCTGGGCAATATGTTTAACTTTTAATAAATTTTTTGCATACTTAAATGTGGATATGGAGTTGACTGGGATTATTATCATTATCAGAAATGATATTAAAATCTATAAAAGGGAGATTGAAAGTTCAAAGGCTGGGCTCTCCAGGGCTGAGATTCTGCCTAGCTTGTTTTGATTGAGGATATTTCTGTACATCATTAGTAGCCTTGATATGTATGGTGGTTTGAATAAGGTCAGAGAATCAAATTTATAATTTGTGAAAAAAAAGTTTTCAGACATTACAAATATTTTTGTTTGACATATGCCCATATGTTAGACTCAGAAGAGAGAAAAAGCAAAACTCACCAAAGCCCACTTCCAGGGACCATGTTAACCCCCTCTTCCGCCCCTGCCCCATTTCCTTGCCCTTCTGGAAGCAGGTGACTTTTCCTTTCAAGATCCTCAGAAATCTCAAAATTGACAGAATATTACATCCCTCGCTTAATCATTGCTCTTTCTGCTTAAGCGAACCATTCCCTTTATTTCTAGACTAATAGTACAGGCTACATTGTAGCAATAAGCAAAGAAGGAACAGTGTCAACAACAACAACAACAAAATCTGTATCTTGACTAAACATCAATACCTAGAAACTGTGAAGAGTTAGGGCATAGAAATTTACCTGACAAGGATCAAATACTGCAAGAAAATGAAACAAGATTTTCTTGCATACCATTGAGAGTTAAGAAAACACCACCAGTGCCTATAATAAAAATAGTGTGGGAACACTTTGTGAGTGATGCATAACCTAATTTAATCTACACATATTAATATATATATGTGTATGTATGTGTATGTATACATATATATCCATTACATACTTCTATTAAATCTTACTGGTTTACTTATGGCAGTACACGCCTGGCCCCTACCAAGATGTTCTCCTCAGGTGAGCCACATTCTTCTGCTGCACCAGGTTTTCCTGTGCTTACATTACAGGTGGATAGTTTCCACAGCCACAGTGCAGTGAGACTTCTCTGTGACCAAGAGGAGGTAGGTGGGCATGGTGGGGGAGCCCCAGGAAGAAAGATTGCAGTCTCTGTCACTTCTTATGAATAAACATTCTCAATACACTGCTCGCCCTTGGTCGCTTTCCAAAGTGCTGACCTGGATATTTGGACCCTTTCATCAGGCTGAGCTCTTGTTTGGGGAGTGAAGATTCACTTCCTCTGTACACCATCACGAATGGCAATCCATTCACTTTGCTCTTTACCTTTGAAATGTAGTTTCCACTGACAGTAAATGATCAAAAGTTTAAATAAAGAACTCTTTGTTGGGAGGGAAGGTTAAGTACTCAGTAAGTTATTTAATTTTTATAAGTTATCAAAGACATTTACCAGGTCAAAGTAGTACTTTACAAACATAATAAGCATACTAAACTGTTGATTCAGTGGAAGTGCAAAAGAATAATCAGTGGTTTATTTGCACAATAAGATTATTCATGCAGCTTCTTTCCACTGAGTATTTACATGCATTTAATGAATATGAATTCATAAGCGAAAGCCTAAAATTGTCCTGAATTATCTTTATTAGTTGTTTACAAACTTCTCATTTATGCAGCCTTGAAAATAATTTCTATTGCAACAGTTGTCTTTACACATTTTTATGATCTCTTAAAATTTTCATTCTAAATTAAATAGTTGAAATACCTAGAATTTCAGTTCAATCTCAATTATTAACTTTTGAAAATAAAATTACAAATGCTTTTTCTGTATGTATCTCAGCAGAGATCTAAATAGTCACCATTATCCATATACAAACATAACTGTGCAAACTCTTAATAACTTGAAATTTCATATAATTTATCTTTCTCCTTGAATTCTTAACTCTCTACTACTTACTCCTGAGAATTTCACATAATGCAGAATTATTAAAATATAAGTATAGACTTTTAAGATACATATGTATATTTTTCTTATTCTAGCAGCTAAGATGGCTGTGAGGAGATTTTAGAATTTTTCTATGATATTTTAATTGTTTTGTATAAAAAATATTTTTCATTGAAATCACAAATACAATTTTTCAAAACAAAATAAATACAATAAAAAATAGCTGTTTGGAAGAAATTGGAATTTTATTAGAATGTTATCTCTTACTAGATAGCCAAGGCTTTTTTAAAAAAAAAAATTTTCCCCTGGTGTTTTTCAGCAAATAAGGATTCCATTAGTGAATGTCCAGAACATTATCATTGATTTTTCTCTAATTCCTATGTTTACAGATGCAGTCATTAAGAACGAAAGGACATATTTATAGAACTTAGATAGAAACTGAAGTTTTTATTACAAGAAGAATGTGCAGTATGTTTGATTCCAAGTCACATGTAAATATGGCACAATGATTGTCACCAAAAGTTTTTTGTTATGATGTAGTACTGAGCACATCTATTGGGTGCTTGTAAAATCTGGTTGGACATAAAGAATCTCTCAGCACTGATCCATACAATTATTTAGTAAATATCATTAAACCTGTTGTTTTCAATTTTAAGAATGCTAGTTTCCATTGCATTCTCTTCGGTACCAGGGATAAGGCCCTACAGAGAACTCCAGGCATGCTAGAAGCATGACATTCCTGCAGGCACTGGGAGAAGAGAAAGAGCACTATGCCAGTGGAGGATGATCACTGAGGTGGGGCTACCTGAGGGATGCCCTTTTAGGAAGACCAACTCAGAAAATAAGAATATATGTCTCCACGTCATGTGCAGACTTGGATCCTAATTAGAACAAGATATACTCCATGTTTGTATAAATGTGCCAAAATATGCTTTATCATCATGCATAATTAAAAAGAACAAATAAAAAATAAAGTAAAATGATAGTCTGGTAGGAAAAAAAAAGGATATATGGAGTTTTAGTCTCTTGAAATTGATTCCTTATAAATGCCAGTGCCCAGCAAGCATGTGGTAATGTCACATGCTCAGTGATAACTTTAACTGTGAGACAATTGATCTACATTAAACCCTCATCATACAGAATAGCCTACAGTAAATAAATTAGACACTTTTAACCTGAAGCTACATGTGAATAATGGATGGGACTCTACTATCCAATATGTGGTTGTATTTTAAAACTGCAGGTTTAATATGCTCACATAAAGTAAGCATAATACATAAACATGGATTCTCATAAAAACCAAATGACTTGCAAACAACAACTCCCACATTTAATTAATGCTAAATAATTTTGACTAAGATGACCCAGTGACATTCTTTGAGAGTGTTATCTCTCTTAAACCTTAAATAAGGCATTTCTCTTATAAATAATTTGTTCCTTAGGATCAACATGTACAAACTTCAGATTAGAAATCCCTTCCTTATCAATCATAAATAAATAATGCAGAACAAGCAGAAACAGCTGAGTTGTATATTCCAAGAACTACCAGCTCCTGGGAAGAAAAAAGAACGAGAACAGCTCATGTATTAGGATTAGCCACTTGTTCTCTGCTATTCGTTTCCCAACCTTCTGTTCATGATGCACACTGATCATGAGCCTTAATGAAAAGAACACAAACAGAAGGATCTGTTAACTTCTCATTTAACAGTAATCACTTAGACCTGTAGATATGCATATTTCAATTAAAGAGACACATGTCATACATGAAGTACTGCAAAATCCTGAAACTCAGGATTCTGAGAAATCTTCCAGAAATAAACAGAAATGAATGACCTAGAGGAGGAGAGAGTTTCCAAGCAACACTTAGGATTTCCTTCAGATCCATGACAGCATGAAACAGATGTCTTCATCTAAGACCCACAGAACAAAAGTCAGAAAACTGGAACCCCTCATTGAATGAATACACAGCCATTACCTAAAATTTAAAGTTTTTAATCTATTTAACTATTTTAATTCACCCTTTCTGGTTTAATATTCTGCATTGCCTTAAAAACGTGAAAGTAAGATAACTACAAAATCTATTTTTCTTTAGTATGTTGCTTTTTTGTTGTTTTAGTGTTTCTTTGGTAAGCATTTATGCATTTGTTAGAGAACACTCAGCTAAAACACAGCACCTCCTAGGTTGGCTTCACTGGCCTTTGAATTAGCTCAGTTTCCTTTAATACTGACTTCTTGTGGAGTTGGTTTCTTGCATAACTACACTAAGCCATGGAAAACTGTTTAGATAGCAAACAACACAAAGTATATCCACCATTGATTTAAAAACAGCCCACCTCTGTTTGTGATGACAAAACCATACCTGGTTGTAAAATGAAATCATAAACATGTTATGGTAAGAAACCAATGCCTGGTGCCTGTTTTTTCCCCTCTCTCAGCCTTTCTGCTGGAAGCCTCATTGACCATGGGTCCCTACCTCTTTTAGTCAGCTTTTTCACTGCTGCGACTAAACGAGCTGACTAGAACAACTGTAAGGGGTAAAAGTTTATTTGAGGGTTCACAGTTTCAGAGGTCTCAGTCCATAGAAGGCCCGCTCCATTCCTTGCGGCTCGAGGTGAGACTGAACACCTTGGAAGGAGAGGGTTGCGGAGGAAAGCGGCTCCCATCAGGAAGCAGAGAAAGACAACAGCTCCAGATACAAAATATATACCCCATAGTCATGCCCCCAGTTAGCCACTTCACCCAGCCACATCTCACCTGCCGCTTCTTACCACTCAGTTAATCCCATGAGTAATTAATTCACCGATTGGGTGAAGACTCTCACAATCCCTGAACCTTCTTCTTCTTCTTCTTTTTTTTTTTTTAGTTGAAAAAAAAAAAAGACATTATTTTGCTTATTTTAATTTATATGCACTTACACTTGAGTTGAATGTAACCCTCCCAATTCAGCAAAATAAACATTGTAATTGTCCATTTTCCCCATTTTCCTGAACCTTCTTGCATTGTCCCGCGCATGTGAGCTTTCCTGAACCTTCTTGCATTGTCCCGCATGTGAGCTTTCCTGAACCTTCTTGCATTGTCCTGCATGTGAGCTTTCCTGAACCTTCTTGCATTGTCCCGCATGTGAGCTTTCCTGAACCTTCTTGCATTGTCCTGTCCCGCATGTGAGCTTTTCCTGAACCATGTGAGCTTTCCTGAACCTTCTTGCATTGTCCCGCATGTGAGCTTTCCTGAACCTTCTTGCATTGTCCCGCATGTGAGCTTTCCTGAACCTTCTTGCATTGTGAACCCGCATGTGAGCTTTCCTGAACCTTCTTGCATTGTCCCGCATGTGAGCTTTCCTGAACCTTCTTGCATTGTCCCGCATGTGAGCTTTCCTGAACCTTCTTGCATTGTCCCGCATGTGAGCTTTCCTGAACCTTCTTGCATTGTCCCGCATGTGAGCTTTCCTGAACCTTCTTGCATCGTCCCGCATGTGAGCTTTGAGGAGGCACCTCATACCCAAACGGTGACACTACTTTTTGGATTGTAAGTAACTGCCCTAGGAGTCTGACTTCTCCCTCTTGTAATGTGAACATCCCCGTGCCAGGCTTTCAAGGCTAGAGATTTAACAGATGCTTGTGAAAAGAGCCCGTTCTTCTTACCTGTTTCTGTGAGCATGATTTATGTTAGAGGCCCTGCACAAGACCTTAGTCATGTAGATTAGATTTTTTTTTTTTTTTTTTTTTTTTTTTTTTTTTTTTTTTAAGAAAAGGAAAAAGCTTCCAATGATAGGATGGGTCTCAGATAACATCAAATAACCTATAAATGTTTTGAGACACTGCGGATCAGGGCTCAGAATTTGGAGTTTGTTCTCTGGGCCCACCTGCATAAAACAAACTTTGGAGTTCTCCTCGTCTTCCAGTGCTGCTGGCTGCTTCTCAACCAGTCTGTTTCCCACAACATATGTTTCTAGAAAGATGTGGCTGTTTCCATATGAACGACACCTGGAAACTTTGGTAGGAACTGGACTTTTACATCTAAACCCACACTGAGAGCTTTAAAAAGGACTGCAATAGGGAACAGTAGCTCACATTTGTAAATCATGGAATAAACACTACCTGTCTGTTGTACTGCTCATGTGAGGAAACCACTAAACCACACTTTTTAGATAAAGGCTTATCTAATGATCTCTTATTCAGAACTCTCATTAATTGATTCCAGGACTATGTCACTACCTACTGAAAACAATATGGTAGTTTGTCCAAAAGTCAATCATTAGATGGCTCTGAAAAACTGAGAGTAGATTTGTATACAGAAGTCTTTTGTTTACTATTTTCAAAGGAAACAGGGATATTTATCACTTGGAAACTTTTTTGATGTTTTCATTTTCAAAGAAATCATTACTTAGGATCCATCCGGTCCATCACTTTCACATTTGAGGGGAAAAAAAAAAAAAAAAACATTTTTAGTAGTATAATCCAAGAAGTGAAAATGTTGAAACTTGATTTAATACAGAGCACATAATTAAGTACTGAAAGGACAATCTTGACTATTTCCTTCTATGACTAAGCTTCTTCCTTTCAGACTTTGAAAGAAATGTGGGAAGTGGGGAAAGTGTCACGTGCTGTGGTTAGGAGACTGACAGGGAAAATGACATCCTTAGGACCATAGAAATCCTAACCTCAAGTTGAAAGTGGCATACTTGAAATCGGGCAGCTTTGCAGGAGTTTAATTTCAGTTATCTTATATTAGACAAAGGTGCCAAAAATGTACAGTGGAGAAAGGATAGCCTCTTCAACAAATGGTGCTGGGAAAACTGGAAATCCAAATGCAACAAAATGAAATTAAACTTTTATCTCTCACCATGCACAAAACTCAATTCAAAGTGGATCAAGGACCTAGGAATTAGATCTGAGACAATACGCCTAATAGAAAAAGTAAGCTCCAATTTCCAACATGTCGGATTAGGCCCCAAGTTCCTTAATAAGAATCCTGTAGCGCAAGAACTATTACCAAGAATTAATGAATGGGATAGATTTAAGCTAAAAAGCTTCTTAGCAAAACAAACAATCAGTGAGGTGAATAGAGAGCCAACTAATTGGAAACAAATATTTAATACATGCACATCAGATAGAGCACTAATTTCTAGAATATATAAAGAACTCAAAAAACTTTACACCAAAAAAGCAAATAACCCAATCAATAAATGGGCTAAGGAACTGAAAAGACACTTCTCAGAAGATATACAATCAATCAACAAATACATGAAAAGATACTCAACCTCTCTGGCAATTAGAGCAATGCAAATAAAAGCTACTCTAAGATTTCATTTCACTCCAGTCAGAATGGCAGCTATCAAGAACACAAACAACAATAAATGTTGGAGAGGATGTGAGGAAAAAGGCACACTCATACATTGCTGGTGGGACTGCAAAATGGTGCAACTGCTATGGAAAGCAGTATGGAGATTTCTTGGGAAAATGGGAATGGAACCACCCTATGACCCAGCCATCCCACTCCTGGGTCTGTTCCCAAAAGACTTAAAAACAGCATATTACAGTGACACAGCCACTTCAGAATTTTACTAAAATATCATGAAAGCCAAGCAATCATGAAACTAGGCACATTTGATTAATAGCTGTTACCTGTGCCCTTAGGCTCTGGGTATTTTCACAGGATCTACCCACTTGGTTTAACCTGGGCAGATTTGACTTCTGACATAGATACAGACTTAAACTTATAGTCAAATTCTTCCCTTAATATTCATGTTGCAGGGCTGAAATGTGTGATCACTGAAGACTTACACATTACCTTGCAGCCACCATCAAATCATCTAATGAATGTATTTCACGAAGAGAGCGCAAAAGAGGGGGAATAGGAAAAAGGGAAGGAGGGAGGAAGGCAATCTGACATCTGTAAAGAGTTGAACAACTATGGTCTAAAACTCGATATGAAACAATATTATGTTGAGTAGTGGTGGAGGTCTGTGTGGATCTCTCCCTCCACTGATAACGCTCTGTCTCAGCTTAGGGGAAGGATGCAGAAATGGGGTCTAAACATAGACGTCAACACACTTTGCTGCCTCTTTGTTAAATAATACTGAGATCACATGATTGTTTCTTCTCTAAATTAATCAGTACTGAGACTGAGCAGACTAATTTGGCTACTTGCTCCAAGAATACTTACTCCTGGAAAATGATGTTCCTCAGCAGCTGAGAGAGCTTATTTGTCAACATTAGCAGTTTGCTCAACTGTTCTGCTCTAACATCTTGCCTCCCTCTGTCCACCAGGCTAAAGCTGTGCTGTTCTACACTGTCCAGTCATGACCTTCCCTCTGCCATGAAAGACTGGCCTTTAGACTACTCCCTTTGGGCTCCTCAGCTCTGTCAGTCTGCTCCACGACTTCCCCTCACAAGACACACCTAAACGCGGGCAGGTGGAGGTCCCTGGCTGTACTAAATCCGACAGTATTGGCTTGACTCTCTTTCCGTTGGTGTTTGAAAATTAGCAGTTGACCTCATAATATTTTTATCGCTATATATAAACGTTTATTTTACTTTGATACTGCTCTTCAACTATGAAGATGTTTTGCTTTGTTTTCTAACCATGCTTTGAACACTACTGGCAGGAATTATACCTTGTTTCTTTGTTTATAATGGCCCCATGGCAAAGCAGCTAACATTCTAAGCAAATATTTATTTAATAAATTCATAAAAATGACTATGGATTTTTAAAAATATGCTTGCATCAATTAAATTCCTACTGCATACACATCCAAATGTGCATTCATACACAGAAAGAGATATATGAGTGTTCATATGGTTTTTCATAGGTACTCATTGTAAGATTAGACTGTAAAACACAGATGGTAATCTCTAACACTAAAATCTACATTTTTATATATTTGTGGACATATAGTATATGTGTATATATATGCACACAATTTTGAGACTGTGTATACATGTATATACTGTATATTATACATAATATGTATTATGTATTATATATTTGTATATATTTTATTTATGAAACAGCATACATTTTATATTTTTATCATTACATAGATAATATACAAAAAATATTCATTCAAATAAGCATTTGAAAAATATCTAGGCATCTTTCAGAATTTCACAAGCCATTATTTGAACACCAAACCTATGTGAAAGTAAACTTATCATGCATAAAATAAGATGGCAAAGACGTAATTTGCTTTTTACTCAAAAGCATGAGTATGTGATATTAGCCATTGATAATGAAAATTCCTTATGACTCATCTGATTCCCCAACATAAAACCTAATACATTTATAATCATCTTTCAAAAGCAAACATGTGTTCTTTTCCACATTTATCCCACACTCAAAGCGATAAATCATTATTTTCTTTTAAACCTCTCGTGATGGTCCGTGCTATGAGACTTATAACAAGCGAATGACTCCACATTTGAATGCACAGATTTAAGTTGGAATTTTATTGTTTTGCACCTGTGAGTTTTAAGCCAGTTAACTTTTTGCCCTGAAGAAATAAAATATTCAATTTAATATATTTGTGAAAAAAAATGCATGGAAGCCACAAGAAATTCCTACGAGAGTTCTAAATATTCCTGAAGCATATTTCATAGTCCCTAAGCTATGAACACGTATTAAGATATAGCAGCTTGGTGGAGGCAAGATGCAGCCCTTATTCACATCTGTCAGCTAATAGAAGAGTAAAATGCTACAGCTGCCAGGGTAAATATTAATCACTCGAAAAAGGGAAATTGTATTAATCTCTTGTGCATGCTATGTTTATATATGAGTGCTATTTATGCACCGTATGCCATGTTTTTGCAAAAATAACCCTGCCCTTCATAAGCCATAGGGAAGTTTTCTGATTGGAAGCAAATCATGCATCGACGTGAGTTAAAGCATCAGCATACATTAGGGATAGAGAAAGGCCAGTTTTATTACTAAATGCAGAGAATCACAAATGTAATTGAAAAATCATACTTGGCTTCCCTTAAACAGGATGGTAGAAAGGTACAAAAAAAAAGGATTTTTCAAATATCACTAAACTGTATTTTCATTAAAATCACTGTATTGTTGATAAAGAAGATAAAACTATTATTAAGTATTACACTAGATTTTATTGTTTTTTAAGCATTTAATTGTGGGCAGGGTCTGATTAATCTTAATTTCAGCTTAAAAGCCGTATTTAAATTATATGGGCAGTCTTTTCAATTTAAAAGAAACAAAATCTGATATCTTATAAATGTAGATTTATTCATCAAAACAAAACAGGGAGAGGATGCTGATCTTCCATGCAGTCCCAGGACAGCACTCTCTGAGTCCTCCAGCCAGAGTATCCCCTGACTCCATGTTACTATGGTCCAGGACCACTCTGCAGCCTAGATACAACCAGCTCCCAATTGTAAGCTGCCTGTCGTGGCTAGCCACAACACCGCGGGAGGAAAACTCTCGGAGGCAGAGTAAAGATACTACTACTTTTACTTCTACTTTCTTAGAGAGAGCTTAGAGAGAGAAAGAAAGATTTTTCTTCTTCTTAGAAAGAGCTTTTACTTTTACTTCTACTTTCTTAGAGAGAGCTTAGAGAGAGAAAGAAAGATTTTTCTTCTTCTTGAGAGAGAGAGAGAGCTTAGCTTTTAGAGCTTCTTTCTTCTTTGTTCTTTCTTCTTTCTTCCTCGGGAGCCTCGGCCTGACTCTGACCAGGAATTACTTCTTCTATCTGGTTTCTCTTCTGTAACCGCTCTGCCTATGTTCTGGCCGCTCTGATTCTTTTCTTCTTCTCCGACCTGAACTCTTCTTCCGACCGAGCGACTGCATGACTGACTGAATGAATTCATTCTTCTCCTGACTCCGACCGCTTTCACCCGGTTATATACCTTTAGCTTTGCGGGTGCCTCACGTGCATTTACAGGTGCGTCACATACATACTTATTATCAGGTGGAACTTATGGCTTCCAGCTGACCGCAATAGCCATCTCCCTAATTGGGGCTCCTTCACCCTATGGGCCAGCAATATGTAGGAGAGCAATGTGAGAAATAATTTTAAAATCTCACTCTCAGCATTTAGAATTAATGTCAATGAACTGTCCCTATATATTCAGTCTATGGAAGGCTCATTTTTTCTTTCTTAACACTAGAACACAAGGGGAAAGGGGCTGAGTTTGGGTTAACCACAGATGATTATATTTTCCTAAAACCCCAGTAAGAAATAAACTTTAAAAATAAAATTTAGGGGCTGGGGTTGTGGCTCAGCGGCAGGGTGCTTGCCTCGCATGTGCGCGGCCCAGGTTTGATCCTCAGCACCACGTAAACGTAAATGCATTGCATTGTGTACAACTAAAGTAAATAAATAAATATTTTAAAAATAAATAAATAAATAAATAAGATAAAATTTAAAGCAATGTTGAGGCATGGTGTAAAGGGTCATAGGTGGGAAAAAATTCTTGAATAATGAGGTGATGAAAACTTGGTAAGGAACAGGTAAGAAGAGCAAAAGTACTTGCAGGGAGTATGCTATGACAGGGAAACAAATGGAGCATGTAATGACAAAACCTTTGGATTGAAAATGGAAGATAATGGGGACAATAATTGAAGCTGGTACTGAGGGGGTGAACTGAGAGTCTTACACATGAAGTTTTCATGACCTCTAATATCATTAAGCAAAAAAGATAAGACAGCTTTCTAATATTAAGACTAAAAAAAAAGTGAAGTATTCTTTAGAATATTAAAATATGTTAGAGAAAAAATATGCTTCAGACATTGTTGAGGTCTTCCAGAGTGATTGCTGAAGTACCGGATCACCCTAAAATTCAAGGAGCCATTGGCCTTCCCTGTCACAAGCACATGGTTCCCGGTGACCTCCTCTGGGCCTCAGTCTTTGATATGAAGACATGGAATAAAATATTAATATAAATGAACTCTGAATATATAAGTCTTCAACAAGGAGACAATATTTTCAAGTTTCTCAGAGGCACATACTATTACATCATAGCCAAAATACAAGATAAATGCTAAAAACAGTACATAACCAGAGGATAATTATTGTTAGAAAATAAAATGTTACTACTAAAAACAAAAAGTTAGAGATAGAAAATGTGGAACTAAGATACAATAAGTGGATAATCAAACCAGGAAGTCCAATGTTTAACTAATAAAGTTCTAGGGGAAAAACTAAGAAGGATGGTAGGACAGATGGGTATAAAAGAAATCATATAAGAATGTCGTGGAGCTTAAGTACAGGAATCTCCAGATTAAAACAATAACATCAAAGATCCAAATTCAGGAACAACAACATCCAACAAGCAAATACAAAAGGGTGATCAAGGTTGTCTTCATATTGCACTCAGCTAGACTAGCATTTAGACAGCTTTTTCCTTGACCCTAGTGTCCTGATCTCCTTCTTACAGTTTTTAACTTAGAACACTAGCAATTCTAAATTCTTTCTCTGCTCCTTTGAGATGTAAATCTCCCACCTTCTTTCCAATGTTGCTACCCAGGAAGCCATCTATGTCAAATGTAAGCACCAAAGTACACAGTGCCTTTATCTCTCAGTCTCTGTGGAAGGACAGAAACCTAATGAGGAGCACCCATCAGTAAACACACATGGGTTAATCATACTGACAGTCATTGCCTTGCCCTGTCCTCCAGGAATTTCCCGTTATCCCACCACAGTGCTTAGAAACTGCCACACCCTCTGTGACAGTGAAATGGAGTTCACTCTCTCTGTATGCAATAAAGTCTTTCTTGCTTATCTAACTCACCTCTGCATTTCTGTCTTTGATAAGAGGGTCTTCAGCAAATTTCAGAATATCAGGGGAAAAGAGAGGATCTGAAACAACTACAGAGAAGGCAAAGAAAGAATTATCAATGTTTCAAATAAAATTTCTATATACTGGAAGAAAACAACAGCAGTTCTTTCAAGTTATGAGATGAGTTTCAACTTAGAACACCATCTTTATGCAAGCCATAAATTAAGATTAAGAAATAACATAAACAGTTTCAAAGACAGAAATGTTTCCTCCATTAAACTTTTAATTTGACCAATGGATTAAAAGGAAAGTGACAGTTTTGAGGTTGGTGTCTGTGGCTATTATCAGTTAGGGTAGACTTGGTGTTATTAAAAAGGAAACTTCAAAATTGAATTATATTGAAAAATCCAGAAATTAATTTCTATGTTAAATACAAGGTCTGCTTTGTTATCAAAAACCCAGAACTCATTGTTCTATTTCATGTTCTCACCAAATGGTGTTTTGCTACAAGATAAATGTTGGAGCTCCAGTCATTACATGCTTATTCCAAATAACTGGATAGTGATAAAGAATGGTAGACCTCCTCTTTTTAGGTTATTCCAGACAATTCACTTAATGATTATACATATAACTAATTAATTGGTTAAAGCTTATTCACACATCCATAGCATAACACAGTTAATAGTAGAAAATGTTGGCCTTCCCTTGGATAGCATTATGCTAAATTTAGATTTCAAATTTTGAAGAGTAATACTACAGGGGATAGTGAGGCAAATAGTGTCTGCCCTAAGATTGCATCGAAAAGGAAAGTTGAAAGGATTTGGAGACTGGAAAGACTACAGTGATATGATAATGGCAGATAGCATAATAATGGTAAATCATGAAAATCAGAATGTATTTTCGTACCCCACTTTCAAAATTAAACAGGTAAATGGACAAGAGATTAAGATATGAGTTGCAAATACAAAGTGCATTTTCTTTTGCATGTAAATATATGAATAGAGCAATTTTTATAACCACACATAGAAACACTGTATGTTCGTTTTAAGCAGCAATGCAATACAAAAAATTCACCATCTATTTGACCACAAAGGAAGTCTCACTGACTAACGAGAATATACCTATTAGATTAAAACAGAATTCTATTTAAATCCCAGAAAATCAATATTGCCCAGACCACATTCTTTTACCATAATAAAATTGAATTAAAATGTATTGATGAGATGGAGTCAATCTTTTGTATTTCAGAAATTAAGAATCATCACTTTGAGATACATACTTCAGTACATATTTCACCTCAAAAACAAACAAACCAAAAGCTGCAGAAGACCCTAAATTACAAATGTACAAACTTGAACTTGGAATCAAAGTGCCTTCCCTGGTGGAAATGCCTGTGCCAGGAACTAGGAGGCAAGGAGAACTGTGAGGAGGGGAGACAAGGTAGCATTTCTATCAAGGAGAGGGAGCTGGCAAGAGCCCCAGGTGTGAACCGAAGAGAAGCCAGAAAGGCTCTCAGGGAAAGGGGACAGGAGGGCCACTTGTGTCCATGGGAGGGAGTTTACACCTGAGGCTCTCTCCACCTCAGCTATGGGGAAATAGATAACAACATTCATAATACCAGTGATAATGCATCAATGTAATAGCACTGATAAGATACCTAATTAGAGCATCTTTTAAAATTATAACCATGGTTCCTGATATCACATGGGTCTAGGATTCAAGTTTTAAGAGCACCAGCCTGTAGCACTAAAATACAAGGATGAAGAAACTGATCTGAAGCTAATTCAGCCAGTGACATCACCTCATGCAGGCTAAAGCAAAGGCCAGTCCTCCCTGGATGTCCTCTGACTCCGTGATCACATTCTGGGGTTGCTCAGAGGAAATCCACCTGAGCATGAACTCACGGCACAGGCATCATCCATGAGCAGAAAAAAAACAGGACATTGAGAGCAAAGGTTAGGACAGCACACCAAGAGCTGAGCTGGGCTCCCAACAGTCGGACCTCAGACTACCTAACCTGAGTAAAGCAGTACTAAGAATGAAATGGGGAAATGCACAGACACTGAAGATAATCAAGCAACAAGGCAGTTTCAAAAATGGTCCAATAGCAGGGCATGGGGGTGTATGCCTGTAATCCCAGTGACTCAGGAAGCTGAGGCAGGAAGATTGCAAGATGGAGGCCAGCCTCAGCAACTTAGTGAGACCCTCAGTTACTTAAAAAGACCCAGCCTCAAAATAAAAATCAAAAAGGGCTGTGGGTATGGCTTAGCAGTAAAATGCCCCAAAGCAGCTCTAGGTTCAATCCCCAGTAACCACCCCCCCAAAAAAATATATAGACGTTTGAAGAAAAAATCAATAGTACATAAAATGCATATTACTAAAATATGTATATATATATTTGTGGGTTATCACCAGTTATCACCAGTTGAGCCACTGCCGTAAGGATCATTACTGGATGACCATAGGATTGTAAGACTCCCCCCTGAGCACACAGAAACAAGGTACAAAGCTGTGATTGTGCCTAAGAACTGGAGGATAGAAGAATGGCTAATAGGTGTCTAACCGGAGCTCCCCAGGAAAGATGCGGGGACAGAATCATGAGGAAGGTCAGTGGATGAAGGTCACCCTGGAGTAAAGAGAAACACCAATCTGCATGTGAGGAATTACAGTGCTCAACAAGTGAAACAATAGAAATGCTGGGCTGCCGACTACAAAATGGCAAACACCTAAGAAAGGAACCATCTCCAACAGTCTGCAGGGAAAACAGAGATGATTTTCAGGGAATGCACTGGAATAACGAAAGTGAAATTCACAGAGATAAAAATAGAAGGGCCAAGTTAGTAGAATCAAATTGATGGTGAAGCTATATCTCATTTCTAGTTACAGTTAAGTACTTACAGTTTAAAACATAGCAAATATATTTTTGGAGGGTGGGGTGTACTGGGGATTGAACTCAGAGGCACTAGACCACTGAGCAACATCCCCAGCCCTATTTTGTATTTTATTTCGAGACAGGGTCTCACTGAGTTGCTTAGCCCCTTGCTTTTTGATGAGGCTGGCTTTGAACTCACGATCCTCCTGCCTCAGCCTCCAGAGCAGCTGGGATTACAGGCTTGTGTCACTGTGCCTGGCACAAATGTATTTTAATAATTATAGTGAATAAAAATATTTTCTATCCAAGTTAGAAAGAAAAGGTAAAAGGTAAGGAGAAATAGGAGGAAAAGTAAAAATTACAAATGAAAATGATATAAAGAAATGCAAATACAGAAGTGAACAAAACATATGCTAATATAATAAGATAAACTTGCTGCTACATAGGATGTTCATGTAACGTTCAAATTAAAATACCATACTGTTGGGCTGGGATGAAGCTCAGTGGTAGAGCACCTACATGGTGTATTTGAGGCCCTGGGTCTGATCCACAGCACTGCTGGAAAAAAAAAAAAAAATGTCTATGTATGTATGTATGTGTCTGTGTGTATTACATATGCCCATATGTATATATACACATATACATACATATTATTTTTAAAACTTTTAAAAATATAATAAAAAATAATAGAAGAGTTGAGGTAAAGGATTGAAAAGACATAATAAGCAATTACAAAACAAAGTGTAACCAGCAGATCTATATTAACATTAAAAACAAAACCAAGAAAAATGGCAAACATCATTGTCAATACAATGAGACACTATTTCAGGACACATTCACACTCTCCAAGCTGATAAAACAACTTGAAATATCTATGACTTTATAGCACAGCCTTAAAATACGTAAAGTAAAAAATGAGAGAAGTAATAAAGAAATAACCAAATCATCTTCATCTGAGTAAGTTTCAAAACACGTGTGATAGAATACAGACCAGGGGTTAGGAATGATACAGGAAATGTAAAAAATAAGCCCTATTTAACATGAATTTTAAGAACCCTTAACTAAAAATCACAGGCTAAATATTTTTGTCAAGCAAACAGTGAACATTTTAATAACTGATCTAAATAGATCCATTAAAATATCCAAATACAAGTTCCAAGAACAGACATCATACAGTTAACTATCTGACCACAATTTAATTGTGAAGATTTTTTTAATGACAACTTTTAAAAATGGCATGTACTTCATAAAAAAAAAAAAAAAAAAATCTAAAAAAAAAAAAATTTTAAATGCCTCACAGTTCATTTGAAAATAAATTTATAAAATGCCTGAACAAATAAAACTATATGTAAACTAGATGACTCAAAAACCACAGAAATGTACCCTACCATCAACAGGTCTGGAACTGATCATTCAAAGCCAACGTGCCCACAGGCCCTGGTCTCCCTGAAGTCCTCAGCTCCGCCTGCTGGCCATCATTAGTGGTCCGTGGCTGGTAGACACAGCACTCTGATCTGCTGCTGTAACAACATGGCATTTTCTCTGTGTGGTGGTGTGTTTGCTGCTTTTCTGATAAAGGTACCAGACCCACTGGCTTAAGGGCCCATAATGACATCTTAACTTACATCTTAATTACAGCCAAATAAGTCAACATATTTGGGGTGCACAACCCAAAGAACCAGGAGCCCTCCGCTCTACGTACGCCTTTGAACCAGATGCTCAGATTCCCGATTCGTAAAAATCATTTAGCGAGTCTAATATTCTGAAAAGCCAAAATAGACACAATCAGAACTAAGAAACCTGAAACATCTCACAGTCACAAAGAACATCTCAAAGAATATTATCTGTCATTCCTCTGTATTTTAAAAGAAAAATGGGCCTCTCAAAAATATTGCTTCTTGCGGAAAATATATTGAAATTGAAACATAAAAATAAGGAAGATCCCATATCAGGTATTACTGCCGGAAATTCAGAATCTACCTCACCCATCAGTGTCTGAGGAAACAATTGACTTTGGTTAACAAGAGTATAAATCCTGGGAAGTCTGGCTGGTATCGTTGTAGGGAGTGCTTAGCAGCTCCTGATAAAGCAACAGAGCCTCCCGGAAAGACTGCTCTCGGGGGACTTAAATTTACATCAACACGGTTCCATGTGTCCCTTCACAGAGCTACTCGAATCATCTTAATTCTAATACTTATTATAATTGAATAAGAAATTGTTGAGGAAATGAATTCCCTTGTTTTCCGTAGCAGATGGAACGTGTCTGCTGGGTATGTGCTGAGCAAGTCCTGGTTAAAATTGTAACAAGAGTAAGGGCCCCTCAGCAGCTGGCTTCGGTTCCCTGCCAGTGTCCAGAATTATCAAAGGAGCCAGTTATGTGCTCCTGGGGGACCAGGGTCCATCTGCCCTGCAAACACTACCTAGCCTGTCCTCCACAGCCCCTGAATGGTCACTAGATTCCCCGTGTGATCCAAGGTGGCCCTGGGAGACACGGTATGTCCCTCCAGACCGTGAATCCACACGGCCACCCAACTGCTGCAGGTCTTGCTGTGCAGTGTTGGGTGTCACAAGTTCGTCCCCTGACACACGGGCAGGAAAGCCTCCTTTGCCAATGTGGTAGCAGGAGGCAGGTAAGACACAGCTTTTGGGTAAACAATTATAAGCAAGGATTCCTCGGAGCCTCGCAGCAACCCCTAAGTACTTAGCACTTGATGGTCCCTGGTGCTGGGTCCCTGGGCAGTAAGCCATTTGCTGTGCAGGACGCAGTTACCTGCACAGGACCCTCCTTTCCAAGCCACCCGCCACCTGCTGGATGGGAACAAAGCAAGGGGCCACCTGCTCAGGACGGCCTGGAAATAAAGAGCATCCTCCTCAAGAGACTGTGTGAACCAAACTAGAGGTTAAAGCTTGGAGGCTTGAAGAAAAGGAGATGTGACTAAGTAGGCCAGTGCTGGCATGTTTACTTGTCCAAAAGATTTTTATTTAGAAAAACCTAGTCAACACTTAGCTTCTCGACTTTTACAAAATGCGTCTAGTTTTGCTATCTACACCTTTACGATCTATCACCACATAGGGCCAGAGTCACTGATAAAATCCTGACATGCCCGTGTCAGCTCCTGGAGGACTTTCAGTGGCTTTCCACCCCCTGCAATGGTGTCAGCTCCTAGATATCACCTGGGAGGCCCTCAGTGCTCTGATTCCCAGACGCCGTCAGCCGCCTCCCTTGCTACTCACTGGGGGCTTTTCTCTCTTGGTTAAAGAGAGAACAGAGCAGGTGTGACAGCTGTGGGTGGTCAAGCATGGAGTGGAAGAGGAAGTCAAATACAGGTGAGGGAGGACATGCCCCAGAGCGAGCAACGTGGACGGTCAGAGTGGGCCAGGGACTGCGACTAGTGTTCCAATATTGGCATAATGGAGGTAAAGATACAGTCTGACAAAAAAATATAAAATTACATACTGGCAGTGGAAGAGAAGAAAGATCCTTACGGAGGGCTCCAATATTCTCACTGAATTATGAAAGAGTCATCTTCCACAGATGAAGGGAGCAGGGATTGAATTAAGGTCTTAAAGAGCAAGTTGGAAATCTGGGATAGTTGTTCCTCAAACAGGAGGTGGACCTCACTGAGGGCTCACTGAGGGCCCATGCTAAGCAAGACCCATCTGAAGGGAGAGGTGTGTCCACTGAACAGAGGTCAGTCTCCCATGGGCTGAACTTTCACAGTGGGGAAGGTGAATTATTGCACCAAAGCCACTGATTAACTGAATTCTCTCCTGGGAAAAGTAGATTCCAAGCCAATATAAATACTTACAAAGCCGGGCGCGGTAGCGCACGCCTGTAATCCCAGCACTTGGGAGGCTGAGGCAGGAGGATCATGAGTTCAAAGCCAGCCTCAGCAATGGAGAGGCACTTAGCAACTTAGTGAGACCCTGTCTCTAATAAAATACAAAAAAGGACTGGGGATGTGGTCCAGTGGTCGAATGCCCCTGAGTTCAATCCCTGGTACCAAAAAAAAAAAAAAAAAAATTTACAGTTATGAATACAGGAGAAATGGGATCACGAATGTGTATAGCTGAACCAAACAGCAGGGAAGGATGAAGACAGTGACAGTCCTCAGGCTGCGAGACCTTTCATGCGGAGGCCTGAATGCTGGGATCACACATTTTCTTATTTGCCATTTCTCAGGCTACTAGAGAACTTCGAAAGGATTTAGAGCTCCCACCATTCTCTTCTAAAACCACCTATAGTTAATCACAGTAGTTGGAATACTAAGAAGAGATTATGAAAGTTTCCTTGAATTTTCAGTGAATAGGGACAGTGTATTATTTCCAATATTTTGATTGTAAGTCATGGAGAAATCTATGAAGCCCCCATCACATCTTGACTCAAGCATCTGGAAAGTTTCCGTTATTTCTGGCTGCACATATCCAAGGGTTCAAGTGACATAAAGGTCAGACACTCTGTATCCCTGGTGCTCCTTTGCCTTCCTTTGTACGTCGACTCTTGATCCGTTTCCACGTGGAGACAAAGTCTGCAGTGTCTTGGACTTTATGTGGTGTCATGTGCACACCCTGCAGGGAAAGCACTTCACACAGAAGCCCAAAGTTTGCCAACTCTACTCTGAACACCCTTATCCAGAGGCGTGAGGCTCAAGGTGCCTAGATGTGGGCCACGTGCCCTGTTCCTGGAGAGAGGATGGAGTTCGCTCACACCAGAAGGACTGAGACAGGGGAAGAACAAGACCCCCAACTTCTGTCACCTTCAAAATCCTACTAAGGTTTCAATTTTGTTCTGGATAAAATTACTTACAAGCAAGAGAAATCAACACTGCTACACATTAAGCAAAAAGGAAATAGATTTAAAGAAAGTGTACATCAACCACTTTTGTGGGTTTTGTTGTTGTTGTTGTTGTTGTTGTTTTTGTTTTTGTTTTTGGTGGGGCAGGGGAAGCCTGAAGAACCAGTCTCAGAAACAAGGCATGCACCAAGACAATTCTGAATGAGGGTTATCAAGCACCCCTCTCCACCTCATCATGGAACGGCAGTGCGGAGTGAGCACCGGTCATTTTCAATGTTTTGTATGACTCTGCTCCAGACGGAAATCCCAGGAAGAAAGAATGTGATTGGTCTGGCTGGGGTGGTGTACATCCTGTCTAGGAGAGAAGTGGCCACGCGAAATGAAAACTCACGTTGGATCACTGCAAAGATGAAGAAGTGAGGGCTTGTATAGGCCAAGGTACCAAGAACTGTGAAACTGTCACTGTGGGAGGAGATGCAGAAGTCGCACGAGGAGGAGATGCAGAAGTCGCACGAGGAGGAGAGATGCAGAAGTCACACGAGGAGGAGAGAATGGGAAAGCCAGGGAGAGTAAGCCAAAAAACCAAAACAATGAGAAGGGGTACAGCCATGAAGGAACAGTGAACACCATTTGTCATTGTTGAGTGTGGTTAGTGAAGACAGAAAGGAAGGAGAAGCCAGGGGAGGAGGGGCAAAAAGAAAATAAAACAAAAGAGCGATTACAATAAGGGAATCCAAACGTCTGTGGTGTCTACAGGGAAAGTTAGTGATCTAGAAAAAGGGAATGGAGAGAGAGGTCTTTGGAGGACTAAGAATGACCAAAACTTCAGGTTGCAGGTATGACTGAGATTGGATTCTGTGCAAGCCAAGCATGCTCCAGTGAAAAGGAGAAAAAATTTAAAGACCTCCTTCAACCAACACGTGTATTAGCAAATACCCTATAATTGTTCTTGTGGCAGAACATCACTACATTTAAAAGAAGCATGAGATCTACTGATTCCAGCTCTGTGTGCCCTGATCTCACTACTACTGGCTGATGGAACTTTCTGCAATATAACCTCTCACATCCAATATGGCAGCCGTCAGCCACACCTGATTACTGGGCACTTGAAATACAGTTACTGTGGCTAAAGAACTGGGATTTTAGCTGCATTTTATTATAATTCATTGATTTAAATTTAAATACGAATAGCCACCTGTGACTACTGGCTGCAAGAACGAGAACACAATTCTAGATTATAGTCTCACATGAAATAGATGATGAGATTTACAAGACAGGACAGAGTTGAGTTACATCATATAAAAGCATTCCAATTTGTAAATGGAGAATTAAAATGAGCTTGGATTTATACTTACATACGTAAGAATTAAAAACTGAGTATTAAATTTATCAAAATCCCCAGATGTGGTTTGGTAAAAAGGTATATGCTATTGATTTATTATGCTTTTTCACATTAGTATCCAGCCAGCTCAGTCTTGAGGGGGGGTCCAAGCAGAGAAGTTAAGGCTCTGATAATCAAGATCACTTGATTAGGGGGCAACTCAAGCTGAAGACGGAGCAGGGGATGCAGCACATCCAAACCCAAGGCTATTCCGAGGAGACCACGGAGAGACCCCTCTGCCAACACCATAGGATGGACGCCGTGGTGTGCCTCCAAGAACCCTATGGAAACCGCTCCTCCAGTATGAACCCCCTCTTCCTCCCAGACACTCTAAGGATTTGACTGCAGGTACGTACAGGGCACAGACAAAGATGGAATTTCGCACTTGTTAACTCCGATCATTCAGGTAAAACTGTTTTGTGGGAGATAACAAAGGGACTTTTTTTTTTTTTTTTTTTTTTTTTTTTCCTAAAACAAGTCCTAAAACAGGCACCAGATGAAGAATTGAACTAATGTAGTAGGGCTATAAAGAAATCATTTCATTTTCATGTTTTATTCTTTCTTTATCCAGTTGGAAAGAAGACATATTCAATTTCTTTTTATGACCTGAACTATGAGGAGAAGAGTATATTAATATATCACCTGATGTTTATTAAGACTTTGTCACATGTGCCAACCTTTTGCTAAATGATACACATTTATGAACGTAAGTAACCATCCATATATTAGTATGAGGGAGTCTCCGTACAATCCCCACTTTATAGAAGAAATAGTCCATCAACCAGGTACACCACAGGCCCAAGCCCAAAACCAGGACTCAGGTAGTCTCACCTCACTGCTAATGTCACTGTGCAGACTGGCAGAGGCACAGGATGACCAAGAGGGGATCTCAGCTTGACTTGGGAGGATATGGAGACTCGCCCAGGCCATCTTTTCGTATGTGCTGTCCTCAAATGGGCTCCATCTCCGCCCTATCCCTCCTTCCTCACTCCCTAACGAGCTGGCCGTCACTAGGAAAGAGCAGATCAGCCTAGGGGAAGATATCTGGGTCACAAAAAATATTTATGCCGGTAAAGTGTTTGCTGCATATAGCATATAATCTGGAATGAAATTTAAGCAGTGATTTCCAAGAAGGGTTTAAAAGAGAAAAATGCAAAGTGAGACTCATCCAAGCAAAGGGAAGCCACAGCAAAGCCTCAACACCCACCTTTTAACAACAGCCACTAAAAGAGACTTTGCCCTGAAGGAACACCACAGGCAGTTGCTACCAAAGAATGTATTAAGTGTCCTCCTCCATTGCAAGGCTGAAATTAAGCTAAGGAGTTGGAAACAGGAGTATTTAAACAGCATATTTACCTTCAGTGGGGTTTTACACTTTAAGGAGTAAATGTGAAGTGTCATTTTCCTGGTTGTCTCTTAGGTCCCAAACCGGTCAGTTTTATAGCACCGACTAGTGGGTGACTACAGAAGGCATGCATCCTCAGTTATAGTACAACCAGATTCTTTTTTTAAAAAAAATATTTATTTATTTACTTTAGTTGTACACACAATGCAATGCATTTATGTTCACGTGGTGCTGAGGATCGAACCCAGGCCGCGCACGTGCGAGGCGAGCGCTCTGCCGCTGAGGCGCAACCCCAGCCCTAGTACAACCAGATTCTTAATTCTGAAGATGGAGCTGCTCCACTCTGCGTGGCAGAAGGTGTGACTGTGTGGCCAGGGACAGTGGCTCGTTTCCATCGGTGTCCCAGTCGCGGCTGAAGAGACATGCTGTTATGTGCTAACTGGAGGTCATGTCCAGTCATAGTAAAGATGGGACACAAATGCCCGGGCGGTTGGATCCATCCACCATCTCTGCTCACTTGGCCAAAATTAGGTCTGCCTGCCATGATCCCACAGGATCGGTATCTCTGTTGCATTCTTAATTCTTTTTTTCCCCATTCTATTTTTTTTTTTAATTCTATATTAAATGTTCTAAGTGCAGTGGCAGTCGTGGAATTGTCCCTCCATCCCCAGTGCCTAGCAGAGTGCTGAGACTTAACAGCAGTTCAATGGCATGTTGACTGGGCATCCTCAGATGGCTACTCAGGTGGGATTCTTTCTTAAACCTCCACAGGCTGAAGGCATTGTTGAAGACCATCCACGGGGTTGAAAACAATTTTGAGTAGCTCACTATATGTTAGGAACTCTGTAAAGGCTGCGAATGCAGAAGACATAACCCCACTCATTAAGAGAATCTTGCTGGACAGGAAAACAGGTAACTAATTATAACATAATTTTTTTCAATGTTTATTAAGGCAAGGATTATGTCAAAAAGAATACCTACCCTAGCATCTCAGGGGCTGGAGGAAGGAGGATCATGAGTTCAAAGCCAGCCTCAGCAATTTATCGAGGCCCTAAGCAACTCAGTGAGACTCTGTCTCTAAATAAAATACAAAATAGGGTTGGGGATGTGGCTCAGTGGCCGAGTGCCCCTGAGTTCAATCCCCAGTACCCCCCCCCCAAAATTGAGACTAATTGAGACTCCTACTTGAGAAAGCAGTGGCTGATAATTCAGAGAAGAAATAAGAAAAGAGCAAATGTTTAAACCTTGACTTGAACAGGCATCCTCAAGAGAAGGACAGCTGTGCACCTAGGAAAAGGGATGTGGAGCAGCACCATGCTCAGTCATTTACATAAGTCATCCCAGACCGTGTACATGTCTGAGCATGTGGGGGGATGGAGAAGAAAGTAGCAGAAAGAGAGATTAATGGTCCAGGCAAAGGTCAAGCCCTGAGGCTTTAAAGCATGCTCAAAAATGTAAACTTTGTACAATTGGCCAATATTTTCCAAACTCTTTATTGAAACAGCATCAATGCATGCTTCAACACCTGATAATAAATTTGAAAGTGCTACGTAGTATGTCTGCCTGAATAGTCACAATATCCACGAAAGGTACTGATTAGTCCTGCAGTGAGAAGCTTAGCTCTGGGTAAACCAGAATTTCACGAAGCTATTTCATTGTGAAATGGGTCTGTGAGTTCATACATGTGTATAAAATCTCATTTGCAGATTCATAGGATACACTTCATGCATTACTACAATGAGCAGGATTATTTTAAGCTAGGGACCATTCTCGTCATTTCATATTCTAGAAAGGTCACTTTAAAAAGGAAAATATAAAATTGAAAGAAAGTGGAGACAATGCTTAAAATACTAAGACAGAAATGAGAAATTTTTGAAGTCAGGCTGTGAAAAATGGGAATGTGGAAATAGATTTGAGACACCCTAAGGATAAAGGACTCAGTGAGTTGTTAGCTCTGGGAGTTACAGAGGTGGAACAGTATGTGTTTCTCATGTTTCAAGGGGAAAAAAAAATAGGCTTTGCTACAAATAAAACAAATAGCTTGGTGTGGTGGCACATGCCTATAATCACAGCAACTTGGGAGGTTGAGGCAGGAGGATCACAAATTCTCAGTATCTGAGTGAGAACCTCAGCAACTTAGTGGGACCCTGTCTCAAAATAAAAATATTTTTAAAAACTTGTAATATAGCTCAATGGCAAGGCACACCTGGGTTCCATTCCCAGTACAAAAAGAAAAAAAGAGTAAAATAAAAATTTTTTTAAAAATACAAATTTATTCAAATTAAGTTAAAATTTACTATGGGATATTTAATTGGAGCTCTGAAATGGGCAGTTGACATATGCTTGTCTCATTACCAGTTCTAGACCATGTAATTTCATAGAATTTATGTAGTCCTATGTTTAACACTAATTCTCCTATTACATTTAATCTCCTTGAGGCAAACATATAATGCAAAATACATGATTCAAATTGTGGAAAACATTTTTTTTCATAGGAAGTTTAAACATCGTATAAGTTCCGTTGGGGAGCCAGGTGGTGTCGGCCACATCTCCTGTTTCCTTTGTTCCCACTTTGTTGAAAGGGACTAACTCAAGCAGGCATTGCAAACACAACACACACCCTTCCTGGCCACGAAGAGGGTTCAAAGTGATGTTCAGAAGTAGGAAAACATTATCACCACCCTTCACATCTTCCACGATTCCATCTATTCTGGACTGAAGGGCTCCTTTAGGAGGAACTGGAAAGCTAGAGGCTAGAAAACCTGGAAAAGTAGCTTTCAAAGTAAAGGAGAAGTATCATTTGTGCCATGCCTGGGTCTTGTTGGGCTGTAGGAGATAGGAGTTACCTGGAATCTCCAGTTACCAAGTGGAGTTTGCTAAGCTGGGAAAGGACCACAGGAATGGTAGTGGGTACTTTAAAAGGGTCAGGTGTTTGAACAAGTGGCAAATGCCCATCAATTCTTGCACCCTGACAAGAATAATAGACAGTATCTGTAGCTGCAGCAACAGCCAGATCCGAGCAAATTCCTGACATTGTGATCTTGGGATGAACCTTCCACATACTAACTATGTTGGCAGCAAAAGGTTTATGAAATCATCAGTTTCTATATTGTCTATATTAGATATGCCAGCATAAATTATGCAATGAAAATCCATCAGCATAGTAGGTCATCTGTTTAAATCAGAATGAATAGCAAATGAGCCTTTAACATCTAGTAAATGCAGGTGAGACCTTTAAGATGCCTTGAGATAACCATTATCCCATCTTGTTAAAGAAAACTTAAAACACTGCAAAACAGCACCACCCACCATTTTCAAAAAGCTATCCCTGAGTATCTCCAAGCTTCCCCCCCCCCCCAATTCTCAGAGGTACAACTTTAAATAATAGATTAGTCATAAAATGTTGTTGTGCTCCAATTATTAGTGAAATATATACCCACATGGCTTACGCACCTTTATAAATTAGAACATTCTGAATTTGGCTTTCCAGTGAGCTTTACACCTTCTGATGTTTTCTTCTATTTCATTAACATCTCTTTCAGTTTGAAGAACTTATAGGAAAGGTTTGGTGGAGGTAGATTCTCTCAGCTTTTCTCAGCCTGGAAACATCTTTGTCTCTTCTCTATTTCTAAAGAATGACTTCTCTGGGCATGGTATTGCTGGTTGACAGTTTTGTTTGTTTTGTTTCCTTCAGTAGTTTGAAAATCTTATGCCATTCTCTCTGAGCCTGGAAGGTTTCTGCAGAGAAGTCTGCTGACAGGCAAATTGGAACACCTGTATGTGTGATTTGTTTCTTTTCTCTTGCTTCCTTAAGAATTTCTTACCTATTACCTTTGAGAACTTGACTGTAACAAGTCTTGGTGTAGATTTAGTGGAATTAAATCTGAATGGTGAACATTAACCTTCCTATACCTGAATATCAATATCGGTACCTTTTTCTATTTGGGGGAAGTTTTCTCTTATTTTCTTTATGAATAAGGTGCCATTCTCAAATCCCTCTTGAACCCAAAGACCCAATATACTCTTTTAATATTGTCCCAAAGTTCCTATATGCCTTCTTCATTCCTCTTTGATGTTTTTTCTTTTCTTGATTTCAACTGTATATTTTAAATAGTCTTTGAACTAATTCTTTCTTTCTTATGTTGAGATATCCTGCTATTGATACTTTTTAATCACATTTTTATTTTGTCTAGTGTATTTTTCAGCTCAAGGATTTCTATTTGATGTTTTAAATTGTTTCTATCTCTGTGTTAAGTTTCTTTGTTAAAGTAAATCATTTCCCTTCATTTCTTGAAGCTCATTGAGTTTTCCTTAAAATGGTTGTCAATTCTCCAATTAAGCAATTACCTATACTGGTTACTATCTGGCCATTTTCTGAAATCTTTTCTTGACAGCAAAAACATGGTTTCCAGAAAGCTCTTGATACTTACTGGTGTGTGACATCATCTGGACCTTGAAGATTAAATATACATTCCAGTCTTTGTAATCTGACTTTATTTAAACCTGTCTTTCCAGAAATTCTGATTTTCTCTGTGTTTGATGTCACTTCCACTGTTTCACCACTAGATAGAGCACCAAGTCCAAGTTTGTCAGGAGTCCACTGTTGGTGTGTTGAAACTCCTTCAACACTAGAGGGCAATCCAAGTCCAGACTTGTTCCAAATCTGCATTTGGTGTGTTGTTCAGCTAAACTGGGGGAATACCTAAAAAGAATTTTCCATCTTCCTAAACCTCTTCCTGGGTTTAGGATAGGCCCATATGCCTCATCCACAGTCTCTGACCTGTGATTGGATATTGCAGAACTCTTGGAGAAAATCATGAAGTCACTGTAGAAGGACTAGCTCCACGCTCCTATGCACACCTATGGCTACCAACACTGCACAGCTACATCATACACTGAGCCTAGACCAACCAAGAACAGAAGTGGGGTAGGATGAGGGTTCACACTGCTATGGGATGCCTATTGCTGAGATAAACATGTGACCAAGACAGCTTCACCCAGCCACAGATGATATTTGCTGGAATAGAGGTTTGATAGACTGGGGCCTGCATCTTTCCCTGGCACTGGGGATAGTCTAGAGGCATTCCGTTAGAGTCTACCCAGAGGTAGTTTTCAATAAATTCTAGAACAAAATCTGGACAAAATCCTGAACTTCCCACCCCTTCCTACCCCAAGCAAATGGGGTCTTGCTGAATGCTATGCTGCTTGAGGTTAGGATTGTGTGGTGAAGGCAGTCCCTTGGTCACATAGGTCGATGCTAAACTGGGTTGCACCTGAATCTCACAGCTATAAAAAAACTGTACAGTCTCAAGGATGCACTGAAGTATGTGCCACAGCTGGTGGTGACATAGGACAAAACATGAGTCTGACCCACCAGGGCACAGGTCACTGCATCTTGAGCACTGGGCTGGTGAAAGCTGTGCTTCCTGCTTGGGAAATAGGTAGTGGAAGAGACGCTTTGGTCACCAAGGGTGATGCTAAACAGGGTCTCACTACTGCAGTGACCTGCAGAGACTCAGGCAGTGAAGGCATGCCCAAGCCTACCACAGAACTGGTGTTATGCAGGACAAAACTCCAGTCTTTTCCCCCTGTACACAGGACTCTGCCTTTTTGCAAGGTCAGGTCTAGGGCCTCAGTTTGCAAGCTATGGCCTGGGCATGGGGTCTTTGGTTTCTGCAGGGTATTGGGTCTCACCATGGTGAGCCTAGCACTGAGCTCATAGTCCTATGATAGTTTTCATACCTGCTCAAAAAGAGGATGCCTGCCCTTCTCTGCTCTGCTCTCTGAGGTTAGAGGAGGGGTAGTGGAGGCAGTCAGCCCCCTGGGAGTAACACAGAGCCAGTGACTGAGTCCTTGGACTTTGTCCTGGGGTGGAAGTCATGGGGCTCTGTGAGGACCTGGTTTCACTGTAACAGGCCTAATCAGGTTTTCAAGTCTATGGCCCAGACTTTATTTCTTCTCCCTCCCACAAGTGGGAGGACTCTCTTTCCATGCTGCTTGGAGTTAGAATAGGGGTGAGGCCAGCAACTCTTCCCTTCCTTCCTTCTTCAAGGCATTTTTTCTTTTGATTATAAGAAAACCAGCTCTCTGGTCTCTCACCTAGCCGCCTTAGCTCTTGTGAAGGTAGTGTGGTGCATAAACAGCTGTTCAAACTCTTGTGTCTGTGGGGAGACAAGCACTGGAAAATCTTACTCAGCTGCCATTTTGATCAGCGTCAGTGGTTCTGTTTTTAATGTTTGAGGACTTCCATACTGTTTTCTTAATGGCTGTGCTAATTTACATTCCCACCAACAGTGTGCAAAGCCTCCTTTTTCTCCACATCCTTGCCAACACTTTTCTTTCATCTTCTTGATAATAACCATTATAACAGGTGTGAGGTGATATCTCAGTGTAGTCTTAATTTGCATTTCTGTGATGATTAATGATGTGTAGTTTCATTTTCATATACCTATTGGCCATTTTATGTTATTAGAGAAATACACATTTAAGTCATTTGCCCATGTTTCAATCATTTTTTGTTTGAATTTTCTTATGTATTTTGAACATGAATCTCATATTTGCCTGATTTACAAATATTTTCACCCATTCCATAGATGGTTTCTTCACTCTATTGATTGCTTCCTTTGCTGTATAGAAGCTTTCCATTTTGAAACTATTCTTATTTGTCTCTTTTTGCTTTGATTGCCTTGGAATCATTATCTACATCCATGTCCAGAAGTTATTCCCCCCTGTGTTTTCTTCTAGTCATTTTATAACTGTGGGTCCTCTCTTATGTTTCATCTATTTTAAGTTAACTTTTGGGTATAGTCTGAAATGAGAATTCAATTTCATTATTCTCTATGTGAATATTCAGCACCATTTATTGAATAGATAGGCTTCCCCCATTTGCAGGCTTGCCTTCATTTTTGAAGATCAATTGACCATAAACACAAGGATTTGTTTCTGGGATCATTATTCTGGTCATTAGTCTGCAGGCCTCTTTTTGTGACAGTACCATGCTGCTTTGATTACTATAGCTTTGTAGTAGGGTTTTTTGGGGGAGGTTCCGGGGATTAAACATAGGGGCACTTGACCACTGAGCCACATCTCTATCCTTTTTTTTTTTTTTTTTGTATTTTATTTAGAGATAGGATCTCACTGAGCTACTTAGCACCTTGCTTTTGCTGAGGCTGGCTTTGAACTTGCAATACTCCTGCCTTAGCCTCCTGAGCTGCTGGGATTACAGGCATGCACCACCACACCTGTTTGTAGTAGGTATTAAGATCAGATAGTGTGAGACCTCTGGCTTTGATCATTTTCTTCAGGAATGTTTTGTCTTCATATGGTCTTTTGTGGTTCCATACAAATTTTAGGATAGTTTTTTCCTTTGTCTTTCAAAATGTCAATGGAATTTTAATAGGGATAGTTAGTAGATCACTTTAAGTACTATGGACATTTTAACAATGTTAGGTACTATGAATGCAGCTACTTTTCCCTTTACTTGCATTCTCTCCAATTTCTTTAATTAGTGTTTTATAGTTTTTCACATATACATCTTCACTTTCTTAGATAAATTTGTCCTAATTTTTTGCAGTTATTGCAAATTGGATTTTTTAAATTCTTAGATATAGAAGGAATGTACCTCAATACAATAAAATCCACATGTGAAGATCCCATAAGTAGCATTATACTTAACAGAAAAATGTTGAAAGAATTCTCTTTAATATTGAACATAGGACAAGGGTACGCACTCTTACCACTTCAATTCAGTATAGTTCTGGAATTCCTAACAAGAGCAATCAAACAATAAATGAAAATCATTCAAACTGGGAAGGAAGAACTTAAATTATCTCTGTAGTTGACATGATCTTACGTACAAAAATCCCTAAACACTTCACTCCAAATCAGTAGGGTTTCTATCCTAATAGTGAACAATCTTCATGGTTTCTTTAGAGTTTCATAAAATCCCAATGAATCATGCTGGCTACCTGTATTAGGAACGCAGCCTGTAGTTGATTTAGTTCTGCTTACCCTACATCCTTCCTCCTTTGAGTAAGCTTCAAAGTCATAGTCACAGAAATTGCCAAGCATGTACACACAAGCACGCATACACAGTGATGAAAGAATTTTTCAAACAGTGAGGTGAACTTCATGAGTTTGGGGATAATTTATATATTTATTATTTTATTTTATTGGTTCTTCTTTGGGGATAATTATAACAATAAGCTTCTGTTCAATGATATTATTTGGCCACCACATTAACATAATTTTGATTTACCACGCACTTTTTGTTTAAAAAGAAACAGTAGGCAGAAAATAGGTTTAAATCTTCGGTTGCATGTGGCTGGTTTATAACCTTGAAGATGAAGAGAACATCATTTATGGTGTCATTTTAGGGTTGCTGGAGATTTCCTTTTTTTGAAATGAAGCACTTAGCAATGCAACTTGGGGTGGTGAAATCATTTGTTATTTTATGAGAAAATTGATTTCTCTGGTAATATACTTTAAGAATTATACACGGTGCAGCTAAGCATCCATGAATTTAGAGAATATAACCTGGTAATATATGGGATGATTATAGAAGGAAGCAGAAAATGCTAATTTTGGTAAGCAACTGAATCTATGGCCTTTCACTGCCCTAAGAAGAAATCCCTTGACAAAAGCCACATGATAAAATTACTCTCAAAATAATATTTATCAAATTTATGCAATGATATTTCTCAGACGTTATAAAATATATGTTAATTATTATGTTAAGTCATCATCTCACACTGGAGAGGAAACCTGGATTGGACTCAGTTACCATCCTTTTGACTTTTTACTAGCTCCTTGAATATATTCTGTTTTCATAAGATAGAGCTGTACACTGGAATACTCTTAAGATTTTACATAATAGAGGAACATTTTCCACTATATAAAACACACAGAATAACTAGAATGTAAAAAAAAAAGAAAAGAAAAAAGAAGTCAGAACAAAACCAAGGCTGGGTATTATGCCCAGCATGAATGAATGCTCCATTCTCTAAGCCTGCAGTGGAAGGTTGAAATGATATCCTTGGCAATTTCCACCATGGACAGGAAATTACACTGACTCCACAGTGCTCACTGATAACATGAGCATGCAGAGCTCTTGACAAACATAAATGATGGAGCCTTTGAAACACCAGGAAATCCTTCTCTTAGCTCTCTTCCAAAGACATGGTATTGGTGACATTTTTTGGCAATCTCCTTAAAATCCTGCATAGGCATTTTACGTATGAGGAATAAGCTGTGTTGTTTCATGGTCAGCAATTTCAGGTAAGATCTCAGGCCCAGGCTAAAAATCAAGCTTTTACTAAAATATGTTTTTCTAGTAGGAAAATGAAATGTGGCCAAAAGATCTGCATATATACATATCAGTTTTGCACAAAGTGCATTCCCTCCTATCCAATTACACGCCCATTCATGCTTGTGTCCATAAGACGTGCTGAACAGCCAGGGTTTTTGTAGGAACACAGGGCTCAGAGTAGGACGTAAGTGTAGGTGGGATTCTGAGAGCAAGAAAACGCCTTGCACTCACTTCTTTTATAGGTTCAAATATATTATAAAATCTTAGGAATATGATCAGCTTTCTGATATCTTCATATACCTGTTGATATTCTTCCTGATTTTTTTAGAAATATTCATGACGTATTGCTTCAGATGGGAAAATTAAGGAGGACTTTTGCCTATTTATTAGTTTTCTACTACCGTAGAGCAGATCACCCCAAATTTACCAGATTAACAAATTTATGAGCTTGCAGCTCCGTAAGTCAGAAGCCCAGCACAGCATGTCTGGATTCTCTGCTCAAAAATTCATGAAACTGAACTAAAGGGGTTGAGGCCTCATCTGGAGACTGGAAGGCAAAATCTGCTCCAAGCTGATTGTTGTCGTCCATGTGCAGAGTTCAGTCCTCTGCAGTTAGTCAGGCCCCTGCTTCCTTGCTGGCTGCTAGGCAGAGGACACCCTGAGTTCCCCAAGACCACCCTCCTTCCCTGCCATGTAGCCACTCCCTCCCCAAGCCCTCAACAGTCTGTCAAATCCTTCCTCACTTCTCCCGTGTGACCAGACAGAGGAAGCTTTGCCTTTAAAAGATTAGCTTGATTTAGTCGGGTCCAGCTCTGACCTAAATTCTTCCTGTTTTAAGGTCAAATGATATATGGTGCGTTAATTACAGATGAAAAATCTTTTCACAGAAATACCTATATCAGTATTCCATCAAACAACTAAAAGCAGATGCGTTCACACTGTTTGCCAGGAATGCAGGGCTACCTTCAGATCTTAACCCACCATACACCCCATATGCCTCTAAACGCCATCCAGTTATGTTCCACATATGCTTAGAAGAGATGGCCTTTTTTTCCTATGATCCTATTAACTAGAGGAACACTGAGAGGTATGGGAAGTCAATCACAGGGTTCAATACGTTGTAATAGAGATTCGGATTCTAAAGTTGAGCCTCCCTGGTCCTCGGTCTGAAAGCCAGTAGAGATTGGCAAAGCAAATGTCTGAGTCTTTGTAACCTTTCAGCAAACAAGGTCCCCAGATGCCCCAGGTGACATATTTGAGTCTTCTTGATCCCAGGGTATACATACTCTAGCACAGCATATAGAAGAACCTAATTTGCAAGTTTTCTAAACTTTTATGTATTTTCATTGGCTAGTTTAAAAAAATATCTGTTCTTAGAAGCAGTCAATAATATTTTACAATATTCAAAAAGCATTTAAATACAATTAATGCTCCTCAACTCCTGGACCTATGTAATCTACACCAGAAATATTTATAAGAAACAAAAATAAAGTATATTTTTAAAGACCTCATGGAAATTCAAGAGCCTGGTGTTTGATATTTACATGGATTAACATTCAGCAATGTCCTACTGCTTTGTAATTAGAGTTCACTCCCAAGAGGGGCACCATAATTGCTCATTTTGTAGATGTGGCACTTCAGGATCAAGAACTGATTAAAATATTTATATTGCACAGCTTGTTCAATTCACTTATATTATCAGATTAATTTACTCTGATTCTCCATGCATCAATATTCTGGCTTTTTTTCTCTAATATGGCACTTAAAATAACTTCACTATAGTCTTATTAACATACAGTTGTATATTTGAAATAAACAAAGTGATGACAGGTTACTATTGAGCTTTTATTTCATTAATATGTTGTAAATATGTTTCTATGTATAAGAAATACAAAATGACTAATAGTAAAAAATATTTTTAGTAGAACCCTCCAAGAGATAAAACTTGAATTATTAACTTCCCAGTGATACACAATTCCTATTTCTTTTGTTAGGAAACTTTATGTTCCATGTTTAAAATATTTCCCGTTATGATGAAAACTTAGGGAACAATATAATGACTACATTTATTGTTTTAACTTCTAATGATATAATAGAAACAATTTTCTATTTCCTTTCCAGTTTGTGTGTGTGTGTGTGTGTGTGTGTGTGTGTGTGTGTGTGTGTTTATCTTAGGGAATTTAATATTCAAAGTGGAATTTATGGGGTTAGCATTCTTCACTAAATCTATTTCTATAGGTTACGTTGGAAGTATAAGTCCTTGATACTATGTTTGAAAATGTTTTAATTATTAGATCTCTGAGCAGTTTAATGAACGTAGCCCCCAAAATCACACTCAGCAAAGTCCTATATTTGGAAGTTGGTCTTCAAAGGGCTTCATTTCAAATTATCTGTGTTATGAGGTCGAAAGCTTGTAAGGAAAATAATTATCCAGAATTGAGAATGCACAGCCACAGCATCATCCTGGCTAAAAAAATGAGCTCTGGGCACTTCTGTCTTCAGCTCAAGTAAAGATGAAGTAAGCATGAGAGGTTTAATTAAGTGACCACGGCCCAAATCTCCTCGTAGCAATTCGTAGGAAACTATACTACTGAAAATCAAATCTGTCCACAATCAGGTTTTTTTTAAGATATTTATTTTAGTTGTAGTTGCACACAATCAATACCTTTATTTTATTTATTTATTTTTGAGCGGTCTGAGGATCGAACCCAGGGCCACACACATGCTAGGTGAGCGCTCTACCGCTGAGCCACAACCTCAGCCCCCACAATCAGTTTTAAAGTCATTTTTGAAGTGTGTTAAGGAAAAATGCAGGCTGAAGCCTAAGGACGTGGAGGTGGTGAGTTTCTATGAGCCCTGCTGCCCTCAAGACAGGGACAAAAATGGAGGAACCCCCAGAGCTTGGCACTCCTATTACTGCTAAACATTCACCGCCCACGGTGTCCGTCAGCATGAAAGAAAAGAAAACAGAAGCTTGTCCTGTTAGACCCTAATATCTTCTGGATAACATTGTTGTAGTCCCTTAAGCAAAATAGAAAACAAGAATTAAGTTAGGAAAAGAGTCATGCCAAAATATGAAAGCAGAAGATCAGTCCAGCCAGTGGAAGACCTCTCTGGGCAATATTATTGATTTCACCTGGAGGCAACATGTTCTTTGCTGTAATGAAATAACCAAAAGAATAATTTTCAAACAAAAGGGAGAGAGAGAGAGAGAGAGAAGCCTGTAAAAGATGGGAAGGAAGTATCTGGGAATAGCCAGGTAAATGGAGAAGGAATCCAGTAAGGAACTGCGAAAAATCAATAAAACATTTCTGTGTAACAAAGTAACCTGAACTGTTATCACTTGGAATATGCAGTCTCTCATAAAATAGCAGTAGAGCTAAAAATCTCTGCCAATTTGGAGAAGCAACTGTAAGGTGAACTTCAGGATTTCTCTGAATCCCAGTGGCTTCTGCAGCATTGGGCCAGGGGCACTAGGGAGCTGCCCAACCAAACCTGTGGAGACTTGAGGATGATAGATGTGTGTTCCAAGGATACTGGTGTAGGTGGGTTTCTCTGCACACTCAGGTGTAGACGTGCTCACACTGATACCACGCTTATTGGTGAGGAGTCCTGCTTCCTCACGTGTTAAGTTTGAACATTAGAGCAGCACACTGAGGCAAGCATATGAAGCAGGGATTATTTAAAAAGGGGTAACCTAGACTTCTCCTGGGAGAGAGAAAGGGGCCATAGCTGGTATACTGGGTATCCCAAGAAGCCAGGTGTTCTGCCTTTTTATATGTCCTAGGTTTCCTTCGTTCTCTTACTTTCCTCCTCTTATCTTTTCTTTCCTATGTAGGCGACCAGGCCCAGGAGTGCTTAAAGGTGAGAACCAGGTGGGCTGAAGGGGGAAGGGCAGGATGGAGCAGCCCAGGACATATTAATTAACAACTTTATAGCTCCCCATAGGGAGGAGCAATTCTGGGACAGGTTACCTTAGCAACTGGTTGGAGCAGGGGCAGGTTCTTGATAAGAGTGGAGGAAGGGCTCTGAAAAAATTAGCATTTCAATCCCTCAGGGGGCAGTCTCCAACTTTCCAGACCCACTCAAACTGGCCTCCTTGATCTGACCTGACTCGATTTACCTATCTATACTGACTACCTTTCTAATTCTGGCATCAAATCAACACCAGGGCCAGTTTGCAACAATGGCACAGAGTCACATCTTGTCATTGCTGTGCCCGTGTTTCTGTTGCTTGGGGAGTCAGCTGTGTGTCAGCCCACAGTGGCCCCCTGCAGCGGTTACTTCCACCTGGCTCTGTTCCTTTTTCCTGGCCTTGCCTTGAACCCAGCCTCTCTTTCCACGCTGTCACCAGAAGTTGTAGAAACCGATAAGTATTCAATAAGATGCTGCAAACAAGCTCTCCTAAAAGAATTTCTGATCTTTGCTGTTGGCTGGTTCCCGTGGTCTAAATGCCCCCACTGTGGCGAGTGGCAGGCTGTGGACCTGGAAGATGCCCACGTCTGCTCCATCAGGAGTGGGGAAGAGATGTGCCCGGCTGTCCCGTCTCTGGGGAGCCCGGGAAGCCAGCTGCAGGGCTGCTCTGGACCAGCGGGGAGCCCATGGAGGGAGCTTCAGAATTCACACTGAAGGGTGGAACACACCCCACCACGCAGGACCCCCACCCAGGCTCCAGGGGCTGCACGTGGAGCTCCAGCAGGGTCTTGGCATACCTTCTGCAAATGGTGTGTTTGCTGGGCCTGGAGTGAGCCGCTTTATTGGGGAGACATTCTCAGACCGAGCAGCGTCTTTCTCACCCCTTCTCTGCTTCCTCCCCAGGCACCTCTCCAGATTGGCCTTCCTCTGCAGCAGAGCACAGCCTGTGGCGGGGCACAGGGAGCTGGCCAGTGCGGACGCTGCTGTAATCAGAGGTCCGCGGGGCACACGGTCACTCATCCATTCCTCAGTCACGCGGTCCTTGCGCCATTTGACAAATGCCTACTTCAAGATGCAGAATTGGGGCTCCTTCACCTGGAAGTTTGCAGGAGGCCTGATCGGGGAGATGGTGGAGATTGCGTTTGGCTACATAGACATGCCGGGACATTGCTGCCTTCCGTGATCTCGCGGGACTTGGCCCAGGATCTCGGGGGACTCGGCCAGGGATCTGGAGAGACTTAAGCTGACAGGTGAATCGGGTGGGCGTCATTTTGCTGGGGCTGGAGAGACTTAGCCCGAGAGAGCGCGTGGGGAGTGAACGCCATTGTGTGTGTGTGTGTGTGTGTGTGTGGTGGCTTCTTGTAGGAGTGTATGGTGTTAGAGGTTGCTGGAGCCGGAGAGAGAGGAATAAAAGAACTTTTTTCATTTCCATCCTGCCTCCGAATTTTCTCCCGCAGCGTCGTAGTTCCAAGCAGCTATCGCTACAGACAACTACAGGAGTTTTCCTCAATTTACCCTGCAGATTTCTTCATCTCATCTTCCACAGCCTCTCTGAACTCTTTTCTGCCTACATTAAAGCTTCAAGCACACTGGAATTGTGTGCAGAGGAGACTGGAAGCTGCCCGTGAGTAGGGCCATCTGCTACTCGACTGTACGTATGCACAGTGTAGCCCACAGGCTGGTGCAGGGTAGGTGCTAAAAATCACTGAACAAGGCTAGTGAACAAAGAAAGCAGCACTCGTTGTTTTAGACCATCCAGAGTGCTACAGCAGAATACCAGAGACTTGGGTCGCTGATTAAAAATAATAATTTCCACAATTCTGGAAGCTGGAAGTCCAAGATCAAGGTGCTAGCAGATGTGGTGTTGGGTGAGGACCTATGTCCTGGTGTGTAGCTACTGCTTTCTTCTATGCCTCACATGATAGAAAGGGGATGCTGGTTCTGCAGACCCTTGGATGTCAACAATCTCACTTAAGAGTGGCCCATCCTCAAGACCTCTCCACCTCCCTAAGGTCCAGCTGCCAACTCTGTACACTGGGGCTGGGATTTCAATGCATGGCACAGTCCATAGCATTGATTTTTATCTCAGACTCCAGAGTTTTATTTATAAAAGGAAAAGGTAAGTGGACACTTAAAGAATACTTTTGATACAAAATGCTTGCTCACTCAGCCGATACTGTTACCAGGGATAACAGGAATATCTGCTAAAAAAAAAAAAAAAAATACCTCTTGCAGATCCCAGTAAGCAAATGAAATGGTCACCTGCCATGGAAAACAGATCATGTTATGCTCGGCGGTGCATGACTCCGGCATCCTGCAGCACTCACTCGACACAGATGGCACGCACAGGGAGATGACGGTGTGAGGGCAGGGTAAGACTGCCTTTTGTTCCTTAGCTGTCAGCTGACCAACACTTTGTCACCTACAGATGATCACCATGCTGAGGATTTGGGGAGCAGCTTTCATTTTTCCACAGCCGGGTTGGTGTGGGGGGGGGGGGACAATCAAGTGAACCTTAACTCTTCTGCTTGCCTGAAAAATAAATAAATAATAAACATGCTACCCAAATTCTCTTCTTCTTAGCTTCCTTTTCCTCCTCCTCTTTTTTCTTATCATCGTCATTATTTTTATTAATTTTCTATGCTGTCAATGAACCCAGGGCCTCATGCATTTTAACCATATGCTTTCCCTCTGAGCTACACACCCAATTGAAGTCAAAGTCAAATCTCAATGAAATATTTAGTGGATATCAGCTAAAATAGTTAATTTGAAGACTAGAACTGGCTAACTTGTCATTCTATACAAATATCTGTCCTTAACTTTTTAAACCTGGATAAAGGTTCATTGTAATTAACCCTTAAGGAGCTGATGCCAGTGGTGTGCTGCTACAGACCCACCCCGACAGGCAGACACAGTGTTCTGACTGGGGCCCTTGCTGTGGCCACCAGGTACACATTTCCACCAGTGCCCGTTTCACATGACATCTGTTTAATAACCGGCTCTGGAGATTCCTGAGTGTTTGGCGTTTGGCCCTCGGGAGCTGGTGAGGAGGCCCAGCACAGCACTGGATTTCCACACGGGCCTCGTGACAATTTACACCTGACTGCTCTGGCCTTCTGCTTTATATTCTTGCTCTTCAAGGTGGACTCTGTGAACCAACTGCAGTGGCAGGACCTGGGACAGGGATTGGCAGCTGTGCTGGCCCCTCGCCTTTCTGTTGTAAAGGAAGATTTACTGAAACAAACCAAGTCCATTCCCTTGGGTGTTGCCTTTGACTGATGTTACACAGTAATAGCAGAGATGAGCAGAAGCTCCATGGCCCGCAAAGCCTACAAGAGTTACCATCTGACACTTAACAAGCAAGTCTACTGGCCCCCAATCTAGACTGGGTGGGGAATGCAGATGTTCAGGCCCCACTCAGACGTACTGAACAGAATCCATATTTACAGGAGTCTCACAACTCTCATGCAAATTAAATCTGAAAAGCTTTGCTCCTGAAAAGGTGTAAGTAGAAGAAACACTCAGAGCACCCCCAAAGTCAGAAGCTAATGATGAGAGAGACTACAACCAGAGAAATCAAGGCTGGAAGGAGGTAGATATTAAGAATACATCGTTGGGCATTGGCTCCCAAGTGGTAGGAGCTGAAGGCAAGTCCAGCATAATGCAGGGCAGGAGTCAGGAAGGGGCACTGGAACCTTCAGGCATGGGGGAAAACATCTATGGAAGGGGGAGTCCTCTTATCTCGGGGAATCCTTATTTCTGCTCTGAAGTTTTCCCCACTGATTGTATCAGCCTCATCTATTACTTAGGATAAAATTCTTTCCTTAAAATCAATGATTTGGGGCTTTAATCACATCTGCAAAATATCTGCACAGCAACACTAGACCCCGTTCCATTGATCGGCTGGAGACTGTAGCCTTGTGAAATCAGTTCACTGCAGTGGTCTTCACGGCTGAGACAGACTTGCATTCTAAAAAAGAGCCGAGTAAGGGGAAAAGCTTGGGCAGAATACACCAGAGAACAATTGCAGCAGGGACAAGGACTACTATTCCCTGACTCATATTTCAGGGAGACAAATATGGCCCTATTGGTCTGCAACAGTAGGTGGAATTATTTTATCACTTAATTTTGACATCACAAAATGATTCGGAGCACGGTGTTCTATCGATTCTAATAAACCTTGGTAAAAATAACCTTTTAAAGACACTAAATGGTAATGTTTTTAAGAAACTAAAACATCCATGGTCTCTAAAAGAATAATTTTATTTTATATACATGAGGAATAAGAGCAACTTTATCTCCCCAGTAGATGAAAATATAAAATATATTGTATTCAAAGAAGACACTGATGGTTGTTGAACTCTGGGGGTTTATCCTTGAAATCAAAGATCATACAAAAAAGTTTTCAACTTCCAAAGGCAAAAATCTTACAAGCACCACCACAAAAATAATCCATAATATTTCTGATGAGTTGGAATGATAAAGGTTTCTACTTGTAATGAGATGCTAGTTGAAGCACTCCTTAGATTTCTCTTGGGGTATGTACTTGCCAAAGACAGACGTAATATTTTCTCATTATTAGCTCTTCAACAGAAAGGAAACTGGGTAGCCTGTTCTTTTCCATCTCACTGAGGAAAAGACATTTGAACCAGGAATTCAGTGCACCAACATGAGGGAGAGATGGCTGCGGGACTCACAGTGATGCATAATTATTTCTCGGAAGGAGACGGACTGTGAATACTTGTGTTGATTCAGCTTCAAGAGGCATCTCCTGGGGACCCTGATGTCGGAAGAGGGGGAAGCCATTGGAACAGCTCTGTGTCAAGCAGAAACCTCAGGTCTTACTGCATCTCACAGTGCTCTGAGAGGACGTCTTTGTGACCGCCCAGAGATGTCACACGGCCCAGGGTGTGTGCAGACATCAGTCACCCTGACACATTTGGCCATGGGGTAATCTCCCTATATTTTATTTTCCCATGAAAATCTTCGTGGCTTAAAGGACATAACACATGTGTAATGTAAGTTTGGCCTCCAGGAACATTCCATGCTCGTCATAAAACAACACGAGTCCAACCCGCGTGCTGCATCCCCTAGAAGAAACACGGGGAGCTGCAGCTGGGGTTGTCCACTGAGAAGGTGTGACAGAATCTGCGGGACACGGCCTGAGACAGGACTCTCCTCTCGCATCTCCTGGACTGCTGGGTCCAGGAGCTTCAGGTAAGGACCTGCAAAGCCCCCTGGCAGGTGTGATGTGGAGTCGAGTGGAGAACCCTTGGGCTGGAAGGATTCATGCAACAGCCTGAAAACTGTGGAAGACTTCACTCTCAACTCTTGGGCATTGCTCTTCACAGGGATGCCAGAAATTCTGACTGCCCGTTAGCTAAGCAGTGAAAGCGCATCACCTTCACAAGAGAAGCCGGAGTAGAACAGGCGCACTGTTCAGGAGCACAGGCTTGGACAGCCTCCCTCCTCCTCTCAGAACTCTCCCACTGCGTTCCGCCTTCCTCTCTGTAACTGGAGGCTCTTTGAACAATGTGATTATGAGCACAGAGCACATCCTCTACTTCAAGTTCTCCCAGGTCTTCATCATTCCTGGACCAAGACCATCAGCTTGAGCAAGGCCTGCAGCCTGCTCTTGAGAGAGCCCAGGCTCCCTCTCCAGTCTGTCTCCTCCCCTCTCGGCTCCTGACCATGACCTCCCCCACGCTGCCTTCCACCTTTGGCCACATTGCATCCTGTCCTAGGTCAGAGCAAATGCTACCCCCCATGCACTAGTACCATTTATTTGAGCAATGAGTTAGCAAATAAGCATTTCTCCACACAGTTTCTCAAGGACATTGGACAGGGTCTTTTTTACCTGGCTTCCTCTCAGCACCTAAGGAACAGGGTGAAGCCACAGTGTGAAAGTTGAGTAAGTAAATAGTCTCTAAGACATGTGCTCAGGCATAGTGCACCCAGCAGCTGCAGAGACTCTGGCGTTGCCTCTTGGAAATGTCTTAAGCACAATGTGCTATATTACATACTTGGCCTGTGGAAAGCTAAAAAAGAAAAAAAAAAAATGAAACTGTATGAAGAACTATTCTATATGTCAAAGAAGAAATTCATATCCTAGGCTAATGTCCAAATAAATAGCACTGATATTAAAAGCCTTTATTTGTAATATGTGAAAAAGATTGCTGTAAAATCCCATGGAGACAAACATAAAATTGCAGTTAGTTAGCTTTGTTGGGTTGCAGGTACTGCATTATCAGGAAAGACTGGAGGAATACAGGATGTGCCACAGTGAAGTGACTGTGTTATCTGAACAGTCTGAGCTTCTAATAGAGAAAAATTTAAAAACTTCTAGAATATCTGTGATTTAAAAATCAAGGCAAGGAGTTGAGATCCCAGCTAGGACTACTATAAAAAAAAAATACATGAAATTCGAAAGAATAACTTGCCTGTGATCAACTCATGGACATTTCCTTTGTCAAAGCTGAGTTTCCTGCACTTGTCCTGCTGTCTAGGGACACAGAGGGCTATTGAACCTACTTGCTTCAGGAGGGCACAAACTGCCAAGTTCTCATCAAATTTAAGACCTAAACTGACCTCTTGGAACAGTGGTCAAATGTTGTAAACATCATTAACAGGATTTTTTAAAAGCTCATATAGATTGTCATAGTTGAAAGAGGTGCAATAGCTGCCTCTCCCCTCCTTCACTCGCAGGCCAGTGTTTTTATCTCCGAGTGGTGCAGAGGCCTCGATGGAGTGACTCCTACCAGCCCATGGCTGTTTTTAACCATTGCTCAGCTGCCACTTCAGCTGCTTGTTAGAGGTCAATGTCAAGATCGGGCATCCTGGATGAATTGAGCTTCACAGACAACAGCACGAAGCTTTGCGGCCACCCTGCTTAGCCTCTCAGCTGTTTTTCCAATAGGATGTGTTCATTTCCTGCCTCTGAATCACATCGGGCAATTCTCACAGTACCTGATACTTTTTCATTAATGTTTCATTAGTATGGTGATCTGTGATCAGTGATCTTTGAGGCTACTTGCGTAATTGTTTGGGGGCATCACAAACCACACCCACAGAAGAGCAAATTTAATAAATGTAATGTGTGCTCTGAAATGCTCTGTGGACCAGAACTTTTTCCCACCTCTCTCCTACTCTCGTGGCCACCCGAGTCCCCCAGACTCAGAATTTTGAAATCAGGCCAGTTAATAATCCTGTGATGGTCTCTGAGGGTTCAGATGAAATAAAGAGTTGCACATCCCTGCCTTCAAATCCAGAGCTGAAATGATTAAGCTGAGCGAGGAAGGCCTGTTGGCAGCTGAGTTGGGCTGAATGCTAGGTCTCCCGTGCCAAAGAGTGAGCAAAGCTGCAAAGGCAAGACAAGTTCTTGAAGGAAATTACAAGTGCTTCTCCCGTGAACACACAAATTACATAAAGGAAGGAAGCCAACTTTCTTGCTGATATCAAGAAAGACGTTTTAGTGATCTGAAGATCAAACCAGTTGCACTATTCTTCTCTCAAGCCAAAGTCTCATGTCGGGCAAGTCCCCAGCTCTCTTCAATTCTCTGAGGGCTGAGAGAGATGAGGAAGCTGCAGAAGCAAAGTCTGGAGCTAGCAGAGGTTGGTTCATGAGGCTTAAGGAAGGAAGCCGTCTCCAGAACACAGGTGAAGCGGCCAGGGCTAAGGTGGACAAAGTAGGAAGCTGTCCAGAAGGTCGAGCTGAGGCAACTGGTGGTAGCGTCTATTCCAAAAGATTTTTATGTAGAAGAAACAGTCATAGGTGGGAAGACGTCATCTAGGACTTCCATAGCTAGGGAATTGAATGCCTGGACAAACCTTCCAAGGGCAGGCTGACTCTCTGGTTAAGGGTAATACAGCTGGTGACCTTAAGGTAAAGCCAATGCTCATGTGCCCTTCCTAAGATCCTATGATGAACAAGAACTATACTAATCGAGCATGTCTGTGCTCTGTTAATGGGACCACAAAACCTGCAGGGCAGCACATCTATTACCAGGTATTTTGAGTGCACTGTGGAGACCTCCTGCTCAGAAAGAAAGGCTCCTTTCAAACTAGTACTGCTAACAAATACACAAGAAACAATGAAAAAAGAAAAATCACCTCTGACAATAGCCAAAGAAATATTTGTTTTAGGAAAAATCATCACGGGATTCTAAGAGGAGTAGACTAGATTGTTGTGATGAGAAACAGAATAGTTGCACGGGCTCAAACAATCTTCACTTAGAACACCAATTACAAAGACAAAAAGTAAATGACATTAGAGAAACCTGGCAGACAACACCTTCACTGAGTGATCAAAATGAGCATCACGTTCACTTGGACAGATCAAAATCATTTCTCTCCTAGAATGTTCTGAAAAGAACAGTGTTGCTGTGTGATATTCTTATTAAAAATGTATACTGTGGCCAAACCTGGTGGTCACATCTGCAATCCAGCTGCTCAGTAAGCTGAGGCGGGAAGAAGGCAAGTTCAAGGCCAACCTTGACAGTTTAGCAAGACCCATCTCAAAACAAAAATTCAAAAAGGGTTGTGGGTGTAGCTCAGTGCTAGAGCACTTGCCTAGCATGTTCAAGTCTTTGGGTTCAATCCCCAGTACCACCAAAAGAAATGTCTAGTATGAACTTCTTCCTAAGAAAACATCATACAATTGATACATGAGTTCACATTAGTAATATGAGAATAAACTTTGGTTCGGCACTTTGGAAGCTGTTTGGCAATTTCTTGCGTAACTAAAGAGAGTTTTACCACACAGATGAGCTACTGGCCTCCTTCACTTTTACTCAAATGATTTAAAAAACATGTCCTCGAAAAAATCCTACCTGAGAGTGCTGATTACATGTAGCTGTAATCAACCAAGATGGATGGGACTAGGTAAGAGAATAAGCAAACTGTGGCATATCTATGCACTATGGATTATTATTCAGAAATTCTTAAAAATGAGATATTAAGCTTTGAGGAAACTACATGGTACACCATGTGGCATTCCAGATGAGGCAAATGGAGAAACAGCAAGAAGTTCAGTGTCACCAGTCTTTTGGGGGATCAACTGTTGCCAGTTGTTATGTGGAATAGGTGAAGCACATTTAATTTCTTAGTGCAGTGGAAATACTCTTATATGATACTTTAATGGTGAATATAAGATCTAAACAATAAAAACATTATTAACTAAGAAAAGCTCCATCCAGTCTCCAGAGCTAATAACTAAACCTAGCAGTGTGGAGCTGGGATCTTCAGAATGGTGTGCTAGTAGCAAAGCCACTAACCATCCAAAAAAAAAAAAAAAAAAAAAAAAAGGATTAATTTAGCAAAATAAAAATGCAATAGCAAATGTAGAAGAAAAAGACATTAAGTATTAATGAAAACCCTTTGAACTTTACAGCACACAGGGGACCTTAAGGTACACAAATTTTGAAAAATCATTTAAGAAGGTAGGGTATTGCAGGATGGAATGAATAATGTGACAACATAATGTAAATGTATTTTTAAAATGATGCCACAATCTATCCAGTGGAAGGAAGGGAGCTCGGTGCTGACCCAAATAACAGGAAGTGGTCAGAGTCTATGTAGGCAGAAGTCCTGGTTTCCACCAACACGCCACTAAAAATGAGTAGGCTCATTGCAGAAATGGTTGCTCCCTTGGGGCTGGGGTTGTGGCTCAGTGGTAGAGTGCTTGCCTAGCATGGATGAAGTACTGGTTTGATCTCTAGCACCACATAAAAATAAATAAATAAAATAAAGGTATTGTGTCCATCTACAACTAAAAACATTAAGAAAAAAAGAAGAAAGATATGGCTGATCCCCCGACCAGTACAGAAAATATGCAAGATGTATGTGTAGATTCCATAACACCAGAGACAAGGAAGGGCCCAAAGCCCACAGTGACGGGTGATGTCAAGAGAAACTAGGGCCAACTGTAAAGCTTCCCAGGACCACAGCTGCAATATGTGGAAGCACAAAATAAAGTGTTATTACACTTATTAGTAATTTAAGTATAAAATAAATGTTCATGACTTCAGAACATTAGGTCATACTACTAATATAAACTTTTTTTTTTTTTTTTTTTTTTTTGGTACCGGGGATTGAACTCAGGGGCACTTGACCACTGGGCCACATCCCCAGCCCTGTTTTTTGTTTTTGATTAGAGACAGGGTATCACTGAGTTGCTAAGTGCCTCGCCATTGCTGAGGCTGGCTTTGAACTCGTGATCCTCCTGCCTCAGCCTCCCAAGTGCTGGGATTACAGGCGTGCGCCACCACGCCCGGCTAATATAAACTTTTGATGACTTGAGAAGGCACTAAATTGATTTGAGGTTCCTCTCAAAAATACACCACCCCAGTCTAAACATTAAGAAAAAATCAGACAATTCCAATTGAGGACAATCTTAGAAAATACCTGACCAGGATTTCTCAGACTCTGAAGGTCATCCAAACAATGTTTGGGAATCATCAAACACAGTTGCAACCAGGAGGTGCCTGTGAAAACAAGACCCCTAAATCTAACACGGCACCCTTGCAGGGTCCTGAAACAGAAAAGGACAGTAGGAGAAAACCAAAGAAATCTCAGTGATGCATGGACTTCTGTTAAAAATGATGCATCAATACTGGCTTATTATTCAAGACAAACCTACTACACCACTGTAAGATGTGTCTAACAGGGAACCTGGGTGTGGGGCATGTAGGAACTTTCTCTACCGTATTCACAATAATTATGTAAAAGATATTGAGAAGGGTGTAAGACCTTTCCTACTTCAGCAATGATGGAGAATGTCTATAAGCCTTCTAGGACATTTGTCTTCACCAAGAAATAAAATCTACAAAGCAGTGTTAGTTCATTAAAGTTATATTTGTCTTTTGCATTTGATACACAACTATGTGTATTAGCTTCTTTTATATATAATATATAAAACATGCATAAAAGCTACAGAAAAGGGTTTTCCTGAAGTTCCTCAGTAGTAAACAGAGATGAGCTTTGATGTTCAAGGACCCAAGAGAGCTGAGAACAAGCAGGAGAAACAGGCTGGGGTGCCGGGAGTGAGTATCAGGACATAGATGGTAAGCATCTCTGCCAACAGGTGGCTTGGTTCCCATCATAAAGGGATCATTCTAGGCAGTTGTTTGTTTGTCTGTTTGTTTGTTTGTTTGTTTGTTTTTGTTTTCCCCTCAAGAGGTCAAGTATGAAAACAAAAGGACTCTGGAACAAGGAGAAAGAATGAATAAAATTCCAATTAATGAAATGGTGTAAAAGATAAGATGTGCCAGGTTGTGGACTCTTGTGGAAGTAAAGGTGGATAAGAACACAGTCCCTGGATGCTGGGGAGACAGACAGAGTTACACCCTGCACCCCCTGAGTCTAGGTGCCCTGGAAGACATGTGGAGGTGAGGTTTTTGCTAGTATGTTCAGAAACCTCAGAGGAGGCACTGCACAGCGGAACACAAGAACAGCTCACAGGGGTGTGGAATGGACAGCTTCATTGATGACAGGAGGGGTTTTCCATCAACCTCACACATGGCTTCAGGCTGTTCATGAGACCCAGAGATGGGGGACAGCAGGAGGCAGAAGTTCACACAACAGCACACTTCAAACGTGCAGCACACGACAGTGAAACCCAGGTGCTGGACTAAATGACTAACCCACACTTCCCTTAGGCGTAAAAAATAGTCAACTAAATCTAAAATAAAAAGAAATCTATGCTTTTCTTCACTTACAGGAATGTGTAGACCAAGAATCGAAAATATTTTTTTATACCAAGCATATTCAAGATCAACTAATACAAACTAGATTATATATCAATCAAATTCTCCTTTTTTTTCAGATGCAAATAGAAAGGGATTTTAATTTAAGCTTCACCCAATTCTATGTAACCACAAGAAAATTACTTAAATTTTCTAAGCTTCATATTTTTGTCCTTAAATAAAAGGGATTATGATAATAATATTTGCTACTTTTTAATTTCTCTTCAAATTTTAATCAAAGTAATTCATGATATTTAACAGAGTCTGACCTTAGTAACTAGGCAATAAGTGGAGTTAACTTATTGTTTATTAATGTATTAGTTATATTTTTAAATCTCTAAATTATAATGATGTCAGTTACTGAGGATTATAGAGACAGAAAAAAAAAATAATGTGCTATCTGATAAGTCTCTGCTTTATTTTCAATCAAAATTATTAAAGTTGATGTTTTAACATATTCCTAAAAAATTTCTAAGATATACTTTTATGGAACACATCAATATTTGCATAACAACATTTTACACTAGTAGGTGTCTAAGGTCCTATCATAAATTATGACATCATAATTTATCAACAAATGGCACTTGAATGTGACAATGATGACCACAATGACAATGATGATGTTTGTGGGAGATGTAGATGAGGTGAACAGTGACAGGAAAAGGAATGAGGAGGCCATTTCTCAGTTATGATTATACATATTCTGGTCCCCAAGTTAATAAAGAAATGTGATGGTTAATGTCACTGTGGATAGACAACCCAGCACAAGCTGGTGGAAGGCATTTTAGTTCTAGGACACAATTTTCAAGGTGAAATGTTTTCTTTGTGAAAGTCTTTACAACAGATGAGAATTTTAATTATCAACTGAGGCTTCAACATAACTCTTTTCTAGTGTTAGAAAACCCTTTCAACATTTTTCTCTAGCCTGAGAGTTGGGGAAAATATCCCTGATTTCCTACTGAGAGCGTTAGCTAGAAATGATCTTTGCTCTAGAATTGGTATTAACTAATTAAGAAATCTCACATAAATATTGTACAAACATTAAAGAAATTACCATCCTTTCTCCAGGAAAAATAAATGTGCCTCCTGATGTCTGGTCAAAAATTAGAATGTCTATGCTACAATGTGGAATCCTGTAATCCTACCAACTCATGCCACTTTAAATGGATAGCAAGATGATTGCATCAAAGATCCCAAATAGCACATGTTCCAGTATAATATTGATTTTAATATGGAATATGTAAAATGTAACCAGTGCTTACTAGAGCAGATTCATGGGTGCTGGGTTGTTCTACTTTCCTTCTATGTCATTGTATACTAAAAACTCTAAATCTAATATATCAAACATATAAGAAGATAATTTGCTCAAGTTAAAGCATGCTGAGATTTTTTTTTTTTTTTTTTGCAAAAGTGTCCAACTAAGACCATGGAAACATTAAAAGTCTTGAGTCCCTCAAATAGAAATAAAACAAAATCCATTTTAACCATGACCAATTCAGCATATACATCCATTTAACATGTTGTGTTTATTAGGCTGCTAAATAAAGAAGAACACGGAAGGAAAACTAAAGACATGTTCAGCCATGTTATTCACAAGAAATGACAATACATAAATTATGTTATACTTTCACACTTTCAAGTCCCAGAGCCTAAGGGAACAACAATAATCACAGTGCTCTAGGAGACATGTGAAATTAACCTGACTCGTCCTTAATCCTGGAGTAAGAGCCTATGAAGTTAATTGAATCCTGGAAACATAGAAGTTTGAAAAATCAGCCTAATTATTGTTATTCTAGAATTAAATTATCATAAAATATGATAAAACCAGTTCTTTTACTCTTAATTCCTGTTTCTTACAATTCAAATAACCAATTTCTAAAATGAAGTTTTTACATATTATTTTAACATTTTTCATATTATCACATACACTATTTTCAAAGAATCACAATTAGTATATTTGAAAACAGATACAAATATGCTGAGATTCTCAGATCTGGAATCAAAATTCCAAATAGCAATATCAAAAAATGTTAGGGGCCATATTATAACTCATTTATCATTCTATTTCTAGACTCTGAATTCTGGCCAGCATGTAGGGAAACATCATATCACTTTCAGAAATGATAACTACCAGAGAAACAAAATAATTTAAAATGCGAGGACAACAAAGGGCAGAAATAATTTTTTTTTTTTTTAAAAAAAGCATCACATTAGGCTGTGCCAAACCTTGTATTAGGTGTTGAATCTAAGAGAAAAAGAAAGGGGAGAAGGAGGAGGCAAGGAGTCCCAACAGGAGGAAGGGACAGAGAAGTGCCACTTGCCCGCTAAATCTGTTTTTCTCAGCACACTGGTGAGTTCTGGTATTCTTCTCCATTTTCCACTCACCGGGGACTCCTCCCATGCCAGGAGACACTGTAAGCCAGGTATGTCAGCAAGGGAGATCCTGCAATGACACCTGCCTGCCAGGAAGCCCACTCCCTCCCTCTCCCAAACTCAGATGAAATTCTCCAGCAGAGACACCTGGTTGGGAAACGTGGTTTTGTTTGTGCCAGGGACTCCCACTTAGAGGAAAAGTGCAGGAGCCCTGTTTGGGGAGATGGCTAAGATTGCGGTTGACTACAGGCCATGGAGATGTTTGAGTGTTGCCGCCTTCTGTAGTCTCACGGGACTTGGCCCGGGATCTCGCGGGACTTGAGTGAGATTGCTGATCGGGTCTGCGCCATTTTGGTGGTGTGTGTGTGGTGTGTGTTAAAGTCATTGTTAGAGCCAGAGAAAAAAGTTACCAGAATAAAAAAGCTGTTTTTTTTTTTTTTCTTATCCCATTTTTATTTTTTTTATTTTTATTTATTTTTTTTATTTTTATAATTTTTAATATGTACAACTCATAGTGCATGTATTTAGCATCTTTTTACACAATTGTTTGTATACAGAGTATATTCGTACAATTCAGGTCTTCAATCATGCATTTAGGAAAATGATATCCATCTCATTCAAACACCTTTTCTTTTCTTTTTCCTTTTCTCCCTCTCCCTCCCCACTTACTCCCTCCCTTACTCTCCCTTCCCTTTGACCATTCTAGTGCTCTTCTAGTCCTCCTATGTACCCTCCCATCCAACAATACTATGAACTAGCCTCCTTATATCAGAGAAAACATTTGGTACTTGGATTTTTGAGACTGACTAACTTCACTTAGCATTATGTCTTCCAACTTCATCCATTTACCTGCAAATTCCATTAATTTATTTTCTTTTATTGCTGAGTAAAATTCCATTGTGCATATATACCACATTTTCTTAATCCACTCATTTACTGAGGGACATCTAGGTTGGTTCCACAACCTAGCTATTGTGAATTGTGCAGCTACAAACATTGAGATAGCTGTGTCACTGTAATATGCTGTTTTTAAGTCCTTTGGGAATAGACCCAGGAGTGGGATGGCTGGGTCATAGGGTGGTTCCATTCCCAGTTTTCCAAGAAATCTCCATACTGCTTTCCATAATGGTTGCACCATTTTGCAGTCCCACCAGCAATGTATGAGTGTGCCTTTTTCCCAACATCCTCTCCAACATTTATTGTTGCTTGTGTTCTTGACAGCTGCCATTCTGACTGGAGTGAAGTGAAATCTTAGAGTAGTTTTGATTTGCATTTCTCTAATTGCCAGCGATGTTGAACATTTTTTCATGTATTTGTTAATTAATCGTGTATCTTCTTCTGAGAGGTGTCTTCTCAATTCCTTAGCCCATTTATTGATTGGGTTATTTGTTTTTTTGGTGTAAAGTTTTTTGAGTTCTTTATATATTCTAGAGATTAGTGCTCTGTCTGATGTGCATGTACTAAATATTTGTTCCCAATTAGTTGGCTCTCTATTCACCTCACTGATTGTTTCTTTTGCTGAGAAGAAGTTTTTTAGTTTAAATCTATCCCATTCATTAATTCTTGGTAGTAATTCTTGCGCTACAGGATCCTTATTAAGAAACTTGGAGCCTAATCCGACATGTTGGAAATTGGAGCTTACTTTATCTTCTATTAGGCGTATTGTCTCTGGTCTAATTCCTAGGTCCTTGATCCACTTTGAATTGAGTTTTGTGCATGGTGAGAGATAAGGATTTAATTTCAATTTGGTGCATATGGATTTCCAGTTTTCCCAGCACCATTTGTTGAAGAGGCTATCCTTTCTCCACTGTACATTTTTGGCACCTTTGTCTAATATAAGATAGCTGAAATTATATGTATTAGTTTCTGTGTCCTCAATCCTGTACCATTGGTCCACCAGTCTGTTTTGGTGCCAATACCATGCTGTTTTTGTTACTATTGCTCTATAGTATAATTTAAGGTCTGGTATGGTGATGCCCTCTGCTTCACTTTTCTTGCTCAGGATTGCTTTGGCTATTCTGGGCCTCTTATTTTTCCAGATGAATTTCATGACTGCTATTTCTATTTCTTTGAAGAATGACATTGGGATTTTGATTGGAATTGCATTAAATCTGTATAGTGCTTTTGGTAGTATGGACATTTTGACAATATTAATTCTACCTATCCAAGAGCAAGGTAGGTCTTTCCATCTTCTGAGTTCATCTATAATTTCTTTCTTTAGTGTTCTATAATTTTCGTTATAGAGGTCTTTCACCTCTTTCGTTAGGTTGAAACCCAGGTATTTTATTTTTTTTGATGCTATTGTAAATGGGGTAGTTTTCATCATTTCCCTTTCAGAGTCTTTGTTGCTGATGTACAAAAATGCCTTTTACTTATGTGTGTTGATTTTGTATCCTGCAACTTTGCCAAATTCATTTACTAGTTGTAAAAGTTTTCTGGTAGAGTTTTTCGGGTCTTCTAGGAAGATTATCATGTCATCAGCAAATAGTGCTAATTTGAGCTCTTCTTTTCCTATCTGGATCCCTTTAATTTCTTTCGTCTGTCTAATTGCTCTGGCCAGAGTTTCCAGTACTATGTTAAATAGCAGTGGTGAAAGGGGGCATCCCTGTCTTGTTCTAGTTTTTAGAGGGAATGCTTTCAATTTTTCTCCATTTAAGATAATGTTAGCTCGGGGCCTTGCATATATAGCTTTTATAGTGTTGAGATATGTTCCTGATATTCCTAGTTTTTCCAGTGTTTTGAACATAAAGGGGTGTTGTATTTTGTCAAATGCTTTTTCTGCGTCTATTGAGATGATCATATGATTTTTGTCTTTAAGTCTATTGATGTGGTGTATTATGTTTATTGATTTCCAAATGTTGAACAAGCCTTGCATCCCTGGGATAAACCCCACTTGATCATGGTGCACTATCTTTTTGATATATTTTTGTATTCGATTTGCCAGGATATTGTTGAGTATTTTTGCATGTATGTTCATTAAAGATATGGGCCTGAAGTTTTCTTTTTTGGATGTGTCTTTGCCTGGCTTTGGAATTAATGTGATATTGGCCTCATAGAAAGAGTCTGGAAGAGCTCCCTCTTTTTCTATTTCTTGGAATAGTTTGAAGAGCATTGGTATTAGTTCTTCTTTGAAAGTCTTATAGAACTCGGCTGTAAACCCATCAGGTCCTGGACTTTTCCTTGTTGGTAGCTTTTTGATGACATCTTCTATTTCTTCGCTTGTATTTGATCTGTTTAAATTGTGTATAGCCTCCACATCCAGTTTAGGCAAATCATATGACTCTAGAAATCTGTCAATGCATTCAGTATTTTCTATTTTATTAGAGTACAATTTTTCAAAGTAATTTCTAATTATATTCTGCATATCTGAGGTGTTTGTTGTGATATTCCCTTTTTCATCACGAATGTTAGTAATTTGAGTTTTTTCTCTTCTTCTTTTCGTTAGCATCGCTAAGGGTCTGTCAATTTTGTTTATTTTTTCAAAGAACCAACTTTTAGTTTTGTCAATTCTTTGAATGGTTTCCTTAGTCTCGATTTCATTAATTTCTGCTCTGATTTTAATTATTTCCTGTCTTCTACTGCTCTTGGTGTTGGTCTGTTCTTCTTTTTCTAATGCTTTGAGGTGTGATGTTAAGTCATTTATTTGTTGGTTTTTTTTCCTCTTAAGGAATGAACTCAGTGCAATGAATTTTCCTCTTACTACTGCCTTCATAGTGTCCCAGAGATTTCTATATGAAGTATCTGTGTTCTCATTTACCTCTAGGAATTTTTTGATCTCCTCTTTGATGTCTTCTTCAACCCCTTGTTCATTCAGTAGCATGTTGTTTAGCTTCCAGTTGATGGAGTAGTTTTTCTTATTCCTTGTTTTGTCGTTGATTTCCAATTTCATCCCTTTATGGTCTGATAGCATGCAGGGTAGTATCTCTATTTTTTTATATTTTCTGAGAGTTGCCTTGTGACATAATATATGGTCTATTTTGGAGAAGGAGCCATGTGCTGCTGAGAAAAATGTGTATTCGTTTACTGAGGGATGAAATATTCTATATATGTCCGTTAGGTCTAAATTGTTAATTGTTTTAAGGAGGCTTAAAGTTTCTTTGTTTAGCCTTTGTTTGGATGATCTATCCATTGGTGAGAGAGGTGTGTTGAAGTCTCCTAGAATGACTGTGTTGTGGTCTATTTTACTCTTGAACTTGAGAAGTGTTTGTTTGATGAATGTAGGTGCTCCATTATTTGGGGCATATAGATTTATGATTGTTATATCCTGTTGATGAATGGTTCCCTTAAGTAATAAGAAATATCCATCTTTGTCCCTCTTGATTAGTTTTGGTTTGACGTCTACCTTATTTGATATGAGAATGGAAACCCCTGCTTGCTTCCACCGGCCATGAGTGATAAGACTTTTCCCAGCCTTTCACTTTCAGTCTGTTGATGTCTTTTTCTATGAGGTGTGTTTCTTGGAGACAGAAAATTGCTGGGTCATTTCTTTTAATCCATTCTGATAATCTGTGTCTTTTGATTGGCGAGTTTAGGCCATTAACATTCAGGGTTATTATTGAGATGTGATTTTTATTCCCATCCATTTTTATTTGAATTATGGTCTCTAGCTTGATTTGGTTTCTCTTCTGGTTGGTATTTCCTTTAGTTTAATATCTCCCTTTGTTGATTTTCATTATCATCTTTCTCTTCTTCTTCATGAAAAATGTTGCCCAGGATGTTCAGAAGTGCTGGCTTTCGAGTTGCGAAATCTTTTAACTTTTGCTTGTCGTGGAAGGTTTTTAGTTCATCTTCGAATCTAAAGCTCAATTTTGCTGGATATAAGATTCTTGGTTGACATCCCTTTTCTTTCAGTGCTTGAAATATGCTATTCCAGGATCTTCTTGCTTTTAAGGTCTGGGTTGAAAAATCTGAACATAGTCTGATTGGTTTCCCCCTATATGTGATCTGCTTCCTTTCTCTTGTGGCTTTTAGTATTCTCTCCTTGTTCAGAATATTAGGCATTTTCATTACAATGTGTCTTGGTGTGGATCTGTTGAGATTTTGTTCGTTTGGTGTTCGGTATGCCTCTTGAACTTGGTTTTCCCATTCATTCCTCAAGTTTGGAAAATTTTCTGTAATTATTTCGTTAAATAGATTACTCATTCCTTTGGCTTGAAACTCTGCCCCTTCCTCTACGCCAATCACTCTTAAGTTTGGTCTTTTTATGCTGTCCCATAATTCTTGGATGTTATGTTCTTGATTTCCAACGAGTTTTGCTATATGGTTTAAATTCTTCTCTAGGACATATATTTTGTCTTCATTGTCTGAGGTTCTTTCCTCCAAGTGGTCTACTCTGTTGGAGATGCTTTCAATTGAACTTTTTTTGGTTTATTGCTTCTTTCATTTCTGGAATTTCTATTTGGTTTCTCTTTAGAGCCTCTATTTCCCTATTGAAGTAATCTTTTACTTCCTGTATTTGTTTTTGGAGTTCTTTGTCAAAATGATCTTTTGCCTCCTGTACTTGCTCCCTCATCTCATTTTTGAGTTCATTCTTAAGTTCCCTAAACATTTCACATATGTAATTTCTAAATTCCATCTCTGGCATTTGACCAACTGTGTTTGCCATGAAATCTACTGATGAGGAATCTTGATTTGATTGTGTCACTTTCTTCCCTTGTTTTTTTCATGTTGCTTGTGTGTCTTTTCTTCCTGCACTGTGGGACCTTGACTGTTTTGATTTTACCTTAATTCCTTATGTTGTTCCTGTAGTATGAAGCTATCAGCTCCCCTTATAATTCCTTTACACTTTAAAACCTAACACTTTCTATTCAGAAAATTCAATTTTGATCACAAGGTACAGATTTTGTTAACCCAGATATTATTTCCAATTTACTCTGTATGCTTCTGATGGGGTTTTATAGCTTCAAGTATTGGATACAGAGGTATTATGTTTAAGAAGAAGGAAGTGTCTTGAATTGTTCTTTCTTGGAAAGTATGAAAGGAGAGTTCTATTGATGTGGTTTACTGGAAGTGGTTTAGTATCCGTAGAAGAGAGAAGATAGAGAATGGAGTAGACACTTAGGTGGAGAGACCAATTTATATGTAAAGTATGATGGGAAAGAAGAAAAAAATGATAAAAGAGTAGAAATTGGTGTAAGAGAGAGGAGATAGAGAATCAAGAAAATGGAGAGTAAACTATATATAGCACCTCTTTGCTATCCAGTTCAATTGCGCCGTTTCTAGAAATCCCAAATTCTGCGTACAGCTTGTTTTTGCCTCTGTTTAGTATGCACTGGCAGGGTGCAAATATGAAAGATGAAGGAGGAAGAAGAGATGCCAAAGTGAGAAGGAAGAGAAGAAGGAACGAGAAAAGGAGCAGAAGCAAACAATCAAACACACTGACAATCAATGCAAAAAAAAAAGCAAAACAGAACAAAGCCAAAAAAAAGAGAAAGCACAATAAACAATCTAATAAAAACCAATAACACGAGCAGACCAACCAACCAAGAAAAAAAAAAAAGCAAATAAAAACCCGTCAAACCCCAAGTCTCAAACAAAACGGGCCCTGGGAAGCCCCCCTCTCTTTCCCCTTTCCAGTTTAAGCCAACTGCATTGGATCACGTCCAGATAGTCTGCGAGTCAAGTCTGCACCCTATGCCAGTGGCCAAATGGATCAGGGGGAAGATTGGCTCAGGGTGGTTGTGTGTCAACAGATGAATAGCTCTGGGAAGGGGACCCTCCAGAAGGCACCCTTTCCCCACACCCACCCACAGTTGTAGCTTCTTGTGGCCGCTGGGCTGGCCTCAGACACGCCCTCCCCTGCTGGTTACCCGAGTCTCACCCAGGTGTGCGCTGCCTTCAGAGCGATGGGGCTCCCTGGATGTCTGCAGCTGTTGTCTCCTCCGTCTTTTCCCCTTTGTCTGGGTCAGCCACTGCACTTCTCAAAGATGGCAGCGTTCTCCTCCCATTCAACAGATGCTCCGCAGACCCTTGTGTCAGTCCAGATCCTGCGGGGGTCGGCTTGGCAAGCAGTGCGAAAGAGCTCAACGTGGACACCGCCCACGCCTCTGGGCCTCTTTTTATCCCTCCTTGCTGATCGGTTTCAAAGCCGCTGGGTGGATCCTCTCCTTGCCGAGATGGTATTGGCCCCTGCGCCTGCAGCACCGACAGCGACAGCGTTGTTTCGGGCTGTGGATCGCTGCGACTCTGTCCCTGGTTGTTGTGGTCCTGAGAACTTTGTATTTCGCTGTCCAGAGGTGCAGGAATGTCTCGGCTCCCTTTCAGTTGCAATAGAACCGTCAGCAAAGCGCTCAAACTTCCCACTCCGCGTCCTTCAGCAACTGCGTCCAGAGAGCACCTCCCTCCTGTCGGCCATCTTCCCCCCCTTCCCACCTAAAAAAGCTGTTTGTTTCCAGTTCGCCTCTAAACTTCTTCCCGCGGCTTCGTTGCTCCAAGCGGCCATCGCTTCAGGTGGCAACAGAAAAGGAATCAAGGACTGGGAAAATCTCCTTTGTCCACCACTCAAGTATCACTAGCAGGGACCAATGGGAGCCTCTGTGGTACAATATAAAGTCAGCAGATCAAAATAACATGAAAATCAATTAGCATTAAAACTGCAGCCAGCAAAGGCAGGTATATGCTACACCTCAACAGGTAAATGTCTGCTAAATTTTTTTTAAAAATGAATTATTCAATGAATGAATGAATAAATAAATAAATCCAGAGTATCTATCATGAGAGCTAAAATATCCAGGATAAAACCGAAAATCACCCATTATACTAAAAGTTAAGAAAATCACAAACTGATGACAAATGACGAGAAACAAAGGGGAACACCATTTTAAAACAGATGTCAGAATTATCTAATAAGCATTATAAAGCAACAATCCAAAACATAATTTAACATCAATGACAAACTCTTTTGAAATAAATTTTTAAAAGGAAGAACATTGCAAAGATACTAAAGTTGTAAATAGAACTAAATTGAACTTGTAGAATAGGAAAGTACAGTAACAGAAGCCAAAAATAAAATTCCCTCGATGGTCCTACAGCAGAGTGGAGGTAACAGAGACCAGCAGCAGCAACTTGAGGACACATCAGAGCATTCGCCCAATCCCGACCATGGATCAACTAGAGTGGACAAATGACACCCTCAGCAGACTGTGGGAGGCTGGGAAAGGTCCAGCACTCACCTCACTGGATTCTCAGAATGAGGCGGGGGAGAGCTTGGGCATAAAGAGTGTTCAAAGACAGAAGAGCTGGAAATTCCCCAAGTTTAACAAAAACCACAAGCCCTCAAATTCAATCAGCTAATCCATCTCTCTATAAAATGAACATGAAGAAATCCATATCAAGACTTATCAAAATCAAATCTCTAAAATCTAAAGATAAAGATAACACATGGAAATCAGCCAGAGAGAGGTAAACATTAACTACAGGGGAACGCAGAATTGAATGACAGCAGAAACCACCGGAGATCATGGGCCAGAGGAAGTGGCACAACAATTTTCCAGTACTAAGAAATCCATCAGCCATGATTCTATAGGAATAGAAATTTTTTTTTCTGTAGGAATAAAGGAAAAAAAATGTTTTCAGATAAAGAAAAATTTAAAGGGATGTTACTGATGGACCTAAGACACAACCTCAAGAACAAACAGGAAGTTCTTCCACGAGAAAGGACAGGGATGACAGAAAGACACCTGGAGGTTTAGGGAACACGAACAAAAGAGGAAAAGCAGAAATCTGAGACAACACACAGACTCCTCATGAGCTCTCCAAATGTGCTGCTGTGTTTGAGACAAAAAATCAAAACACCATCTGAAGATGTTTGACAGTGTGCATGGAAAAAGGATATAAAGGGAAAGTTCACTTCATTCAAAGTAGCAACATCTAGACACAAGCTGTGAATGTGTCGCAACACACATGTACACTGTAATACCCAGAATAATCACTAAAACGGACAGGTACGCACAGCTAGTCACGTCCTTACTCTTCAAGACCTCCACAACTTCCCTCACTCCTAGTCATCTGCCCAATGACACACCTCCTTAGGTCCTAAAGCCTCTCCGTTCCTTTCTGAAATTTCTCATCACTGCAATGTTTGCAGATAAACAAAATTCTACAGCAGACCTAATTTGTCCCACTTACTTCAACGACATTGTATCACATTGTAAATCATCAATTATTCTTTCATGTATGTCCTATCTTCCCAACTACTTTGGAAACCTTTAACTGTCACAAAATGTCTTGGTTCTCTTTATGAATCTTTGGCCTTTATCATGGTGCCAAGCGCGCCCATGATCTAAGTTCAATAAATGCTTCGTAACCAAGTAATTAATAGATGCTAGTGTTGGAATGGAGTCCATGCATCATCAAACACCTCACACTTCAGAAATGAGCAAACTGGAGCCACAGAATTATTTATAAGAATTGTTCGAGCATAAAAAGTGCATAATATAGAATGTATAAAAGCTTGATCATGAGACAGGATCTGAGAAGGTACAAATCATGATCCAGGTTCTCTTAACTGTGGCCACATCCTTGGGTGAAGTCCAGCCACCTGACATTTAGAAGAGGCTGAAAGTTTTAAATAATAAGGTGAGCTTGACAAAATCTGAAAACAAGAGGGGCAAGCACGACCTGTGAAGTGACCATCCCTTCAGTAACCACGGCTAGCACGGACTTCATCACCGTTTAAATGCTTTATATATAAAGGATGCTGCAAAGATCAGCGCTGTCACATTACACATTTGAAAAGCATGACATTGATTCTCCAGCCTAGTTACAGACGCAATCAGACAAGCTCTGGGCAGCTAGGTACAACATGGTGACTGAAGTCAGTAATGCTCTACTGCATACTTGAAATGTGCCAAGAGATGGCACCTAGAGCCTCTCACCACACACAAGGAAAGAAAACTATTAAAGGTGAAAGCTATGTCAGTTAACTTGAAATCATTTCATGGTGAGTACTTGTAGGAAATCATAATGCTGTGTGCTTCAGCTTAGTACAGCTTTTATTTATCAATCATACCTCAACAAAGTAATCAAATTAGAATATACTGTTAATTTAGTTCTAATTAGATAATGCACTGTACTTTCTTTCAAAAGATACAGTAGTATTTATTTTACATAAGATTGTTTTCAAAGAAAAGAATTTCCGTCTGCCACATAAAATGCACTTATTGATGTTGAGATGTAAGTAATGTAGGTGGAAACAGGATTCTGATGAAGGATCTATCCCATCCCATTGCTCAAGGAAGAGGTCATAAAGGATGAAGATATAGAAACACTCATCTACATAAAAAAGCAATGATCAACACAATGATCAATTTATAAAGTAGACAAATAAGTAAAATATTTGCCAGAATTCAATATAATGCTGACTTATTGAGAAGCCGGGGAGGGCGTGGCCGACGTGGAGTTCCACGCCACCCAGTGAATGACGGCTGGGTCCTGCCTTGTGAGAGATGCAGCCCAGGGCTCAGCTTCCTGGTGTGCTCAAGAGGGAACCAAAGTGACCCGGGGACACCTGGCAGAGGAAACACCCACCCACATGCGTTTGAAAACGGGTAAAGGACAATCGTGGGTCAAGCTTTGTGTCACGTTTTCACTTGAAATTAAGGACAAAAAAAATATTGGAACGTTCTTCTGGCAAAGTAGATTTGAGACATCGCGTGATTTTTTTTCATGTCTGTATCCAAAAGCATTCTGTGCATTTTATCATGTGCTTGGGGTATCCAGCTCACACAAAAGAACCAGTGTCCTAAAGTGTGAAGGGCAGAGGCAAGGAAACGCAGTTCCATGTCCTGCCCCCCGCCTGGGCTAGGGACACTTGAGGAAAAGCCGCTGAATGACTGCAAACAGGAAACTTGTATGTTGGATACCTTCAGGGAGAGGGACGGACGTGGGGATCTCAGATACCACACTGATTCTAATCATGTGGGCTAGAATCGGACCGAAGCCAGACGGATTTATTTTGGTTAGGTAGATGCTGAGAGAGAGGGATGAATGTTAGCTACCTGCTACCTACAAAGCTATGAGGAGTGGCACGATCTTGCCCAGTGGATGTTTCTTAAATAATTACCAGCAACCAGCATCAAATGTGGCCTTAAAAAAAAAAAACTAGATACAGTTCCAGGTTTCTATCTTTTAAACTGTGGTAATAGCCAATCTACGTCCATTATTCACTTAGGCCACTTATACAAATCCAGCAGCAATGACCTCTCACCTCAAAGGCTGAGCTCGATCAGTGAGAGGCCCCAACATTCACTGGATGGCCCCTATGGGGAGTTCCCTCAACACCTTTCCTCCAAGTTGGGCACATGTCTCTGCCCATGCACAAATGGAATGTCTCTAGAATGGGTAACCCATCCATATATTTAAAATTTCCTTAATGTCACCAAGAAAGGCCCAATTTTGAAATCCATCCCAGTAAGTAATAGCTCATCAATTCCAACAACATAAGCCTGGTTTCAGTATTCAAATCATAATTAGTAGTGCAATTTGACTTATGGAATAAAACTGCTCTGAGCGGCCACTTCTAATGTATCCCATCCTAACATATCACCTCCTAATTAGAATCAACACAAACCCAAGCACCCCATCTTCCTGACCAGAACCTGGACAGCAACCCACTCCCACACTGTGTACCTGAAGTGCCGAAACCACAGCTGCCCCAACAGTGATTCTGTTGTTCTAAAAGTAACCCATGCAAATCACAGAAAAAAAAAAAATTTAAATGCAAAGAATTTAAAATGAAAATACTAAAATATACTAGTGATTATTTGCCCCATGGTATAACATGAGTCACTGCTGACATTTGGACAATTTGGCCATCAAAAAGTATATACACACATACACACATGTCGCTGCCTACAGTGATTGCCGCTTGCAGCAACGATACCGCAGGAGAAAACTCGGAGGCAGACTGGAAATGAAAAAGTTCTTTTATTCTTTCTTCTAACTTCTCTCTCCGGCTCCAACAACCTCTCCAACTCCAACCACTCCAACTCCAACCAACACTCTAACTAACCTCACCCGGTTAAATACATTTTGCCTTAACAAGGACAAGTGCTTATAGTTCGAGCTTACAGGTGCATCACACAGTATTCACGGGCATAAAAAGATTCTTAGATAAATGCATGACTATCAGGTGAAAATACTTGAACACCTTTTATGGCTCTCAGCTAACCACCATCTTAGCTAACCTCAATTAGGGCTCTTACACACACACACTTATATATTTTGGTATACGCAAATATGCTCAAATACACACCCAAATATAAACATAAACACTAAGTGACCACCATTTGCATCATTTTATGTATGCAATGAATGTCACATGAATATGCAAAACTAAATCTCACTATGAGTACCAGCTGTTCTTGCAGGACCTTGAGCCCTCTTTTGAAGATTCTTCTAACTCTGGCATCTCTGTGGTTCCTAGGGATTTGTCACATGACCTACTTTTCATGACTCTGCTCTTGCTATTTTCTTGGCATTTGACTTAGATTATTAACCTTACTTCTGAATATTAATCCTCAACTTCCGTACGCATTCCCCACTGCACATCTGCCACGGCCAACTCCATGGTCTCAGAGGAGATTCCTTCATTTGTTCCTTCAGTGGGTCAAGAGGAGTAAGATTCTTGCCATGTTGCATCCACCTTTACAAGCACTGGGGCTACAGCAGAGAAGAAAATGGAAAGACACCCAGCATTTCATACTGTGGAAAGGGGTGGGGGGTGGCAAATTAGCCACTGAGTGACAAGTCATGCAGAGGAAAGAAAAAATCAGAAGGCGGTGTGATAGGAAGAGCTGGGATTAAGGTCAACTGCAACTTCAGAAAAGGTGATCAGGGGACCAGAGAGAGAAGATCTGAGTAAAAAACCTTGAGAAAGTTAGAGAGACAGGCATGTAAATATTTTGGTGTCTAAACAGAAAACATCTCCAAAAGCCCTGAGTTTGAAGCAAATAGGTAAGTGTACTTGGTACTCAAGCTACTAATGAGCTGGGGATGAGGAGAGAAAGGTGAAGCCAGAGACAGCTGGAGCCCAGATTGCACGGGGCTCAGTCAGCCGTGGAGGGCTTGGCTTTGGTCTAGAGGAAATAGAGCGCCCCTGGAGGGTTTTCACCAGATCAGTGAATTTTTCTGGTTCTACCTTCAGGGGATCATTCTGGCTTCTGTGTTGGGAATATAAAGGGAACAAAGGCAATGTGGAGAAACTGCTGGGCTCATCGAAGCGATAAAAAAGGGTGACATGAAACCAAGGTGGTAATAGTGAAGGTGGTGAGGACAAGGAATGAGGTTTGAAGGTGGAACCATGGAATCTACCAATAGACGTGAGTGATAATTAACTTGTAGGAAAGCAAGAAGCACAGTTGGATTCAGATAATTTGTTGTGATCTAGAGGTGGGACCTACTCTTTATGGAAATTATGAGCCTACCAAGGTATGCAATAAAGGTCCCTGGTCTAGACCATGGGGACCCCCAATGTTTAAAGTCAGGGACACGAGAAGAACCCAGTATGTAACACTGAGAAGGAGTAATCTAGAGGAAAATGAGAACATGATTTCTCCCCCACGTAAGGATCACTAACCCCTACAGCACAGCTGAGATCCGGTTTTAATGTTCTCTACGGCTTGACTAATCGTAATAGAATTCAGGTTACAAACAAGGGGTGAACTAAGAATGTCCACGTTACCCGATAGATGGACATGGCCCCCAGTGCAAAGTCAACCTGTGTGGGGTCCTGTGGCTTCAAAGTTATTATCATCTCCCACCCAAACCTCCTGTATGGAGGAAAAATGCTCTTTTCCCCCATTGGGATATACCTGTAGTGTATCCAGATGCCTTGAAAATAAGACCTAGGAGAAGGTGAAACCCAAGAGGGAAATGAATTGCCTCATCACGTCAGTCCAAGTTAATTTCCTACACTTCATTTCTTAAGATTCAGGGGATGTCTTGTCCCACACAGATTAGCAGTAGGAGTCTATTCTGCTGCCTTCCCTTTATGGGTCGGCTTTTAGAGTATTTTTTCAGAACACAAGGGGTGGCTTTCGCATAAATGAAAAGATTAGGTAGCAGAGGGTGAGGACTGTCTTTCATTTCCCGTTCCAAATTAGATAATAAGAGGGAGAAAGGCTTTGAGCACGGGCAGCCCTCTAAGTCCTCTCCACGCTGTCTAATGTCACTGCATGTGACATCACTTGCCTCCACATTCTCTCCTCACCTAGTTCTTCTCCCACCCTCACACGCAGATGATAGTTTACCCCCTGTCCTGCCGCCTCAGGTCTGGACTGCTGACCACCTCTCACAGGAAAGAGCCAACCCTCGCAGCTAAGTTCATACCTCAGACACTTCTGTATGGGTACCCTGCCATCAGAGGGGATCCCCGTGTAGCAAGACCCTGAGTGAAATCCATCTTTACAGGTTTAAGCCCTCATAGTGTTCAATGTTTTGTAGTTCCTCTTTCAGTGGAAAAAAATAAAGATGACAAACTGGACAGACTGGTACTCCTAACTACTATTCTCAGTCTAATAAGTCTTTTACATGCCTTTTTAAAGCAGAAAACACTTTCTTATTGCAATAAAGAGCATGTGGTACTTGGAAAGTTGCTATTTGCAATCACTTTCCAAACTCATGCTCTCTTGCTGTTGCACGTCACTTCTAAAGTGCAGCCATCCATGCAGCAACACACGCCTAGCACTTGCCTAAACACTAGCAATAATGCCGGGAACCAAACAGGCAAAAGTCCTTTCCTCCTTCTAAATTATAACTTCGTGGAGAGGGACAGTGCCAGGAATTTGTCTCCAAGGAGGTGATAGTTGTCTGAGCAGAACACACAACAGGTCTTCCGTTTATGCCTAAAAATAGATGAAGAGCGTGAACTGGTGGGTTCTGTGCCGGGCCCTGGCTGGGTGGAGGAGGGAGTGTGTGCAGGGACAGCATGCTTTCTCCTCAGGGCTGTGGAGAGGTAGACTCCTGGTGCCTCAGCAGGGACCCCACACCAGCACCTGCTGCACTCCCCCCATGCACTTCCACTATGTAGTAACCCAGCAGCTGGACTCCGAGGGCTGAAGAGAGAAAACACCTACCCCAGGGAGCTCTGCTGTCAGAGTCAGGGAAAGGCAAGTGGAAGAATGGGCAGATGTGGGGGGAAGAGGTCCTGCCGGAAAACAGAAGATGAACGTGCGGAGACCACCTCGGGCTGCGGCCTGTTCCTCGCTTTACAATAACCTGCTCCCCCCAGGGTAAAGTCTCTGTTGGGGTAGGAAGATGGGAGCCTCTGTTATCCACCAAACTCCCACTGAGAAAAAAACTGAGAAAGGCTGTATTCAAATATCAAAAGATCAGAATGGAAAACTGAAATCACCTAGAGAAAAGAGTGAGCCGTCTGTCCTGGGTTATATCAAAAGGGACGAAGATACTCTGCCAGGGAGTTAATATAAATGCTAAATAAGGGTTCCTGAAATGAATACACACACATACACACACACACATTTATGCACATACACACACGATTTTCACATTCTTACAATATTTTGGAATATTTTGGAATTAAATGAACTAAAACATCAAAGCAAGACATTTGGTTTGCTGCTGCAGGAAAGGGAAGAAATGAAAGCATTTCAGCATTTTCATAGGGTAGGGAGAAGAGTGAGGAAATTTTCTTATTAAAAAGGAATCTCCCATTAAGGTGGGGGTGAAGTATGGAGATTGCTGCCACTAGGGACCAGAGAGAGTGAGGGCTACTGCCAACAGCATCTTCTCTAAGCAAGACTCCCCTGTGGGTGGAAAGGCAGGCTATTAATGACCACCTCGGACCAAAGGGAGTGTTTGGGAGCAATCTGGAAGTGTGTCTAGCCACCAAAAGAGTAGAAGGGCAAAGCAAAATGAGCCAAAGAGCAATGTGATTTAACCAGAAAAAAAAAAAAAATTAAAAAAGGAAAGAAAGAGAAACTGAGGTGCTTAATGTAGCATAGCAATAAGCATAAAGCAAGAAGGAAAGAATAAAAGTAAGTGTGTTGGGTATTTATACATTCTGTGAGCACAGGAAGCACTCCACTCAAAGACCAGCTTAAAGGAAAAGCAAATAGCTTTTTGCCGACATGCAAAAGGAAGTTCAAAAATGAAAGGCCGAATAGTGGGTAGGCAAATAGACATCTGGAAATGGACAGAAATGAAGCCAGAGTGACCATCCTACATGTCCAACAAATGTAAAAGTCAGAATCACTAACAATGATTAAAAGCATCATAAAGTGGGGAAAATACTGCTTTCGTTTCTTATTAATTTCGGTAATTCACATTGAGATTTTCTTGCATTTTTTAGATTGACAATCATAACATCTGCAAATAAATGACAATTTTACTCGATTACAACAATTTCCCACTTTATTTTTTTTTTTAATCTTTTCCTTTCAGATTTTCTCCAGTGACCAAAACGTTGACTATAAACTCGGATAATAGGCATCATTTACAACTTTAAACAATGGCTCCAATATGTTATCATCAAGAATTGTCTTTGCTGATAGTTTTTTGGTAATCACTCTTTTCAGTTAATTCTCCATCTCTTCTGGTCACACTGAGGGTTTTCATCATGAAATAGTGTGTTCTCTTCCCCATATACCTCCCTTGGGCTTGTCTTTCATCTGTTTAGTAAAATGTCTAAATGGTATTGAATAGTCCACCATTGGGATGAACTCAACTTGATACTCTCATTCATTACTTTTTCTGTGCTGCTAGATTTGCCTTTCTGTAAATTTAGTTAAGAAGTTTTTCTTCCAGGCTCAAAAGTCAGATTGACTGCTAATATTTCTTCTCATACTGTTCTTTTCAGGGTTTGGAATTGAGGACATAACATTAGTATCAGAGAATGAACAGGAGATCTCATTATTTCCAAAAGAATTTTTCTAAACCTGGAATAATCTGACATTTGAATGTTGAGAAGGGATTTCTTGAAAAACCTTCTGAGACAGGTGCTTTCTTTGTAAGAACATTTCAATCTCCTGATTCAGCCTCCTCAATGGTTATGGGACCATGTGTACTTTCCACGTTCTTTTGGATTTTTCCATCTTGCCCAGACTTTCAAGTAGAGTAGCATGTAAATATTTGTAAAATTGACTTATATATTTTTAAAATTCAGTTGTACTTGAAGTAACTTCTTCCTGGTCCCTAATATGTTTTTCTTTGTGCCTCATTTCCTTGACTGTAGAAAATTATTTTAAAATAGAATATATGAGCCAGGCATGGTGGCACATGCCTATAATCCCAGCAACTGGGGAGGCTAAGGCAGGAGGAGTGCAAGTTCAAGGCCAGCCTCAACAACTTTAATAAGGCCCTGAGCAACTTAGGGAAACTGTGTTTCAGAATTCAAAAGAACTGGGGATGTGGCTCAGTGGCTAAGCACCACTGGGTTTAAACCTGCATACAAATAAAGTAAAAGACAATATTATTACTTTTGTATATTGTGCTACATTCAACTACTCTTGCATTCTTGTGATAATCCATATTTGGTTAAAATATTTTATGCAGAAAATCATTTGTATATTATTATTGTTTCAAAATATTGCAGACTCTTCAAAGTATTACCTTTTAGGTCAGTTTTCAGTCTATATCAAAAATTATTTTCTATCACATGTAACTTTGACAGTTTTTACCTTATTTCTTCTACTATTTTTATTTACTACTTTTTTTGGTCAAATTGGATGACTAGTCTTCATTTTTTAGCCTTTCTTCAATACAAACATTTGAGTGTATTAAATAACTTTGTAAATCACACTTTTTCTTAATCTTAGTTATTATTTGTGGCATTTTCATTATTATTGAATTTTACTTATTTTTAAATTTTATTCAGATAATAATTGTATGTATTTGTGAGGTACAATGTGATGTTTCAATACATGTAATACATATTGTGTATTAGATCAGGGTAAATTAGCATATCACCTTACACATTAGTTTTGAGAACATTCAAAATCCTCTGTTAGCTACTTGAAATATTCAGAGCATCATTGTTAGCTATGGTCACCTTAAATCATTGTACATATTCTTAAATTTCCATTTTGAGTTATTAAAATTAATTCTGGGGTTACTTTATTTCTTGAAATACATGCTTTAGATGGCTGCTTAAAGAATTCTTGTTGGTGGACTTGCTCAGTTTTTTATATGTGAAAATATACGTGCTCATTTTCCTTCCAGTCCTGCTAGGTGTACAAGTTTTCTAGTTATTTTTTGTTAATACTTTAATAATATTCTGCTGTTGGGTTTTGGCCTGTCATAACTCTTTGAGAAAATCATTGCCTAGATCATTTTTGTTTCTTTGTGATTCATCCTTTCTTTATTGATGCTTTTAAGGTCTTCACATTTGACAGTCCACAGTCTCATGACAATATTTCCAGGTATGTGTCCCTTTCTAACCTTCTTGTGTGTTTTATCTTCTGCTGGTCACACCTGTGGATTCTGGAGTGTCTCAGTGCAGTGATTCTCACCCACCATGCCCCCAACCCCCTTCCCTGATCCTCCCTTATCTCAGCAACGCTCAGGAGAGGCAGATCTTCTCATGACATCATCTTCCCTCTCAGCTGCTCTTCCAGATGTTACCTCATTGCCATCCTGCCATTTACCCTGATTCCTTCAGAAATGCTTGCTAATACCCTGAGTCTAATCTATCCTTTAATTTCATTATTTTTTGAAAATTATTATTATTTATGTCTTGTGATTCTTTTATTTTCCAATCTGCCCAGTCATTTTTGGTGACCCTTTTTTGCTTGTTCTACACTGTTATTAATTTAATATTTCCTATTCAGATGATGTATTTCCTCTCCTTTAATATCTGTAGCCTTTGGGAATCTGAATATATTTTTCCTGGAGACTCACTAGTAGTACAAGATTACTTATGATGATAGTAATTTTTTGACTGCTAATGCATATTGATTGAAATAAACCTTAGAAATCTGTGGAATAAAATTAGGGTTGTTTACTTTTTGGAAAACATCCTGTCTGCCTCTGGGTAGTACCTGGTTGTTGACTCCCTTGGCATCATATTCTCCTTTTGTAAATGACCTTGTGTGAATGTCAGCATCCTTGAGAAACCTGCTGCAGGAGTCTGCTCAAGCTGCTCTACAAAGTTTCATAGCCTGGGAGGTCTACACAGGAAAAATTCACTTTCTCAGAACTCTAGTAGCTGGGAAGTCTAAACCATGGTCTGGCAGGGTTGGTTTGGAGGGAGAGACTCACAAGCACTCTCCATTATCTCTTTTTAAGAAATACACTAACCCAGGCTGGGGCTGGGGCTCAGCAGTGGAGCACTTGCCTAGCACGTGCGCGGCCCGGGTTCGATCCTCAGCACCTCGTAAACATAAATGCATTGCATTGTGTACAACTAAAGCAAATAAATAAATACTAAAAAAAAAAAAAAAAAAAGAAAAAAAGAAAAGAAATACACTAACCCTGTGGGATTAGGGCCTTGCCCTTGCCAGTCGTTTAATTTTAATTACTTCCTACAGGGCAAATCTCCAAATACAGTCACATTGGAGGTAGGGCTTCAACCCATGAATGGGGGTGGGCACTGTGCAGTCCACAGCACCAACCCAACCTCCCTGTGCCCTGAAGCAGAATGCTCCAACCCACTCCTGAAATTGACCCATGCCTCACAGACCACCTCGACTCCAGCATTTGTAACGACTTTCCATTCCACTGCTGTTAGTTTTGTCATTGTTCTCTTCTCCCCCCACCTTCTGGAAATTCACTGGACTTGTTTATGGACTTGGCATGCTCTGCAGAGTACCTTTGTGGTGCATTTGAGAAGGAGCCATGCTATAATAGGAGTCCCTGTCAGAACCCGGGGTCGGTCACAGTGCTGGAGGTGGAGGAGTCACAGCCTCAGCTGAGTTCCTCTACTGCGCCCCACTCCTGGCCAGTGTACAGAGCTATTCCTCCTCCACCCCGTTTCTCTCTGGTATTCCTCAGGCATCATAGCGGCTCTTAATTTTGTAGTCACTGATCCATCAGAAGTGAGTGGACTCATCTCTAGGAAAGCATGCATCCGCATATGTGATCAATACTTTGCTTGTCATTTCCAAAGGTTGTGGTCCACTTGAAGCCCACCTATGTAGTCTTTAAAGGTTCCAGGTTGTGGAATCCCGAATGGTATAACTAGTAAATTTATAAAATCATCAAAAGTGATGAACTTATAAGATGTTGGGTCAGTCTGCAGAAGAACACAATAAACTATCAGTGCCTTTTAAAAATATAAGTCAAAACAGAATTCAGCAACAATTTAGATTCAATACATGGGAAATGAGATGATTAGATTGGCTTTTCTATGTATGATAATGAATTCAATAAAGAGCAATCTTATCCTTCCTTTGTAAGGCAAATAAGAATCAAAGTCATTCAGGTGCCAGGCCAGATTTTAACAGTGGGATGCAAAGCTGTAATCTTGACACGTGAGAGGCTGAGTTGAAAGGTAAATGAGGGAGGGGGAAAAACCAAAGACTAGGATGGTTTACTTGATTTCCTAATGGCTAGCCTTCCAGTGGGCCACAACTACTGTGCTGTCATCAGGAGGCTGAAAAATATTTCTTCTCTAAGGGCTTTGATAATAGAGATGGCAGGAAATAGACTGACGCATGACAAGGCAAGTACCAGAAATGTCTGAGACAGAGCTCAGTTGTGTGTGGCCAGGAGGCTCCAGCATCAGAGCAGCAAAATCAGGAAAGAAAAAGCAGAGTGATGTGAGGGCACCCAGAAGGCTCCCTAGGAAACAGCACCACAGCCAGCCCGACATGGACCCAATGGTCATGAAGAGGTACCAGTGTCCGTCGCAGATTTGCCAATCAGGGAGTGTTGCAAGGAATCTGTAATCAGGAAACCATAGCTGCAAGTGCTTTATTACTTATGTAGATTAGAGTAAACCAAGGACTGTCTCTAAAATAGGCTTCCCTTACTCACTTGCATTCTAATAGGCCTTTTTACGTTGGAAATATTTCAGAACACAACCCTGAAGGCAGCTACAGGAGCTGCTTGTCAGAAGCATGGGCAGCTGAGCCTCCCCCACCGGCAGCAGATGTATTTATCATAACACAAGCAACATTATTTTATTCTAAGCATCAACCAATGATCAAATTACTTCACCAGGTCAATGATACTGATTATATGATCAATGCCATCATGAGTGTAAGCAAGATGAATTCAGGGGAATTTTCAAGTAGCACTCAGACTTCAATCATCTCACCCTAAATTTTCATGCAAATAGATTCCATCAAATTCTCCAGATACTACAGGTAAAAAACAAACTAATACAAAGCACAATCAGTGTCAATAGCCCACTCCAGACACCCCTGCAGTAAAGGGCTAACTACATGTATCGTACATACATTATATAAAAATATCTTCCAAATAAATTGTAATAAAGGTGATACAAGTAAAAACACAATACTGCGAAGTACTAAAAATGTATCGACAAGCTGGTCACGGTGGCACATGCCTGTAATCCCAGCAAATCAGGAGGCTAAGGCAGGAGGATCCTGAATTCAAAGCCAGCCTCAGCAGATTAGTGAGGCACTGAGCAACTCAGCAAGACCCTGTCTCTAAAGGAAATATAAAAAAGGACTGGGGATGTGGCTCAGTGGTAAAGCACCCTGGGTCCAATCCCCAGTACCAAAAAAAAAAAAAAAAAGTACAAACAAAGGCCAGGGGATGGGGAGGGAAAGAGAGATCAATGGAGTTGACCTGTTAACAGCTACACAAGAAACCAACCAGTGTTGCCACCGGAAAAGGATTTGCAGCCCAGAATGGTGGCGCCACGGGAAGGAGCCCGGAGACAGGATGGAAATGAAAAAATTCTTTTATCTTTCTCTCTCTGTCTCTTGTAATTTCTAACACCACATACACACTCTCACAAGAAACCAAGGAACATACTCTTACAAGAAACTACAATATATATATACAATAGCGTTAACCCCGTCCGTTCTCTCTCAGGTCTCATCTCACGCGCCCGAGCAGGAATGGCGCTGGCCCGATCTGCTGAGTCACGGCTCAAGTCTCTCGAGATCCTGGGCCAAGTCCCATGAGATCCCGGGCCAAGTCCCGTGAGACTGCGGAAGGCGGCAACGCCCAAACATGTCCATGGCCCGTAGTCAACCACAATCTTAGCCATCTCCCAAACAGGGCTCCTGCAAACCAGGACACTCTGGGCTCAACCCTGACTCCAGTTTGCTCATAGCCTAACACCAGGCATATGAGCTTTTCCTTGGGACCATGAACCCCAACAGAAGCAAAACTATTTCTCCTTATGGACTCCCCTGTGGTAAAGCTCCCTTCCACGTATTCCCACCTCTCCCACCTGAAGCCAGTGTGGGTTTTCAGTGCTTTTATCTGGGAAAGCATTCATTTTTTTTTTTTGGGGGGGGGGGGGTACCAGGGGTTGAACTCAGGAGCACTCAACTACTGGGCCACATCCCCAGCCCTATTTTGTATTTTGCTTAGAGACAGGGTCTCATTGAGTTGCTTAGCACCTTGCTAAATTCTGAGGCTGGCTTTGAAGTCTCGAATCTCCTGTATCAGCTTCCAGAGCTGCTGGGTTTACAGGTGTGCACCACTACACGTGGTTAAAGTTTATTTTTAAAAGGGTTGACTTGTAGCTTGGTGGTAAAGCCCTTGTCTAGCATGCATGAGGATGATTTCCAGCACTGCATATATATACACACATATATATAACATATATATACACACACAAATATATAAATATACATATTTATATAAATACATATAAAATATGTGTGTGTGTGTGTGTGTGTGTGTGTGTGTGTGTATAATGCTCTTAGTTTTGATTTGAGGGATACCTCCCAACTGCGACTTCGCCCTGGTGCTGGTAGTTGTGGGAACTGCTTCAGGACCTGGCCTTTCTTTTCCTGGCTACTATCTGTAAGTGTCTGGAGATCTGTGCTCTTCGGAGTTCCTGTTTAACAAAGGTATAGGACGTGATGTTACAAGACACAGGCATGCGTGGGTCAAGTAATAGCTACAGTGGAACATAGCAACACACCCATCATCCACACAGTCACCCCCCCTCCTCCATCCTTGGAAAAATTACTTTTTTTATGTTGTCTTTAATCAATAGCAAATCATCTCAAAACACAGAGTAGCCACAGACCTTACAGATGAGTGACACTTCACCTGTATGAAACTAACCAAATCCCCTCGTCAATACTTTACACAATTGAAATTTTCCTCTATTAAATTTAGCTAATAATGGATAGCCACACAAGGACTTTGGCAGGTGGGGACGGAGCTATGAACAGATTATACTGAGCAGATCTCCACTCATATTTGAGAGGTCCAAGGTTTTATAAAGAAAGATCCTTAGGCAACTCATCTGCCTTATGAAAATAAGAGAGCAAAGAACATTCTCTGCACAGTGTGAAGTTCCTCTGTCTTTCATATTTCTAATTCCAGGCAGCATGCTGTCTGCTCTAAAGAGCAAGAAAACAAATGCCAAGCTTTAATCAGAGTGGTAGGGGATGTGTGGGGACTTCTGGAGCATTTGTCCATTCCCAGCAATGTCATGCAGATTCCCATCAGAATACCAATGCCCAGACCTTTGCCCTGCGGGCAGAGGAAAGGCACCAAATACCAAAGAAGAACAGCAATTCCGCCTTAGCTCAGCTCACTTTTTCTACGTGGAGGGAAGGGAGAGAGAACAATTTCAATCTCATTTAATTCTATAATGAAACTAGGAATTAGACTCCCTGTAGTGTTGAGCTAACCTTTTTCAAAAGTCAGGGTTTTTTCTCCTCCTTCTGTAACTGTATCTTAGTAACACTGAGGGCCCAGGGCTATCTGAGAAATTGCAAAAATTACGGGAAAAAAAGTCCATTAGCAAAAGAAATCGTTTAAATTTTCTTGAACCTTAAAAGGGCTGCCTTTTGACAAGAATCTTTGTTTTTTAAGCTGCTCAAGCACTAATTAATTTAACCACAAAACGGTTCATTATTTTACTCTATTCTTTCAAAAACTGAAGAGAGAGATTTTCACTGGTTTACAAAAGGACTTGAACCTATATTTCTCCCTAGTACCTAATTTTGAACTCTTAACACCATGGATTCTTTGGGATGTATTATACCCCCTTACTTCATATTTCTTGTCTCCTAATGCATTCATGTGAGTTCCAGTGGAACTCCAATCTAAGGATTTTCTTTCCAATTGTTAAAGAAAAATTGTAGCACACAGTTAAACAGGTGAGGAAGACTTTAAGACTACTGCCTTCAGGGAAACAGACTGAACTCAACTCCACTGAAAGAATAGGTGGGGAAGTTTTTAAATGTTGAGCAAGCTGCTAAGAAAGTAGCTTCAGGACATCAGGGAGAAGGTTGGGCCTGAGATTGGGCCATCTGTGTTTGCTAATTACTTCCCATCAGAGTCAGGCTCCTTACCTTTGTGTAAGGAAGATGGGGCTCTGAGTGAGTCAGCTTTCAGTCATTATAATAAATACCCGAGATAATCCACTATTAGAGGAAAAAAGGTTTACTCTGCTTCACAGCTTTTGATGTTTCAGCCCATGCTAGCTGGGCTCCACTGTTGGGGGGCCTGAGGTAGAGCAGCTTATCATGGTGGGAAGTCCTTGGTGGAGCAAACCGCCTGCCTCATGGCTGGCATGTGAAAGAAAGAAGACAAGGCCAAGGTCCCACAAGCTCCTTCGAGGAAATGCTTCCAACAATTTGAAGACCTCCTACAGGTCCACCTCTTCAAGATTCCATCAATTCCCAACAGCACCAAGCTGAGGAGCAAGGCTTTGACACAGGGGTCTTTGCAAAGACACTTAATATCCAAATATTACAGGCTCTATCTTCCTTGATGATCAGATTCCAAAGAAATGACTCCCGGGTCCTTGAGAAAGACACTCCTAAGTTGCAAGACCAATGATAAGCTTGTAGAAAGACATTTCAAAGAGGCACAGAGAGAATACACAATTTCAAGTTTTCTAAAATAAATGCTCCAAGAAAAGAAGAACAAAATCCTGTGGTCAAGAAAAAACTAAATAGTCAAAGAGACAGGAAAGTTAAGGCCAAACCTGTCACCACGGTCACTATAAGGAATAAAAAAAAAGAAAAGAAACCTCTAAATATTTCACTTCTCATCAAGTCAAATGATGTACACTTAAAATACATAATCAACTTAGTGCACAAAACATGATAAGACCACATTTTTAGTCTCATAACCTTATTATGGGTGATGACTGAAGTTTATTTTCCTGTGTCAAATATTAGCTACTTGATTCACCTGACTCAAGCACTGCCTTTAACTTAAATATTATCTTCACTTAAAAATCTGTCATTCTATCTGAAGCATGCTTTCCGCAGGTGCCTTGTTGTTGTTTCTTGTTTCTTCTTTACTACATGCAGTTTGCAATGAGAACGATGTGTCTAAATAATGATATAACTTGAATTTCCAAAGTCATGAAAAACCACTTAAGTTTATGGTGGCTTTTTAAACTTACTCTTACATGTAATTTCCCAGCCAATAAAACCACAGGAAGTGTGGCTGAGAGCCTTTGCCTAGCTTGAGGCAACAGTGTCTTTTGGTGATCAGTTCAAATAGATTAAAAGGCATTGGGACGTCAACATTTCCTCCCAGGGCTGTTTGATCACAGTACTTTGCGGGTCATCTTAATACTTTGATTTTTTTTTTATGGATACTATTTATTTCTAATTAGTTTTATTTTTATTATTATACTGCTTTATAAATTAAAGAATTAGAGTAATTCATGAAAGAAAAGTCACCAATTACTATTTCCCTTTTTTTTTTTTTTTTTTTTTTTTTTTTTGGCTTTGTTTTCTTTTTTCATAAAAAAAGGAGAAAAAATGTGGAACTAGAATCCTTCCCCTTTTGGTATGTATGGAAAATTCACCCAGTGGCATCCCTGTTTTAATCCAAGGAATCTGTGAATATGTAAGTCACATGGCAAGACAAGGAGACTTTTCGGATATAATTCAGGTTGTAGACATTAAGGCAGGGAGATTTTCCTGGACGATCTAAGTAGATCCAATCTAATAATCTAAACCTTTTAAAACAAAGAATTCTGGTAGAATAAAATTATTATGGTTTAGATATGAGGTATCCCCCACAGGCTTATATGTGAGAAAATGCAAGAAAGTTCAGAGGTGAAATGATTGGGTTGTGAGGGCTTTAACCTAATCGTGTGTTAATCCACACTGATAGGGATTAATGTGTGGTAACAGTAGGCTGGTAGGATGTGGTTGGAGGACATTCCTCACTAGGGATGTGGCTTTGGGGTATATAGTTTGTCCCTGGTGGTGACCCCATCTTAGTCAATCTCTCCCTCTCTCTCTCTCCTCTCTCTCTCTCTCTCTCTCTCTCTCTCTCTCTCTCCCCTTCCTGATTGCCATGTCCTGAGCTGCCTTCCTCCTCCACACACTCCTCCCACAATAGTCTCCTCACCCCAGGCACACAGCAATAGATTGAGACCTCTGAAATTGTGAGTTCCAAAGTTTTCCCTCCTCTAAAATTCTTCTTGTCAGGTCTTTTGGTCAGTGGCAGAAAAGCTGATTAACACCACAACTAAGATAGTTCAAGTAGGAGACATGAGAGAGATTCAAAGCATAGAAGGGTTTCAACTTGTTGTCAGTGGGAGCCACATGCATAGGAAAGAATAGGCAAGCCGGGCACAGTGGTGCACCCCTGCAATCCCAACAGTTTGGGAGGCTGAGGCAGGAGGATCAAGAGTTCATAGCCAACCTCAGCACAAGTGAGGCACTAAGCAACTCAGTGAGAACCTGTCTCTAAGTATAATACAAAATAAAGTTGGAGATGTGGCTCAGTGGTTGAGTGCCCCTGAGTTCAATCCTCCGTATCCAAAAAAAGAAACAAAAACAAAAAACTGGGCAAACTCCAGCCTCAGACAGACAGAAAACAAGGAAGTGGTAACACTGGCCTTTCAATTTCAAGAACTGAATGTACCCCACAATGTGGTAAAGGATCTTGCAAGCAAGTTCTTTCTCAAAGCCTTCAACACAGACCTCCAACACCTTGATTTTAATCCTATGAAACTGGAAGCAGAGGAACTAGCCCAGTGTTCTGACCCACAGAAATGAAAAAACATAATGAATGTGTCTTAATTGTATTCACCAAGCGCTTATGATTCATCTTGACCACAAAAGAAAATCAATTTGGTGCACGCGCACACACACACACACACACACACACACACACACACACAGTATATATATCGCCTCTTCGTGTGTTCTTCTGTTGCTCTTCGTGAATATGGTCACAAGGTCAGTGATATTTTCAAACATACTTTGCATGGCAGATACACATTGCAAAGTTTCCAGTGTTCTATCAATTCTGTTGTCCTGCAAAATTAATATATACATTTGCCTGAGGAAAAATGAATTTCAAGGTAATTTAAAATCAAATATGTATGCTTGCATTCAACAACTTTATTTTCTTTGCATTCTCAGGTGATAGGTAATTTTCTTCTTTTGTATCGAAAGAATTTCAAATAAGGAGATTAATAAAATGTTGACTTTTTATTTTTAAATGTAAAGTTACTCATTTTTATTCATTGAGTAACTTTTTATGAGATCGTACCTCTGAAATGCTGCATTCAACAGATGTGAGTTTTTACTTATGTTTAGTTTTTCCTGGCAGCCTACATTCCCTCACCAATTCTGCCAAAACTTATGAGAAGAAATAGCAACTGGAGCAGCTGTTGCCCTTAATTTACAAACCAAGAATCAGAGCCAGATCATGCCTTCCCTTAAGGCTCTAATGTCTCACCTTTAATTGACCATGCACACTTGTATTAGTTTGCTCAGGCTGCCATAGAAAATACCACAAATTGAGAGGCTCAAAGTAACACAAAAATTTATTGTCAGGTATTTCTGGACGCTGGGAATCCAATACCAAAGTGTCAGCAGGATGATGGTCTCTCTGACCCCAGGGGGATCTTTCTGCGCTAATTCCTAGCTCTTCGTGGTTTGCTGGAAGTCCTTAGGGTTCACTTCAATCTCTGCTTTCATTAGCACATACTTGTCTCCCTGTCTTCACGTGGCTGTCTTTCTAGGAGGACTCTGGTCATTGGATTAAAGGCCCACCCTACTTCAGAACAGACTCATCTTAAACTGATGACATCTGCGATGACACTTTTTCCAAATAAGGTCACCTTCTGAAGTACTTGGATTGAATACTCCAACCCGTTTTTCTTTGAAAGCTTACAATATAATCAATAATAAGAGGACACAGTTTTCAATATATGAAACCACACAGTTTCATGCATTGACATTTAAAAAGTAAAATCTTAGATTGTGAAGTTTAATGCAAGCCCATATTCTTATGGTTGCTCCTCCTTTTCTTTGGAGGGCGGGGCAGGTGGCTGTGCACACTGTCCCTTTGTCTCCTTGTGAGTCCTTCCTCTTGACCTGCATGCTGACCAGCCACTGTTCACCTAGCTCAGCCAGGAGAGTGCCCAGATTTAGTTCCAAATGTCCCTGTTCTATCCAGCCCTCAAGAATCCCTTGACATCTATTGATTCACTTGTTACCAGAAAATAAAATAAGGACTAAGCAGATATGCACAGATTAGCTCATCCCATTCTTGTACACAGGCAAGAGAAAAGTAGATAGAAGATAAATTTATATCCCTAGAAATGTAGTGCTACAACAGGTTCTAAGCCTAGTTAGATGAAGCTGTTGCCAGAGGGTAGCCTGCTATTTTGAAAAACTAAACCAACTACTATTTTAAAAATTGACCTAGAAAAATCAATAGTTACAGCCTTTCATTGCCAATGATCTTCAAATCTGAGTATGTCAAAGAAAATAACAAAGTTTTAATCTTAGTATTTATTATTCTGATGTCAAAAAAGTAATGATTTTAAAATAGGGTTTTATAACATATGTGATGATCCAATCATCATCTAAAAGGGAGAAAGATTAATTAAATCCAATAAAAGAAAATATGCCACCAGGCAAGGTGGTGCATGCCTGTAATCCATGACCTCGGGAGGCTGAGGCAGGCAGATCACCAAGTTCAAAGCAAGCCCCAGAAAAAGTGAGGTGCTAAACAACTCAGTAAGATACTATATCTAAAATACAAAATAGGTCTGGGGATGTGGCTTAGTGGTCGACAGCCCCCTTAGTTGAATCCCCGGTACCCAAAAAAAAAAAAAAAAAAAATAGAAATAAAGAAAAGAAAATATGCCATTATTGTTTTTATTTTGAGAAATTTATATTGTCTAAATAATAATATGAAAAATACTTTAGTTGGGGAAATATATAAATGATAAAAAAAAATAGATTACTATAGAGGGTGCATGGGGGCAGGAAAGATAGTGGAATGAGATGGACATCATTACCCTAGGTACATGTATGACTGTACATATGGCATGACACTATATCATGTACAACCATAGAAATGTAAAGTTGTACTGCAATTTTGTACAATGAATCAAAATGCATTCCACTGTCATATATACCTAAGTAAAATAAATAAATTAATAAAAATATATTACTGTAATAATTTTATTTAGAAATACATTACAGTTTTGGGGAACCTATAAATCTTTTTAGGGGAAATATTATAATAATTATACCAACCATAACAAGATTTCAATTATTTGTGAATTACTTGTTGTGGGTTTAAGATGAGTATGAATGTAAAATACTTGACCATTTGTACCTCATAATAATATAGTTTACTAAATTTAAAACAAACTTATAAAGGACAAACCTTAAAGACTCTATTATGTGAATATACATCTTCAGTTTTCCCTTGAAAATAAGTGAATCTTTGAAAATCAATATAATCCATCATATTAACCAACAAAAAATAAAAATAATGACCCTATCTATAAATATCTATAAATGTGGAAAATAATTTAAAATAAAATCAATACCCATTTACAATAACAACACTCAGAAACTGGGAATAACGACTAACTTCTTCAATCTAATAGAAGTCATCTACACAAAAACTACCATTACAGTCAATGGTGCATAATGGGATGTTACCATTATAGTCAATGGTGCATAATGGGATGTTCCCCACTAAGGTTAGGACCAAAGCAACGTTATCCATTCTCACCATTCTTGTTTGACAAAGTGCTAGAAATTCTAATCAATGCAATAAAATATGAAAAAAAAAAAATAAAGAGCAGAAAAAAAGAAATAAAACTAAGCTTATTTGCATTTTTCATAAGTATCTACATAAAAATCCCTAAGGAATATAAAGGAAACTTCTAAAAGTAATATGTAAGTTCAGCAAAATTTTAGCATGCAAAATACGTACAAAAACCACTTGTGTTTCTATAAACTGGCAATGAATTTGTGGACACCAAAGTTAAAAATACATTTACATTTGTTCAAAACGATGAAGTACTTAAGGGTAAATCTACCTAATGCAATAGAATATATGTATGCTAAAAACTACATTATACTTATGAAATAAATCAAAGCTCTAAATAAATTGAGGGATATACCATTTTTATAGAATTAAAAAGCCAACACATGAAGAAGTCAATTCTCCCCGAATTAATATATATGATGAACACAATTACTATAAAAAATCTACCAATTTCATGTTATTTTTAAAATTACATTGAAAGGCAATATTGAGAAATAAGACTAAATTAAGAAAAGTCAGTCCGCCTAACTTCAAGACTTATAAGCTACAGTCAATAGGAATGTGTGGTATTGATGGGGGGTTGCATACGTAGATCAATGAAATGGAAAAGAGAGAGCCCAGAAATAGAACCACACAAATATGCCCCTCTGATTTAAAAAAAAAAAAAAAGGAATGTGTAAAAGCAATTCATTTGAATAAAGATGTTCACTTCAACAAATGGTGCAGCAGTGATTGAAAAATCCATAGGTAAATAAATAAATAAGTAAATATATCATGATGCAAATCTCACATTTCATGCATTAACTGAAAATGGATTGTGGACTCAAAGACAAAATTCTAAACCATAAGGTTTTTTAGAAAAAAAATAAATGGGAGAAAATATTCAATGTTTACTGTTGTCAGTTTTCTTGGGCCCAACACCAAAAGTATGCTCCATGAAAACAAAAATCGATCAACTGAACTTCCTGAATCTAAAACCTTTTGCTCAACAAAATATCCTTCTTAAGAGAATGAAAAAATCAAGTACACATTAGGAAAAGTATTTTGCCATATATTCGCTAGAAGTCTAGTATTTACAAGAAGATCTCTCAAATCTCAATACATATTTCAACAAAAAAGATATGCAGAACACAATCACAAGAAAAGATCTTCAACATCATTATCCATTCGAAAAATGAGGATTGAAACCACCATGTGATATCACCACACACAATCAAAATGACTAAAATAAAAAATATTGACACAAAACATGTGAAGATATATAGAAATTGGCTCACTCCTACATTGGGGTAGGAATATCATCTAGTACAGCTTCTTTGGAAGACAATTGGGCAATTTCTTTAAAAACTGTATTTGCAATGGCAATACAATCCAGGCATCGCACTTGTGGGCATTAATCTCCCAAAATGAAGACGTAATTTCACACAAAAACTTGTGCACATGAAAATTTTTAGCAACTGTCTTTTTAGTAGTCAAAAGCAAAATAGTGAAAGAAGCCCACATGTCCCTTGTTGAGTGGTTAAGCTATGGTACATCCATACTATGGAATGTTACTCAGCAAAATAGAAAATATAAAAGGCATAATGTATGATAATGTGTGATTTTATTTTTACATAATATTGGACTTTCAGAGTTATAGAAATGAAGAAGAACCTGGGGGTTGCCAGAGATTGAAGGCAGAATGACAGCAAAGGGTAAGTGTGAATTCACACAAAATACTCGGGGTCCTAGTGGTTATGGAAATAATCCATGCCTTGACCACATCCATTTCAAGTCCTAGTTAATGCTATTTTACTATAATTTTGGAAGTATTACCATTGGGAAAAAACCTGAAGAAATGGCAAATAGAATCCTTATTTATGACTGCAAATGAATCTATATCTCAAAATTTTAGAAATTATACAAAACCTGTTTTTCCTTTTCTTTTGTCCAAAAGACCTCCAACCGCCCAAATTAGATATTCCTTTGCTTTCCTCACACCTTCATTTTTACATTTATCATGAAGTCCTATGCATTCCTGTTAATTATGTGTGATTTCCACCACATTTTTCCATTCCACTTACATCCACATGAGTATGATTTTGTCTAGCCTTATCTTTTCTTACTGCTTATTATATTCCTAACAGAATTTTCAGTCCCTAGTACTTTATTTCTATCCTATAAATCTTAACTCACAAATACAAATAAAATGAGCCCTCTGGGTCTGTGGGTTCTTCACATATAGATTCAATTAATCTCAAATATAAAATATTTGGGAAAATACTTGTGTCTACACTGAATATGTACAGACCTTTTTCTTGTCATTACCCACCAAACAATATAGTATAACAGCTATTTACATAACATTTACATAACACTAAATGTTATAAGCAATCCAGAGATTTTTTTTTTTTTAAAGTTTACAAGAGAATGTGCTAGGTTTTATGCAAATATAATACCATTTCTCTAAGGGACTTGAGCTCCTGGGGATTTTGGTACCCAAGGTAGAAGTGGGGGAGGGTTTCTGGAACCAATTTCCAATACTAATAAGGGAGGAAGGTACATTTTTATACAGGAAAAACAAATTATTTGGTTGGAAAGTGGACTTTTTAGAATCTTTTTTCACATTGTTTGTTTTCCATTATTTCCTCTGTGCCTAAGCACACCAATCCTGTGTTGTAACCTCCTTTATATGCTCTTTCTGCCTTTATCCTCAAAGTCACTTTGTCTACCTGGGGAACTTATGCACAGTTCTCAGTGCTCTGGTGACTTAAGTGTTCCCTGAACTTTTTCCTCTTATCAAATTGTCATGTTTTCATGATGCATCTCTGCTTGCTTCCTCCCCCAGTAAACTATGAACTCCTGGTCAGCTTGTTTATCTTCTCATGAGCAGTGACCGCTACAGTGTATGGTGTGATACATACTCAGTAAGCTTTAGTAATATTAATAACTTTGTTTTGTATCATAATGCCAGTTGTTTTATGTGATCTTCTTTCATCCCTCGTCTTCATAACAAATTGGCAAGGTGGCTTTTATCATCACCATTTTCTAAGTGAGAAAGCTGGTATTAAAGTAGAAGAAATGTATCTGAAGTCATAGCTGGTCAGTACCAGTCTGGTACCCCTTTAAAAGAAATAGTTTAAAGCCTTTAGACAAACCAGTAAAAGTAAGGCTTTCTCTAGTACCTGTCATCAGGCCACCAAGCCCATTTGTCAGGCTATTGTTATTCCATACCTCTTAATGAAAAATAGAATAGTATGCCTTAAAGAAAGATCCAAGTAAATCACAGGAAGAGCAAAGTTGGAATGATATTTTCCATTTTGTTATACTTATAACAATACATTTTTACAGTTTCTTAGAAAACTAAAAATACTTTTACCATGTGATTGAGCAATTATACTCCTACTTACTTACCAATTTAAAAACTTTTATTTACAAAACTCCCTGCAGGCCCCAAACTGGAAGCAACCAAGACATTTTTCCATAGATGAATGAATGAACAAGCTGTAGTACAATGGAATGTCTTCCAGCAATAAAAACAAGTGCACCACAAAACTATAAGAAGACATGAGTGGGGCTGTGGTTGTGGCTCAGCGGTAGAGCGCTCGCCTAGCATGTACGGGGCTTGGGTTCGATCCTCAGCACCATGTACAAATAAAAACGCATTGTGTACAACTAAAAGCAAATAAATAAATATTTAAAAAAAAAGAAGGAGACATGAGTGGACATTCAACTCATTTTTCTAAGTAAAAATACTGAGTCTTGAAATAGTACAAACTCTGTAGTTCCCATCATACAGCATTCTGGAAAGGGTACAACTATGTGACACTTGAAAAGAGAAAAATATCAGTGATCTCAGGAGTTTGCACAAACTAAGGAGAAAGTATAGGTGAAACACGGGGGATATTTTAGGATGGTAAAACTATTGTGTGCAATATTGTAATGACAGATACACAGCTTTATGTGTCTCAAAAGCCATAAAACTTTACAGCACAAAGAGAGTAACTTAATGTAAGCAAATTTTAAAACAAATCATTTGTGGGGTAGAGGATTCCTAGAAAGAAATGCAGAATAACAAGAGAATTTAACTACTAAAAGTGTATAAAATTACTTCATTGAAGGAGGAGTGGGGGCTTACAGTACAGGCTTAAGCAATTTTGGAAATAACTAAAGGCAGAAGGAACTGCATGTAAGTACTGTTCTGAGTAGTTCAGTGATTTCCCATGGGGGTGCTGGTGTAACCTGTGTACTGGAACTGCACAATTAAGTAGTTAAAGATGGGAGTCAGGCTCCTTAATGATCCTTAATGCTGGGCTGGAACCTTACAGACGTGCAAAGGAAAGCAGCTGCAATAAAACACACAGTATTAGCGTTGGAGACAACAATATGAACACATGTAGAGCTTAATATAAATACAGATTTTTACATTCATAAAATTATACAAACCCACTAGTTAGTATATGCACATATATTTTCTTGCTCTGTCACTGAGACTTCCTAGAAGCAATAGCATCCCAACTGCAATGAGCACAACCAGCATCCAGCACTTGGTTTCTAACACCATTCTCCAAGAAATAAAACCAAGCTCCAGAGAGAAATGGCTCTGGACTGAAACAGAAAATATACCTACAGAGAGCAGGCATATGTAGTTTGCTATGTGCCTATTTCTGTACTCCTTCATCTGAGAGGCCATAAAAGAAGCACAAACATGTAGTAAGTATCACAGTATATCTAGACTTTTGTTTTTAAACAATTATCCAACAAAAAGATTCAGTTTGTGAAGCAGCAGCTAATTCTAGCTGGGGCGGGAAATATACAAGATAAGCATTGGACATCTCACAGCACCAGAAAGTAGGAAAGTGCTAAAAACCAAAGAAAAACTCAAAATCCACATTTATGTGTTTTATTTCAAAAGGATGCAGGAGCCAACAGAAAGAGCTCCCAGTGGCCAAAGCTGGGAGAATCTGAGCAAGAGACTGAATAAAGCAGTGCTGGACTATAACACAAAATATTAATATTCAGGAGTTCATATTGATATAAATAAAATATTGCATGAATAAATAAATGGGGAGAAAGGACACATTTCTTTTGTAGAAGAGTTCAAATAATTTATGTGGATACTCCACTTTCATGGAGGAAAAGCATAAACCCCTACTCTAAATGTCCCCTAAATATGGATTGTGCACGGTGACTTCTTTTCAAAGATTACAGCATAGGAGGAGGAAAGAAAAGTGACTCACAGTATGGAAATATGACAGACATCACCTTAGTCAGGTGAAAAAGGGGACCGTCCACTGTGACAAACCATGTTGACGCCTTTACCCTAGATGTGCCTTCTGAAAACACATCATCCCAACCTAATCACGAGAAAAAGAACCAGACCAATTCCAGCAGGGTAGTGACATACAGGACAATCGACAAGCGCGCCTCAAAACCACCCATGTCATCAAAAACTGAGACACTGTCCCAACCAAGATGAGCCCAAGCATACATGAATATAATGGACTACTCCGGGTGGGATCCTGCAAAAGAACACACACCCTGAGGTCAAACCAAGGAATCGGGGATCTGAACAAAGCATCAATACCAGTTCCTTAAATGCAATAAATGAACCCGATTAATAATATGCTAATATTGGAGAAGATCGTGCATAGGAAAATGGGGAGTCTCTTTTCTTTCAATCAAACTGCTCAAAACAAGTCTACTAAAAATAAATAAATAAACATAGTGGTCAATTCAAAACATTAAACAAAGCTCACAAGAGAAGGGCAATGCTTTGGCCCCAGCGGTGCCTTGCTTTGCTCTTGGTGCTTTACGCCGAGAGAAGAAGTTTAGCATCTCAGTATGAGCCATATTGGTTGCCAGTGGTGTGGGCCATGGGCTCAGCTGGCTGGGGAATTTAATTAATAGGTGTTGCTCTGGAGTTCTGGCTTTGGCTGGGGTGCAAAATGATTCATTCCCAAGTGGGAAAGTGGAGATTTCCAAATCTGAACTATAAGTATGAATCAACATGTTATTTTACTAGGAAGTGGTACCAAGTTTCTGTAAAAATCATTATTTAAGTAGATCATGATCAGTATTTACTTTCCATGTTTATTTTAACTTGAGGAACTATTAGCATGAAAGTGTTTATTATTCATGTATTACATATAGGACTAGTTCCTCTAAGGGGAAGACTTTTTCTCTGTTCATCATGACCATCAAATGCAGCTTGCCACTCACAATTTGCATATTCTCTTTGGTTTTCTGCACCCAAGTTATTAAGTAAGTATGGTTCCAAATAGCTATTCATTTGTAATTGACTTAATTTAATTCTCACATTAAAGTAGTCATGCTTGTGTGAAAATGTGTAAATGTAGATTATTCAATATAGAAAAGGAAATACCTGGTAAGTGAAAAAAATGTCAAGAGGCAAATCCATCCTTCAGGGGAAAAAGTGTAATTATATTGCTTAGGAACAAAGCATCCCTTATTTATTATTTTCCCTAGCTTAAAAATGTCTTCATATGTAAAATTTGTCATCTTTTATTCAACAATTTCAATTTTCTTTCTTGATGATATCATTAAAATAATTCTATTTAACTTTATGTCCTGGTTGTCTCAAGCTAATAATCACAGTACATAAAACGAAATGGAAATAGGTATGTCTTGTGTGTGAACAGTTTTTTAATTCAAGATTTTCTTGTGTTCAATCTTACAATAAATTTTAAAAGAGAGTAATGCTTCCAAAAGGCTTCAGAAATAAATTGTTCTACTATCTGTTAAGTGTGCTGGATAATTTAGGAATGTTATTACAAAATAACCTCTATGTTTTGCTTTCTGACAGGCAGCCAATCATGTACAAATTACAGTAATTCAGTCCTCATAACGTCTCCAAAGTGATTCTGAAACACAAATATTTAACCATGTGCAAAAGAAAAACAATGTGAATAAAAGATATACATAAATATGTCATAAAAGAAATAAAAGACAGGAAGATCAGAATGATTAAATAAGAAGCAGTATTAATTTGGCCTTCATCCTGTACTTTTAAATCTGTACTTCCAGACAGATCTTCTCTGAGTGCATCCTGACAAGGTATCTACCTACTGCAGACCCAGGGGGAGAGCGTAAGGTGGACAGAGGCTAGGAGGTGGGGACCCGAAAGAAGGCAGTCCAGGCATTGATGACGAGGGGCAGGGCGAGGGGAAACAGCCCTCCAGGACAGGACATCTGGATGAGAACAAGTCACGGAGTTGCAGGAGGCAAAGACAGCACTCAGAACTCAGGGTGAAGGACAAGTGTGAGTCCGCCCACACCCGCAGTTAGAAGCTCAGAGACGCGGGTCCTGGCGTCACAGGGGAGAAAAGTCTCCAATACTGGGAAGCAAGGAGAAACAAGTCAGGAAGCTCACAGGGCCTGACCTGGGAGAGCCCGGCCAGGGAAAGGTGACCAGGGAGCTGCTGGCGCTCCAGCAGGAAGGTGACGCCTGGCGCTGCCACCCCCTTCATCCCTGCACAATGCGGGCCTTGGAGACACAGCACCAAAGTCCTCGCCTGGCGGGAACAGAGCAGGAGCAAGAGGGACGCAGAGCTGGCGACTGCAGGATCTCCCCGCCTCCAGAGAGCCTCTGAGATGGCCCTGGACTCCACCACCTGCCAGGCTGGCCACGCCAGGGCGGAACTCGTGTTCCAGCTCCTGGTCCTCACCCAAGTCCAAACCGTCCCCAAATTACGCTGGTGGGTACTAAAAGGCAATCGGTTCCTTCTGTCTTCACTATAAGATCTCTTCCCTTTTGGAAAAAGTTGTCTTGGATGTATAAACAAAACAAATCAAAAATAATTTTTGACAAGAGCAACTCATATCGCCCGATTAAAGCAATTCAAATTGTCTGGAAAGGCACTGGAAACCACAAATCAAGGGGGGAAGGTTTTATTTTTTATTTTTTCTTCAGATTTTGTTTTTTGATTGCTAATAAAATTTAGAGACGGAAGACAGATATTGTTTGCCCATCACAAAGATACATATTCTCTTATCTTTAATGTATACTGTGAAATAAATCGGTGAACACGGTGCTTCTGTGGGCCCTGGAATGGATGGGTGGGCAGATCACCCCGGAGAGGGTCTCAGCGGTGGGTGGGAGTGAGTGGGGAGCCTTCTACAGGGTCGGGGATGAGGCAGGGTCTGTCTGTTGCTAAGTGCGCGGGTGCTCATGAGCACAGGTCTGCTTGTCGGGTCCGTGCAGCCACAGCTATGCGGCGCCAAGGTTGATCCTGAAGACCGCCTCTGTGTGGTGACCCCACGTCCTCCAGTGGCTGGACCCAGGCCTCTGCTGCCGCCCATCCCACTAGCCTTCACAGTTCCTTCTGGTCTACGCTTTAGACGGGAGCAACAGGCTGCCCTTCCTCCTGGGCTCTTCTCCCAGTAATGGCATCACAGGGACCCCAGGCTGCCCCTGCATAGACCTGCCACTCACTCCTGGACCCCACCCCCTGACACCCTGACGCTCTCTCCAAGTGCTTGTCAACTGGGCTTGCTCAGTATTCTCCAGTGCTTCCCCTTCCTTCTTCATTGGGGCCACCCCTAATCCAAGACCCCACCAACTCTCTCACATCCGGGGCTCTGGGTTCATTTGCACCCCTACTCCAGTTTCTCCATAAACAATGAGAAGATTTTTAAAGTCAAATCAAAGCAAGGAAATATCCATTAAGGGCTTCCTGCTTCTCTTAGCATAAGATACCTTCCTACGCTTCACTCAGCGTGCACAGCCCCTTGAGAGGTCTGGTTCCTGATTGTGTCACCAGTCTGCAGTATAGACGACACAGGTACCTGGCCTGTGAGTTTCTGCCTCCAGCGGCTCTTCCTGAAATGACTGCCACACCTGCTTAATTTGCTCTCTCCAACACTTCAGTGCTCACTCAAATGCCAGTTTCAGCAAGAATTGGCCTCGTTTTTTTCTTAATAGGACTTATTACAACTTCTGAAACAATCGATTGTGAAATTGCTTGATGCCCGCCCTTTCTACTAGACCACCAGCCCCATGAGAGCAAGGTTCACCCTGGATCGCAGTTTTGCATAATTAAGAGAAGATTATGGAGAAAAAGAAGGATTAGAACCCAGAGACAATGACAGATTAATGAACAGCATCTGAAAGCCTGGCTTAGGTCAGAGGCATACTTTAGAGTGACGTCCACAACACCGAGCAGCAAGATCAGCAAGGCAGGTTCTGTTAAGTAGTGTCTGGAAACACCAGGGGAGCAAAGTAGTTAAAAATCTGTCAAAAATTGTTTAAATTACAGACGGTCTAAGGAGGAAGAATAGCTAAGGAAGAATTTGTTTCTGGCCTCATACATGTTTGACTGAATACCATGTCGATTCATAAATTTAATGTAGAAATTCTAAACCTGATTTCAAATTAGACCAGAGAAGAGCAAACTGTTGAAAGAAGGGGACTAACATCTTTGTTTTGAGACCATGTTTTAAGTGTCTATTGATTCATGGCAGAATCAAGCACAATAAAATCAACATGAAAATAAGAATTACTTGCAAAGAAAGGGGATAATGATTATGTACTTAGCTACATAAAAGACCAACTTGATGAATATAAGCTCACTATTAAAATTGTAGAACTAAACACTATTAATTGTTTTCTCTCAAGTAGTCTTTTTTAAAATGACTGAGTAAAAAATAACAGTTTACTTTCAGGTTGTCATTTTTTAAAAAGATGCATAAGATCAAATTATTTAAAGCATCACTATGGTTGGTGTTGGGTTAAAATGATATGAATTGCCTTTACCAACAATGAAAAGATTAGTTAAGAAGATTTAAAACTATTTATTTGATACTAAGAAGATGCTGAATGGGTTATCAAATTATCCCAGGCCCTCATGGTTAGGAAACTAATTTTACTGGAACAGCTGACATTGTGCATTCATTTAACAAAGCCACAGGAAAAGTGAACACTCCACCAGATGTTCTGTGTCAAAGCACCAAGGTTTTCTTTTAGCTGAGCCCAGCAACTCTTGCAGGGCATCCTGGGAGATGGCATCTCTTGCAGGGCAATATATGAAATCAGGTGTTGAGCACAGAGGAGGACAATTTACTGTAACCGTTTCAACAGTCTCAGCAAAAAAACTTGTTCCACAAACAGAAAAAAAGAAGTTCAACCAACCTCTCCTCACAAAAGGGGCTGTTAATAATTTCACAAGATAAATGCTCGCCTTTTTTTACATTTTATGCCATTTCTTCACAGCTTCTGTGGGATTTGTTAATGGGATTTTAAACCAACTTTCTACAACTTTGGTGGCACGACTCTTAAGCCTGTCTCAAAGCTTGAGATCTACATGCTTGGGTAGAGAGTGATAAACATGGCCAAGCTATAAGGCTTCTTAATTGTCTGGCTGTCAGATGGAATGTTCCAGGAAATAATTGGGTAGGTTTGCCTTTTCCAGACCCTTTCATTTTTAATGGCAATCTTCCTCTAACATTCCTCACGTTTGTTTTAGGGAAAACCCTGAGAACTGACATGTGTCAGAACATGTGAGCAGGTTGGGAAGTCCACACACCTCAGAAAGCTGTCACAAGTCATCAGACCTGTGACTGTATCTTTGCAAGGACGTATAAGCAGAATTAAGGAACCTGGCAAGAGCGTCACAAAAGATAATAATATATTCATGTTACTTGATTTGACTCAAAATTACAGCTGGTAGTTAGTAATTCTTTAGGTGATTTGTGCGTCTATTCCTGGAACTCCCCAAATGCGGGCATGTGCCACAAGTGAAGTAAGAAATGCACCCACAAATTAATTTCCTAAGCATTTTAAATGACTGAAAGCTCACTGTTAAATGAGCAAGTGCAGCTTTTTTGTTTGTTTTTCTCAATTAGTGACAATAATTTTATCTGTATTTTTATGATCTTTCTCCAAATAACCATTCTTCATAGTCTAAATGAGAAGGAATTTTTGAACAAATTCAGAAACAATGTGGACATTATTACATATTTGAAGTTCTACTATATTTGAACATATTACTTTCCCTAAAGGAATACACTGCAAATTATTAGGAGAGAGGAACAGTCTGCTCCTTAATTTATCTCTGCAGCACAGAGGAAGACAATAATTAATAAGAATTATTTGTGTAAGGGAGGTTGATTGAGGATTATAATGGGTTAATTTATATCTCCCATGAAGGGGGACCTCATGGTCCATAAATATGAAAGTGACTTTATTTGGAAATAGAGTCTTTGCACCTGTAATCATGTTAAGATGAGTTCATTGGCCAGACATGGTGTCGCACGCTTGTAATCCCATCATCTTGGGAGGCTGAGACAGGAGGACTACAAGTTCAAAGATAGCTTCAGCAACTTAGGAGATAATGTTAGCCTCCTAACTGTGAGACAATCAATGGCAAACTTTTTTTTAAATAATTGTTTAAAGATATTTTTCACAATGGACACGATATTTATTTTATTTATTTGTATGTGGTGCTGAGGATCAAATCCAGTGCCTCACATGTGCGAGGCAAGCGTTAATGAAATATTTTATCACAGGTTTTGGAATGATTTTTTATTTTTATTAATATCTCTACAATTCTGACATTTTCAATATTTCTCTTTTTAAACCTCAATAGTCTTTTGTATTTACTGTCTACTATTGTCTTGCATAAGATTATAAAGTGTATATACTGTCTCATAGTAACATTTGTATATAACTAAATTTATCTTTTAGTTATCTGGAACTTATTATGAGCAATATCAGGTAGGGGTTCAGTTTTTTCTCTTTAAACTTAAGGTTAATGGTCCACACAATGCTAATTCCTTAGTGATTAATCATAGCATGCATTCTCACATGTGCCATTTCTGTTTCTAAACTCTCTTCTTCCATGGAGTTTGCTCATGCATACATCAATAATGCAATTTTATTACTGACTGTGATTTTGTAGTATAAACTGCTACTAAAAGATGCTTTTTCCTTCATCCTTAAACATGTTCTTGAGCTACATTTCACCAAATACATTTCCAGAACAATGTTTGATTCAACCTGCATTAAGTAACCTGGTAGGTTACTTAATGAAAGCCCTTCTGAAGCATTTGACAACTTGCTTGTTAGTTTTTAAAGTTTATTCCCAGGCATTAGAGGCTCTGGTATCTTGTGCAAACATTGCTTTTTTAATTTTCCTTCCTGACATTTATCAATTGGTTGCTAGTTATTAGTGTACTTGCTAGTTGATCTTATTTTTAGCCACTTTTCCAATATACTAGTTATTGGACAGTTTCTATTGGGACTCAGATTTCCAGAGATAATAAGAGTACTCATCATCTCATCATCCTTTTTCAATTTCTAATTATAAAAATCCTACACTTTAAAAATAATATTGTGCTTTAATATTTTGACACTTAATTATTTTCAAGGTAAAGAAGGTTTCTTGTTCCCAGCATACAAAACAGTTTTGTTATCTGTGGCTCTTATTAGATATCTTTTTAAATTTTTTTAAACTTCACAATAGGTAATTGAGGAATCCATCTCCACGCCAAAATCCACGTGACCGTCAGACCTCACCGTGGGCAATTACAGATGTGCCTGGGGGAAGCTGCTCTTGGCAGAGGAGTCTTGGTGCCAGCTAGTGAGCTGCTGCCCCTGTGGGGAGTGGTGCTTGAGGATTCAGCCCATGCCACCCAACATGCCCTTGGGGACCTCCTGATCAGAGGTGGCAGCTGGCCATGTCTTTCTAAGGTGCCACTGCTGAGATGGGCTTACTGGGAGCTTGAAGGTGCCTCTCTCACCACGACTTAGCACTCAGGAATCTTTCTCTCCAAGTCCTTTCTCCCCTCCTTCCAGCCCTGGGTCCATAACATAGCAGGGTCCTTGTTTGGAGCTCTGGAGATGAGAGGACAGGGCCTTCAGGGACACTTGTGACACACACTGATGATGTTACATGGGAAGTGGATGCTGGAGGACCAGCAGCTGCCCGACACCCGGCAGCTCAGCTATTGCTCAGCCATCTCGGCTCTCCACAGCAACACAGTTTATCTAACTCTTTTCTTGGATCTTTGAAATGATAATATGATCCTCCAACTTTAAGCTGTTAGTTTAACGAATTGTGTTAATAACTATCTGAATGCAGAAGTTTTCGGTGCTCTTAGGATAAATCTCAGTTGCTCCTGGTGCAATCCTCTTTTCAAAGACAAGCGTATTTGTTTTTGTTGTTTCAAGGCTACTTGGCTCGCAGCCATGTGAGGTCGATCTGCACTATTATTCGGTTAGTTGATTCTGTTTCTCTCTGCCACCTTCTCCCTGTTGGCTAGTCCTTCACATCCGACAGGCAGTTCACTTGGTCTGTGCAGGTGGTTAGCACCATTGTACAGTTTTGTTTGATGCTGAGGTATTTAAATAGCATATGTGGGTCATTTGCATTTGTTCGTACTTAAAAGAAACTTATTTTTAAAAAATCCTCTGAGTATCTTTGTATTTCAGTGAGAAACAAATATTTTTATAGCTGAAACTTTGGACATTTTCAATTTTTTTGATGTCTGCATTTACAATTTATGGCTAATATTTCCTTTTCTTTCCTTTTCCCCACAGCATATACAAGATTTTCATTAATTTTCTTTTTATTTTTCTTAGGATTTTAGTAAGTATCAGATTTCTATTTTTCCACTGTCCTTAATATATTAAAACTTATATCTTGGGCTGGGGCTGTAGCTCAGTGGTAGAGTGCTTGCCTAGCATGTGTGAGGCTCTGGATTTAATCCTCAGCACCACATTAAAAAATAAATAAATAGAATAAAGGTATTGTGAAAAAATTCTTTAAAAAAAAACTTATATCTTAACATATAACTTTCTACTAATATTAAATATCAGATTTCAACTTTTCCACCATTCTTTATATATTAAAACTTTGACATTTATCTTAACATACTAATGTTTATATTAATCAATATCCATAACAAACTGATCGAAAACAAACACACTTCTATTAAGAACTATAAAGGTTTTGTTGAGATCACCTGGAGTTTTTGTTTCAGAATTTTTCTCAGTTATGCTGTTTTAGACATTATTTAATAACTGCATAGAATACACAGCCACAAAGTCTCAACAATTCCTTGGTTTGTGTACAGATTGTGAATTTAGGGGCGCCATTTTCTTTACCAGTCGCTCTTTCCTGCTGTTCTTTATTTTCTCTCCATTTACAGCTGGTTACATTTTCAAGATATTTTGTTTCTGTTTGTGTGGGGGCAAAGTGCACAGAGAGGAGGTAAAATGTCATATTCAATATATATTCCTATTTTCTCGTGCAATTTGAATGACAATTAGCCTGCATATAGCACTGCAGATTAGCTGTAAACCTGATGAAAATTAGAAAATCACATAAAGCAAAATAGGGTGTGTGGAAAGGGCAGGAGGAACCCTCATGCCATGCATGATGTTGAGAAGTAATCTAGCGTAACCATTCTAGAAGTGCCTATAATCACATAATCACATCAATTATACAAATACTTATGACCAATTAATGCTACTCCTACCTTACATAAAAAGAAAGAATGGTTTGCACAGCCCCACCAAGGAGATATATCTGAGTGATACTCCAAGTGTTACCTGTTGTCATGTCAAACCAAAAGCCAGTCAGTAACCCACAGGGGAGGATCACAGAAGGAAGAGACAGATGAACACTTCACAACGATGACAAAGGATTTTAAATATACCCGGCTTGTAGGGAAAGAGAGGGGGAAGATGTGTAACACGAAAAGCACCTCTTAGGAGCAGTCGTTAAAGCCTCAATTTAAAGTCTACACACAACTGAAAGAAATACAGAGCCGATACCAAGGCATGTAGGAGAACTGACTCGGGTCCTGTTCACAGAAGCAGATCCTGAGAAAAGAGGCCAGTGTGAGGGGCCAAGGGTGCTCCTCCAAGTGGGACTGTTCACGAGTAGGGACAGCAGGACAGGGAAGGCACAGAAGCCAAGTCGGTGTGTGGCTTCCGGGTGAGACCCAGCTGTAGAACATCCTGCGGGACAGATCCTTCCAGGGGCAAGTTCTTCAGCAGTGGAAAGGGTTCATCCTTCCTCTTTACCGATCTAGAGGGCGAGCGTTCAGTCTCTCGCCATTAACGGTGATGTTAGCTGTAGATTTTGATGGTTCTCTTTTTAGGTTAAGGAAGTTTCCTTCTATGTTTCATTTGCATAGAAGCTTTAAAAAAAAAAATTGGATGTTGACTTCATCCAATTCTTTTTCTCCAACTGTTGTAACAATCACTTATAGACAGTTCATACAATATGTGACATTGATTTATTTTACAACGCTGAGTCAGCCTGCATTCTCCTTGGTTGAACTTCACAAGGTCATGATGTAAAATCCTTTTGATACGTGATTTCCTAACATGTTGAGGATATTTGTGTCTATGTTCGTGAGGAATTTTGATATGAGGTCTTCTTTCCTTGTACTGTATTTATCTGATTTTGGTGTTAGGTTAATTCTGGCCTCATAGAAATTCCCACTTGTGTTTTCTGGAAAATGTATACAATTAATATTGTTTAAAAAAATGTTTGGTAGAATTCACAGTGCAATTGTCTGGGCCTAGGCACTACATTTCTAGAAGGGGTGTAGGAGTGTGTGTGTATATATAACATATACATTATGATTGATTTTGTAGATATCAGATCATTCAAGTTACCCAACCCTTTTTGATTGTGTTTTAGAATTTATCTTTTAGAGAACTGGTACATCACCTAAGTTTTTCAAATTTATTAAGTTTAGAGTTGCTCATAGAATTCCTCTGTTATCCTTTTAATATCTATTGGGTGAGTTGACATGTCCCTTATTTCATTCTGATATCTTTATGTTTTCTTCCCTTAAGAAGGCTGGCAATTGGTTTATCAATTTTATCTTTCCAAAGAAACAACTTTTGGTTTTAATTAACTTTTCTACTTTTCTCTGATTTTGGTTTCATTGATACTTTCCCTAATATTCATGAGTTGTTACTTGTGTCTTCTCTGTGTTGAACTTGCTCTTTCCTGGTTCCTTAAGGTAGAAGTTGAGGCTCTCATCTTTCCAAAGTTCAGATGAATTGGTTGTTCTGTGACCTCAGTTCTCTCTTGGGCTCAGCACATGTCATTGATTTGCAGGGTTTTTTTTTTTTTTTTTTTTCCTATTATAGTAAAGGTGAAATGATTCTTTTCCTCGCTCTATATTTCCAAGTGAAAACTGGAATTCTAGACTTCATCTTATCACAAAACATTAAAATATTTTATACCCTTTTTTTTTTTTTTTTTTTTTTTTGTACCAGGGTTGAACTCAGGGGCACTCAACCACTGAGCCACATCCCCAGCCTTATTTTGTATTTTATTTAGAGACAGGGCCTCACTGAGTTGCTTCGAGCCTCGCCATTGCTGAGGCTGGCTTTGAACTCACAATCCTCCTGTCTCAGCCTCCTGAGCCCCTGGGATTACAGGCATACACCACTGTGCCCAGCAAAACATTATTTACCTTTTTGGCTTTATTTTACTGAGGCCATTTCACATCTCTGACTGATTTCATGATAGTAATATTTTTAATAGTAACCCATCTTTTTCATTTTGGAACAAAACCTACTTTTAAAAGAAGAACGCATTAGTCTTTTATTACACTATCACATCCCCTTACCCAGCTCTGTAGTTCCAAGTGAAAACTGGAATTCTAGACTTCATCTTATCACAAAGATTTTCACAAGGGCATCTCTAATAAGACATACTGAATGAGCATATGATACTATTTTCATCCTGGTCAATGTGTTTGGCTAAATGGAGAATTTACTTTATGTAGAACATCATGTAAGAAAACAGATTTGCTTTGAAAATTATGAAAGATTCAACCCAAACACTCTGACGTAATCACCTTTTAAGTAATTTTATATCATAGTTTTAAATCATGAATACTCCTCTTACTACATGTATGAAGTGCTAAGTTATGTGCTTATCTTGTTTATCCTGATTCAATTATGTATTTTATTTTAAAATGCTTTAAATTTTGCATAGAATTGTATATTGGTCTCAGATATAGTGGTTTGGGTTTTTTTTTTTTTTTTTCAAATATAGCTTTACTTCCTTTTTTATAACCTAATTTGAATGTCTATGGGCAATTTTCTTGATGAGCTATCTAAAATTTATGTTTTAAATAAGATTTAGAAAGCAAGTTATTAGAAATATTTGCCAATTCAAACTTATAAATGTTTTATTATTAATATATTACTTAGTATTCTTTATTAATTTCTTTTCTTGCTTAAGTCACTCAGGAGGATTATCAAAGTGAATCATTCATATTAAAATCTTTGAAAACAAAATATTAAATTATAAATGGCTATGAATTCTTAAAGTAAGTGCAGTGTAATGGTATTTCTTTTATTTGTTTCAATTTTATTTGTCTCTTTCAAATCATCTACTCCTGAAGATTTACCTAAATATTAGTAAATATTTTAAAGGATAATACAGAGAAAACTAAAACAGAGAAAATAAATATTATTTATTTAAGCAACAAATATTTATTGAGTAGCCACTGTCTGCAATCAAAATAAAAATTTTATGTACATAGTTATTCTTCTTTGAAGACCTCATTATGAACAGGTATATGGAGAGTTGGAAAAATTGTGACCAATTATTTTGGAATTGGGGTGTGTGTTTAAAGAAATAAAGTGTCTGTGGATAATGCTGAGGTGAGCCATGAGGGGAAATAAAACCCACATTTGTTACGATTGCCTTAAAAATGAATGGTATGTGGTTCTGTCTAGCCAAACACGAATTCTCTTAAAATGTAATTGTTACGTAAAAACATTTTGGATAATCACTTAGGAAATATGCATGTGACTGCTAGGCTTTACAAAAAAAAAAAAAAAAAAGATTTCTTTTTCCATGGATATCTGAATCAATAGAAAAGAAAATCTCTCCAACATTCCCATGTAGTGATAGTGAAATGGTTTAAAATGTTTAAGAGAGAAGCCAAAGAGAGGCGGGACTCCGGGGAGCTCTCCCGTACTCTCCGAAAGTCTGGATAAAGCCGTTCCACTGAATCAGCACTGAAACTATCCCGCGTAGTTCCCGTTTTACAACCATGTTTCAATTTTCTCCATAAAATTGATCTCAGCCGACATAATGTATCTACGGCAGCCTAAGAGTGATTCTGTGGAGGCTCACAAGCCACTATCCTGTACTGTGGCTCCCAAGGTGAGTGGAAGCCCTGGAGTCCCAGCAGAGAAGTGGAGCCAGTGGACCTGTGTCACAAAGGGAGTAGATGGGACCAAGGCAAAGGCAGAAGCAAGGAAACCAAGCAAAAATGGCACCAGCAAGAGATGCTGGATGGATGACTGGCTGGGCGTGGTGGCAATCGCCAGGATCCATGATTTGAAAGAGGTAGTTCATGGTGGGAAGAAGACTAGTCCCCACCAGATATTGTATCTGGAACTATTCTCAGGCATTAGTTTCTTCTCGAGTGTGGCACAGAGACTTAGAGGGTAAGTTAGAAAGTAGGCATGATGAGAAGTAAGAGAACCAGGAGCAGATGGTGCAGAATATGAAGAGGAAGGAGAGGTGAATTGAACCAATCCCAGCAGAGAGCTTAAGTATGGGAGAGACTGAAAATGTCCAAAAGGAGATGAAGAACAGTCCCCAAGATGAATCGCAAAGTGTCCAGCTTGTGATTTCAGAACCATTACTCTTCTCAACTGGATTTTATGTATCTTAAAAGAAACTGACTTATGCTTCTGTATACCCTGGGTAGTGGCATAGTGCAAAACACATCTGTATAGTGGTAGTGGTATAGTGCAAAACACATCTCCTGTGCTCAATGTTTTCGTCTTTTTGTGTAACCCTTGCTCCTCCTACTCCTCTGCATGACTGCCACCTCATTTTCTAAGTTTCATCTTCAGCATGTACTCCTGACCCTTTGATCTTATATTTCCATATTTTTAGGTTTGTTTCCAATTTTTAAGCAATATATTTTTACTATTGAATACTTCAACAACAATAGCTCTTTGAAAGCAACAGATAACTTCAAGAATTTTAATTTTCTCAGCAATTTTTTTTTTTTTTTTTTTACTTTGGTTTTTCAAGTCAGTCATTTTATTTGTAAACTTTGGTAATCCTCCCAAGAGTTTAAAACTACACTTAGGGACTATTATTTGGCAGCATATAGACTTAAAATATTTTGACATAATTTAAAAATTATTTTCTTAGGAATTTAGAGGAGGTATTATTTAGCAATAATATTAATAATAAATAATATTTTAGGTATACATACTATATACTAGAATCCATTGCAAATATCTTACATGTATTAATTTTATGTATTGATCATAACATCTCTATAAGGATTTTATCACAAAATTTAGATTAGCAAACTAAACAACAGAGAGGTCAAATAAACTTTCCCTAATTCACATAGCTAGTAATAGTTGAAAAATCATTGAGTAAAGATTTTCCAACTCCAGAACTCCAAATATGTTTTGATATGCATATGAATGTATCCATTAAAAGTTCTTAAAATACAAGCTTGGAATCTAAATATGAATTACTCAATAGCAAAACTTGGATGGCACCAATGAAATCTCTATTCATTAGGAAAAACCTGAAATTTTATTGTCATCAGTAAAACAGGTAAGTTTTATACAAAAACAAAAGTATTTATTCTGTGTCACTGAAATAAAGGACACAAGATGTCACAGTCCTTGATACTCTCAAAAAAAAAAAATCATTTTGGATGCTGACATCTGAACAATAATTACAGTTTTGCATGGCTACAAAACACATCTCTCAAACTACTTATGCAATTTTTGAAATTCCCAAGTAATAAAGCTCTTATGTTAGCTGATTAAAATTCACCACACATGACTGTTTGAAGGAGGAAGGAATGGAGAGGCAGGTTCTCAGAGGAGGGCAGAGTGAATAGGCATTTAGAAGAAAAACTGATAAGAAAAATAACCAAGGGGGAAGATGGGAAGAGGTGGAAATTCCTCCTTAGGGAAAGGAGAGAACTGCCCAACATTTGTTCTCAAGTTTCTGCAAAAGCAAGAAATGCACACACAGAGCTGCTAGGGGCTCACCCACACATGCAGCCCCAGGAAGGGGCACTGAGGCTTGTGACAGTGATACGGGTGCTTTTTAATGGAACTGACCTCCCCCTTCCTCCACAGCCCCGGACAACTACGCAAACTTACAAAGGCAAATGGAAATGGACATGATTAATTGGTCACAGCACAGAGGCTGCATTTAGAAAGAGGATCCCAGAGATAATCAATGGGTTACAAGTGTAGAAATATTGATACTTTTAGTTAGTCGAGGACTTAAAAAAAATGGGGCAGGGTAATGCACTGAAGTAGAACTAGTCCCTAACATTTTACTGTTAGCTAATATTTTAGTTAAAAAAAAAAAAAAAAAAAAAAAAAAAAAGCTACTGAGGCTATGGGGTTTTTGAAGGAGAAAGTGAAGAGAGCTTTATTTTGGAGGACCAAGCATTTGGGATGGGGTGGAAACACTAATGGTATGCCAGTAGCTTCCATCAGCCAGGTGTGATGTCAATGTCTCACTGAAGGTCAAAATCATCAGGAAAATGTGGAAGTACAAATCAAAATCTGGCTAAAAGGTAAAGGAAAATGTCTGGCAGAGGAAACACCTTTGGGCTGGGTCTGGGCACTCAGTCTGTTCCTCTGTCTGCTGGAACTAGTGAATGACCAGGGCAGACCACATGGGCTGCAGGTGCCCCTGAGGACAGGTGAGTGGACACAGTTCCTTTGGCCTCTCTTGTCCCTCAGGGAGGTGGGTCAGGACTTCACTGTCAAATGCAGTCCTGTGTGGGGAGAAGCAGGTCAGGGGAGGACAGGGCTGGGGTCCCTGCACCTCACACCACCGGCCACGGAAGGAGACATTCACTCGAGCAATTTTTCTGATATCATGTGAGGAAATTTTTGCTGTGCTGTATTCCATATTGCTACATTCCACTTTCTTTTCAAAACAAAGTTCTTAGAGAATGTCCCATCCATAGTCAACCACAACCGGTACTTGCTCAAATCCATACAACACAGTACGGTCACTTAATGTCCCCAAAGTGGATGTGTTCTGTCTTTTATAGTGGGACTTGCCCTGGAAAACAGCGTCTCAGTCAGAGACTAGATTTTTTTTCCGTAGGGTGACATGTGACTAAGCTTTGCCCAATAGAATAGGAGCAGAAGTGATGTGAGACTCCTCCTGGTCTGTCCTGTAAAATGCCTGGTGTACTCCTACCCACGCTGTTTCCTGTGGGTTGAGCAGATGTCCCCCCTGGGCAGCCTGAGAAGCCTCTGTTGAAGAGGGCTGAACCTCCCACACCAATTCCAGATACTAGGTGGACAGGGCTATCTTGCTGACCCAGGTCACCTCCTGACACTGAAGTGTTCAGAAAAAAACTTTTATTGTGTTTGCGCCATTCATCACCAGGAGGCTGGATCTAGACCCCCGGCTAACAGAAACACCCATAGGACCTCCTCGTGCACGCGATGGCCCCTGTCACGAAGGTGAGTAGGAAGACAGCTGTTCCCCTTGCGGCTGGCTTCGCCTGCTCAGCCATTGGCACAGGTAGTTAGAGATGATAATGGGATGAAGAAATGGAGAAAGGCTCAGGGGGGTCATTTCAGAAAGATTAAAACAGCCTAACAGATGAGCAGGTATTCTCCGCCGCCACCACCGTAAAGAACAGTTATTAGAACCAACAATTACCATTAAAGACACCTCTCTGACCCAAGGGAGTTGGTAAAAATCATCAGGTCTTCTAACTATTTGGCTTCCTGCTCCTCAGTCTTTCACAAATGACCAATTAGCTCTGTGGGAGACGGGACTGCAGATACAGATGTAAGCATGGCAGAAACAGGTGAGGGATACCTTTCATTTTCTTAAAGCTTTTTGTTCTGGGTAATATCATGCCAGCCGTCAGCCTCAAAGGGAGAGAGGGGATTTCATGGGTCCCTGAAAACTACCTTAGCCACAGGTACCCTGCGTCTCATCACCCTGCTGACGGTGCCCTTTCCTGCCATTCCCTCTGTGTTCCTCATCACCACATTCAATTTTTAATTTGCCTATCATACACTCCTCCTCACCTCACCTAAAATGAAAAAAAAAAAAAAAAAATTAAAGACTCTCAGTGTGACGGAGCGTGGCTGTAAACCAGGGCTCTTAAAATGGGTCCATTTCACTCCATTTTCAAAATCCCTGCTGCCTCTGTGGCTGCTGATCACAAATTCGGTAACCCAGTCAAAGATGCGACTTTCTGTGATCCCCATGCTTGGGTCGTGAAAATGCACCGCTCCTTTTTGTTGAAATGTTCCACGTCTGCCCCAAAGAACTTTACCTTAGGCCACCCTGTCATAAATCTCAGCAGCTTCAAAGGCTGACGACTACTCAAGAGGGTTTTCTGCTTGATGAAACACACTGTCTGTCTCAAAGTGAGGGCTGCGTGGGCCGTCTCCCTTGTTCTGTGCTGATAGAGCAGAGGCAAGATGGATTTTAGGATCATAGGGTTTTGGAGCTTAAAGGGATCTTATAAAACATATAGTACAACACTCTCTGGGGTCCAGAGGTTAAGTGACTTGCTTGAGGCCACCAGATTAAGTAGTGGCAGATCAGATACACCCAGGGCTCCGGGTCCTCCCTCTTCTCCCTACTCTGCTGTTAAGGTCAGTCTTAGGAAATCCCACAGGGTTTCCAAGAGATTAGGTCAAAGGTCAGCCCCTTGCCCACACTGCCCTCTTCCCAAGATTGACAAGGGTGTCCCTCAGGTAATCCGGGTGCTAGTCATGCTGTGTAGCATTCCCCACCCCACCCCCACACTGAGATCAAACCCAGGGTCTCGAATATCCCAGTCCAACACTCGCCTACTGAGCCACACCCCAGGCCTTTCTACTTTTTGAGACAGGATTTTGCCAAGTTTCCCAGTCTGACCTTGAACTTGTGATTGTCCTTCCTCAGCCTCCAGAGCAGCTGGGGTTATAGGTGTGTGCCACTGTGCCCGGCCAGCACAGTAGCTCTCCTGATGACGTTAGAGCTGCATGTTTCTCTTGAAGTTGGCTTCCATTTGGGAACCTGAGGCTCTTTAGCACTGGACATCTCCGTGTGTCATGATCAACGTACCAACTGCTAGCACACGGCCAGTCATGAACCCAGGAAATTTTATGGGAAGGAGATGTTTAAAAATGTAAGCATGTGCACCTACGAAAATAGCTAAAAATCTAAAACATCGACAACACCAAATGCTGGTGAGGATGTAAAGAAATAAAATCTCTCATTCATCGCTAGGGGGAAAGAAAATAGCACAGGCACTTTGACAGGCAGGTCAGCAGGTCCTCAGAAAGCTCAACATTTCCTCACCACGTGCTCCAGCCGTGCTGCCCCAGGTAGGATCCAAATGAGTTAAAAAAAAAAAAAAAAAAAAAAAACTTTTGTTCACACAAACACCTGCACTAAAGGTCTATAGCAGCTTTATCCATAGTTGTCAAAAATATAAGCCCCTAAGATGATTTCCAACAGGTAAATGCACTCAGGTACTACTGGCATGCCTGGCAAATGCGTGTGTACTCACATGACACAGGAGCACCGCGAGCAACGGGTGGATGCCCCCTGCGTGACCAGAGCCCACGGGGACACACGGGGACAGACGGAAGCTGCAATACTGGGATCTGAATTCAGGGCATTTCCTTCCGAACTATTTGTTTGTAACCACTGCATAATGGCAGGTCACACTTACGACTTTAATGAGTGATTTTAGGTCTTCCAGTAAAGTCCAAACACAGAGGAAACAAGGAAACAAAAATGAACCGAATAAAGTGAGGATTCCCAAGGAACTTGGCATCAGCAGAAGATCAACACCCATGCTGAAGGGGCGGGGAAGGACGCGAGAAAGAATGGAAGGAGATCTTGGGAGGTCACAGAGGACCTCACCCAGAGGAGTTCAGCTGCAAGACCCTGAGGAGCAGGAGGCGGGGCCGAGAGGCATGGACGCACGCTCGCATTGGCACACGCTTTAATAAACACACCTGAGAATGAGAAGGGTCCGGATGGGGCTCACCTTGGCTGCAGGAGGACAGCATTTGTGCCAGCAACTCCGGACACGAGGCCCCTGCTCCAGCAGCGCCAGCACCACCTGGGAGCTTTCGCAAGCCCCACGGCAGACTCACGGGGCTGAGCCGCTGAGGACAGAGGCCCCCAAGCTGGACTGCAGCAGCTCTCCAGAAGAGAAAGTGGCCCAGGCCCGGTCTCGGGAACCGCTGCTCTACGCCACGCTCGAGGGTTCGCCAGTCAGGTGTCAGGGGATGGAAAGCCACAGAAGGATAGAGTCGAGGCAAAGACATGATAGGGGAGCAGGTAAGGTCCTTACTGAGATAAAGTGGAGCTTCAAGGTCACTCTAAGATGCTTTGAATTTCCAGAGATAACAGGAGTGACTGATTATTTACAATACAAATTCATTGGTTAAAATTTATTTTACTTTACATCAGCAAGTAAAATTTTGCATATTTCTTGTGTACACTGTGGTGCTTTGAAGTGTGTGTGGTATGCATATGTGTATATATGTATATACATATATACATACATTATATATATATATATATATATACACGCTTCACACACACATTGTGGGAAGTTCAAATCTAGCTAATTAAAATACGCATTACTTCACAGCTTTATCATAACTGAGTTGAGAATATTTAACGCCATGGTGATTGTAGTTAATGACAATGCACTGTATTCTTAAAGATGCTGAGAGAGTCTAACATGTTCAACATGTTAAAAAGCTTTCCATCAGGCTATTAGTTACCAACATGAAGGGAGAAACTCGGGAAGGTCTAATACCTAATAGCATCCCCACCTCAGACACACATTTCATTTCATTTCAAAGAAATGCTCTGATCTGAACCAGGAGAACATATCTGGCTGTGCAACTAGGAAACAAAGCCTTGAGAATCAAGAAAGAGGTGATCGCTTTGTGGTCTCTCATTTGCGTTGTCTTTTTGAAGTCTCCATTTTCAACCTGGAGGTCTGGGGGCTGCATCCATTCTGAACAAATCCTGTCCCTGAAAGACCTGGGGACTTGACCGGTTCCCCTTTTCCCTCTACCCCTTGGAGAGAAGAGCTCTTGTTGTCTCCAACTGGGTGAAGATTTAGGAATTTAGAGCTTTCAGTAATTAATATGCAACACAAAACCAACAAAAAGTAGCTAACAAAATAGGTGTGACAAACATTATTTATTGAGAAGTCGATTTGTGATCGAATAATGTGGAGAAGTGCAAACAAGACTGTTCTGAACATGCTGAGGGTGGGATTGTACCATCCTACAGTCAGTCAGGCACATGGAAGACAATCAGACCCTGCCAGGAAAAGATGTGAGCAAATTCTGAGGAAACTAATGTAATCACCATAAAAAATTAATTCCTATTTGTCTGTTCTTCGTTAGTCAAGGTAGGGACCTACCGGAGATGCCCTGTGAGGTAGCTATAGAAGTAGGTAGGTTGCTTCCTTATGTGGACCATTCTATTTGTTTAGAACTTTTTCATTTATACGCCTTAAGATTATGTGAAAGTGGAAGCATTTACTTACTATAAAGTGATCCATAATAAGAATAGATGCCTCGCTTTGTATTACATGATTTATAGGGCACTGGAACTGAGTTTGCTTTCTTACTGATAAGTACCATGAACTTTGTACCTGTGCCTGCATGGAAGCCTACGTCCCGCACACAGCACGCTCCGTGTCCCCGAGAGTCATTTTTCAAAATCAGCTATTCAAGGTGCAGCAATCTTGAAAGCATATATTAATCGTATCTGGCCCCCTTGCCTTTGGCCTACCTACTAAAGGCACATCAATCCCATTTTCTCATTTCCTATTCAGGTTCCAAAAAGCTACAGGCACACCTTACTGGTTTCCTACCTTAATAATTAACTTCCCCTGAAAATAGCAAAATACTCCACAAGAACTGATGTGATTGATCTATAATAGTAAATACTACTTTTAATTAACCACAAAATACTTGACTTGATATATAATGACAAAGAAAATGTATAATCTAACCTGGAGAAAATTTGGATTTTAGAATACTTCCTTGAAATGTTTGAATAAAAAAATCTATTATTTGGATGTTTCAGAAAAGCAATGTGTAAAAATAAATTTAAATCATAGTTATTAAGACAACTAGCTAATTATGTGGAAATGCAAACATCTTCCCATAAACTTGAAGTCATGTCTACATGAATGACCATACCTAATACAATATAATTCTATGTAAAGAGTTGTTATACTGTAGAACAAAAAGTGTGTACATATTCAGTATAGATGCATTTTTAAAAATATAGTATCAGGGCTGGGGTTGTGGCTCAGCGGCAGAGCGCTCACCTCACACGTGCGCGGCCCGGGTTCCATCCTCAGCACCACGTAAACATAAATGCATTGCATTGTGTACAACTAAAGTAAATAAATAAATATTAAAAAAAGAACATTTAAAAAAATATATATTATCAGTTTGCAATTTGCTGAATCTGCAGACAATGAGTACATCTGCCTTTAAGAAACAAAATAAATCTCTCCTAACACACTACTCTCCATTGTTTTTCTGGTTATAGAAAATTAAAAACTAATGCCAATGTCTCTTAAATGACTTTGTTTCAAACATCACAAGTTTTTTAAGTCCTTCCATTTTAGTGATTTAGACAAATAAAATTGATTAATTACATTATTGAAATGTAATTTTTCAGAACTATATTGACTCAGTTCTTATCGGTGTTGTATGCAGACCCAGAGTCTCATAGAAACTGACATTTCAGATAGATCAAATATACACTAAAGAAAAGCCATAATGCACCAGAGCAGCCCAGTGGCAAAAGTTAAATTTGCCAAATCCAACCTCTCATCAGGAACTTGGTAGAATTTCAAAAAAGTTAGCAACAATTCATTAGCTCTTGCTAAGCCTTCCATATTTTCTCTATTCTGTTCTAAAGTCCCTCCTCATATCAACCTCATATTACACAAATTTCTGCCATGTATTTTTCTGTTTTGCCACGTGGGACTGAATAATGTCTCATGTTCTAAAGGGTATCATGTGCTCTGAGGGTCTTTCAAGCCTACACCATTCATCTAAAAAGAATTCATGTTTTTAAACAATGCCATTGGGAAAGCCGGGCTTGACTTTCTTACACAAGAAAATCAACTACGAGGAAACACACCAAGCTTGGTATTCTCACTGTGACTTCACAAATCAGATTATCAGAATGCCATTTTATTTTTATTAGAAGCTAAACAACATCTTACCTTTCTGTAAGCCTTTTACATTCCTCTAACATTAGAGCTGGACTCAATAATAAAGACTTTTTGTCTTTTTGAAATGCTAATAATCACTAAGGCTCATTGCCCATATCTTTGACTTTAAGAGGAACCAACACTTTGACTTTAGAAGTACAAGTGAGCTCACTAAAAACCTTTAGGGAGGCTAATAACCATGGGAGAGTTACAGAGAAATAGTGCTTGCTATGAGGTTGAGGTTAATTGGAAAAAAAAAATTTAAATCAACTTGTCAATATATAATAGGACATATAAAGTTTCGATCCTTCTCAAATTTAAATTTCTATTTTGTGGAAATTGTCCTAAGAAAATGCTGAAAACAATTGCATAAAGATGTATATAATAGCAATTTTTTTTTTGTACTAGAGATTGACCCCAGGGTCTTGCACATGCTAGGCAAGTGCTCTACCACCAAGCTACATTTCTAGCAAAATTTTAATATCAATTTTTTAGTAAAAATAAAACCTAAATAATAATGGTTTCAAAAAATGGGTGATCTGTATAATTACCACTATGTAAAAGACATTTGATTCAGGACAGAAAACCAATGACAACAAATCAATATTCTAATTACAATAGTTTGTATTTCAGTGCAATTTCAAAAAGCATTTTCAGTTCCTCCCAAGTCTTGCTTTTGCTACAGTAAAATGATAGTGGTAAACTGAAGCCTTAGGAGTCATATACTTGGGCCAGATCCCAGCTCTTCCACTCATTAGTTGGGGCCATGGAAGTAAATTGTTTTATGCTTTAGTTTCTTCATCGGTAAACTTGGAATAATAACAATTATATCACAATGTTCCAGCAGCTTCATTTTTTTTTATTATTAGTTCTCTAAAGGCTAAAATGCTGTGTCAGCATTTCCTAAAATTGTATCAGCATGACTGATGAGATTTCTGTCTTGCTTTGGTCTTGTTTCTTTCTTAAATTAGTGAGATCCTGTCTCCAAACAAATAAATAAAAATGGCTGGGATGTGGTTCAGTGGTTAAGTGCCCCCGGGGCTCAATCCCCGGTACTAAAAACAAACAAACAAACAAAAGTAAGAAACTACTACAGAAACATTTCACTCCAAGGAAGTCAGCTGCTGTGTGTTCACCCACCATCTCCCCTCAGTTACCACCAAAAGGGCAAAAATAAAACAAAGGAAAGCACAAAAATCCTACTGAGGCTGCAAACCTTGAAATGGACAAACTGCAGCCCAAACAAACAAGCGACAAAGGAGAAAACAACAGGCGGAGCGCTGACCAAGCCTGCAGAGCAGTGCTTCTCCCTAGGAACTCCCAACTGCCCTCAGACTCACCATCAACAAGTGGGCACCGCGGGACCAGGGGCCTGCCAGGGTGATGCTCTCCCCAGAGCAGCTGCTCAGGTTGGGCCGGCTTTCTCAGGACTGAGAGAAGACTGCACTATTGAACAGAACCCAACAATCACTCAAAAAAAAAAAAAAAAAAAAAAAAAAAAAAAAAAAGAGGTTTATCTAGGTGGTGACCTGGCACACGTTTAAGAAAGAGGAAAGCTGCAGGAAATTCTGGACTCTACGCTGGACACTGAAAAATAATACAAACGGCACGGGCAGCTTAGCCCGGGAGTAAACTGCAAACCAGAGCTCTTGCCACGGTGGCAACTACCTTTATGTGGGAGATGCACAGCCTGATTCTCTCTGAGCTCCAGGTCCACACCTGTCCCACTTTAAATAGAGCCGATCGTTCTTCATTGAAAGGAGGAGTCCGCGGGGAAAACAGACCCACACAGCTGCAGAGGAAATCATCCAAGCCACCTGTGCTCATCGACCAATCGGCAGCCAGCTTCTCCTGCTAACTTTTAAAAAAACTTTTTTTTTTTTTTTTTTTTTTTTTTGGTACTAGGGATTGAACTCAGGGGCACTAGATCCCTGACCCACATCCCCAGCCCTTTTTGTATTTTATTAGAGACAGGGTCTCACTGAGTTGCTGAGTGCCTCGCCATTACTGAGGCTGGCTTTGAACTCGTGATCCTCCTGCCTCAGCCTCCCAAGTGCTGGGATTACAGGCGTGCGCCACCGCACCCGGCTCTACTTTTTTTTTTTTTTTTTTTTTTTTAATTCAAGATTTTATACGCAGCCTTTCTTCACTGTATCAGAGATGGCCCTCTTCCACCGTCTGGAGGTCGAGAACCTGCCTTCCCAGTAATCCCGTGCAGGTCTCCACAGCAGCCAAGACCAGGGCACAGAAGGACCATGGGAAGAGAGAGGCCACTCCAGGGACAAGCTGGCTTCAGGGCTGCAATAGCCTCAATGTTGGAATGAAGCCTGGCCCTCTCCCTACAAGCCCCAACACTGAAATTTTTGTTTTGTTCCTTCTTCCCTTTGGCCTTCTTTTCCAACTCCCCTCTAGTTCTGCTTTGTTTTTTTATATTCCCAAGTTTTAAGGGGCCATAACCAGGTTTCTGAGAAAAATTAGTAGCATGAAAGAATATAATCATTCAGTCAGTTCCTAATCAAACACTCATAGCCATAGCTTTTAATTTCTTAAACATAAAGAAACTATAAGATATGGATTTTTGTCAATTGCCTTGCAAAAATTCATGTGCTTTTGTTGAACCTGATTTTCTGGTCTGTACATCTAATAGCCTGTCAATATATACACAATGGCATATTACTCAGCCTTAAAGAATAATGAAATGATGGCATTTGCTGGTAAAAGGATGGAGCTGGAGAACATCATGCTAAGGGAAATAAGCCCATCCCCCAAAAACCAAAGGCCAAATGTTTTCTTGGATATGCAGATGCTAATTCACAATAAAGGGGGGCGGCTAGGGAGGAAACGAGGTACTTTGAATTTGGCAGAGGAGAGGAGAGGGAAGGAAGAAGATGAGGTAGGAATGATAGTAGTATAAACTGAGCATTATTCCTTGTGTGCATATGTGTTTACATGACTGGTATAACTCTACATCATGCACAACCAGAAGAATGAGAAATTATATTCCAGTTATGTATGAGGTGCATTCTATTGTCATTAGAACTAATTAAAACAAATTTTAAAAAGTTAACTAAAAAAGGAATTCCTCTTATCTGATGCAACTTTCCTTTAGTGAACTCCTATCTGGACATAGTCAACATCAACTTATGTCCTGCTGTAGTGGCACCCCCTTTACAGAAAAGTTTAACTGGGCTTCTCCAGAAATCTTCACCATGGCTGATTTTAGGACTGTCAGCAAAAGAGTCTCTGCAGAAGAGTTCAATGTAGATAAACTTCCTATTTTCCTGTTGCTCTATTACTTGGACACTGGTCTGAAAGAAATCAGCACTCCAGGTGCTGGACGCACCTTTACTTGTTTTTCACAAACAGGTATCCAGTATAGTGGTTTGTAGAAGTGTGTTTGCAAATGTAAAATGTGATAATAAAAAGACAAATTCTTTAAACGAGGCCTCTGGCCTTGAGCTGGAGCTTCACAGAGATGTCTACATTTCTAAGATAAGAGAAGTTATCAGTTGGGTTCCTTGGTAACAGCTGGCAGGAAAGAAAGGGGAGAAGAAGCGCTCTCCTTCTCAGGTGTTGTCCTTGAAGGGTTAATTTGCCCAGAACAGTGAGAGAAAAAGCTGCTTTTATGTGAACTTCCATAAACTGTGAACTTTTGAGCCCCTCCCTTACATGCTGGGTATAAAGTTCTGAGACTACCTGAACTCAGGGTTCAGGGGATTAACTGGTTACAGTGCAAGCTGTACCCTCTGAACCAGGCTGCAGTCAAATACAACTGTTTCCTGCTATCTTAGGTGCTTGCCTCGTCTGTCCCTACAACACTGCCTACATGCAAATGTTCCATTTGGGGGAAATCTTTAATACAAAATCAGTATTAAACAAGCTAATCTTTAGTTTTCTGAATCTGGTGTCCCTGTTGTAAAAATCAGAACAGCATTGTTTTGATACATCTCCCATTTTCCACTCAGTATGGAAATGTGTAACATGTGGGTTCCACATATGTTCAGCCATTTCCTATTTCCTTTGCAAAGACCTTTGATAGCTAAGAAACTGTCAACAGAAATTGGACTTAAAAAGCAATAATTTATGCATCTGCACAAGAGTTTTACATTTTTTTATTTCTTTATTATAACAAATCAGATATTTATTATCCCTCCTTTTTTAAGATAAAAAGAATGACACTCAAAGAAGTTGTTTTTAAAAAGTCACAGAATGGTGACATAGTTCCAAATTCAACCCTGTTCTGTTTGGGAAAAACAGTTCTCTTTCAGTGGCATTTTGATTTTTATATGTACTTTTTATAGGAAAATAAGTCCAAACCTGGAAATTAAATAGCAGTTAATGAGACCAGCTCTTATCTTTTCACCAGGAATCCTAAGAGCAAGGCCTTCTTTTCCTAGATTTTTTTTTTTTTTTTTTGGGGGTACCAGGGATTGAACTCAGGGGCACTCAACCACGGGGTCACATTCCCAGCCCTTTTTTTATTTTATTTAGAGACAGGGTCTCATTGAGTTGCTAAGTGCCTCGCCATTGCTGAGGCTGGCTTTGAACTCGCAATCCTCCTGCCTCAGTCTCCCAAGTGCTGGGATTACAGGCGTGCGCCACCATGCCCGGCCTTCCTAGATCTTATAAAATGAAGAAGCTAAAGGAATAAATGAGTTATGTACAGCAGCCTGTGCTGTGCTTCATGTTTCGACAGCCTGAGCTTGTTTCAGAAAAGACCCTCCTCATACCCAACAATTCCGTGCCAGCATCTTCTATGCACCCTTGAATGGAGAGTCCCGTAACCACTGCTCAATCTTGTGACTTCCTCTCAGAAAGCAGGACTCAGAGAGCCCTCCACACAGACAACCCCATTGGCACGCTTAGATTCCTTGCCAGTTTATCCCGTGGAGGTCGAACAATTGCACACTGAGTTGCAAATCAAGAGAAGCTCAACCCTTTCAAGCTATTTCTTTTTCAAAGACTTGTGATTTGAAATGGAGCCGACATTTTACTTAAGCTTTTGAAATCTGCTGTTATAAAGTAGAACATAGCAGCCTGGTTATTCTCCATTTTCCCTTCCTGAACTATAATGCACCCTTGGATAAAATGGTGACATTTCTTAAAACTTCTTCCACCAACATCTGTTAGATTGCTTTAAAAGAGCCAAGTTAGTCCATTGCTTCCTATGCCCTCCAAGTTCTCAAACTTTAATGTGTGTATAAGTGCACCCACACTGTGTAATACATAAATACCACCTAAAAAAAATAAAAAAACAGATCTCAGTGGCACATTAAAAATGTATTGCATCTGTAGAGTGCCCAAGAATCTGAATTATAAAGCATATATAGTTAAGTTTGGCTCAGATGTTACATGATTATATTTTGAAAAATAATGTTCTATCTTTTAGGAAATAAAATATTCAACTAGAGTCACAATTATCTTCCCTCATTCTCTTTATTTGGCCACAGAAGATATGTGGGTAACGCTTGGAGAATAAACACTCTTGAGCTTGCCTGGCTTCTCTTCTGCACCTGCTATAAATGTCATCACTTTGTCTTTTTGGCCACATCGTTCATTCTTCTATAATAACATTTATTTTAATGACTCTGTGTAGCTTCCAGAACCCCTCTCATGTATATCCGTAGTCTTCAGAGCAGTGTGGACATTCTTGACCTGTGAGACGCCTCTGCCTTCTCCTTAGCTGTTCTTCCTTGTATAATACATGCACCTTTGTTCCAGTTGAATCTCAGGAACTTGGGACAAACTCTGGGAAGTAATCATTTAAAAAAATTGACTGACTTGCTGGGCATGGTGGTGCATGCCTCTAATCCCAGAGGCTAGGGAGGCTGAGGCAGGAGGATTGCAAGTTCAAAGCCAGCCTCAGCAACTTAGCACGGCATGTAGCAACTCAGCAAGACCCTGTCTGTAAATAAAATATAAAAAAGGGCTGGGGATGTGGCTCCGTGGTTGCGTACCTCTGGGTTCAATCCTCAGTATCAAAAACAAAAAAAAAATTGACTGACTTGATCACCATCTTTAATCCTAAAGTCTATGTCACAGAATTCCAATGATACCATGAAACAATGTCTGCTACCCCGTGGCAGAAACCTGAGGTCTTTTTTCAACTCACATATCACATATTGCAATTGTGTAACAAAATACATATTATTCAGGACCTCAGTCTAACATAGAGCATGACCAGAGCTGGCAGAAACATTTGGAAGTGACTGTTTTGCTGACAGGATAAAGAAAATAAGGGGGCTGGGGTTGTGGCTCAGCGGCAGAGCGCTCGCCTACTACGAGCGTGGCCCGGGTTCGATCCTCAGCACCATGTAAAAAATAAAGGCATTGTGTATAACCCAAAAAAATAAATAAAAATATTAAAAAAAGAAAAGAAAATATGGTATGTATATACAATGGAATTTTATGCCGCCATAAAGAAGAACAAAATCATGTCATTTGCAGGAAATTAAATGGATCTGAAGAATATCATGTTAAGTGAAATAAGCCAGACTCAGAAAGTCAAGGGTCCTATGTTTTCTCTTATATGTGGAAACTAGAGAGAACAAAAGTAAAAAGGGATCTCATGAAAATAGAAGGAAGACCAATAGGGTAGCTGAAGGCGATTAGGGAGGTTCTGGGGAAGGAAATGATCAAATTATCCTGCGTGCGCCTGTGACTAGATCACAAAGAATATCACTGTCATGCACAGCTACTATGCACCACTAACGTTAACTAATGTTAAACAAGTGACTGTTTTTCACTGTATGTTCCAAAATCACTACTAATTCTCTTTTTCTTCCAGATCTCCACTCTGTAGGTATCAGTAAGTCCCCCTGATTGTGTGTCAATAACCAACACAGTATATACTAGGAAGGGAAAACATGAGATCATAGTACTTATCAGCTACACCTAAAATGAATTGAAATTGATATTATAGTCTCCTCTTTATAGGTACATGTGCTCCAGTCCTGATCTTACTAGGATACATCCCCCAGAATGGCATATTAGAAGTCCTGGTTACGTTATATAAAATTTCCAAACTTTAAATTATACCACAAGATGAGCAGTTGATCCTAAAAACCATCTGAAAAATAAAAAATAAAAATTCAAAATGATATTAATAATGTCAGCACTTTAATAGCAAAAAATTTGGATGTGATAATTATATTGTCCTAGGATAAGCTCTTTTTTGAGTTTATAAACAATGGTGAAAATTTTGATCTGATATAATAGACTAGATCAAAAATTGCATCTGTAAAATCGTTTATCCTTTGCACAATGCTAACTTCTAAATGTATGTGAAATAGTTTTCAAATTAATTACTGATTATTAGTGACTAAGTACCAGGAACATGAAAATCCATCTTCCCAGGGTTTTGCCAATGAAAACACAGCACCTTACAAAACCCCACTAAGTATAATGTAAATGCTTGGAAGCCTCTTCTGAGGTTTCTTTCTTAAAAATAAAGGACAAAAATCCCACAAAATTGGAAACATTTGTTCTTTCATATGCCGTAAAAATGACTGGAGTCACACACGAAATACAACATAATGACAGAATGAAATGCATTCTGTCAGCAAATACTGCTACAATACATGAAAAACATTGTGGAAAAACTGAAAAACAATGTTAGAAAAATGTGCAGTGTGGGAAAACTTTTACACAGCTGGATGAAAATACAGATGCTGCAAATGCCTAGAGCGTATAGTATTTTGGCATAGTGTAGATTCTCTTCTAATAATGAAGCTCCCTGAAAAGCTACTTGTGAGACAGCAGAAGAAGATGTACCAGGGAAGACAAAGCCTCAATGCTGAATTGTTTCTTGTAAAATACAAACATCAACAAAAGTGTTCTGGAAAACCCGAGTAAACAACCATTGCTAGAACAGCTGCTCTGGCTGGAATAAGGAGCCCGGGAGCCAGCCTGGGAGTTGTGGGTTTTCTTCTCTGCCTTATTCACGAGGATGAAAATGCCACATAGTGTCCTGCACATCACCAGACATGGAGGTGGCTCGTTTTATACAAATGGCATAGTCACAGTATACTAGAATCAGTGCCACATCCCTAGTGGGATGGCCAATGACCATGAAACTTGCCCCACCCGAAGTTCAGGAGTTGTCTTAGAATAAATCATGCAACTGGTTTTCAAATTCCAGTGTTCCAAATTCATTAGTTTGTGTGTGTGTGTGTGTGTGTGTGTGTGTGAGAGAGAGAGAGAGAGAGAGAGAGAGAGAGCAAGCAATCTAGAGAGAGAAACACACACACAAAAAGTGGCTATGTAGATATTTCGCTCCAGCTTATGTTTAAAACACACACACACCTCTTTTAACACAAATGTGATATTTTAACCAGTGAGAAAATTAACTACTTGTCTAACTAAGCGTATGCTGCAGGTGTAACGTGCTGTGAGCAAGTGTTTGGAAACCACCTGGATTGTGGTTAAGGCTGCATCACTTATTCACTGCATGCGTTTGGGAAAATTATGTGATGTTTCTGTGCCTGGAGTTCATTGTCGTAAGGGAGGTAACAGGACCCACTTCCTAGGATTGTAGTCAGGAAATGATGAAAGAGTCCCACGAAAAGCTTAGTAAACATTCACTTAGAAACATTAGCTACTGCCAGCATCACCATGGTCCCATCGTAGATTTCACAAGTTGTGTTGGCCTGGTCACATGCTGGCCGGCATGGGCACATTTCCCAGAATTCCATTCCCTGCATGTGGTAGGCCATGGGGAAGAAGTTGATGAATGACAGGGGGCTGGGGGACAGAGAGGCAAAGTTGCATGTGTGGAAAGACTGAGTTTTGACAGGCAGGTCTCTGGAGTAAGAGGTCTGTGGTGACCACAAGGAAAATATTGGAGAGAATAGAGGTGTTACTGAAGAAATGCCCCCAAGCTGGCTAGGTGGGGAAATGAATGCTGCCACTGGCTCCTTACATGTCGCTGCCTGAAGCGATGGCCGCTTGGAGCAACGACGCCGCAGGAATAAGTTCAGAGGCAGACTGGAAACAAACAGGCTCTTTATTCTACTAGCTTCTCTCTCCGGCTCCAACAACAACTCCAATACCATCCACACTCCTCCAACCACCACACAATGGCTCTGACCCACCCAGCAATCTCTCGGGCCAAGTCTCGCGAGACCATGCAAATGGTGCCGACCCGATCCACAATGTCCCGGGCCAAGTCTCACGAGACCATAGAAAGTGGTAATGCTTGAACATCTTTATGGCTCACAGCTAACCGCAATCTGAGCTATCTCCTTAATTAGGGCTTCTACACTTACAGAGACTAGAAAGTCCAGAGGTAAAGGTTTAGCAGTAGTGTGTTCACTGCTTTTAACTAGAGCAACTTAAAAAAAGAAACTACTCCATTTCATCACAGTTAGAAACAGGGAAGCTTTGGTGAGAGCTGAGGGTGCCCTCTCCCTCCTTCCCCACCCTCAGGCTCTCCTTTTGCCTCTACCCTCACATCTAGAACCATGGCCGTCCTCATAATGGTCCTCTCAACAATGTTGTCATTAGAGGTTATTCCAAAAGTCAGATAGGCAGAAAATCTTCAAGAACAGACATCATCTCAAGCATCATAAGCCCTATTGGAAAAGATGTGCGATGTCTAGCAAACAATTATAGCTCCAACAACACAGCACACAGCCATTCATTCTCTTGAAGAGATGGGGAATTGCTTTACAGAAAATTAGCTGGGAAGGTGGAGACCATAGCCATGCCACAAGAGACCACAATCATCCCCAACAATCCTGCCCGGTCTACCAGCAATAGTCATTCTAGCCTCAAGAGCCAAAGCAGAGGATGATTGCAAATTACAAAGAGGCTTTTCTTTGTAAATCAACATTCTGTGCCTCAATAGCTTCCCAGGTAGATCACGCAGGTGTGAGCTGCTAGCACTGGCCAGCCCACGCATAGACCTGGCTTTGTAAGGTATCACCCCACAGCACAAGTCTCCTCAATTTTCTTACAGTTGGTGGATTTCAAGATGTTCAACGCTCAGTATATGACAGAGATTTCAAGAGAAAACAATTTTCCATTCAAAATGCCCAGAAAACTTCATGGTAATGCATGCACTTCATTGTTGATTAAAAGATATCACAACTAAGCACAATATAATTTATTAGTCTTTTAAAGTTCAACAATATGTCTTGCCTAATCCTGTGCCAGTGGAATGTGATTTATTTGTTTTGTCTAATTTTAAGGTCACTGACCACTCGAGAATGTTTTTGGACCTTTCGGATTAAATTTTAAATATATCGGTATTTGTATCTGATACTAACCTCCTGGTCTAAAGGATAAATGATTCATAAGACTTTGAGCAAGATTTGCTGTAATGTACTAATTCAGAGGTTATTCATTCTCTTTCTCGGTATCTCCTGATCTTTGTGGCTGTGAGCTGGGGCGTAAAACAGTTACTGCCCTCGCAAGTACCCATATTTCTCAATCTACTCAGGTCATTGCTGCATTTACTCCATGACTTTTTTATAGAGGTAGTCCATTTAGGAATCATACAGCAAATAGTAATCCAGATAGCACGACGTCATGGACACGGCTGCTAACTCCCCAGGGACCAGCAGGCTAATGCTCAGCCTCAGGTGCTAGTCGAGGAGGCTGAGCTCTTCAAATCAGTGTACTGGACTCCTCTCCTTTCCTTAAAATCTGCAAGTTGTAAGGATGGTTAGAAATCAATATAAACACAATGAATTAGAAATAGGGTCCGTTAACACACTGAGTGAATAAAAGACGTTTTAGGTTCTTCTTTAAACACACATCTTTCACTTTTGAAGGATGGAATTGTGCAAAGAACCACACAAATGATGAAGTTGCTGTTGCTTACAAATCTGTAGGCAGCGGGACACAAATGGGTGTTCATTGTTTAATTTTCATTTGGGACCCTCCGTTTTAGATCAAAATAAGAATTGATAATGCTTTCTACTTTTCAAAATAAGGAATTAGACCACCTGAGAGTCTGAAGAAATAAACACATGGAAAACGAAGTCCTGCTCCAGAGAGGGTCAAAGCACCAGCCGGGCTTTTCTCAGCACTTGGCCCACTACCTGCCTTTGGGGGAAGTTAGAGACCAGACAAGGGATTTATTAGGAGTCCTCAGGACACAACCCAATAACCCAATGCAGGCTCAACACTGGACCCACACAGGCCTGGGATTGTCTATAAGGACCAGCTCAGTGAAAGGCAGATCTCAGAATCAAGGAGAAAATCAAAAGTGAGCCAGCAGAGACACACTCTGGGGAATTTTTGTTGAAAGAGTTGGATCCCAGAGGAAGCCACACTCGTCAGTAAAATGCCTAACAGCCATCTCATCTCCACTGTCAAATGTCCCCCTTCCCTCAGGTGCCAGGGGGTGGTCAGAAAGCAGAGCAGGCTAACTGGGGAGAAGAGAGCTTAAATGTAAGAAAACTGATGAGAAAGGGATTGCCCCTTCCCTCCCTGGACACAAGCTTTCCATCACAAGCAAGCCCTTATTTAGCACTTACTGGTTACCAGAGATGCAGAGTGACTCTAATAACTGGAATGAGGCTACTTAACGGAGTGAAAAGAAGCAAAGAACTTTAATTATCTGAAAATGAATAAAAGCACCACTTCACCAGCCCAGGGCTATTGCAAGGGACTATGGGTATTCTGTGCTCCTGAAACCCTAGAATTTGGAATGGGGTATGAGTAATAAATACTTATAGGACGGAGTGTGAATAAATGAATAGGAAAGAAAAGTGTTTAAAGAAGATGCGTAAGTGTGAGCAGTCTCTTTTTGAGGGAAGAGGCTTTAAATAGCAAGGATAGGTCTACTATAAATCAGAAATGAGATCTGGTGAGCCAAGTGAGCCCCAGTTATTCAGTTTCATAAAGACAAGATAAATACTCACTATATCCATTTCCTTTTCCTGGATATGCTGCAAGATCCCATTTCAGAATCTTTTTGGAGCTTGATTAGGATTATGTGACTAGTTCCAGGCTTAGCTATTAAATACCTCCAGCAATCTTTTACACTATCCCTCCCCTGTCCACAGGCCTAAGTAAAAATCTCAAGATAGTTTATAAAATTACTTTAACTTATGTTTTTAGATTTACTAGCTATGAATTTTAAATAGGTCAAAACAAATGTATGCCCAAATTAAAATGCCTACGAACTTTCTTACTATGCGCATTTTCTAATTTTTTACATTAACAAATCACCACAAACATAGCAGCCTAGAACAAGAGCAGTTTGCCATTAGAGTTCTCTGCTCAAGGTTTCCTAAGACTGAAATCAGGGTATTATCGGAGCTGTGTTCTAATCTGGATCTTGGGGAGAAAAGATGAACTTCGAAGTGATCTTTGTTTGGTGGCAGAATGCATTTTCTTGCAGCTAGGTGTGTTACTGTTTGGACAGGAGGTGTCCCACCCAAACCTCCTGTTAATGCAGGAAGATTCAGAGGTGAAACGATTAGGTAATGAGAGCTGTAAGTGTAGGGACATGGGTCAAGGCTGGAGGAGGTGGGCCTGAGTAGTTTTCCTCAGCCACAGCCTTTGGTCATGATGCTCTACCTCATTTTGGACCCAGAGTGATGGAGTCCCGGCCACCAGAGACTGAACCTCTGAAACTGTGGGCCCCAAATAAACATTCCCTCCGCTAAGTTGCTTTGTCAGGTTATATGGTCACAGAAATGAAAACCTAACCAACGACCATATGACCATTTCTTGCTCACTATTGCAGGAGCTCTGTTTGGGGAGATGGCTTGAATTGCGATTGACTATGGGCCACGGAGATTTGGGCATTGTCGCCTTCCGTAGTCTCATGGGACTTGGCCCGGGATCTCGAGTGACTTGGCTGAGATTGCTGATCGGGTCAGCGCCATTTTGGTGGTGTGTGCAGCGCGTGTTAGTCGTTGTTAGAGCCAGAGAGAAAAGTTATCAGAATAAAAAGCTGTTTGTCTCCAGTTTGCCTCTGAACTTCTTCCCGCGGCTTCGTTGCTCCAAGCGGCCATTGCTTCAGGCAGCAACACACTATTATCCAGGGACTATTTTCATGTTCCTTTTGATTAAGCTGAAGTCTGATTATGTCGGTTACCTTATCACATCTGCTAAATCCCTTTTGCCAGGTGAGCTAGCCCATCGCAGCATGCCATTCCTTCACACCCACAAGTTCCACCTACACTCAAGGGGAGACAGTTACGACACATGCATTTATCAGGAGGTGAGAATCCAGGGGGCCATCATGGAATTCTTCCAAGCACATCCTAATTTATGATAGGATTTCAGCCTTGCTTGTTTTCCTACAAAAGTCTTGTATGTTCTTTGGTGGACACTCCTGCTTGGGTCCTCAGCCAAGCAGCCCACAATTTCCTCCAGGTTGGACGATCACACAGCCCCTCTCCTCACTGTCCCTTTCACGTGTGTCAGTGAAGACTGGAGCCAGCAGAAGGAGCCTCTGCTGACATGATCCACAATGCCATTGGGCTATATGCACAAAGAGGACACATGACCCTTTTTAAAACTTTAGCTGCCCTTTGGCTGGGACTGTGGCTCCGTGGTAGAGTGCTTGCCTAGCACGTTTGAGGCACTGGGTTCAATTCTCCACACCACATACCAATAAATAAATAAAATTTAAAAAATTCATCAACAACTAAAACTTTAATTGCCCTTTATAATTGAGTCCCTTAGAAACACTACATTGATTCAGCCTCATGACAGTTTCCATGAGAATTATTACTTGAACTTTTAAAATTCATTGCTGTACTGTCAGGACCTTAGCCAAAGCGCCATGTGGGGGTGGGGGGGAGACACACACCATGCTGGTGTTCCATCTTCCTTTCTTTGCGTGCACTCCAGAGGGACCACGTACTCAGAATGAAGCCTGGAACATCCTGATACCAGCACTTCCCGGCGTGGGGTCTGCACACTACCATTTACCAGAATTCCCTGGGGAGAAGTGTGCAGGGCATCGGATAGGGAGATAGAAGAGAACCAGTGCGCACAGTCCCCAACACCCTGGAGAGCCACACCGCAAGGCGGGGACCCCATTCTCATGCCTTTCCCCCAACTCCCAGCAGCACTGAGGGAGAACTAAGCCATTGCCCTCACACCTCCTTGGAGAAACAGAGACGAGTCCCCTGCACTGATGGGGGAAGGTGGAGATGTGGAGAGAAAGGACAGAGGAAGAAAAGAGGGAAGAAGGGAAGGCGGGAGGAAGGAAAAGAGGAGAGGGGTGGTGGCAAAATGTCCAATGCCAGCAGGTAGGTATGAAACACTTTCCTCCACGGACAGCCATTATCAAGTACAGATGGGGTCTAATTCCAGAGGCAAAAAGCCCTCCTTCTCATCCTAGAAATGGAAAAAGGAAATACATAGGTAGGGGATTTTAGAGATAATAAAGGCAAGTTTGTGTCTTTCTGCTTTCAAAAAGAATTGCCTGGGAATGGGGCTTTGATTGTGCATATTGAGGGTATATCACAAGGTGTACTTTAAAAAATTACCAGACATCTCCCTGTTTCATGAATAACACCTTCATTATCTTCAGAGTCTACCAGAAAACAGACATTACTGAAAATTAAACCCAAAGGCTTCAAGTTGTTGCCATGGAAACAGTAGAACCAGTCTTGCTTGGGTCTATGTCCAAGTCAACCTTGTCCAAGCACAAACATTTCCTTAATTTGTCAAACACGATGAGAAAGCAGCATACATGGCTTAGTGCCTGGAGTGGCGTGTCATTAATAGGCAGATTGCTCCTCCTCAAATTGAGCAGCATGATGAACTCATCTCCATTTCATGTAACATACGAAGTGAAAAAACACAATCCAGATCGGCCAAGCAGTCTCAGGCTGAGGCCCTTGTGCAAAGCCAACCTGCAGAGCTCTCCAGCAGGCACCCTACACCTCCATCTAGAGGCGAGAGCCCCAAACTGCAGGCAAAGCTACCTCCAGGCTGTGGAAATTCGTCAAAATGTATGAGAAGCAGATGCATGCACTCTGAATTGCATATATGAAGACAAACCACAAGAAATAGAAATAAATTTTATAATGCACCAGTAAAAATCATGTAAAAAAAAAGGAAATAAATTTTAGTAATTTGCAACCAAATGTATAAGTGTACATGTGCTATTGTCAAAACTATTGGCTTAATCTGTGGACCTCTGGATACCAATTCAGTGTTCCTTGCACAGTGCAGGTTTCGTTTGGGGGTGTGGGGTTTACTGTCCAACTAGGGCACTGTCTTGCTATCTACAATCTGTCTCAAGATAGAGAGATGACAAGCTCTGTGTGAATAACTTGGAAACGGGGACCTGGCATACTTTAAAAATGCAGAGACTAGAAGCACCCTACAGTACCCTCTAATAGGAGCACATTTTCAAAGCAGTGCTCAGTAACTAGGTCACTCTAGAGGCACAGGAGACTTTATGGGGGAGGGTGCATTATTTGAATGTCGATGGCCAAAAAGTCCTTTATTCTTCTTTTGTTCCAACTGAGTATCACCAAACTGCATAATTCTATTAAATGATGATTTCTGTGTTGACAGAGCCACTAATAAGATGCTCTTTGATTTCATTACACCAAAACAACTAATCTTTATTTCTGAAGCAATTAATCCTTAAATTACCCTACTATCAAGTAAAATGTTTAGCCTAGCAGGAGGAATGTATTACTAACTCAAGGTCAAGATGGCAATTGAGAAGTGCAGCCCGGCTACCTGTCTGAAAGTTAGGATCCTTAGGTTTAATCACAGAAACCTGAACTTTGAACTTTAATCTGTGTAGAAAAGATGCCATTTGTTATAAATGTGATCACTGCTAATGAAAACTAGCAAAGAGCTGCTTGATGCCCAAGCCGTGGGAGGTCTGACTATATAAAAGAGCAAAGCAAATGACCTGCCATAGACAGCTCGGTACCTTCCAATTTGTGTTACTCAATTAGAAGTTTAATCCACAGAATTTTCATAGTTTTATTTGTGTCATTGCTTAACATTCTGAGCATTTAAGCAAGTGCTATTATCACTAGGAAGCAAATAGTAAGTAAAGTATTTGAGGAAACATAAATATGTACATGGCAGGATTATTATAAGGTTTTCTTTTTAAATACATTGTACCCAAGATTGACATTTACTGCATTTTAGCATTGTGGGGGCTATTTAATAAAAAGTATGCACTTCTATAAAGATAATAAACTCTAGACACCTCACACCTAGAGGTACCCCCCATTGCCACACAGTGCTTAATTTTGAATCTTATTGCTCATGCACAATGATGGCCTTCTTTGCTCTTCTAAAAGTCTTTTATTTTATGATCATTCTATAATAAAATCAAGAATTAGGAAAAAATAATTATTTTTTTTTTCCTAAGACCAACAAATTTAAAGCAAGAAATGGTTAAAACATACATATAAGTAAAATGCAAGTTGCTTTATTTATCATTCTATTCAATCTCATTCTATTTATGACTCCCATTCAGTTAGCCAAATGAAGCATAGTGGCATGAATGAAAGGAGAGAAATAGATATAAAAATATTTGGGATCAATAAATAACCTCTTGGTGGTAAAGTCCAGGCTTCCCTTGTTCCCATGCAGAACAGTCTAGTTCCGCCCAGGACGCGAGCTTCCTTGCGAGGCTGGCCGTGCATCAGAACTAGCAGAGTTAGTGCTCAGGTCTACCATTTCCTGGGCCATCACGAGTCAGCTAAATCGGTTCACTTGGGGTCCCAGAACATCTTTCCCGAAGCTGCCTGAGTTAAAGTGTGGACACAGAATCGTGACCATGTGGTGAGGACTGATCGTCATTGATGTAGCTGATGTTTAAACTAAACAACTGTCATTAATAGGCTTAAATGTGCCCCCAAAACCACATGTTGGGAACTATACAGGACCACTGCAAGGGGACCAGAGAGGGAGTCCAGTTGCCAAATGAACCTGGCACCAGGCAGGGAATGGTTACCTGTGACACCGTGCTATCGTCAGAAATGTGTATTTTTGTCTTCATCCCTGGCTCCTACTCAGAGCCTCTGAACCCTTTGCTACCTCCTTTGTGATGAGAACAACAGGTGCACCTTTGTTATAATATTTGGGTTTTGTCCTTAGTTCAAAAACTTTCCTCTGAGCAGTAACATGAATGGAATGCCTTTCGTTAACAAGTCCCTTTCAGCCACCCTGGTTGGTGGTAAGGGTGAGACTGGGGGCTCAATGATGGGGGACAACAGCCCTGCGACCTGGGGGTTGGAACTTTCACCCCCCACACACCCACATCTCAGACCTCCACAGAGGGGCCTGGGGCTAGAAAATGACTTAATGACCGATGCCCAGCAAGTTGGTCGGCAGTGCCATGGTAAAGGAAACCGCCTAGGAATCCTACACGGCAGGTTTGGGGTGTTCTAGGCTGGGGAACGCACTGAGACCCTGGAAAGATGGCAGGTCAGGGAAGTGCCACACCCCCTCTACACCTTGCCCTGCACGTCTTTATTTATAACCCTTTACATCCTTACACTGAATCAGTCAATGTAAGTGAAGTGTTTCCCTGAGCTCTGTGAGCTGTTCTAGTGAATTACTGAGCATGAGGACTAGGTAGCAGGAAGGCCCATTTGATAATCAGTGGGTACACCAGAGGCCCAGGCTTGTGACTGGTACCAGAAGCTGGGAGTCATCTTCTAGGATTGAGCTCCTAACCTAGAGGTTATGTGCTAACCGTGGGTAATTAGTGTCACAATTGAGTTAACTGTAGGCCACCCCATTGATGTTCTGAAAATTGGAGAAATGGTTGGTGTGGAGGAGAACCCCATATTTCTTGTTATAAGTATTATGCGAAAGTAGAGACCACAGAAAAGGAGTTTTTCCTCATTATTCTCCATGACAAATGATAGGTCAGGAAGTATCGGGGTTGAAAATTGACCATTAGACGTAGCAAAGCAGAGAACACTGCTGACCTTGGCAAATATGGCTGTAGTAGACTGATGAGGATGGGATTTGATTAGAGTCTGCTTTAGTAAAAATGGGATATAAAAAAACTTTCAAGGATTCTTATAAATGAGGACAAGAATGGGATGCAAGACTTAGCATCACGGAGAAGGTATCTTTAAGGGGGAAAGACAAGCCCCAGTGCTTTACAAGAACGATCCAGAACAGAGGGGGAAACGGTAGTGGGAGGTTGGGGAGCTGACTTGTTGGAACAACGCCCTAGGGTGTGCGTGGCTGGGGCGTCCCGGAGAGGACACACACGCAGGAGGGAAAGCGGAGCATGTGGATGAACGGGCTGCGGGCTGGAGCTGGGCCTTGGGGAAATGCTCTGTGACCGATCTGCTCGCTCTGGGGAGAAAGAAACAAGGTCATTAGCTTAGAGTAAGGTGAGCGTGGTGCAGAGGGAGGTTTCAGTAGACAGAAGGTATTTTTTAAAAGCTGTTAAAAGCGATCAGAAACAAACAAACAAAAAAAATTGGGATGAAGCACCCCTTCTTCCAGTACTGCTGTAGGTTCTGCGCACAGTGGTTTCTTGACAAATATTTAAGAAACTTGAAGCGTCCCTTTATGAAAACATTGTTTCCATGGAGTCTAAAATTGTTTTTGATAATGTAGGCTAAATCATTGTATCCACCTAGATCATCACAAAGATGCAAATGTACATTGCATTTCCCTGCTGTCCCTGTGTGACAACTTATTATCATCTCTCTAGATGTTTGCTTTCATTTTAGCTTGTGCTTTGAGGACATTACCCCGAAGTTGTTTAGTATCTCCTCTATGAAGCCCAAAGTCAATGTTCTTGTTGGACATAGCAGGGAAAGCTATTCATAGCCCATCCTCAAATCCGCAAGGTCAACCTTCCCACGCAATGAGAACTGGGATAACCAACATCTCTCCTCCTTAGGTGTCTACACGTAACTCAGAGCCAAATCTGTGTGACTAAAACAATAATCAAACACATATTGCCTGCATGGTAGAGGACTCTTTTCTCCTGAACTCTGTCTATTCAATTCATATTTTCCTAAGTCCTAAATTTATTCAAATTTACATTTCATAATTTTCTCCTAAACTACCATGAATTTATGTACTGTATTAAGTGATATGTAAATAGATGTAAATAACTATAAAAACTCAAAAACTTGGAACTGAAAATATGATTGGTCTATAAAACATTAAATTATTATAGGTTAACATTATTAATGTTATGAGTTTCTGACATACTAATTTATAAATATTATATTAATAATTTAACTCATAATAAATGGTACTTACGATTATTTAACAAATTATTGAGTATTTTTGATCTGTGTGTTTACTTTTATATTTATGAATCCATTATGATTCTGGCCTTAATTCTTGAGTTGTGCAAAGTTAAGACATCCTGAGTTTCATAGCTAATAAGACAAAGGTCCAGATTTAACTTGCATATCAATAGAGCCAGAGCTTGAGGAAATTCTCACGGACTAAGATATTTGGACCCCGCTCTTCACACTGCATTCAGTATTTTTTTATCTCACAAGCTGATGAGATTAGAAATTTATTCTTAAATTTCATGTTAAATGCAATTTTCCAGAGAGTTTTCATACTGCAATTTTTTCCTTTCCTATATAGAGTAATAACCAGACAGCTACCTCCTGCCGGCAGTGACCTATCAGTATAGATTTTCCTTTCTGTTTCTTTATGTGAACTTTTCTCTGCCTGTATTTTAAATGCTTTTGTTTTTCTTGTATTTTCCTCTATTTCTGGTATTTATATCAATATTGTACAGATAGGTTTAGAAGCATGTTCCTTATGCTCTAAGTTTGTTTCTATTTTTTACAGAAATATCTTGAGGATGAATGAAAGGGCTTAGAAAAGAAAATCCCCCAACTGCAGGTAGATATACAAATACCAATAGAAAATGACAGCATCCTTTCATTTCGTTGACATTTAAAGGACTGTATTTCTTCAGGTGACCCCCTGAAGGCTTCCAACCCACAGTTTCATGGACCTTCATCAAAAGATGTTATCATGTTGCATCGACCAACAAAAATAGCACCATCACATTTAAAATTAGGCTGCATAGAACTTGCTCAGCCTCAAAGACACAGTAAATCCAGCACATTTTTAATATTTAAAGTTCCAAACAATATTTTCATTCTCAGCTTTAAGCACACACTTTTATAGTTACTAGTTTTGCACTCCTTTTTACAGCTCATGGTGCTGTCTGTGTAAATTCCCAAGGGGACCATTGAGACACTGTTGTCAGAACTGCACCAGGGCTGTTAATTCTTAACGCCTGCGGAAAATGTGCTGGCTTCAGGGTGAGTTCTTAGACTTGACCATACAAGACAATTCAGGGAAGGAATAGAAAAGAGGAAACAAAACAGAAAATAAAGCAAACACAAAAATTAATATCAGCAATTTAGACCGCAGGGTAGGCAAAGTCTTTAATTATAATGTTTAGTAAACTGAGGCCCAAGGAGTTTCTAAGACAATCTGAAGTCACAAAAGTAAATTATGTCAGAGGCAGAGCAGTTTTGGATTCCCCAGTTAAACCATATTACATCGCATTTTTTCAATGGAAAGAGTTAACTTACTGAAGGGATTAAAAATGAAAATTTAGGTGTTACTATGATAATTGAAGTTTCATGGCATAATTAACATTTCATCCAAAATTCTGTTGTTCAGTGATAAGTCATTATAATATTGCACTAAAGTGACTAGATTTTAAATGAAGAGAAATTTTATTCTCAGGGGAGAAAAGGTCTCAATTGCTCCACAACGTTGAGACCTACACATAAATGTCTCCAGAATAAGCAAGAGTATGACACAAACATCTAATACCAGCCAAGGAAATATCATGATTATCAGGAACACAAGACTGAAAAAGCAATTCTTTCTGTAGGAGAAATTATAATCAAAGTACATTCTAATTAAAACGCTCTGACATATTTAATATCTTGATTCCAGCATTCTGAGCTTATTAACCCTGACATGCATGTCTCTCCATACTAGGAGAATTAGTGAGGATGAAAATCCAACACAGCAAACTAACAAAAACCAAATGCAAAGAAAGGGAAAACAGAGCCCTTTATTGTTGTGACAAAATATTTTCCAAAATGAGAATCAAATCCCCCATGTCAGTATCATAATGGGATGACATGCAATGTTTCTGTGAATTTTCAGAAGGTGGAAGATGAGATATCTGTAGTCACAGGAGGCTTTGCCAGAGCAGATTCGCTTTAGAATATATATGAAAACAAAAATTCAAAAACTGAAAATGAATAAATGAACAGTGCTGTATTGAGAAAACATTATCGCTATGAAGATGAAAAACTCGTAATGAGAATCCAATATTGCATTGAGTTTAATAAAGCCAGCAATCACCTCCACTTAACAACAAAGGAATCACATGGATGATGAATTAACTATACATAATCCTGCTTAGCTACTTATTATAGACAATAAAAAACTTTCAGGAAGCTATGGCATTTTCATCCCGAATATGCTATTGATAATGATATTAAAACTGTTTTACTTGCTCAGTGGAAACCCCCCTCACGGAAAACACGAAGAGCTCAGCATCTGCACAGCTCCACGTGTGTACCAGCTATCGAACACTTGCTGGGCATAGGACGCTAGAGACACAGAGATCAGCACGATTTATAGATAAGCAGGATATCTCATTCATTAGAATAATGACATCAAATGGAATTCTGCCATCATTGTACATGACACAGATTATGTCTTGTAGGAACTAGATTAGATCACATTATGTTAATATGCTGATTCTCCAAGGAACCCAGAGGATCAATCCTATGTATTGACGAAAGAGAAGGCTCCTGGTGATTTTGCCTCACTTTAAATGCAGAGTCCTGAATAATCCAGTGATAAATGCATTTGTGCTCAATAAAAAATGACAAACTCAGCCGACAGTGCTCTGACCTTTTTACTCTATTCTCTCTTCATGGGAATCTCATCCCCTCCCGGAGTTGGAGCTGTAAATGGCATGCAGATGACTCCTGCAGGTTGCCCTGGAGTTTGTCCCTGAACTTCTCCAGGCCCTGGGGAGGGGGGGGGGGTCCAGCGCCAATCACAGGCCTCCACCTCCTGTCCCCACAGCTACTCATCACCTGTGTCCCAAGCCTGTGTCTCCCCCCACACACTCCCATGCCACAGCCACACCACCTGACCTGCCATTCAAAGGAGAACACTTGCCCTCAGCTTTGACTCCGTTCTCTGCCCTGAGCCTTGTACCCTGTCGCCAGCAAACCTGAAGTCTCCCCTCTCGCAAGCTCAGACCCTGGCACTCAGCTCCCCCCAAAGGCCTTGACTGAAGCCACTGTTGCTCAGCGACCCGCACTCTGCTGCTCCCTTTTCAGAAACCACAGACAGCAGAGCAAACCCGAAGCACCGCATTGTCGTTTTGGACTGGATTGAAGCCACGTTCTTACCAATTAGCACGCTTTACTAAGGCTTTCAAAAACACAGGCTCTGGTGAAATGAGGAGAGGTGAGGTCTGGGCTTCAAGGAGACTCCCAGCTCCTACTTTTCTACCACAGACAAGTCCCCAGAGGTCATTTGCTCACAGTGGGATGTTTAGTTTATTAAACATATCCATTTATATCCCTTGTGCACATTATTTCAGGGAACATATTTACTACAGGTAATCCACACATGGAGACGTCCTGTTAAGAACATCCCAGAGAAACGGATGGATATTCAGGCAATATCATAATCTGCTTTTTAGGAACCCCAGTTATCATGCTGACAGAGTTACCCAGGTTTCCTGTCTGCTTTTCTTTTCCTCACAACTTCAACTCAAAACTCATCCTCATGATAGAAAATAAATAAGTAAATGAACAAACATAGTCGTCAGCTGGTTTAACTCTTTCCTCCCCGTGGTCCCTATCCTGTGTTCCAATAAGAATACCTAACATCTTATCAGAGGTACTTTGATGTGGCTATATTTACAGAAGTGTTTACATTGAGAAAGCGTATGCATTCGTTTAAAACAACAACAACCACAAAATTAACATCTCAGCTTTCTAAAACCTCATTACCTCCCCAGTCCATAAAGGGATGCTCAATCTGGAATGGAATTACCTCCCAATAAACCCATTGTAAACAGAAAATGTCGTAAGTAACAATGTACTTAATCCCTGCAACCTGTGACCGTCACAGCTTAGCAGCACAGTGCCACGTGGACTGTGAGTTGCTTGCCCTCAAGATCTGCAGGCTGGCAAGTTCATTGCCTCCGCCCACTATCACAAGAGAAGATTGAGTTTCAGACAACTATGGCATCCGCTGAAGATGGATTGCTTTTGCACCATCCTAAAATCGAAAATTAGCATAAATCTGACCACCCATGCCAAGTCAGGGACCACCTCTACAGGAGAGACCGACACACCATGCCACCTTGAACCCAGTAGACCTCAGTGGCTATCCTTCCTGGTGGGATAAGGCTGAGAGAGGAGGCAAGAAGAGGATTGCCATGGCCAGGGATGTCTGTTTGCACTTGCTGAAAAAATAATTTTTAAAGTTACTAAAATAAATATCAAAAAAAGAATTGGTTTTTATTTATACACGCCTTTCTTTGTATCTTTTACAACTTGCACTGAAATTGTTCTAACAATATGTGTATTCACAATGGCAAGTTGCTGAATTATAGGTAATTTTAAAAATCCCAAGCTTCTCCTCTGACATTTGCCTCTAACTCCTTCCCTTAATTGAAACAGAATGTGCCTCTGACGGCAGGCCTTCCCGCTGCTCTCTCTAGAAAAGGTTATGCGTGTTCTTACACCTCAGAGCCCTCAGGTTCAACGGCATCAGTCTCCTTACAAGGAACACGTGTTCTCTTGCCCCTCAAAATTCCTCAATTATTATAACCCACTGACTTCTAGACACTCCTCATTTTCAGCAGATTCAACTACTAAAACAGATATAGAATTGCTCAAACTTCCTTCTTGTGTCAGATTTGGTAAGTTGCATTTTTCTCGAGCTTTTTCCATTTCATCTAAAATTAGAACTTTGTTGTCATAGATTTGCAGAAAATTTCAATTTATAATATTTGCAATTTGTGTGGGATTTAAAGTGATAGCCTCTTTTAAGTTCCCAGTATTAATCATTTATGACTTCTTTTTTAGATTGCCCTTTCTATGGGCTAATCAATTTGAGTAGTCTTTTTTAAAAACATAATTTTGGCCTGCATGGTTTTATCTATTGTAATTGTATTTTCAATCTTATTAAATTTAACTTATTTTTACTATTTCCTCCTGGATACTTGCTTTTAACTTAACTTGTATGTTTTTCTAACTTTTTGAAATGGAAATGGAAGTCGCCAATTTTCAGCTTTTCCTATTCAATATAATTAAGGAAATAAATTCTTCTCCAAGTACAACTTTAGCTAAAAATACAAGTTGTGATGTGTCATATGTTCATGGTCATTGGTTCTAAATACTTTCTGATTTTCATTGTATTTTTCTTGCCTTATTTAAGGATAAGCTGTTATTTAAAGGCCAGTTGGATACTTTCTATCTAGCGTTTTGTTTTTATGTCTAGTTTACTTCAATCGTGGTCAGTAAATACATTCTGCAAGATTTTAATTGTTTGGAATCTGTTCACTTTCTTTCTGGTCCTAAATACCGTTGATTTAGTTGAATAATCCACAAGACCTGAAAAGAATATGATTGTGATGGCTGGGTGCAGGGTTTATACCTGACGAACATGTTGTTGGTAGAGGTATTGAGCTCTCTCTCTGCACTTACACAAAATTTCATCTCCTTATCTTATCACTTTCTGAGACAATATAAGTTTGTAAGTTTTCCTTTGACTTTGGTCAATTTGGGTTTTAAATATGTTTCTTTATATATTTGTATTCTTGGAGCTGTGCCATTAGGTTCATTTTATTTAAGAATTGTTAAGCCATCCTGGGGGTCTGACCCCTTAATCAAAATGAAATGTCAACCGTTCTCTCTAGAAATATCCCTTTCCTTACTATTGACTCAATATGATATTGGCATATCCATGTTAGATTTATTAGTTTTTTTCTGAACATGCTTTTTCATCTTTTCATTTTTAACCTTCCTCCTTTCCTATATTTCAGGCATAACTGAATGGCATATAGTCTGATTTGCATTTATATCTGGAGCCATAGATTTGTAATTTGTTTACAGATGAAGTATTTCGCCATATAACTCTGCCGAGACCTACACTTCTATGATTTTCTTTCTGTTTGCTCCCAGTCTTTTGCCACTTTGTAGCTGTGCCATTTGGAACACGTGGTCCCCTTCCATCAATGCTCCAGGGAAAGGATGACATGGGGAATTGTAACCTGACTCACCTGGAAGCCACCTGTCACTTCTGATTACAGGTCATTGGGCAAAGACAGTCATGTGTCCTAAATAAAAGGCAGCCATGCCAAGCAAGTCTGTGTTCCCTGAGGGAGAGTGAAGCAAAGACCATGCGGGCCATGGTGAGAGCTTACCCACGCTACACAAAGTTTTAAAACTTACTCTATGTCAGAGAAAACCATAAACTGTAATAAAATTCAAGGCACAAGCGGGTGGAAAGTATGTTAAATTTTTGTTACAAAAAAAAAAAAATTACTATCCATAATATGTGAAGAGCCACCTCTTTCCATTTATAACAGATTCCATACTTACATATACATGGAATTTTTCTGGCTTTCTGTTTGTGTCAGTTTTGGCAAATTGCATTTTTCTTGAACTTTATTTCATCAGAAATTAGAAATTTGTTGCCATGGGCCTCAAACATTTTAGTACTCAAAACATTTATCCCCCATGCTTTACTTATAAGTTCCTTAACTACTGCAGCAAAACGAGAAGTCAGTTAAAGTTTCCAACAGAACAATGTAAATCAAGGAATTTAAAAGGTAAACAAAATGAAAATATATTGGAACATATATGGCATTCAAATGTGCTATAGTTCACCCTTCATAAGTAAAGATTTGGTGAAATGGGCATTTGCACATGCTGTATGAAAGAATATAAGTATAAATTAACACACATGCTTCCTATCGCCCAGTATTTCAGTTCCTAGATATAAGAAAAACAAAAGTGCTCAAAAAGGATCATGTCAGAAGTCAAATGGGGGCATATGGACTTGAAAATCTCCCTGACATATAATGCTAGCACACAATGGAGTTGCATGTCAACATTCAGAACAGACAATTTATGTTTAAATTATCCAAACAAATAAAACAAAATTCTACTAGCTTCTTATGCATATGTACATGAGTGTGTAGAAAATGGTCTAATAGGACCACAGGACCAGGGATATTAGCAGTATGAAGATAATATTGGATGAGGGAGGAGGGAAACTTTTACATCAATATTATTTGAAGGTTTTACAATAATTCAGAGGTTTTTGTATATGTGTAATAGCTCACTAAAGAATAATATACTTAATAAGATACATTCTAAAGAATTAATGAATCATTTTTATATTTATAAATTACTTATACTCTAAATATTTTCAAACAACTTTTCATGTTTTCTCAGGGGAATACATGAAAATAATCATGAAATAATTGTTAGAGAAGGGCTCATGAAGAAAAGTCATGGTCCTTCTTTCCATTCTTCCCCAGACGAACACCATTCATGAGAGACAAATTCTTTTAACTCTGTATCAGTCAGCTTTCCATTGCTGTGACTAACAGCCCAAGGAAACCAACTTTAAGAAGGAAAGATTTATTTTGGCTCAAGCTTTCAGAGTTTTGCATCCATGGTCAGCTGCTTCCATTGCTTTTGGGGCTGTGATGATAGAGGGTATCATGGTGGGGAGTGCATGGTAGAACAAATCTGCTCACCTTGTGGTGACCAGGAAGAAGAAAAGAAAGGTCATGGGGACAAGATATAGCCTCCAAGGACATACCCCCAGTGACATATTTTTTTCCAACTGTGCCTCACCTTCAGACATTTTCATCACTTTTCAATAGCCCAGTAAGCTCAGAATCCTTCATGGACTAGTCAACTGATGAGGTCAGGGCCCTCGTCACCCAATATCTCCAGCGGCTCCACCTCTGAACCCAGTTGCATTGGGGCCCAAGCTTTCAACATGTGAGCTTTTTGGGGGGACATTTTAAATCCAAACCATAGCTGTTTCAGATCTTCTTGTACGAGCTACAAAACATTAAGAAATACATTCCCATGCCTTCATTTTACGACTTTAATAGTATCTTTGCTCTCTCTCCATAAAGAACAATTGCATAGTGCACTGATGCCATCTTTTCTTCAAAAACTGTGTAGTTAGCATCAAGTGAGCATTTCCTGTCAATTGCCAGAGAAGCTTTGAGCCCCATACCCAAACCACTCCTACACCATCAGTTTTCAACAACAGTCAGCCTCCCTCTGCAAGGCGAGAACCTGGACGCCCCTACCACCCTCACCGCCTTCCATGCTCCTGCCCCCAACCTCTGCTACACAGACTTTCACGTTCTCAGGTTAAAAATACGCACTTTGTTTCACAATATGATGGAGTTTTTATGTTTTGTGTATAGGTTGATTCTAAAAAAAAAAAAAAAAAAACGGAATTGCATTACCATGACTTACAGTATTCATTTGGGGGGCCGTTTAGGAAAGTTTCATTGTCTACATTCCAACACCATGACCAGGGGACTCGTGAGTGACCAAGTCCCCAGTTCAGATGTCCAGGGAACCGCTCCTTTGTTAGCCCTCCTCAGGAACATGTGACACCCTCTAGGATGCTGTGTGTTCAGGCCGCGGCTTGTTTTCTCCCAGAGTCTGGTTTTGCTCTAAGTGTTCTGCCTTCCCGCCGTGACATCTGTGGGGTTCAGTCCTCTGTCCCCACGCAGTGCAGCACTCCATCCCCACACTCCCATCCGGACCTTGTGCTGCTGTGAGCTCCCAATCTGGACCCCCCCCCCCCCCCCGCCCCCGGACTCATCTGCATCCATTCTCTTCTAGATCCTGGGAAATAATCGGGACTCCTCACTTGGCTGGAGTGACTTTCTAAGCAAAGACATGGGGAAGAAGAACTTTTTTGAAGACCCACCTGCCTGTAATTGTTTTTTTTTTTTTAATTTTTTTCCCATTGGAAGTCTGAATTTCAAATAATTTTTCCTCAGAATTTTGAAGGCATTCTTGTGTCATCTTCTAGCACTACATTTTGGCAAAAAAAAAAAAATTAAAAAATAAAAATCTGATACTATTCTTATTTTCCTTTCTTTGTAGACAATCTGGATTTTTGCTTTTGTTTGTTGTTTACTTCCTGAGACTTTAGAAGCTGCTTTCTCCCTGTCATCTTAGAACCTTGAGAGCACATTCAGGCAGGTGTCTCTGTTTGAACACATTCCCCTACATTCGTGTGTGGGAAACTGACTCCCCAAAGCCCCAGTGCTAAGAGGGGACTTGAAGAGTTGATTCGGACACGAGCGCTCTGTGCTCATGAATGGGTTGATGCCATTACGGAGGGAGCGGGTTTGCTATCACGGGAGTTGGGTCTTGACAAAAGGGTGTCAAGCCCTTCCCTCTGTGTGTCACGTGCGTGCTCTCTCGCCCTTCCGCCTCCACCATGGGAGGATGCAGCAGCAAGGCCCTCAGCAGATGCACCCCTGGATACTGGACGGCTCAAAATCCAGAACCAGAAGACAAATACCTCCTGTTGTTAACAAGTTACTCCATCTGGCATCGTGCTATAGCAGCACAAATGGAAAGACAGCTGGGTTTGTTTTATTTATTTATTTATTTTTTTTTTTTTATTCTTTAGGCTCTTTCAGTATAAAGACCTGGATCTTACTTTAGCAATAGTTTTTTGTTTGTTGTTGTTTGTTTGTTTGTTTTTTTATTTGAAAATGTCTTCTTGCCCATGCTGCGGCTTCCCATTGTGGAGTTCTCAGTAGTTGAAGATGCGTTCCTAAATCATCAGTGTTTCTAAGGAGAGAGGACCTGGAGGCCTCTTGACCTCTGCCCTTATAGTCCAGCAGAGACCAGGGTCAGGAGAGAACCAGAATGGTACCGGTGGGGGGATCAGCCCCCTCCTCATCAAGACCACTTACGTAACAGGAGGCTCCATTTGTCCAGTCCTGCAGGTGCCCCCCCCCAGTGCACCCACAGACCACTGGATGTCGGGGCCCGCCTTCTCAGCAGCCACACTGGCCACCATCGGGTAGGGCAGCCAGGCCAGGTGTGCACCCCCAGTTTGGTGAGGGCCAGGTCTCTACTACCCCTCAACACCCCCAACCACACAAGGAACTCCATTTCACATCTGCACTAAAAACTGGCCTGAAACACTCATGTTTTTATTATCGTATCACTCTACATTCTGAGGTGCTATCCAAATTTATTAATTCATATGAACTCTTGTTCTTATAGTATTCATCTACCATACCACTGTGTTCTTTGGACACTGATTGCAGTATCTTCTTAAGTCTCTGTAGACATGTGCCAACTGGATTGTTTTGCACACTGGTCTGTTTGACCGTAGCTCTCTTCAGTTCTCCATGTTCTGTCTCCTCACATCAGCTTCCTTGTTCCTTTGTCTTCGCTTCTCTTTCATGCTCTCAGTGTTCCTCACACCTCTGGGAGTCTGCAGCCCTGAGAGCTGCAGTGGCTTTGTCTTCTGATTTGCAGATAGGAAGGAAGCTCAGGCAGAAACAGACCTGAGAGAAGATTCTGGAGGGACCTTGGCACAGGAATATGCAGGGATGACTGTCAAGAGAGCAGGTCTGAATGCTTTTCCTAAGGACAAGAAGCTTTGCAGTGACAGAGAGGAGTCCTGCAAATGAGGTAACCAGCATGCAAACCTGTGGTATGCCTGGCCAGCGAGGCACGGGCCCCGTGCACTGATGCCCAGGAGGACCACGCTGAGACGTGCTCAGGACTGCGTCTTGCAGCATCCGTCAGCAGAGCCTTTTTGGGGCTGCTGTTCTGGAGCCGGGAGGGGGCAGCTCTCCCTCACAAGACACCGCACTCTGTACCTGCAGGGTGGAATCCACCCAGAGGGAGAGATATTTTCTAATTTATCCAAAGACATCTTGCAGTTCCAGCTGTGAATCTGCAGGCTTGCTAGTCTGGGTGAAATAAATGACAACGTTGGAAGTTAAACCCTCAAATTCCAGATGTGGCTAAAAGATAAAATGGGACTCTAATCAGATTAAGCAAATCTACATCAGGTATTTCTTTTCTTTATTTTACATAGGAACACTTTTTCTTTCTTATTTAAAATGACACCTTAGAATTTTAAGTGAGACTTTTACAAAACTGAGGAATTATAGCAATTCTTTTTTTTTTTTTTTTTTTTTAGACCTCCTTAAAAACTGAAATCCAGCTTTTTAGTCACTTCTTCAGCACTAAAATGATGAGGCACTTGATTTTTTATGCAAAGTATCGATTTGAAATCTTTATTTAAAGGAAATGGAGTAAAAGCACTGTTACGCTTTGGATATAAAATGATCCGACCTCACCAATGGATTGATCCATTGAGGAACTCATAATTTTTATGAACTGTTGGGAGCCGTGGAAACTGTAGAAAGTGGAATCCAGTTGGAGGGAGTAGATCCTCAGGGCCTGTCCTGGGGGACTATACCTTGTCCCTGGCTTCTTCCTCTCTCTTTGCTTTCTGAATATATGTACATCCAAGGGGAGCAGCTCTGGTCCCCACACTCCCCTGCTATGATATCTGCTTAGCCACCGTCCCATAGCAATGCAACCAGCTGACCACGGACTGAAGCCTCTGAAAACTTAAGCCAAAGCAAAATTTTTCTCCTTTACGTTGTTTTTGTCGGGTATGTTTCACAGTGACAAAAAGCCAACATAAACCTACATGTTCAAAGTTACAAATTAAAATCTAAAAACGTGAATGAAAAGTTTAAGTAGTCAATATATTTTCCTCTTAATACATCTTACAAAAACTATTGGTTGAGCATGCATTAACAATCCACAAGCAATAATTAATTCTTATGCCAGTGGGAGAGCCACAAAATCTCCTTTATATAATTCCAGAAACATTAATTTACCACCCCACGGCCAGGTGAATAGAGCTCCCTCTGTGTTATCCAGCAGCCTCCTGGCCCAGCATTCGGGGACCATGAATTATGGCAGGGAGCTGTGACAGGGGTGGCACTCATTGAGGAATGACTCCTCATGCAGGGACTGGAAATTGAGGGCACGTCACCCCAGCCCTCAAAGACCAGGCTTCTGCTTGACAAGAAAGGCTCATAACTTGCAAACTAAGAAGACGGTTCATTTAACCACCATCTATTATTCGTGTTTTTCATTTATTTAGTCAAAAAAACACTTACAGAGGAATTGACTCTTTTTAGGAAAATAACGCAGTTCCTCAGTGACACAACTTTGGAATTAAAAATATAGTGATCAATAAGCTTAAAAGGATTATGTTCAATCATTTCCCATAAAAGGCTAAAGACTCTGGAACTCAGATGTCAGTAAAAGGTAAGTCTCCGACAGGGCTGTGTCAGGCCACACGCACTCGTCCATGCACACGCTCACACACACACGCCTCTAGAGCTCTTTATTGGCATTCTCAGTGCCAAGGACATGGACATTACACCAGCTTCCTGCCATAAAAGATGTCTGTGTGCTTTGAAGGATCTGTGCCAGGTTTAAGGCGGACGAGAAATGCACTAAGGCATTGAGGAAATGTGAAAGGGTCATGCTAAGTGTGGGGGCCAGTGGCTTGAAAATAACAGCCAACTTGACAGAAAGAAACGAGGAGCAACAGGTGATTCCTGGGCTCAGGATACCAGGCGGAAAATGCAAAATGTTAGAAGCATTTAAAAATCAATGTGAAAAAATAAACAAGGTACTGGTATTAAGAAAAATCAATCACTCTGAAAAGCCTCTAAAATAACTAAATAATAACAAAAATGCTATTTCTTCTTGTAAAAAAATATAGGTGTCTGACTCTGTATAATTTGATTTCCTATAGAGCACATTCCTGCTTTCATTTTTTTGCAGTGCTGGAGATCAAACCCAGGGCCTCACACAGGCTAAGGGAGTGCTCTGCCATTGAGTGACACCCCAGCCCAGAGGACCAAACCTAAGAGGAGGTCCTTATTTATTGGGACCCATAGTTGATCAATGTAAAATCTTGTACTGTCCTTAATATGCTTTGAAATTTCAAATAAAAATTAGTGTTCCTCTTCAATCCACTTAAATAATGACTGTCACAGCAGATGGAGTTCTCATTTGGACCCCGTATGACACAGGGTTGTTACTTCAAATCACATTTAGTTCCTGGGCTGCCTGAACTTCAGTTTCAGATGATAAAAGGATGCCCCACAATCCTTCTGCACAATACCCTAGAGCTTGCCTTGTGGCTTTGTTTTCTTTACATGTGTACCAAAATCCCAGCTAACCCAGTGATCACCATATTTCCGAAGAGTACTCCTCATGACATTTGTGGAGTTCCCTAGCACACCCATAGGTCAGAGCAGGATGCGATGGAGACCTCCAGGAAACCATGCTGCCTGTCATACCAAAGGTGGTGCAGCCCTTGGATATATTATTTAAGCAATCATGCATTTGTTTTCTAGGGCCACCATAACAAGGGACCAGAAACTGGGTGGCTTGAACAACAGAGGTGTGTTGCTTCACATTTTGGAGGTTTGAAATCTGAAACGGGGGTGTTGCAGTCAGTTTCTCAAGTACCTTGAGGAAAGGGCCCTTCAGGACTCCGACTTGTCCTGCAGACACTGTCCTCAAGCCTCTGGTGTCCCCCCAGCATGTCCACCTGTGTCCAAGCATCCCTCTCTTACAAGAATGCTGGTCACAGTGGTTGGAGGGCCACCCTATTCTAACAGGACCTCATCTCAACCAGTCACGTTCACAAAAACCCTATTTTCACATAGGCCACATTCTGAGGAACAGGAGTGTTAAGATGTCAACATATGAATTCGGAGGGGACATTATCCAACACATGAGAAATTGCTATGTGATTTTTATTTCCAAATTTTAAAAATATGGTGTAAAATATTCGGAATATAATTCTTTTCACATACCCATTCTCAAGCATTCTGAGTCATGAGAAGAAACATAAACAAAGAATATAGAAATATAGAGAATACAAACAAAGAATATAGGCTATAGGAGAATGTGTATGAGAAGATCTGTGAATCAATAGGTGTCCCTGGTGGTTTTTATATGACCACCTAAGGGAGCCTCCCCTGTACTCCCTGAGAAAATTTCCTCTGATAAAATTAAAAGCTCATATTTCACAGTAACTATTCCTTGAATATCAGAAGCCTGCCCTTAAAATTTTTCAAAAGAAATATTGATTTTTCTCAATATCAAGAAACTTTCGCATGATGTATATGTCAGAAAATTACAATATTCCTATACCAAAAAAAAAATTGTTTTTATGCCTGTGGTTGACTTTTTTTTTTTTTTTTTTTTTTTTTTTTTGGTACTAGGGATTGAACTCGGGGGCACTCAACCACTGAGCCACACCCCAAGCCTTATTCTGTATTTTGGTTAGCGACAGAGTCTCACTGAGTTGCTTAGTGCCTTGCTTTTGCTGAGGCTGGCTTTGAACTCGTGATCCTCCTGCCTCAGCCTCCCGAGCTGCTCGGATTATTAGGTGTGCACCGTGGTGCCCAGCTGTGGATGAATTTTGAGCTGGTGGGATTCTTATTTCATGACCATAACCATGTGTATTTTGAGACACACATCAGCTGCCCTGCAACCATATCAAGGCACATTTCTCAGGGGTGGATATCACTGAAGCACCCCATGACCTGTGAAAATGACGACTGCCTGGGAGTTTTGACTCCTTCAGCTTTAAGGAAAACACCATGCTCTGAAAGTCTTTGTATTATTTGCAGAACAAGATCAGGAATGGGATCCAACAGGTGAGAATTATAGGACCCTCTCTCCTTTGATGGACTGCTATCACTCACCCCCGTCATGACAGGTCCTGAAAAGCAGCCCAGCACAGGACAAGGAAACCATACCTTTAAGAAAAACTTTGCACAGCAATCTTGCCTCAGCACTCAGTCACGTAGGCCAAACGCTTACATACATGACATCTTGAGTCACCAGTCCTCATCCTACAAAACTTTATGGCGCGCCAGAGATGACAAAGCAAAACAGGAGGAGCTAGAATTCCAGGGTGATGCACACCTGATCTTAAAGGTGGTATTGTTCAGCCCCAGGAGGTTGAAAGGAAATCCAGCCAAGGGATTTCTTGGCTCATCTCTGCAGCTCCATTTCAAATCCAAGTGCTGATTCAAAAAAAAAAAAAAAAAAAAAAAAAAAACAGTAATCATTTTTTTCTTTTCTTTTTGTCAACATCCGGCCTCTTATTGCACTTCCCCTGAACAAACTGTTCAAGGGCACAATCTGTGGCTGAGATAATGAGAAGGAAGGACGCTGCAGCTGGTGGGAAATGAAGGAGAGCTTGACAGCGGTACCTATGGCTTCCGATTTCCCAGGGAAGGTTTCTCTGCCTGGTTAGGTAAGAAAGTAAAGGCATAGGATGGAAGGACACGCTTTGCCAAGTTAAGACGGTCTCAAACATATTTCTTCAAGACTCTCCACAGAGTTCAACCCTTTTAGTTTCTGAGAAATTGGAACATTTTGTATAAAATGGGCCTGGGGGACAAGTCGATGCCGGGTCTCCATAGTATATTTTGTACATAGATAACGTCAGTCAGACGCTTACCCCATGACATCTTTTTTTTAATCCGCAGGGAAAACCATACGTATCTGTGGGCTACCGTGTGATGTTTCCATGCACGCACACTTTGGGTGATGTTCCCACTAAGGCAGCATATCGACTCAAAATTTATCATTTCCTTGTGAGGAAAATGTTCCTATCCTTTCTTCTAGCTTTTTGGAATCAGACAGTCCATTGTCATTACTTAGGGTCACCCTAACTGTGCAAAAGCACACAAGAATTTCTCCTGTTCAACGGACTTGGCACCTGCTAGTGCTGTTCTAATAAATCATAAATTCACCAATTTGCAGTTCCACCAGCAATGTAAGAGTGTGCCTTTTCCCCCACATCCTCGCCAGCATTTATTGTTGTTTTTTTGATAGCTGCCATTCTGACTGGGGTAAGATGAAATCTTAGAGTCGTTTTGATTTGCATTACCCTAATTGCTAGAGATGTTGAACATTTTTTCATATGTTTGTTGATTAATTGTATATCATCTTCTGAGAAGTGTCTGTTTAGTTCCTTGACCCATTTATTGATTTGGTTATTTATTTATTTTTGTGTGTGTGTGTGTGTGTGTGTGTGTGTGTGTGTGTGTGTGTTAAGGCTTTTAAGGGCTTTATAAATCCTTGAGGTTAGTGTTCTACCTGATGTGCTTGTGATAAAGATTTGCTCCCATTCTGTAGGTCCTCTATTCACCTCAATGATTGTTTCTTTTGCTGAGAAGAAGCTTTTTAGTTTGAGTCCATCCCATTTATTGATTCTTGGTTTTAGTTCTTGTGCTATAGGGGTCTTATTGAGGAAGTTGGAGCCTAAACCAACATGATGGAGATTTGGGCCTACATTTTCTTCTATTAGGTGCAAGGTCTCTGGTTTAATTCCTAGGTCCTTGATCCACTTTGAGTTAAGTTTTGTGCATGGTGAGAGAAAGAGATTTAATTTCATTTTATTACATGAGAATTTCCAGTTTTCCCAACACCATTTGTTGAAGAAGCTGTCTTTTCTCCAGTGAACGTTTTTGGCACCTTTGTCTAATATAAGATAACTGTAGGTGTGTGGGTTCGTCTCTGAGTCTTCTATTCTGTACCATTGGTCAACTGGTCTATTTTGGTGCCAATACCATGCTGTTTGTTACTATTGCTTTGTAGTACAATTTAAGGTCTGGAATAGTAATGCCACCCACTTCATTCTTCTTGCTAAGAATCGCTTTGTCTATTGCGGGTCTCTTATTTTTCCAGATGAATTTCACGATTGCTTTTTCTATTTCTATGAGAAATGATATTGGGATTTTGATTGGTATTGCACTGAATCTGTTTGAAGCTTCCAAACTTGAACATGCAAAAAAAAAAAAAAAAAAATCATAAATTCGGCCACTTGAGATGACACTTGCTTCTGTTAAGCAGAAGTCCAGGTACAGCAAGGCTCAGTGTGGTCCTCTGCTTGGAGAGGCACAGGGACGACACTAAGTTGTGACCAGAGCTGCATTTCTCCCTGGAGGCTCTGGGGAAGAGGCCACTTCCAAGATCATCTGGGTTGCCAGCAGAATTCATCCTCTAGCACCTGGGGGGTGGGTTGCATCTCTCTTCGCAGGCCCTCAGCAACCACCCAGGGACGCTCTAGCTCTACTCCTCCTGCTGCATGGCCCTCTTCAGACCGGGAGCCACCGTGGGTCCCCTCCCAACATCTCTTCCTCACCCCTCCTGACCTTCCTTCTGCCTCAACTGTCTTCTGCCTCCAGGTTGAATATTCTCTCCCTTGAAGCACTAATGTGATTAGACTGGGACCACCAAAGAACCCCAAATAATCTCCCGGTTTTAAAGGTCCCACTTGCAGACTCCCTTCTGCCTTGTGACAGAACCCGACCAGGTTCTGGTCACCGAAGCTTGGGCATCTCTGGAAGTCCATTCTACCTTCCGCACATGGCCAGTGGAGCAAGTCAGGAAGGGGTATTTCTTTCAAACCAGAAAAAATTAGATACAAAACCATTTGCAGCATGCATTATTTTGCAGCTACACAAGTCCTACGTATTCCAGGTCATGATAAGAAAGCCATAAGTAAAGCCAACACTGTTACTTTGGGATCAAAGTTTCACTCACTAAACCAAAAAATAAAAAAAATTTAAAAATCCTCATTAGCCGCCTCCACACCAGGTGTTTCAGTCCCCTGAGGACACGGAACATGTCATTACCTTGTTTTGATGTGGACAGTGGCTCCTCAGCTCCCACTCTCCCAGGGCCTCTGTGTCTGGCCTCTGTGATAGAAGACTTCATATCGATTAATGGGAAAGCGAACCTTTGACATTTTCCTTGGTAACATAGGATAGACTGTGTTAAAAGCAGTGAGAGCAGCCTCTGTTAATTAAAGGTTACCCACAGAAAAACATGGACCACAAACCCCTGTGCAGGCTGCGTATTCATTAAGGAGGAGCGGGGGGGTGCTCTCTCCACAATCGTTGCCCCCCCTCCAGGAGAAGTGTGTCATGCTACCACGAAGGCTCTACCTCCAGACCTTTGAAACTCCAGGAATGATGTGACCAAGCCATGTGTGACAATGTGCCACACTGGGAATAAATGTGGTATTGGTAGTAAATTGCCAGCGTCCCGTGGGTTACCAACGCGTGTTTGTGGATGCTGCCTGAGACCATCAAATGGGCTGAAATGCATTTGCATATTGTCAAGAAATTCATTAACCTTTTCTGTTTTCAAATAGAACTGTGTGAAGCATTCCTACATATTAGAAACCATGGGAACAAATACAAATTGGCTCACTCGGATATTTAGGTTTCTAGTTTCTTGTCATATTGAAAAATAAGTATCACCCCAGGATTCCCAATATCCACCTCTCTCCACTTGATGCAGCAGGCATTTTGATCCATAATTAAATTTGTGCTCTTTCTTGCTAAGAGAATGAAAATATCCTATCGTTTTTTATAAGAAGTTTTGACATTATCTTTCCATTTAGAACCATGTTGTGACAGCTCACAATTTTCCTTCTAAAAGGGCATGAAAAACACATCACACACTAATTGAGGCATTGCCTACTCAGGCGAAAATCAGATCTCTTTTGGCCAAACCCTAGTTTCTGGTAACTCTAGATGCATAAATGAATGAAGTCAAATTACCTCCAAAAATAATGCAATAAGAAATGCCTTTTGTTCTTTTATAAATATTTCTAACTATGAAAGTTGACTTCTCCTTCCCCTATCATCCTCTTTTTCCTTTTCTCTCCTTCCTTCTCCTTATTTTACTAAAGAAACACTCTGAATTCTCAGATCAACAAGACTCAAAGGCTGACTGGTTCCATGTATTACAAATCTGGGAAAGAGAATATTTCTGCGTGAAGAAGATATGAAATGCCTGGTGAGTTCCATCGGTTGGTTGTTCAAAGAAGCCCAGTGTCCGGTACTGTAGAGACAGTAGAAAGGTCACTCAGGCAACGGAACCTGGTTGCCTACATGAAACCATCCCTGCCTACTATTATGAATGGATTAACTCGCGTGCATTGTATTCTGTCAACATTTTCACCAAATGCTTTTCATTAGGACATTCTGTGCCAGACACGCAGTTAGTGACTCTCTGAGGGTCAAGTGGAAGCAAATCAGATTTAGTGCCTGCCCTCGTGATGGACGGCACTCGTTAGGGAGAAAAGACAGGCATCACTTACGTGTACGATAACCTATGTGCAAACTGCTACTGGGTTTTAAGGAAAAGAGCACAGAATAAGGGGCCAAGTTGCTTTTCTGAGGATGTGAGCTTTTAGATTCCGAGACCTGGAGAATGAGTAGGAGCTCATGAGGCAAGGAAACGTGGAGCAGGCAAAGGAGCATTCCGGATGGACCCCACGGAGGGGTCTACCCCACACACGCACTCACACACGCACTCACACACGCACTCACGCACGCACTCACACACGCACTCACACACGCACTCATGCACACATGCTTCATTTCCAAGGAGGGGAGGAAGGAAGGAACATTATAAAACTTCAGTAATACTAGACCATGGATTTCTGTTAATTTCAGAAAAGGTTAATAGAAAATGGGTCTTGGAAGAGGAAGGAATTATTCCTGTGGTTTGGGAGCCTTTGATTAGCAACGTAGGTCTCTCCATACAAGTGGGTGCTGAGAAACAAGAGAAGTAATGGTCGTGAGGGGCCAAGTCACATCAGTGTCCCAGTAGAGATGTTTCAGGCATGTGAGGAGGCCCAGGATGGCTGGTGGTCCCAGGGATTCTGAGGCATGTCACCTGACTCTGTGTGTCACTGATGCTGTTGTTTCCAGGCTCTTGATCTGATACACCATGGGTCACCAAAAGGCTCCGCCTCCCGGTTGACTGTCATCAGACCATCTTGTGACATTCTGTGACAACGCAGAATTTCAATCCCTTGTGAGTGAAGAGGGGAATAAAAGCATTTGACCCTCTGGAAAAATACAGAGACAATGACTATGGGGACAGGTGCTGTCCTAAGTATTACCAGATAGCCCTGAGCAAGGCTTCAGAGAAGCAGGACCAGCTGGACCGATCCATCCTATCCCACACCCGCAGAAAGGGAGATTGGGCAGGAACACGTGTGTGTGGTACAGAACAGTGATTGAAACAAAATGGCGCCATTAGGGGAGAATGCTGAATAATCTCACCTTTACAATTAAGCTCCTTAAATTAACATACATGGAAAATTATAGTTATTAAAAAAAAGAAAAACAAGAAATGAGAAGGCCAGGGTGGCAATTAGTTATTCCTGGTAGTAAAGGTTTTGACCTCAGGGTCTTTGAGAAAACCCCCAGCTCTATGATGCCACCCGCTTCTGCAGACGCCTGGAATTCTTGGATGCTCTGGAGGTGCCTGAGACTTTGTGGTTTAGCCTTCAAGAGCCTTTGTGGTCCCACTCTTGAAGATCACCCTTGACCAGGTAGACTAGGTCTGCAGGTAGGAGGCATGCAGTACTTCCTGTGACTTACCTGGGGAAGAGTCATACAGCATTGCTGAGAGCAGGTTGGCCCAAAGGTTCTGCAGCATTTGGCTACAGTGACCCCCACAGGCCCGGGTATCAAGCAGGCAGCTTATACAGATATGTCTGTATTTCCTGCGACAAAGGACCTAAAATCTTTGGCTACAGAAATTGAAGTTGCTCAGGGTGTTTTGTAAGTTTTCATTTTAATGGGCCATTCACTGGTTCTGACTCCTCTGAGGACTGGTTTGTTGGGAGCACTGACTTGCAAGCCTCATAGAGTCCCCTTGATTGCAATTCCAGTGACACGGGCACCTTAAAGCAACATAACTGGATGAATTCTGCTCAGATGGGAAACACACAGCCCAAGCTTGCTACTGTCAGATCATTGTATTTTTTTTTAATATTTATTTATTTGCTTTAGTTGTACACAGTGCAATGCATTTATGTTTACGTGGTGCTAAGGATCGAACCCGGGCTGTGCACGTGCTAGTCTAGCGCTCTACCACTGAGCCACAACCCCAGCCCCAGATCATTGTTTTATGTAAAGGAATTGATTCCAGCCAAAGAGAAAACAGGCAATAGTCTTCAATTAAAAACATACCAGTGGACTGGGGCTGTAGCTCAGGGGTCAAACAGCCTGCTTAGCATAAGAGAACCCCTGGGTTTAATCCCTAGCATCACACACACACACACACACACACACACACACTCACACAATCATATTTACAAAAGGGAACAAATAGATTTAATCTAAATGGCCTAAAGTTTTTGGTTTGAGTTTGTGTCCAACCTTTCCTGTTTACACAAGTCTGGGGGTTGGCCGCTGTAGCACACTCCAAAGAGGTGCTTCTCAATCTCACCAAGTTTTCTAATCATCAATGTGTCTTTAGGACCTTTTGAAAATGTCCCCTTCCAGGTATGTTTACAGTTTGTTCTTAATAGAATAGATTTCAGCCTCTCAATACAGACCCAATGACCCTCTTGATGCCACCAGATGTCATCTGGGTGAAGCAGACCATCTGATCTTTTCCAAAGTATCATTTCAGAATCAGGTGCTTGACTCTGGAATTGACTCAAGACTGGATGCCAGTAGTCGTAAATTAGCTTTGGCTTGGAGTTTTGGACTTGCTGGACAGCTTGGATGTGTGTAGCGTATTACTCTGCTAACATGTGAATCTTTGCTTCTTGAAACTGCTTCTATATGGCTGCCTAGTTTAATTGGGAGTACACCAGCTGCAATTAAGACATGGTGTTTCTTCCAAAGCATACTAGAAACTCACAGCACTACAAAAGCCTTTCTACATAGACATTCGCTCTCTTATCTCTAGCTAACTGGCAGACCTTAGTATGGACTACAATTTCAGCAACTCGTGAAGATTTAGCACCTTAGAGAGAGTGAATCTGAATAAGTGTTAGTGGGTTCTTATTGCATTCCCAGACTTATAGCATCCTTCTCAGATAGGACTCATTCAAAAATAATGAACAATTTAGTTTTCTGAAGAGGTCAGGTAAAAGCAAGGGAAACTTCTAAAGAAGTGCACAACAGTCATGAGGTTCCAGCAAGGTTTATGGTTTTCTAGCAGTGGATAGAAATATGTGCGGGCAATAGGTAATTTTTTTGTTTACAATTTTATCAAGGTAGATTAATATACAAGAACATGTTGTAGGCACATGTCAAATGCATATAATTTGTTGAGATTAGACATAATGCATTTATACCCATGAATCTATCACTCTAATCAAAACAAACAAAAAAATCCATCCAGAGTAAAGGACTTCAAAGAAAGGCAATCTAGTAACAGAAAAATGCCTGTGTTTCCAGTCCAAAAAAAAAAAAAAAAAAAAAGGTCTGAAATGACAAGCAGGACCACAGGGTTAAGGGGAAACGTAACAGTAAGTCAGCAGGGGCCTTGGTTGACCTTGAACTGCTGCTGCCACTACTTCCAAACAAGGGCAGGAGGTGTTTGTCAGGAAATCAATGTGGACATATAACAATGAGTGAGTCTCTGATTCGTATTGCTTATTAAGTTAGAATTTGCAAACTTGTCTTAATGTACACATACAAATGTTTATGATCACCGGAGAGGCCTTTAGGTTGTAAAAGATGTTATCCAGTGAGTCTGTGTAATGCAAGAGCTCAGGAGTGTCAGCTGTCCTTGGCTTGTTTTAGAGGAGATTTGGTCCAGAAGAGTCAAGAATCCAACGTCTATCATATCCTATGGGAATGAGAAACCTTCTAAGTTGTGTTCTGTAATTGTCTGGGAAAGTCGTGAACAGCTTACAATCTTAGTGGGGGAGGAAAAAAACAATTCTTAATTTCTGTTGGACATCATGGTCGAGAAAATGCACTTGGTTCTGATAAAATTGGAGGTTATCAAGAGCAAACAGAAAATCACCTGTCCGGTGCAGGAGCAGAATCCTTGGGAAGTTACCTGTCTCTAGGATTTAGACGGCCGAATCCTGGCAAGTACGAAGGGGATGCTTCTATCGTCCTGGGTCACAGTTGTCCCCCTGCATTGTTGATTCTCCCAGTAGATACAGGGAGTCTGGGAGGAGGGATGTGCTTAAGAATGCTGGACAAGAGCCATCACCATAAAGCAGCCATCGGTTACAGGGAGTGACATTAGGATATATTAGAACTGGGACATCAGGGGAGCAGGAGAGTAAATCCTTGTTAATGGCCCTTAAACCTGTACAAAGTGGTGGCCGTACCAATTTGTTTTTGTAAGGGACAGAACGTGGGGATTACAAAGGCCAATGCAGAGATAATCGGTTCCTCAGGAGGTGGGTAGATTTAATGAGCTATAGCCATAGACCTTCAAAAGCCTCCTTTTTCCAGTTGGCATTGGGCAGCGTCAGCAAGAACACTGCTAGATTTATTCAGACATTTATGGGTTTGACCCCTTGTGTGTACCCCATGTTTGAACCATCTTTGGTCAAGAGGCTATCAAGGATACCTTCAAAGCCTGCAATGTCCAGAGAAGAGGCTTGAAAAGTAGAAATCAAATCGTGCTATATTAGGTTGTAAGCCAGAAATTCTTCTATTCTTGAGAGTTTCAGCATGACTCCGTGAGGATCACGTTTAATAATAGCACCCACTTACCAATACCTCTCATCAGAGCAGATTCACCAACTGGTTTCTATAACTCCAGTCAGAGCTCCTTTACCCCCGGCTGACGTGGACCCTCTCTCTGGCCACTCTACCGCTCACCAGTCCTAGCCTGAGGAGGAGTCACTGGAGCAACCAGGTGCAGTTACCCAGATTGCCACTGAATCATTAGTGCCTTTGGTGAATGCAGTGTCCTCTGGGTCATCTCAAGGTCATCTGGCCTCAATTAATACAGAAAGTAGAAGCATGGTTAATATCATGAGAGGAGGTGGGGGGCCTCGCCTGAGGCAGAGACCTGTTATTTTGTAGGGGAAAGGCCTCTAGAATCATCAGTAGTTCTTAATCGGGAGAGTAGGGGCCCTTTGCAAGCTTCAAGGTCATGATGTCTACAGAGCCAACATCTTTGGAAGCATCCATGCAGATATCCCATACCCTATTTCAGTATCCCATAATCTCCAATCATGGCCTTGACCATTACAGATCTACTTTGGCTGAGCCTTCAAATGATCAAAGGTCTAGACTTGGACAATCAAATCTTTGGGCAGCTCCTCAACTGAGTCTGCTCTTCCACTAGAGGATGAACGGATGTCATGTAAGTCACTGCAGAGGCCCTTTGGCTGTCACAGTTGGCTTCTACCTGCTTGTTAATGAGCCCCCGTTCTTCAATACCCTTCTGTAAGTGGGAGCAGTACAATTGCCCTGAACCAGCTAACTCTGCTGTCTTTGTGAGCATTACCACCACTCTGTGTCTTCCAAACGCCTGAGCCACAGCACCTGTAAGGCTCCTCTCTAACTGTGCTGCAGTCGAGGACGGGGATGACCCTGCCCCATCTACCCTCAGACAGTGTGTTCCTCACCAGCTCAGCAGTGAGCCAGCCAGTCCCAACTCCCCAAATTTCTTCCACATTTCCTGCTGACTCCTGTTATGGCTTGCATTTGCTGAGTGTTGGTAAGAGATATCAAGGTGGTTTTATATGTGCAGGAGATTTACTGAGGGAGGAAGCAGAAGACAGCAAAAAAGAGATTTCAGACCACAATGCAACTCTGATCTCTAGAAAGAGGGGGGGGGAGGCGCGGTGAGCAGTGACAGGCTGCAGCGCGGCTCTGAACAAGTTCAGCCCGAATGAAGGGGAGCCTCCCGGCACACTGGCCCTTAGGATGAGTTCTGCGACTCGCCAGAATTGCAACTCGCTTAGTATTCCTGCCAGACTTGGTCATTGGCTTGGAGCATGCAGTGGGAAGCACGACCCTGACGTGAACGTGATGTTGGAGCCACAGCAAGTCAGCTGGGCCCATCAGTCAATTACACCCGCACAGCAGGGGATCTCCGTGGTGCCATTTCATGGCCCCCACACGTCTCTACTCTAGAAAAGAGATTCATTCTTAAGCGAGTCATCAAAAACACTCCAATAAATGTGGAAATATAAAATTCACTGCAATTATAAGTTATCCAAATTGAAACAAACCTGTACCATATAGGAATATAAAACGAGCCTTGAATATATTGTATGATGGTACATTTTTATCTCATTATATTTATTCCCCTTTTTACAATTATCTTCCAGAATCCCTGCCCCATATGCTTGTATGTGTGGTTGAAAAGATAGACATATCAAAAAAGTTTCCTCTATACACTTTGCTCTGCGTCCACTCTCTACAGATGTCTGTGTTTCCACCACAGATACCCAGGCAGCACAGAGCCTGCCCTCAGGAACCAGGAGATTTTACAAATCATTTAAGCTACGTCACTTTTAAGTTCTTTTCATTCATTTCTTCATTCTTCCATGTTTTCATTCATTCAATGCCATTGTTGATCCTTCACACACCAGACACTGCCGAGCCTCAAATGCCCATCGAGCTGAGACCAGGTGTTTACTGAAGACAGGACAGTAGAAACAAGAGGAGATACTGTACTTGAGTCTTTCCCCAGCCACTGGAGACCCGGGTGGGACCACATTCCCTCTAAATCAAGCAAGCTATTCTGCAGGAGCCCTGTTTGGGGAGATGCCTTGAATTGCGGTTGACTATGGGCCATGGAGATTTGGGCATTGTCGCCTTCCGTAGTCTCACGGGACTTGGCCCGGGATCTCGAGTGACTTGGCCGAGATTGCTGATCGGGTCAGCGCCATTTTGGTGGTGTGTGCGGCGTGTGTTAGTTGTTGTTAGAGCCAGAGAGAAAAGTTATCAGAATAAAAAGCTGTTTGTCTCCAGTTTGCCTCTGATCTTCTTCCCGCGGCTTCGTTGCTCCAAGCGGCCATCGCTTCAAGCAGCAACACTATTCTACACAAAGAAACATCAGACACAGTCAGAAGGTGGCAATTTCCAACTGTTGTCCTCACAAAGCAGTCATATGTATATTATGTCATCCAGCTCCCCACTACATTTGTGGAAGCCTGCTTCATCCTCAGGAATGATTTTTGAACCTACTTACTAAATCAACCTTGAATACAGTTGCAACATATTACAAATCAGGAACAGAAAGTTTCCTATCAGAATAACCTCAGGGCAAGTAAAAAGGTTAAAAAATTTTCTCTGAAATCATTCAACAGGTATTCAAAGAAACTGACTACAATTAAACCTCACCTCCAACAGGGTCGTGTTGAAAACCAAAGAATATCGACACCACATTAGTATAACACACCAGCAAACCAGCTGGTGCGTTGACGTTAATTGAAAAGAACACTGTGTTTGCTCAAGTTCAAGTTTCCGAGACTGACAATGCACTTACTAAAAATTCATTTGAGAATTCCTTTCTGATGTCTGTTTAACCTGGCTTTCCAACCCCCAGGAAAACCATGATCTCTTCATCTATATCGAAAACAGCAGGAGGCAAGACACTTAATAAACTGAACAAGACTTTAGAAAGACAGAAGTCTGCATTCTGAATTCAATCCATGGCTTCCTTGTTACAGACGCCCCTTCCTGGGAAACCTCAGGCTGTTACAAATGAGAGGAGAAGGTGGATGTTGAGCTGACCACATACAAATGCTTCCTATCTTTTCGGGCTGCCATGAATTGATTTGTTTCTCCTAAGGCAAACCACTGGCAGTATCTCTCCGTAAAAGCAGTCAAAATAGCTAAAATACAAGAATTTAAATGTTTTTACCACAAAGAAATGATAAGCATTTGGGATGATGGGTCTATTAATTCTCCCGACTTCATCATTCTATAACATATACCTGTATTGAAGCATCACACTGTACCATAGTTTATGCAATAATTATTTTCCAATCAAATCTAAGATGATATTTTCTTTCTTTCTTTCTTTCTTTTTTTTTTTTTTAAAGCGGTTGGGCAGAAAGTGACAGGTCAGAATGACAATGGTAACAACAAAACCACAGGACAGAAGAAGGCCAATTAGCAGAAGAACCACTCAGCATGAAATACCCAAGGGATCTCAAAGAGTTTTTGATTCTATAGTGAGTAACTAAAATTTTTAAAAATTTTTAAATATATGGGTCACTAAACAAATACATTAGGGGAAAAAAAAAGCTTTTGTCTAACTCATCATTATCTCCCTACTACCCCTCAAGCTCTGTTTACACAACTGAGTTGGTGTGCGTATTCATACATACATCGTGTCCTTTGACATACAAGTCATGACAGGCAGTGTTCTTGAATGATGGCCACATTGTGTCTTGAAAAGGCAATCGTTTTTCCTGGTCTCCTAATGCACAATCTAGGCAGGTGCTGAAATTAGTCTTTGAAACAATGGGGCCGAAACAAACCTGTTTTGCTTCCCTAGGTTCCATTGACAAAATAAGTCGATGCTATGATTTCAGGTCAGACATTTTGGCTTTATGGAATAACAAGAGATTTGAAAGGCTTTATTGAGTCAGTTGTCTACAAATAACCCATAAAACTTGGTATCTGTGAACAATATGTGAACATGAACACTTAATGCCCTGACTCTACAATGTGAACATTGCAACACCCTACTTCATTCTATACTGTCAAGGTCAAAAGAATAAATCAAGTCCAAATAAAAATTTTCTAAAATCCATATGCACCAAGAAACTCTCAAAATCCCCGGGGTAAAAAGAACTCTTTCTAGTCTGGCTTTGTATTTTCCTCTCTGTTCCTAGCTGTTCAGAAACATACCCAAGCGATTCAATATCATCACAGGCCACTCACCTCCTCATTTCTATCTTTCAAATGGTTTATACCATGAAATCACAAAGGCAGCGATTGTCATTCTCAAAAGGCAGAATCATTCTGCTATCACATCAAAAGCATTTGAATAGTTCCTCTAGTTATGGAGATGGTTGAAGCTAAAATGTTGAAACTGTTGCATTATTATTTTGAAATGAAATAGCAATCACATCAGACAGCTCAATTGCTATAGAATTGTGCATGCCCAGAAAACTAAAGAATAATGCTTAGACTGCATTCGGTATCTCTTCTACTTGACTTGTGTTTATTTTCCATGTGCAAATCTCCATATGTCCCAGCTTTCCATTAAGAAACAATAGGGGAGTCCTTCTGAAGCTAATTGAACACCTGTGAATTCCCATGGGCTATCACCAGAGAGCGCAATTTGTTTGATTAAGTGACTGCCTTAAATATCAGAGGTACTAAGTTCAACTTCTGGGCTGGGACTCTATTTTCGTGAGACATTCCCTTTTAATTTCCATGATTATATGCAATGGGACAGAATTAAAGTGGCTAACAGATGTACAATTTTAATTTTCTGATAATGGAAGTAGAAAAAGTTCCTCAACTCTAACACCAATGAGACTTTAAATTTGAACATCATCACATGTGTATAATAACAAGCACTATGCAGGTTAAAGGGGGAAAAATAGATCATGTGCCATGAGGCACGTTCTCAGGGCCCTCCGAGTCTGTGTGGCACCTTGCACACCTTGTGCAGATCAAATGTGGCCTACTGCCCTTTCTGGATTTTACTACCAGCTGAGGAAGCATTGAAGTATATTCTCAAAAGGTTTATCAAGTTCCAACAGAAGGCTTCTAGAGTACACTCCAAGTATGGCAGGCCACTGCAAGTCTCTTTCTGAAGGTATGAATTACCTCATGGATGTCTGAAAGTAAGATGGTTTTCTCCGATTATTCAGCACTGAGCCAGGCTACGGTAGCCTCCACAAAACTTTCTTCTACAGAATTTACACAATTGCAATATTAATACTATGACTCCATGTTTCTCTGTGTTCACCAGAGGAACGTTCATTGGCTTAAGATTTCCTTATAGGGGCTGGGGTTGTGGCTCAGCGGTAGAGCGCTCAGCACCATGTAAAAATAAAGGCATTGTGTATAACTAAAACAAAACAAACAAACAAATAAATAAAAAGATTTCCTTGTAAAGTAAGACTTTAAGCACAATGATGTGTCTGTCCTAGATGGGCTACCACACCTGGGTCTTCTGCAAACAAATAATTAACCCATATCTGCCTTTGTGATTAATTCAGACGTAGAAATAAGCTGAAAATTTTGTGGTATGAGAATATGAACATCAGTCCACCTTCCACGCACACTCCTACTATGATGTCCAGTAATCCTCTTATTTGTCATTGTGAGTCATTCTCCCAGAAAATGAAATTGCAAATGTTATAACAAGAATGAATGCCCCATTGTCAAGACCAGAGAGAAATCTGCAAACTGCAATCATCTAAGGAATTTATTATCAATATAAGATGATAAAGTGATTTATATTAATCCCCAGAGTGATTAATATATGACAAAAACTAGATCCATGAGAACGTATTAAAGGACATTAGAGTCAGAGTACAAGTAAGATATTACAGGGTAAAGCACATAAATAGTCATTGTCAGAGAAAATCCATTTCTCACATCTTAGCCAGACGTTTCTCCCCTCCATCCTTCCCCGGTTCTTATTTAAATGTCATGTCATGATAGAGTCCTGACCAGAATGCAGAATCGAATGCAGGTCCGGCCCCAAGCACATTCCTCACCAAGGTTCAGCTTTTCCTCCTAGCACTGAGTACTACTGAACTTTACATGATGTTTGTATTTGCTCTGATCATCTCTCTCCCTCCAGGACTGTGAACTCCATGAGGGCTGAGGCTGTTAACTCCATCTCTATACCCCAGCACCTGGAACAATGGCACTTGGTAGGCATTTGAGGAACAGACAGATGCTTCTCACCTTGAGATGGGGTTCTGGCCTGATGAATCCGTAAGTTCAAAATATGCTAAGTGTGAAATGCACTTAAAACACCTCACCCACTGAGCACTGTGGAGAGCCGGTAGCCACCCTGTGAGGGCGTGGCTAAGCAGGAGCTGCAGCTGGCCCTGGATGCCTAGCCTGGGAAAGGGCACTGTCAGCACATCACTAGCCATAGAAAGGTCAGATTGCATTGAATGCCTAGGGCCCGTCACACCATGGTAAAGTCAAAAACATTGCAAGTCGAACCATCCTAAGTCAGGGAAAGGAGTGAGCAAACTGAGCTATGAATTCCAGTTGTACCATTAGTGCAATCGCCCAAGAGAAAAAAAAAAAAAAAAAAAAACATAAGCACATCAGGAATAAAAGGTCTGACCTAGAACTTTTTCTGAAACAGAAAATATCACGAGAGTTATGTGTCAAAATGCAAAGAAACCAATAAAATTCAACTTTGGAGCTCCTAAGACACACGTAAATATGTGAAATCATACTTTCATACAAGATAAAAATCCATGTTTTTTAAACCATCCGCATCATTTTGTATAACGCAGTTGCAGGGCGGGAGCATCATCACCCAGTGGATAGAGCTTAGTGCCTTCTGTTGACTGTCTCCAGGACAAAGGTTCAGTGCTCCAAGCTCTGCCTTTCCCTTTTACATGTCAATGTTACACAAACTCTCAGCATCAACAAGTACATAAAACCATCAATAGCAATCACAAATTACTTCTTAGCTCCAGGTTTGATGCATCGTGAAATAGTTACCTCCTTATGGTATTTAAGAAATGCTCTAGGGTTCGCCTCCTAATACAACTCTTATAAAGGGTTTTCTTTCCGACCAATTTATGTCTTCACCTAAACCCTCAATTGAAGCATAATGGTACCCTTGCACTATCTTCTGGTTATTCTCACCCTAATTTGTCTTCATCAGTTGGTCAGGTTAACCTTTATCAAGAGTCTTATCTCATCCAGATTCCTCTTTCATCATTCCCAAAGTGCTGTCTCCTTTCATATTTCCACTTTTATCCCCTAATTTTATTATCTGGCATTACATATAAACCCACCTGCCAATACCTGGTGGGTTGTGCCTGGAAGGATCCTCTCCCACACCGTGGTGTCTCCAAGCAAAGTGGTCGCACCACCCCCTTCCACAGCCTCGCGCCTGATAGATCAGCATGCCACACATCGTCACTTCACAAGGAGCCCAAGCATCCCCTCTAACCTTAAGTGGGCATTGACAGGACAGGGCATTTGAGCCTTACCTGGTAATACCCAAGTCAGAGCAGTTCCCAATTTTCCAGAGTAAATTCTTAAGGAAATGGGTCACTGACCTTTTTTTTTTATTATTTTATTTTTTTCCAAATGAAGAGGAAGGTGACGAGAAGCAGATGGTGTTGATAATGAAATTGGAGGCAGAGCCACCTTCGGATAACCTGCTTCCATTGTTTCATTAAAAATATGTGTTTCTACGGGCTTTATAAAAATGATAAGATTGTATAGGAACAATAGAACCTTTCACGAAGGGACTCCAATTATCCTGTAGAATCACATGGAATTTCTACCGCTACAATGAATGAATTCTTGTTCGTTCAATGCCATATAGGCAGAAATGGCTTCTTGTTTTAAAATATCTGTTCGCAGCCTTTGTTACCTTGGCTGTGAAAGCCAGACTTGCCTGCTGTGTAAACATACATCCTTGTTTCTGAGTCTCTTGTCTTATAGGAGAGAAGAGCATTATTAATGAAATAAAATATAGCTCCCATTCACAGAGAGAGAAGGCAAAAGAACAAAAGCATGTAGCAGTGATTCCTGACAAATAGACAAATAATTAACGGCTGACTACCAACAAGGTCCAATTATCTGGAGCAGTGTAATGATCATAAGTCATTCTGGTGAGAGGTGGTTTTTTCCTTGACCCCTGAGCAAGTACACAAAGGCACACGAGAAAAAAGCACGTTGGCATGGTTGTCCCCCGCCTGCCCGTCACCGCCGTTCCTACTGTCACACCTTGTTGGTGCTCAGGGGAACAGCTTCATGGCAGCAATGCGAGGTTTCTAAATAATGCATCAAAACGGGGCTCATCTTTTCCCTTCATCATTATTTTTCTGTGTCACCAAGTTGAAATCCTATTTTCATGTTCATTTTGAGTTTCCATAGTTAGCTTGGGTTGCAAGGCTGGGAGAGGAAATAAAGATCCCTGTGAAATAGAGAGAATGTCATGTGCAAAGAATTGTGTGGGATCAACAGGCAAACACAAAGGGCTGCAGGAAGAACTGCAGGGGGAAAGAAAGATGCTCATTACCTCTGACACAGAGGTAGGCGTCTTCCCTGATGGTGCACAGGTCCCGGGGGACCTGAAGACCATCACTGCAATGTGACAGTGCATTCTGTCATAGCTGTGGAGAAATAACTGTAAGATGGAAACCACATAGGGAATGACACCTGTGAGATGAAGTAAGTCCTATGAAACAGCTCCTGTAACACCAAGCCCCACCGGGTATGGCTTTGAGCGCAATTTGCATTCCAACCCGAGATTTGTCAGTATTTTCCAATATTTTTTAACTATGCCATAAAGTATTTACTTGACAGAAAAAAATTATTGGGCTATCTTTGGAACAAAGGTCTTGATAAATCTTTGAAATCATGCTGTTCTTCTTATATATGGTATTCTCTCAAGAATAGTGTCAGGAAATTGACTGTCTAATGAAATGCTCAAAGTAATAATTTTCATCCCTTTTAACATACTGAATATTTTCAAGTAATTGTATTCCCATCAGGAAATCTGGAGTAGAACCAAAATAATGATTTATTTTCCAAAAAGTTTCTTACTTTAGTATCATTTAATGCCAACCCTGTTTTCTACTAAATGAGTTTAAATAATACATTTATCAATATTAATCCTCACAAGAACATATGGAAGAGAAAATGAGGAAAAAAAACTGCTCTTATTTGACAAAGCCAATTTTGTCATATCTAAATTGGAAGCAATGCCCTGGAAAACTCTGGAAGAAAATTAAGGGGCTTTTTCCTAACCTAAGTAGACCCATTCTTTGTGTCTCTTACCTTCACATCTTTCAAGTACTTAGTGTCCCCCTCTTGCCCAGTGTCCCCCAGGGTAGAAACACAGTCCTGGACCACCAAAAACAACCCCTCTTTTCTTCTACAGCCTTTCAGAGAGTTTTGATCTTTCTCCTCTTCATAACTTAACGAAGAATCCACACGGGCCATCCAAATGCAGGTAGCACATTTTTCTACTTGAGTATTTCAAGTTGAAGTGGTGGGTGAAGACTGACTGTAGCCATCAGACACTTTCCTGTTGTGAGGAACTGGACTCTAAGTCCCTTACAGGATATCTGCCTCCTGTGACTTATGAAGGAAGTATGTGTACTAGTTCATTAATTTAGTATGTCAGATTAATTTATGTGCACCCAATTCTAAAGCTTCAAGAGCCTTAAGGATAAGTCCATATATCACAACCCTTTTTACCCCCCCTCATATCTGACAGCATAATGAGAATTTCTACAATCTTGGGAAAAATACATCCTCAAACTGTAGAATTGATTCATGTTTGATAGTTCTAACCCACTTGGGGACTAAACAAGTTAGACCAGCTGAGCTTTGAACCTGGCTCCGTCAGCCACTCAGTGTGTGACTTGGGGACTTAACCACCCCTCCTGCACCTCACCTTCCACCGCTGTAAACAAATAAGTTTAGCAGGCTTACGTGGTGTGATAATTGAAGATCATCTCTATAATGAGTGTTTCCAATGGTCATATTTTTACATTTATACTGACTTTAATTTTAAGTAGAATCTAATCATTTTTAGCTTTTAGTATGACATATAAATTTACTTCATTGTAATCTTGCTGTGACATTTCCCTTTAAAAATAAAAATCCCTCTGCCTTATCTTATGTAGTAGAGACAAGTTCTGAAACATTGCAACAAAAACAAATGACAGAAATTTGAATAGGTGTCCACCTTCGCAAATGAAACAGTTAAATAGTATGTAAAGCAGTATGAGGTCAGTATGATTTTTTCCCCTACTGAAAACATGTTAAGTTTTCTGGAGACATTGTATCATCCCAGAAAAATAACAAATAAAGCAGAGAAAAAATGTGTATTCAACATCTATTAAATGAATGGGATCACATCTTTGTATCTTGCCCAAGGGCCCATGACTAGTTAGGATCAGAGACAGTTTTACAACACAAGCAATCTGGTCCTAGATACTCATTGATAGGCATTATTCTTACTGTTGCCTTTATTTGATGGAGAATCTTGAGTACCACCTTACTGAAAAAGTCCTGTTCTAAACTAACTACAAATTCATCTACCTGTTCCCACCATCTACAAAAAAAACACTAGAGAACCTACAGACATTTGGAATGATGAATCATACCAATCTTTTCATACCAGGAAAATACAGTTATTCCCCCTTATTTATTGTTTAATTTTTCAGGGCTTCAGTTACCTGCAGTTAACCATGAACCAAAAAATCAAATGAAAAATTACAGAAATAATCAATTCACAAGTTTTAAATTACACATCATCCTGAGTAGCTCCATGAAATCTTATGCTGTCCCGTTCCTTTCTTTCTAGGACATAAATCATCCTTTTGGCCCATGTATCCACACTGTATACCCTACCTGCCCATTATCACTTGGTAGCCATCTCAGTTATCAGATCCACTACAGCAGTTGGTATTTGTATTCCAGGAATCCTACTTTACATAATAATGTCCTGAGTGCATCAGAGCAGCAAGTCTGGCAAAGCTGAGATTCTAGGAAAGCTTTATAGAGCTTCCTACCAGTGAAAAAGGCAAAAGTTCTTCACTTAATAAGGAAAAGGGGGAAAGATCGTATGCTAAAATTGCTAAAATCTATGGTTATTTTTGGAAATCTTTTACTAGGCCTAATTATAAATTAAACTATGTCATAGCCATGAATGTAGAGGCAAAAAGTAGAGTATATATAGGGCTCACTGCTATCCATCGTTTCAAGTATCTACTGAGGGGATTGGGCTACGAGAGACTACTGTACATGCAACTTTCTTGATAAGAATTGCACTTCAATTCTGAAAATGCTTTCAATTTTCAAATCCCTTTGGAAGACATTTAGCACAGAAATAAATTTGAACACAAAGTAACATAAATAGGTTAGAGCTTCACTTGAAGAAGCAAACCTGAGGCAGAAAAGAGTTGCTTACATCAGAGAAAACACGAAATTCAAAAATGTGTACCATCATCAAGAGCACTAATAGGTAGGCAATGAAATACTTTTATTCCAGCTTTTTAAGATAAAAATGGAAACATCTGAGTTAAACCAGCTTAAGTTAGGTGAAAACCTTCTTTAGCCATGGAAATATAAAGCCATCATGTCAGTTCACCTCACAGTCCTTCTGTTAATCCAAGGCAGACATATCCACCCATTCTACCACCACATTAAACTGAAATTTTAAACTCAGACAAGGAGAGAAGTTTCAGAATAGTGGTTTCCCTAGAAGTAGCAATTTCTGCTGCTTCCCACACATGTGGTGTTTCAGGTGAGCGCCGAGTTCTCAGTAGTGTTGGAACGATGCCTGATGTGATATAACAGTTATTATCAAGAGAGAAAGGCAGAGAGCAAAACCTGGGGAGCCTCCGGGATTCTGATATTTCTTCCAATTGTTATTTTTGCTTCCAAGTAAACTCCAGTTTTGAGGAGCAACACTATGAAAATGAAGAATAAAATGAAATGTTGGATTTAGCCCCGACTCCAGGGGGCAGAACATGTGTGCAGGGAACTTGTGAGCCTTTAGATTCTGACCATCAATATCTGTGTACCTTGGGAAAATATTTTGGCATCCAAAGGCCAAGAAAAGATTAAAGACTGTCTTGAATCTCAATTCTCCAGGACCACGTGTTTAATAGATTTATGATTATTTAGCTATGGTAAGCCCAGAAAATCAGTCACCATGAGAAGATCATTTATTGTATGCACAGTCTCGGAGAGGGACTGCAATCTTGCTGTTGGTGGCACAGAGGGTGTCACCAGGGTCAGTCCCTGGTCTTCAGGCAGAGGGAGGAAGAATGGCCTTCATTGTGGTTTCTGCGGACAGGAATAGGTGAGCACCGTAAGTAGGCTTGGGGTTCACTATGGGGACACCTTCTTTGGGACTGGGGTCACCAAGCCCTGAAGTGAAGAAAGCAGACAGTGGCCCAGAGGAGTGGTTAGGGTGTGGATGACACCAGCTACTGGGAAGCCAAAGTGACCAACCTCTAGCTAGGGCCCAAACTGAGTTAAGACAGCACTTATAAAACTACATCATGCCTAGTTCAACACATTCAGCAATGGGCTGCATAGTTCATTGGAGTCCCAAAAGAGACCAGAAATTCTGTTTAAAAATGGAAGAAAAAAGGAATCCTAACATCTGTTCTACGGAATCCCTCTCTTAAAAACATTAAATGTGGTGGAGTAACTTCCCACCTCCTTCCTAAAAGTACCTATTTTTATAACCTATCAATGTCATTGATTTATTGTAGCTTTTTGTCAAGATTTGACATGTACGATAAACATTTATATATAATCAAACATGACATGAATACTATTGTAAGAGAAGAATTGTAACTGTCCTTTAAAGGGGGATGCATTAAGATGGTGACCCTATTTACAGTGGCTTCCAGAGTTACTGCCGGGCTGGCTGCCTCACAAGCATCACGTCTGGTCCTTAATGCCTCCACTCTGTGGACGAGGACCCTAACACTCAGGGCTCCAAACAGCACATGTGTTGCCCCTCCGCCATCATGAGTCAGAACTGGGATTCAAAACTGAGCATGTGTGGCTTCAAAGGACAGGCCCAGTGGTCCCTCAGGTCCACTTAACCATCTCGGTTGAACTACTTGCATGAATAGCCACCTGAGTATATCTCTACTCAGAGATTTTTATTTTTCTTTTTTTTTTTCTTTTTTTTGTTATTTATTTATTTATTCATAATGCGCAAGTATATCATCTTTTTACATACAACTGCTTGTATACAAAGTATATAAGTTTTCAAGCTCTCCTGATTGCGGTAATTTCCTCCCCTGAGGATTTTTAGACAATTGGGTAATATTATACAGGTAAATCAATGTAATACTAAAGAAATAATAGAGAGCATTCTCTTTTCCCATCAAAATTACAACTCAGCTTAGTGCTGTCCTCCTTTCAACCTCACACCCAGGATATCTATGTCAGGGACTCAGACATGACGTAGACCAACAAGGAGCCAGCCTGACGGTGTGGCCAGGGAGTGAACGGGCCAACCAGACTTCCCAACTCCTTGAGTGCTGAGACTCAGCACTGGCCCTCGATGTCTGTGTACAGAATGAGGAGTGGGGTCTCTGGGTGCAGAACCCACCATCTTCCCACTAAGCTGTGATGCTTTCAGAAAAATAAGTTCTCCTAATGGTAGCAGTGCCGAATTGTTCACAAATTCAAGTTTCACATGAGTAAAATTACAGATTAAGAAACATAAGTTTAGTGCCAGCTCTCCCTCTGCTGTCTGAGCATTCAAATAAGATGTCCTCCAGAACAGAGAGGACAAAAAAGGATGCCCATGCACCCAGTTCCCCTGGGCCAGGTGAGGGTCCATGCCACAGGCTACGCCAAGAGCTACCCAGCCCCCTCACCGCCCCATCAACCTGCAGAATAGCAGAACTGGCAGCAGACAGACCTACCTCTCTCACCCAGGACCCAGGATGCCAGGCAGTCTGCCACAGCACGTGAAGGAGGGAGAGGATGCCAAGTAGAATCTTGCATTATGTTTTACATACTCCTCAGCAGAGATGCCCAACTCCAGGTTGGCGTGGGGTGTGCTCTGAATGTATCCGAAAGGCATGCATTCAAAATGATTCCCAGTGCGACTGCAAAACACCCGGGTAGGGGGTGCAAGGAGTAATTCGTTACATAAGTAGACTTAAAGACAAGAATTGCATGATTATTTCAATAGACGCCGAAAAATGCATTTTACAAACTACAGCATCCATTCATGTTCAAAACACTAGAAAAACTAGGGATCGTAGGACTATACCTTAACATTTTAAAAGCTATATATGACAAACCCAAGGCCAACGTCATTCTAAACAGAGGAAAACTCAAAGCATTCCCTCTGAAACCTGGAACAAAACAGGGATGCCCACTTTCACCAGAACACAGTCCTCAAATATCTAGCCAAAGCAATTAGGCAAAAGAAAGAAATTCAAGGGATTCAAATAGGAAAAGAGGAGCTCAAATTATCTCTATTTGCTGATGACATGATTCTATATTCAAAAGGCCCTGAAACTCTACCGGAAAACTTCTAGAACTCATAAATGAATTTAGCAAAGTAGCAGGATACAAAATTAACACCCACAAAACAATTGTGTTCCTATATACCAATGATGAATCCACTGAAAGAGAAATTAGAAAAACCATCCTATTCACAATAGATAGATACCCAGGTGTTTTTTTTTTTTTTTGTTGTTGTTGTTTGTTTTGTTTTGTTTTGTTTTGTTTTTTAGGCTAACAAAAGCTGTGAAAGACCTCTGCAATGAAAACTACAGAACACCAAAAAAAAAAAAAAAAAAAAAAAAGAAAGAAAAAGAAACAAATAGAGTAAGACTTTAGAAGACAGAAAGACCTCCCCTGTCCTTGGATAGAATTAATATTGTCAAAATAGCCATACTATCAAAAGCACTATATGGATTTAATGCAATTCCTATCAAAACGCCAATGATGTTTTTCATGGAAATAGAAACAGCAGTTATGATTTATTTAGAAACATAAAAAACCCAAAAGAGCCAACACAGTGCTTAGAGAGAAAAATGAAGCAGGAGGCAAAGAAATACCAGACCCAAAATATAGAGGTATAGTAACCAAAATAACATGGTATTGCCTCCAAAATAAGCAAGAAGACCAATGGAATAGAAGACACAGAGACAACCCCACAAAAATAGTTATCTCATATAGACAAACGTGCCAAAAACATACATTAGAGAAAGTATATCCTCTCCAACAAATGGTGCAGGGAAAACAGGAAATACATACGTAGCAGAATGAAATTTAACCCCTATTTCTCACCCTGCACGAAACTCTCAAAGTGAATCAAGGACCCTCACATACTAGAAGAAAACGTGGCTCAGCACTCCAAAACATGTTGGTGTAGGAACTGACTTCCTCATCAAGACTCCAAAAGCACAAGTAAAATAAAAAATCAATAAGTGGGATGATATAAAAATAAAAAGCTTCTTCACAGTGAAGCAAACCATGAAAAGCATGAAGAGGGTGCCCCCAGAAAAGAAGAAAATCTTTTCCACCTGCTTCTCAGATAAAGCATTAATTTCTAGGATATGTAACTAATTCAAAAAAATTCACACACACACAAATAACCTCATCAGTCAATGGGCGAAGGAAGTGAAAAGAGACACTTCACTGAAGAAGAAATATGAATGGTCAACAAAGATATTAAAAAATGTTCAACATCTCTAGCAACTAGAGAAATGCAAACTAAAACTACACTGTGATTTCACCTCATTCCCGTCAGAATGGCAATTATCAAGAATACAAGTAACAATAAATGTTGGCAAGGATGTGAGGAAAAGGATACTCTCACAAAATTTGCAGTGGGACTGCCTGTTGGGGCAACCACTCTAGAAAGCAGTGTGGAGATGCCTCAGACAACTTGGAATGGAACCACTGTTTGACCCAGTTATCCCACTCCTTGGTATATATCCAAAGGACTTAAAATCAGCATTCTACTGTGACACAGACATATCAATGTTTATAGCAGCTCAATTCACAATAACTAAGCTGTGGAACCAAAAACTAGGTGAATGGATAAAGAAAGTGTAGTATATATACACAATGGGACATTACTCAGCCATAAAGAAGAATGACTTTATGACATTTGTCAGCAAATGGATAGATTTGGAGACTATCATGCTAAATTAAATAAGCCAGTCCCCAAAAGTCAAAGGTTGTTTACTCTGATATGTGGAAGCTAACCCACAATAAGAGGTGGTGGTGAGGGGAAGAATAGAAGTTTAGTAGATTAGACAATGGAGTATGGAGGGAAAGGAGGGAGGATAAGAAAAGGAAAGACAGTGGAATGAATCTGACCTAACTTTCCTATGAACATATGTGAAAACAACACAGTGAATCCCACCATCATGTGCATCCACAAGCATGGGATACTAATAAGACATATTCTATGCTCCTGTAATTATGTCTAAATGGATTCTACTGTCACGTATAACTAAAAAGAACCAATTGAAAAATCAATATATGCACACATAAACAGTACCTCTAAGTTATTTTCCTCAAAACTTTATCCATGCCTAGAAATATATATTAAACAATCAGTGTGGCTAGCTTATTTGAAGTTAAGGATTAAAAATATTTAATTCCTATGAATTATCATTTTAGAAGATCACAGTCAATTTCAATGGATGTGCAAAGACTACTAAAAAATGAAAACTGTAAACAAATAACTTGGGAGGATGCTTCGGTTATTAACAGAAATTTTTCTCTGCAAGTATCACAACTTGAAGATCGGGGCCAACTGTCTAGTTGTTAAATACCTTACTGAGTGGTTAATTATAAAAACTGTGTCTATTTGTCATGAAACATCTGGTCAGTCTAGTAAAAAGGAGAAATTAGACCTTTGCAAGTACAACACGGGCACAGAAATGAAGCGAATTATTTATAGCAGACTATAAATTTTAACAGCAGTTAGTCTTTTGTGAAAGATGCGGGTTTGGCGGCAAGCATGAGATCTGGTCTGACATTTGTTTAGTAATATTCTTAGACACTATGAAATCACAACAGCGAGAACTAGATTTCTACTTCAGGAAGGGAAAAGTTCCAGATGTGTCTTTTCTCCTCTTTTGTTCTCTCCACCCTTCACCCCAGCCTCGGTGGGTTTTCTAGTTTAATCCTCATCTCAAACACACATTTTGGCCTCGCTGTTGTCTGACACCCTGACTGGCTCAGGCACAGGCAGCCACAGCTCAGCCCCTTGCACACTGCACCCTCCCCCACGGCCAGAACCCATGTCCATAGAGGCTCTGTCCCACCCTGATGGACCTTTCAAGACTCCACCACACAAAGAACTTTCTCTGTAGTCTGGACCTGTGTTTATTTTTCCCAGCCCGTGGCATTTTTTATATTTGTTCTTTTTACTTACACATGACAGTAGAAGGTATTTAAACATATCACACACACATATCCATAACTTCCCATTTTTGCCAGTAAATGGATGGATCTGGAGACTACCGTGTTAAGTGAAATAAGCCAATCCCAAAAAACCAAAGGCCTAATGTTCTAATAAGGAGATGCTGCCCCGTGATATTTTACAGCTCCTTCCACCCTTGCTGTGGGATTGAACTGATTAGCACAATTCAAAGTGTGTTATTTCTCACGGCAGCAGTGCATTTCCCAGGTTCCCTGGCCAACTCAAGGACAGGGACAAGAGCCTCTCTCTCTCTGTTCTTCCCTTTGAAGTCTCCAGGAAGAACAAGCCTCATCTTCAACCTGACCCCAGAAATACAGCTTCCCCCAGAGATCCCCTTGGTGTCCCCCTAGAGTTGATGTTCATCAGAAAACTGTAAGATAGGATGGTTCACCAGGGAGAAAATTGATATTTTATATTGCTATGGGTAAACCATTCACATTAAAGTTATCCCTACTTGAGTTTCATTGTGAATCAGAATTCCTGCCTCATCGTCTAGAAGTTTTCCTAGTGAAAATGAAGAGTCTAGATTCTTCATCAGGAGGCTCTCCTGACGATTCCAACAGACCCCTTGGTGACAGTCACACACGCATTCATTCATCCAGGCTTACTGAGTCCCTGCTCTGTGCTGGGCTTTCTGCTAAGCGTCGCATGTCTAATGACAACCAGATAATTGCCACCTCTGCTGCTGTGCAGGTGACATCTCACTTGTGCAAATGACATAGACTTTAATGTCTACAGATGGGACTATCTTAGGTTTCAGGTAGAAGGTGACATGGTTGGCTCATAAAAGGAGTATGCCCATTACCTAGCAAGATTCGATTGTGGGATCTGAGAGGCGAAGACCCAGGGAGACCAAGGAGGAGGCGGTTTCATTAGATAACGCTGGCTTAAGAGAACGGGGGCTGCGGGGAGCTCAGTGTGTGACTTGGGGAATCCACAAAGGCATCAGTGCTAAAGCTGGTTTTTATTTTAAATTTCCTGAGCTTGGAATTCAAACATGATGTTTTAAAACATTATAATCCTCACTTCCCAGAACAGACCCACATGTTGACTGTAAAGCCAAATGCATACCTCGGGATCCATGATAATGTTAGACTCACTCCAGACCCAAGCCCAGGCCTCCTTCAGTTTAACAGCTCTATTCCTTTTTATCTGTTCCACCTAGTTCCTTGTAAATATCACTTTGGACATTAGAAAGATCAACCTGAAGCTGAGAAACCTGGAGCTCTAAAACGGAGGCACACGACAGACACAACATCTCAGAAAGGAGACCAGCCTCCAAAATTGTCTCCATCTGCCTTTCTCCTTGCCCACCTCTCCGAGAATGTCAAGGGACGAATGGAGGCAGAATGGCAGAGTCCTTAAACCTGTGGGTGTGTTGGGTCATAGTGAAGGAAGCCCCAGCCCCAGCCTGTAGGACAGAAGCACAATGGCAGCCTTCCTCCAAGCTCTCCACGGGGAGCACAGGGCCACGCTTCCTTAAGCTCCTGCTTCTGCTGAAGCCCACCCTCGCTTTAGCCAAGTGCAGGAACAGCCGGAGAGCTCTGGGGATCTGGACCCTGGCCTGGCCAGGATTGCACAGGAATGGGATCCGTGCAAACCTGGCTGCTGTAGAATGTTGCATGAGCAGCAGGAGCTCTTCCGTCTGATGCTGCCGTGTATGATGGCGTGACCTACAGCCACGACACCATCCTCACTGTGATACTCAGGAGACACAGAATACTTTGGTCCCCTTGGGAGGTCGAGGCAGGAGGATCGCAAGTTCAAAGCCAGCCTCAGCAATGGCGAGGCACTTAGCAACTCAGTGAGACCCTGTCTCTAATAAAATACAAAAAAGGGCTGGGGATGTGGCCCAGTGGTCGAGTGCCCCTGAATTCAATCCCTGGTACCACCAAAAAAAAAAAAAAAAAGAATGCTTTGGTCCTTAACTAAAAGGACCAAAAGAAGGTTGTTAATGTCTCATGATGAAAAATTAAGATGGAGATGATATTAGTCTTTTTACAGAAGTATAAAGCATCTGAATGTTAAATTAATCATTCAGTTTCTTATGAATATATTTTTAAAAGCACCAAAAAAACAGATCTTCTGAATGCTCAGGTCAGTAACCTCCTTTTGGAAAATACAAAACACGTACATGTCTTATACCAAAAATAGGTAGAAAAATTATCCCACAACATAAAACAGCTGCTTTTTGTGTGTCTTTTGACCCCCATAGAGAGACTAATAAATTCAGTTTTGAAGAATATTATGTTCCATTCCACTTCTAAAAGTCTCCTTCAGTGCAGTCTGCCCCAGGGGAAAATGTGCCAAACTACATAAAAAATGTGAAATGCTGTCGTTCTCACCTGCTACTTCACTTCAACTTTCATGGAAACATTCATCCATCGTTAAAAGACAAGAAAAGTTGTTTCAGGGGGATCCTGTCGTGGGAAGCGGCACCTCCGTGAATGAGCGCCTTAGAACTTCATGGGATGGAGGAGCTCTCCGCAGGAACTGTCTTCTCTGGCCTTCTGTGATGATGGAAAGCTTTAAAGAATGATGGAGACTGCTAGCTTCGTGATCACACGGCATCAATCAGTTACAGAGACTGGTCAGGGTCGAGAGAGCAGGGCGCTAGCCTGGCCACCAAGCAGCGTTCTAACCTTCACCACGGGGCATCTTTATAGGCATTATGGCATTTGCTGAAGAGACTATACAGCCACCAACACACAAGGAACTTCCCCAAGACGCGTCTCAAATGGAAGGGAGGTAACAGGGCACAATAAAGGCAGACCGCTTTGCTCAAAAAGATGGCTACCGGGAGGGGAAATCCAGGCAGAGACACAAATGGTTTTCAAAAGGGAAAAAAACAGAGTCCAAAACACACAGCAAGGACTTGAGTTTTTAATTATGATTAGCAATGTACCATTAAATTTCTACAAAAAAAAAAAAAAAAAAAAAACTACATTGGTTATAATATACAATCTTTTAGATAATGTCACTGAAAATTATCAAATTAATCAATGGTCTTTTACTGTTCATAGTATTCCTAATCTGATGGGTCATTTGCCTGATGCTCATGAACTTCTGTGTTAGCTGTTCATACAGTCACAGGCCACATAATGGCACTTTAGTCTGTGATGGGCCACACATATGGCAGTGGTCCTGTGAGATTGTAACAGCTGGAATGTCCATCACCCGGTGGTGTCGCTATCATCGCAACATTGTTGCACCACGCACTCCTCACACCACCAAGATGGCGCTGCTGCAAGCAGACCTACTCTGTTCCCTTCTTACAACCCTGTGCCTGTGGCTTGGTTTTCTCTTTCCTCCTGAGCACTTCTCTTACATCTCTTAGATTGGGTCTTTTCATATACCTTTTACTTAAATGTCATTTGAGGTCCCGTTCCACCCTGTCTGTGGGGCACAGTTGAATTCAGTAATCTCATTTACAATTAAGGTCTGACTTATCTCACATATGTGAATATCACCCAAATATAGATATAAGACACCCACTCACACACACCATTTCAAACGCCCCTTTGGAGTTCTAGATAGGAAGACACACCCATATACTGAAAAGTGTTGTTTAGATGTCACACTAGTTCCAGATGAAGCCAACAATTTCCCCTCCAAAACTTTCCCATTCCCTTGAGTGCCTTTATTTTAGAAAGTAAAATCCTATTGGTCCATTCTGGAGGCAGATTCCTGGAAGCCACATCCAACCCCACCCTCTTGGACATGTGATGGATTTGCTTTCTAAACAGTGCTTGAACTTGTCCAGTTGTCTCCACCTCAGGGCCGGGGTGCACCTTCATCTTGCTTACTATGGCGGTGGCCACCAGGCCTTTCACCCTCCCGTCTTCCTTACAGAATGCCCGCTGTACCCTGTGAGATCGCAGCACTCACAGCTTGACTCACACTAAGGTGAAATTCAACCTAAGGCTTTGAAGTCACCACGTGTCCCGTGCCTACAGACTCATCTCCAGGTTGATTTGGGGTACTGTGACATACATTTCATTCTCAAATGGTACTAAAGCCCCTTACCCTCTCCATCTCACTAAGGTGGTCCTGTTCTTAACCAACCATCTTCTTTCTTACAGAAACCCTCTTCTTCCCAACACCTTCTTCTGGATTCTTCTTCTACCGTTCTTCAAGTTGTCAGTTTAAGCATCGTTTTCTCAGGGAGAAATTCTCTCGCCCAGTGATAGCCGTCAACTCACCACTGTGTGCCTGAATCTAACCTTGCACCTCCCGTGACGGCACACCTTCTAGTTTGTCAGAATTACTTACCTAGCCTCTTTTCCTCACCATAGTATAACCCCCATGAGAAAATCGAAATGGGAATCCTTCCACTGCCGTTCACACAAGACCCATCCTCGGTCCTCATGCCTAACACACAGTAGGTAATCCAAAAATAGTTCATGGATAAATAGTAAACATCTTAAAGCTTCCTTGCTCTTTGTTCTGTGCGTGAAACACGGTTGAGACTCATGTCACAGTGAGTCCCATTGGAAGGAGGTTGTAACCCTAACCATGTGGCTATACTGCTGCAAAAGGGCTGCCGGGACACAGGTGCCCGTCCTTGTCCTCAGAAGGAGAGGCCGAGGTTTATTTGCTCTTCTGGTGTCTTTGTTTCTGTTATTGACCAATGCAACATTTAACTGGCCGAGATTAATCACTCAGAAAGTCCTTGGAAATCAGACAACAAGGGTTATGTACAAACACATTTTGTTTGCTCCCAGACGATGATGCTAAGACGACCTCTTTTAAGAATTGGTAATGAGTAATGTGAGAATTAAACAGAGAAAATGGAGACTTAGCTTAAAAAAGAGGGGATGCCAAAGGAAATGAAGGTAGTCTGGTGCCTCTTTTCTTTTCATTGTTCAGGAGTGAACTTAGCAGCAGCCCGATCAGAAATGTTTAAATGACTCTGAGTGCATCACCCAAGATACCACTGCTGTTTATCCCACCCCGCTCTCCACTGTCTGAGCAGTTTCTCCAACAGAGAAGTCCTAGTGGACTTCAGCATATCCCCCTGCAACTTAGCTTTATGATTTCTTGTTCTATTTTATTCCCCCTTTACATTAGACTCTCCTGTCACTGAGGAAAGTTCAATGAGCCAACTAGTTATTGAATTGCTCATTTCCTCCTCATGTATCTCCAGTTCCCTCTTTCCTTCATAATGTATCACCTGTCCCTTTATATGTGTGTAGCTCCAACCCCTTTTGACCTCAGGGTCTTACAGAATAATTAATGATGCTTAGGGAAAATCAATGTCCCCTTATTGACTTCAGTTCCCTCGGCTCAGGAGAGCTGCGCTGACCACCACTGACTCTCCACTTCACGACGGCCCATGCTGGTCACCTCTGTGCCTCCCCAGGCCCCGACTTGTAAGTAGAACTAGACACCCAGTTATATAATTGATGTCATAATCTCTTCCTCTTCCACCCAACTGAGAGTGCGACCGGGAAAAGAAACACTGCAAATGCCGGCTGTGCCACCCGAGTGCTCCAGGAAAATGTCCATCATTTTATAACGACAGGCAAATCCTTGGTTAGGCTGAGAGGCAGTTCATATTGGTGGTTTCTGCTTTTAGATTTTTATTTACAAAACAAGAAAATGCTCAAAATTTAGATTTGACTAAAAGACAAAAGTTCTCTCTTCATTGTTACTTTCTGCCTTAACATTTTTTTTAATTTTGGTAATTCATAGAAAACTGGTTCAGGGAACTTTTATTTAAACTTCCAGAAAGAGTTCATTCTGGCCTCAAATTATTTTTGTGAGATTAATCTTCTAAGCAAACCACTCCATCACCACAATGCTTACATTTTTTAAACATACATATGGCCAACACTAAAAAACATCAAAATATTTATCCAGATAATGAAAGGTCTTCCACAATCTAGATCAATCAGTTTCCATCCTTGCTTTGAACCATTCTGAAGATCTTTCTACTTTGCTCAGATTGACTTGCCTCTTGCCATTCCACACCTTTCTGCACAAGATTTCCCTTTGATTTTGCCTTATCTTGTTAGGTATCTTAAGTCGCTACATCTGCTCCTCCTGGATCTATTAAAATCTCTCCCCACCAGCCAGGACCAACTCCACGTTGTCTAAAATGTGTACTTTATGAGACCCGGTGTGAAATCAACTCTCACTTTTTAAATTGTCAATGAATCTGGGGCTGTACTAAGCAAGCAAGCTACCAGTCATCATAATGCATAACAGCGTAAGAACAAGTTAATTCTTCTTCAGGGAACAGAGCAGCAGTTACACAGGCGACCAAGGTCAGCAGATCATTCAGTGACCGGGAGGCAAAAGGTCTACCCTCTGTAGCTCTCAAGGTGACCTTGGTGGTGGTCTCTCTTTATAGTCCCCCAGAAGGGGACAGATAGTGGAGGAGCACCAATAAGAGACCTAGCCAGAACCTGAGAAGAGGAAATCACATTTACTCACAAGTCTGTAAGCTAAAATTAATTCCCATGCTATCTCCAACACCATAGGAAACTCTAGCAATTTCATCTAACTGTGTGGTCAGAAAGAAGAAGACACAAGGCCATTTCTAAGCAGAGAGGTATCTCTGCCACAGGAAGAACGGGGGGGTGGGGGAGGTTTATTCCTGCACTTGGGATAATTCTCTTGTGACTACTATATGTACCATTTAACTAGTTAACCTCGTACCATGCATTTCTCCCTTGCTTAAATACACAATTCTTTTGAAATATCAGAGATCGCAAGTGAAATTTTTCCAGAGCCTGGCTTGTATTCAATTCCTTACTGAATGTACTAGCAGGGATTTCTAAATGAAGATATTTTGAGATATGGTAAAGTTTGAGAACCATATGTCTTTGTCACTAGATGTGAGGGGACAGAGTTGCCATGATGTTGTAGAAGTTGTGAAGAGGGAGCTGTGTGCTCAGCTAGACAGAAGGCTCCTCTACTCCATCACAGAGGTGAGATCCAAGGGAGGAGGTAGGCAGGGCTACACTGTCATTCTCTTGAAGCATTCTAGTTACCTCTCATCCAGAGAGAAAAATATTATTTTCCCTAAGAAATATAGAATCCTAAGGAATATAGTATAGTCCTACAGACCAGCCCCTGTTAGCAGTATGAACTGAGACAACTTGATGGAAGAATTAGTTCAGATCGATGGAAACATTACTGATGGTGATCTGTCACTTGTCCTATAGTAGAGTTCATTCAGCTATGGGATGCCTGACCATATAGAACCAGACGGAAAAGCAACAACAACAAATACTAAAAAGAAAATTGAGCATAGGCCCATAGAAAAGCAACTCAAATTGCTTAAAAAAAATAAATAAGTGGGACCTATTATAACCTGATGGGTGACAATACATGGCTATTCAAATGTACATGGTGATAGGTTTCAAGGGGAATCTGGAAATATGTAGCCAAATCCAAAAGACACGTTCAGAGGCAACATGTCGTTCTCCAAAATGTTAGAAGATCCATGCCAAAAGGCAGTAGGTAGCAAATGTGAGCTCTAAGAGAACAAAAGGGTCACCAGTACAGATAGGAAGCTAATTGGAGTAATCCCCCTCCACATCACCTCCATTCATACTGTAGATTCCACCTCTGCCATTGGCCCAGCACCATGCCACAATCCTGGCCTGAACCCCTCTGTCTTCCTCTGGAGTACTGAACATCCCCCTTATTGGTCTCTATTTGCACTTAACAGCCCTGCCACTAACTTTTCATACTGCAATTAGGATGGTATTGCAAATTGCTGTGTTTGTATGCATTACTTATACAATCGTCTTCAGATAGCATTGATAGGCAGCAAATGCAGACATGAAAGGCAACCCTATATCCAAAAGAAGTATCGCTTTCCACTACAAATCATTCATTTCACTTTCTAGGGTGGAAAGGCTCTGTTTTAGAGAATAAAACCAAACAGAAGACTTAATATTAGTCTTTGATGCTAACAAGCCCGGCATTCAGCAATACCAAGACTCTCACTGTAAAAGGGCTTCATTTAAATGGACGTAGTTTATTGCATGTCTTTTATACAAACTGTGTGGTCTTCAATATTCCAAAATTGTGCTTTCTAGGGCCCAAGCTAGCAAGAAAAGCCATTTATCACTTCCCACGTGCATCGGAACCCCAGACCACCTGATTACATGATGCCCCTTAGCTAGCTGCTCCACATCACCTAGGGACAACAGGTATCCAGATTCTCTCACGGGGCCCCACCATGGACACCAGATGCCATCCATATCCAGTACACTTGTGGCAGCATGAAATCTTGCACCACAGCCTGCTATAAAGCCCTTCCATTTCTCAGTCCAATCAATGATGTCTGCTATTTGTGTCACTTGGCATATGGGTTCAAGTATTCCCACCTGTGGAGTAGGGTAGTTTCAGAACCCAAAACACCATCCAAGCATTATGTTCTGTTCTTAAGGGTAGAAGTAGCAAGATGCTACCATTTCCCCTCTACTTTGAGAGGAAGTTTCAGCACGCCCCTGACTGGCAGATCTCTAAACACTCAATGACGTGGAAGAGCCTGAAAGTTTGAAGAGTTCATCTTCCACCCTTGGGACTCATTTTTCTTACCCAGATCTCTCAAACATGCTCACCACCTCCTGTTCAGTCAAACTGATTAGGATGATTTCTTCTATGATGTTCTTTGCAATCAATAGATGCTCCAGGTGTCTTGAGACTGTGTTATGATGCAAGGAAGGGGAGTTAAAATAGCCCTTGGATAAGACATAAATTTCCACATATGAATGTAAAATGTTTCCCTCACTCTTTCTGATAGGGATGGAACAAAACATATTTGCTAGATCAACAGCCACATATTACATGAGAAGTCGATGTTAATATGAGATTAGGGCTTCTACTTTGCTATTCCTATAGTTACTGTCATCTGCAATAATTCATCCAGTTTCTGTAAGTACCATATTGGTAAATTAAGTGGAGATAAAATGGTAATCACCATTTCTGTGTTCTTTGTACCTTTCAAGGAAACACTAATCTCTGCCAAACACCTCCCACCGAGGAATTGGTATTATTTCCATAAACATTTTGTTGGTACATTATAATTATATATAAGTGGTATTTGTTGTTACATATGCACCCTATACACAACATTGTTTTTTTCAATTACATTCCCCATTTATTTGCTAATTTGATGTAAGTATAGGAAACTATAGAGACTTCCATTTCACTCATTATACTGATAGCACTTACCCTGTAGTGCAAGAAACCAGCATGAGATTTCAACACATTTGTTATGTTAGATAAAGTTGAAATAGTAAATAGATGCCCATATACCTACAATAGGAAAATGACCACCATTCAGGTCCATGGATCTGGTGGACACTAAGTTTCCCAATACAAAGACTTTCATCTTAACCAATCACTATAGCCCTGGCTTCAAACAGGGCATTAGTGGTACACTGAGTCTTGGTGCATTAATCAAAATTCAGATTTGGCATCAACTATTCTCAAAAGAATATTTTCCTTTCAGCCAAGCCTGACCATTAATGCATAGGTGCCTTTGTGGAAGGACTGGGAAGGTCAACTGCTTCTCAGGGTACTCCCTGACAGGGAGCGAGCTGGTCTTCAGCTGATACGTTCCAAGTCGAAGAACTGGATGAGGAACTGGGAGAGCCACCGGGCCTTTCTACTCGCATGCCTGAGCTGGTCCTCCCGATTCTCTGCCCTGGACTTGTTGAGATCTTTCCTTTCGGCATCCTTGCATGCTGTCCATGTAACTTGTTTCTAGAACACCTGTCTATTGTCTATTAACCTGTCTATCTATCATTCCCTGAAGTCACCCCCTTTCTGCCCCTTTCTATCATTTCCTCCACCTTGCCCTCCCACCTTGGCCTCGATTATCTGTATCTTCTCTCCATTTTAGTCAGCAAGCCCAGCTTTGCTACAGGCCTTCCTGTCCTCCCTAAACCCACAGGGACAGCCATCACTCAGCCTCTCAAGGATATTGGCGCCCTTCTCACGTACTTCCTTATTGCTTCAGTTAATGACTTCTTTATTGCCAATTCAATAACTGGCATTTTAAGTTAAAATTGAATTTTTTTGTAATTTATCTCCCACTCTCTGTCACACACATTTTTTTCAAATCTGAAAATACAACATATTTGCCACTTCCAGATCTATCAGAATGATGTCACCACGGTAGTAAATCAGCATGTTCTTCTGCACAGTGTCAAGGTGGCCAAGGTCCAGTAAACAATACCATGAAAAACAAGCAGGATATTTAATGAGACCTGGGGCATAGCAATAGGCAGAGTGCTAATAATCTTCTGGGGCTTTTAATCATCTTTCATGACTGTTTTTGAAAAGAATAGTTCTGAAATCAATGCCCATTGATCCTACACAGCCCAATTCCATGGAACATTTCAGGTTAACCATAACCTATAGAGAGCAACTACCTTGGAGTTTCTCAGGGCTTCTGGTAACACACTCACTATGGTATCCCTTGCTCCTTTAATGAAGAGAGTTTCCTTGGGTTGCTACCAAAAGATAGAGTCAACTGGTGTTTCTCATTCCAGGTAATGAACCCAATAAACCACCACACACGCTGCTTCCCCCAGCCCTCTTCCTCACTCCATCCTCATAATCTTCCCACTCACTTCTATAACCACAGACCACTATTGTATAAAGGCTCCAAGTTGCTATTCCAGAAGTAATTTAGGATTTGTCACAGGGGTTTCTGCTGTGGTGTTCCATGGTGGGTGGCTCCTCACCTTTAACAAGAAAGAGGGAGCCACCCCTATCTGCTCTGAGGTATCATGGGATGTGGGGATTTCAGGCTTACCACGAATAGACCCAAGTCCCCATTCCAGGTCTCAGCATCCTAATCCTTTGTTTTTAGAGCCCTGAATTTTGCATGAGACCTACTATATTCCTGCTGTTTTAGATTTTTACCTTCTGTCAGATTTTTACGAGAGTTTATTATATGGCTACAGGATGTTTTCCAATTTTTAAAGTGTGCCCTGAATGACAGTTATTGATCTGGGCCTGTCATTTTCTTTCTTCAAGATTTCTAGGGAAATCAACAAGTATCGCTCCACCACCCATATAATTGCCATTGTCCCCATATCCTGTTCAAGTATCAGAGTTATTGTGAAGTTGGTGGCTCTGCACCAACCCTTATCTCAACACAATCTCCTGTAGAAGAAGACTGAGTAATTATAATGCCACAACATTTCCAAGAATATCCATACTCCACATACAATCACCAGCAAAGGATTTGTTTCCGTCTGACCCCTGAGTGGACCAATTAGAGCCCTATTCCCAAAGTCTGTTTTTAACTATACCTTCCAGTACTGTCCCACTGAGTTTGAGTTTTGTAAATAGAAAATCCTGAGAAAAGGACTTTCTTGCAGGCAGTTTACTTAGCATTTTGTCCAAGAAGCACGAGTGTAGCCATAGAGAAAATGCATGAAAAAGGCTAAAGCTGATGAACAGGTTACTCTGATGATCACCTGTAGCTCAGTCCCTCCAGAACTTGCGGAAGATTATGTAAAATTTTCTCAGAATGTTTTCACTGAAATAGGGGAAATTGATGGTCATGGCTTGAACTGCTCACTATTTGCTCATTCACACACCAGCAGCATAGAACTCAGTGACGTCAAAGGGAGCTCCGTGGCAGGGGGCTGAGACGGTTTTTGGGGTCTTCTAGGTATATTATCATGTCATCATCAAATAGTGCTAATTTGAGCTCTTCTTTTCCTATCTGGATCCCTTTAATTTCTTTCCTCTGTCTAATTGCTCTGGCCAGAGTTTCCAGTACTATGTTAAATAACAGTGGTGAAAGGGGGCATCCCTGTTTTGTTCCAGTTTTTAGAGGGAATGCTTTCAATTTTTCTCCATTTAAGATAATGTTAGCCTGGGGCTTTGCAGAAGCTATTATAAAATAGCTTTTATAATGTTGAGATATGTTCCTGTTATCCCTAGTTTTTCTAGTGTTTTGAACATGAAGCGTTGCTGTATTTTGTTGAATGTCTTTTCTGCATCTATTGAGATGATCATATGGTTTTTATCTTTAAGTCTATTGATGTGATGTATTGTTTATTGATTTCCGTATGTTGAACCAATCTTGCATCCCTGGGATAAACCCCACTTGATCGTGGTGCACTATCTTTTTGATATGTTTTTGTATTCGATTTGCCAGGATTTTGTTGAGAATTTTTGCATCTATGTTCATTAAAGATATTGGCCTGAAGTTTTCCTTTTTGGCTGTGTCTTTGCCTGGCTTTGGAATTAATGTAATATTTGCCTCATAGGAAGAGTCTGGGAGAGCTCCCTCTTTTTCTATTTCTTGAAATAAGTTGAAGAGCAATGGTATTAGTTCTTCTTTTAAGGTCTTGTAGAACTCGGCTGTAAAGCCATCAGGCCCTGGGCTTTTTCTAGCTGGTAGTTTTTTGATGGTGTCTTCTATTTCCTCACTTGAAATTGATCTATTTAAATTTGTATATCCTCCAGATCCAGTTTGGGCAATTCATACGACTCTAGAAATCTGTCAATGTCTTCAATATTCTCTATTTTATTAGAGTACAAGTTTTCAAAGTAATTTCTAATTATCCTCTGTATATCTGAGGTGTTTGTTGTGATATTTCCTTTTTCATCACGGATGTTAGTGATTTGAGTTTTTTCTCTCCTTCTTTTCGTTAGCATCGCTAAGGGTCTGTCAATTTTATTTATTTTTTCAAAGAACCAACTTTTAGTTTTGTCAATTCTTTGAATTGTTTCTTTAGTCTCAATTTCATTAATTTCAGCTCTGATTTTAATTATTTACTGTCTTCTACTGCTCTTGGTGTTGGTCTGTTCTTCTTTTACTAGTGCTTTGAGGTGTGATGTTAAGTCATTTATTTGTTGTTGTTGTTGTTTTCCTTTTGAGGAATGAACTCAGTGCAATGAATTTTCCTCTTAATACTACCTTCGTAGTGTCCCAGAGATTTCTATACGATGTATCTGTGTTCTCATTTACCTCTTGGAATTTTTTAATCTCCTCCTTGATGTCTTCTTCAACCCCTTGTTCATTCAGTAGCATGTTGTTTAGCTTCCAGTTGTTGGAGTAGTTTTTTTTTTTTTTTTTTATTTCTTGTTTTATCATTGATTTCCAATTTCATCCCATTATGGTCTGATAGAATGCAGGGTAATATCTCTGCTTTTTTATATTTGCTGAGAGTTGCTTTGTGGCATAATATATGGTCTATTTTGGAGAAGGAGCCATGTGCTATTGAGAAGAAAGTGTATTTGCTTACTGAGGGATGAAATATTCTATATATGTCCATTAGGTCTAAGTTATTAATTGTTTTAATGAGGCCTAAAGTGTCTTTATTTAGCTTTTGTTTGGATGATCTATCCAGTGGTGATAGAGGTGTGTTGAAGTCCCCTAGGATAACTGTGCTGTGGTCTGTTTTACTCTTGAACTTGAGAAGGGTATGTTTGATGAATGTAGGTGCTCCATTATTTGGGACATATAGATTTATAATTGTTATATCTTGTTGATGAATGGTTCCCTTAATCAGTAAGAAATATCCGTCTTTGTCCCTTTTGATTAACTTTGACTTCAAGTCTACCTTATTTGATATGAGAATGGAAACCCCTGTCTGCTTCCGCAGCCCATGTGTGTGATAAGACTTTTCCCAGGCTTCCACCTTCAATTGCTGGATGTCTTTTTCTATGAGGTGTGTTTCCTGTAGACAGCAAATTGTTGGGTTGTTTCTTTTAATCCAATCTGACAATCTGTGTCTTTTGAATGGTGAGTTTAGGCCATTAACATTCAGGGTTATTATTGAGATGTGATTTTATTTCCATCCATTTTTAAATGTATTATGGTATTTAGCTTGATTTGGATTCTTCTCTGGTTGGTAATTCCTTTAGTTTACTATCTCCCTTTGTTGATTTTCATTGTTATTTTTCTCTTTTTCTTCATGGAAAATTTTGCCCAAGATGTTTGGAAGTGCTGGCTTTCAAGTTGTGAAATCTTTTAACTTTTATTTGTTGTGGAAGGTTTTTATTCCATCTTTGAATCTAAAGCTCAATTTTGCTGGATATAAGATTCTTGGTTGACATCTCTTTTCTTTCAGAGCTTGAAATATTCTATTCCAGGATCTTCTAGCTTTTAAGGTCTGGGTTGAAAAATCTGAGCATAGTCTGATCGGTTTCCCCGTATATATAATCTGCTTCCTTTCTCTTGTGGCTTTTAATATTCTCTCCTTGCCTAGTATATTAGGCAATTTCATTATAATGTGCCTTGGGGTGGATCTGTTGTGGTTTTGTATGTTTGGTGTTCAGTAAGCCTCTTGAACTTGGTTTTGCCATTCATTCCTCATGTTTGGAAAATTTTCTGCTATTATTTCATTGAATAAATTACTCATTCTTTTGGTTTGAAACTCTGCACCTTCTTCAACACCAATCAATCTTAAATTTGGTCTTTTTAATGCTATTCCATAATTCCTGAATGCTCTGTTCTTGTTTTCTTACTACTTTTGCCGTGTCATCTAGATTTTTCTCCAGGATATATATTTTGTCTTCATTATCTGAGGTCCTTTCTTCGAAAAGATCCAATCTTTTGGTGATGCTTTCAATTGGGCATTTAGTTTGGTTTATTTCTTCTTTCATTTCCAGAATTTCTGTTTGTTTCTCTTTAGAATCTCTATCTCCCTCTTGAAGTAATCTTTAGCTTCCTGTATTTGTTTTTGGAGTTCTTTGTCAAAATGCTCTTTTGCCACCTGCATTTGCTCTCTCATCTCATTTTTGAGTTCATTCTTAAAATCCATAAACATTTGGAATATGTAATTTATAAATTCCATCTCTGGCATTTGACCAACTGTGCTTGCCATGGAATCTACTGAGGGGGTGTTAATTGGTTTCAGCCACTTTCTTCCCTTGCTTCTTCATAATGCTTGTGTGTCTATTCTTCTAGTACTGTGGGATCTTCCCTATTTTGATTTCACCTTATACCCTTATGTTTCTCCTGTGATACAATGCTGTCAGATCCCCTTATAATTACCTTACACTTTAAGATCTAACACTTTCTTTACAGCAAATCCCAGTTTGATCACAATGTACAGATTTAGTTAACTCAGGTATTGTTTCCAATTTACTCTGTATGCTTGTGTTGGGGTTTACAGTTTTTACCTTAAGGCTTAATGATACTCCTGTTGTACAATGCTATATACTTTATATATTCTTTACACCTTAAAACCAGACATTTTATATTCAGTTAATCACAATTTGGTCACAATTTACAGAGTTAGAGAATTTAGATATTGCCTCCAATATATTCTGAGTGATTGTGCTGGGGTTTATACTTTCAGATATTGAGATATTGGGTACAAAGGTGATATGCTTAGGAGGAAGGAGGAAGGATATTGCTCCCCCCCCCCCTTCGGAAGTGTAAAAATAGAAATCTATGGAAGTAGTTTAATAGCAAAAGAGGGAGGAAAGGAATTGGAGTGTATAATTAAGTGTGAAGACCAATGTATATTTCAGCTAAGCTTATTGAAACGTTGAGAGAAATTAGAAAATGGCCAGGTAGTAAGAATTAGTGAAAGAGAGAAGACAGGGTGAGTCAAAAAAGAGAGAGGAGACTATATAAAACACCCATTTGATTTACTATTCAGTTGTCCCAGTTCTAAAATTCCAAGTTCTTGTATACAACTTGTTTTCGTCTCTGTTGAGAATGTAGGGGCAGGGTATAGATAGGAAAGATGAGGGAATGAGGGAATAAGGAATGAGAGATGAGAGGGAATGAAAATGAGAAATAGTAAAAAAGAAGAGAAAAAAAGAAAGCAAAACAATACAAAACCAAAACAACAACAACAATGACATCATCAGCAACAACAACAACAAAAAACCACAGAGTCAAACCCACAAGTCTCAATTAGGCAGCTTATTTTCTTCCTCTCTCAGTTTGTTAGATTAGCTGTTCCGCAGATCTGCCCTGGCTGATGTGGAGAATTTGTGGGCGGAGTCAAGTCTGCGCACCTGGTTAGGGAGGAGTGATGCTGGAGGTGGGTCTTTGAGTGGCTGGTCCTGAAAATTGATCCGTCAAGCTGGAATCTACTTCCCGTGCTCTTCCTCAGTTGAAGGCTTGCAGAGGGTCGTCACACTGGACTCCAGTTCCCCCCCGCTGTCTGTTGACGGTCCTCCCAGTCGCGGGTTCCTCCTGGCCTGTTTGCCGCTCTCCCCGCCGCTTTCTCTCTGGCTTTACTGCCGAGGGTCCCATCCAGCCGAGTGTGGATTTGAACTGGCGTTGTCATCCCGCGGTCTCCCGTGGCCTCCCAGCTCTAATCCCGCCAGCCGTTTTCATTGGTTTCACTGCTGAAGGTCATGGCGTGCCAAGTGTGGCTTTGTTCTGGGGTTGCAGGCCAGCGCAGCCTCCCGCCGGCTCCCAGCTCTGGCTCTGTTCCGCACCGCCCGTGCTCTGGGCAGTGCTGCTGAAGCCACGCGGCACTCGCCGCTGCAGACAGCTTGTCTGGACTTCTCCCTGGTCGCAGTATTGAAACCATCCAGGAGCTGGGTATTTTCAGTCTATATATATAGAGAGAGAGACTGAATATTTTCAGTCTATATAGAGAGAGAGAGACTGAAAAGCTACTTATCTGCTTTGTTGGATTCTTCCCAGGGAGCTGCCTTGAAGAGTGGATTCCTCTAAACCGCCATCTTGGATCCTTTTTAGGTCAAAGTTGTTTGAGAAAACTTCTATGTTTGCATTCCTCAAAGGATTTATATCTCACGTAGTTTAGATATGAATAAAATCAGTTTCAGGACGTAACTGCCTTCGTAATAATTCAACATCATGTCTGTTATTTTCTGTATCTCTTCTTCTAGCAAAAGAATTGTGATAAATACATAAAGAATTAGAAGTAGACTAAGATGTAACACAGTATCTGAATTTGTGAGAGGCATTTACACACTGTGCACTGAAAGGCTTATATAATTTTGATATATAAGACAAACAGAAAACACTCTTCCTAAATATCTTTGAAAACAATATAGAGTATAACTGAGATCCTGTTCAAACAGGGACATATAAAGCCTTGCACCTCATCAGCCATACTGGTTATAGTTATTTTTCTTTCCTGTTACGTTTCCCTCTTAACAGCAAATTCTTATGGCTTAGGCATTTATAAAGCAAAAAGATGTCATTATTTAAATGAGCCAAGACAAACAGAACTGGACAGGGTTATACCCTGCTTAACCACTGCTCAGTGAAGGAAAGAACTCAATACAAATAGATGTGCTGCACCGTCAGCTTCCGTCTGTCCTCACATGAGCACTAGTTAATATTTAGCTGAGCTGGTTACCAGGGACTAGTGTGCTTCTTCCCTAGATCCATTTCTGCTGCCTTCCTGACCCAAATCTCTGATGCCAAGGTCCACAGGTACAACTCCAGTGTAAAACCAACCTGACAATGATTGGCCATCCTGATGGATTTGGGCTGCCCCCACCCATATCCGTTTCTGTTGTGCTATTTTTCCTCCTCGCCAAGTTATCCCACCACGTCAAGAAGTGTCCACACAGTGGATCAAAACACAAATCCCCGACCAGACTCTACCTACTCAGCTTCCTCTCCAAAATCTCTCAGCCTTAGTTCTTCACCTGGATGGTTGGGAACCTACAGGAAGCCCCTTTACTCCATGCAGTGGCGTCCCGAGGCACATACTGACATCTCCACCATGCTGTCATTCAGGACACGTGGCACTAGTGGGGATTCCGAATGCTGACATCTGCCTCTGGAGTAGAAGGACTGTTTGGGACTTCTCAGCAACCACAGCTCATGTCTGCTGTGAGAAGCCAAGTGCAGAGGGAAATTAATGAGCCTTTTAAAAACATCTTTCCAAACCCTAAAACAGCCTATACACACACATACACACATTAAGAAGAACAGACAACTAATATTGGAAAAAAATGGAACAGACTAGAGCATCTATTGATTCTTTCCTGGTAGGAAATATATCTACAAAGATAACTGGGCCAAACAGCAGAGGAATGAGTTAGGACAATCACTCAGGATAGAATCTCAACCATTTTCATTATACACTTCTCTTTTTCCAATTTTGTGTGTGTCTTAGTTTGTTCAGGCTGCTTTAACAAAATATTATAAACTGGGTAGGTTATAAGCCACAGAAATAATTTATTTCTCATTGTTGCAGAGGCTGAGAAATCCAAGCTAAAGGTGTCAGCAAATTCCATATGTGGAGAGGGCCATGTGCTCACCGGAGGTATCTTTTGGCTCTGTCTTCATAGGAAGAAGCAGAGAAAACTGCTCTGTCCCACTTGTGAAGATTCCACTCTTGCAATCTAAGCACCTCTTCAAGGCCCCGTCTCCTGAAATCCCCACAATCATGATTAGATGTCGCTGAATGAATTGGGGAAGGGCAGGACACAGACAGCCAGACCATAGCAGTGTTGGAGAACACATTTAACCATGAAAGGAGAAAATAAATCTCAGCCATGATCTTGCCTTGTGTTCAAGGACACTTCTCCCCTCTGCTGGAGCACATCGGCCAGGTAGTGTGCAGGCCATCTCCAGCTGTGCTCAACGCAGGCACAGGAAACAGGGTCTAATGCAACCCCACCATGGCCTGGTTCTGGGCATGGGAGAGATGGGGACAGTGGTTAGATGGTAGACCCCAAAAGATCTGGCCACCCACAACCTTGGATTGTGATCTTATTTGGACAAAGTTTCTTTGTAAATGCATTTTAGTTAAGGATCCTATAATAAAATCATCCTGGATTTAGGGCAGGTCCAAAATCCAATGACATGTGTCCTGACAGAAGACAAGGGGTGCCAGCACAGAGATGCCAAGAAGAACCCATATGAAGATGGCAGCAGGGACTTGCTGCAGTTGAAAGCCAGCCCAGCCAGGAGCCCTGGGAAGCTGGAAGAAGCAAGGCAGGACTCTGCCCAAGAGGTCTCGGCAGGACCACAACTCTGCCAGAAGCTCGATCGTGAACTTCTCTCCTGTAGAAGTTTGAGAGAATGAACTTTGGTGCTTGTTAGTCACCAAGTTTATGGTAATTTGTTGTGGTAACCTTAAAAATCCAGTATGCTGAGACTCGGTTTCCTCATATGTAAAACAATAGTGTTAGAGTATTGCAGGAGCCCTGATTGGGGAGATGGCTGAGATTGCGGTTGGCTGCGGGCCATAGAGATATTCAGACGTTGCCACCTTCTGTGGTCTCACGGGACTTGGCCCGGGATCTCGCGAGACTTGAGCCGAGATCGGATCGGGTCGGTGCCATTTTGTTTGTGGGTTTTTTGGTGGTGTGTGGTGCGTGTTAGAGTCGTTGTTGGAGCCAGAGAGAGAAGTTATCAGAATAAAAAGCCTGTTGGTTTCCAGTTTGCCTCTGAACTTCTTCCCGCAGCTTCGTTGCTCCAAGCAGCAATCGCTTCAGACAGCAACAGAGTATATGATTCAGGGTCTCTGATCAGCTGGCATATGTGCAGATGAAAAATAAAAATTCCTGAGGCTATTGGGAGGCTCCTGCAGAATTAGACTCTCATTCCTTTTCAACCTCCATACCTGGGTAATCGCACCAGTACGGGTACATGAAATGTCCAACTGAGAACTAAAACAAGTTTAAGGGCAAGGGGAAAAAATCTTGTCATGATGCAGGATGCACATAGTAAATACTACAAGGTATTTGTACAAACATGATTTCCTCTACTGAGAAAATTTTTTTCCAAGACCTTCCACGTAACACTTTATAGTTAGAGTGAAAATGAGTTGATTCTGTTATTTTCCCTTTGGTTTAGTGGTCACTTGAAATTAAATTAATCATTTAAATGGTATTTATGGAACACTTATTTCAGCAGGGCACTGTAGGATGTGCCACAAATATAGAAATAGTCACTGAGCACCCCACCCTCTAAGGATTTAGTTTGGTGGGGACAATAGGCAATTACACCAAAAATCACATGATTTAAATGTGTGATAGCTTATATTTTAGAGCCAACCTCAGGGGAATATAAAACTCAGGGGATGAGAAAGCTTCTTGGGTGAGGCAGCTAGCGAACTACCTCAAAAATCAATGATTTAATGAGGAACAGCAAATGGGAAACAGACTACAGCTAAATGCATAGTTACGTTCCACGCAGAGTGTGCATGGAACGGTGTAGTGGGAAACGGACCTGCAGAGACAGGCAAAGATCCCCATGCAAGGACCAGAAGTGCCTCCAGCAAGTCGAAGCCATGGGGAAGGACAGAGGGGGAGCCGACAGAGCCTCAGAACTGATCCATGTTGGAAATGGAGCAGAGCAAGGGCTACTGCTGGCAGGGCGTCATGCACGCAGGGCGGGAAGAGGCTGGGCCAAGAGCAGATGGGAAGCTCAAGCTAACAGTGCTCACAGCTGCCCACTAGGGAGATAAACCTGGAATAGGAAAATGAATTTGAGGATAAATGCTGACTTTTGCATTGTTGGTAGATCAGATCTCTTAGGTGTCTATAGTTACAGAAGGACAAACACACTGATTCCAGGAGCACCTGCACAGGAGGAGCAAGCTGGAGAAGGCCAGTTGCTGGACAGGAGAAAGTGCTCGTGACTGAAGGACCCAAGCTGGCAGCCTGTGGACCCAGGAGCCCACAGAGGAGGAGGTCAAGGAAGCGGAGATCCATCAGCACTGGATGTTCCAAAGACAAATAAGGAGAGGCATCCATCAGATGTGACCATTTAAGATGATGGGCAAACTTGGGGTGGTACTTTCATTGGAGAGGTGGAAGAAAAGAAAATTCAGAGCACAGTTCAGGAGAACAAATCCAGGAAGCACAGCGCACATGTGGAGGAAAAGTGCTACGCAAGCAGGAAGGGTCAAGAATCAAGTGGGAGAAACGAATGAGAAGACCACTCCCCGAATGTGAAACAGCTGAACTTCAAAACGCAGGTTGGGATCTAGCTGGGAAACAGCAGGAGCCAATTACACAGAGGACAGGCAACAGCAGCAGAGACGCAGATGCCTCGTAATGAAGGCAACGGTGGGCCCAGAGAGGAAGCTCTGTGTGCACCTTGCTTTCCTTCTTTGCAAAAAAAAAAAAAAAAAAAAAAAAAAAAAAACATATTAGTGCCTCGCTCACAGATAAATGCTAAAAGTTTAATTAGGGAATACAGGTAATGCAGTGAAATTATGCTTAACACACACTAAGAAGCTCTCGGAATGGTGATGAGAATTATCATTGCTATCATTATTTTCTCCTTAGTGGGAGGAAGAAGCAGTGTCTTGTAAGAGTGTGGTGTCTGAGGAGGAAGCAGCAGAGAGGCAGCGAGCTAGAACCGCAGCTGTGGAAGAAAGGCAGCCGACATGGAGAAGCAGGCGAGGGCCGACTGGGAAGCCTGCCACCTGCCTGGTGCTTGGAGGCCATCCCGTGTGGCTCCTGACTGCAGAAGAGCACGGGAGGAAACAGGAGGAATGATCCTGAGCTGGAGCTGGGCAGCTCGGACATCGGGCTCACGAAAGGGTGTTAGTTTAGGAGCCCGGAAGCTCCATGCTGGAGGGGCAAACCAGCCCCAGGAGAGTCGGCGTGCATCTAAGCTTTCCTGGGATTTTAAACACACATAAGTTCGAAGAGCAGATTTAGTACCAAACAAAGGTAACTTTAATTCTAAGAGCTTAGAATTAGATAAAAATTCCAGAGGTGCAGTTAGGAAACTTGATGATGAAGGAAAGGGTAGAGAAAGGCTAAAAGTAGCAGAAGTGTTTTTGACTAAGGGTCCTCTCAATCAGCTCTCCACGCTAGATGTGCATCAAAACCAAAGCCTGGGCCCTTCCCCGAGAGTCCCTGCTGTAACTGCTCAGGGTGGTGGGATCTGGGTATTGGGGTTTGGAAAATACTTCAAAGGTGACTCCTATGCAGAGCTAGAATTGAAAAGGCAAAGCAACAGATAAGGCCTTGCAGAAGCAAAGCTGACTGTGGCATTGAAGTCTGACAAACCATTATGCTACTCGATGATGGTGGCGGTGATGGTAATAATGAAAATAATTCAACTGTAACCCTAGAACAGCTGTGGGAGCCGCTATGGCCTCCTGAGCCCACACCCACACTCCAGGCATGTCCAAGTGTGACAAAGTCCAGTGAGATGCAATCCCTATTTTGCATGTTAAGAAACTGAGCCACAAAGATCATTAACCTGCCCAAGTTCATACAGCTCACAAGAGTAGTGCATGAATTGGGGCACCTGCCTTCAGGACTGTTGCCCTTAATATTAGGCCACAGTTGACAACTTCACACTTGCGACTGGCAGGTGACAACACCTAGAGGTCAGTGAGCAAATTGGCCTTGGGAAAGCTGATGATCCATCTTCCAAGGATGTTAAAATGAGAGCCACATATAAATACACTTCACCAAGGCTGAGCTAGTAGGTACCGGGAATGGAAAATGAAGGCTGTTGTCTGCCTTATCTCAACCTATCCAATCAGCTGCTTTCTTCGAAGTATCAGGGCCCCCCAAATAGATGAAAAATAACCTTCTAAAATTAGCATATAAAGATTGCACTGAGAACTAAATACAATGTGACATCAAGATTTAAAGAACAAACATCCAGCAGCCAGTAGAATCTTCAGGGTTTCTATGTAGAGTTTAAAAAAAAAAAAAAAAAAAAAAAAAGATTTTTCCATGGCAGAACTCCCCAGGAAGGACGGCACTGTGAACTGAGAGCCACTGAGACACCCTTAGCCTGTGACACCAAGGGATCAGCACCTCAAGGAAAGCCCTCCTCGTGGCATGGTGGGGAGAGTGGGGCAGGGGCTAGTTCTGGGAGCTCAGCTGCAATCTACAAAGCAAAAGCATTCAGAGCGTGCCTCGGTCACTGCCCTCCACTAACTCAGATACCCCTTTCTGACAGTATGATTCACTTTATTACTGAGTGTGAATTTCAGTTATGAAACTGCAACAAAAACCTACACTTGAAGAATTACATGTCATATATGCATAATTAGGTAGACGTATATGGACATATATACTACAATACACTGAGTTCAAAGCTAGCCTCAGCAACTTAGTGAGGCCCTAAGCAACTTAGCAAGACCCTGTCTCAAAATAAAAATATAAAAAGGTCTAGGGATGTGGCTCAATGGTTAAGCACCCCTGGGTTCAATTCCTGGTACGAAAAACAAAATGTGTATAATACGTATCATATTAATACGTGTACAATATGTATATAATTATATAACATTATATACATATTGTACACGTAATCAAATGAATTACACATGTGTGCAATATGAACTCATTTTTACACTTCCACGTATATATAGTGTTATATAATATATGCAAATTATCAGTGAGTAAATCATAAAGATGTGCTAAAAATACAGTGGCTAACCTCATTATAGTTATAATGAGGTTTATTTGTTTCTTGCTATTTATGACACATAGTTTACAATTCTCTCCAGTCAGAAGCTCTTTGCAACGATGCAGACAACCCTGGCCAATGGAGAACGAAGCCATCTGACTTGGCCATCGTGCGAATGGCCCCAGGGACAGCATAGGTTTTAAGGTGACCTTGTGAAGCTCCTCCACTTCCACCCAGACAGTCCTTTGGATCTTGGCAGCTCTGCTGTGACGGGCACACCTGCCCCTGCTGCACCCACCACGGCATCAGCAGAGAAAGCTGGCTGGCAGCCTTTTAATGGACATTTTTATAGGCACTGCTATTTATATCCAGAAGCAAGGTTTCTCAATGGAAACTTCAAAGCCAGATCCACATTTTAAAATTGATGAAGACTATCAGATGAATATGTATAAGAATTACAGCATACATGGTAACAAACAGATAATGTGCTTTTTTTGGTGGATCTCATGCGTGTAGCTTCTATTATTTACCACTGTACCCCTCATTCACACTGCCCATATTTCTTTCATGGACTTTGACTCATCCTTATCATCAACAAAGACATAATTGTCTATGATACATCAAAATCAAGAAAGTACACAGACAGAAGAGCAGGAGACCAGTTCTGATGAAGTACTAAGACCTGTATCTAAGAACAGTTAGACAGCCATGCATCTATTCTTGGTGTCGGAATAAACTATCTCATTGTCTGTACCAGGCAATTTGATGAAGTATATTTGACTTCACTAGAGGTTGAAAAATAGGAAATTTCATCTCATGGCTCTTGGCTAGTTCAAGCAAAATAAGTCAACTTGCCTTTGCATCATTCAATCACTTCTTTTTAGCTGAAACAACCCCCTAGTATCCAAAGTAAAGCCTGTATCAGAAGCCCATGGTTTTTTCTTCGCATTGCACTAATTGTGTCATGAATTACAATCACATTGTTTGAATATGGTGATTTTTAAGAAGTCTGGACAATGGTTCAGCCCTTCACATGAAAATGAGACAGATTATAGATACATTAATAAAACGTATTTTGTATTTCTGACTCCAGTCCCCCTACTGATTAATCCAGCATGCTGGCCAAGTAAGTAGATTAAATACATATATATATATATACTACAGTCAGTGATTTTTCTTCAATTTCAGAATACTTACAACTGGTTTTCTAAGTAAATACTAGTGCTGAATTGAAACACCAGTTAAAATAATCTATTGGTCATGTCTAAATATACTTTTTGAAGCTTATGCATAAAGTTTCTTATATTCTCTCAATGAGGCATCTCTTACCTAATTCAAATACGTTTAATGCAACCTTGCAAAAATATAATAAAACAAAAATGCTAACCAAAACTTTCACAAGCTTGAAAATTGGCATACCAGTCTTGCTGTAAAGACTGCTTCTGCACAGCAGCCACCCACAATCTCATATACAGAGACATTTATTAATTTATTCAATGAAGATTTATTCAATTAATTATGTTCTAGGCATACTGCTGAGCATGAACAAAACAACATTAAACAAGATACACGTGCCCTGTATCTTCCTGGAGCTTAAATCCACAAACCTGCTGGTGTTAGAGGAGTTTTCTCAGCAGTAGAACTAATTTGCTGAATTCACCAATTTACTGATTTGCCAAGAATATACAGAAGTATATTTCACATTCAGTAAATTGAATGTTCTTATTAAAGCTGCTAAATCATTGTTTTAAAGTTGGTAATGATCCTTTCTAAAAGTGAAGTCAGTACATTTTTATGGATTCAGTAATTTGGTCACTTAACAATCTAGGCATGAGTTGATATCTGGGTTATGAAGTGCTACGATGCTTCTTCTTTCCCCTGTTGATGTCCAAACCCCAGGACCAGCTTGTGAGTGCTTCTCAGCATCTCCCACCACAAAACTGAGTGCAGCCACTACAGGAAGACTTTAGGTCTGCTGGGTAACAGATGAGACTGAGTCTCAAACACTTGACAGACAGTCCAACTTTGCACTAATAGAGAGTGTGCTGTGCACGGCGGTGCCCTTGGGTCTTTTGACTTGAAAGAAATCCAATCTCTCGGCGTTGCTCGGTTGGGCCTTCATGCTCAACCTGTCAGGAACCACATGTTCTCTTGGAGTTCAGTGGATTCCATGTGCATCAGTCATGCTGATCATTTCTGAGAGCTGAGGATGGGGAGCGACCTCCCTTCACGGAGACCCCACACTCAGCCCACATGGTTGGGAATGTCAAAGCTGAAGCCTGGCCCATCTGGTGCTCTGGCCATTTTGGATTCTCAGCACAGGCGCAGTGAGAAGAGGATCCTGCCTGCCTGGACACAATGGGACTCGTCAGGTGTGAAATGTACACAGCCCCGACACACACTGATGGGATTCGAAGCTGTGAGGGTGGAACTGCAGTCAGAAAACTAGGCTGACCTGGAGTGTTCATTTATGGAGCAATTCCTTGAGCCCTACAAAGTTTTGACTATTAAATTTTAACAGGGTATAGTTGCTTCCTTCAAAATTCCACATCTAGTGGAGAAAAACTGTTCTATGATCCTAGGAAAGTTCTAAACTAAATTGTGACTCAGTTCCTTCAACAACATATTGGAAATTGCAGTGATAATTATCCCATCCAGTGGTGGTGGTAGGAAATGAGATCATACAGATTAAGTGCTTAGAACCTCTTTCTCAGAGCTGATACCTGAACTGTGTCTAAAAAAGAAAGGAAAGAAAAGTAACCGGATTCTGAGAAAGGTTGATGCACAGGACTGGGGCAGGGGGCACATCCAGGCAGCTTTTGGGGTTGGGGTACCTGCATCAGGGTCCTGATAGGAAAGCAAGCAAACAGGACAGTGAAGCAGGAATCAGATGTGTAGGCCTTGCAGACTCATGAAGGACTCAGAATTTGATCCTCTAGACTTTGAAGAGATCCTTGAGAATTTTTAAGTAGGAAACCACCTGCTTTGAAGTAGGGGCCATAGCAGGGGGATTTTGCCACATTAATAAAAATGCACTACTACTTGACAGGTGTTATCGTCCCCTAACAGAATGCCCACAACCAGCATGTGGGGCAGCTCCTCCTACCACCCTCATTGTACGGCTGTGAATAGGAAGCCCCACATCAACTCCAGCCAGGCGATCCCATGTTCTGATTTTCCTCTTTGAAAAGTAATTCTTGTAAAAGGAATCTGAGGGTAAATCATACCCCACTCCCTTTTACTTAAAAAGAATGGGACAGAGATGATAGGAATATGAATTTGAAAGCAAGGATACCAAACTTGAAGCTCTCATAATGATTCAATGCCAAAGAAGAAGGAGTCTACATTAAGTTAGTTAACATGGACTAAAGGTTCATAGGGTTCAGAGTACCATGACAGTGAGACAGGGAGAAGGTTAGATGGGAGAAAATGTAGAACGACTCTCAGACCCCTCTTTGTAGGTGGGATAAAGTGGTAAACATGGAGACTAAAAGAAGAAAGCTGTTTTGGCAGAGGTCATGATAGAGATGAATTCTGTTTTGTATGTCTTAAGAAAAAGGTGTACCTGGTCATCCTTGTGGAGGATGCATTTGGAAAAATGGGCCCAAAGCACAGGAGTAAGATCCAAAAATCATCATCATAACAGTGGTGGTTGAAGCTGCAATGGGGACCCCTGCAGAAAAGCAAAGACCGTTTTGTGACACTATAACTAAACACCACAAACTGTGCAATTTCCAAAGAATAAAAGTTTATTCATCTCATGATTCTAAGATCTGGGAAGTTCAAGATTGGGTAGCTGCATCTGGTGAGGTCTTTTTTGCTAGTGGTGAACCCCTGCAGAGTACCAAGCCGGTTCAGCATATCAGAAATAAATAGGTGAGATAAAACATCCCAGCTCAGGTCTTTCCTTCTCTTCTTGTAAACTATGTTCCCATTGGATTAGGATCCCACCCCTTTGGCTTCGTGTAACCTTAATTACTTCCCAAAGGTCCCACCTCAAAATAATATAGTTGGATTAACTTTTCACTCTCTTAATATCTCACAGTGGGGATTAAATTCAACAAGAGGTTGGGGTTGTGGCTCAGTGGTGGAGCACTTGCCTACAATGTGCACGGCTTGGGTTCAATCCTCAGCACCACGTAAAAATAAATAAAAGGCATTGTGTACAAATAAATTAATATTTGAAATAAATAAATTCAACATGAGTTTTGGTGGGGACATCAAACCATGCAGAAGAGTGCTGAAAAGTAATCAGATAGAAAAAAAGTGCCAATCAATACCTCAATAAATCTGCTTTTTCCTTGAAGTATACTTATAATGAATTACACTTGATAGTATCTGAAAATGAAATATCTTACAAGGTGTTATGATGGGCAGCTTCAAACTATTCAATGACACTATGAACCAACAGAAAGTGCTATGTAAATTTAATGATATTCAAATTAAAGGAAGAAGTTACTCTATTAAAACACAGGCTTGATAGAAGATTATTTTAACTATTTTGGGTTCTTTAAATTTTTGGATCAACTTGTCAATTTCTGCAAAGAATTAACTAGGGGATTTTGAAAAGTATTGGATTGAATCTATAGATGTTTGGGGAATATTACCAGCTTAACAATGTTAAGTCTTCCAATCCATGAACATGGGATACCTTCCCATTTATTCAAGTTTTCTTTCATTTCTTCCATCAATGCTTTTAGTTTTAAGTGACTAGGTTTTGCACTTTGCGGGTACAATTTATTCATGAATTTTTTTTTTCCTTCATTTTGATGCTTTTGTTCTTGGAATTTACTATGGGTTGAACTATGTCTCCCCAAAATTCATATGCTAACATCTTAATCCCTGGTACTTCAGAACATGACCTTATTTGGGAATAGGGTCACTTTAGATGTAATTAGACAATATAGAATGAAGCCATACTGTAGCAGGATGGGCACTGATCCAATGTGACTGGGATCCTTCTATAAAAGGGAAATTCAGACACGGGCACAGGCACACAAGGAGAATGCAATGTGAAGACTGGAGTCACACTGCCACACACAGAGACACGGCCATAGGACGGTAGAGGGACCTGAAGCAGACCCTTCCCCAGCACCGTTGGGGGCAGCACGGCCCTGCCAACACTTTGTTTTGGACTTCTGGCCTCTAGAACGGTGAGACAACAGATCCGATTTAAACCAGCTGGTGTGTGGTATTTTTTTTTATGGCAGACTCGGAATGTGTGTGTATAATACCAAATAAATATATTTGTTACACATATAAATGTATATATTTATTTTCTTAATTTTTAGTTTATTGCTTATGTATAGAAATACAATCGATTTCTGTATATTGATATTGTGAAAAGGAAAAAGAAAAAGAAGGTCTTGAAGAGAGTCATGAGAAGGAAGGCTGCTTCACTGCAGCCGTGAAGTCGCCCTCCTGGAGGGCACACACGTCCCCAGCACCTGAGGTGGCCAGTAGGCAAAGCTGCCAGGAAGGGGAGTCCACTGGTGGGTCTGCCCACATCCATCTGGTAGTTGGCATCAGCAAGCGCAGAGTTTAAACTAAAGGTTGACAGTTTTATGCAAAAGTTTACATTTTGGTTCTGTTTTCTCTGAATGATATAAATAATGTACTTTACTAAGAGAAAGATTGATAATACTTCATTTTGCCTTACTTTAAAGATATACCATCTGTGTCCTGAATATCCTGCATTAAAAAATCATTAAATAAAAAATATTCTAAACCCATCATAATAAACTCTGTTAAATTAAGACAAACTATGTTCAAATGAGAACAGCAGTTGATGACCACTTTTATTTAAGAAGTTAACACATTTTTCCTTTGGAGTTCAAAACATTCGGAAAACAAAAACAGCATGCTGTCCATAACAAAACAGGATCCTCCTGGTGCAGAGTGTATTAAGAACTTCTGGGAATAGATTATTACTATGTTTTGGATCCTTCATTCAAAGCATGTTAAATGCTTTGAGGCTTACAGGCAGATTTTCATGATTATATGGAGAACTGTATACAAAAGATAAAAAATGTGAAGTAAACAAAGCTACCTCTGTGAATAAAGGGCAGTGTACAAAAAGGACCCTCAGGAAAAGAATCGGTGGAAACACCGAGGAGGACAGATGAACCGCCTAAACTCGAGGAGAAAAGATAAACAGTTCAATTCCCTGGACTCTGCAAGTCCGTATTCCATTTCAGTTCCCTACCAGCCAGTAAGACATACAGAAGTTAGCTTAATTTAAAAAATTTATTAACTTATCTACCTTTTTTCTTAGTTATTTTATGTGTATCATTATTGTATTATATTAAAATGTCAGAAGGCACATTTTGAACAGCATCAATCTCTATCCTGCTACGCATTGCTTTCTATGTTCAGAGCTACTTTCTCATGTGCTGTACCTTTCTCTGTACCAGCCTTCCACTCCTAAATACACACCCACACAAACACGCACACGCACACACACACACCATATATACGTATTATGATTTGGTAACAGGTCCTGGCTGAATCTTCTAAATATAATAAAAATACGATTTGAATCTAAGAGTAATATTGAAGCTGGTGCACATATTTGGGGCTCTCTATAAATCAGTAACATCAGAAAAACATCTTTAAATCATAGGCCTGTTTTGGGGTAGAGAACTAGGTGGAGCGAAAGTACACGACGTTCGCACTCTTTTGTCTATGTGACTTGATCTTTTCTCCTAGATGGCATGGTTTGCATGGTAACATTTTTTAAATGACAATTTTAAGGTGTTCCTGGGCCACATCTGCAGGCCCAGCAAGCTCTTTTCTGTTTTCTTTGCTCTGTTCTGCAGCTCTCCCACGCAGTAAGTGCCATTCTTAAAAGGTGACACCTCTACACACAGAAGCTAACTGTCCTTTAACCAAAAAGTGGCTCTGGGTTCTTCACATTTTCATGATATTTCAGTTATTTGATATTCACTCAATTATTCAGGAAAAGGTGTTTTGAGTCTAGTGCTCTCAGTGATAGATGATGGGTCAATACGAGAAACTCCAAATATTTTTTTTTAATTAGATGAACACCAATACCAATGCAAACCTGTTTCTGTTATTCTTGCTGTTGGAGGACCTTTTCAATAAGAAGAACAGTTACTTATGGCCCTCAGTATGGGCTCTTTAAGAGCTATGGACATCAAAGGTCAGTTTTATTCTGTCTGTTCCTGCAGACTGGCATCCGCAGACACAAGCAGACAACCAACAGCACCTCTATGGTGAAACATGCTGGGATGTAATCTCCAAACACACCAAAACAGGGTGTTGGCCAAATTCTCGAATGCTCAGACTATTTAACACCAATAAAATTTTTAATTACTCTTAGGAAACTGAAAAAGTTCAATTAACGCATATTCACTTGTACAGTGTGTATGTTTGTAAACCGGTGCATATCTTGTAAATGAAATTAAAACTTCATGACTAGTATGTAGAAGACATTCAACCTTTAGTCATGGTTATCAGCATTTTATAAATAAAACAAACAGAAAGAAGGAGGCCGGAGCCAGCTGAGGCCAGGTTATAGTGGACACCCGGGCATTTCTTGCTGTTCTTCCTTCCTGTCTTGGTCTCCACAGGCTGCCATAGTAATAGCACAGACCAGGTGGTTTGCACAACTGACATTTTTTTCTCACAGATCTGAAAGCTAAAGCTAGACATCAAGGCCCTGGCAGATTTGATTCTCAGTGGGGGCTGTGGTCCTGGCTAGCAGATGGCCACCTTCTCACTGTCCACATTGTGGGGTGAGGGGCTGCTCTCTTCCTGTAAAGCTACAAACCCCATCATGAAAGCCACACCTTCATGACCTCATCTAACTCGAACAACCTCCCAATTGCCCCATCTTCAAATGCAACACATTGGAGTTTTGAGTTTCAACATGTAAAATTGAGTGGGACATAATTCAGTTCATAGCATCTCTTACCTCTTCACCCATTACTATTTATCTACAAAAGAACATTATACAAGAGATGTGAAAACTTTGGTTGCAAAGAGGTGCAAATATATGTGCCCAATGATTCCCAGGTTAGATATAATTAGGCAGAAAGATACATGATTCTGTGGGTAAAAGACACTACAAATTAATTCTAAATGGGAAAGTGTCATTTTTAGTGAAAGTTGGTTTTGCAATACAATAGTACCATAAGCCCCATTATATGTTTTATATTAAACTATATGCACAAAATGTATTTAAGAGTACATTCAAAATTAATGTCAATCATAGCAGTTATATGCATGTTCCAAAGTCAAAACAGTTGAGGTATTTGAATACCTGATCTGCAACTTACTAGTTGGGTGGCTTTGGGAAAGTTAATTGATCTATTTGTACCTCAGATTTCCCATATATAAACAAGACTAGCTATTATTTCCATCCCCTTGCACCCTAAATACATGAAGACACAATTGTTGTAAAAATACTTTATATAAAACCAGCAACTTGAAAAAATGTGCTCTTTATATGTAATATGAAATGAAATGTACTCTGCAAACATGTGTAACAAATTAGAATAAAAAAACAAGACTAGCAATAGTATCTACATTATATGATGCTTTTTGAGGAATAAATGAGTTAATATATATCAAGCACATATATCATATAAAAGACAACGTCTGGCTTACAGAAATGTGTTCATTATAATCTCTGATACTTGAAAGTATGTCAAAACATGAAAATTGAATGCAACATTTGTTTTTAGAGTAGTTTCAGTTACAAATACATCCAAAAAGGAATATAAACTTTGCTATCAAGTCTTGAAACAGTAACTGTGAAAAAACAGGTAGCTTTGAAATTGGTCAATTTCATGTCATTATATACCAAGGTTAAACTTTTATGATAATGTTTAGATAAGAAGTGTCCCCCGGAAACTCACATGTGAGACAATGCAAGAAAGTTCACAGGTGAAATGATTAGGTTGTTCGAGCCTTAACCTAATCAGTGCACTAATCTGCTTGAATAACTGGGCTGTAGGCAAGTGGGGTGTGGCTGGGGGAGATGGGTCACTGAGGGCATGCCTTTGGGGTATACCAGTTATCCCTGGTGAGCAGCGCTTAGTATCTCTGCTTCCTGAAGTTGTGTCCTGAGATAATTCCCTCTGCTGCACCCTTCCTCTGTTTATTCTGCCTCACCTCAGGCCCAGAGCAAAGAAGCAGGCCATTCATGGACTGAGACCTCTGAAACCCTGAATGTCAAATAAACTTTTCCTCTGATAAAATTGTTCTTGTCAGGGTTTTTGGTCAAGCAATGAGAAAGCTGACTAAAGCAGGTGATAACCAAAGCACCCATCAAATCAAACGGAAGGTGTGTGAGGATCCTATTGGTTCATTGTTGAATCCAAGAACACGACCAGTAGGTGGTGAATACACTCATGACGAAATAGAAGTTCCACAAAAGAATCGAGGATGCATAAGAAATATTCAGTGTAAATACTGCTATAGTTTGAACGTGTCCCTCTAAGTGTTTAACTCCCCAAATGTATACATTAATGATATTTGTAAGTAGGGTCTTTAGGAGGTAATAAGGATTAGATGAGGATCTGAGGTAGGGCCCCCATGATGATATTAGTGGCTTTATAAGAGGAAGAGAGACCAGGCCTGCCACACTCATTCTGTCTCACTATTTAATGGCCTTGTGCCACACCACCATGCAGCAAGAATGTCCTCACCAGATGCAAAGCAGATAGCAGTATCATGTGCCTGGACTTCCCAGCCTCCAGAACTGTGAACCAAATAAACTTCTTTGTAAATTACCTGGTCTCCATTATTTTGTCATAGGCACAGAAAATGGACTAAGATAAATGGTGACTGGCAATGAATTCATCCCATCACAGTTTCAAGAAAGCATACAACGTATGCACTTAAAAGTAGAGAAATGTATAATCTTTTCATCTGCAAAGTCCAGATTATTTGCATTAAAGAGGATAACTCAAAACCAAACCCTAGCCAAATACGTCCATGAATAGAACACCTATTGCCTTGCATTCACCTACGTAGAACTACCTGTAGAAGCCAGCTATAAAAAGATATTGTGAGAAGTCCAGAAATAGGGAATAATTAACCACTGACTCCAACGATGTGGCCCAGAGAGCTATTACACCTAAGCCTGCTACTTGTGTCATGACCGAAGCCATTTCTTTTGGAAACATCACACGATTCATCTCTGAAGAGAAGTCAGTTCTCCAAAATAAGACGCATCCTGGCTTGAAAAGATATCAACCAGCAAGTGAGGTCTGTGTTGGAAGCTCTGAAGAAGAGGACTTTGTTCTGTTAGGAGCCAGGGCTGCTTTCATGATTGCAAATCATTATCAATGACTTGTGGCCATGTGTCTGGCATGCTTAGTTCTTTGTCACAGTATGACCATAATGTAAAAGTAGCTAAATTCAAAATATACAGGTGCATAAAGATGCCAATAATGTCTCCACTAGTCTCTGGGGTGTAGTTAAGTGGCAGAAAATTTAGTAAACATTTATATGTTGCTATATTTTTCTGGCCCTTTCAATGTCTTCTGCTTTCTCTAAATGTTAATATTCCCAAGTTTTCAATATGTGATGTATTTTTTAATTTGTCAAATAACATAAGTGGCTAAAATAAATTCTGTGTGTCTCAGTAAAACTGCAAAAAAGAAAAACAAGTTGGAGCAGGATTGCCAAGAAAGGAATGGGAATTGAGAAGCAGAGATAGCGACAGCTGATTTAATGTAAAATTGGCATTTAGAAGCACTACCTATATTAATAAAAGAGAGATTACGAATGCTTACATGATTCCTGCTAAATAAGAAATTCTAAAAACAAATAAAGGGATTTTGAAATCTTTCCAAATGGTCTCAATGTCCAGTTCAGTTCCCAAAACACCACTGTAGACACCTCAAGGTCCTGTGTCAAGGGAGGGAAGACCTGACCAGGTTAGAGTGCTACTCAGAAAAAGCACAGTGACAGGTAACTAAGGAAGAAAAAAAGCAACAATCATTGCAACTGAGGTCTCAGTAGAAGATGAGAGAGGACAAGGAGCGGGACAGGTGACAGGTTCACACAGGAGAAGAAGCCCGCTTTTGCTTTGAAACAGAAGGTGCAAGGGAAAGGAAGAGTTGGGATGTGATTTAGTGCACACATTAGATGCATAAAGATGACGTTTCCAGACTTTTCTCAAATCCAAGGGGCCTCTTGAGAGCGAGGAGAGATTTCAGCACAAGTACAAAGCACCTGAAGTAGCTAATTGCTTAAGTTAAAAACACTGTGTGTGTCTTGTTCTGGAGAAGTAAAAGAATGAGCCTAACCTCCAACCTCTCATTGGCACTCCTATGTGCCTTATGCTATTGCAACCATCAAAGCAAACGTGAACTTGAGGACTGGCGAATTGGTTTGGGCACGTAGAACAGCTGAAGAGGTGAGAGATGCATCGCTTGGCACCAAGGCAGACTTGTTTGCAATGGCCTCTGTAGTTGTGAAAGCCTGTCATCTATAATGCCTCATCTGTGACTTCCACACTGCGGTGTATTTTTAAAGCATTCATTCACAGGGAGTTGCATGGAAAATGATTGGTTCTCTATAAACAATTCATGCCTGTTGAAGCAATCCAGTCCTTGTTTCCTAGGTGAATTGAGTAGGAAGATTAAATGAAGGAGAATGCCCCAGGGCTGGGGTGTGGATGTATGCTCTTCATTCCCCAGCATTCACCGGGGGTTCCCTTGTTATCTCACAGGTCCTTAATGGTCACCAAAAGACACAGAGGCATTTAAATTGATTCATGAGTCACACACATTTCTAAACCACAGAAAATTGAATATTCATGTCTAACCACCACCACAATCAAAATACAGAATTTCCAGACCCCAGGATCGACTTCCGGTGACTAACAGGCTTATTTGTCCTCTGTACAGTATCAAGCACTGCGGTCATGCAAGAGGAGGCACCCCGTGTCTAGCAAAGTCAGCACAGTTTCTGAGAATCATCTATGTAGCATTTCATTGTATGGTTGTACCACTATTTGTTAACTCATCCATTTGAAGGATATTGGGGTGTCTACAGTTCCAAACACTGAGAAACCAGAGTTTCATTTGCTTCATAGCCTCATCAACAATTTGGACTTCAAAATTTTTGCTAGCTAGTGAGTAGTGTTTGAATGGCGAGCTGTATTTATTTTCATTTTTGTAATGACCGAATGAGGCTATCTTTTCATGTGCTTACAGCCATTATGTATCTTATTTTACAAATTATTCGAATCTTTTGCTCATCCTCAGTTGCACTGTTTGTCACATTATTTAACTGCAAAATTGGACATTGATATACAGATACATGTACAGATGGCATAGCTATAGTACTGTATAAGTAAGATCCAGAATCAAGTCCTTTGTCAATAAATGTGTTCCCAATATTTTCTCTCAGTCTGTAACTTGTTTTTCCATTGCCTAGATGATGTCTTCCAAAGAGCAGTTTTGCATTCTGATGAAGACTAATTGTATTAGTCTGATTTTGCTGCTATGACAAAATTACTGAAAATATAGTTGTAAGCTGCCTGTCACGGCCAGCCACGGCGCCGCCACGGGAGGAAAATTCTCGGAGGCAGAGTATAGCTTTTGCTACTTTTACTTCTACTTTCTTAGAGCTTTGAGAGGGAAAGAAAGAGTTTTAGAGAGAAAGATTAAAGAAAGCTTTTCTTCTTGTCTTCTTAGCTTAGAGTCTTAGATAGAAAGATAGAAAGATCTCAGAGAGAAAGATAGAGCTTAGAGTCTTTCTTAGCTTAGAGTTAGAGTCTTAGAGAGAAAGAAAGATAGAGCTTACCTTAGAGAAAGATTCTTAGCTTAGAGAAAGATTAGAGCTTCTTTCTTCTCTCTTCTTTCTTCCTTCTTCTTTCTTCTGTCTTCTTCAGGAGCCTCGGCCTAACTCTGACCAGTCATTTCTCTTCTGTCTTCTATCTGGTTTCTGTAACCGCTCTGCCTACGTTCTGGCCGCTCTGATTCTTCTGACCGACCGAGTGACTGCCCGGCTGACTGAATTCTCCGTTCTCCTAACTCGGACCGCTTTCACCCGGTTATATACCTTTAGGTTTGCGGGTGCCTACAGGTGCGTCACATACATATCAGGTGGAACCTATGGCTTCCAGCTAGCTACAACAGCCCTTCCTAATTAGGGCTCCTTCATATAGTGACTCATAATTGCCCACGTATGTCAGCATACCATTCTGTAGGTTAGGCATCTACTACAGTGTAGACATGGTTTAGGTGTGTACCCCAAGGTTTCATCAGCTGGAAAGTTAGGTCTCCAGTAAGAAGATATCAAGAGGTGGGAGGACTTTGAAGAGGTGGAGCCCCATGGGAGGTCAATCAGAAGGGATCGACACACCTCTAATGCGCCCTGGGTAGTTCTCTGCAAGGGTTGTTTAAAAGAGCAAGAACTTCCTCCACCTGGCCACTCTGGCCTCCCCACCACAAGGATTGAGTGAATTTGTTGCCTGTTGCCCATGTTCCCACCACATGAGGCCCTTGGCCTCACTAGAGGACATACTGATGGGGCCACCAGATCTTGTACTTTCAGCCTCTGAACCTGAGAGATTATAAATCTACTTTCTTTAAAGGTTTCCTGGCCTCAGGCATTTAACTACAGGAACAGGGAGCAGGGTCCCATTGTTCTAAACTCTGGTAAATGGCAGGGTTGCATTCCTTTCTTGAGGCTCTGGAGGAGGAAGCACTTTCTTGGCTTTTCAGCTTCCAGAAGCCAAGGTGATTCACGACCATTCTTCATGAATCACATCTCCCTCTGCCTTTCAGAATCCCTGTGATTAGACTGAGTCCATTCCAATAATCAAAAACAATCTTCCCCATGTCAAAATTCTTCACATCAGCAATGCCCCTCTTTGATGGTAAGATCATACATTTGGAGGTTCTGGGAATAAAGACAGAGACAACTAGGAGAGGAACTTTATTTTGCCCACAACTCCAATTTATTATAGCTTCTCTTTTACACTAAGTACTTCTACAGCATTTTCCAAAAATCTTTACCTAAACTAAATGTACTTTATCGTTTTAGCTCCTATATTTAAATATATCATTTACTTCAAGTTAAATATTGTTTAAGGGTTAATGTCTACTTATCCCATGTATACTTAATTATTACGCTATTTGCAGAAATGAGTATTTTCCATTTGAACTGCCTTGGCATTAGCAACTTGGTTAAAAATCATCCTTGATTATATGTGTCTGGTGATATGTCTGGATTTTATATTTTATTCTACTGATATATATGTTTTATTTCATGTTGATTATGCTATTTTGATTACTGTAGCATTTTATTAAGTCTTGAAATCTCTGGCACTCTGAAATCACAACATGAACATAATATTTTGTGATTTAGAAGTTAATATCAGCATTGATTAAGTCATGATAAAAATGAATCATTGCAAATTTGGTACTTTGTCTCTACGTACATATATTTTTTAAATGCTCTTATTTTCTTCATGATCTGCAGGAGCCCTGTTTGGGGAGATGGCTAAGATTGCGGTTGACTACGGGCTTTGGACATGTTTGGGCATTGGTGCCTTCCGTAGTCTCATGGGACTTGGCCCGGGATCTTGCGAGACTTGGCCGGAGATCTCGAGGGACTTGAGCAAGATTGCTGATGAGGTCTGTGCCATTTTTGGAGGTTAGAGGAGCGTGGACGGCGTGTCGGGGTGTAGTTAGAGCCAGAGAGAAAAGTTATCAGAATAAAGAGCTGTTTGTTTCCAGTTCGTCTCTAAACTTCTTCCCGCGGCTTCTTTGCTCCAAGCAGCCATCGCTTCAGGCGACTACAGGTGGTGGCCCGGGCGGGGAATCAGCACAGCAGGTAAAAACTGAGGAACCTCGCAGGAGTCTCTAGTCAGAGCAGTTAAAATGGGTTCGAAAATAACTAAGACCCAAGTGTACAAGGCTCTTGATGGATTCTTTGATATAGCTGAGTCAGTTATTAGTGAGGAGAATTTGGAAAAAAGTGAAAGTGATCATGAAAGCTTGGCCTCGGCTGAGTCAGTTAGGACCAGTAAGGATAGTATCAGTGCGGGCTCAAAAATGACAAAGATCCAAGCTGCTAAAGCTATTCAAGATTTATTAGAGATAGTTCAAGGATACATGCTCTCAATTGAATCTGGGACTCAGGATGTTACTGAGTCAGTTAGGACCAATGAGAGTAGTAGTAGTGAAAAGGAATTAAGTAAAAGTGATTCTGAGAAAATGAACAAAAGGAAATTAAGGAAGACCAAGATAAGGGACCGTCAAGTGGAGGAACCTATGTCCTCCACTCCCCCATGGGTGGAATCTATTACAGAAAATATGAAGGGTATCACTAGGCGTTTGCATACCCTAGAAATAGAAATAAAAAGTCTTTCTGAGCACTTATGTGCTCTCGAGGGTAACTCAGATATGTTGGGAACTGCCAGTATTTGAATATGAAAATGGAGAGAGGGGCCACCAGTCTGTAGATTTCAAAACAATAAAAAATCTCAAAGAGGCAGTAATGACTTATGGACCCCAAGCTCCTTTCACGTTGAGTATACTGGAGTCCCTTAACACCTTTAGCTTAACCCCCTCAGACTGGAAACGTCTATGTAAAGCAACATTAAGTGGGGGACAATACTTGGTTTGGCGATCGCAATTTCAAGAACTTTGTATAGAAACAGCTAAAAGAAACGCAGATGCAGAGCACTTTTGGAGACCATAATATAGAAATGCTCACAGGAGAAGGCAATTCGCAGACGTACAGGCTCAAAAGGGTTTATAATATAGAAATACCCCAGGAGTATATGCTCAGATAAATGCAGCTGCCTTAAAGGCATGGAAAACTGTACAAGGACCTGAGGATCTACAAGGTAGCTTGTCCAAAGTAATTCAAGGACCTAATGAACCATATGCTGAATTTGCTGATCGACTTTTGAGAACTGCAGGTAGAGTTTTTAGAGACGTTGATCAAGTTATGCCATTAGTTGTTCAATTAGCATATGAAAATGCTAATAAATACTGCCAGGAAGCCATCAGGCCATGGAGAAATAAAAAGGATCTTTCCATATATATAGAACTATGTAAAGATATAAATGATGCCTTTGTCACAGGGAATATGATTGCAGCAGCTGTTAGAGATGCTGCCCCTCAGAATTTCACAAGGACTCAACCTAGACACTATAATCAATCAGGATATTCCAGGAAAAATTATCATAATCAATCAGGCTATTCTAGGCAAAATCCCAAAAGAGAAATAAGACCAAATTCATACCGTGCTCCAGGTTGCAGCCCCAGGTGTAAAAAGGGAAATCATTGGGCCAATAAATGCTATTCAAAATTTGACGTCCATGGAAATCCTTTGTTCAGGAATTCAAAAAACGGGGCACGGGGCCCAATGCCCCGGGGCCCACAAATGTACGAGGCATTGGAGGAGGAGTATCCTCAAGCATCCACTCAGATGCTTCCCCGACACAATCCCTACTACCCATCCATTCCCTCGCCAGAGGAGCAGAAGGAAATGCAGGATTAGACCTCTGTTCCACTGCCCAAATAGTGTTAACACCTGAAATGGGGGTTCAACTGATTCCCACAGGAGTCAGGTGACTTCTTCCCTCAGGGACTGTAGGACTTATTATCGGGCAAAGTCCTCAAAGCTTAGTAGGTTTGCAAGTGACCCCAGGTGTAATAAACTCAGACTACAAAGGGGAAATAAAAATAATGCTTAGCTCACCCCAAAGTATAAGTTCTGTTAATCAAGGAGATAAAATTGCTCAGCTGCTTCTCCTTCCAAATTTACATAATTCATTTAAAATGAGTATGCCTCAAAAAGGGAACAATAGAAGATTTTGTTCCACTGATTCGAGACCCATGGCTTGCTGGGTTCGAGACTGTACTAGGAGGCCTATGTGTAAAATAAGAATCCAAGGAAAAGAAATGGAGGGACTTATAGATACTGAAGCTGATTCTTCCATCATTAATTTACGACAATGGCCCAAACACTGGCCTCTGCAAAAAGCTTCAACCAGTTTAAGAGGCTTGGGATATAATAACCTCCCAGAAAAAAAGTACAGTAATTTTAAAATGGGAGGATGATGAAGGACATAAAGGAACGTTTCAGCCTTATGTTTTACCTAACCTACCAGTTACTTTATGAGGAAGAGATATTTTACAACAAATGGGAGTACACCTTGCAACCAAACCTTGTAGGTGTTAAATGTGAAAATATACAGGGTAATCTTAACCCTAAAAGAAATTATTATCAAAAAGTACAGGGTAAGCGTAACTCTAAAAGAAATCATTATCATATAGGAAAAAGACATTTTTCTTCGGGGCCACTGAGAAAATAATTTTGAAAATACCATGGCTTTCTGATAAGCCAGTGTGGGTCCCTCAGTGGCCCCTATCTAAAGAGAAATTACAAGCGGCCCACCTACTAGTTCAGGAACAATTAGAAGCAGGACATATAGAACCTTCCACCTCTCCCTGGAATTCCCCCATATTTGTGATCAAGAAAAATCAGGAAAATGGCGATTATTACATGATCTTAGACAAATTGATAAAACCATGCAAGTCATGGGCCCTACTCAACCTGGACTTCCGAATCCTGTAGCTATTCCAAAAAGTTTCCATGTTATTAGTCTTGATATAAAGGATTGCTTCTTTTCTATTCCCCTACATCCTCTGGATGCCCCCAGGTTTGCTTTTTCAGTTCCTTCTATTAACAATAATGGCCCTGATCAGAGATATCAATGGAAGGTTTTGCCGCAGGGAATGGCTAATAGCCCCACCATATGCCAAATATATGTGGACAAGGCTATTCAACCCATTAAAAATAAATATCCAAACCTCATGTGTCTACATTACATGTATGATATTTTACTGGCCCACCCTAAATCTTATTTAATATATTCAGTGATGTGGTAAAAAATTTAAAAAAATACAGATTATATATAGCAGAAGAAAAAGTTCAAACCAGATCTCCCATATTATATTTAGGATTAAAAATCATGGATACTTTTGTTAGACCCAAAAAAATTTTAATAAATAAAGAACATTTAACCACCCTCAATGATTTCCAAAAACTACTGGGAGACATTAATTGGCTTCACCCTACACTAAACCTCACTGCTGGCCAATTAAAACCTTTATTTGATATCCTTCTAGGGGACCCTGATCCATCCTCACCGTGAACATTGACTCCTGATGCTAGGAATGCTTTAAAGTTAGTAGAAAAAGCCATTGAAGGGGCTCATTGTGACAGATTTGATTTAACTCAACCGCTGATATTGATTATTATTTCTTCACAATATACACCCACAGGAGTATTTTGGCAATAAGGGCCTTTATTATGGATACATTTGCCTGTCTCTCCTAAAAGCATAATTGAGTCTTATACCTCCATGGTGGCTAAACTTATTCTTCAAGGACTTAAAACTTATACTAAAATATTTGGCATTCACCCTGCTACTATTATTACTCCCTATTCATTGTCACAGATTGAATATTTATGCTTCAACGATAATGACTGGGCTATAGCTAGATGCTCTACCTCTGCAAATTTTGATAATCACCTTCCTAAGTCTCCTATATTATCTTTTTGTGTTAATCATCCTATTATATTTCCACAGGTAATAAAAAATCAACCTATTCCTAAGGCATTTAATGTATTTACAGATGGGTCCTCAAATGGTACTGCTGCAGTAGTCACTACAAAAGAAAATATGACTTACATAACTGCACACAAATCAGCTCAACTAGTGGAATTGGAAGCTGTGGTAAGAGCTCTGGAAAATTTTAGAGACCAGCCCATAAACATTTTTTCAGATAGCCACTATATTGTACAAGCCGTCCCAAAATTAGAGTTAGCAGGACCAATAGCACCTCATACTCCAGATTTAAATTGTTTTATCAAATGCAAAAACTTTTGTGGGCAAGAAAATAACCTCTATTCGTAGGCCATATTAGAGCACATACTAATTTGCCTGGCCCCCTCCATGAAGGTAATCAAAAGGCTGATGAACTTACAAAAACAATATTTATACTTTCAGCGCTACAACAAGCTACTTTATTTCATTCCTAGTTTCACGTCAACAGCACCACCTTGCAACGGAGGTTTAAAATCACAAAAGAGCAAGCCAGAACAATTGTACAAGATTGTAAATCTTGTATGACACATTTGCCCAATCCTCATTTCGGAGTTAACCCTAGAGGATTAATGCCCAATCATTTGTGGCAGATGGATGTTACTCATGAGCCAAGTTTTGGAAAATTGCGATTTATTCATGTGACCATAGATACATGCTCAGGCATGATTTTTGCTTCCTTACATTCTGGAGAAAAAGTTAAAGATGTTACATCTCATTGTTTGCAAGCTTTTGCTGCATTGGGCATCCCCCAAATGCTTAAAACAGATAATGGCCCCGCATATACATCCTCATCTTTCAAACAGTTTTGCGCAAAATTCAAAATATCCCATAAAATAGGCATCCCATACAATCCTCAGGGTCAGGGCATTATTGAAAGAGCAAACCACACACTGAAAATAATGTTATTAAAACAAAAAGAAGGAAATTGGAAAAGTCCTAAGGACAGATTGGCAGTTGCCCTGTTTACCTTAAATTTTTTAACTTTAGACTCTAATGGTTATTCTGCTGGAGACAGACATTGGAATCCACACCAACAACATAAACCCTTGGTTTACTGGAAGGATGTTCTTTCAGGTACATGGAAGGGTCCAGATCCAGTATTAATTTGGGGGAGAGGATCTGTTTGTGTTTTTCCAAAACACGAATCCTCTCCAATATGGATACCATCTAGATTAATGAAGCAGGTACCACATCAAAATGATCAAGATGTAGTTTTTGAGGAATCAAGATTAATAAAAAAGGTACAAAATCAAGAAGACCAAGATGAAGGTATGGAATGATTCCCTCAAAAGTGTCCTTCAAAATGTTTCACAACTCAAGAGTCATTCCTCCCGGCCGGGATGAGGAGATCTCTCTTTAGTGTGCACACAATTGTATCTTTTTTCTTTTTATACATGTCTTTATGTCTGTACATTTGTCTACATTTCATGTTAATGTGACATCACAAATATATGTTTGTATGTTTGTGCGTCTGTCCACTGTGACGTCACAAATAACAAAGCACTTATGAAAAAGAATATATATATATATATATATATATATATATATATGGATCCAAATAACTTTAATTCATTTTAGGTTAAGAGTATTCAATTTAGGTAAATAATTTTATAAATGAAGATACTTTCAATTTTGATTTATAGGTGTCCCTGGGACTTCTCTTTAGCAAACAATATGACTAGTGCTATATAACCTAATATTTTGGTGTTTTGACATAAGATTGCTTATTTGTTATTAACTTCATTTGTTTAATAGCTGATTAATTTCAATTATCTCAACAGGTAAAAAATTGCTGTGTATACAGAGACTTGAGGGTTCCAGCTAACAAACTATTTCTCCAAAGTGCCTTTAGCTTTTCTTTAATCTATCTTTAATACAGTAAATACCCTGAGTCTTTCTTTCTTTTGTTCTCAACATGATATTTTGCCAACTTATGTTTGTGTGAGCTCAAACAACAATGTGTGTGAGCAGAAATCAACTTTAATTTTCTAATCTAATAATTCTGTTTTTTAGTTTGACAACTCGATTCTTCACTCAGTGCTGAAGTAACACTGCCTTTCCTTTAATAATTGATGCTTGAGTTTCTAGGTAGCGGGCCCTGAAGATTTGCCGGTGGCATTGTCTTGACATAAAAAAGACGGCTGCTGCTACAGCTGCAGGGATCATGGTCACCACAAGCATCCCTGCTGCTCAAGCATCAAACAACCTCACCAACAGTGTGGCCTCTGCTCTACATACATGGGACCTCCTACATCAACGTGTTATAACAAATGGACAATTTGATCTTTCATTGTTTGGGACTTTACGGGACAATGCCTTGCAGACATTTGTCCAGAGAATTCAGCGTGTTACTTGATGAAACTTAGGGCAGCTAATTTGTTTAAACAATTTGATATGCTATACAATTTGGCTCGTCACCAAAAGGCTTGTTGCCTTAAAGCCGCACCATCTCCTCACAATTGGACGACTGTTAGTCATCATACACAGTCGATCCTAAAGGGCTCCATTGGATGGCTGGTTAGCCAATGACGGGTAAGATCCCCAGAGGGGGACAACCTAAGACAGGCACAGTCGCACGGGACAGTCTCATGTGGCCGACATATCAACCTAAGACAGGAGTCAAGGGCACAGCCTTGATTATCTAATGACGGGTAAGAATGTTGGTTGCACATAGACGTCCTAGAGCATTACCTCTTTTAAAACAAAAGGGGGTAAATGCAGGAGCCCTGTTTTGGGAGATGGCTAAGATTGCGGTTGACTACGCGCTTTGGACATGTTTGGGCATTGGCGCCTTCCGTAGTCTCACGGGACTTGGCCCGGGATCTTGCGAGACTTGGCCAGAGATCTCGAGGGACTTGAGCGAGATTGCTGATGAGGTCTGCGCCATTTTTGGAGGTTAGAGAAGCGTGGACAGCATGTCGGGGTGTAGTTAGAGCCAGAGAGAAAAGTTATCAGAATAAAGAGCTGTTTGTTTCTAGTTCGTCTCTAAACTTCTTCCCGCAGCTTCTTTGCTCCAAGTGGCCATCACTTCAGGCGACTACAATGATCCAACTGAAAAAAAAAAAAAAAAAAATCCCCATCCATGACCATGTATAATATTTGCTCCTTCTTAGAATATCATCTATTGACCACACTACCTATAGCATTTTATACACTACCTTGTACCTTTGTTTAATAATATATAAAATATTTCCCTTCCCAAGTGGTACATTTCTTATTTTAGTCATCTTTTTTTTTTTTTTTTTTTTTTGCCACTGTGACCAACAGACCTGACAAGAACACTTAGATGAGGAAAAGTTTATTATGGGGCTCGTGGTTTCAGGGGTCTCAGTCCACAGACAGCCATCTCCACTCCTCGGGGTCTAAGGTGAGGCAGAATATCATGGTGGAAGAGTATGGCAGAGGAAAGCAGCACCAGGAAGGAGAGAGCGAGCTCTGCTCAACAAGAACAAAATACACAACTCCAAGGCATGCCTCCAAGGACTCACCTCTTCCAGCCACACCCTGCCTACCTATAGACAGCATTCCGTTAATCCCCATCAGAGCATTAATGCACTGATTAGACTAAGGCTCTCATAACGCAACAATCTCACCTCTTTCTTGCATTGTCTCACATATGAGCATTCTGTGGACACCTCACAGCTAAACGATAACATTGCTCAGGTGGATTAAACATGCATTTGTATCTCTAATGTCAAGCATTGAGCAGGTGCTCAATAAATGTCAACAACAGGAAGGCTATTGTTAACAATGAAAGAGCAGTATTTCTGGGAAGTAGCATATCAATGTTTTTTTGTGACAAACAATGCTTCCAATAAATCACAATATTCTGTAGCTACTCAGCAAAGAGGAACAGGACCAGAACAGAAAGAAAATCAGAGACCACCATCACAACAATGGAGGACTGGTTTGGGACGATCTAAACCCAATTGGCCATATCAAACACTGGGCATGAGAAGCACTGTCATCTAGGGTGCTGACCTCTGCTTCTCCTCTTATCTATCACTAATTGTCTTCATTTCTGTTTTATTATGTGTACCACTACTGTTGGGATATAATTTTTCCAGATGCTTGGAATAAACACAAAAAAATTAACTACGCAACAAAATCTCTCCACATTGACTAAAAGGATTTTAGTTCAACATTTCAAAAATGTGTGGAACACGCCTACTCTGATCCCAAATATGGGGCAGTGGAAAGACCAGGTAAACGGGTGGGGAATGACAGGCACCCACTGCTGTACCTGGCAATTACTGTGCAGTGGCTTTGTCTGCTCAGAGGTCACCTGAGGAGCTCCACAGACCATGAAACCATACCTCCCAGCAGAGACTAAGACAACACAACAGTTGAGACATGACTTCAAAAGGTACCTTTGAACTGTGCGAAGTTCTTCCTAATGAATTCTATTCACCTGAATATTATTTGTTTGGGGTGCTTTGCAGCCTCCTCAGTGCTTCCCGGAGACTCTGCAGTTACCACCTAAGCCCTGGCTGTGAGACCAACCGCGAAGGTGGTGTACACCTGCTGTCGTGATAACTGGACATGCCAAGGGCCTGCAGGAGGCATGTGTGTGTTAAAACAGGAGCCCAGGAACCAAGAGGCGTAGCCCTTCTGAGGGTGCCTCATGAGGACAAATGAAAAGTCCCCATATACTAGAACACAGACCGTTGCTGGGACGCCAAGTGACCAGGATGGAGGACCCTGCTCTTCTGACCTTCACACAGACTGCATCAGCTTCCTGGAGCCGCTAGAACAGCACTGAGCAGTCCAAAAACTATCAGTGTGTTTCCTCGTGCCTCTTCAGGTCAGAAGTCTAAAATCAAGGTCAGGGTCCTGCTCCCTCTGAGCTCCGGGTTGCGCCCTTTCTTGCTTCTTCCAGCTCCTGGGTTTGCAGGCAGCCCTTGCTTTCCCCTTGGCTTGTAGATGTGCCCAGCCAGTCAATTGGCCACTTCTCCACCATCTTCACGCTGTCGCCCTCTGTGCACATCTGTCTTTGCATTGCAATCTCCAACCCTCACTTTTTTTTTTTTTTTAAATAAAAACACCAGTTACATTGGATTAGGGCCCCCTCTAGCAACCTCATTTTAAGCATATTGCCTCTGTGAAGGCTCTATTTCTATCTAATAAAAATTCTGAGGTGGTAGGGGCTCGGACTTCTCCAACATGCTTCAGAGTACACAAAGAAATCCCATGTTTAATGGTCTCTTAAGATCACATTTATATCCCTAGGTTTGATTATTATTCATAGCCTATTCATTGATGTAGAAACATCTGACAGTTTTCAAAGATTATCAAGTGCCTTTTAATTCCTCATTACCACTTCCTGATAGTTAATAATTTTCCTAAATTATACCTTCTGCACTTCATGGTGCCTGGTTTATGCAGTAGTTTTAACCTCTTCTCGTTTCTGTTCAAATTTCCATTTCAAGCTCTCTTAATAGGGATTTTGACTCTTCATTCCTAAACCAGTGTTTAAAATTTTTATAGTGGGCAGGTTTAAAAAAAAATTAGTCAATAGAATTCATGGTGTTTTTAAACAAAGTAAAATAGGCTGATTTCCTCTAAAACCTCTTATCCTCCTGTATTCTGATGTGCACTGAAGCAGCTGTAGGGAAGGATGTGATGTGCAGGGTGGGGCCTACCGTTTCCCAGGGAATCCTCCTTTCACATCATGTCACACAGGAAAGGCTCTGGGAATCCATGCCTTCCACCAGACCTACTCTAAATACATGAGTAGATGCTATTTCTTCAAAGAATCTGTATTAAATATCTGGTTCTCCCTTTGCCCTGTAAGTAATATGCCTTCAAACTAGAAGACATTAAAATACTACCTTTGTTTCCTGTTTGTCTCATTCTCCAGTGGAAACACAAGCCATTTTGTTTCTCTGGCCCATGAAGTGCACTGCGGTAAACTTAGACACCTCTGTCCCCCGCGAATCACTTCCCTGCAGAAGCCACCTTCTCCACTCTGAAAAAGCACTGTTCAGACCCTGAGGTTTGGGCTGGGCCAACCTTTCCCTAAAGAGAAAAAGAGGAGAGGACCCCACCTTTTTTGAGTCAGGACAGCACACAAGAAACAAAGCAAGGTATATTCATCCCTGGAAGCTTTGCAGTCAGAAAAAAAAAGAAAAAAGAAAAAGAAAGAGAGCGAGCAGGGCGGGGGTGGGGAAGAAGATGGAGAAGGAGGAAGGCAGGAGAGGAGGAGGGTGGATGGGAAGGGAAGAAAAGGGAAGGAAAAAAAGAAATGAAAAGAGGAGGGGAGAGGAGACTCCATTCTCCTGAAAACTGCAAAATGTGGCATGAATGGAGGTATTTCATTTCCGCAGACCTTACACTCACATCTGTTTTGCCTAGAAAATTCTGAGTCAACCTCCTGTCTCAGGCAACTGAGAAAAGTCATACAGCAATAAGCACTTTTAGTTATTATTAGCAAGGCATCAACGACTCCTATGGTTCACACGTACCCAAATGATACCAAACGTAATTGAATATCTCTGCATTTAGAAGAGACCATAATTTCATATAGAAACAAGTGACAATTAACTCTCCTCTCTAGCTCCTCTTCTCTTTCCTTTACGAGTAGCGTTTGCATGTGCAATAGGGCTTTTTCTTGAGAGAATAAATTGCAGAGCAGAGATTATATGCGACCTTACTTGCAACCTTTATAAATCTTAGCCAAGTGTTCAATAAATATTTGCTAAATTAGATGATTTCTTTGATATCTTAGTAGATGATGCATTATGGTTTATTGATTGTAATAAATTGCTTCACCTCCAATTAAAATTTATTCAGTGTAACTCAAAGAGTATGCCCATCTTTGGATGTTTTACATACAGTTGTGCTCCAATTGAATATCATGTTGAAGAATTCCCTCTGCCCTGCCTCTGGCAGCCTGATTTCCCTTAGTTTGAAATATTAGTCTCTGAAGACTAGTTTTCTTTGAGCAGATTATCAAGATTAACAGTCATTCTATGCTTTCTATTCTGTAAGGAAAGCTTTTTACTTGCATTTCTCCAAGGAAACAAATGCACGCACTGCTCTTCCTGAGCTGCCAGGTTAATTTATATATTTCACCGCTGCTGTTATATAATTATCAGCTGCTGTGGTGGTGGTTGTTGACAATGTTCAATTTTTGGACCTGGCTCTCCTGGAACATTGAAAACATCCCCATAAATCTTTGTTATGTTTGCTTGTCTTTAAATAGTAGGAAATAGTCTTCTCACAAAAACTATAGGTACAAGATGCCCTTTGACCAGAGGTAGTTCCATGATGTTGGGACACAAGGATCTTCTCAATTCACTCACGGGTTTCAGTTAACATCTGTGTGAGCAAACATCACACAAGTACCCACTCTCTACCAACTTCTGCCTTCGGCTTTGGAGAAACAGAGCTGAAAAGATGTACTTGTCTTGTGATCAAGTACATTTTTCCCCTTAATATCAACCCATGTAGACTGAGTCTCTTGTAGTTTTGCTTTTTTAAATGGACTGTATGATGCCTGTCCACATTGGAGCTCCCAGGTTCTCAGGCTTGGATTTCTTGTAACCTTCTGCATTGATTAAGACCCATATTTAACTGCCATAATAGAAAACCAAAATAGTTTAAGCATGACTGAATCTTCTCCCACACCCAATGGCCTTGGTGAAAGGAGACCGGGGTTGGCATGAGGCTATATGTGGTCAGGGGTACCACATGCTCTTTGGCCTCGTCATTCTGCCATCCTTCGAGGGCTGCCCATCACCATGGTGCAACCTGACCTGCATCTGTAACCGTGCAAAGCAAAATTATTAAAAATAGGGTGCAGAAAAGGCAATGGGGTGCAGATTTCATCCCTTCAACTCCAGTCCCACGGGGCTGGGATATGGCTACACCTTTCTACAAAAGACTGTAGAAAATGTTATTCTCAGCTTCTGAGAACCAGAGGCTCTAGTTTGATAGGAAAAATGAGAACAGTAATCAGGACAGCTCCTGCCTCTGCCCTAGCAGAGTTCACTCCCCTCTCTGTTTTCTGACGCAATCTCCAGGCCCACAGCTAACAAGCTCCTGTCTGGAACTCTAGGGCATTCTACCCTGAGCAGAAGCTCACCCTAGGGTATAGGACAGGTCATTAGTAGTTAAGAACCACAACTCCAGAGAAGGCTTTTCAGTTAGATTGTCTGTGATCACTAGCAAATAGCTTCTATTAAAGTCAAACTTTTAGCTTCAGTTATCTTAACCAGCTACTCAGGCCCTCCCAGAAAGTGTGGATTTTAGGTCTTTTTCTCATTAACTGAGCAGATCATCAGGTTACAAGTAATCCTCATTTTTGGGACACAGAATTTATAATAGATACCTGTAAGTTCCATGGACGCCTAATCTTTTTTTTGCTTCTATAAATACTTACATGAGCCTCCGTGGGAAAATAGAAGAAACACCCTGTGTGATAATTACCTGGCTGTAGCACAATTGCTTCTGCACATCCTAGTATGGTCTCTTTCCTTGCGCTCTCTCATTACCTTTCACTTAACAAATATAAGAATAAAGGAAAAGAAATTAGTGTAATACATGATTGGGAGTTTTTTCACATACTCATACAAAGGTTATATCAAAAAGAGGCCATTTGTTCAAAAAATGTTAGACTTGAGAGAGTGAAATAATTATCAGCACTTTAAAAAAAAAAAAAAAGATAGGGATTATTTCATGTTCGTAGGCTATCCCAAATGGCAATGAAAAATCAGGGTATAAGAACTGGCTTTGCATAGTAAATGTGCTTTATGGTACAGAAGCAATGCTTTGAAATGAAGGTACAAGGTACATCAACTCTTAGTGCCCTATTCATCACATGCAGGGCTTCTGCAGTCGGGTGACATTAATTCTACAGTTTTGTATTGCAAGTCAGGCCACAGGATACATTATTATTTTACAAGGAAATATTGGGAATGGTTGGAGGTGCTTGCAAACATATACTAGAGATAGAATAATGATGCATAGCACATTTGCTATACACACAGAATTTAGGTAAGTAGAAGGAGAATCTTTGTACATCTTAAACGCTCAGTCCAAGGGTCCTTGGGTAAGGTTTATACATTGATGCAGCGCATTCACATTATATAGGAGGAACAAAATGTTCACAAAACAATTAATTTAAAACCTTGAGGAGCATCAGTGTCCCATTAATGGCCTCTAAACAGGAGACCTTCTTTCACCATGGTAACCAGGAAGCGTTGTCAGACTGCTCAAGCTGAGGCATTGTTATTGCTCAAGGGAATCCAGCCATCTCCTTAATTCCCTCTGCTTCTAGACATGTTTTCCAAAGGCTAAGGCACTTTTTTGGGTGTCATGTTTAAGGGTTTTTTTTTTTTTTTTTTTTTTGTTTTTTTGGTTTTTTGTTTTTTGGTATCAAGTACAAAGTCAAACAAAGCAGACCTAGCTGAAAGCTCTGTGCAACACTTTGGAACTTACTAAACACTGTCTGGGAGCAAAGACATCTAATGGAGCATGCTTTAGGCTCTAATGGGGAGGCCACCTCAAAGTGGACGTTCAGGTGTTCATTTCAGCCAAAATAGACAATGGAGCCTCATGGATTGTCCCTTAGAGAAGGTCAGGTGGTGGATATGCAGGGCACGCGTGGCAAGAGGACACTGACTCTCTCCTGCATGATCCAGTTATAAGCAACCCTTCTCTCAGAAACAGCTGCTCTCCTTTATGCTCCTGCTGGACACACTGTCTGTGCTCAGCCCTGGACCAGCAACTGCCTTGTACTTATCTTCTAATTATTAAAACTTACGTATCATTGGTACTTTCAAATATCTATAACAATAACTAAAGGCCAACAGGTTACATCTAAAAGGCCTGTGATGGTCAATTTTCTGTGTCAATTTATCTGGGCTAAGGGATGTCAAGAAAGCTAGTAAAATGGTATTTCTGGGTCTATTTGTGAGGGTGTTCCAACAGAGATTAGTATTTAAATCGGCAGATCAGATAAATAAGAAATCTGCTCTCACCAAGGTGGAAAGGCATCATCCAGTCCATTCAGGATCTGAATAGAACAAAAAGAAAAGACAGGGGAAGGTGAATTCATGCCCCTTGAGCCGGAATCACCACCTGTGGAATTTCACCAACAGCCTATGACATTCCTGACTTGTCCCCTTGTTTACAGACGCTCCTGGTTCTCAAGCCCTCAGCCTCAGACTGGATGATACCACCCAAGTTCCTGTTCCCCAGCTTTCAAACAGCAGCTCGTGGGACGTCTCAGCCTCCACAGTTGCACGAGTCAATTCCCAGGACAAATCTCCATGTATGTATCTGTATGTCCTATTCGTTTCATTTCTCTGTAGAACCTTAATCCAGAGTCCAAGGAAATATGTACCAGAACCAAATAACAAAAAAAAAAAAAAAAAAAAGAAAAGATGATTGCAAAACCCTCAGGAAGGAAAGACATGCCCGCCAGCGCTAAGTTAGCTCAGACTTATCTCTTTACTATTTTAAAACTAAATTTAGCCATGTGTGGTGGCACACACCTCTAATCCCAGAATCTCAGGAGGCTCACAAATTCAAAGTTAGCCTCAACAACTTAGAGGCCATAAGCAACTTAGTGAGACCCTGCTTCGAAAAACAATGCAAAGGGCTGTGGATGTGGTGGCCCAGTAGTTAAGGTTCCCTGGGTTCAATCCCTGGCACCAAAAAATAAAAAAAAAAAATAAACCTGAGTTTATAGGCTGTAGATTGGAATCTATAATGACCCTAGACTTATTAGGATTCCCATAGGATGCTTGAAGACTAAGATATGTTTTGGGACACACTGATAAGTACAGACTAAAAATAATATGGCTACATATATACATAGCTGGGTAAGCCAGGCATGGTGGTGCATGTCTGTAATCCCAGGGACTCTGGAAGCTGAAGCAGGAGGATCAACAAGTTTGAGGCCAGCCTCAGCAATTTAGCAAGACTCTGCCTCAAAACAAAAACATTTTTGACAAGGTTGGGGATGTAGCTTGGTGGTAAAGCATACCTGGGGTCAATCCCCAGTATTGGTGGGAAAAAAGATATCTGGGTAAATGATCTACCATAAAAATGTTAAAATTTTCTACATTAATCCCTTGATTAAGAGTAAGAATATGTTTCTAAAATATTTCAGAGTTCTACTATTGGTTCTTTCCCTTTAACATAGAGATACAAAGGGTCATTAAAGGGTCCTATTTTTCTAGAATGTGTAACAAATTTCAGAGGGGTAGCTAACTGACCCAATGATGCAACTGTCCTTCCATATTATCCTCCTAATCTGGACTAAGTTTGAAATGTATAACATTAAGCTGCTGACAGAGAAAGATAATTTGACAGTCCCTCTGGTGAAGGGTCAAGGGAAGAGAAATACGACACTAAGGAGAGGAGCAGAGGACAAGTAAGGAGGGATGGATGGAACCGACCCAGAGAGATTAGGAAACATCACCCACTCACTAGGCCTTTGAAAAGCATTAGGAGCATGCGTGCTCTGTGAACTGGACTGACATGTGGACAGGGCTTAGATACAAAGAACGTTCAGTGCCGCAGGTGTGGAGGGGAGAGATCTGTAACTGTGCATGTCAGAGAATGTAACATGCAGAGCTGACATTCAGTAGAACTGCCCAGCAGCAGGTAGGCCGGTGTCGGCTCTGGCCAGGGCTGGACACCACGTCACACCAGTTAGCACACACTACTTACATCACCGAAACCCAGTGACAAGGTCAATAATACCATCCTGGCTAAAGTGAAGCAGAACTCTAACAAGGCAGGAACCAGGAATCAATACTAAAGATGGAGGAAGCATCATGAAACCTAGAAGTATAAAAACCATGGACACAATGGGTGAGCGGGGAAGGCAGACTGATGTGGGGGGCTTTGGAGAAGAGGCCTGGGGGGGCATGGAGGGGGCTGAGGGAGGATTCAGGAATCACTCACCTAGCATGATAGAGTGACAAAGTGAATTCATTCTTCAAGGAAGAAAATGCAAACGGGAAAGATCAGAAGGCTCTATCCGATAAAAATAAGACTCATATTCCAAGAGAGAATATTTTGTACAAAATCACCGAAGAGCAAGCAGCAAGGGAGAGAGCAAAGAGCCCCGACAGCATGGCTGCTCCAGTTTTCTCCCTGTGTGTCCTGGAATGTGCTCGTGTGTGATGAAGATCATCACATCCGACACAATCAAACAGGAATTCATCAAAGTCCCTCGTTCTGTTTGTCCAAATGGAATCTCTAATTCTGATCGCCTGACCACAAGAGTCCACTGAGAAATTTAAGACTTCAGTTCGCTGCTGACATGGCTCTCATCAAAAGCTAACCAAAGTCATGCCTTGTCAGGACCCTGGACTTAGGAAGGACTCCCTGAGAGACGGGTGTTCTTGCTCTGGTTTCAACATCTTCCTTGGCAACCACGATAATGTTTGAGAGGGGGGAAATAAGGAGGGGAAATGCCTTATAGGAGTCAACTCAGAAATGCCCAGAATTGGAAGTGGTGATTTTCACGGGCATCACCACTACCATGTGGTGGGGACTCGATGCTTGGACTTTGTTGAGGCAGTGCCTGCCTGTGCCATGCCATCACCCTTGGCACACCCTGACAGTGCCTTCGATGCATTCCTGCTCATGCAGTGGTGCTGCCTCACCTCACGGCCTGGGGCACTGGAAGGTGCACACCTGCCTTTCCTGGAGTGCCGGAAATAACAGGGACCCACCATGCTGTCAGCAGGTCACAGTCCGGCGATTTTATTGCTATTATGGAAGATGGCGATCAGAGGCTCGGCAGTGAACATCACCCTTGACAGAGGCTGTTCTGAACAACGAGAATTGCATTTTATGGCTGCTTTTTTACAAGTTCCCATATTTAGGAAATCACCCTTATGAAACACAGCACAGTCCTGACTGAAGCCTTCTGCACGGTGGTATGATTCCATACAGCGGGCAAAGGCCACGAACATCCTTAAGTCAAAAATAGTGAAGCCAGTTACAATTTTTTAAGTTTAAAAAAGGAAGAAATGCTTTCCAAGAATAATCCCGTATGCCAAGCCAACTGTCAGAGCAGACCTTGCTACTGTCACCGCAGCTACTGTCTGCTGGGAGAGTCTGCTGCCAGCAAAAGGAACGGCTGTCACTCCGGTTCTCAGGCTGGGGAGCGCCGAGGGCCACGCTGCTACTCCCACGGCAGCCTGGGCGTGAGCACTCCTGTGTGAGCGCAGGTGCGTGCTGCACAGGGGCCGGTCTCCACCAGTGGCACATCTTATGAGACCCAGTCACACCTGTGTGGCAGCCCCCTGGTGGAACATGCAGGCTGTGGTGTTTGCAGAGGGTTTAATCCAAACGTATTCTGTATTCTGCTCCTTTAAAGCTCTTGTGGTGGCATTGTTAGAATGCCCCTCAACTCATGGGCACAGGACCCGGAGGCTACACAGATTCCCAAAAACTTTCACCCAAAGCAATCCCCTTCTTCGCACTTTATTGAAGAGGTCACCTGTGTATGGCTTTTGACGGTTAGTCATGGAACGCGTGCTAGTCAACCTGAAGTCCTAGATCTTCTTTCCAGGGCTTTCTTTCAGAACCTTCCAAGCCAGACGTCTTTATGGCACGTACTGTTGCCGGTGCACTGAGAAGTGGAAAGATGCCACAGAGGTAAGTGGACTCAACATGCTCGCTCCATTTGTAGGGGAACAAACCAAGTAAACATTTCACTACTTGTAGGAGCCCTGTTTGGGGAGATGGCTTAAATTGCGGTTGACTATGGGCCATGGAGATTTGGGCATTGTCGCCTTCTGTAGTCTCACGGGACTTGGCCCAGGATCTCGAGTGACTTGAGCTGAGATTGCTAATCGGGTCAGCGCCATTTTTTGGTGGTGTGTGGTGTGTGTTAGTCGTTGTTAGAGCCAGAGAAAAAAGTTATCAAAATAAAAAACTGTTTGTTTCCAGTTCGCCTCTAAACTTCTTCCCGCGGCTTCGTTACTCCAAGCGGCCATTGCTTCAGGCGACAACAACTACTTTTATTTATATTTTCTTTTTCGAGCTGTTGATGTTTTTTCAGAATCTCCCTGCCTTTTTTTTTTTTTCTGACTTCATATTTCACTAGTACGTTCAAGTTTTCTGTAACATTTCCAAAAATAAGCCAGCTTCATTCCCATGGATGTTCTTATTACAATGTTATTTTTGTGTCTACTCTGTAATCTTGAGGAAAGGCATGAATTAAATGTTAGCTCTCTTTACTCTCACAAGAGAAACAACACAACAGGGAGTATCACAGTGTGAAACACACTCACACACACATGAATGTATTTCCACTTTACATTACTCTTAGGAGGGGCTATACAAGGAGGGTTCACGGACACATTTTAGAAGCATAAAGTCTTACAGATCACTATTTTCAATTAAGACAGTTTTAATCTCCAATGCACATAACAAGCTGAAAGCTAAGCACTGAATACTAAGAGCACTGACCTTGCTGAAAAGGGACTTCTTAGGTGAAAATATTACAAATACTCTAGGAATTGCTTTACGAGCATAGTACAAGGTCTAGATCACGAAGCTCTAAGAAGACAGCAGCCAGGAGACCATGACCAGAATCTCACTCCAGAGCAGTCAAGTAGAGTCACTTAATTACATGAACCTTGATGTCTACTTTAAAATAATTAGAAGATGCCAAGTGTTTTAAAAGGGCATCTGAGGGGTTTCTTAATCATCAGTGTGGCTGAGGCCTCACCTGGCGTGAGAGCCCACCTAAGGAGGCCGAGTTCCAGGATGCACACTCTCCATTTTCCCTGACCCAGCAGAACTGCAGAAGGCACAGGCCTGTCTAGCCAGGAATGGTGTTGGAAGCACATGCAACTTTAAACTCACAGGGCCCTTTAAGGAGTCTGCTATAACCCAGTTTCTGTACTTCTAGAAAATTCATCCGGAGAGATGATGTCTACCTCGTGTGAGCGGTAGAGATCCCCCTTCAAGACTACGCAGGAGGTCTTCTTTCTGCTACATAAAATTTCCTTCCGTGGAATGAGCTTTGTCATTCCGTGGAATGACAGCTGAATTTAGTGGTAGCCTTGATCTTGTTCGTTCTCCGTCCTCATCAACAATACTGTGAACTCTACCTTGCCGGTGATTTGGAGACAGATCCTGTCCTTAGCTCTGGCTCCAATGAAGGCCGTCATTTTCATCCTATTTCTTTTCAGAGTGATCTCTATTTGGCGAAACAATAGAAACAACAAAGCCTTGATTTCTGGGCATGTTTAAAGAGCAGTTGTTAGAGAGCAGGATGATGGAGTAAGAGACCCCCAGTCCTCATCCTCTCACAGAAACAATGACCGAGGAGATACCGATGGACAAAAGTGTTTTGTGGGGCCCCAGGACCCAGACAGAAGGCAGTGAAACCTGATGAAACCCAAGGACAAGGAGGACCCCTGCTGTCACACCTGCCAGCTATGGTCCTGACTGTGGACCCCCCCAAAAAGGCAGTTGTGATCTGACCAGCTTGGTAGAACACAGTCCTAGAGATCGTCCCATCAGTCCAGAGACCTGGCAGTGAAGGCCTTCCTGCAGAAACCAGTTTGTCAAAGCTGGAAGACGTGTCCCCTCCTCTAAACGCATATATACCAACACAAAGCTACACGACCTGGAAGAATCAGGCGAACATGACACCACCCAAAGAGGTGAATAAAACTCCAGCACCTGACCTAAAGAAATGGAAATTAGACTGCTTGAGTCAGAGCTCAAAATAATCATCTTTGAAAACCTCGGTGATCAATAAAAAAGAACATAGACAAGTATATGAAATGTGCAAAGCAACACGTGAACAAAATTTGAGATGTAATAAGAAATGGAAGCTGTACAAAAAAAGAGAGAGCACCAAACAGAAACCTCAGAGCAGAAGAAATCAATGGAGACATACTAAAACTTTTCCTCTAAGATCAGGAACAAAACAAGAACACTTGCTCTCACCATTTCTAATCTACGTGATACTGGAAATCCTAGGCACAGCAATTAGACAGGAAAAATAATTAAAAGCCAACCAAATTAGAAGGAAGAAATAAAATTATCTCTGTTATAGATAAAATGATCATATATACAAAACCCCTGAGAGTATTGTTAGAATAAACAAATTCAGTAAAGTTGTAAGATAAAATTAACACATAAAAATCAGTGGAAGCCGGGCGCGGTGGCGCACGCCTGTAATCCCAGCACTTTGGGAGGCTGAGGCAGGAGGATCGCGAGTTCAAAGCCAGCCTCAGCAATGGCGAGGCACTTAGCAACTCAGTGAGACCCTGTCTCTAATAAAATACAAAAAAGGGCTGGGGATGCGACCCAGTGGTCGAGTGCCCCTGAGTTCAATCCCTGGTACAAAAAAAAAAAAAAAAAAAAAAAAAAAAAAAATCAGTGGAATGCCCATGCACAAAACAATAGAGAGAGAAAATTACAAAATCAACTCCACTTATGAAAGGAACAAGTATAACAATAAGAAATAAATTTAACCAAAGAGGTGAAAGACTCATACACTGAAAATTTTTAAATGTTGCCAAAAAAAAAAAAAAAAAAGAAATAGAAGACACAACTACATGGAAAGACATTCTGTGTTTATGGATTGAAAGAATTAATACTGTCAAAACGCCCATACTACCCAAAGTACTCTACTAAGGATGCAGGCCATCCCCCTCAATAACCAATGGCATTTTTACAGAAATAGATAAAACAACACTAAAATCCATATGGAACCACAAAAGACCCTTAAGTAGCCAAAAAGGAAAGTAAAAAAAAAAAAAAAAAAAATTCCAGAAGTTCCAAGAATCAGATGGGGCCAGCTTAAAGTATCTCACTTTTTGATTTCAAAATGTTAAAAAGCTGTACTAATCAAGATAGTGTAGTGTTGACAGAAAAGCTGACACACAGACATGAAACTGAATGGCGATCCCAAAAATAATAAATTCATGCTTTTACAGCCTATTGATTTTTTAAAAGAATTTCTATTTTATTTGTAGATGAACACAATAACTTCATTTCATTTATTTATTTATTTTTAGCGTGGTGCTAAGGATTGAACCCAGTGGCTCATGCATGCTAGGCGAGCGCTTAACCACTGAGCCACAGCCCCAGTCCCTATAGCCAACTGATTTTTGATAAAGACATCAGGAACACACAAAGGGAAAGCATAGTCTTTTTAATAAATGGTGCGGGGAAAACTGGACATGTGCCTGCAGAAAAAAAAAAAAAAAAAGGAGATTCTCATCTCACACTATATACAAAAATCAACTCAAAATAGATGAAAGACTTAAACACAGGACCTGAAACCACAGAACTACTAGAAGAAAACATGGCAAGAAAGTGCCACATCAATGGCATGGGCAATGAATTTTTGGATCGGTGCTAAAAGCATGGGTAACAAAAAATAAAACTAAACAAGTGGATTATATTAAAAAAAAAAAGTTCCATACATCAAAGGATAAAAATCAACAGAGTGAAAAGGCAGCCTACAGGGTAGGAGAAAATATATGCAAATTCTATATCTGTTAGGAATTAATATCTAAAATGTTTAAGAAACTCAAGTCAATAGCATAACAATGTGATTTTAAAAATTGGGCAAAGGAACTTGAGACACTTCTCAAAGACACACAAAAAGTTAACAGTTGCATGAAAAGGTGCATAACATTACTAATCAGAGAAATGAAAATCAAAACCACAATGAGGTATCACCTCACATCTGTCAGAATTATCAAAAAGACAAATAATTATCACAAAGACAAAAGAGGGCTGGGGTTGTGGCTCAGTGGTATAGCACTTGCCTAGCACATGTGAGGCACTAGTTTGATTCTGAGCACTACATACAAATAAATAAAATAAAGGTCCATCAACAACTAAAAAATATTAAACAAAAAAGAAACACAAAAGATATCAAGTGTTGTGAAGATGTGGAGAAAAGAACTCTTCATACACTGTTTTTGGTAATAGAAACTGGTACAGGCACTACAGAAAACAGCATAGTCGTTCCTCAAAAAAACTTAAAATAGAACTATCATATCATTCTGGCTACATGTCGATAGGAAGGACATTGGCACGTCAGAGACACCTGCACCCACTGGTTTAATAACAGCATCGTTCACAAGTGCCAAGATACGGAATCAACCATCAACGTTGACTATAGTTAACGATACTATATTGAATACTCGAAATTTGCCAAGAGAGTAAGTTGCTAAGAGAATGTCCATCAATGGATAAATGGATTCAGAGAAAGTGTGAGACACACATATACACATAGACAATATAAATATGTGTGTGTGTGTGTTTATAGATACACAAGGAAATATTAAGCTTTCAAAATGATAAGAAGTTTGGGATGGGTGGTGTAGCTTAGTGGTAGAGCACTTGCCTAGCATGCATAGGACGCTAGGTTCCATTCCTGGGGGAGGAGGAGGGGGAGGGAGGAAGGGAAGGGTGATGGGGGGGAGGAGGCGGAAGGGGGGAGGAAGTTAAGGGGAAAGGGAGGAGGAGGGGGAAGGGGAGGAGGGAGAAGGGGGAGGAGGGAGAAGGGGGAAGAGGGAGGAGGGGGAGGAGGGGAGGGGGAGGGGAAGGAGGGGAAGGGGAAGGAGGGGAAGGAGGGGAAGGGGGGAGGAGGGGAGGAGGGGAAGAAGGGGAAGGGGAAGGAGGGGAAGAAGGGGAAGGGGGAGGAGGGGAAGGAGGGGAAGGGGGAGGAGGGGAGGAGGGGAGGAGGGGAGGAGGGGGGAAGAGGAGGGAAAGGGGGAGGGGGGAGGGTTGGAGGGAGGAGGGAGAAGGGGAAGGGAGGGGGAAGAGGGGGAATCCTGCCATTATGACCACATGGATGAACCTGGAGCATGTCATGCTAGGGGAAATAACCAGACACAGAAAGGCAAATGCCACATGATCTTACTTAATGTGAAATATAACAGTCAACTCATAGAAGCAGAAAGTAGAGCAGTGGTTGCTAGAGGGTGTGTGGGGGCAGGGACGTTGGTCAAAAGGTGCAGAGCTTCCGTTTCACAGATGAACAACCTGCAGATTAAGTGTGCAACCAGGTGACGATAGATAACAGTACTGAATCGAATACTTGAAATTTCTGGAGAATGGACCTCTCAACACACCAACAAAAGGTCAATATATGAGCCAATGAGTATATTGATTACCTTGACTGTGGCTATGATTTCACATTGTAAACATACGTTAAAACATCAAGTTTCAGTATACTCAATTTTGTTAATTATCTCCCAATAATGATAAAAAATAGTTAACAGTGACATTTAAATACTTTCCAACTTGGGGGTAATGATCTAAATATTTGTTAAACTTCTAAAAGTAAATTACTCACTGTCTTGGATAGGAGAAGGGTAATGGATCCTATGAAGAGGCAGGCCCCTGAGGAGTGTGGTTTCATCTCTGCACTCTAAACTTCACTCTTGGCATGGGACCTACTCTGACTGTACAACTTTATCTTGGGATGTAGACAGACGAAAGTATGGAATGAATTAATAAGGGGTGCCTTTTAAATTACCCTAAAAAAAAATGAAGACATTCCACACACCACTCATTGAACCAGGCCTGGGAAAAGAATAACCAGAGGTGGAACTTGGTGTTTTTCAGTTCTATGAATGAGCAAAAGAACCTGGATTATTATAACAGAATGACATATAGTTTTGTCCTTCTATAGGAAAATCTCAGAATAAAGTAAACAAATGTGTATGGAAATGGCAAAAATAGCAATGTTGGATGCCGATCTAGAAATCAGCATCCCTGAAAGGCCCGTGACCTGAACGCTGGGAGGTGGCACTCCCTCCAGCATCCTCCTAGCACCCGCTCATGGCTGAACTGGGCGAGTCACTTCTCATCTCAGGTCTGTTTGCTGTTCTTCAAAATGAGCAGGAGGGTTTCCTTCCAACTAAAATTCAAGTTGACGACAACTATAAAGATAAATTCTTTGCTCATGTACTAACGCAGTAAATGTTTTCTGGGTCTATGTGAGCCTTAAAAAACACTAGAAGAGAAAGTTTCAGATACACTTAAAAGTCCTCATAAAATATAGAAGCTGCAAACTTGGATATCCACTCACTACACTCTGGCCATTCGACCACGTTAAGAAAGGAAGATAACAACAAGCTGTTACCTGTGCCCAAAAGTGTGAAAATGATCCTTTTGAAAGCTGTAAACATCAGGATTTTTGCTACCATTAAATCCACAGAATTACGAACTTGTTGAAAAAAAAGCAAACTCGTCTGTGAACTGGACATTTCTACACATCAGGTAAAACCATTCCCCACGTGAAGGAAAATGCTGTGTAAACACTAGACAAATCTCTATTCATTTCCCCCACTACATATGACAAACACTATTGCAATTTAGAACATTTCTGAAATAACACAGTACCTCTCGAGAGAAAGTAAGGCGAGGCTCCTATGCTTTGTAAAGCACCAGGTCAATTGAAACCTAGCATGACCCTGGAAGGTGGCATGATCAGCTAGTGTCACCGCAGTGCAGGTAAAAAGGAGTCTCCTGGGTTTTAGCCACCACCCAAGGTCAAAAGTCTGGTGAGCATAACCAGTACAGGTTCACCCGGGTGCTGGGTGAAGTCTGTTTCTACCCTACCACAAAACCACTCCAGTGAAGATTTTTGTGTTGGTGGCCTGGGAGTGATGACTCTCTAATATCACTAGACTGTCAATCCCCTAAGCATTAGCAGGTACATTATCAGAAACCATATTATTTTAATCTTAACATAAGCAAAAATATTCTGGAAATATCTAACCGATGTGTCATGAAATCAAATATAGATGTTTGGGATGAAACCTGACAGATATCAGTTAGTTGATATGTAAGTTTTTAAATCAGTTCTATAAAGGTAAGTTTGGAACTGAACCCTCAAAAACCTCGGATTAACGTGGGTACGTTTTTCTTTCAAGTTGTACACCTTAAGTATATTCAACTGTGTTAATCATCTCTCAATAATGCTAAAAACAGTAGTTAACAAAACAGTGATGGTTAGAATCATTCCAACTTGGGTGCAAAGATCTAAATATTTGCTAAAGCTCTGCAAGCGAATTTACTGACTGTCCTCCCCCAACAAGGATGAGACAGAAGCCAGAGGGACAAACACTGAGCCAGTGTCAACCACCGCAGGAAGGGGGTGGCATCCCAGGCTGTGCCTTTGCCTGGCTCTCATCAACCTGCCAGCAACAGAACGTGCCGGAACACCCCGTCCCCGCTCCACAGATGCGAGAGTGGCCACATGGGAAGGTGGATAAATGGCCAGGTTTCACACAACCGGGGCAGAACACCAAGTGTCCGAATTGGATTTCAATCCACGTTTCCCGATTTTGAGTCATATTTGCCCAGTGGGGAACCCACACCTGGGCAACACGTGAGGAACTGTGGGGTCCCCAGGTCTGACACACAGTCCTAGTCAGGAAAACTCAGGGTCATCAGCCCAGTGAGCCATCTTGATGAGAGGCGCCGAGGACCTGATTGGGACTTGAGGATCCAAGACACACCAAACAATGCGGAGGGCAGACCAGTCACGGAGAGTCTGCTTTTCCTCTGCCTTTTAATTGACTGAGGACGCAGAGGGGAGGAGAATCTGCCACCCAGGTATTTTTTTTCTCCTTGCCAGAGGCATTCACCACTTGAGAGGAAAGACTGTCCTTTCTTTAATAACAGAGTGGTTAATATTTATGCCCAGTTGCCTGCTAGTATCTGCCCCAGGACAACTGGAGCTGATTTTTCCGAGTATAACTAGCAATGTGCTTCACAGCAGTAAGATAAATACATGGCACTGAGCCATTTTTGACTGGCCTCAATAAACTTTCCTTCCTTGAACTTCCTTCAGCTCTCAAGGGGAAAGTAATGTCTCCTACCTTCTCCTCCTTATCTTCCCCAAAACACGTATATTGAGTGGGGGTTTTTGTGACTTTGTGACCTGTCCCTTTCAATTAGAAAGTGAATAGCATTGGTACTTTGTATGGATTTTGATGGAAGTACTGCTGTGGAATTGCCCTTCTGCTCTAACATGTGGGGTAAATCACCAACTGAGATTCTAGGACACTTACATCATTGTCCTGGGATTACATACATCCAGTGTCCTATGGTCATTCCCCAGTGTTACGCAGTGTTTGGATTCTAAGTGTTCCAACAGGCGTGAAGGAGCCCAGTGGGTACACAGTACGTTCCCCTACGTAATGGGTCTGCATGAAATACAGACTATGGCCAGGCACTGCTGTAAGGCAAGGACAGACAGGGGCAGGGTTAGAATGATGAGATGCACCTACGTGAACGTGCAAATGTAGATGCACCCTGTGGACACACGCGTGAACTCACACTTAGATCCTGTTTGGACTAAGGAAATTCACTGACGTGACAATAAAATTCTCCTACAAGTTGATAGATGAGCTATAGGTACAAAGATATCACTGATTTACAGGACAATAGATGTACAGTCATTTTGTAACAGACACAAAAGACAAATACTACCTGTTGTGTGTAGTAACACACATATGTAAATAGAAATGGTGTGATATTCCCCACACCAACACAATGTTACCATCTGTGGAGTGTGGAAAGGGGGACTGGAGGATCACACGTCACACTCATCTATACTATATCAAAGTTAAGGAGACAAACATAATTTTGAAATGTTTATGTATTTTTAAAAATCTTCATAATCATCCAACTAATGTTAAAGTAATGTCTTAACCTGTTTTCCAATGGTATTAGAAAATGCCTGACACTGAGCATTTTGTAAGAAAAAGAGGTTTCTCTAGTTCGTGGTTTGGGATCCAAGAGCATGGTGCTGGCCTCTGCTTGGATCTGGCCAAGACCCCCTGTTTCCACCACATCCTGCAGATGGCATCATGTAAGAGGAAGAGGTCCCACAGTGAGACAAGAAGCCAGAAAAGTGTTCGGGAACTTCCTTTTTCCTAACAACCTACTTTCATGGAAGCTCGCTCATTCCAGGAGACCAGCATCAATCCCTTCAACAGCAAGGCTTCTGATGCCCTAGCTACCTTCCACGAGGCCCCACCTCTAACACAGCCACACTGGGGACCAAGCATCCAACACATGAAACTTTGGGGGCCATACTCAGATCACAACTCAACCATAACAAACGAGCCACACAATGTAGAGTCAGATAAAGGACATGCTAAGTGTGTGTGTGTGTGTGTGTGTGTGTGTGTGTGTGTGTGTGTGTGTGTGAGTGATAGCAGCCCTCTTAGGGGAGGGAATTCAGTCATGAGTAGGAACCCTTTGACTAGAAATGAGAAAATGGAGTGGGTATCAAGTGACAAGCCACAGGGTATGCAAAGACAAATATGGGACAAAATGTGGTGTGTTTGTATTTTGTTCTGAATAACAGGTAGAACGTGTAGGCAGGCGAGGGAGATGGTTGAAGAACGCTTCCTAATACAGTTAGGAAGAAGCTTACCTGCCTGACTAGAGCTAAAATAAGGATTATCCACTTTAAACTCATGACCTTTGAGATATTTCTTTATCTCCTGACTTCCTTTCATGTTAACCAATATTTCAAAAATAAATTACACGTTACCATCAAAACTGATGCAAAGAGGTAGTAGCTTTAGAATTGTGTGTCTCTCTTTGGAATTGTGTATCCATGCTATCCACGCGTGCGCACACACACTCACACACACACAATTTAACCATGCAGTCTGCTTGCTGGCTACAAGTTTTCCATTCTGTGCATCACAAAAGAAAAAGAGGAAATGTAACTCACATTCACTGTTGGAGACATTTACACGGCTTTATGTCCCTGGCCAATGACATTGACAAAACAACTACCCAACGTTTTTGCAGATTAAAAACAAATGAAAATAAGAGAATACCCAAAGCCAGCAAGAGGACACCATCTTATGTGTTATTATTCAAATTCTAAGATATTTTGTAGGAATCAGCTTTGCCAAATCAAGCAAACGTTAATTCTTAAACAAACAACAAAAAAAATTACACTTCTCTGCGATGTTTGACAAAAACTGAAAAGCTCTGTGCAGGGCTTTCTGGGGTCCCCTCTTGGCCAGGGCATAAGAGGCCATGAGGGGTTCTCTGGACTCGTCCTATCCCTGGAGGAGCTGTGCTTCCCTTCCTTTCAATCGCTGTGAAGCCCAGCGCCCGCCGAGATCCTCACTGAAGGACGGGACACTCGGTGCCACCACCTTGTTATCTGGGGCTGGAGCTCACACACAGACGCTTCAGGGCTTTTTCCTGCCAGTTTCAGGTTCAGCATGTTTGAAGCTCCACTGAACTTGCCAAATAAGCTAAGCTCTTTTGAAAATTACCATTTTTGGAAATTTGAAGCACTTGGTACTTTTCCCTGGTCTGAAACCAGAGCAAGTCGAGGTCGTGAATCTGGGCAAGCACACTTCCTTCTGACAAGACGGCAGCATGTTTTCCATGAGCTAATTTTAAGAATTTATAAGCAGCCTATTCCAGGTCTCCTGAGCCAAGCTTCGTGGATCACCAAATTAAATATTTTTTTTTTTTTTTTTTTTTTTTTTTTTCTTTTTAACACTGGAAGTTTACAAAAGATAAGAAGATTGTGCATTGACTGGAGAAAAAGGCAAGATTCAGAGTGCTGTGACCAGTTCCCTCGTTGCCCGGGCCTGGCTCATCCCTGGGAGCCAGGGCAGATGTGACTCTGGAGGGACCCATGTTTCTGGGCCCTTCTAGAAAAGGGCAGCACTACGCAGGCCTTGTCTCACCAACCTCGGGCAGACCTTGGGGCTCAGGACGTCACGTTAATGATCACGTTAATGATGTCATATCAACCTCGGCAGTCGGTGGCATGGCTGAGATTTTTTTTCTAATACTTCCTACACACCTTAACTGTCTAAAAATAGCAGAATCCAATTCTGAGTCAGTGAAGTAGCCAGGAGGAGGGTGCTAATCACATCTACAATTTCCTCCTAAGGTCCTGGCAGAACATGGAGGTTCTAAGATGATTATCTTCCTTAGGAGAAGTTATCATTTGATTGATATTCTTCTGATGAAGTCATCTTTTGATTTATAGCCAGCTGGGAAAAGATGTATTTATCACATCAGCTCTAAAGACGTGTTAAGTCCTTGGTTTCATTTATTTCCCTCCCCAGCACAGCCAAGGTACCTTCAGAAAGTCTCAGTGCAGGAAAAGGGCTTTGTCATTTTAATTCCATGTCCAATAGGAAGACACTCATCGTCTGAAATTTTAAAATTCTGATGGAATTCCAAATGATGTCATTGTGCAACATAACCACATCTTTGTGTCACTCAAGATCTTTGCACTGTAATTTGAATGACTAGAACAACAACGGTGTTTAATTAACTGCATTGAGAGCAAGAATGGACTCTCACCCTGGTTTTCAAAGCTAATATTTGGTGACCAACAATGTAACACATTCCAGAAAGACATTGCTCCTGTCCTTGGACCTCCCACGGAAGTCCCATCACCATGCCACAGAGCCAGCCTCACTGGCATTCACCAGCTGCTGCTCACATCAATTTTTTTTTTTTCTAAATTAATTCATTACATCAAAGAATTTTATTCAGCAGTAGTTATCATCAGCTTTACTGAGATCTTCAAGGCTTGAGACAAATTTAGATTGTTTCCACAGATTTTTTTTTTAAGTTACATATGAAAAAAACAGAAGTTGGGGGAAAAAATTACTTTTTAAAATAAAATTTATCACAATGACTAGCTTAGGAGTAAATGACACCATTCTTGGCACATCGTACAATTTTACGTACTAAATTATTCATTCCATGCTTGACTACTCTAATGGTTGATTGTATATGTCACGTTGGCAAAGTCCCCATAACCAGGTGCTTGGTTGAAGAGTATCCTAGGTGTTTCTGTGACGGCATGTTTTGGATGAGATCAACACTTACATCAGTACACTGAGTAGATCACAGTACCCTTCATAATGCAGGTGGGCCTCATCCAATCAATCAAAAGCCTCTAACAGAAAAAGACTGAACTGCCCTAGAAAAGGAAACTCTGCCAGCAGGTGGCTTTGGACTCAGTTGCATCTCTTCCCTTGGTCTCCAGCCTGCTGTCTACCTTTCAGATTCTGAACTTGCCAAGCTCAACTTTCTGTGTGTGTGTGTGTGTGTGTGTGTGTGTGTGTGTGTGTGTCTGTCTCTCTCTCTCTCATCCTAAACTTGTTTTTAGTTTTTAATTTGTTCTATTTTGTTACATATGAGAGTAGAATGCATTTCAATTTATATCTGAAGTTGGTGCTTTGATGCCTGTACCCAAATGGGCCTGAGGGACATCTCAGAGAGGCCTTAACCAGTTCACCAAAGGGAGCGAAGACAAGGAATGGATTTGCCCAACTCTTCCAAGGTCTTTTTACCTCATGATCACATTTTCCCCACAGGGAGTCAACTTCACGTACCGTTCCAGGCTGTGACTTCCATTCCCATTATTTGAAGAACAAGACCCTATCCTCAGGTAAGTAATTTAAGGTTTAAGTTACTGGGGGAGGGCACAGGAACTCAGAATGCACAGCCTGAGTGCAGAAGGCAGCCAAAGGGGCGGCTGGCCTGCAAGGCAGAGGCAGCAGGGAGCGAGTCTAATTGGATGATGGAGTAAGATGTTCAGCTGATGGAATGGTGACACACTCCTAGGATGTGTCACCCCTTACAGCCACAGTAATGGCACTTACAGGAAGTCTAAGGATATAGAAAATATGCTTATAGTTTCTCATGGAATAATATTAAGAAAAAGTAGCATATAAATCTAGGCATAATCTGTTTCAATTATACCTGCTCCTGTGAGTGTTAAATTTTCTTCCAAGAGCTTGTATTATCTTTAGGATTTTTTTTTTAAAATAAAAGAAAACAGTACTTTGAGAAAAGGGGCCAATGGACTCCATAGTAATCACTCAGAAATGTACAAAAGATAGGGGTGGGCCGGGCGCACGCCTGTAATCCCAGCACTTGGGAGGCTGAGGCAGGAGGATCGCGAGTTCAAAGCCAGCCTCAGCAATGGCGAGGCACTTAGCAACTCAGTGAGACCCTGTCTCTAATAAAATACAAAAAAAAGGACTGGGGATGTGGCCCAGTGGTTGAGTGCCCCTGAGCTCAATCCCCGGTACTAAAAAAAAAAAAAAAAAAAGATAGGGGTCCAGGAGCACCCTGGGACTGACATACCTCAAAGTAGGGCACAGCCTGCAGGGAAGCTGGGAAGGCACCGTATTTTTCTGAAGAATCCTGTACCTCCAACACTGGGCTTCTCCACCCGACACCGCAGGTGAGACCCTCACCCTTGGCGAGGCAGGGAGGAAACGAGGTGCTCATGCGACAGCCCACCCGACTCCCCGCTCTCCTCCATCCCCTCCCCGCTGCCGCAGTGTGGGGACGCTTCCTCTGTCACCTTCCATCTCAGTAACTACCGTCTTTTTCAAATATATCTTTTTTTGCCAAAACTTCTCTCTAACTTTATTTGACATCGCAGTACTAAATAATAGATGTGAAACTTCTACATCTATACTGAAAAAAATATGTCACAAAATAAAGTTGTAGAACGCCTCCAGCCATCATTATAACTGAGGAGCGGAGGACACTCCACAGTGTTTGGGGGAAAGTCTGCTGGGAGACGTGCACATTTCGACAGTGGTCGCCTCTTACAGTGGAGATGTTTCTGCACTTTCCAAGTTTTCTACAACCAGAGTAAGTATGCTGTATTTCAAAAAGCAATCAGTCCTCAAGTCTTTTTAATAAAATGATATGCCAAGTTAAGACACATACTTAATGACCGATGGGCAAGGCTGGTAGTAAGAGGTGGCCCCAACACCCTCATGAATCCGGTCTCCCTGGGAAATGATTGGCACATCACTTTTAAATGATTACTCTCATTGGTGTAGTAATATCACTCTCCAGATGGCTCACAAGGAAAATAATTTAAATGTGGACAGGATTTCATAAACAAAGAAGACGATAATTATTATCTCATCTGTGATCTTGAATAATTAGAAAAACTTTATGTTTTCGTCAACTTTGGTTCACTATGACCAAAAGACAACCTGACAAGAACAATGTAGAGGAGGAAAAGTTTATTTTGGCTCATAGTTTCAGAGATTCAGCTCATGGTTGGCTGTCTCCAGAGCTCTGAGCCAAGGGGAGGTGCAACATCATGGTGGAAGGGTGTGGTGGAGGAAGGCAGCTGAGGACTTGGTAATCAGGAAGCAGAGAGAGCTCTGCTCACCAAGGACAAATGTAAACCCCAAAGGCATGCCCCTAGTGACCTGCTTCCTCAGCCTAGACCTACCTCCCAGTTAATCCATATCAGTGAATCAATGTGCTGATCAGGTTACATCTCTCAGACTGATCCTTTCACCTCTGAAAATTCTTGCATTGTCTCACACCTGAGCTTTTAGGGGATACCTTCTATCTAAACCATAACACTGTGAAGTATCTCAAAATGATAAACGATCAAATAAGTTAAAATATACCCATGTCATGCCTACCATTAATTCAGTACAAATTAAATTTACAAAGAGTTTTCATGCTGTGAATTGTAAAACAGATTCCCATCATCTGGCTACAGTGATTATTAACACGTTACCAAACTTACCAATTCATATTCCCACTCACTACAGCATTCTCAGACATATTTTTTAAAGGAAAACTGTGACAGCACATCATTGCATCTATCAATTCTCCAGCATGTGACTTCTCAGGCACAAGGACTTTCAGGATATTATCACAATAGCAATAGACCACCTAAAAAATTAATACTTCCTTAACAAAATCAAATACCTAGTCAATATTTTAAAGAATTTAATTCATCTCATGGCACGGCAAATACATTTAACATTGAGAAAATGACAAATTAATCTGTATATAGTCTATTATCCAAATACATACAAACAGGTATAGAAAGAGATCACATGTGGGCCTCTTTAAATCAAATATCTGTAATTTCATTTCTCCAGAAGCCCCACAGAAGGCCTTTGTATGCCCGCATTTCCAGGCTGCCATGTTTCCTGCCTGGGGTCACAACCACAACTGGTTTGTGGGTGTGTGAACATGGTGGTCATGGAGGGGACCAACTGTAAGCTACCTGGTACCGAAAACCGGGAGGAAAACTCTCGGAGGCAGAGTAAAGTTATTACTACTTTTACTTCTACTTTCTTAGAGAGAGCTTAGAGAGAGAAAGGTTCTTTTCTTCTGCTTAGAAAGAGCTTAGAGAGAAAGATTAGAGATAGCTTTTTCTTCTTCTTCTTCTTAGAGCTTAGAGAGAAAGATAGAGCTTTTTCTTCTTCATCTTCTTAGAGCTTAGAGAGAAAGAGAGAGAGCTTGAAAGAGAGAGATTTCTTCTTTAGAGAGAGAGCGAGCTTAGCTTTTAGAGCTTCTTTCTTCTTTCTTCTTTCTTCCTCGGGAGCCTTGGCCTGACTCTGACCAGGAATTACTTCTTCTATCTGGTTTCTCTTCTGTAACTGCTCTGCCCACGTTCTGGCCGCTCTGATTCTTTTCTTCTTCTCCGACCCGAACTCTTCTTCCGACCGAGCGACTGCATGACTGACTGAATGAATTCATTCTTCTCACTCTGACCGCTTTCACCCGGTTATATACCTTTAGCTTTGCGGGTGCCTCACGTGCATTTACAGGTGCGTCACATACATACTTATTATCAGGTGGAACTTATGGCTTCCAGCTGACCGCAATAGCCATCTCCCTAATTGGGGCTCCTTCAACCAACCAAACCCAGCCTCCAGCTGGGGCCTCTCAAATCCGTGCTGTCCTCAAAACACCACATTTGTATTTTGTGGAAAGATATATCAGCAAATATGGTTATTTCCAACATTCTTGTGAAAATTTTCTTCCCATATGTCCCAGAACTAGTGCAGCAAAATGTCTGCTAAAACTTATTTCTATCATTGAGATCATGCTTCCAAATTTATTTGTTCAATGCTTTATTCACATTTAAGAAGCCAGGGCCAACACATCACCTGTCCCACTCAGCTCTTGGGAGACCTGAGGCAGCCATGCTGACCGGTCACCTCCCAGCAGAGCAGCAGCCCAGTGAGCTCGCCAGGAATGGAAGCAATGGTGGAGCTTTGCAGGACGTTAATCTCTGGAGATAAAAGGAGACTATATGGCATTGCCTTCCCACCTTGGAGGAACAGGCTGAGTTAATTTTATTCATTTTCTCTATTTGCCCACAAATCCAAACATTACCATTTAAAGTTATTAAACTCTATGACCTAATTATAAGCACGATTTAAATAACCTGGATGTTCTTACCTAAGCCCGTGGGCTCCCTATCTATGTCCTTGTGAGTTTAGCCCTTTTCAATCCTCCTTGTCTTCAGTTACTTAGGAGCTACGTCATTGCTGTACATCGCATCCAATAGGAAATCTGTCATACTATGTGTTTTCAAAATTGAATTAAAAGGCAGATGACTAAAGAAAATAAGGAGTGACTGGAAATAGGTTTCCTCAACAAGAACATAAGTGATATTTATTAGTCGTTTTAAGGAAAGATTTCTAGAGCTCTATATTGACATGCATCTGGCTACCCTATTTTATATTCATCACGGTGAATATAAAATCTAACGCAACTGGATGCTGAGTTTGGATCTTACAAAATGCAATGATTGTGACATAAGTAGGGAATTCAAGGTTGCGTGCAGCTTCCTCTTAACCAGTATGGGATAGAAGCTCCTCTTGTGGTTTGGATAGTAGTGTCCCCAAAAGCTCCTGTTTGTCAGAATAGTATAAGGGGTTGAGGTCTTTAGCCCCCCTGTACCCGGGATGGACCTCTCTTGTTCAGCAAAAGAGGCCAGAGAGGCCTACGCCAACGATGAGACTAGATTGGGAAAGTAAAGGCCTCCGATATTCCCTCCCCCGCCCTCAAAGGACACAGGAACATACCAGGGAGTCCAGTCAGTCAGTGCTGGAACTTGTTTATTGAAGGGGTGCACAGTGCTTTATAGTGGACATCAGCCAATCAGCAGAAAGAGCATAGGGACACCTAAGGAGCATGGGCGGATGCCATTGGTGGAGCCATTGGCCTATCCTTGGGGTGGTTTCAGTTCTCACAGCCATGCCCCCTGCTTAGCCCAGGTCCTGTAACAGGGCATGGTAATGTGGCAAGCAGCCAGAAAGCCAGAGCTTTTCCATCTCCTTGGCAGACAGTGTAAGGTCCCGACACCTGTTAATCCAGAAATGTTTGAAGATGATATGACTGGATTGTGATAGTTGTGACCTACGTAGTCCACCCTAGTTTGAACTGCCTGGTGGGCAGGTGGGAGGGGATAGAGGAGGTGGGTCACTGGGAGCTTGACCTGGAAGGGTGCCTTCTTCCTGGGGCCCCTTCCCTTTACCTCTGCTTCCTGACCCCTACATCTGAGCAACTTTCTTCCCCTGGGCCCTTCCACTATGATGTGCTGCCTCACCTTTGGCCCACAGCAATGGAGTCAGCCATATATGGACTGAGACCTCTGAAACTGTGAGCCCCAAATGAACTTTTACTCCTCTAAGTTGTTCTTCTGGAGTATTTTGGTCACAGTGACAAAAAAAAAAAAAAAAAAAAAAAAAAAAGAACACTTCTAGTGAGCCATTCTCTCCTCCAGGGCCTCTGACTCAACAGTGGTTGTGTAAGACGTGCCTATTAAACACACTGTATTTGGTTTATGAAGCAAGTCATGTCAAATATAATTCAGAAAAAACACTGGTGGCTGATAAGAATATGCTTTTTAATACTAATTTTAAAAGCATATTTAACAATGCTTATAAATGGGAAAATGCCTTACTAGCCTGCTATCTTTAGAAAGCATATGTGCCATAAATTATTTAATAAGAAATAGCTCCAAGGAGATAGGATTCACAATGAATCCCCACAGGTGATGCGCACATGCGAATGAATGGTACATGCGTGCGTCTGACAGCAGAGGGAAAGAGGTATTTAGCAGAACCTCTTAGATTTCAAACCATGCATCCTTCTTTCAAGTATTTGTTGCTTCATGCAACAAATATTTATTGAATGTCCATCAGGTACCAAACACCTTTTCGGAACAGTATATGCAACAGCCCTATCTTCATAGCTAGCACCCCACAACAGTACTCATTCCTGCCTTTGGAGGTGAGGGGTAGTGTGTGTTGTGTTCACTCTTTCTCTCTCCAAAATGCTCCTTTATATTCTACTACTTAAAAGCCTCTTTCAGACAACCCCTAAGGTGGCAATCTATTATCCTGTGTAATTTCAAGCTAGACAAAGAAACAAAACAAAATGAGGCACCAAGAATTTGAAAGACTTTGTAAAAAAATCACACAGTTCGCAGTTAGCAAAGGGAAGATTTGGTCCTCAGCCATCTGGCACCATGCTGGAGATGAAAACACACACTTTGGACAGGCAGAAAATTCTAGAAGAGGGAGTAAGGAAGGCATCAGAGCAGAGCTAACTAAGCATGGCTAGTTCCTCCTTCTCACCAGTCAGGGAAGGAACCAACTCCCCCTTCTCCTTGAGGAAGTGAATGAGGGACAGAGGGGAGAAAGAGGTGTTGCCCAAATGCAGGTCCCTGCACAGAGAAACACAAGCCTGGCTTTTAAGGTTCCGCCACAACATCACATACTTATTTTGATGGACACTGGTGCCCAGATGTGCACCAGAGCCATGTGAAGGCAAGGTTCGGTTTTGTGAATTCTTCCTAAAAGCAGGAATGCATATTTTCTCTAGCCTCCTTGTCTAATCATGCCCAATTATGTTAACTTGATATTTAAGACAGGAAAAGCTTTAGAAAATCCAAATGAGCTTCCTTGACCTGCCATTTATAGGAAAGAAAACTCAAGGTGCTCGTGGGTCTTCTCTCAACGTCTGCCCACACTGTAGGTCGTGTTCATGTAGAATCTCCCTCCCTAACTTCATGCCAAAGCCCAGCAGAGGATGCGACCTCTCCCTTAGGGTGCAGTAGCTATGTTTAAGTCACCCCTCCCTCTTCAGAGGCTCCAAAAGTCTGTGTGTGTGTGTGTGTGTGTACCTCCTTCTTGTTATTCTTCATTTCTCCTTTTATTATCATTGTTTCCCACACTAAATTGCATATACAAGTCCGATTTCTTCTCTAAATTCACACACACAAACCCCCCACACATACATAAATAAGTCTTTGGGGGAATTCAAAGAAAACTGAAGTCTTTTATAATGGGAAAATAGTAAAATTGTTACTGTGATGTATGACAGTATGGGGACATTCTATTGATCTTGCATTTATTTCCCATGGCTGTTAGCTCCATAATTTTGGAATTGGTTTCTCATCAAATACTATCCAGCTAACCATGAAGTCTACAAAAGAGACAAAAAGAAAAACAAAGCTGCTATCCCCTACTAAGGAAGAGATCCCAGGGACCGACACCTCAACATTGGGTACCGCTAAAGTCATCACCACAAAATGAAAGACTTAAATGAAAAATAATAATACCTACACAATTATAAAATAATGGGGAGGGGCTGTATCCAAAATTTTATAATTTATTCCCATATTCCAGGGCTAAACTGAGGCTTTATCTGAATCCTATTAGCTTTCTCCTCCCTTGAGACAAAGTTACAAAAAGCACAGTAGGAATCCAGCATGAGGCAGAACATCACACAGAAATCACTGCTTCCGAGGGCTCTCAGGTGCACAGGGACAGGCTGCAGATGTTGTAGTAAAATTCAGAAAAACACAGAACCTTATATGCCCTGATTTAACCATCCTGCATGACTGGAGAAATGTGACTCTTGCAAGGTGTTGATTGATTGGTGTCTGTGCTGACTCTTATTCCAGCACTGGCCAGTGAGCACGTGAAGATTCTTTTTAGCACACTCAGTATCACACATACCACACATGGCACCTAAAAATTGTCATTCGACTTTTTCTAAAACAAATAAAATAAGAACAAGTCAAAACCAAAGATGGTCAAGGAAAATTAACATGTCGTCATAATTAGGTGGTACTTCTTTAAAGATCCATTTGGAAATTGTCTATAAACCAAAAGTAGGTTGAATCCCAAGGTGAGATCCATGGTTTTCCCAAATTGATGATGCACAGGTGTAGCTGCAGCCGGAGGCAGTGGGTATCTTGCTGATGCAGCCAGTACCCCAGGAGGTCTACATTACACTCAAAGCCAAGTATTCCTCCACACCATTCCCAGAAATCTCCAGCAGCCCTCAGGAAAAATAAAAATTAAAAAAAAAAAAAAAACCAATCACATAGCCTCTATCCAGTGAAAACATTAGACAAATTTCTAAGTATATGATGGTAAATTTCTCTTCGTTTCATTGCAATTTGGATATAAATTTTCAAATTGTCTAATAGATTAAATTCTTATTTGCATCCTTATTTTATCACCATGGATTTTGTTATTATCATTACTATAATGTTGAGAGAACTATGCCAGAGCATATTAAAAAGCATAAAAGCAAAAGCATATATTGTCTAATTTTTTTTGAAAATTGCAATTACAATCCATCACCACAAATTCTTCCTCTTGTAAGAATATACAATAAACTGGAACTATATTAATACAGTCAGTTCACTGGACCCACTTTACAGAGTCCTGTTAAGACAGTCCACCAACATGAAAGGCTTCCAGTGAGGAGGAAGAGGATTGAGAGAGAGAGAAATCCTTCCCGTGGCTTCTATGACAGTAGGTGAGCAATCACTACCTGCCCTTTGCTTACAAATATTTGTTGTTCCTTAGTTGTGTGCATGTATGCGTTGAGTATAACAATTAGATTCTCTACATATAATCCACACCTCATTTTCTACATATAATGGCATCTCCTCCAAATCTTGCAAAAGATTTTCAGGAGGGGCCATTTACATTTAAGTCAAGTGCATCATTCACTCCCACAAGCTGAGACCTTCCACAACACCAAAGAAGGGAGCCAGATGCAGAAGTTGCGACAGGTGTGGTCATCCAGGGTTGAATAGCAAGACTCCCAGCAGCTCAGAGAAGACTGCATTTCTAGACAGTGATGCGGAAGGACTAACAAGGGGAAAGAAATCTGAAGGGCCCTGCAGTGACGTTGGGAAAGGTGCAGGAAAATGCAGATAGCAGACAATAGCAGCTATTTAGAAAAAGGAGAAAAGGAACATGATTCAAACCATCCTGTGTGATCACCATATTTTCACATCTTCTAATGTTGCAATCACCACTATTAGTACTCTTATTATGTACTGCAGGACTGTGTTGGAACACATTCAAAGCAAACGTGTGGAGGAAAGGGTTGTGAAAAGAAGGATACAAAAGCAAGGCTAGAAACCAAAGGAGGAGGCCTAGAAATCCCAAGTGACAGCATCCTCAGATCTTAACCTGTAGGTAACAGAAGCCATTAACGGGTTTTAGGCTGTAACTAAGGTGATGAAAGAGATGTTTCAGAACTATTATGGGTGTGATGTCAGGAGGAATCAGGAGGGGCAAGGAAGCAACCTCAATCAAACAAACAGGTATGTTCATGCTAGTGCAAGTCAGATACAATCATTTCTTACAAATTTTCTCCTTTGGTTTTGAAAAAGAAATGGATGTTGACAAATTGAATTATCAAAGAAAATATAGGGCATCAGGGTCAGAAATATGTCCGTAGTGTTTTTTTTAACCAAACAATTCAGAGACAGAACTGCCCTTGTTCAACAAGTAAATGTTTATTCTCAGTGCATTCTAGCCTGTCATTTGGAAATACCCAGCCTAGGCCGACACCTTTCCATTGGGAGAGTTTTGTGATCAATGATGTACTCAAGGAATTTCTCCCCAAATGCAGCAGAGAAGTTGGAGTCAGTGCTTTATGCAGCTGAGACCAGGGAGGGAAGAGAGCAACAGTGCCCAGGCAGACGGAGCTGGAGCTGCCCTGCAGATCAGGACTGCGTGCCCACACACACTGGAAGGAGCTGATAAGCAGCGGAGCCCAAGATGCCAACGCTGGCACGGCCCAGGGTTCTCCCAGTTGGCTGTGACCCAGATGACACAGCACTTGGCCCAGAGCTAAGATTTCTGCTGAGATCCAATGGACCAGGAAGCACTTTCTTATTCCAGAGCCCCTGCTTACCTACTTTCACTAGTTCCTACCATTCCCCAAAGTGACCCACCAATGCTCCTTGCCTAGCCCAGCAAAAGGGACATCCCACTGCCACCTGACTGCGTCACTTTTATTGTTAAACAGGGAGTAAGGTATTTACTTTTAGTTAATTCCGAATATAATCAGTCGTTTGTACTGTCGTCTCACTACATAAAGGACTTAAGTCAGCTTTCAGACCTATGCATAAGAAAGCAGGTAATAATAAATAAGTTGGGGAATTGAAAGAGAGAGAGGTGGGGGGGGAGATGATGGGAATAAAGGTCATCAGAAGGCGGCTTGGGGGTGTCAGAGTGTGCAGTGAGCGTCAGGGACATCGGGCTCCTGGGGCAGCAGACAGTAAAGCCACTGAAGCAGGGGGACTGCGAGGGGGGCTGAGAGACCTACGGACCTGCCTTCAGTGTGGGTACTGGGAGAACTGAGAGCCAGAGAGAGAGAGAGAGAGAGAGAGAGAGAATGACAAAATCCATGCTCCCTAGGACTGGGAAGCCCAGCAGTCGAGGCTTTGCTGCTCTTCACAGGTAAGTGGGATGTAGTGGAATTTTCACTGTCATCAGGATGTCATTGGCTACCCCGTGAAGTCCACAGAAGGGGGAAGTTAAGCTTAAAAATGTGCAAGTTTCACTTTGAACCTCTTGGCCATCGAGACAAACTAAAGAGAAAGGACAACTTTTCAACAGTGTTTCTCAATTCTAATCTGCTTAAAGCTCTTCTGTTGCATCTTGATTGAAATGTCTCTCTCTCTCTCTCTCTCTCTCTCACTCTCACACACACACACACACACACACACACACACACACATACAGTATAAAAAATGTTGACAAATGCAGGATTAAACAAGTTTATGTTTCTTCATAACGGTGCTCACTACATACAAAGGTACAGAAATTTCTCCTTGCATACCATTTACTGGACTGACTTAGAGAAGCATTATTATGCAGGGCATAGTTTGGAAAAAAAAAAATAATGTACAAACACCCAGGCAATGTGTAGATTGGCTCGGATATAAAGAACTGTGGGTTCCCACGAGGACATGCTGTGTGATAGAGGGCCGTGTCTGTGACACCAGCCCTGCCACAAACATCCTGACAGCATTGTTCTGACGGCATCTTTACATGTACGATAAAGAAAAGTTGTAAACATCATTTAACCAAAAAGGTCAAAGGTATTGTCTGACTATCCAAATACATGGTTCTCTAGTGGTCTGACTTGATCCAAGAGTAAAATTTACAACAATAAAAAGAATAGATTATTGTATATATGTCAACTAATCTTGAAGGAATGTTCTAGACTAAGGAAGTTCATTCAGTTGAAGTTCCTTGGGAAAAGCTTACGGATAATTTACACTGCCTGGCACCAAGGTTCGTTTTGTGCACAAAGATAAAGGTTGGGGATTTTTGTCCTCTATTAAAAGTCAAGCGTTTGTGGTTGAGTAGAGAACTCTGCAACACGTACCTGCAGGCAGATAGAGGGAAGGCTGGCAGAGAGGGTCCTGTTTTCTCAGTGCAAAGGATACAGTACTACGTGCACTTGGTCTCCACGTTCTGCTCTACAGAGCATATAAATAAATATTTCATCCTAGAGAAATTTTAAATCAGGTATTGCAAATTACTTAAACCATTTAAAACTTTTTCAATGTTGCACCCAAAGGACATTTAATTTTAATGAAGATAACTTCTTGATGTACCTCCAAAATAAATTAGATTAAAAAAAAATGTAATCCCAAGTAACTAAATGAGTTAACCTCCTATGTTTAGGGTTTTAGCTCTATGCCAATTATATTTGGAGAATGTCTGCCAACAAATAATTACTCGGTTCAGAGGAGTTGCTCTTAGGCCGTTCTTACAATACACACTAAGAGCAGGACCACTCATCTATGAGGTTTGTTTGGGTTTCCACAAGGACATGTCCTCACCAGCACTGGAAGCAGCCCCCTTTGCGTTCTCGTGTCATTAAAGCATTCAGCATCCAGAGCAGTGACACGTCCTTAAGAAACAGGACAAAAAAGAAAGGAACCAAAAGTAGAGCCACTTGCATGGGCCAGGTAGGAACTGATGGCCCACCTAATAGAGAGCCCACGTGAACCCAGAGCCAGTAGTCAGAACCAGGACCCATTGCATACCTCTGCTGGGGACACCAGGAAGCTGCGTCCATGCTCCCTATGTCCCACGAGCTGGACAGGCATCATGCACTTCCTCAGGGTAAGCCCAGCCAGCTCTCCAGCTCTGTACGACTGCCACAGTCTCTTGGCCACTCTTTTATAGAGGATACCTGTATTATTATATTAGGAATCAAAAAGTGACCACAAAAATAACCAAAAATTTGGTGCAGACTTCTGTAGCCAAAGGGAGCAGACAATGACATTGATATTCAGAAATGGTTTTGGCAAGTTGGTACACTGAAATATACCCTGAGACTTTTTTTTTTTTTTTTTTTTTTTTTTTTTTTTTTTTTTTTTTTGGTACCAGGGATCGAACTCAGAGGCACTCGACCACTGGGCCACATCCCCAGCCCTTTTTTGTATTTTAGTAGAGACAGGGTCTCACTGAGTTGCTAAGTGCCTCACCATTGCTGAGGCTGGCTTTGAACTCGCGATCCTCCTGCCTCAGCCTCCCAAAGTGCTGGGATTACAGGCGTGCGCCACCGCGCCCGGCTTTTTTTTTTTTTTTTTTTTTTTTTTTTAATAAGGCCCTTGCACTGCCTCTGCCCAAGGGGCTATGGATCACTTTACGTTTAGTGAGGGTTAGATTCCAGTCTTCCAACACCTCTCTTTAAAAGCAACCATGCACAATGCTCTGGGAGCCTATGAGCTTCTGAAAACGGAGACACTGCTGCACTGAGACTCTCTAGGGATCAAACCACCACCCTGACCGTGCTGTCTCCTTTATCACACCCCAAATGCATTCAGCTCAAAATAAGCCAATCAGATGGTGAATCCACACACACCGAGCTGTGAGATTCAAGGCATTCTGCCAGGTAAGGTCAAACAAAAGCTGGGGCTATTCTTCCCAGATACAAGAGCTGAAGTGGAAGTGAGGTAAATAAATATGGTCTCAGATATGGAAGCACATAGGTTGGGATTCAGCCTTGGGCTCTAATCCAGGCTCCCTCACATATCACGCTGATCATTATGCGTGATTTTAAAGAATAGAAGGTGTTTAACATCATCTGGCCAGAGTAACTCCTTAACAAATTATAATTATTGTATGTACAATACATCCAGGAAGTGAGAGAACTTTGATGGCTACGGTTGAACTAATATACTACAGTAGCTCTTCCAGATATCCATCCATCTCTCTCTCTCTCTCTCTCTCTCTCTCTCTCACACACACACACAAATATATATATACACACTAGTTAATTCTCATATTCCCCTAAAGTGGTGTTGTTTACTCATTTTGCCTAAGGAAGCTCATGGATCTGGAAAAGTTCCAAGGACATATAAATATTCACACTGGGTTTGAACCCTAATTGTACCTCAGCCCCAAACCTGTGCTCTCACCATCACAGAACACTGTGGACTAGAGCCTGGAGCTATCATGTCCAATATGGGAGCCACTAGCCAAGGTGCTGCTTTACGTTCAAATTCTAATTAGTTAGATTCGATTAAATGTCTGGTTTCTCAGTTGCACTAGCCACACTTTAAGGGCCCCAAAGCCACACGTGGCCTGTGTGCACCCCATTGGCCAGTGGAGATACAGAACTATTCCAGCAGCTCAGAAAGTTCTAGTGGGCAGCTCCAGCCTCGGTCCAGGGGCCAACAGACGGGGCTGTTTTTAGAAGCCACAGAACCAGTGGCATCTGTTAGCTGAAGGCATGAGGAATGAAGGTGGGTGATCCCTCTGTGGCCCCCGTAGTGCTGCCACAGTCACTGCGGGCGTCACTGAGGGAAACGCCCAGACCTCCAGCGTTAGATCGATACTCTGCAGGACGGGGAAGCAATGAGACTCCTAGAAGCTGCTGTTATCTGCCTAATTAGCACGCTTCTACCATGCTCAGAGGTTCCTTTCAACTGAAAGTGCATCTCCATTTCCTTAGTTAACTGTTCCTCAGAGTGAGGCCAAGGCTCTGGGGACCTCACAGCAGACGCAGGCCAGTACCAACTCCTCTGCAAGCCTACTTAGGCGGCTCTTTTCCTTTGGTCTTGCTTTGATGCCCCTTTATGCTTTTTCTGCTGGAGACAATAGTGGAAAGGTTCGAGCACTTCAATGAGTTTCCTTCTCAGGAGCTCAGTTTACCCAACTTTATTTATTAAATGAATTATTCCATTTTTATCCATTTGTTTAATTAAGGAATATGTATTTACCTATTACCTACTCTGTGCTGGGTACCCTTCTGGATGCTGAAGTAGGTGAATCAAAATAAACGGGGGGCAGGATGTGGTGGTACACACCTGTAAACTCAGGGACTTGAGAGGCTGAGGCAGGAGGATCGTAAGTTCAAGGCCAGTTTGGGCCACTTGGCAAGACCCTCAGCAACTTAGCAAGACCCCATCTCAAAATAATAAATAAAAAGAACTGGGGATGTAGCTCAGTGATAAAGTGCCTGTGGGTTTGATCCCCAGTAGCAAATAAATTAATTAATTAAATAAACTGGGTCCCTAACATCATGGCATCTTCAATTTCTCTCTTTACAGAATATTTAAATTCTAGTATACAAATGGAATTAATATACATGTAATATTTTGACTGACATAATGCAGTAATTAATGGCACATCCCACATAAAACAAATTAATCATCACTGGGATGGAAATTTACCACTTCTCATATTCTCTTTCTTCTGCCTTATACTAAAATAGCTGTTAATATTACACTTATTCTCTGATAGACTTTGGATGTAAAGTCATTTTTTTTCCTCAAAGATAGGAAGAAAAGAGAACAAAAGATTCAACTGTTTGCTAACATATCCTCTGATGGAGAGCCTAGAAACAGGAGTAGTGCCTGATAGAACAGAGCAGCACAGTGAAGTCTTCTCTAAGAGCTATTGGAATAGGGAGAGAGACGTCATCTCAGAACAAGGCTCATCTCTAAACAGTGGGGTCAGTGGGGACTCAGCCAAGGAGCAGAGTAGGGTTGGGGTAGGCATCAAAGAGGAAGTGACAGGGACAAGTAGGATGTGGCTAAGTGAGCCTGACAGAACCCTGCTGCAGGCAGGCCAGGGTGGCCAGGTAGCTTGGGTAAGGGTGAAGAACTGGACCTAAAGTGAGGCTCAGATCTTTGAAAGCCTGCTTTCTAGGTCACTGCATTAAATTATGAACAAGGGTGAGATGCTGGAATGTAGCTTGCCGAAGCTGGGTGAAAAAGCTAAGCAGACTCTAAAGGTAAGAATTCTTTCCTTTGATTCAAATCTGTTAATAATAATTCTTTAAAAATGTAAGTCTACAGAAAGCCAATGTGATTGAACACAGTTTCACGGTCTGTAAAGGGAATTTGCCTGCCCTCTAATGTCTTCCTGTGGCCTAAAGATGAGCAACAACCATTGTTGACTGGGCCCCAAGAAACCATACTGTGTCTAAATGCACTATAATAGAAAATTCCTCTGGAAAAAACATCACAAGTCAACCTACCACAGTAAAATGGTATTAACGAGACAGAGAAAGAATAATGTCAGTAATTTCATTTTTATGTAACACTGATCTGTATAGCATGAAAAAGCAAATTGTCTTAGTATTGTCTGAAAAACTTAGGAGAATAAAAGAGAAACATGATAAGCAAAAGCTAGCCCCACTAAGATTATTTAGAATAGGAGCTGCTAATTCTAATGACATCTCTTCTCTTCAAGGTCTGCTTTATTTTGAGTTTGGTTCTAAGAGGTAAGAAAATAAGAAGTACATTACTCTCCGAAATAGGAAATAAAGTAACCACCCTGCATTTCTTTCCTTCCTGGGACCTCACTTAACCACTTCAAATGCAGCCATCAAAAGGAGGACATTTTGGTATGGGGAGAAAAATCCATCTGTAGAGAAAGACGAGTATATAGTTTGAAGAGAGAGACTCCACATTAGTTTTTCTATCTGAAAAATACAAAAGTTATGCTACATAAAACAGGGCAACTAAAAGAGTTCCACCATATCTCTCTCAATTCATGGATCTAGTTTTATGTTCAGCTTTTCTTTTTCTAAATAAGAAACTTAAATTTTTTATTTTTCCTCTAAAATCTCTTGGTCATACATACGTTAGTGGTTTCAGTCAATACCTTGCCTCCTTAATCTCAAATTCACCAAACTTTAAATTGACTTTCAAAACTTCTTTCCATCAAATAACTGAGTTTTTGAATTTTTTCTTCCTCTGACCAATTAAACTTTTTGCTCCCAAATAGTTCCTACCACAGAACTTCTTACTTGTCCAGCCATCCAGTCATAATCTCCAGTATAGTTTTCTAATAGCTGAAGTACAGGGCCTATTCCTTCCCCAAAAGAACTCATAATCCATTTGAAGAGGTAAGTCATATACACATTGTAGTAACACCTTGAACCAGCAAATGACACATTCACCAAAGGTCCCCGAGGTCCCCAGGGAAGTCTTTTAAAAAGAGGTACATGTAATTGGGCGCTAAATTAGAGGAAGACATTCCATACCAACGAAAATAGCAATAATCCTGGAGTGCCAGAAGCAGCCAAGACAGGAGTGTGGGGTGTTACGGAAGACAGCAGGTAAACCAATTGGGTTACAGGGAAGGTTTTTCTAAACTATTAATCTTTGAGCTTTACCCACCCTCTTTGTACAATCACCTCCCTCCGTGATTTAAGTACACTCACTTAAGGGACTTTATCAGACACAAAGAAAATGTTCATTTTCTAAATAACATTTTCACATTCAGAATCTCCATAATGCAGGGGGGAAAGCACAGCAAAGACCTCATGAGCTGCAGTGTGGAGTCAGGGGGAGAAATGCCCCCCCTGTGGTGAGCGACTTAGTACAAGTACCCAACAAGTACCCAACAGTCGCCTCATCCTGGCAAGGACCCAATGTCACCTTTAGCCCGTCGTAAGGCACAGATTAATATCTCTACTAAAAAAAAAAAAAAAAAAAAAAAAAAAAAAGAATGAGGAGGCAAGGTTTGGAGTGGAGGCTGTAAATGGAGAGGCAAGGTTTCTCGTCCTGGCCTTGGGACACTGTCATGCTCTGCCACCAACTGCTCCTCCATCGGTGAGGACAGAGACGCAGTCAGCCTTGGCTGCTGGCGGGGTCTTCCCTAAGGCGTACACCCAAGGCTGTAGTGCAGAGCTGAGCCAGTCCTCCTGACCGATCACCAGTGAAGACACCACGCTTCACTTACACCATACTGTCACCGTGTCCATCTCCCTGGCTGATTACATGCCACATCCATGTCATTATTTACAAAAGTAAACTGGATTGCCAAAATTCCTCACCATTTTAGGGAAATGCAATTTTTCCCGACTTGTAAGTAGTAAAGTTTTTTTAAATATCTGAAAATGTAAATGTGAGTACATTTCTACCTAGCAACTTGTTCTATTATGATCTTTTATACATGCAAAGACTTCACATTTTGCATATTTCTCCCATTATGTTCAATATGCTACAGTTCACAGCAGTTGTAGTTAGGGAACCACTCAAGACACTGCTACTTTGCAAAAAGATTAAATAACCTCAGGTTTCTGAAAGAATCACCCACCTGGCACATGTCAAATTTCCTTGGATCTAAGCTTTTCTTGTTTTTTTTTTTTTTTTTCAAGTGCTGGGGATTGAACCCAGGGCCTCCTGCATGTAAGTGCCGTACCACCCTGCTGCATCCTCAGCTTCTTGGGTTTTTACCTTGTGGTCTTCATATCAAGGTCAACTCTCCACACAATATTAGGGCTGAAACCTACCAAGTCATCCCCAGAGTCAACCTGGTCCGTATCTACAGAGCACTGCTGGATACCAAGCGTCGAGGTAGGTCACCCTCGGAAAATCTAAGCAATAATTTAAGAGCAAGAAAGAGAGAATGGTGGATGCCTAATTAAAGTTGGAACGTTTTGTAGATTTCTTGAAGAGTAATAGCATAGCAGAGCCTGATTTTCAAAGGGGATCATTAATTTTCCTTAATTTTAAACTAAATCTCAAAGTATATTCCATTCATATGCAGAACAGGATAAATGGAAGATCAAAAAAGCAATAATGCAGACCTCACCAGTACCCAGCCCCTGAGGGAGGCACCGCACTGCATTTTTTATGTTAGCCAACCTTTTGCTTTTAGTATTCATGAAAACTTAGCAAATAATCACCCTGAATTGATTTCAGGGACATCTATCCTTTGCTTCCTGCCTGATTCGAGAAGCTCAAGCATGGCTATTTGACTCAGAATGCCCTTTCATTCCATCTTTAGTAAAAGCAACTATACTGAACAAGTAAATGAGCAACCTGACAAAATCTCCCATCCTGAGTCTCACTTGCCTCACTATTCATCTTCCTCTACCTACACAGGGCTCTTGTTCTCCTTCAAAGCAAGCTCTGGGGCTATGGAGAAAAATTTAGGTGCAATGAACAGAAACCACTTCACTTGTTAGACAAGAGGATATTTAAGGTGCTGAAAAATGGAAAGTTAATGCAGGAAACCTCTCAGTCTCGGTAAATCAGCTTTAAGCTTAACATCTTAAAGGTCCTGTTGGACATGATGCCCTGTATTTATGTCATGCTCCTCCTTATATCCTTCATGAGTTTCACAATGACTCGCTGACTGAGAAAAACAATACATTACAATGCAAGATTGAACCACAGCTATTTATTTTCACTTTAGAAGACAGACAGCTAAGAGATAACTTTTTCAAAGGAAGGCAAAAGACAATCAAATGTCATGGGCTCAAGATAAGCCAGCTGGCACTATCAACCATACCAGGCAGGCTACCAATTTATAATTCAAATGTTGGAATGTTTATCATTAGAATGTCCAACTTCCTGGAGCAAACATTTATTGTTTGCCAGTGACAGAAGCCAAAATGTTATTATCTCCTGCTTAGGGGTTGCAAAAGGATAAAAGACTAAGTAGCAAATCTTCAACAGACTCCTCATTTGTCCATGAAGGTCTTCACACTGGGGTGGCCACTTGCAAATAAATATGATGTGCTGTGATATGAGGTAGGGTGTGAGATGTTTATCTACTTCCATGGCCAAGAGGCCTGGGATTCCTTTGACCAAAATCATTCTTCTGAGGTATAATTCTCTACAATTCCTTTTCTAAAATGGGCATATATGTGCATTACTTGGTATGATTCATGCCGTACCATGTTCACAGGTAGTGACCCGCCATCACTCAGCAGAGCAGGAACTACACAATACGTATATTCGGGAGACAGAGTGCTCGTAAGTTTCGTAGTTCAGGATGCTAGGGTGGGAGCACCAGGTGAGCTGTTGCCCCCAGGTTCTTGAGCAGCCAGGGCAGACTCGGAGAATATGTAACTTGGAGCAAGGACACTCTAAGTGGATCATTGAAAAAAATTAAAATTTCTCTCCTTCTCGGCCCAGTTTTGAATTTTGTCCCACCCTAGGATAATCATAAAATTCAAATTTCTACAAAACTGATTAACTGCAAGATTAAGAGAGAAGCACCATTCACAGTGAAAAGAATGACCCCAGGTGGGAAATAAGGAGACCAAAAGAAAACAGCATGTCAGGCAGTTGGGAAGAAAAATCCAGGAAATTCAACATTCACTGTTAATTTTCGCATGAATCCCTTATATATATATATATATTTTTTTTTTGTCTCCAGCCAGCTGTGCTTTTTAATAGGACAATTATTTGCTATTCAGATGTATTCCAACTATTTCTTTAAGGAACTTCTATAGGATTATCCAGTTTGTCCTCATTTCTCATGGCCTCGTGCGGCACCCACAATGCGATTTTGATTATCTAGACTGATGACATTATTCGTGGTTATTAACAACAATCACTGTAGCAAGTGAAGATGCAGGTTGTATATAGTTTTAATTGAAGCAGAGACCATGGGAGATAAATGAACTTGTTACGAATTGGAAACCAGCTATGGGGAAGGCCTGGGAAGGAGCAATTCCCAGAGGTCCAACGCAGGGTGACTGATTGGCACCTGATCATCTGGTCAGTCCCAGTGAGGTGCAGCACAAACACCTCCACTGAAATCAGGTGTGTTAAATGCCAGCGAGGCCCCAGCCAGCTCATCAGCTGGGCGCACGCTGGAGAGGATGACAAGGAGCTGTCACCTTTATTATCACTTTCAAGAAGCAAAAATACGGTTTTCAATGTGATGTAACTAGAGGCATTGATTGATCTAGTCTAAAGATTTGTTAGTGGAAACTAGTCATATTTTTGGTCAGCAGCACTCTGTTTGTGTATGTTTTGTTTTGTTTCTTAATGGCAAAATTCTTCACCTGCAAAGTGTAGTCAATGGTAAAGACGCTCGGTGACTTTACTCTGTCTTCAAATTTTAACTAATGCTGTCACATTCGTTTCTCGTCATTCTCTTCGAATGGGATTACTTACGCATGTGTAAAAGTGACTTTCCCAGCTCACTGCATTTTTACCTCTTCTTTAAATGAGACAAACCTCAAGGCCCTACTGTAAACAGTGCAATGATCCTACGCTAATTAGAGCACGTGTGATATATCCATTATTCATCCCAGTCTCTAGATAAATTATGGGTTTTCTATTTTTAAAAGCATCCTGGAAAAGTCAGATTGGATCGTGAGAGCACGGAGGGGAGAAGCAGAAAATGACCCTGGAGGAGGAAATGCCTACTTCTCACCACACACAAAGGTGCAGTTTTCGACCCCTATTTTCCTTGACAGTTTTGGACACACTGACTTGATTTCCACGCTCTGATTGCTGAGGGGCCTGTTTGCAGTCCCCTTAGCACTCCAGCCTCCCAAGAGCAGCTGCACCCTCCTGCAGGACATGCAAGGCCCTCGCCCCCGTCCCCAGCCCCTGTCCCACGAGCTTTCCCCACGTCCAATCTGCCAACTCCTCCTACACCTGTAAGGAAGCCCATCCTTAATTTAGTCTCAGTTACCACCTCTGTGTGCCTGAAAATCAAATCTGTCTTGACAGCTCATCCTTCACCCAACTCTAGGGCCACATCTTCATCTTCCTATCACATAAATTTTCTGGAAAAAAGAATGAGGTTGTCATTTCTAACAGAACCACAGACCCACTGATCAGCTCCTCCTGTGCCCTCTACTGCAGCCCTCTGGGAAAACAGGGGTGAGCGGAAACCACTCAGACCGAGGCAGCGGAAATCCAGTTTCACGAGCAATTGATGGTGCTTTCGTCAGCAATCACCCTATTTTTTTTTTTTTATCAAAATTATTAAAGCTTCACAGGTGACACTTTTTTAATGAATTTTTTCGCATGGGCCACATTCTCTGACATTCCGTATCTCCGCTCCCTGACCTTAAAGTCAGGAATTCAGCACAAATATATGGTCTTTTACGGAGAGCAGCAAGCACAGGGGTTACCGTAACAAGAGAGCCTTCTAGGCCTACCATCAATTAGAGACAGCGCCAGAGAAGCGCGTAGGCCGCTGCCACCCCATTCCTGCAGGATCAAGTGACCCTCTCTATACCCCCGTCCCTTGTCACCAGGACCCAGAACGTGAGCAGGGACCCACAGGAGGGAGCGAAAGTCCAGCCTGCTGATGGACCCAAGCGGGTCCAGGACGCGCACTTTCTCTTCAGAGTCCCACTTCTGCCATCTGAAGTCAGGATCGTGTCTCCATGTGCACAATTGTCACAAATGCTCCCTTTCAATGTACACCGAATTCTAGTCACAAGCACTTACTGGGTAGGTGCTCACGACTCAGAAACACAGGTGCCAAAGGCCCTGCAGGGGCAGGCTCTCGAGGAGGGGTTGTCATCCCAGCCCCGTAACTCAGCAGCTCCGTCACCCTGGACACACACGTGGCTCCCTGTGCCTGTTTGCGCTTCTGTTTAAGGTGGGAACAGCAGCAGGACCTGGGCCAGAGGCAGGCTGTTCCAGGGTGGAGCAGCTCATGAACTTGATAGGACAGTCTCTACCTCTGGAGGCCCTCGCGAGGACCGAAGGAATGTCGCATGTAAAACAGAGACGCCAATCTGGGATGCACAGCACACCGCAGTGAATGCTGGTCCTCCTCCTCTTACCTGATGTTTCCCAGCCTTATGAAGCCAGGGAAAGTTCAAGCAGGACTCAATCCCAGGAACAGCGAGCAAGGCCTGGGAGAGGTGCTGCTGCCGTGCTGATGCTCAGGGCCTCCCTCCGCCTGCAGGAGAGCAGGGTCGGGGTAAAGGAGAAGCAGCCCTTGAATGGACCAAGACAAAATGAGCCCAGTGATCCAGGCAGGCAGGAGACAAAGGGGAGGGGACGACAGTATCCAGAGGAGGCGGCAAGAAAAAGCGTGCCGCCGGCAGGAGGAGCAGCCCAGCCTTGCTGGAGGACAGGGAGCGTGGATGGGCTAGGAGTGTTGCCACCTGAAGCGATGGCCACTTGGCGCAACAAAGCCACGGGAATAAGTTCAGAGGCAGACTGGAAACAAACAGGCTCTTTATTCTGACAGCTTCTCTCTCCAGCTCCAACAACACCCCAAACGCGCAATCCAGACTCCTCCAACCACCACAAAATGGCACCAACCCAATCCACAATCCCCGGGGCCAAGTCTCGTGAGATCATGGAAGGTGGTAATGGTTATGGCTCACAGCTAACCACAATCTTAGCTATCTCCTTAATTAGGGCTCCTGCATAGGAGTCCACACGGCGCCCTCTTATCGGTCACACCACGTGGGGCCTTTTTTCTGGAGGTCACAGGACACAAGCAAATATTACAGGCAGGTCATTTGTCATCAGTCTGGAGAACTGAAGGGATCACAGCTGTGCATGGAGGGATCCTTTGTCAGGGCCATTGCATAGCTGCCCAAGGCACCAAGGCAGCCAGACCTGAGCTGCTTACGGTTGAGCTGGGCACCCAGGCTTCCCGACGGGCAGTCAAAGACTGCACGTGGGCCAGAGTCAGAAGGCCAGGTGTTCCCTCCCAGGCTTCTCTTTGTGTGACCTGGGACAGCATGGAGCCATGAAGGAGCCCTAATTAGGAAGGGCTGTTGCAGCTAGCTGGAAGCCATAAGTTCCACCTGATATGTATGTGACGCACCTGTAGGCACCCGCAAACCTGAAGGTATATAACCGGGTGAAAGCGGTCCGAGTTAGGAGAACGGAGAATTCAGTCAGCCGGGCAGTCACTCGGTCGGTCAGAAGAATCAGAGCGGCCAGAACGTAGGCAGAGCGGTTACAGAAGAGAAACCAGATAGAAGAAGTAATGACTGGTCAGAGTTAGGCCGAGACTCCTGAGGAAGACAGAAGACAGAAGAAAGAAGAAGGAAGAAAGAAGAGAGAAGAAAGAAGCTCTAATCTTTCTCTAAGCTAAGAAAAGCTCGCTTTAATCTTTCTCTCTAAAAATCTTTCTTTCCCTCTCTAAGCTCTAAGAAAGTAGAAGTAAAAGTAGTAAAAGCTTAACTCTGCCCCCGAGAGTTTTTATCCCGGTTTACGGTACCAGGCAGCTTACAGAGCCACTTTAGAGTTCTTGTCCTGTGAAGGGAGTGTGGATGGACACAGCCTGGGACAGTTGCAAGCCCTGAGACGTGGTGTGTGGGGGGCAGCTGTTTGGATCTGCTAAAGCCTGCAGAGACGTAGAATTCACTGTTGTAAGTCTTACTCCAACACAGGATCAGCATGCAGTGTGTTTTTTTATTATTATCTTTCTCTCAGCCTTTTTATACATATCCAGACAAAGAAGGCAATTAGCCATCAGCAACATTAACAGACAATGAAGGCAAATACCCAGTAGCAAAATGACGAGGGCAAATTTGCGAATCAGCAATCAGCCAGATAAACTTTCCCTAAGAATATCTTAAACTAGTTAGGGCTAGAATACTTTGAGCTCTTCTTCTTTTCAATATAGAAGAAACAAGAAAGAAACACCCTCGTTTGTAAGCAATGTTTCTTTACTATCTATTCTATATCTCTTGGCAAGACCTTCCATTTGCAGACACGCCCACCAAGGGCAACAAAGCCTCGTTTGCAAAAACTGTTGTTGCCATACTTTCTGATTAGCCTCTTGGCATAATGTACCATTTGCAGTACGTTCACCAAGGGAGTGATAAGCGCCTCGTTTGCGAGAACGCCTGCACCCATTACTTCTGATAAACTACTTGTTTCTTCTCTATCTGTTCTACACCTCTTGGCAGAACGTTCTGTTTGCAGACACGCCCACCAAGGGCAACAAGGCCTCCTTTGCAAGAAATCTTGTTGTCATTCTTCTGATTCTCTACAATTCAAGTTACCTCCAAAGTCACATGCTTCCCCAGAATGATGGGACGACTGCCTCCAGGGGTGGGGAGGACAGCCAGATGGCGGATTAGCAGGAAGTGGCTTTTCTCACAGCTCGGTGACTTGGGACTCAAACAGCAAGAAAACTACTTCTCTGGGAGGTGAGGGAAAGGGGAAAGCACTGCGCTGGTGTTCAGTACTGGACAGAGCCTTGAGGTCTGGGAAATTTGGGGTTCATCAGACAAGGCCAAGGAACAGAATTGGAGCTGGGCTCAGGGTGGGAGTGGGGGAAAAATACAAGGTCTGAACAGATCTGTAACTGCTGGAAAATCTTGGCATGGAGAACCCGAGGATTGGAGGGGCAGCCCACCCTAGCCCAACTCAGAGGCTACTCAGCCCAATACATTGGTACACAAAGGTCACGGTTTGCCAGCCCTGCACATGGAAACCAAGCTGGGAACACTTCCCTACCTGCATGAGACAGTGACAGGAACTCCCTGAGAACTGACGAGATCCCTCAGTTCCAGGCGGAAACCAACATATGAAGAATCTGGCAAATGCCAACCACGAGATCTAAAGTGAGCCTGGCAAATCAGCAGAATCTCTGGCTCAGAGACCATTTTGCCTGGTGGTACGGAGCAGAGAGGCCAGAAAAAGCCTGCTCCCCTACTCCACCCAACAGGCAAGCCAGCAGCCTGCAGGACCTGCGGCAGGGAGAAGCCCAACAGGGCGGAGAGACTGAGCCCAATCCCTAGAAACCACAAAAAGCACAGTGTCCTCAAAAAACCAGAGCGGGTGAAGGACCACCTCCCCCTCCCTGGGTGATACCCTGCAGAGAGGAGTGGGACACAGTCCTAGAAGCAGGGTGACTCAGTAACACCCCCACACTCCCCACACAATCGGACACCTGGGGCGACACCAGACCAAGTACCACCCCCGGGAGCTTCCCTGACAACTCCTGGCACAGAACCCAGAGACCACTCCCAGGAAGTCGCACGAAGAGCATCTGCCACAGCCTCTCACTGTCCCCCTGTGGGAACCCAGAGAAGGTAAGGCGTTTACCACAGACTGGGGGCAGAATCTCTATTTTGCTATTTTTTGTTTGTTTGTTTGCTGTTTTTGTTAGGTTTGTTTTTGAATGTGTATTGATTGGAAAATGATAGACATTTTACACATTTGGACACATATATATTTGTTTCTGCTTTTTTTTTTTTTTTTTTTTTTTTTTTTTTTAGTTTTTAGCAAGGTACTTTTTTCAGTTTTCTTGAAGGTAGCTAATTTTTTTTTCATGATCTGCATTTTTTTGAAAGTTAGGCTTTTGATTAGTATATTTTGAATTGACTTTCCATTGACTCTTTCACAACTGTTTTCCTTTGTTTTACTTCTTAATGTTCTCTCTCATTCTTTAATTCTTTTACTTATATATTTTTTATTCTCTCTTATAAACACATCCTACGCTGCCTCTACATATGCCTCACTCACCTCTTGAGTCTACAAACCATTCTCTACTCTTCTTCTTATCCTTTAAAGAACTCTGTCTTTAATTGCATACTTATGCATATTCATATACATTTATCTTTTTCTCATTTATACCATTTTATTTGAAGTCAGTTATTTTTCATGGATCAATATTTTGAGGATTAAGATATTTGATTATATATATTGATTTTGTTCTTGAAAACTTATTTCTATTCTGTATTTTTTCCTTTTATTGTTTTTTATTTGATTGTATTTTTATTTTTATTTTTGTGGTGCTGAGGATTGGACCCAGGACCATGCAAGACAAGCACTCTATCAACTGAGCTATATCTGCAGCCCCTTAATTTGATTTTTGGCATTAATTTTCTCCCACTTACCAGTTTCCATCAACTGTCTTTCTCTTTTCTGCTACTGACAGGCAATCTCTATTCTTCTCTCCTCTACTCTTTAAATTTTTTAACCTCTATTTTTTCTCCTCCTCCCTCATAATTATCACATCCTAAATCTCTTCAATCTTATCCTGGTCATCATGCAAAATTATAAAGTCTTATGTATATTTACTGTTTTTATCATGGGGAATAATTGATCATATCCTTTCTGAGTATTGTAACAATCAACATTGTAGATTTCATTGTAAGAGTTATTTGGTTTAATGTGGTAAATTATTTGCATCTGTTGTTATTATCATCTCTCTCCCCAAATGGAAACCTTTGGGGATACTATAATTCCAAAAAGTAGAAACTCTACTGGCTCAAAACCAACTGTTAGATAAGTAGACATACAAACAATATGAAAAATCAAGGGAGCAAATCACTTCAAACAAACCAAAACCTGTGAAAAACAATCTATTGACAACACAGTGGAAGAAATGTCAGAGAAGAGTTTAGAATGTTGGTGGTTAAATTGATCTTTGAGGTAAAGGATGATATAAAGGAGAAAATACAAGAAGCAAAAAATCACTTCAATAGGATTCTGGGGGGAAAAAAAAAAGCAGAAATCCTAAAATTGAAGGAATCGATAAACTAAATCAAAAATTTATTGGACAGTGCGCCAGCAGACTAGACCACTTAGAAGACAGAGACTCAGACAATGAACAAAATATGTAATCTTGAAAATAAAGTTGACCATGGAAAAAAGACGTTAAGAGACCATGAACAAAAAATCCAAGACATATGGGATAAAATGAAAACACCAAACTTAAGATTTGTCCAGTTAGACAAAAACTTAGAGATATAAACCAAAGGAATGCATAATCTTTTATGAAATAATGTCTGAAAATTTCCCAAACTTAATGTAAAATGGAAAATCAAATATAGGAAGTATATAGGACCACAAAATTACAATTGACTCACACCAAGGCACATTATTATGAAAATGCCTAACATGAAGATTAAGGACAGAATTCTAAAGGCTGCCAGAGGAAAACATCAAGTCACATTTAAAGTGAAAACAATTTGGATCTCAGCTGATATTTCAAAGGTTTCAGGCCTTTAGAGCTCAGAGAAGTTGGAATAACATATACCAAAAAGAAAAATGGATGCCAACCAAGAATACTATACCCTGTAAAACTAAGCTTCATATTTGACAATGAAATAAACTTTCCATGATAAATAAAAGTTAAATGAATTCACAACTAAAAACCCTGCACTACAAAATATTTAGCAAAATATTTCATGAAGAAGAAACAAAAAATAAAAATGAAAGCCAACAAAGGAAAGAACTACACTAGAAGAAGAGTCAATCAAAAGAAGTTTTTTCAAATTAAAAACCAGAAATAATTCAAAATGACAGGCCAAAAAAAATCATTTCTCAATAATAACATTGAATGTAAATGGCCTAATCTCATCAATCAAAATACATAGATTGGCAGACTGAATTAAAAACACAAGACCCAACAATATGCTACCTCCAAGAGCCTCACCTCATAGTCAAAGACATCCAAAGACTGACGGTAAGATGATGGGAAAAAACTTACTACTCACATGGCTCTCGTAAACAAGCAGGACTTTCTATCCTCATATCTGATAGAGTGGACTTCAAGTCAAAATTAATCAGAAGGGACAAAGAAGGCCATTTAATACTGCCTAAGGGAACAATACATCAACAAGACATAACAATCAAATATTTATGCCCCAAACAATGGAGAATCTACGTACAAACAAACTTTCAAAATCTTAAGAATCAAATAGATCACAACACAATAATACTGGGTAACTTTAACATACCTCTCTCACCAATTGGATAGATCTTCAAAGTAAAAACTTAATGAAGAAGCTATAGAACTAAAAAATGCAATTAATAATTTAGACTTAACAGACATATATAGGATATTTCATCCATCAACAAATGTATACACTTTCTTCTAGCAGTATATGGAAATTCTCAAAAATACACCATATTTTAGGCCACAAAGCAGCTCTTAGCAAAAACAAAAAAATAGAGACAGTATCTCGCATTTTATCAAATAATAATGGAATAAAATTAGAAATCAATGATAATTTTAAAAATAGAAGATAATACCTGGAGACTAAATAATACACTATTGAATGACCAATGGATAACTGAAGAAATCAGGGATGAAATTAAAAAATGCTTACAGGTAAATGAGACTAGTGACACAACATTTCAAAATTTCTGGGACACTATGAAGGCATTGCTAAGAGGAAAGTTCATTGCATTTAGTTCATTCATTAAAAGGACAGAAAATCACCAAACAAATAACTTTACATCTCAAAGCCCTAGAAAAAGAAGAAGAAAACAACACCAAAAAGCAGAAGACAGGAAATAACTAAAATCAGAGCTGAAATTAATGATTGAAAAATTAATTGCAACCAAAAAAATTCAAAATATTGATGAAACAAAAAGTTGATTCTTTGAAAAAATAAACAAAATTGATAAACCCTTAGCCAAGCTAATGAAGAAAAAGAGAAAACCCACATTACTAAACCTCATGATGAAAAAGGAAATATCACCATGGACACCACTAAAATACAGACCATAATCAGAAGCTACATTGAAAATCTATACTTCAATAAAAAAGAAAATCCTGAAAACATCAAATTTCTAGAGACATGTGACCTGCCCAAATTAAATCAAGAGGACATACAAAATTTAAACAGATCAAATTCAAGCAATGAAATTGAAGATGCCATCAGAAGCCTATCAACAAAGAAAAGCCCAGAACCAGATGGATTCCCAACTGAGTTCTACAAGACCTTCAAAGAAGAACTTACACCAATGTTCCTCAAATTATTTCATGAAATAGAAAAAGAGGGAAACCTTCCAAACTCATTCTATGTGCTAGTACCACCCTGATGCCAAAAATAGACAAAGATACATTTAGAAAAGGAATCTTTAGACCAACAACCATGATGAACATTGAATTCTCAATAAACTGCTGGTAAAATGCATGCAAAAACATATTTAAAACATGGTGCACCATTATCAATCAGGGTGCATTCCAGGGACACAAGGTTGGTTCAACATATGGAAATCAAAAAATGTAATTTACCACATCAATGGACTTAAAGACAAGAATCACATGATTACCTTAATAGCTGCAGAAATGCATTTAACAAAATTCGGCATTGATTCATGCTCAAAACTCTAGAAAAACTAGGGAGAATAGGAACATACTTTTATAAAAGCTATGTATGTTAAATCCAAGCCCAACTATCATTCTAAATGGAGAAAAATGAAAGCATTTCCTATAAAAAAATGGAACAAAGAGGGATGCCCTCTTTCACCACTCCTATTCAACATAATTCTTGAAAACCTTAGCCAGAGCAATTAGACAAAAGAAAGAAATTAAAGGAATACAAATAGGAGAAGAGGCCAAACTATCCCTATTTGTTGACAACACAATTCTATATATATAGAAGACCCAAAAAACTCTACTAGAAAGTTTCCAAAATTCATAAATGAATTCAGCAAGGAGTGGAGTATAAAATCAACACCAATAAATCAATTAAGTCTTACACACCAATGATATATCAGCTGAAAGAGAAATTAGGAAAACTCCCCTTCACAATAGCCTCAAAAAATAAAATTCTTGGGATTCAATCTAGCAAAAGAGGTGAAAGACCTTTACAATGAAAGCTATGGAACACTAAATAAAGAATTTGAAGAAGACCTCAGAAAATGGAAAGATTCCCCCCATCTACTTGGATAGGCAGGATTAATATTGTCAAAATGTCCATACTACCAAAAGTGCTATAAAGATTTAATTCAATTCCTATTGAAATCCCAATGACATTCTTCACAGAAATAGAAAAAGCAATCATGAAATTCATTTGGAAAAATAAAAGAGACACCCAGAATAGCCAAAGCAATTCTTAGTAAGAAAAGTGAGGCAGGAGTCACCACAATATGAGACCTTAAATTATATCGCAAAGCTATAGTAACAAAACCAGCAATGGTATTGTCACAAAAAGAGACATGAAGACCAATGGAACAGAATAGAAGATGCAAAAACACACCCACATAAACACAGTTACATCATACTAGATAAAGGCACTATAAACATACGTTGGAGAAAAAATACCCTCTTCAACAAACACCACCAAAAATGCTCAAAGAAATCCTTTGGGTGTAGAACACCAATAATGGATATTCTGAGGTGTGACAGCACACGGGGACACTTTCATGACTTTAAACAATGATCAGCTTGTCCACCCGCTCTCTCTGCAGCAGTGATCTGCTGTCTCTGAGCTTATCTTATTGTTTCTCTGCCCAGGAAGGCTGAAGTGGGGCGTCCACAGCATTTTCCAGGGCTCCCTGGCCACCTGGCTTCCTGTGACGTGTCATGAGGGGCAGGCAGCAGGACAGCCACGCCTAGGCGGTGGGGAGGTCTTTATCCCTCCCCCTCCCCCTCCTCCCACCTGTCCACTGTGTCCATGGCGGTGGCTCTGGAAGTTCCTCTTCCGGGCTGGTCCCCCTGAGGTCCCAGCACAGCCTGGGTAACTCCTCGTCCTCCTCTGTGGCCCAGCCCTCGGGGCAGCCCTGGCCAGGAAGTAGCACTGCCCAGGTGCCTCTCTTCCATGGTTTCAATGACCTGAGCAGAATCCCACCAACCTCAGCCGTGGCTGGGCCCCTCGGACAGGTTCCTGCAGCCTCTGTGGGGCCGCTCGCACCTGGCACAGGTGGCCCAGGCCCTGCAAATACCCTCGACTTCCTCTCCTCTTCTGGGGGCTGTAGTGGCAGCAGCTCCGTCATGGTCCAAGTGCTGGGTCATCTTGCACCCACTTTTGGTTCTTTCAGCTCTGCCAATATTATTTTAGTTCTTCCTCTGATTCAGTCTCTTTTTTTTTTCTTTTTCTTTTTTTTTTTTTAATTTATAATAGTAGTATGTATTACAATTCATAGTGCACATATATAGCATCTTTTTACATACACCTGTTGTATACAAATTATATTCGTACCATTCAGGTCTTTGTGTAAAGTCCAGGTCTCTGCCTGTTTTAAAGGAACCCAACTTACACAGCACTCAGCCCCTGCAGTGGTCCCAGGAAATGGCCTTCAAGCCAGGATTTTAGTGCCTAGCTGAGGACCTCTTAGAGACTGAATAGTCTCTTTGTTAGCAGTAGAAAATAGACATTGAGTAAACTATGGCTTAAAGTGGCACGGTAATGATTTAATTCACTCTGGAATCTTGAGAAAATTCTACTGAAGATAAGGCTTTTGGAAACCCAGCAGCTACCTCACTTAACTGCAACCTCTAGTGATTGTGGTTTAAAGGACTCGGGTGGGGACACTTATTTCTAATGCCCTACAGACACAGAAAGAAAAAAGTAAGCTCAGGGGTTTAAATTCTCAAAGTACAATCAGAAAAGCAGAGGTTCTACTGCAAGGTAGCTCTAAAACACAAAAAACAAACCAAATTACCTCACATCCTATAGCCATGGTGCACGTTGAGTTGAAAATCAAGCTATATAAATTAAATAGCAGGACAGAGTTGTGGGGTGGGGTACACCGTGGGCCACAGGGATCTTGGCTGTGACCTACCAATCATCCTTTCCCTAGTAAAACACATGCACAGCCTGGTAATCATAACCTGGTCCACCTCGCTGGATGACCTCGAGGCTTACGAGCAGAAAAGGACATAAGTACAGACTCAGTGTCAGGCAAAAGCACTGACCAGACCAGTGTCCTTCTGACCAGACCAGTGTCCTTCCACGGGAGGAGGCTGTCCCCTTTCGGTCTGGAACCTAGAACGCAGATGCTGGCATGCAATGTCAGCCCTTCCCCTGTGCTTCCTGAAGGGACCCAAGGCCATCCTGATTGCCTGTGGGGAGTGGGGAGAGGGGGGGCAGACCAGCCAGATCTTTGGGTTACACCGGAGGCTCGCTCTGCATGACAACGTTCTCTAGGGAATGTCACCATAACCCGTTGTCAGAAGGGACCCTGCAGATCTGAGCCAACAGTGGCATTGGCCCCGGTCCCTCCCCTGGAGGTCCACAGACCCACACCGCAGGAGTCCTCAGTCCCTGGGAGTGGAGTTGACCACACACACTCAGCAACTACCAGAAAGCTCACCCTGGCCACCTGAGCCAGGCAGGATCATCTGTGGGGCTGTCTCTGGAAGATCACCACACCCATCTGCCACCAAGCAGGAAGACAAAGCAGTAGCACGTGTTTGGGGAAACGTGAATTTAATCACACCATGAAACATCATGAAGACTTGAGGGTGAAGTCCTGTGACTAAGGTCACATCCCACTTAGTTCACCTCACTAGCCCAGGCAGAACGTGAATCGTCCTGTAAAGGATCACGTGCCTTCCTGGGAGGGCGAGTATTTTGTACTGGTGTAGTAAGGAAATCTACTTAGAGCACAAGGGCTGTGTATGGCATCCAAGTAACCAGAACGGGCAGGCTCAGCGTTTGCCTGTGGCTTTCAAACTCACATGTGCTCCTGTGACTGGCTCTGGGACACCAGCTCTCAGTCTTTCCCAGACTGCTTGGTTCTCCGTCTTGCTGTGAATTTTGTTACCAGCAGGAGCGAGGGGAATAGAGGAAGTCCAGGAGGGAGGGAGAAACCCGTGTCCTGCTCATTCCCACGGAGCCTCCGGAGTGGCTGCCTCTCTCTCTGATCCAGGCGTGCACAGTGGCCCCGGCAGCCACAGTTGGACACAACGCAGTCCTTTTGCTGTGATCCCAGTGCTGGCCCAGGAGACCCCTCCTCTCTGGCCTCAGCACTGACCGCCCAGCTCGGTGCACTTTATGGTACTTGCGGTCCCTCCACAAGGATGCCTGGGGAGTCTGGCAAAACCACCGTCCTCCCTTCCCCCCTGAACTGCTGTCCGCCATCTCTGGGCTCCACCCCCCACCCCTACCTATTCTGATCCCAGATTCAACCACCACTTTTGCAACCGTCCTAAGGCCCCTGTTCGACGTGCATCACGTCATGTGCATTTTTCTGATTGGACTCGGGCTGAACCACCACCCATTCGCCACCTGTCTTTGTGGGATGACACACACACCCCTCCCAGCCCACTGCTGCTCCCTCTGTGCTTCCTGCCGCCCGCCCGTGCTGGGCTGGGGAGTGACTTCTTACAGCCTCTTCCCCCTGATGCCACGTTCGCTCATTTCAGTTGGAAAGGAATTATAACATTAAAATGCTCTCTGGTCAGAGAAACACGCTGGACTTGGGCCACACTGCCCCTGTGATGTAGGACATCCTCAGTATCCACCAGGTGACACTGCAAGGAGCTATTTCCTCTGTCATTGCTGTCAGTGTCACCTGCCCAAGGGCGGGAACTTGTTTGCACATCCATCGGTGCCTCCGCCCCACATTTCTAAGGGTCTGTTAACAATAATGAGTAGGTGATGGATGGGAAGTGTCTGTCCACAGAGCAGTGTCCCCAGTCAAATCGAAACAGGCCTGGTGTTGAACAACTCCCTTCCCTACATGACAGTGCAGCCTCCGAGGGGTCAGGTCCTGGAGTAGGGGACCTCCGGGGAGCTGGCCCGGAGGCTGAAGTGCTCAGGCAGAGCCCGGCTCCCTGAGACTTGAGCACACAGCACTTGTGCAACACCGATACCTATGTTTAGTGTGTCAATTAGTGCTCTTATGTTTCAGAGAGCAGACAAGCTTTATACCATCGGAAAGCACAAAAAGGCAGGATCGTTTTAGTGGTGTCTGAAAGACTTTATCAAACTTCCTCCTGAAGCACAACTGGTATTTCACTTTAAGAATCTAATAAATATTTTAGCAAGGCATTTCATTTGTTTTACAATGACATTTGGTATTAGAATGAAAGAGCTAGGAAAAGAAATATAAAAAGGTTCCCTCCACCATTCACAGGAGTCCTTATATTTAGAGACCAAACTGATTTATAATGTTCATAAGAGTCACTTTAAATCACTGCCCACCGCAGTCGGGCCGAACCATGGATGCAGAGGTGGCGTCCACTGAATCCTCTCTGCACAAATCTAGCGTGGCTCTAAAAGGCTTTCAAAGTTATTTATTTAGCATTTTCTATTGAATCGTGTTTCAGGCTGTGCTATCTATGATCATTCTGTGGAGTGCCGCTGAGAAATGTGCCATTTCACATGTGAATCAGAAATTAACAATTTCAATAGATCGCATGGTTTTTAATGAAGTCATGCTTTTGAGGGGTTATTTTCCCTGAGTCCTTCAATGCCCAGGATAGTCAATCAAAGATCATTCTTAGCAGGACACAGTCCTCAGGGGGCAGCAGCCAGTGGCAGTGGTGACCAGCAGGATGCCCAGGCAGATGCTGGGCCTGATGGTAAGGTGGTGGCTCTGCACGCTGACTGCACAGTCACGTCACCCAGGGGGACGTCCTGCCTTTCCCCCATCAGGAAGGCATCAGCATTTGCCAGAGTAAAGTCAGAGCAGCACTATGGTTACCTGCGAGTGCAGGGCTGGGGAAAGCAGGAGGAAGAAGCCAGTTGCTCTCCTTTCTGTTTCCCCATCAAACCATCAGGGTTGGTGATTACAGTCTAAAGATTCACAGCCTATTTTCCTGCCTGGGGTCTGCACACTGAAGTTCACTACCTAATTTCCAAATGAACGAACTGTGGGCTTGCCCACGAAGCAAAATAACATGGCATTTGGGGAACACAACCTTTAAAATTAAATACTGGACATGCAGAATCCAACAGGCAACAATATTACAATCAATACATCAAGAACTTTACATAGTATACAAATTAGTTGGGTATAAAGGGTATTATTAGTCCAAAAGGACAAAAATGATAGAAGGGAACCAAGCAGAAGTATTACATATGCAAAATATAATAGTTAAAATGACAGCACACCTGATGGCTGATTTTGGGCTCCACATGGGTCACGTTTGGCTGAGTGGGACTTTTTTAGGCACGGACCCAGATTCAAAACACACACACGACAGAGTTCATGCAGCTGCCGTTCTTCTATCAGCACGAGAAGAATCTGTGCTGGGTGGGCCACCAGCCCAAGAGGAGGGCCAGAGGCAACAAACAGGGCAGAGCCACCAGCCGACCAGAGACACAGGACTGAGCGTTAATGCTCCACCTCAGAGGCCACTGAGTGATGTCACACACGTCCCGTTGTTAAGGTGGTACCCGATGCCTTGATCAACTGGAAACTCGGATTCAAAGCAATTCTAACCAGGAGTTCAGATCTTGATTGTGTTCTGACCTCTATGTACACGGAACAGCAAAGATCCAGCAACAGAAAAGAACGCTTTTGAAAACCGAATGCAGGGAAGTGTTACGTGTCCTGCCAGCTACTGAGCCTTCACATGACTGACAGTAAGATCAACTAAGAGCAGCACGCTGAGGCAGGGTGCGCACGTGGGCCATGGAAGTAAAGACGCTCGCGTGAGCAATCCCACAGATGCAGAGGACCTTCGCCTAGGACAAAGGTGACATCTCAGCAAAAGGATGGCTACCCTGCAAAGGAAGCTGGGAAAGGGGTGATTTGGAGAAGATTAAAGGAGATCCCAATCTCAAGTCATGTTTAAAGACCGGAAAATATTTTAGAATTTCATGTAGGGAAGGATTTCTTAAGATAAAAGCCTATTGAGGTAAAAATAAATTATCGACCAATTTAACCATATTAAAAGAGTTGATTTGGTTGAAAGAAAAACACTTTTTAAAAGGTAAAATGTAAGCTGCCTGTCGTGGCCAGCCACAAACGCCACGGGAGGAAAACTCTCGGAGGCAGAGTTAAGATACTACTACTTTTACTTCTACTTTCTTAGAGAGAGCTTAGAGAGAGAAAGAAAGATTTTTCTTCTTCTTAGAAAGAGCTTAGAGAGAAAGATTAGAGATAGCTTTTTCTTCTTCTTCTTAGAGCTTAGAGAGAAAGATAGAGCTTTTTCTTCTTCATCTTCTTAGAGCTTAGAGAGAAAGAGAGAGAGCTTGAAAGAGAGAGATTTCTTCTTTAGAGAGAGAGAGAGAGAGCTTAGCTTTTAGAGCTTCTTTCTTCTTTCTTCTTTCTTCTTTCTTCCTCGGGAGCCTCTGCCTGACTCTGACCAGGAATTACTTCTTCTATCTGGTTTCTCTTCTGTAACCGCTCTGCCTACGTTCTGGCCGCTCTGATTCTTTTCTTCTTCTCCGACCCGAACTCTTCTTCCGACCGAGCGACTGCATGACTGACTGAATGAATTCATTCTTCTCCTGACTCCGACCGCTTTCACCCGGTTATATACCTTTAGCTTTGCGGGTGCCTCACGTGCACTTACAGGTGCGTCACATACATACTTATTATCAGGTGGAACTTATGGCTTCCCAGCTGACCGCAATAGCCATCTCCCTAATTGGGGCTCCTTCAGTAAAAAGCCAGGTGGCAAACTGGGAGATGATAGTCAATGAAAAATAATTATACATGAGTAAGTTCATATGGTAGTAAGTAACCCTTACAGATAATTCCGAAGATTCCAAACAACCCAAAAGAAAAAAAAAAAAAAAAATGATAAGCAAAATACCTAAAAGGGCTCCTCCTAGAAAATGCTAGGGCCACTAAGCAGAGGAGAAGATTTACGCCATCAGAAATTCAGGAAGAGCAAACTGATGACACGATAAGAGACCTGCAGTTGGGAAAATGTAGAAAATCCCGATAACACGAAATGTCAGCTTAATGTGCATCCTACACCTTGCTCCTGGAGACAGAAATTGGCAACCATGGAGAAAATGCTCTGGTGTCACCTACTAAGATTGGACAGTCACATGCTCAGTGGCCCGGCATTTCTACCTCTGCTTTCACACCAAGAAACTGCAGGAGACAGGTACAGGAATGCTGCAGCGGACAGTTTCCCCAGCAAAACTCGGAGAACTCACATGTTCGCCAGCTGGGAAGAGGTGATGGTAAGGCCAAACCAACACAGCTGGAGTTAGCGAGGAACTGTTCAGCTTTAAAAAAAACTACCAAAAATTACATACAATACCCTTTTTATTAAGCTAAAAGTAATGAACATGGGTGAACATACTTTTTAAGAAAACGTTTAGTTGTAATAACACTAAAAAGAAAACCAAATATAGGGTTAAGAAGGATGGTTTCTTGGGTAATGGTCTAAAACTTTGAAGGGTAAGCTGGAGAATTTGTTTTACATATTTAAAATAATAGTATCCAGTAAGTGGGGAAAAGCCAGGCATGAACCAATGATTGAGATGTTGTCATAAATTATAGATTATGATGAATTTGTTTCTGCGTTCCTAATTTTGTCAAATTAGTAAGGCAAAATTGATTATTCAGGATAGTCAGAAAGTGTGAGGGAAAGATGAAGGAGGGAGCAATGCGGACCAGTATGTGGAAGGACTTCTAAGAAGGGGTGGACCTCAGGCAGAGGAATGGAGGGGAGGCTCCCACCCCGGCGACCACCAACCCTCCTGACATTAGGATGAGCAGAGATTTTTGACAGACGCTGAAACAAACGGCCTTTAAAATAAAGATATCACACTATTGGAAGTGAGACTGTGAAGACAAGTTTACGGGGGCGAGGGGGTCTTGAGGTCTAAGAAGAGTTTAAATGCATTTCATGAGAGTCTGTTGAGGCTACTGGAGAAGGGACTAATGTGATTAAAAAAAAAAAAAAAACTTTGTATGATTGGCAAAGCAGAAAGATGGGTAGAAAAAGTGACATTCAATATTCAATTTTGGGAAGGTCTAAAAACTGAGTCTCTGTCATCAAGGCAGATGATACAGACCTGGATTCGCTTGGCTATCATGAAGCCAGCATCAATTTGAAATAGGCTTTAAAAAAAGAAAAAGAATCTATGAAAGCCTGCTGCGGATGATAACGTACAAACCACATGAGCATAGACAAACGGGACGTTATCAACAGACTTACTGAGAGGAGAATCCACATTGTGGGGTGACTGGAATCCTCAGTCCTCTCAGAGAGGCTGGTTGTGGGGAAACAGGGGTATTTTATTCCATTAAACCCACACCCACAGCGCGCTCTAGCTGTGTGGGTTTGACGTTCACCCAGCCGCCAATATCGACGACTCTTCCTAAAAGCTACTAAGTCAGTCCACTGAAATATAGACGGGGTGGTCCCTGTCAATGCAGCAGGCCACTTGGCCAGTTGTGGAGTGCTCTGAACCCAGCCAGTTAGTGGACTCTCTCTGTCCACTAAAAGCATCTAATCAGATGGGCCGACTAGATAAAAACACACCCCAGGCTGTACCCCACACACGGCCATGCCAGGTCTTCTAGTTTCCAATCATCTTCAGCAACCATCACAGATGTCAGACGTCTTCCATCAGACGTCAGAATCACCGTTAATGCTCTGTGCCACAGCAAGGTCCTTCTCTCAGGAAGTTCTCGTTGCACAATAATTCTTATGGGGGGGGGGAGAGGCCCTTAAAAGTTTCAAATAAACATTCTAATATGTTTATGTTATTCTTATCTACTATTAGGAATTCTTCAGTGACATTTGAAGGAAGTTTTCCTTTTTCTCAACCTAGTAAAGAAGTTACAAATAAAAAAAAAAAAAATCCTTTACCTAAACAGAATAAAAGTCTCTCAGAATGCAAGCATATTAACAGAAAGTCACTAAGGAAAAAAAAAAAGTCATATGGTAATCTGTCATATCACAATGAAATTATTCTAAAAATTAAATGTTTCTAAAAATCAAAAAACTATGATCTAGCATATGACCTAGCATACCTGCTTATTCCTACTTCAGGATGATTCTGAAATCTTATCTATCTATAATAACCATAAAATGGTCAGACAGTGAGCTCATTTGAAAAATTTGGATACTCTGTTTGAAAAGCTATTTCAGTAAGATCTGTGCAGGTCCTTAATTAACACTCAGGTGACTTCAGATAAATGTCAATCAACGCTCTTTCCTGTTCCATCAGATGTTGTCATGTAGGCCTGAGAGGGGAGGAGGAGGTCGAGCTTCTCAGCAGCTGGGATAGCTCTCATCAGATAGCTCATTAGTGCAAACAGGCTGATTGACAAGGTTACCCCAAATGGAGAAGCAGGAGCCAAGTAGATCATTCACTTGTTCCATCAGTGATATTCTGAGCACCATTTGGTGTTCCCAGGGGAGACAGAAGAACAAACTGCAATTTTCACAATAATTAATTGTTTAAAGGAAACTGCAGATTCTTTCAATACTGAGGAATTCCAATTTAAGGTAGAAAAAGTGTAGGGCTGTGCGATTGTGTAGCAGAAGGCCCTGGGTGCTCTCCGGTGATTTTACTTGAGAATCCCTCTTCACAGAACCTTTTTACTGAGTTTATTTTTTTGTATATGTTTTTATTGTAATGGAAATAGTATCTTTCAAATTAGTTGTCCTCTTTATATAGAGAAACAAAATTGATGTTGTGCAGTGTCTATTCTGAACTTCATTAAATTCACCTGTTTGCTCTACTAAGCAGTTTTAGAATTTTCTTTGGATTCTTTTTATGGACACAATTTTCATTGTCAAAAATATTTTCACTTCTTCCTGACTTTAGTGCCTCTTAGCCAAAAAAGTGAGGAAAGAAGAATGACTAAGATCCCCAGTACAATGTTGGATCAAAGGGATACGAATGAACACCCACGCCTTGTACCCAATTTTGTTGAAGATAACCAATATTTCACCATTAATTCCAACGTCTGCTGTCATTATTTAAAGCCACCCTTCGTCCCATTGAAGAAATACTCTCCCATCCTTCCTTCAGTTATTGTTTTTATAGGAAGTAGTGCTGGATTTTGTCAAATGCCTTTTTATGAATTTTTTGAAAAAAATCATACGATGTTTCCCTCTCCTGTCAATTAGGTATCAGCCCCAGCTCATTTCTAAACGGCACTTGTGGAATTCAGGGTTTGGGTTGGAAAGTTCGTCTGCTTTTTTCCTAACACAGCTATTTCTCTTACTAGCTAATATTTACCTGGTGTGCAGAAGGCACGAGTTGCCCTCCTCCTCCTCCTCCTCCGCCGTGGTATACAAGTTTGATCTATTGTTAGAAGTTTACCTTTTGAAATGCAAATATTTCTTGGGAACTATAAAACTTTTTGTGAATTGTATTTTTTTTTCTTTTTTTTTTTTTTTTTTTTTTTATACCAGGGATTGAACTCAGGGGCACTGGACCACTGGGCCACATCCCCAGCCCTTTTTTTGTAATTTATTTAGAGACAGGGTCTCACTGAGTTGCTAAGTGCCTCGCCATTGCTGAGGCTGGCTTTGAACTTGCAATCCTCCTGCCTCAGCCTCCCAAAGTGCTGGGATTACAGGCGTGCGCCACCGCGCCCGGCAAATTGTATTTTTTCTAATCAGGTCATTCAACAATAAAACCTCCATAAAACAATGATTCCACATGTGCCACAATTTTCGTTCGGAAGCTCAGTCGAGAGTGAAACGTTGGAGTGTCTCACGGAGTCTGGCGGATGTTAACTGCAGAGGGAATACGAGCATCGTCAAGAAGACAACTTCTAATTTGTCCTTTTCCCAGAGGACGAAAACATTTAAAAATCACATTCCACTACCATGGAGGGTATCTTAACATTTTACATTAATTAAATCTCATTATGCTCAGAGTCAGTCAAAATAACATTTATGACACACTAAGGGCAGAGACCAGGAGTCCTTCAGGACCTCACCCCAGGAACAGAAGACCGGGCCACACACACAAACGTAAATAATGTGAAGTGGCATGAGAGGCACATTGTAAAGTTGATTTGAAATAATGAGACTAAGAAGTTTCTCTTCTCCTGAAGCACAGGGGAAAATCCTGAAAAAGGTGTGGCCATTTTATATTTGAAATAAGTAAATAAGGTAGTTAACTTAAGCACGGACTAAATTCCTTCTAGTTCTAACAGTTTTGTGACTATAAAGGGTTATCTGAAACAATTTCAAGATTGAATGTTTGGAAAGAGGGAAAATGAGGTGAGGAGATCTCAACCAGCGAGGTCACTGGCAGTCTCCGCAGCCCTGGTTAGTGACCTTCTGTCTCTCGTCCATTTTCACAGGGATATTTAAGAAAAAGAAAAAAAAAAAAGAGTTTCTACTATTGAACTATGGATTTCCTGCAAATTCATTTAGTGAATGGAAACAAAAAAAACATTAACCTCTACTGCCAAAGGCAACTGTAACGATATTAAAAGTAAATAAACCTCTTATCTTATGGTCTTTATTTTCTCTGTGTGGGGACACTGGCTATTTATATATTCATTTATTTTTAACAGAGACTTTGAAAAATGTATAAAAATTAAACAAATGCAAAGAGTAATCAAAGGATTTCTAAGTTCTGCAACCACTCACAATTTTGTCTCTCCAGACCCACAATGGTATTATTTTAGATGGAGGCACAATCCACAAACTAAAATTTTTATTTCAGACTCTGTATGAAAGATACAGATATTAGCATTTTATAGTGAGATAGGAAGAATCTCATGATCTAATGCCAAAACATAAAAGTCAAAATGCTTGATTATTTTTCTGTCAGAGAATACCTTATGCAAATACCCATTTTCAAAAGATTTTTACTCAAATTCAATAACTTTTTCAGAAAGAGAAAATAAAATTATCCTCAAATTAATATGGGATCTCAGTTAACAATTTTATAAGAAATAAAAAGGTCAGAGATCACACACTTTTTGATTTCAAAACTTACTACAAATCTATAGTAATCAAAAGGCATGATATTAGCATAAAGGCAAAAATACAGATCAATGGAACAGAGAGCACAAAACTAAACTAATATATACAGTCAAATGGATTTGGACAAGAGTACCAGTATGATTCATTAGAGAGCAGTCTTCAACAACAGTTTCCCAAAACTCTTCATTTACATGCAAAAGAAGAAAGTTGCAGTCTTACCCTATATCATCAAAACCCGACTGACTCATTAATGGGTCAAAGACCTAACATAAGGTAGAAAACCCTTGTAACAAAATGGGAAGTCTTTACAACTGTAGATTTGGCAATGATTTCTTGGATACGACATGAAAAGCACAGAAGAAAAAAAAAAATAGATAACATTGAACTTCATCAAAATGAAAAACTGTCAAATGGTAGTTCCAATTTTTTTTTTATTTTTTTTGTTTGTGGTACTGGGAATTGAACCCAGGCCCTGTGCATTCATCATTCCAACTTTTTTAAGGAATCTCCATACTACTTTTCAGATCGGTTGTACCAATTTGCAGTCCCACCAGCAATGCATGAGTGTGCCTTTTCCCCATCCTCAATGACACTTATCGTTGCTTGTATTCTTGATAGCTGCCATTCTGACTGGAGTGAGATGAAATCTTAGATGCAGATCAAAACTAGAGTAGCTGAACATTTTTTCATATGTTTGTTGATTGTATATCTTCTGAGAAGGGTCTGTTCAGTCTCTTAGCCCATTTATTGATTGGGTTGTTGGGTTTTTTTTTTTTTTCTTTAGTTCTTTATGTATCTTGGAGATTAGTGTTTTATCTGATGTGTGTGGTAAAAATTTTCTCCCATTCTGTAGGCTCTCTCTTCCCCTCATTGTTTCTTTTGCTGAGAAGAAGCTTTTTAGTTTGAATCTATCCCATTTATTGATTCTTCATTTTATTTCTTGCACTTTAGGAGTCTTAGGAAGTCGGGGCCTAATCCAACATGAAGAAGATTTGGGCCCACTTTTTCTTCTATTGGGTGCAGGGTCTCTGGTCAAATTCCTAGGTCCTTGACCCACTTTGAGTTTTGTGCATGGTGAAAGATGGGGGCTTAATTTCATTTTGTTGTATATGGATTTCCAGTTTTTCCAGCACCATTGGTTGAAGAGGCTACCTTTACTCCAATGGATGTTTGGGCCCCTTTGTCTAGTATGAGAAATATTTATGTGGGTTTGTTTCTGTGTCTTCTATTCTGTACCATTGGTCTACATGTCTGTTTTGGTGCCAATACCATTTTTGTTACTACAGCTTTGTAGTATAGTTTAAGGTCTGGTATTGTGATGCCTCCTGCTTCTCTCCGCTTGCTAAGGAATGCTTTGGCCTATACCCAAAGGACTTAAAAACAGCATACTACATTGACACAGCCACCTCAATGTTTGTAGCAGCACAATTCACAATAGCTAAACTGTGGAACCAACCTAGATGCCCTTCAAGGGATGGATAAAGAAACTGTGGTATATATACACACACACAATGAAATATTATTCAGCAATAAAAAAAAAGGAATACAATTATGACATTCGCAGGTAAATGGATAGAGTTAGTTATCATGCTAAGCAAAATAATCCAATCCCAAACATCCAAAGGCTGAATGTTTTTTCTGATAAGTGTATGCTAATCCTTAATGGGGGAGGGGGACATGGGATGAGTGGAGGAACTTTGGATTGGGCAAAGGGGCAGGAGAGGAGAGGAGTAAAGGGGAGGGGAAATAGGGGTAAGAAAGATGGTGGAATGGGATGGACATCATTACCCTAGGAACATGTATGATTGCACAAATGGTGTAACCCTACTTCATGTACAACCAGAGAAGTGAAAATTTGTGCTCCATTTATGTACAATGAATAGAAGAGCATTCCGCTGTCACGTACAACTGACTAAAAGAATAATTCACAACACATGAGCTTTTGGGGAATACCTCATATCTAAACTGTAACAGTGTTTGTCAGGGAGTTTATAGGAGTTTACTCCAGTAAATGGACAAGAATAATTCATAACACATTACCTTATTTTTATCCACCTGCAAATAATCAGAAAATATTTTTTTCTAGTCAGTTGAACATAAACTTGGCAGTACCATGTATATTAGTAATTTGCCTAATATACCACCTTTCCTTTCCATTCTCTATCACAAATTTGAAATGAATGCATTATGAATTAAAATGGGCCTTTTTTTATGGTGCTAGGGATTGAACTCAGGGCCCTGTGCATGTGAGGCAAGCACTATACCAACTGAAGTATATCCCCAGCCCCAGTAAACTTTTTATAATACATTGATCTTCAAATATTCCCACGATTAAAAATAACCAAAAAACAAACAAAAAAAATACCTCTGTGTATTAAAGGATAGTGTCAACTGAGTATAAAGGCAATCCAGAAATAAGAAAAAAAAAAGTTTGCAAATTATACCTCTCCTACTGCATATAGGAGCTCTTCATTACATTCTAGATATTAACCTCTGGATATTAATCTAAAAGATTAAAAGATTAATATACAGAATGTATAAAGAACTCCTATAACTCAACAACAAAAAATCTGATTTAAAAAATGGGTAAAGACCTTGAATAGACATTTCCCCAAATATATACAAATGGCCAATAACCACATGAAAAAAAAAAGATGTTCAACATCACTAATCATTAAAGACATGAAAATAATGAATTACCACATCACACCTATTAGAAAAGCTATTTTTTATTTGTTCTAATTAGTTATACGTGACAGTAGAATGCACTTTGACACACCACACATAAATGGAGTATAACTCCTCTTTCTTCTGGTTGTACATGATGTAGAATCACACCAGTCGTGTAGTCATACATCCACAGAGGGTAATAAAGCTATTTTTAAATAATAAACTAACAAATCTCAGGATGTGGAGAAGCTAGAACTCTTGTGTGACTAGGGAGGATATAAAATAACACAGCTGCTCTGCAAAAAACAGTATGACAGCACTCCAAACATTTAAACCTGGAATGATCGCATGACCTAGCAATTCTGCTGCCAGGCACATAACCAAATAATTGAAAACAGGGACTCAAACTTTCATGTATCCACGTTCAAGGTCGTAGTGCTTGTAATAATCAGATATGGAAGAGACCCAAGTGTGCATTGATGAGCAAATGGGTAATGAAACATGCTGAATACCATAAAATATTGCTCAGTCTTCAAAAGGAAGGAACTTCTGAGATATGCTACCACATAGAATAAAGGTGTTCTACATTCATCCAAGAAAAAGAAATCAGTCCTAAAAGGACAGACAGTGTATGAGTCCCCTTAGATGGTTTACCTATAGTAATCAACTCATGGAGACAGAAAGTAGAAAGGTGGTTACCAGGACTGGGTATAGAAGACAATGGAAAGTTGCTACTTAATATGCACTTTCTCTTTAGAAAGATAAAATCGTTCTAAACATGGACGGTGATGAAGGTCATACACAGCATGTATGTGCTCAACACCACTGAACCATACATTTAAACACGGTTAAAATGGTAAATTTTATGTTACATATGCATAAGCACAATAAAAAAATATAAATTTTTAAATTGAATACTTTTACTGGGATATGCTAATTTCCTGAAGTTATGTTGAAAATGTTAGGATTTAAGAGGCATGTGAAATCTCAGTATTCAGACTCTCAGCATCAGCTGAGATATTTAACTTGACAGAGTACAGCCACGTGACTTTGCAAACCGATTCTGACTTTTATTAAGTGGAAACTTATTTCTTATCTGACTTGTGTTTCACTAATCCTGTTCTATGATCGCCAGCATTTTTCAGATAAAAACCTACAAAATAAAATCTTTTCTTAAAAAATTAAAATCAAGTTATGTTACTTTGTCTCCTGTGTGATAACACAATATCCCAGTACAAGTACAGATTTGGGGGTAGGGCTAGAAAACTACCTGTCATTTGTCCACTGCACTGAATGCAATACAGATATAAGCCAATTTAAGCCAAAAACACCCTCTAAGCAGAAAACCTGATAACACTTTGTGACACAAGAACTGAATGCATGAAAAACTTATGACATTTTCTCAATTGCATGATCCTGAGTTGCAGATGTTTTCTCAAAATGTCAGAATAAAAATATACAGTGGTCCAGCAGTTACTGGTTTTCAAAGGATGATGCATACTTATAAAAATCCCAAAGTTCTACTAAATTAGCGTTTCTAAAAATTTTGAAATTTTAACTTTTAGGTCCATATCTTTGAAACTACTATACTTAAATTCTTCTTGATGACTTCACTGGGTGGATATTTAAAATGTATGGACATTTCATATGTTGCTTCTTCTTTGGTAGTTCTAGGACATTTTAACAGAAATTGGAAGTTTCAGTAATTTTATTCAGCAAATACAGTTAAGTATCCATTATGATCCAAGTATTATGTTAGTTGCAAATTGTACAAAGAATGGCATAATCTATTGTGTATTGGTTAAAAGTATGTTTTTTAAATAAATCTATGAAATTAAGGGAAATTAATATAATTAAACAACTCTTGCTGTATGAAAAGTGAAATATAATAGTAACAGCTTTACTAGAAAAACCCAATTAATTGCCTTCTGTTTTGCTGTTTTCCAACTGGCTACTCTCTAGTAAGAATGCCAAAGAACTGAAAAATAATCCAAAGATGATTAGCCAGGAGCTAGGGGGAGAAAACAAGGCAAAACAAAGAACCTCAACAATGCATTTTAAGTTAGGATGAAGAATCTCTCTGAACTTGTTCATTGAGACACTTTTATAGGCATTGAGGCAAACTGCAAAGTTTTCTTTTTTATTAATAATGTAGAAGCTTTAGAAAGCAAATGCTTCTGACAGAGCAATACTTAAACTTGAAAGCACAAGTTCTCCTTTATAAATAAAAATCTTTCTCTCCTGCTGCTCAAGAAGCACACAATTTGGTTAGTGATTTCAGAAGGACATCATTAGTCCTCAGCACACTGCCTTTTTGCAAGTTCAGCTTCCCCACCCAGCATCTAGTGGCAGTGCTCATCTCTGAAGCCCCCAGTCCCCTTGACTTCAAAGGCCACATGAGAAAACAAGGCTGTCATTAGCAAGCACGTCAACCGTTGCTGAAACCAGCCTTGAGAAAAGGCCAGAAATTCTAGCTCTGTAGTGCAACTTTTCACTCACCTTAAAATTAATCATCCTAAATGTGTACAAATTCATCAGAACTGGACGCGTGTCAATCAAATTTTACTTTATTCACTCATAAATTAGTTTAATGCCTATTCATTGATGTATAATTTCCTCTTGCCTCCACACCAGGATTGTCTTACATTTGAGTCTGCAAACACATTGTAAAACCCCGATAAATAAAAACGATTTTTTTAAACAATGGTATCCAGAATGTATAGCTATTCTGGCTAGAGGCAAAAGGTTTGGTAATGCAATAAAATGTGTGTGAGAAATGAGAAAATGAGTATGTTTTGTTTCAAATATTAGCTCTTTGACCTAATGTCTAGTTTCAGTTCCAAGAAGTGGAGTGATCTCATAAAGAAAATGGGTTTCCCTGCAGATAATTCCTAGCATCATTTTCTGCTTTTATGCCTTTGCTTCTTCATAGCAAGTCATTTTTACAGAGCTACTTTGCCTTTTTCTACATGACAAAGTATCTCCATAACGTATTGGCTTAAAACTGCCCATCCGTTTTATCGTATCTCGCCTGTGGTGAGGAACTAGAGGGGGGCTCTGTTCCCGTGCTCCATGCTTCACTGACAACTAAGGTCACAGGATGGTGGCCACCTGGCAGAGAGGCTGGTCCCAAAGATCCAGGACAACTTACTTCACTCACACCTATGGAGCTTGGAGGGGATGGTCAGATACTGAGTGCAGCTGGGACTGTCCACTGAGGACGTTCTCTCCAGCTCGGCCGTGTCAGAACAGCCATGCTTCTTGGGTGGCTGCCAGGAAGAGTGTTCCATGAACCAGGAGGAGGCGGCTGCCATTTTCTTGAGAGATGGATGCTATGCCCGGTGAGCCATCTCTTGCATCACACTGGTCAAAGTAGTCCAGAGCCGGGCTCTGTTCAAGGAGTGGACGCGATCCAGGAGGAGCATCAGAGAACTTGCAGCCATCTTGAATCTGCCCCATCACCAAGTGTTCCCGAGTGCCTGGTGCACACCCTGGACTTGCGAATCACAGTACTAGAGATATCCTTTGTAATTTATTTAACCTTCACTAAGTCATTTGGCTATTACTTTTAATTAAAGAATTATTTTGGTCTTCTGCGAGTTTCTTCTAATCCAGGAGGCAATGGAAAATATAAAATTAGAATTTTTACTATGCATTTGCTAATTCACAGAATGGCCATTTTTAATTAAAAAAAAAAAAATGGGCAAACTTGTTACCATGCCTTGACACTCTCATGATTAATATACTAACAGCAAACAGAAATCATCTGATAAAAAAACATTAGTGTATTCTCAGATTCAATAAACTGATAAAGAAACGTTAGTGTTCTCAGATTCAATAAACGATCACTGCGCTGTGGGGTAGCATTAGCTCTACTCCACGAGGTGAAATCTGAGGCCAATAAAAGTGAAGTAACTTTCTCCAGGTCACCGTGCTGGCAGATGTCAGGGCTGGGCCAAGCTCCCTCTCTTGTGTCCAATCACATACAATGCATCTGTGCAGCTGAATTGCATCAATATTTTAATGTAAAATCCTACAGTGACATTCTGTGCCATTTATCCCCATTTTCCGTGAAACTTTCACATTCAATATTCAGGAGTTCTTATGATTCTGTATGCACAGTACCTCTTAAAAGTCTCAAGGCATTTATATTCAAAACCTCCCACCTGAGCCTTAAGGACATAATAATTTGTATTTACGCCCTTTACAACTTGGAGTTAATTACGTGGCAGTTGGGCTATTTTATTCTATCATGCTAATGTTCAATAACTGCATACTTGACAATTCACTAGCATCTAATTAGCAAAAAACATCTTAATAAATATAAACATCATGCCCATTTGATAGGTCCAAGTTAGGCTATTTAAGAAGGAGGACAACTAATCCACACTCAGATAACTATATTGGTATTGGTAACGTGCCAGTTAAACCCACTGATCTGATTTACTTAAATCTGCAAAATAAGCTTTACCATTTGTTGAGAATCTCATACACACACACACACACACACACACACACAATACTGAATAATGGCTCCCATTTATATAAACTTTTATAATATGTATATAAAATACTGAATACTGAATAATGACCCTTGCAGAGCATATTTTCAGTTTTGTCAGCATTCACTGTTGATTAGCTCTCCTGGTTTGTGAGATTACTATAAGACTGGATGGATTTGGAGTATATATCCCTGGAACAAATCTAATAAAGAAAATTAAAACCAAGAAATCTATGAACTGAATGAAATTTGTACTTATAAATGCATTTAAATAAATAGAAATAAATAATTTATGGAAATAAGATCATGATTAACATGAATCAAAGTACCCCTGCAATTGGCCTTAAACTGAACAATAATGTGTGATAAATTTGCTTGCTACATCGTAATAAGTAAAATCTTTCAAAAATCATAAAAGCTATTTTGAAAAGGTTTTTAAAATTAACAAGCCTCCCCGTCCTCAAGCATTTTTGTAGTCAAAATCTGAGTAAACATTTTGATGTTTTTAATACTATGGAAACTTTTAAACAAATGCAAACATGGGAGACTGGCAAAACGACCCTTCACCTCACCACCCTGTGTTCAGACTTCATCACTCAATGACTCTGGCTCCCTTTCACAGATCCAATATTTCCATATCGTGCCAGCTCTATTCTTCTCAACTCCCCCCACCTCACAGTTTTGACACAAATCTCAGATATTCTATTTCACCTGCAAATAGGATAAGTATTCAAAAATTCATACTGCACTGAGCTAGGATATCTTACAAATTTAATAAACACTGAATACAAATTTGAAGGGCTTTTTTGAAATTTTTAAGAAATGAGTATTTGAAGTAAAGCTAAAATATCAATTTATATTTTCAAGCAGATAGGGAGTATGACTTGGTAATACACAAATAATGCTTAAGGCAAAAATCACTGTAATCAATTCACTAGTGGCCCATTATTACCACCATAGTTTAAGCCACTTGATAAATTTTGTATTGTTTATGTCATAACTCATTCCAAAACACTGCAACAGCCTTGTACACATTTAAAATACTAACATGTGATCTAATCTTTTGTGCATATGCTAATTCAAACTGGTTCCCATTCCATAGCCAGGCCAACAGTGTCTGATACTGATTGCCACCTAAAATTGTAACTGACAAAACATGAAACGTACAACATCTTATTTCCGTTTAGTGAATTTATTCACTCAAGAACTATTTATGAGGCACTTATTATACAACAGGCTATTCAATCAGTTACATATAAAATAGCAAACTGATAGTTCCCCACCTCACAGGGCTTACAGTCTCGTGGGAAATGGACAACTGAGAAATATAATCACATCACACGTCATGAGGCAATAATTGCCATGAAGAAATATAAATTAAGCTGAGAGTGACTTTGGGGGAAGGAGATTTGTTTCTGTTCCTTTCTCTCATTTTTATGTTTTTGTTAGTGCATTATATGTAACAAGTGGGGTTCAATGTGAGATGGTCACACATGCACTTAGCATAATTTACTCCATTTCATTCCCCAGCATTTCCCCTTCCCCTTTAGACCTCTCCAGCCCTTCTCCAGGGAGAGGAAATTGGGTTCTGAGGAGAAAATCCATGTGTGGTGAGTGAAGTGAGTGGGACAGCCTCACAGTTGAATAACAGAAGAACGAGGGCAAAAACTTTGATTTGGGAATAAGATGGTGTCTTAAAGGAACTGAGGAAGGCCACTGGCAATCACATGGGGAGAGAGAGAGGGTACAATTACAGAAAATGAGGTCATCCAGAGATGAGGAACCACATCATGTAAGGTCTGATAGGCTAGGGTATAGATGATGGGTATAGATGATGGTTTTGTGACAAATCATTGAAGGACTCTGAGCAAGGAAGGAAAATTAAGTGTTAGATTTTACATATCACTGACTTTTTGATAGAAAACTAACAATAGAACAAACTAAGCAGAAGAGAGGAGATAGGTTAAAATGGAACTGAAGGTGTCGCACATTAGCAGGGTGGTAGACCATGGTGGAGGGTGGTAGACCCTCCCCCACGTGTGCACAAAATAAGAAGCTACCTGTGGGTCGGTTCCCTCTGAGAAACTGGCTGAGAGGCTCTTGCACGCTGGGTGGTGACACTTTGAAATGGATAGGAAAAAGTAGACATACAGGCACCATAAGCCCTACCCCAGCAGACCCTAACCCTAACATGACTGAGTGGAACTCCCATCTCCAAGCTTCCCAGTGAGGAAAAGTTCTGAATCACACATCTCGTGCCCCGAGATTTGTAACTGCTCCCCAAAAAACCAACAACTAATTTGCCTACCTTTGGAAGACAGTGGCGCCTGGCCTTCCTGAGACACCCACTATCACAGAGAACAAAGAGATGGTTTTAAACAAGTAGGTGAGCACTTCCGAGCCTCTTCCCCTGACTCAGTGCAGAGCTCACAAGCCATGAAGCTTCCCTACCAGCTTCCCCAAGATCCGGTTGCACTGCACATCTGTTACCCCAACTTTGCCACCTGATCTCGAGGTTCTGACTTCTAACAGCCTGCATCTGAAAGCTGACAGGGCAGACGACCCCGGGTCCCCTAAGAGGCTAGATGGGCACACAAGCAAATCCCATGGCTTCTCTTTCTGGGAGAATTCTTCAGTGGCAAAACTAATCCTCCTCTAGAAGGAGCTGGATCACCCTTCTGGTCTCCCAGCATTCCTGGTTGCTACCTGAGAAACTAACCTCTAATCCACCATTATCTGAGAGCTGAAAGAGTTCAATGTTTGCTAGTTCCCTGAGGGTGACAGAAAACAAAGAAACATGCAGGTATTTGTCACAGTTCCTCCCCCAGCTCAGTGCACAGTGAGTAGACAATAAGCTCCAACATCTAGCTTTTGCCTGTAAAGAAAAGGGACTGGACCACACACCTAGCACATCAACATTTCCAGATTCTATTTCAGGGACTGAATTTTATGTCACCTATCTCAAAGCACTGCTGGGAATTGAGACTAGTTGCCGGGGACCAGCTCCGCCTGGGGGGGTCGAGGACGTTGGCGAGGAGGTGAGAGAAAGACCACGCAGCATACAAGTCTGGAGGCTAACTCTAACTTTACTTCTTTTACCCGAGCTTTTATAGCCCAGACAGCACAGTCTTTTGCATTACAGCTTTTGAGGTTACATTAAAGAATTTCAGAGTTATACATTATGAAGGAAACAAGTTACATTAAAGAATTTCAGGGTTATACATTCTGGGGGAAACAGGATATTGTTCTAAGTACATATTACTGATTAAACTTATCTAAAAACGTAAAGAAAGCACATATTGATCAATCTTAAATATCAAGAACAAAAACTGTTTTTACCTAAAACTATTCTTACAGCCCTTTAAGATCATTCACAATGTCCCACACCTTGATTGCCCTAATACATCATAGCTAAACCTTGACTGAACTCAGCTTATTATTGTTTCCTATAATAACTTGTTCTGAATTAGAAAGAAGGAACTAACAGGTAACTATCCTTTGATCAGGTGTTAGATCTAAGGGGTCTCTACCATGGAAAACTTATATCAATATATCTTAAACTAATATCCTAAACTTACCTAAGATAAAAGAATCCTTATCAATCACAAGAAAGCCTTATAACTATAACTTAAAACCTTATAACTATAACTTAGAAAAGTCTGAACTATGGGGCACAGCAAGAGCCACAAGTTTAATCATTACTTATAAGCCTAATGTCTAATTATAAACCTGTTTTTCTCATGTACTAATGAATTTTCTATAGAGCTCCTGACTCAGACTTCACAATGTAAATTTGTGTAATCAGATTTATGTTTAATAGCTAACTTATGAGCCCCTAGTGGTCACACAGAAACACAGTGAGAATAGGGAGAGAGAATTAACCATCACGGTGCCATTTTTGTCTAACATCGTTCCTGGAAGAGGGAGAGATGCCTTGCTTTCTCTCCCTATTATTTCAGACAAGGAGCCTTGCTCATTTGTCCCAAGGAAGATGTGACAACTAGTTTCTTAGGGACCACTAGAAACAAAAATGCCATCGTAGATGAGCATGACATTTGAGAGAGAACCGCAATCTCTGTACAAGCTGATTGGTTAAGCTCATCTATATGCAGCTGTCTGTAAAGCTTGAGAGAAGTGACTGTCTATTCAATAGAAACCAACAGAGTGAAGGAAAATGAAGAAAGTTTAATGTGTAGCAATTAAAGTAACTAGATAAATATTAGGAAATCAAACTTAATGAGATAGAGATATGCAATTTATCCAACCAAGGAATAAAAACAGCATATTTCACTGCAAAATTGTCTCCATTAACACATATTCACAAGTGTTCTCTGCATCCTATGTTGCAACAGATTAGTAATAAATGGTTTTTAAGTAATGCCAAGACAATTGAAAAAGTTCACGTAATGTTCAAACTCCACTTTTTTGCAAGAAATTTGGCATAAAGTCTGCAACATTTACATGTGGAAATATGGTAACAGCCATAAAGATGTTCATCAAGTCCATGACAGTAATGTGTGAACAGAGAACCTCCATACAGAGAAAACAAAGTGACAGAAATCATCAACTGAAGAACACAGCAACTGAACTAAAAGTTACTATAATAAGAGGTTCAACAGATGAGTAGATTCAGCAAAGAAAAGATCAGTAAATCTGAAGCCCTGTCATTGGATTTCATTCTGTCAGAGAAGCAAAATGAAAAAAAAAAAAAAAAAAAAAAAAGAGAGAGATGCCATCAAAAGGACAGATGTACACATTATCTTAATGAGCTTCTTTGTCTTTAGAGTCCGTTTTTCACTCAGAGCCTATTTTAATTGATATATGTACCACCTCCCCTGCTCTTTTGGCTTCCATTTGCATGGAATCTATTTCCACCCCTTTAGTTTCAGTCTATGGGAGTCCTTAAAGTCAATGTTAGACTCTTGTAGGTGGCATAAGGAAGTCTAGTGGAGTAGAGGAAGGAGAATGGAAGAGGGGGGAAAGTGGGTGATCATGAACAGAAATCCAATTCTAGGCATGCATGAGTTTGCCAGTTATAATAATGTTTGGGTTTAATCCCATCAAGCTCTAATAAACAAACAAACCCATTCACCCACTCTATGTCTTTGTATTAGAGGATTTACTTCATTTGTTCCTTGCTCTATTCCTGGTTTAAAGATGCTTTATTCCTTTCTTCTTCTCCTGCTATCTTCCTTTGTGATTTGATGATTTTCTTCAGTGGAATGCTTTGATGTATTTTATCTTATATTCTAAGTTTTTGCTTTCTAATCATCAGAAGGTTTACATTTAACATCTTAGAGTTATAACAGTGACTTTCAAACTGATAATTTCAAGCACACAAAAATTCCACTTTTATTCCTCACTCCATGTTTTTGAAATTACATTTTTTATATTGTATATCCATTAATAAATTACTATAGCTATAGATACTTTAATACTTCCTTCAATATTTATACTAGAGTTATAGGTGATTTACATACCCTTCCAGTATTCTGAATCTGATTATATACTTACTTTTGCCAGTGAGTTTTATACTTTCCTGTTACTAAGAAGTATACTTTCATTTCAACTTAAATAACTTCCCTTAGCATTTCTTATAAGGCAGGTCTAATTGATGAACCGTCTCAGTTGGCTCAGTGGTTTTGTTTTGTTTAATCTAGTGAAGTGTTTCTCTTTAATTTCTATGTGACAATATTCTTGGTTAACTTTTTTTTTTGTTGTTTTACTTTCATCACTTTGAATATATTACACTCTCTCCTGTCTGAAAGATTTCTGATAAGAAATCTACTAAAAACATTGGGGATGTACCTATATATTAACAAGCCTTTCCATTTACTTACTTATTTAATCACTTATTAGAAGCTTTCAAAATACTCTTTGATGTTTGTAGTTTGATATAATGTGCTTAGGTAATGTTTTCTTTGGGTTAAAGTTGTTTGGAGGTTGAAATTGTTTTGGAGCTTTGTGTGGCCAGATGTTCATGTGTCTTTCCCCCAATTTGGGGGAGTTCTCAGTAATGTACTTATTTAAATATATATTTTTTTTTTACCCCTTTGTCTTTTTCTCCTCTTCTGGGACACCCGTAATATGAACACTAGTTCTCTTGATGGAGTCTCACATAGTTTTTCTTCATTTATTTTCATTGTTTTGGTTTTTTTCCTATAAGTGAATAATTTCAAATTAGCTCTTTTTGAATTCAAAGTGTTTGCTTGATCAAGTTTGGTATTGGTTCTCTCTATTGCATTTTCCATTTCATTCATTATATTCTTCAGCTCCAGAATTTGTTTCTTTTTTGTGTTTTCTTTTTGAATAACTTCTGATTTTATTCAAGTATTATCTTTTCCTGATTTCATTGATTTGTCTGTGTCTCTTATATCGCTGAGAAACATTTAAACAATTATTTTGATTCTTTGTTAAGCACTTCATAGTTCTTCGTTTTCTTGGTCATTTGCTGGAATGTAATTGTGTTCTTTTGAAGGAATGTTTTGGTTTTTCACCTTCCTCGAAGTTGTGTATTTCTGTCTTTGAATTTGAAGAAGCAGCCTTCTCTAAGTTTTTAGTGATTGATGAAAATATTTATGTTCCAAAACCAGTCAGCCCAATAATGGATTCCTAGTTTCTCTGAGACCTTTCTATGGATGAACACACCCCACACCTTTAGGAGATTTTAAAGATTCTATGCCTTCTCTCAATCCCACAAAGCCAGGCCAGATGCTGAGAGCCTCCTGTTTTCCCAAGGATGATGTCCTTAAATGTTGAAGTTGCACATCTTCCTCAGTCCTGCACAGCAGAGCTGGCTGTCTTTGCAAAATACTTGTACTCTCAGTCTACAAGGCTGCACTCAAGGACTCGGTCAGAAAGAGGACAGGGACATATTCAGAGCATTTCACTTGCTCATGAACCAGTCACAGGTATTCTGCAGGCAAATTTTCCCAAGTAGCTTATAAGCCAACTTCCTGATCAAGTTCAGGGTTAGTATGGTCTTTTTCTTTTCTTCTCTTATCCTCGTCCAACCATTTAGCTCCACTGGTCGCCTCAGTAATCTAGGTGAGGTGAGAAAAAAGTAGGCCTCTTGGGATGCATTCCATGCAGAGGAACTAGTCAAGCACTCACTATGGTCTCACTTTCAATCACAGGAGAAGGTGTGAGCCTCACTTGGTGCTGAGCTGAACTTCTTGGGAAAGAATTGACATGGGTTAAGCAAAATTATTCTTCCTCCTCTTTTGCTCCAGCACTAGAGCTTCTCCACTCCTCTCAATGTCTCCCACCATTTGCAGTTATCAAGAATCAATGCCTCTGCAGGGTTCTGTTTATAGAAAACATCTATTCTGTCCCCTTGATGATATTATTTTCTTGAGATAGCATTCAAGCATATCAATTCCTCTAATAAGAATGATAGAAAGGATGAAAGTAATGATGCAGAAAATAAAGAATTTTCTCTGAAATCACTTTAAGTTAAACAATGTGGGCTCCAGTAGCTTTTACTTGCTCAAAAACTATGTCAGAGATGCAGTGACAGAGTGTTATGTGCATCATTGTGACAAAATACCTGAAAGAAGAACCTAGAGGAGGGAAGATTTATTTTATCTGATGGTTTTAAGAGACTTGCTATAGTCTTACTTCCCATCATAGGCAAAGTCATGGGCCGCACTTAGCACTGAGCTGCTCTGGGGCCAAAATATCATAGCAGAAAGGCTTGGCAGAGCAAAGCTATTCATCTCATGGTGGCTGGGAAGCAGAAAGAGAGTGAGCAAGCAAGATAGAGAGGAAGTGAGAGAGAGAGAAAGGGGCCAGGGACAAGAAACACCCTTCCAGGGAATGCCCCTGGTGACCTACTTAATCCAAGTAGGTGCCACCTCTTCAGATGTCCATCATCTTATTAATCCAGTCATGATCCAATGACTTGCCAAAATGCCCAACTCCAAACATTGCTACATTGAGGACTGAACCTTCAACACATGTGTCTCTGAGGGACACTTCATATCCAAACCATATCAAGTGTACATAAGGAAACATACTACCTGCTTGCTTTACCCAGCCAGTTAACTGCTGGGATTCTCAATCAAGATATTATAAATGCAAACAATAATTATCTTTCCTAGGGTAGCCCCTTCTCCTGGTCTTGGCAGCATACTGCAGGTTTCAGGCAAGTGACCTACTTCTTGGTTTTATAAAGGTTGTTCCTAAAGTAGGGTCTCCACAGCAAAAGCAGCAGCATCCATGGATCCTGTTAACAACAACAATATCCCAAACTTTACCACAGACTACCTATATCAGAAATTCTGAGTATGAGCCCAGTGATTTGTATGTTAATAAGCTCTCCAGGTATTCTGATGTATGGTAAAGTTTTAAATTCACTGTTCTGAGAAAAGTTATATAAGAAGCTTCACAAAATTATTTCCAACCCCATAGTTTCCAGACAATGACTCCCCCAAATTCATAGGCTTATGATTAGCAGGAGCCCCCATGCAAGTACCTGTCAGCATGAGTCCACCTCCCTTATGACAGCCTTCACAGGAGATACGAAGAATCAAATACGATCCTTCCTGGTCTATTCTCTGCAATGACCACAGTCATGCCTACAAATAACTGTTTTGTTAAAAAAAAAAAGTTTCTCATTTTCAGGAAAGCCTAGTTAGACTGGAGTAAAGAAATATTTCAAAATGATTTTTGTTTTCAAGTAAACCTCAGTTATCAATCCACTTTATGTGCCAGGAAATATGTTTCTGAATACATATGTTTCTGAATCTGAATGTTATAATTATCCTTGTATAAAATATCACTATAAGCCCAGTTAATTTTTTCTTACCACTGTTATTGGAAAAGGAGGCATTGAGGAATCAAGTCTAGGGAAGACATGAGGCACTGACGACTCTGTCTCTCCATGACTTGGGTTGGAAGCTGGCGTGTTGTTTTCCTGGGACTTCAGGAAAAAATTCTTTTGAAACTACAAAGTCTATATAAATCACTGAGTACAGTACACACCTGAAATATGATAAGCTTATCAGGATGGTATTTAGTTTTTATTCTGGTTATCACTGGTTATCATTTGGATTGATCAGGTTTTGAACGTGAAGAATAGTCTTTTTCTCATTTTAAATGTTAAGACACATCTCAGCGGGAAGTATTATAAACTGTTTAATGTATTCCCTTTATAACATAAGCATCACCTTTGTCATATTAAAATCGATTCATTTTTAGTAAGATAAAATTAAAAAGAACTCCAGCCGAATATAATTAAAAACTTGGACTATATATCTTCTAAGAAACCAAGTGATTCCTGCACTGTGGGAGTCCTGTATGCTTCCCCACCGTGACTAAGTTCATAAGTGCAGTCGAAAGGATCTGTGCTGGTTATAATTACATTCTAAATTAGCCAATATTAGCACTGTGCCAAATAATTCACATAGCATGGTTTCCATGTTCGACAATCAATTACAGCTCAGATGAATCCATACAAAAATCCATAATTTTTACTTAGGATCACCATTTTGTAATTTAGCATATTATTACAGCAGTGCCTTTGAAAGGTCAGACAGAACAATAGAGAGCAATTTCCAGTTAGCAAGTGTTCCTTTATTGTCACGAGCAGGTAAGGAAACTGATTATATACACACGCTTGATGGGATAAGAACTTTATTTTGACATTCGTCTTAAGGTCGTTTTTAAAATAGAGAGCAATTTCATCTAAAGCCTAATAAAAGTTCCCACGTGTACCAGTATGATTTGTGCTTCTGGTTTGAACTTCCTGTTGACCAACCCTTGGGAGACAGCTCCAGGTGACTAACACCTGCCTATGGGCCCAGTAAGGAAGAGTTTTGCATTTTTTTTTTTTTTTTCAAATTTGAGAGCTTATGTAGAACTCCTGGGGCCTGCAGGATGCTAACCATCACAAGGTCACAGTTGGCTCATGCCAGAAAATTCTGTGACTTGTCTGATCCATACCAGTGTATTTATTAGGCCTGGAGAAACACCAACTATTTTTACTTATTGTGGGTGTGTTGGGGGGTACTGGAGATGGAACCCAGGAAAGCTCTACCATTGAGCTACATCCCCGGCCCTTTTTATTGTTTTATTTTGAGATGGGTTTTCTATATGTTGTCCAGGCTGGCCTGAAATTTGTGATCCTTCTGCCTTAGCACCTTGAGTCTCTGGGATTACAGGCATGCATCTCTGTACCTGGTACTGCTCCTCTTTCAACACATCAAATACATTTCACATTACCAAGTTAAATTTTGTACCCCAATTCCCTCAAAAAATAAAAAAACACCTTTTTTTTTTTTAAACCAAACACAAACATTTGGATCTTCTTTATCATAAAGGAATAACTTTACAAGTTTTTGTTAGGTCCCTAGACATTAGAAACTCCATGTTCGTTCTAGGCCTCCATCTTGACCAGTAACTGAAACTTATAAACTGCCAAGGAAAAGAAACGTAAGATACCCTGTTCCTGTAACAATCCCCCACCTGCCACAAGGTCCCTGAACACAAAAGACTTTTGTTACCCAACTACCTGCACCCAAGGTCAATTCTAGCTTGCTCTTGTTCCTTGTCCAAAAGATAGATAAGCTTCCACTCGATTGACACGGGCTGCTGTGTGTCACAGAGGGGCAGCCTGGCAGATATTCTGTCACTAAACCTTTGCTTGAACTCAGAGCTGTCTCTCTTGTGGATATCTGCACCAGCTACCCTAACAGTTTTCTCTAGGATGTCAACACTAGCAATCATTAGAATCTTCCTACTACCAAGTAACCTGAGATGCTACCCCACCACCACGATTTGTGTGTCCACAAGAGAGGAGACACCAGACAATAAATGGTTAAGAAATTGGACTGTGCAAGCTCACCCTTGATAGCCAGCCCAAGACGGTTCCAGATCGACACACAGCCGTCTGACTCTCACGCCTTAACCTGTAATTATCAGAACCCCTCCTCTGGTAAGGATCAGCTGCTTAGTAGAACTCCTTCCACGGAGGAAAGAGTAAGTTATCAGCCCCAACACATTAGCTGTAGTTTTCCCTTGCAATGTCTGGAAACCAGACCCAGGAAGAAAAGGACAAACGTGAACGCGTGGATGTGGGGAGGAGAAAAGGAACCAGCAAGACAACGAGTCCCCGTTTCAGCAGGATAAACTCAGATGCTTTGCAAAAGCCCTGCCAGGGAAGAGAAAGGGAGGCGATTCCCTGCAAAGGCAGCGTGGTGCAGGGCATGGCATGGATTCTAGGGCCAGCTGGCCCCACTTCAAATCCCCTCTCCACTTCTAGGAGGTGCAGGACCCAGGAAGAGCAGCTGTCCTGGCCGCCCTGGGCTGCTGGCCTCCTCTGCACACAGGTAAAACAACGGCTCCCCACAGATACAAATTTGGTCTCCACAACAGCACAGTGTGTAAGGGCTTCGGTCAATCCCCGACACTCAGTGACCACTGAAATACTGTTTGCTCTTGCAATGGTTCCAGCACCCCGAGGTGTCCTGGGCCAAAGCTGAAGACATACTTCCTGAGCCTGTTATGCAGCAGAGGAAGAATGAACACACGGTTCTACTTTGTCTTATTGCTGCTGCTATTTGGTTTTCCTGTGTAGCACCATGCTAATTAACCCCAGGGAACCATATTCTCCTGGAGGCGGGGTGGGGGTGGGGGCGGTGAACCCCATGGGAAGGTGGTTTGGGTTTCCTTTGCCTGGGTATCCTGGGTAGAAGCTTCTCTCTGCTCTTCCTGCAAATGTTCCTACCACGTTGTATAAAAAAGCAACCGAGGCAGCTCGAAGGGTGGCCGTGCCTCCCTCAGCACTGAGCTGCTAGCAGGGAGTAATTTGGGTGCTGAGAAGCATTAGGCTCATTAATTGCTCAGAATTACTAACTAAGCTCTTTTTTCACTCTTGGCTTGTTTCTTTTATTAGTGTTTTTATTGTTGTTTCTTTGGGAATTTGTATGTCACAGAAAAGAAAATAAACGTCTGAAATACTTAAATATTTCAATAAGTTCTAGATATTTCCTACACTGTCGTGCCTACAGTTAACAATACTGTATTGCGCACTTAAAAAATCTGTGGAGGACAGATTTCATGGTTAAGCATTCTTACAATAAAGTAAAAGTATTTAAAAAAAAAAACTATTAAGAAAATGAATGCTTTTTTAGATTATAAATGTTTACTAAATAATAAACCCATGAAACAAGCTTATAATAAACATGAAGGTCTTTTCCTCATAATCCCATCTTTCAAAAGCAAATCCAGAAGAAACATACCCTTCCTAGCTCTGAAACACAGAGCCTCTGCCCTCAGGAGCTCTTGTTCTTGGGCAAGTGCCTACCTGGGTGTTGGAAGCAGAGGGGCTGAGGCTGGAACACAAGAAGCAAAACGAGTACCACGCCCAACAGGACGCGTGTGCTAACGCTGGTAAAGGGGCGAGGGGAGAAGAAAGCGGGGTCGGAAGGGAGACTGCAGTTTTCAGTAGGAGGGAGTAAAATGCATCTTGGCGAGAAGGGGCCTGTGAGCCAAAGCTGAAGACGACTGCGGGGGAAGCCAGCAGATCCGGACACCGTAGCCTAGAAAAGCAGGGCTGGGGGTCAGGGAGCTGTCACCTGAGCAGAGTGCAGAGGGGCGACTGTTAGGGAGTGAGGTCCCAGAACAAGGGATGAGTGCCTGGGGTGGGGCCTAACATGCCCCTCGAAGGACAGCACCTTATCTGAAGGAGGCGAGACGCCGCAGAGATGTGGGGGCCGAGGGGCTGTTGGACTGACGTTCCCCAGTGGAGGGGGGCGGCCAGTGTGCAATGCCAGGAAACAGGAAGTGACGTGCAGCCTCAGCTGGGAGAAAAGGCAGAGGACGTGGCACCCATGCCGGAGCTCAGAGGAGGGCCCTGGGGGAAGCCGGTGGACACTCCCTTCCGAGTGTCTGTGCTCTCAATGAACCTTGGGCGTGGTGACCAATGCAAGTTAGCATTTATGCATGAGAATACCCAATAATTTACGTGTTTACACAGGCACCCCAGGGAAGCCTATGTGTCATGGAGAAAAGTTAAACACCATCCCTGCAATGTAACCAATTGTTATTCATGGTTTGGTGTGCTGAAGGCTCTGTCCCCAGCTGACCGTGCTATTGGATGGTGACCAGACCTGGTAGGACAGGGTGGGCCACACTGGGGGTAAGCCCCTGAAGGGTTTCTCCTGGCCCCAGCCTCTTCTTCCTCTGACTGCACGAGGAACGGAGCTCCACTCCACCACATGCCGCCTGCTGGTGATGTTCAGCTTCTCCACAGGCCCAGGAACAATGCAGCCAAGCGACATTGGACCAAAGCCTCTAAAATCATGAGCCAAATACATCTTTCCTCCTCTAAGTTGTTTTTCTCTACTACTTTGTCACAGTGATGGAAAGCTGGCTAACACAGGAAGCTAACCTGTCCAACAATCTGATCAGTGCATCTTATAAAGCTAATGGTAAGGCAGCCCCCAGGAGAGGGAGGACAGATGGGTAGATGTTACAGGAAATTTTCAAACAGCAACAAGCATATGTGATGAGGGAGGCATGCTTAGCTCTAATGTGTGTCCTTATCATCTCGTTGCCATTCCTGAGGTCTCTGTGAATCAGAATATGGGATGTTGCCTTGAGTCACACAAGATATTAAATAGTAGATTCTATACTCGATAATGTTTACCAAACAACAAAAAATGACTAAAAGCCATGTAGTAACTGTCTCCTTTAAATACTGCAATGCTGCTATTATAGTCTTAGAGGAAATACTATAAAATCATTCAAAATATGCAAAGTCCACCATGGTTTCTTGAGCTCCACCCCTGTGCAAAAAAGAGTACACACACACACACACACACACACACACACACGAGATCACAGCACAGGCCACCTGCAACTCACGGAATTGGTATTTGCTGTATTGCACTTACGTGAGCTCAATGTTTATAAGGAGGCTTTTTTTCCATTCTCATATCAGTTTAAACAGAATGAGGATGGTTTCCTTTTCTCCCTCATTTATTTCCCTAACTTCTTATAAATAAGATACAACAGGAGAGACTGCTATTTTTTTCTAAAGGCGCTTGTGCCTGTATTTTCACTGCATGCTTCTTTAGAAATCAACCTGTGGAGGCATTTGCTCGTCATCCTGTAGTTAAGAAGCCCTCACCGTCTTCCAGGTGTTCTCAGACTCCCCTGCCTAGTCCCACATTGTCAAATGGTGTGTGTGGCACTCAGCAAGAACTCTGCTGGCAATTCTTTTTGCCACCATCTTTACATGGAGCAAGAGTGTGCATGTGTGTCGCCAAATATCTCCAGATATAATTACACACTGCAAATCGGTCTTGTGAACTATGCGAGGTTTCACTGTGTGATCTAACACAGCCCTTGAACATTTGCCTCGAAAATTAATCAAGCCATTGCAAGAGGAATTATGGGAATGGGGGTTAACTCATTGAAATTAGTACATATAACCCACTTGCCACATTTCCGTGATACACATGTACATCAGAGTGATGGGACTCTTTATAAATAGCATTATCTTCATATCACATCTTATTAACTTCCCCTCTTTTCATCACCATTATATAGATTTAAATCAAACCACAAAATATCTGATCACCCTCATCTCATTTATGGACCATCAAATTTATCTTCAAAAGATAAAATGATTAAAGTGTTTTCTGCTGAGGCTCCAGGAAAATAGGATTTGAAAATAGATAATTAGATGACGAAATAAATCATGGTCATGATTTCAATTTTTCTTTACCCATTAATGAGACCAGAAATAATTGCCTTTCTGGCTTTGTCCACATAATTAGAAATGTTTCCAGGCTAACAGCAAAGCTCTTAGGCAACGTTTGGGTTCAGTAAGGACAGAATTTTGGCATTTTTAAGGTCAGAATCAATGAACACATAAAGGCAGGGGAGAGTCAAAGGCTCGTTCCAGTGGTTTCGATCTGTCGGTCTTTTAGAGATGACATCTTTTAAAACACCGAACATACATTTGTACCAGCAGAGAGTTTTAATTAGCTTTCCGGCTTAAAGCAATAATGGAAGGAGCAGACTTGGGTCACCACTTAGTGTGTTTTGGATCCTTTGAAAACGGACTTTTGTTCTCTTCTGAGCCATGGCAGTGACTGCCCTGCGTCCCTCCATGGGAGATTTTCAGAGTGACAAATCAGGCATGGCACAAACAGCTTCTAATTAGAAGGAACAGGATATTGACTGGGGTAACCGTTGCTTGACAGAGACGACAGAAAAGTTTCAGGGCCGTGAACTTTCCATGCATTCTGTGAGCATGCTTTCTGGATTGCAGCGAGATCTCACATTTCTACCACAAATATTGGAAAAACCCCTATCAAAAAAAAAAAAAAAATCCACTGATGTGGCTCAGCTGGAGGGAACAGACGGGAAGAATGATCATTGATCAGTTATCTTTCACGAATCAGCTCTGCTAGCTGAGTCCTATACCATCCATTAATTGCTGGGATGAATAGCAACTAAATACCTTTTGAACCTCAGTCCCCTCACCAAGGGCAGGCTCACATTATCAATTCTTCTGCCCAGGTCTCTCCTATTTATTTTTTTTTTTTTTTGGACACAATTTTCAAATAATGAAATGTTGCTATTGAAAATAACAGCAGAGCATTTCCCTGGGTCTCCCAAATAGGTAGATTACTCCAGGTCCCTCAGAGCCAGCTACTCATAAATGAAGTGAGTCCCAAGGCATTTCACAAACCCAGAGGGACATCAAGTCAGCTCACGACAGCCCATCTGCCAAATATGCATTATCCATCCATTCAGAAAATATTGGATTTCTGGGTCTTTTAAAAGATAATTCTTTATTTCTCTTGACAAAAATTAAGACTCCATGCCCAATAATAATTTTTTAAAAATCAGTCTATCCTAAGATGGTCCAGAAGTCATCTCTATTCATGAGACACCACCTAAAACACGGGTTCTGTAACTGTGCCCCACCAAGCACTCACGCTCTTCCCAGGACGGAGCAGGAGACAGAAACTCAGGAGACTCCCTGCCTCACTTTACCCAGAGAACCCCACAGGTGCTCCCAGTCAGAAGGGACACCACCTTGGCGGGAGACGAGGACGATGGGTATTTACCAGCCATCTTCCCGACAGTGACCTATGTGCATTGATTTCAAGTACTATAGCTGAGGTGTGAGGAGCATCCACTAGTAAACACGTTCCCTGTTCAAAGAAAATATCTTAAAATAACTTGTATAAAGAAGACCTGCTCCCGCCTTAACCTGTCACAGTGGAACTGTTCGTCACCCATTGGGAACACAATAAATGTCACATAGGACACAAAGACTTCCTCCACCTATTAATAAACCTATGGCCTCAGAAGCAGGAGGGGCTTTAAATACTAAGTTCAATACCCCAGTGGTACTTGAATCTGCTCCACAGCATGTGCAGGGGTAATCTCGGAGATGGAAGCAGTCCAAGGATAGGAACAGCAAAGGAAGAGGTCCCGAGGCAGGACTGCGGTGACTGCTATGTTTAAGGAACAGCAAGGAGGCCAGGTCATCAGACTGGAGTGTGTGTGAGGGGCAGAAACAAAGTTGACAGGGCTAGTGAGGGAACCAACAAGAAGTGGGGGGAAGGGGCATGCCAGGCTTTGTTAAGATACAACAAGGAACAAAACCATTATTTTAACAAGGTGGAAGAAGAGGGCTTGGGGAAAGAGTAGGTCTGACTTAGGTTCTTCAAAGGGTTGTTCTGGCTGCAGTGCTGGGCATGGATGGAAGGCGACAAGGCCAGCAGCAGGCGTCCTAGTGAGGAGGCAGCTTCAATGAGCCTGGCTGGGCTTAGTGAAGGGCTGGACACGGGCATCAGAGATTATGTAGTGAGAAGATAGATACAGAACATAACTGTTAAGTAGAATTTCCTAATGGTTGAAATGTAGTCCCTGAAATAAAGAAAAAAAAGAATAAAACCAAAGGTTTGCCCCCAACAGTTGGGAAGACAGGACTTCCCTTTACTGGACTGAGGGAGATTTAAAAAGAGACTTTGATTTTGGACAAATGATGCTTCAGGTGCTTACCCAAGTAGAGAGATGCAATCTGGCACTCTGGCACTTGGGAGATATTTCAGGTTGAAGATTTAAATTTGGAGTCCTCTACATGGAAAATGGTATTCATGAGACTAATGAGATCAGCTTGGAACAGTAGGTTAGGGAGAAGCAGACCCTGGTGCCATGGCCTCCACTGTCCTCCAGTGACAGGAATGAGAAGCCAGCAAAGGACACTGAGAAGGAATGGCCCATGGGTTAGGAGGCAAACCAGTGTTAAGATGAGGACTGTGTTTTGAGGGCCAAATGATGAGCATCTGTGTGAAACACAGCTCTAGCTAAGGATCTGAGAAGCAGTGAGGATGTAGTTCAGTGGTGGTCAGTCATAGGGTCTCACAAGAGCAACAGTGGTGGCAGCAATGACAATGAGCAGAGTAGGAAGAAAGAAATGGAGCGGCCAGCCATGGAGTACACTTGGACCACGCTTTCAAGAAGATGTGCTGAAAAGGGAGTCTCTCTGACTTTACAGTGATAAGATTGTAGATAGGCCCCATTGTATGCACTGGCTGTTGAGGAAACAGAGGTTCTGAAGAACCATGTTAAGACTCTAAGGTTAAGCTGGGCATGGTGGTGCACATCTGTAATCCCAGCAGTTTAGGAGGCTAAGGCAGGAGGATTGTGATTTCAAAGCCAGCCTAAGCAATTTAGCAAGGCCCTAAGAAACTCAGTGAGACCTTGTCTCTAAGTAAAATATGTAAAAGGGCTGGAGGTGTGGCTCAATGATTAAGTTCTGCTGGGTTCAATCCCTGGGTATGGAGAAAAAAAAAATAAACAAAACACTAAAGTCACCTTTTTGCAAACTTTCTACTTTTACTGTTGGTGACTATTAACATTGTAGATATCACGATAGGAACTAAGTATTTAGTTTAATGCTGCATATTGTTTACATTGGTTGTTGTCATTATTTGTCTTCCTCTAAATGGTGAGAAACTAGAAACTCTCAGAGACACTAGAAGTTCATAGGGTGGAAGTTCTGCTGCCTCAGATTCATACTGATAAATGGGTAGACACACAAACAATATGAAAAAGCAAGGGAACAAACCATCCCAAACAAACCAAGATACCTCAAAAACAGAATCCATTGGTAGCACAGTAGAGGAAATGCCAGAGATGGCATTTGAAAAGTTCATGGTTACACTGATCTGCAAGGTAAAAGTAAGGAGTGAAATCAGAAAGAAAATACAACACGGCACATTATGAAAATGTCTAACATACAGAATGATAGAATTTTAAACACTGCCAGAGAAAAATGGCAGATCACATTTAGACAGAAACCAATCCAAATTTGAACTGGTTTCTCAGCCCAGACCCTCAAAGCTAGGGTCTTGGAATAATAAATACCAAATGCTGAAAGAAAAAGGATGCCAACCAAGAATACTATACCCAAGCAAAATTAAACTTAAGAATTGACAATGAAATTTTAAAAGTTCCATAATAAACAAAAGTTAATTCACAATTACAAAGCCTGCATTATAAAACATAAAATGTTTTTTGAAGAAAAAATGAAATATTACATTGAAAACCAGCAGAGAAATTACACTGAAAGAATAGTCAATTGAAGGAGAAACATTAAAATTTAAAACTAGAAATAAAAAAAATGAAAGAATAAAAATCATCTCAATAATAATATTGAATATAAATGGCCTCAGCTTACCAAAAGGCACAGACTCCCATATTGGGTTAAAAAACAAAACCCAACAATATGCTATCTTATAGGCAAAGACATACACAGATGAAAGGTGAAAAGGATGGTAAAACACTTATAATTCACATGGATCTCATAAAGAAGCAGGGGTTTCTACCCTCATGTCAGATAAAGTGGACTTCAAGCCAAAGTCAATCAGAAGAGACAAACAAGGTCATTTCATACTGCTTACAGAAATTATACAAAAATAAGACATAAATATTTATGCCCCAAACAATGCAGCATTCATATACATCAAATGAACCCTTTACAATCTTAATAATCAAATAGATCACAACACAATAATACTGGCTGACTTTGACATGCCTCTCTTATCAATAGATCTTCAAAACAAAAAATTTAAAAAGCTATAGAACTAAAAAATAAAATTAATAACTTAGACTTAACAGACACATATAGATTATTTCATCCATCAATGACTGGATACACCTTTCTTCTCAGCAGCACATAAATCATTTTGTAAGATGACCATATCTTAGGCCACAAAGCAACTCTTAATAAATACAAAAAAATAGAGATAATACCATGCATTCTATCAGATAATAATGGAAAGAAATTAGGAATCAAAGATAAAAAATAGAAGGTACTCTAACATCTGGAGACTAAATAATATTCTATTGAATGACAAATGGCTAGCAGAAGAAATCAGGACAAAATAAAAAAATACTTAGAGGTAAATGAGAATAGTGATGTAACATATCAAAATCTCGGGGACTCTGGTTCTAAGAGGAAAGTTCATAGCATTGAACTCATTCATTAATAGAATAGAAAGACACTAAATAAAAGATCAGATTACATCTCAAGGCCCTAGAAAAAGAACAAATCAAAACCAAAATCAAAAGAAATAATTAAAATCAAAGCCAAAATCAATGAAATTAAAATTTTAAAAATTTAAGAAAAAAGAACAATGAAACAAAAAGTAGGTTCCTTGAAAAAATAAAGAAATTTGATAAATCCTTAGACAAGACAACCAAAAGAAGAAAAACTCAAATTATTAAACTTCATGATGAAAAGGAAATATCACCATGGATACTACTGAAATAAAGATGATAATCAAACCATTTTGAAAATTTATACTCCAATAAATTAGAAAACCTTGGAGACCTCAACAAATTTCTTGAGACATGACCTGTCCAAATTGATCCAGGAGGATATAGAAAATTTAAGCAGATCAATTTCAAGTACTGAAATTGAAGAGGACTCCTAAAACCTACTAACAAAGAAAAACCCATAACCAGATGGATTCCCAGCTGAGTTCTACCAGACCTTCAAAGAACACCAAACCTCTTCAAATTATTCCATAAAATATAAAAGGAGGGAACCCTTCCAAACATTCTATGAAGCTAGTATCACCTTGATACCAAAACCAGACAAAGACACATCAAGGAATGCAAACTTCAGACCAATATTCCTGATGAACATAAATGCAAAAATTCTTAATACTGGCAAATTGCATACAAAAACACATTAAAAAGATAGTGCATCATGATCAAGTGGGATTCATTTCAGGATGCAAGGTTGGTTCAACATATCAATAAATGCATTTCACCACATAAATACACTTAAGACAGGAATTACATGGTTATCTCAGTATTACAGAAAAAGAATTTGGAAAAAAAATCAGCATCCATTCATGTTTAAAACACTAGAAAAACTAGGGCTAGTAGGAACATGCCTCAACATTATAAAATCTATATATGCTAAACCCAAGGCCAACATCATTCTAAACAGAGAAAAACTTAGAGCATTCCCTGTAAAAACTGGAACAATACAAGGATGCCCTCTTTGACCACTTGTATTCAACATAATCCTTGAAACTCTATCCAGTGCAATTGGGCAGAAGAAAGAAATTAAAGGGATATAAATAGGTAAAGAGGATCTCAAACTATACCTACTTGCTCATGACATGATCCTACATTTAGAAGACCCAAAAAACTCCACCAGAAAATTCAAGAATTCATAAATAAATTCAGCAAGGTAGCCGGATACAAAATTAACACCTATATCAATTGCATTCCTATACACCAATGATGAATCAGCTTAAAGAGAAATTAGGAAAACTATACCATTCACAATAGCCTGGGAAAAACAAAATATTTGGGATTAATCTGACAAAAGTGGAAGACTCTACAATGAAAACTACAGAACACTAAAGAAAGAAATTGAAGAAGACCAAGACCTTAAGATGGAAAAATCTCCCATGTTCTTGGACAGACTCAAATACTATTGTCAAAATGACAACACTACCAAAAGTGCAATACAGATGTAATGCAATTACTGTAAGTTTCCAAATACTATCTTCATAGAAAGAGAAAAGGCTACCATGAAATTCATTTGGAAAAATAAGAAGTCCAGAATAGGCAAAGGAACCATTACAGAGAAAACTGAAGCAGGAAGCATCACAATACCAGACCTTAAATTAAATAACAGACCTATAGTAACAAACACAGCATGGTATTGGGACCAAAACAGACATGAAGACCAACAGAATAGACAACACAAAGACAAACCCACATAAATACAGTTATCTCATACTAAACAAAGTGCCAAAACCATACATTAGAGAAAAGACAGGCTCTTCAACATATAGTGCTGGAAAAGCTGGAAATCCATATGTATCAAAATGAAATTAAACACCTATCTCTCATCCTGCAAAAAAAACTCAACTCAGAGTGGATCAAAGACCTAGGCATTAGACCAGAGACCCTGTGCCTACTAGAAGAAAATGTAGGCCCAACTCTCCCACATATGGGCATAGGAACTGACTTCTTCAACAGCACTCCTAAAGTCCAAGAAATAAAATCAAGAGCCAATAAAGGGGATGGTGTTAAACTCAAAAACTTCTTCAAAGCAATAGAAACAATCAAGAATGTAAACAGAGCACCTTCAGAAATAGACAAAACCTTTGCCACCTGCAAGTCAAATAATGTATTAATTTTCTAGGATGTACAAAGAATTCACAAGGCTTAGTACCAGAAAAACAAAATAAAAATCAAATGGGCAAAGGAACTAAACAGACACTTCTTAAAAAAGAAATATACAGTCAACAAATATACAAAAAATTATTCAACATCTGTAGCAATTAGAGAAATGCAAATTAAAATTACACTGAGATTCCATCTCACTCCAGTCAGAATGCCAATTAGCAAGAACACAAGTAACAGTAAATGCTGGCAAAGATGTGGGGAAAGGGTAGACTCTGATAATAATATCGACAAGCTCCGTCTTCAAAGTGAACCCAGTCAGGAATACTTGTGTGTGTGTGTGGTGCTGGGGATCGAACCCAGGGCTTTGTGCGTGTAAGGCAAGCACTCTACCAACTGAGCTTTATCCAAGGACAAGGGAAGAAAGCAGCTTGTTTGGAATACCAGAGCTAGCACACCCCTGCTCCCCTCTGTGGGCTTCCAACCCGCCCACCCAGCCGCGCAGCTCACCACCACCCTCAGCTCTTAACCACGCATTCTCTGTCCACTTCAAAGGAGCAGTAGTTGGCTCTTCATAGTTGTCACCCGGTATTTGTCTTTTCTACAAAGTCATAAATTGGATGTCTAGCCCAGCACATTGTGCTCAGAACATTCAACACAATGTTGATAGAGTTTGCTTCCCATCCATTCAACATGCTATTCAAACCATAAAAACACGTGGGTTTAATGGACATTAAATCCTTCTAAAATAATGTGAAATTTGCACTATTATTATTTCCACGTACAAGTGGAGTCCCTGAAACTGCGAGCAGTGCAGTGACCGGTGGGGACATTCGACAGGGATGGGCATCAGCCACACATCTGCTGTGCAGTGTCTTCTGTGCCGTCTCCCACATGTACCCACGTAAGGAGAAGAAAAAAAAAAAAAAAAGAAAAAAACAAGATGGTAAATACAGAATTTCAGGCCAAAGCAGTTCTCTTTCTGTGGGGGAAAAAACCAAAAAGGTAAATAAATAATCAGGAGAAAATTGAGAGTAATCACTCAAAGTCCCAGAAAATGTAAATGCCCAATCTCTTTAAGTGTGATGAGGAATTAAAATCAGCATACTACAGTGACTCAGCCACATCTATGTTTACAGCAGCTCAGTTCACAATAGCCAAGCTATGGAACCAACCTAGGTGCCCTTCAACAGAAGAATGGATAAAGAAAATGTGGTATATATACACAATGGAATATCACTCAGCATTAAAGGAGAATAAAATCATGGCCTTCCCAATATTACATTAATTCCAAAGCCAAGCAAAGACGCATCCAAAAAAGAAAACTTCAGGCCAATATCTTTAATGAACATAGATGCAAAAATCCTCAACAAAATTCTGGCAAATCAGATACAAAAACATATCAAAAAGATAGTGCACCATGATCAAGTGGGGTTTATTCCAGGGATGCAAGGCTGGTTCAATATTCGGAAATCAATAAACATAATACATCACATCAATAGACTTAAAGATAAAAATCATATGATTGTCTCAATAGATGCAGAAAAAGCATTTGACAAAATTCAGCACCCCTTTATGTTAAAACACTAGAAAAACTAGGAATATCAGGAACATATCTCAAAATTATAAAAGCTATTTATGCAAGGCCCAGAGCTAACATTATCTTAAATGGAGAAAAATTGAAAGCATGTCCTCTAAAAACTGGAACAAGACAGGGATGCCCCCTTTCACCACTGCTATTTAACATAGTACTGGAAACTCTGGCCAGAGCAATTAGACAGACGATAGAAATTAAAGGGATCCACATAGGAAAAGAAGAGCTCAAATTAGCACTATTTGCTGATGACATGATAATATACCTAGAAGACCCAAAAAAACTCTACCAGAAAACTTTTACAACTAGTAAATGAATTCGTCTAAGTAGCAGGATACAAAATCAATACCCATAAGTCAAAAGCATTTTTATACATCAGTGACAAAGCCTCTGAAAGGGAAATGATGAAAACGACCCCATTTACAATAGCATCAAAAAAAAAATAAAATACCTGGGAATCAACTTAACAAAAGAGGTGAAAGACCTCTATAAAGAAAATTATAGAAAACTAAAGAAAGAAATCATAGAAGAACTCAGAAGATGGAAAGACCTACCTTGCTCTTGGATAGGTAGAGTCAATATTGTCAAAATGTCCATACTACCAAAGGCATTATACAGATTTAATGCAATTCCAATCAAAATTCCAATGTCATTTTTCAAAGAAATAGAAAAAGCAATCATGAAATTCATCTGGAAAAATAAGAGACCCAGAATAGCCAAAGCAATCCTGAGCAAGAAAAGTGAAGCAGGGGCATCACCCATCCAGACTTTTTATACTATAGAGCAATAGTAACAAAAACAGCATGGTATTGGCACCAAAACAGATGGTGGACCAATGGTACAGAATTGAGGACACAGAGACTAATACATATAATTTCAGTTATCTTATATTAGACAAAGGTGCAAAAAATGTACAGTGGAGAAAGGATAGCCTCTTCAACAAATGGTGCTGGGAAAACTGGAAATCCATATGCAACAAAATGAAATTAAACTTGTATCTCTCACCATACACAAAACTCAATTCAAAGTGGATCAAGGACCTAGGAATTAGATCTGAGACAATACGCCTAATAGAAAAAGTAAGCTCCAATTTCCAACATGTCGGATTAGGCCCCAAGTTCCTTAATAAGAATCCTGTAGCACAAGAACTATTACCAAGAATTAATGAATGGGATAGATTTAAGCTAAAAAGCTTCTTCTCAGCAAAAGAAACAATCAGTGAGGTGAATAGAGAGCCAACTAATTGGGAACAAATATTTAATACATGCACATCGGATAGAGCACTAATTTCTAGAATATATAAAGAACTCAAAAAACTTTACACCAAAAAAAAAAAATAACCCAATCAATAAATGGGCTAAGGAACTGAAAAGACACTTCTCAGAAGAAGATATACAATCAATCAACAAATACATGAAAAAATGCTCAACCTCTCTGGCAATTAGAGAAATGCAAATAAAAACTACTCTAAGATTTCATTTCACCCCAGTCAGAATGGCAGCTATCAAGAACACAAACAACAATAAATGTTGGAGAGGATGTGGGGAAAAAGGCACAGTCATACATTGCTGGTGGGATTGCAAAATGGTGCAACCGCTATGGAAAGCAGTGTGGAGATTTCTTGGGAAAATGGGAATGGAACCACCCTATGACCCAGCCATCCCACTCCTGGGTCTGTTCCCAAAAGACTTAAAAACAGCATATTACAGTGACACAGCCACTTCAATGTTTATAGCAGCACAATTCATAATAGCTAGGTTGTGGAACCAACCTAGATGTCCCTCAGTAGATGAGTGGATAAAGAAAATGTGGTATATATACAAAATGGAATTTTACTCATCAATAAGAGAGAATAAAATAATGGCATTTGCAGGTAAATGGATGAAGTTGGAGAATATAATGCTAAGTGAAATTAGTCAATCTCAAAAATCCAAACACCAAATGTTTTCTCTGATATAAAGAGGTTAGTTCACAGTGTGATTGGATGGGGGTACATAGGATTAGAGGAGCACTAGAATGGTCAAAGGAAAGGGAGGGGAAGGGAGGGAGCAAGGGGGGGAAAGGGGGGAAAAATGGTGGTTGAATGAGATGGATATCACTATCCTAAATGCATGATTAAAGATCTGAATTGTACTTATATACTGTGTATACAAGCAGTTGTATGTAAAAAGATGATATACTTGTGCATTAAAAAAAAAAAAAAAAAATCATGGCCTTCGCAGGTAAATGGATGGAGCTGGAGAATACAATGCTAAGTGAAGTAAGCCAATCCCAAAAAAAACAAATACCAAATGTTTTCTCTGATGTGCGGATGCTGGTCCCTAATGGGGATGGGGTGGGGAGCATGGGAGGAATGGAGGGACTTTAGATAGTGCAAAGGGGAGGAGGGGAAGGGAGGGGGCATGGGGGTAGCAGAGGTGGTGGAATGAGATGGACATCATTACCCTAAGTACATGTATAAAGATATAAATGGTGTGACTCTACTTTGTGTACAACCAGAAACATGAAAAATTGTGCTCTATATGTATACTATGAATTGAGATGCATTCTGCTGTCATATATAACAAATTAGAATAAATTTTAAAAGACAATCACTAATACATATTCATCTTATAAACACTTATAAATTAAAAAATATTAAAATTTCTACTTGTAAATATAAAACAGAGGTTAGCAAACAGATAATGAGACATACTAGAAATCTAGGGAAAGACTGGTATTTAAGGAGAAATTTAGTGTATCATAAAAGTGGCATTTTACCTTAATGGGGAAATAATTTAACCAACAATGTTGGAACAAGTGACAATCCATTGGGGGTAAAGAAAGTTGGATCACTACTTATGTCAAACACAGAAAAATAATTACAAATAGTTTGAAAACCAAACTGTAAAAGTGGTAGAAGAAAATATAGATAATATCTTTAACCCATTGTATTAGAAAAATAATCTTTAATCAGCGTAACAAAGTAAAAAACTCCTTATAAGGGAAAAGTCATTCTGATGTCATACATTTTAAAATGTAGGGGTAACCATGGCACCATAAGCAAGGTAAATAACGGCAAAAGAAGAAAATATTTATAATATGCATAAAATAGAAGAAAATACTTATATGCATAAAAGAATAGAGTATTTCAGGAAAACCATAAATCAAAGGGAAAAACAATGAAAAAATAAACTAATACTATTCACTGATATGCCAAATAAGTGAATATACAAATTACTACTAAAAATTTGAAAAGCTGCTTAACCTCAATGGTAATCTACGGAATTCCAAACAAGAGTATGCAGATTGGGTGAAAACCTAGAGCCTCGTTACAGGACCACACACAGTAGCGTTGAGTGTGGAAATGCGTGCACACCACACTTGGGAGCAGGCAGCTACACCTTGGCTACCAGATTTTCAGTGTGCAACCTTTTTTTTGTAATTTATTTTTTATTTACAATAATTACAATTCATAGTGCACATATATAGCATCTTTTTACATACAACTGTTTGTACACAAAGTATATTCATACCATTCAGGTCTTCAATCATGCATTTAGGAAAATGATATCTGTCTCATTCAACCACCTTTTTTTTTCTTTTCTCCCCCTCCCTCCCCCGTTGCTCCCTCCCTTCCATTTAACCATTCTAGTGTTCCTCTAATCTTCCTATGTACTCCCATCCAACAACACTGTGAACTAGCCTCCTTATATCAGAGAAAACATTCGGCATTTGGATTTTTGAGATTGACTAATTTCACTTAGCATTATATTCTCCAACTTCATCCTTTTACCTGCAAATGCCATTATTTTATTCTCTTTTATTGCTGAGTAAAATTCCATTTTGTATATATACCACATTTTCTTTATCCATCCATCTACTGAGGCACATCTAGGTTGGTTCCACAAACTAGCTATTGTGAACTGTGCTGCTATAAACATGGAAGTGGCTGTGTCACTGTAATATGCTATTTTTAAGTCCTTTGGGAATAGACCCAGGAGTGGGATGGCTGGGTCATAGGGTGGTTCCATTCCCAGCTTTCCAAGAAATCTCCATACTGCTTTCCATAATGGTTGTACCATTTTGCAGTCCCACCAGCAATGTATGAGTGTGCCTTTCTCCCCACATCCTCTCCAACATTTATTGTTGTTTGTGTTCTTCATAGCTGTCATTCTGACTGGAGTGAAATGAAATCTTAGAGTGGTTTTGATTTGCATTTCTCTAATTGCCAGAGAGGTTGAGCATTTTTTTCATGTATTTGTTAATTGTGTATCCTCTTCTGAGAAGTGTCTTTTCAATTCTTTAGCCCATTTATTGATTGGGTTATTTGGTTTTTTGGTGTTAAGTTTGAGTTCTTTATATATTCTAAAAATTAGTGCTCTATCTGATGTGCACGTATTAAATATTTGTTCCCAATTAGTTGGCTCTCTATTCACCTCACTGATTGTTTCTTTTGCTGAGAAGAAGCTTTTTATTTTAAATCTATCCCATTCATTAGTTCTTGGTAATAATTCTTGCACTACAGGATTCTTATTAAGGAACTTGGGGCCTAATCCAACATGTTGGAAATTGGAGCTTACTTTTTCTTCTATTAGGCGTATTGTCTCTGGTCTAATTCCTAGGTCCTTGATCCACTTTGAGTTTTGTACATGGTGAGAGATAAGGGTTTAATTTCAATTTGTTGCATATGGATTTCCAGTTTTGAACATAGATGCAAAAATCCTCAACAAAATTCTGGCAAATCGGATTCAAAAACGTATCAAAAAGATAGTGCACCACAATCAAGTGGGGTTTATTCCAGGGATGCAAGGCTGGTTCAACATTCAGAAATCAATAAACATAATACATCACATCAATAGATTTAAGGATAAAAATCATATGATCATCTCAATAGACGCAGAGAAAGCATTTGACAAAATACAACACCCCTTCATGTTCAAAACACTGGAAAAACTAGGAATATCAGGAACATATCTCAACATTATAAAAGCTATTTATGCAAGGCCCCAAGCTAACATTATCTTAAATGGAGAAAAATTGAAAGCATTCCCTCTAAAAACTGGAACAAGACAGGGATGCCCCCTCTCACCACTGCTATTTAACATAGTACTTGAAACTCTGGCCAGAGCAATTAGACAGACGATAGAAATTAAAGGGATCCAGATAGGAAAAGAAGAGTTCAAATTAGCACTATTTGCTGATGACATGATAATATACCTAGAAGACCCAAAAAACTCTACCAGAAAACTTTTGCAACTAGTAAATGAATTCAGCAAAGTTGCAGGATACAAAATCAATACCCATAAGTCAAAGGCATTTTTGTACATCAGCGACAAAGCCTCTGAAAGGGAAATGATGAAAACTACCCATTTACAATAGCATCAAAAAAAAAATAAAATACCTGGGAATCAATTTAACGAAAGAGGTGAAAGACCTCTATAACGAAAATTATAGAACACTAAATAAAGAAATCATAGAAGAACTCAGAAGATGGAAAGACCTACCTTGTTCTTGGATAGGTAGAATTAATATTGTCAAAATGTCCCTACTACCAAAAGCATTATACAGATTTAATGTAATTCCAATCAAAATCCCAATGTCATTCTTCAAAGAAATAGAAAAAGCAGTCATGAAATTCATCTGGAAAAATAAGAGACCCAGAATAGCCAAAGCAATCCTGAGCAAGAAAAGTGAAGCAGGTGGCATCCCCATCCAGACTTTATACTATAGAGCAATAGTAACAAAAACAGCATGGTATTGGCACCAAAACAGACTGGTGGACCAATGGTACAGAATTGAGGACACAGAGACTAATACATATAATTTCAGCTATCTTATATTAGACAAAGGCGCCAAAAATGTACAGTGGAGAAAGGATAGCCTCTTCAACAGTGTGCAACCTTTATAACCAAAATTTCACAGCTAAGAACGAGGCCTAACAGAACCACCGGTACATGTATGTCCCAAGATATCCAAAATACCTCAGGAACGATATACAGCTATATCTAAGCATCTATCAGTGGGGATGTAATAAGCTAAATAAATTGGGAATATCTATGCAAAAGAGTGAAACCTTCCCAAATTAAATTATGTCCACATGATATATAGGTGTTCCAAATTATGGGTATGGCCTTTACAAGTCAGGTGAAAGTTCAAATTGGAGTACAAAGTAAATAGCACAGTCCACATTTTCAGGTAAAGAAATAAAACAACTTATATGGATCGAAATTTATGCAAATATTTATTTGTGCAAGTATATTGTTTGTTGGCATTTAGGTCTGCAATTAATGTGAACTTTAGAAACATTATGAACCAATGGAGGCCAAACTCTTTTAAGAGTGGCAAAACACAGGGAGCATAATTTCAGGCACAACCTGTCAAGTTCCCATGTGTGCCATTATAAATATTCAAGTGATAATCTACAATAAAACACTAATCCTGAACTACTTTCCATAGAGCTTTATCATGAAGATAAAATTGTATACTTCTCTGCAATATTGTCTCGAGTGCTAAAAAAATTCAGAGTATTATTAATATTCTTTTAATGTGAATAATGTTCATGAAGTCCCTTGAAAACCAAAGAAATGAAACTAAGGGTACATAAATAAAAGACTGTAATCAGATCAACTGATCATTGCTGGCCACTGATGTTGGAATGGCATTAGCATGTAGGATTCCTAAGAATTAATAATCAATGACATTTCAAAGCTGTTTGGTTTTCACTCATATATTATTTTCAGCCAATGAAATGATGATAGATTGTTAACACTATAGAAACTCTTATGAATAAATTCTGAATTTCTTCTTACAGATTAAATTCTTTTCATAAGACTTTCATTTCATATTACATTCACTTACAAATTTATCATTCTGAGGACAGCCATCCAC